>JAPXFQ010001110.1:0-1407425 GCA_028564705.1 Apricaphanius iberus | reverse complement strand
AGCGAGCTTAATAGTAATAGTACAGTGGAGTGATGCAGAGATCCGGGAGCTTCTGGCTTTTAGAGCTGAAGAGCAGATCACCAGACAGTTCACTGTGACTGTGAAGGAGAGCCACCTCTTAGAGCGGCTCGCAAAAAGACTTGAGCAGCGGGGGCTTGAATTGGAATAAAAAACAATTTATGCCCAACTATTTTCTCTTTTTAACATGGACTCTTCCATCTCTGGGTTTACCGGATATCGGCAAATTGCCGTCACAGGTTGAGCATTTATGAATAACCAAAAGGCTCACTGATGCCAGTATTAAGGTCGGGACTGATGCTGGTCTTGTCTTTTGAAACAGGCTGTTAATTTGAACAAATTTAGCAGCAATCTAATCGCCGCCTCAATGGACGTTTCCCTGGTTAAACACAACTAACTTTAATGAATGGTACATTAGGCATCTGCAGCACTTGACAGGAAGCTGAATAGGCAATTCAACAGCACACTGCAGTTAACTGCAAGCAGCCTAAAATTAAATAGAAATCAGTGTTAAGCGGCGCTTAAAGTCTTTTTCACAGTAGGTTCAGGTTCACAGATATTCTTACTTTTTTTCTAGATTTAAATTTGTATTATTAATAATATTTTATTTTTAAATTGCTTTAGCTTTGTTTCAGGTTTTGTATTATAATAAATGAAGCCAAAAACATAATTTTAATGCCAGAGCAGTTCTTTTAATTTGAGATTCAGTATTTCTTCTATTTATTTTTGTGTCAAAATACAATTACCCTGACTAACATTATTAAACAAGGACAAACTCCTATTATTTTACAGAATTAAAGGTTCAGAATAGAGGGTGAATAATTACAGAAACACTTGGTGGTAGGGCTGGGCGATATGGCTTAAAAATTAAATCTCTGATTATTTTTTTTATACCAAATCTTATTTAAGATTTTAATAATTTTTTTCCTACCTTTTTTTATGTAAAAGAAATTGCAAGTGATAAAAAATAATTTCAAAAACCTTTTATTGCAATCATCCTGTTCTGGAGCTGACTTGAATTTAATGTCCAAATAAAAACAAGCTGCAAAAGTATCCTTATAAAACAAGATGGCTAGATTGACATCACTCTGAGCTATGGAAGCCTAAAGCCTAGTTTATGCCTCTCCGTTTTGACGGAGACGGATTCACTCAATGCCATTATCCGTCAACGCAAGGGCTCTCTGTCACCTACGCAACGATGGACGGAGTAGAGGCCAAAATTTTTAACTATCCGTCTCCTTCAACGGGGAGTGTTTGCATCTGATTGGTCAGTTTCAGCAACAGCCAGAGATCACTTCACCAGAATGGGGCTCTACAGTCGCTGTAATCAGTAGTTAATGCAGCATTTGGCCACTACATGCTTTATATTGAAAGGATAATTTATATAATCTGTTGCTTTGGCGATTTTGAACACAAGGAGGTGTAGGAAAAACAACAAAAAGGCTGCTGTGTTTGTTTCCAAGTGTTTCTAGAGGATTCTATGAGCTGCACTTCTAGTAAAAAGCTTTACACCTTAATCAAAACGTACTTTCTGTCGTTCATTGCTCCTTGAGGAAGAAATGCGTTCACAAGCCTAGAAAAAAAGCGCAGCTGTGTGATTGTAAAAACAATAGGGAGTGGAGAGGGAAAAACCGAGTACTATAAACTAAAAATGTCTGCGTCTTAGTGCAAATTCATGGTCGGAGAACCATAAGCTAGGCTTAAATAGTACATAGGTAAAAAAAAAATCTCTATTTTCCAAAAATTAAACCACAGAAGAGAGATGCTTTTCTTAAGCTAAGCCCGCCCACATCCTCACCCACTACAGTTCTTTTGAGATGGTAATGGAACACAACCTACCCGTTCCAGACCGTACCGTACTGGCCCTAGTGGAAATGGGGCATAACATCACTTCTGTTCCCTGTTGTGGTGACATCTCCTGCTGAGCCAAGACGCAGCTGTCATTCAGACTGACATACATGTAGAAGATGGCTGAGCTCTGCAAAGCATGCAGCTATAACTCTTATTTTCAACAGAAAAAATAAACACCCATCATTTTTACGAGTTTATTTTTTGTTTGTGTTCAGGTACAGCAACATTCTGCACGTTTTTGTGCGGATCTCTCGAGAAGAGGGCTTGAAGACACTGTACCGAGGTTTCAATCCGACCATCCTTGGCGTCGTCCCCTACGCTGGTCTCAGCTTCTTTACTTATGAAACTCTAAAAAAGTTGCATGCAGGTACTAAAGACTTTGAAATTTGTTTATTTCTTTACCCAAAACGAATTATGTAAACTGCTCTGTCCCTATTCATTTTTGTTACATTACAAGCACACAGTTCAATGTCTTTCATTGAGGAGTTTGTGATAGATCAACACAAAGTAATGGATAATAGTAATTGCAGCAATATGTCAGTTTTTATGGTATGCAAACATTATCAAATACAATTTATTGAAACATGAGAAACCTGCGATGGACTGGTGACCTGTCCAGGGTGTAACTCGCGTCTCGCCCGATGAGGCCCCCATCACAACCCTGCATAGGATAGACAGTATAGATAATAGACGTATGAAACAAGAGAAAAAATATTTTTCCACCATAATAGAAAATAAATCACAAAGATGAACAATAGGAAACAAATGTATACCTACAGGAAGATTCTAGGTTGTTTTTTCAGGTTTTTATACAAAAGAATTATAAGGAGTTGAATACATTTGTATTTTTACCCTCATATTCCACATTGAGCAGGTTCAGATGTCCCTGCAGTTATACCTGCAAGTCTGTTTCAGAATGTCTTACTGCTTTGCATGTCGACGGAAATATTTCCCTTTTAATCACAGCAAAATAGCTTAAATTCAGTCGATAAGGATTAGGGTTGTCACAGTGTGAAAATTTAACCTCATGGTTATTGTGACCAAAATTATCACGGTTTTCGGTATTATCGCTGTATTTTTTTTTTAAAGGGTGTTAAATATGTTCAGAAAGCATTGGTAGTCCTACACAAAGTAGTTTTGAAAAAGTCTAACAGTGTTTATATATTTAAAATAATACAGACAAAGCCTTATCAAAAGAACAACGTTTTACATCACGATAACTGTGTTGTTGATCATTTCGAGGGTATTACGTGTACTAATTATAGCGGCAGAAACGTGTTAGAATATTTTCGGACAAATAAATAAACCCTCTATATCTGTAAAATAACGTCATCAGTTTATGTCCTTCCAGTGAGTTCTGCAGATGTGGGAAAATGTCAGTCAGCAATTATTGTTAAATTCGTAATAATGTGGCGAGAGTCATTCTATTGCATTGGCAAGAAACTCTTATCAGCCCCCTGAGAGCTGCGTAACGCATCGCGTCATTTCAATATGCAGTTATCCGTGATACGGTTTATTTTCTGGCAGTGGGCACACGTTGTGATCCCCCCCAACCCAAAGTCCTCACATCATGCATTTCAGCTAAATGCTAACCTACCTTGCATTGACTGTAGAGTTGTGGCTGATAGTCACGAAGATGTGTGATGAGGTTAGAAGTGTTACTGCCTTTCGCAGCCACTTTTTCCCAGCATGTTCTGCAAACATGACAGCGGTCTTCTATCCACTGTACGTATTCTTCAAATACCCCAAAAAATGCCCATACTTCAGACTTTGTCTTATTTGAGGGCTGATGTATCTCCTGAGCGCCGCCATTTCCTCCTTCTGCCATCATTTCATCTTAGAGAAAGTTTTGCTTGTAAACTACAAAGTGCGCATGTGTAGCAACTTCAGCAGATGAGACAGTGGCTGGTAAGGCTCAACTTGCCTAGATGTGGTAATCCACCGAGATATGTTAAAAAAAAAAGATTGTAATTATTATTGTCAACATTTTTACTAGGGTTTACTGCTACACTGTTAACCGTGACATCCCTAAATAGCATGGGTGAAGTCTGTAAACATCAGTTTTCAAGATTTCCCACTTGATTTAGACTTTGACTAGGCCATTCCTTTGTAGTTCCCACTGCATGTTCACTGTTGTCCTGCCTAAAGGTGAGCCTCCACTCTGGTCTCAAGTCTTTTCAGCCTCTAATGTGTTCTGTGCCTGAATTGCCCTATTTTTAGGTGAGTTCATCTTGCCTTCAATACAAGAACTTTCTGTATTTGCTTGAAGAACCTATGACCACAGCATGATGCTGCCAAAACATAGAGCTATTGAACAGGATGCTGTTCGTTTACTATTATTCTCTAATAAACCTCTGAGAACCTTCACAAAACAGCTGGATTCATTCTGAAATTTTAATACACACAGCAGGACTCCATTTACTAATTAAGTGTTTTATTATAATAAATGATTGCATTGGAATATACTTTTTTGAACTTATTTCTGCCACTTCACAATTTTGTGTTGGTCTATCAAATAAAATTCCAATAAAACACATTGTTAGCAGTGTTTAGACTGTGAAAAAATTTGTGAAATCGAGATGTGTAAATGCTTTTATGAGGTACTCCCACCTAAAAACGTCTTCTCCCCTGCAGAGCAGAGTGGCCGCCCACAGCCTTACTCTTATGAACGCCTGGCTTTTGGAGCCTGCGCCGGCCTGATCGGCCAGTCGGCGTCCTACCCGCTGGATGTGGTGAGGCGGCGCATGCAGACCGCAGGGGTGACGGGTCACACTTACGGCACCATCCTGGGCACCATGAAGGTCATTGTGTCCGAGGAGGGTTTCATCCGAGGACTCTACAAAGGTCTCAGCATGAACTGGGTCAAAGGACCTATAGCTGTGGGGATCAGCTTCACCACCTTTGACCTTACACAGATTCTCTTGAGGAAGTTACATCAAATGGGATACACCCAGTAGGACCAGAGACCCAGAAGAGACAACCGTTTGACGTGAAGCAGAACAGGAAACTTAGAGGTTGTTTATTGGCGGAAAGAATGGAGCGCACAATGATCAACAGTGGGTTTCCTGATTGAGATGTAAGGTGAATGTTCTACTACAACCTGCTGTCAAGTGCAATATGATCCGTTTATTGCTTTCTATATAAATCGTAATGCTCCCACCCTGTGGAGAGAAGATCTCTACTACAGTGTAGCGGTACTGAAACAGACTTCTCTCATTGGTTTTAAGAAATAAGCCAAAGGTTATAATCTGAGTTTTGTGCAGGTTATAAATTAGTATGTTTAAATAAAGTTTGTTTTGTTTTTTTCCTCCCAGCACAGCAGTTAATAGCATTAACCGCAGCAGGTGGGTGACTTATATTTCAGATGAAAGTTTCGAAGTTGTTTTAAGCTGCGACCACTGATGTTTTATGCCAGTACGAAGACAGCTGAGTATTAAAAGTTGCCATATTTATGTTGATTTGTGTTTCAAAATAATAGCTTGTCAAACGTTCGTATCTGTCCAATGTTACCGGGGTTTGTTGTGTGCCCGCTGACATTAGGGCATGAGTAATGCATATTGTGGAATATAATAAGTAATTCAGATCCCTTGCTTTAATTGAACACCTACCTGATATAATGCAGTAAAACACCGCTTAGTGAATGTCGCCATGGTGAAGTTTACAGTCCTGTTGCTGCTGACGCTGTGACAACATGCTGATTGGTTTTTAACCCGTGTGTCGAGGACTGAAGATGTTCCAGTTTGACCCATTTTAATTACCCTCATCGGTACACGAGTGATGTCTTCCCTTTTCTGTCAGTAGTGACAGTTTCATGGTGTGTTTCTAAATTTGTTTTATTTTTTAGAAGAGAAAAAATGAGCCCACGAGGTCACTGAACTAAATTTGAAATGTCCTGTTTATGGAGGATTATTGGTGTGGAGTTGTAGCAGTAGGGGCTAACAGGATAAGCTGACTAGAAATATGCAAACAACTCCTAAATACGTGTTGTTTTTTTTGTGTACATTTCATTGTGTTATGTGTTCTTGAACTAATGAATTCATATTATAAGTTGGTGTCAAACAAATAACTTTACAGCCAAATATCTAATTTTACTGTCAGTTCAGCAGCTTAACGCTGGGACATTATTGATGCAGGCTGACTGTCATTGAAGAGTGCCAGTGGTTTCTATACTTAGAACTAGCATACCAAGGCTGGATGGTTGAGCTCTTAAATGTGGAGCAGAGGGCAGGTCATGACAAGCACATCACAGACCAGCAGACAGACTCTGGAAAGTTTATATACGGGACATTAGTTTTTTACTTTAAACCCTTCTGGGGCTGAAGAACATGATTTAAAGTGTTATTCTTGCATTTTATGTTTGTGCCCTCAACACTTGTATGCATCCCTGGTAAAGATATATAATTACAGCCTTTAAACAAATTAGTATTTTATTACATGGGAAAATAAAACCTCTGAGTACATTTATTCATGTTGGGGGGGGGTCCCACTTAAATTAATTTTGAATCCTTCTGAAACCTCCCAGTGACATGTTTTTTAAAGCCCACCAAATTTTTTATTTAAAATGTGCTCTTTAATTTTAAGTAAATGCACTCTAACAGGATTCCCAGGTCCTTTGGAAGAGAAACAGATCCACCACATACCCGCATGAGGGCCTGTCCCATCTAGTCTTCCTTTGTTTCACACCAAACCCAGCCACAGAGCTTTGTTTTTGCCAAAAATCTTACAGTCTCAACTTGCTGAGAAAACATGGTTCCAGTAGATTTCAGAAAGCTACAACTAGCTGACATTTATATATGTAGGAGAGTAGCTGTTCCTTTGCATCAAAAGGATCAGAGAACATCTGCCTGACTTGAATGGCATGTTCTGTTTTTTCACATTTTAGAAAGCAGCTAAGAGAAATTGGCTTGTAATTTCTATTTATACCAAATAAAGACGGTGTAAAAAAAACCCCAAACACTCTAGACTTAGAAATTAATATAAAAAATAAATTAAATATTAATTATTAAAGTTGCCAATAAGGGTGGTAAACTGAATAAATGTACTCTGATTAAAGGCTGGAGTTTCCTAAAAGATAAACGACTCTAATTATGCTTTTGTAATGGAAGATGAGTTAATTTTGAAACATTTTACACTTCTTTTTTTAAAGAAGTGGTGCTAATGAGTGTGGTGGGTGCTATTCAGTTTAGATACTGAAGCACAAAGGAGTCAATATTGATGAGCTCTAGAAAATAATTTGACTCTGTAATTTGTGTCTCAGCTATTTTTTTGTTTTTAACTCCTGAGTAACTCGAGCAGCAGAAGATTGCTTTTCAAACAATATGTTATATACTGACTGTTTACTAGCACTGGAGCAATTAGCAGTGCTTGAGCACAAAAACAACATATCACTCCCTGATTCTGTAAAGGAACCAGTTAGACGCTCAGTTTGTCAGAATTTGATCCAGCTCTGCATCAGTATATAAAAGGCTCCTATTTGTTTGGCCGATCTGGAAAAAAAAAAAGATTATTTAAGCAGCAAAGTTTGAAGTTTTCCAGAATTGGCTTTTAGGAACATAGTTGAATGTCTGTATTTAGACTTTTACACTCCAGTACTGTCTGGATGTAGTTTGCCACACATGGTCAGCGCAGTGTTCTGGACTGTTCTGTAATCCTCAAAAGCACCTGTTTGATTATTATTCCAAGTGTGATATTTTGTTGAGTTTATTTCCAGTGGTCAGAGACGCCTATCAGCTGCAGGGAACTAATAACTGCCAATTAGATTCATATCAATTCCTGAACCAACCCTGTAGTGACGAGCTTTGATTAGCTTTGAGTCTGTAACCAGCGTGACATCTGAGCCATTCTGTGAGGCTCAAATAACACGATAACTAAGGCCTGAATGAAGGCTAATTCGTGACACTCAAGTGCCTAGCAACAATAGCCTTGTTTCTGTTAACCTATATCCAGGTTTTTACCTGGTTTGGAAGGCAAGTATTTAGGAAGAAGTAGATTGAAAAAATGTAATTTCAGTCACTGAATGTATTCACTTCTTTACAGGTGAAGATTTGCTATGTAAAATTTGTAAAGCTTTTAACTGCCTTGCAGAGTATTTTTGTCTGAGGTTTTCATTGTTCTTATGTGAGGCTCCCAGTTCATTCCAACATCATTTGGGCTGATTTAAAGACAGTTTTATTGTAAGATAAAATGGTGTTTAATGTCTATTTTGCTATAGAAAGGACACAAAGACAATCAGTAAAATGCAACAAAGTGAACGTTTTGCTAGTTGGGCAATCAGATAAAATTGGATGACAGCTGCTTTACAAGAAGAAATAAATTCTTTCATTTAGATATAAAGACGTAGTTTTGTGCTGCAGCAGATGTCGTGGGATTTACTTTGAGTGCAGCTGTGCTTGTAGTTTGTTAATTTGTGCCAACTGAATGTAACATAGCTACTAAATAGCCTCATGTGTCCGGTCCATAGTGACGATGGTGTATCTGTGAGAATATCTTCAAATATCAAATTCTTCAAATAAAACTGGATATTCATAGAGCAGTGATTTGTAATCTGTTCCTAATGTGTCTATGTTTGATATGTATTTATATATAATTGTGCATCCTCCATAATTAGTTCCAACTCTGGTAAAAAAAAAAATTAAATAAAAAAATCCTGAATAAAAAAAACTGATACTATACTTTCCGGATTAATAATCGTAACAAAACCTGGAACTGTGTAGTATTCATGCACAGTGACCACTGGGATAAATGACATCTTCGGTGTCCATGGTAACCTTTAGATTATTTATCTGTATGCTAACCATATGTTTTTGAGGCTGTTGGGAAAGGCCTGTTTTTGTCAACATGGAATTTGATAAACTTTACTTGCAGTTTACTTTCAGTAATGATTATTGGCTCAGATGATTAAGCTTTTTGGGACATGTCTGCTTCAAATACATATGATGAATACAAGGAAAATATATCATGCTTTCTGTACTGTATGGTGGGTTATCAGTGATCTTCCTTCATAAAGTGCAAGACTTCATGTAAATAGCTAAGTAGTTTAAATAAAAATGAATACTCTATACCAAATAACCATATATAGGTCATCAATGGGTAGTAGTTAGTAGCATAATATTTTCAAATATACCAAACCAGAAGTTGTTCACAGGACAGTAACTCAAAATCTTACATGACCAACTCTGTAAATCCTGAAATCCTCTGGGGAGAGATAAAAATAGGTGCATGAAAAGCAAATGGATGAATCATAGATGGTGTGATATTAAATCACGTGAAATTTTTTTTATTGGTGCTCCACCTTTATTGAATGATCTTGGAGAAATGTGTGCTGTCCTGTTGGCAAAAGGGATTTCATAAAGATGCATTTAATGTTTTAATATCATGGAAAAGGTGAAATATTCAGTTAAAATAACTTAATAGCTTTAATAATGATGACAGTATCATTTTCTCTGTGCTGCTCAGCCTTGCAGGCTTCACTTTTATACATCCTCGGTGTGTAACGACATGTTCTATCCACTAGAGGGCGCTGCAGGTACCCTTATAAAGAAGTGTTTTTCACGAGCCTGGAGTGCCACATAGCGTGACCGAGGCCGCATTCACGCTTTGAACTTGATCGTGAACGCATCACGTTGTTGTGAAGCAATAATAATAACAATAATAATAAAAATAAAATAGACATAAAATGGAGATTTAGTACAATATCTGATGTCTGGGTTTAATTAATTTTCATATTTTTTCTGGCTAAAGAAGAATTTAGAAATTGATAGTGCACGCTTATATTTTTGTCTAAATCTGCAGTTATAGCCTATATGCTTCGTTGTCTTTATGGACAGCTAGACTCTGCACGTATTTTTTAATGCAGGAGATAAAAGGCACAGTAAGAAAGCAGCTAAGGGCAAGACAGAAGGCTAATTAAAGAGTGAAGGAGAGCGAGAGAGAAAGATGGGGGCTGTTGGAGGATGTGGTTGCTATAGATACTTGGCATGATGCCGGATGGAGGCAGAGTCAATTTGCATTCATTCAGATGGTGGTTGCACACACAATAAAAACATCGTTGGAAACATGGCTTTCATTTCCATTTCTTACCTTCAGGACAAACGTTAAAACTGTTCTTTATAGTATTACCATCTAAAACTGCTTCATAACACTGAACTGATGTACTTGCACCCCAAAAAAGAAAAAGAAAATATCAATATGTTCTAAAATATGTATTAATATTTACACTGTTTAAATCTTTTAGCTCACAACGTAATTATTTATTTGCTGCTCTAAGAAAAATAATTGCTTCTAGAAATATAGTTAGACATTTTTATAGGTCACTTATAGCAGAAAAAGCAATTGTTATTATCCCTTTTTGTTCAAATTAAGTTTAAATAACAAAAAGGTCTGATATACCATAAGGCCAATGCAGACCTGTGCAGGCCTAAATGCTTCCAAAAATTTGACCTCCAGAAAAACATACAAATCGTTATTTTGTTATTTTCTTTTTTTGTGTGGAAATTATTTTTTCATATTCAGTATTTTTGAATTTTGTTTTGACCAGAGGTGTGGCTTTTAATTGCTTAAGTAGTAGCTTAGTTTGATTTTCTCAGGCCTTAAAAAAATCTTTCAGACTCAATATTATTTTATATTTTTTCTATGACTTAAGGTATTAATTTAAATAAATATTAATTTAGATTATGTTGAAAATAAGAACATATTTTAGTGGGAACATACAGAAATTTGACTATTATATGTTTAATATAAACATTTTAAAACATATGAAAGATGTTGGTTAATAGTCTATTTACTGATCAAATATTAAATTTTCCAAACAGGCCCTTTGACAAACACATGGATGAATTACAACAATTTTTAAAATGAAACACATTATCCTCAAGAAGACTGGACAAAAAAAAAAAAAAAAACACACAACAAAAACTCTTGCTTTTATTGTTTTATTTTGGTTTATTAGATCACACTGATATAGTCAGATAAAGTGTAAAGATGTACATTTTTATTTACTTTGTACTGAATCAAATTAGAGTATTTCTACTTCAAATAAAAAGTCTCAAACAGCAGAATCAAACACATCAATAAAACCTAAAACTGTAAAACATCGTAATAAAGTTAGCTACATTTTAATAAAAATCTTTTTTTATACTGTAAATAACCAAGAGACTGAATTTTGTTAGCAGTAAAACAGTTGGAGGCACAAATGAAGAAAAAGTGTGTTTTATACCAAATAATTAAATTATAGGCTTCCGTTAAATACTTGTGTCAGAAGATTAATTATTAGGAGGGAGAAAAAAAAAGGTTTAGTTGTTCATGTCTGTGAGTCAGATGTCCCGGCATTTCTTCAATCTGAAATACAAGAATAAGAGAGAGACAATTAATATGAGGACTTGGTGACACGAAACCTAATTTTTTTTCAGATTGGTCTTGGAAATCAGAGAGATTCCCCAGAATATAAGTGAAAATACTGATTTTTACATTTTATTTTATTACTAATGGCGTTATGAAGGACACAACCTCCTCATCACCACCAAATCAGTCTGTATCTCAATCTACACTCAGTAACCTTTGACCACAAAAGTCAAAGTCAAAAGTCCTGAAGACACACACACCCAGAAGGAAATCCAACAACCATGCCAGCAGGGAAAGCAGACACACTCACCGTTCTGCTGTCTGGTTTTGCATTGTCATGACTGGACATGATAAGAACCTGACTAGCAGAAGAACGGCTGCTAATCCTGATTTGTTCTGACTTTCATCATTCAGTCTATGAAGGAGGAAGAGCGTTCATTTAAATCATTCAGCAACACCATGTGTTACCCTCTGCATTGCTTCAGGCCTTTTATGGCACTGGTCCAACAGTCTGGATTTGTAGAAGAACAAAAATATAATTGTTTATAAAACAAAAAAGAGGGGGTTTGCTCTTGAAGAGATACTGACCTGTTTCATAGGTCAGTTAAGTAGGAAAGTTCTCCATGGATCTGTATCCCCTGTAAAAAGCTTCCGAAAAATGTTGCCATAAAATGTTTTAAATAAATGTACGACATCTGAACATGGAGGAAAAGTGATATATTTAATCTCTACTTTGTCTTTACTAACAAACCTTCTGTACACTTTATATCAGACTGAAATAAAAGTAAAGAACATAGCAATGGACTATAGCACATTATGGCTATAAAAATTATATTTGTTCTAAGTTTGCTGTTTTAAAAAAAATCAAATATGAAACTACTTTTGGGGATATCACTTTAGAAGAGAATTTTAGAGAAAATTAAATATTAACTATTAAAATAATTTACATTTTAAACATGCATATTAGTGTGTAAATGTAATCTTCATTAGCAGTCACATTTTAATTTTATTTTGGTTACAAAACATGCCTAAACATTTGATTTGAATTTATTTGGAGAGTCAACCATTTTTCCAATTTGCTGTTGTTGTTCCTTATTCCTCCAGCAGAGAGTGGTAGGCTAAACATTGATTGGGGTTGCAATATGAATAAATATATAACATTCATGCCCCTTTTCCACTAAGGTCGACTCAGCCCGGGCCGTATTGGGTCAGCCCCACTCTGAACACCCTGGTTGTGTTTCCATTGCCAGCTTATGAGAGTGACAGTGGGCGAGGACATGTGTGGGCTCTGCGTAGCAAAGTTCCAATAAAAATCTGTCATTTTTCATTGTTCTCCAATATTACAGAGGCTGATGCTGAAGCCCGTATCTAGCTCAGTCTCTCTCCCGTTCCTCGTCGGCCTTTGACCATTTCTACAAAGCCTTTTGGTCCTTCACGGCCTGATTTTTACACTTGTATTTTTTTTTCTTCCCCCCAGCAATATTTCAAATTTGCAGGAAGCAATGATTCACCATTCTCTGCAACAATCGGTGGCTACCACTACGTAGGTAGGAGTGAGAGTTTCATCGATTTACAGGACCAATCAGTCCATAGGTGGGCATGTCGGGGCGCATTGGAGACAGAGGTAGTCCATGAAAATGGGTCGGCTCGGCCCAGACAAGGGTAGTGAAAATGTGCTAAATGCAAGCTGACTCGACCTGGGCTGGGCCGACCCAGGTGGAAAAAGGGCATTAGTAAAAGTTAATAACCATTATAAGACATATGTTTGAGCAATATTGTAGAGTTTGTACCCAGAATTGGCTTGTTATGTGACAGTGTTAATTTTAACATAAAATTTGCTGCCAAGATGAGCTTCTTAACCCTGAGGGATTCAGGGCTAACAGACGACACATCTTAGCTGTGGTTGCCAGCTTGAAAGTCTACAGGCCAAATTTAAAGAGATTTAAAATGTTTGCAACCTTTAAGTGACATTGCTAAGGCTAGATTGAAACTGGCCCAAGTTCTCAATGGTAACTTTCCAATGAATGTAACATCTTTGAGGTGTTTATCAGGAGTCATGCAAAGAGTAAGAACAGATTTAAAAAGTTTGCTTCCAGCTTTAGCTAGTTAAGTGAACGAGCGTATCGGCTTTTCAATAAAAAATAAAAATGTGATATAAAAGATTATAATTAATTGGCGAGAACAATCTTAAAATTATTTAGAACTTTATCAGTTTTGTTGAGATTATTTCTAAATGCTTAGAATGTTTTTTTTATTAAGGGAGTTCTTCAAATTTACATAATTATAGAATTTCATGATGTTGCCGAGTTGTACGACCAATCCTAAGCAGAATCTAAAATAAACATATGCATTATTACTAATAGGTTGTTAATCTTTTCACAGGTTTAAAATTGAAATCCTTGGTCCTCTTGTTATCATATTAAAAGGTAAAACAGCTACAGATGAGCTGGATCACACAGAAACCAGGTAATGTTTGCTGAGGCCATGTTATGAGGTGTGAGCTGGAAGAGTTGGGCTTTTTCGTGTTTCTTTCAATACAGCCTTTCTGAACACACACACACACACACACCGACACAAACACACACAGCTTATACAGAAATTGTGTCTGTCCAACAAAGACGTCCCAGCAGCCCCCTCATTAGAAATACATGTCATTGGATCACATCTAGTCTGAATCCCTGAGTCTGCTGCGCTCTAAGTGGCCGTGACTGAGCCCTGAATGGGTGGCCGACCCACGGCTCTGCCAATAAAGCAAGCAGTGTTTGTGTGTGTGTGTGTGTGTGTGTGTGTGTGTGTGCAGTTACGGTCTATAGGAAGAAACATCTCACAGTATCAGGACAAGGTCAAAGGTTTGGATATCTAAAATGGGCAGATACAAATGTGTACTTTATATATATATATATATATACATATTTGTACACTTGCTTTAGTAAGGTGCCATTAATACAGGTAATGAGGGGAGGATAGAAGAGGTACTTAAAAAAGTAACAGGTCTGTGAGGGCCAGATTTCTTGCTTGTTTGAATGTGCTAAATACTTATTCTTTGCCCCATCGTACAGATAAATTCCTTAAAAATCATTCCATGGGATTTCCTGTATTGCTTTTTTTTTTACATTCTGTCTCTCACAGTTGAGGTGTACCTATGATAAAAACTACAGACCTCTCTATTTTTTCAGTGGGACAACTTTCACAATCGGTGGCTACCAAATACTTATTTGCCTCACTATGTGTTTGGGCAGAAATGACTGGATTCAGTTGAAAACTGTTAACTGCTGCATGTGCGTTGGAGGTGTACTTAAAATCTGGGGCAATACGTTTCCTGCTGCCTCAACAACAAATCTTGTGTGTGCTCCGCCTATGTGAAAGTGTCTCTATCCCTCTGGAACCACAAACCAGGCCACAGCGTTTTACCCTAATTCCTCCAACATCATCAACCACCAGGACAGCTATTTCTGACTCATAGTTTGAGTTTCTTTCTTGGTTTATCAAAACTTTTCCTCACACCACTTTGAAAAAAAAATCAGAGAAACTTGCTGGTTACTGACATACCAACACAGAGCAGTGTCTAATTATAAGGTGGAAGGAAAATTATACATGGTTTTCTAATTTCTTTGTGTAAATGTAACATTTGGCGGTGTGTATGGAAAACCCTAACGGTGGTCAAAAACTAAGCCCTGAAATTATCGTAGTTTTAGTGGAACGTGGCAGCAGCAACATTATGCTGTGGAAGTGATTTCATCCAGCAGGTACAGGATTGCTGATCAGAGTTTATTGGACAGAGCTACTTTTAAAACAAACCAGGAACAAAATCTGTTATAGCCAATAAAGGACAAGAGAGGAGATGGAGGTTCACCCCTCAGTATTATAAGTACAACAACCTTAACCATAAAGGATTTTCCTTTATATGACCATGTCAAAGCATAGATCTAAATCCAACTTAGAATCGTTGGCAAAATTTTACTATTTTTATAAAATTTGACACAAGTTCATCTCAGATTGGACGTACGATCGCAGTCTAATCTGATTTAGCCTTCATTGATTGCAATAACATTGGTTGATAATTTCAGTCTCTAGCTGTGCAAAGTTAACAGCGAAAGGTTGTTCTACAACATGCTGAGTCGGGTTGGGGGAAAACAGATATTTTTTGTAAAAATATGCTTCTTTTTCCTTCCGCTTCACAGTTATGCACTGCTTTGTGTTGAGCTATGAGAAAAAAAATAACAAAACACGTTTCTATTTGTTGCTGAAATGTGAAAACGAAGAAAAGGTCAAGGGGAGATCAGCTTATTATTTAGTAGATAACAGGAAGACCTAACGTGTGATATTAAAGGGGATCTGTTTTATAATTTTGAGCTTTCACTCTCTAAACTCTCTAGACCTAACACGAATGTGAATTTGGTAATGATAACCAAATAATCACGAATATAAGAGGATACAATCCATTCTGCAACAACGCCCCTGCTAATAATATAAGTAATGACTTCTCAAAGCAGGAATGCTAGAAAAGTAAGTGAAGTAATAATAAGTATAATAGTAATAAAAAGTAGTAAGTATGCAAAAGTAGTGAAGGTTAATAAAAAATACATTTATGGAATACATAAAAAGTCAGGGGTTTTCATGCTTAAATTTAGGTAATACTTTACTAGATATTAATGTGAATTGTAACTTAGTCTATTGCTTTTTAACGGTTCACTACAACAACAAGATAAAACAGCAACTCACATTCATGCTGCCATTATACCCGGTTGCCTACATAAAGGGTGAACTGGATTTTATTTAGGCGTATCGGATAAAACGAGGTTAACTGCAAAAGCATGCCAACATTTTTTTTTTTGTGCAAAACATTTTGAAATACATGTTTTCTTTTGCATCCACCTCACAGTTCTGTGCTACCTCGTGGTGGTCTATCTCATTACAATCCCCATGAAATACTGCGTATTGAAGGTTTTGGTGATAACATGACAACATGTAGAAATGTTCAACGTCTATGATGCTTTTGTGCTTATACTGTATATGCATTCCCTTCAAATTCTAATGTCTCCCACTTGTTTTCTGACGAGGACCTCAGATTAATCACCTGATGGAAAGCCGAGATGCTCACTAAAAACTTTACCTGCGCAGGTTCCCCATCAGCTCTGGTCCAGCTCAGCTTGCCTTCCTCTTTATTCAAATATGGAATTTTTCTGCATCATCTAGATGCACGACTAATTTCCTTAGCCAATCAGAAATATCGACAAGGAGATAGAGCGAACAAGTAAAACAGAGCTATGACAGTGTACAATTTTTGAAACAAAAGTTACTAACAGAGCTGACTAAGACTTCTGTCAGAACTATGCAGAGATCTTTGAGTTGTGCTGTTTCGTTGATCTGCTTTAATTTGTCAAAAGTTTCTGTCCAGTACCACTGATGTGGAATTGAGAATTTTTTGTGAGACTTTATGGCTCTGCAAAACATATTTATTGGAAGACATAATTAAGGGATTCTTAGCATTTTTAGGAAAGCTGATACAGTCTTAAAGGCTGAAATAAAGTGTTGTAAAGATTTTTTAGAGGATGAAGATTCAAGTAACCAGAAGAGGAAAAAACAGTGGAATGGAGAACACTAAATAAAGAAAATAACAGAGTGTGCATATGAGAGAAAAACAGGAGAATAAGACGGCATGTAGGGGACAGAAATTTTCCTGGGTGGTATGTTGGCAGTAGAGAGTCATACAACATGTAGACAAAGCAGCAGCAGAACACAGACACCCCCCCATACACCCTCCCTACAAAGGCCGAGCCTGTGCCAGAGAAGCGATTGAGGGGACAGGGGAGCTGTCCCTCTCTGTGAAGCTAATGAAGCCTGGAGCCACCAGCATAAAGGAGTGGAGTGAGTAAGCACTGTGCTCCTTCGACCCATTCCATCTCTTCCTTCCCTTAAACAGCTACTAAAGAGATAATGTACTCTTGCTTGAAGAGATACAAAGAGAAATTCACATTTAAAAATGTGAAATTCACATTTAAAAATGTGAAATTCACATTTAAAAATGTGAATTTGTGTGAAAATGTAAAAATGTTGAAATGAAGTTGAGATGTAATGAATGTTTGAAATAAGTAAATAAAATTACGACATAACTGAATAGAGAAAGAAAAAACTAACTACTAACTAACCCTTTGTATCACCCAGAACACACTGCCCCACAGTGGCACCCTGTAGTGGCAGCACCATGCTGAGGGGATGTTTGTCTTCTGCAGGGACAGAGCAGCTGGTCAGAGCTGCTGGGAAGATGATGTACCCAAATACATGGCAATCCCAGACAAAACCCTTTTAGAGGCTGCCAAGGAGATAGTCTGGGGTGAAAGTTCACCTCCCCTCAAAAGGCAACAAGGGCTACAAAGGGTTTAAATCGAAACATACCAATGTTTTAGAACGGCCCAGTCAATGTCCAGATACATAATAGATAGATAGATAATAGAATTTGAAATACTGGCAAGGTTTTAAAATTGACGTTAATATGATCTCTGTCTCTCTGAGTTCGACCTGTACTGTTAGGAGACAAATGTCACAACGTGCAGCTGAAACTGTGACTAATAGATTCTACAAGCTTTTCTTCTCGGTGGAGCCGAATATAAAAGCACACTACACTTTTCACATTATTTCTAAAATATTTTGAAAGCTACATGCCCTTTTTTTTTATTTTACCCAATTCCCAATTACAAACAACTCTTTCTAGATCCATCATATAAAATCACAATGAAATATACTTACATTTAACGTGACAAAATGGGGGAAGGCAAGCATTTACATTTTAAATAATTTTTAGACCAACTTCGTGACCAAATGTTTATTGCAGCTTAATTGTATGAATAAATAAAAAATCTCACAACTTTAATAATAAAATAAAATAAAAAATCATGGTGATACAAACAAGCAAATTTAAATCAATGAAAATAAAACCTGATTTCAAGATTTTTATATTATGACTCATGATAAAATAAGAACTAAAAATCAGAGAATAGGAGCGATATTTTCTTTCAGATACCGTATTTATTGCCATCTTTTCATTGGTGAAACTACATTTGGAAAATCTTTCAAAATCGTTTGAAAAGAAATATGACTTATTTTATGGTGGTAAAATTTATCATATATATATATAAAAAAAAAACAATTTACCAATAGCCATTACTCTTGATGACAAAAACAAAATTCATTATTTTTGGAACCCTAATATTGAACACTACCACACTTTCTTTGTAAAGTGAATTTTCATGAATATTCATGTACAGAATATTGTAAAGTATCACCGGCATTTCTCCTTTCAACAAAAGATGCGGTAGTTTCACTACATAAACTGGTGCACTCTTGCCGATCTGCTCGATCATGGAAATGCAGAGCCTTGCTGCAATCAGTGAGAAACAAAGACAGGCGTCTCACTGCAAAGCCTGAGACCAACATGTCAGAGAAGAAATGCCACTGAAAGGCAGAGGTGTGAGAAGAAAAAGCTCAGCAGACAACACAATCCCTCCTTCAGCAAAGGTGGTCTGACTTCAGACTGCCCGTCTTTCTGCCTGTCTGCAACAATACGATGAAGGAGCTCCCACCCAAATTTACACCCAGCCCAGTCCTGTCCGAACAAACTAAACGGAGCTAATAATGGACAGGAGTGCTCATCAAACAGCTCTCTGACTTCATTTGCATTCGACAAGATCCAGACGATTGTCAAACACACACCCACAGACGCACAGATATGGACCACTCGTGAACCAGACAACCTCTTGACTGGCCTTGACCCATGAACTCCAGGGTCCTCTTTCACCTGCTGCAGGACTATTCATGCTGGAGGGGCCGTCTAGCCAGAGCCTGGCTGATCTGCATATGTCCTCGCAGGATTCCCACGCTCTGAGCTCAGACCTCAACGTGACGGTATTCATAAGGTAACATTATGAAGATCTGCATTGTGTCTGTGTCTGTGCCGTCTGACTTTCTGCCTGATGACCCTCGTTGCCATGGCTCAGTGCCGTGGAGGCCTTTCTTTTCCTTTAAAATGATCTGTAGGTGTTCTACAAGACCATGTCTGATAGGCACATCAAAAATGTAGCTCTTTGTGCAACACACAAGCATATTATAATACAATGCCCATCTTGTGTTGTTCCTCCCCGTCACTCTGTGCCATGCTTTCCTCTCTTTGTTTCCATCCTGTACTTGTTTTGTTGTTTCTTTCTCCAGCACATCAAGGGTAAACTTGTGACTCGCCTTGCCTTTTCCTTCCTCTTCCTCCTTCTTGACAACCTTCCCATTGGCTGACAGAAGCTCTGCACACTCTCACTGGCTGCTGTAACCCACAGAAACGGTGATGCGGCGAGCGTGAGGATCCTGTGTAGCAGGGGTGTTTGAGGATTATTGTGAGAAATGCGAGAGAGCATCTTCTTTTGGTAATGTGACCGTCAGATGGGGAAGGGCGCAAAACAGATAACTGAGGGGAAACCGACGGAGGGCGTGCTAGCGCAGCATATGGACATCTTCGTCAGCCTATGCAAATGGGTCGAGACGTGCTCACATATGCAGACAAATTCACCCCCCACCATTCAGTTCTTCATTAATGGATCCTTCTGAAACCCAGACACCCCCTTCACCAACAACCCCCCTCCTCAAATAATAACCTTTTTGCTCTATCTACCCCCACCCCATAGTCTAGACCCTGCAACCCCTGTCTCCCTCAAACCAGACACCCCAAAAAGCCTCCTCAGCCCCCCTCCATCCTCCCCCACATGTCGTCCTCTCCGCTCTCCGCTCCTCAGCTCCCACGACCAGCAGACAGAGCCTGTGATTCGCGTGACCGCCATTTTGCTGCCCACCCCAGACATAACTGTACGACGCAGCAGCTGCCTAGATGGGCAAAATGCAAATAGGAGCTTTGTTGCTCAGCCGCCCCGATCAGATGAAGCGGCGTCCCCCAAAAAAGCACCAGTTCAGGCGAATGTAAAAACAGCTGCTGGGATATTACATATTAACTCGTGCCGGATTTTGTTTTATTGTTTTACGAACAGTGCAATTGCAAGCTCTAAAATTCACGCCAAGGGGATAATTTTCTTCATATCTTCTTCCAGGTGGTGTGATGTCTCAAAGATCTTTTTTATTATTCCCATTACCCTACGATTTGTTTAGTGCCATGGTAACCAGACATCCATGTTCATGGACACAAGACCATGGCGGTTGGTGTGCATCTGGACTTCGTTGGGCCCACAGCCCCTCGTCTTAATTAGACTGCGGCGGACCTTCTCTCTTCGGTTAATCGTTGCTTTATGTATGCCTGTGTGTGAATGCGTGACAGAGCGACATCTGATTAAGCTTCGGCTTAATCCTTTGTACAGTGTCACATTTGCATGCTGGTGAATCACATGCAAACATGAGCACCATATGGCACGGAACGTCTAGACGGCGGATCTCACGTACGCTAAGCACCCATCAAATGTTTTACAGGGTGCCCAACAGTTGAAGCCCAGGTTGAAAAAAAACAAACATCTCCTCGCTCCAGCTTGATTTCCACCAATGCCAGAATTGGCACATAATGCCACCACCGCCTTTGGTTAGAGGTTATGTAAATGCAATTAGCCCCAGATTTACATACGACGACAGTTAAAGGACGCACAGATGGCAGATGACCGCGATGCGCTTGCCATCTTTGGCAAAGGAGGAAAGACTAGCAGCCATTTTGTCTGTAGCTGTGCCCATCTGGATGGAAACAAATCATGCTGCATCACAGTGACGGTGACATCAGTCTGGGAGCTTTGGATTTTCAATGTTGCTGCTGCTGCTTGCAATCGAACACGCTCAAGGCATGTAAAGTACACTAATGCACACACTAAGCTTTTTACTCTAGAAAACTTACTCCATCTTATAAGGGGTTGTCTCAAATTCTCATAATTTTTCATTTATGAAGAAAATACTGTAGCAAAGTCAGCTGATTTGATTCTTACAGTTAGCCAAAGCCAAACACGCAAAAGAAGGTTCTCTGGTCAGATGAGACCAAAAGGGAACTTTTAGCCCACACGCAAAAACCTAAATGCGCAGTAAAACTGTGCACATCATCCTGAACAACCCATCTCTATGGTGAAACACGGTGGGGGCAGCATTATGATGTATATGCTGCAAAAGATTACGGAAGATTTTTTCAGCAGTGAAATAATAATCATATCGGAAATGTAGCTGATGTTTTTGAACAATGTGAAATTTTAAGTCAGACCCAGTGGGCCAAACTGAATGACTTGGGGGGCCAACTTTGGCCCGTAGGCCCCACTTTGGGCACCCCGGATCTAGATGTTTAAATCAGGTAGAGACACAACCCAAAGACATGCAGCCTTAATTCTACATTAACTACAGAGAGCTGAATGGACACGCAAGCTACACAAAATCAAAAAAAATATGTATTGTATTTGTTTTGTTTTGCAACAATACAGTGCTTTAAGCTAATCTCTGACATAAAATCCTAGTAAAACACATGGACATTTGTGCTGGAAATGTGACAAAATCAGGAAAAAGTTGAAGGGGTGTGCAAACTGTAGTGAGACACCTCACACACCCATTCACACAGTGACACACAGAGACTATTTCAAGCAACTTATGATTATAGGTCTTCAGAGTTGTTCATACAATGCGGAGTGTTACAGAGAGATACTTGCCATTTTACTGTCTCCACTGAAAGGTCTCTTCTCTCTCTGATCTTCAGTCCTCCTCTCTTTCCAGTCAGTTAGTAATATGAACAGTCTGAAATTGAATAATGGGCATGATGGGAAAAAAAAAAATGTTCAGGCTTCAATTTTCAGTATGTCTATGTTTGAAAGACATCTGTCTGGAGCTCATCAGTCGAGCTGCAAGCCAAGAGTGGAGGTGGAAAATAAAGATCGCAGTGTCTGTTTGTCAAATGTGAAAACTAGTTGGGGAATAAGCCGTGGATGGATGAGCTGAAGATGGAGAGTGAGTCAAACGTAGAACTTCCAAGCTGGTTGCCAGAGGCAGAAGGTGGTGGGATATGTCAAACTCGTGATGGGGGGGGGGGAAAGAGAGAAATGAATATGCCTCACAGCAGTCTTTCAAAATTGTGGGTATCATTTGGGAAGAAAGACCCTTCAGCAAAACCACACACAGTCGGTGGAGATCAGGGCTGAAGTCCAGAGAAGGAGCTGGGGCTGCAGCTGAGAGAGACACGCAGGGTTTGTCCTTTGCAGGTCTGCAGGCCCTCCAGGCCACACACTTAAAAAAATACAGGAAACCCCACTCAAAGCTATGAAGATTCTGTGTTTCATATTGATTTTCTTGCACGCTGATAACTCCAGAGGTGATTTTTGCCTTCAGGGACCTTTTCCATCCTTCCCAGCCCACTCACTAGCTCCCCCGGCTGGGCTTCGCTGGGTTCTGCTAGACCCCTGGATGGAGGTACGAGCCATGGGAGAAGAGGAAGAAGACGAGAGGCCCCCGGCAATGATGATGAGCTGCACGAGGTCGCTGGGTTCAGTCATCTACCAGCTTTATCCAGCCTTCCAGCCACCCACCCTTGTTTCCATCTGGAAAAAAAAAAGCCAAAGCAGAGTGTTTTTCAAAATCTCACCTTTAGCACTCAACATCCCTCTGCTCAATGCAAATGCAAATGTAAACACTAACACTTTGATTAAAAATATGTGGGAAGAAAACGCCAACTTGCTCTTTTGTAACCTGCCCCAAGGCTCTCTGCTGCACAGGAAAAAAAAATAAAATAAAAATGTTCAAACTACTCTGTGCAAAGCAAAGCAGCCTGGTTCTGCTCCCACATAATAGGGTACATATCTAAATGTTTCAGGGTAAAATTCTCACACTACAACCTCTTCATTTGGAAAATAATGTTAATAATTTCATCTTCACAGAGTTCTTTGTTGCGATTCCTCTTGAAATATTCTGAAAGTATTCTGAATGCTGTTATCATGCTAATACGATAAGGTCCTTTGTTTGCTTCTTTGTTCTTTTGCACAGGGAAAAAAAATGAATTGCAGGGGCCTCCTTTTTGAAACCGTACACCCACCAGCCCTCACATTTCTTTCAAATCAGTCGCTATGCATATTTAGCTGAGTTTGAGTTGCTGGAAAAATAAAAAGATACAGAAAGGTGGTGGGTTAAACAGTTCGAGGTCAGATATGAGAAGGGTTTGAGTGAATTTCAGCGTGATCTTTAAAAAAAACAAAACAACAAATACCCCAACACACACACACAACATAATATAAGAGCAAAGCAGCCCAAGTCGCCCTTGGCCCGCCCTGCTGGGGAAGAAGGTGACGTGTCTGCGAGATCGGGTGAGCTTGAGGAAGATTCAGACACAATGCCCCCATTGAGGGGGTTCAGGCATGGGTGTTAATTCTCCATTCCTTCACACACAATAGCCCCCTCCCCTCCACCAGAGGCAGTGCATGGGACAATGTTGGTTCAGGGCAGCCCTCCACGCGGTGTGAAAGAAAAGAGCGGCATTATTAAGATGGGAGCGGTGAGAGCCGGGGGAGGTGGGGTGGGGTTGCAAGGAGAAGGAAGGAGAGAGACAAACAGGAGCAAGAGTGATATGTTTAGGGACAGGGGACCGTAGGAGAGAAGAGCATCGTGATCCATGGCTTTGGACTTTAGAAAAATTTCCCACGGGCAACAGCCTTTAGCAACAATCTAAACGGTCACCATAAATGAAAAATCATTAAGGGACAAAGACTGTATACATTTATAGTTTGTATAGAATATAGGTTTAAAACCAATTATGTAGTACACATTATAAGTCTAGTGATTTCCTGAACCATTATGATGACCTTTGAAGCACAGCATCAACAATAAATAAAAATGTCAGATTGGTCAAAATGGCATGTTTCCGAATAACACATTTTTGAATATTAACTAGTTTCCATGGTGATCGTTTATTAAGATTAAACACCTGGACCTCTCTGCTGCAGCTAATATTATATCTTGTAGTGATCATAATGTCTACTGCTCATGTTTAACCAAAGCCACATGATTTTCCTGCTGTATTTTTCATCCTTTATTTTTATTCTGAACAAACAATGTTTCCGTTTTTCCTCACTGGGAGCCAACACATATATACACACCTGCATTAATCCACAACAACACATATGACAATGCAACGGAATAATATCTATTGAATGATAACTCTATACACACCCAAGTTCTGCAGTCGGTAGTATTGTTAATGGTTTTTTTTTGTGTGTGTCTTTGTATAAAATATTTTATAGAAACATTTTCTTTCATGTGAATGCGACAGCACAGTCGATCCATAATTATCATTATTTAACGGTTCAGCCAAGTGTCATTTAGCCTGTACTGCTATTTCTCACTGTTCGCTTCTGCATCCGAGTTGTAATTGGCAGATGGAATATAGTACAAAAAAAAAACAGGAATTTGGATACAAAACCTGATCAAAGACTTTGCTTGGCTGCTTAGACTGAAATGTTAAAAATCAATAAGTACGAATGAAGTTGTAGTGTGGACTTTCAAGAGTAGATAAACAAATAATATAAATGCCTTTTTTTAAGAGAGCCCAATTAAGTGAAATCCAACAAATAAAATTGCTAATAACAGTCATACAATTGCAGTATCCTTCATTTCTTTCATCGGTATGATAAATACAGAAGATATTTTTCCTGTTCTTATACCTAACTGATATTTAGGGTGAAATAATAACAGGGGCTAATAAAAGCTCAAAGATGCCAAGGATTACAGATTCATGACACAGCAGCGAACACCCTCTTGCTTGTTGACGTTTGGTTTGACTTGGTAAAAAAAAAAAAAAAGAAGCCATGATATGAACTCCATACAGAGTTTGTGCCAAACTTAAATGACCAAAGTTTATCCGCTGATTTCAATTTTAAATTAGAAGCTGCAGGCACCAGGCCTGGGTTGGGATGAACCACTCCCACTCTGATAACCTTGAGTAAAAACACCACAGACAAAAAACAAAAATGTTTAAGAAGATTAAACTATTCTTATTGCAGCTAAAACTGAATAATATACCCTTTTGCCTAACATGTTAATATTAGGTTTTTAATTAGTCAAGCTGTCTGCCGAGGTAGCCATTCTGCAGTCAGATGTTAACAGAAATGTCAGTAATAACTATTAATTATGGATAGGGTTAGCTTTGTAAAGATGACAAAGAGGCATGCTTGTTCATGTTGTTTTGTTTTATTTTTTGCTCTCACAAATAACTCAAGCAGCCAAATGTATATAGGATGTCGGATAAAAGGTGAAGGGGCCTACTTTTAGCCAGCTGACCAACAGTGTGCAGCAGTCGGTGTGGCAGGAGAAGGGCTAGTTTGCACCGGCTTGTAAGAACTTTTGTCATGATCATATTTCTTCTGGTATCTAATTTACAGGATTTTAAAAAGATGGATTTTTAAAAAATTGCTGTAACTCTTTAAACCGGATCATGACCACATGCTCGTTGCTTCTGCGCGGTACAGATGCATTGTTTTGTGAAGCTGACAGAGTTAACAAGCTGTTGGTAAGTGCATAAGCTCCTGCTCTACAGGTAAATCTCCTAACACATAATGAAGGGGGAGGTTTTTGTTAAAAGCATTTAAAAGAAGCTCTCAGCCTGGCTGTTTGATGCCATAAAGCTGTATAGGTGGCTAGGACGGAGTTGCAAAACAAGCCCAAAAATGTTTATGGAGATTCCGTGTCTCTCTGGGAGCCTAATAGAATCCTGTGGCTGGAGTGAAAGCTCATTGTGCCAGTGTAAAGGATTACACTGGTAAACTGGTAAAACAGGGGGAAAAAGAGCCCAAACACTCTCTGCCTGCCTCCTACGGAGAGGCAACGAACCATCGAACAATGAGGGGGAGAGCATGCTGCAAGCTGACTCATTTTATCAAGAGAGAGGAGAAAACCTCTCAGAGGGGCGGCAGGTTCATATACATGCGTGTGCACGGGCAGAGGCACAGAAAAATACCAGCTGCAGATGGAGGGGGAGATAGGGAGCGAGGGGACATGTTAAAGGCAGCTTCTGTATTGGAGGGTAATATGGGCAAATGATTTCTGTCTTGCCTCTGTGTCTGCATCCTGAGTGACAGTTTACAATCTCTGAGGCAGCAGGCAGGCCCAGCAGGTTGGCTCCGTGGCTCTACAAAATCCCTCATTTCCTAACCTATTTGTTCCTTTTCCTCCATCTTCATCTGGTTTCAGCCGTCGATAACCGCCCCAGTCTTTCTGACACAACCAAACTTTACCTCTCTAGAATGAAATCACCTCATTTCATTCATCATCTTTAATCACATTTTAAACAAACATGCAAGCCGTAATTTTTTTTAAACAACAGAGATTTCCAAACTGAAGTCTTCGGATTGCTCATAGTACATATTTTTTGTCTGTTTCTGATGAACGCCGTGGCCGGCGTATATTTCCCACAATTCTCCTGAACAACCTGCACGTAAAGCACAATCCACCTCACATTTGCCATTCGAATGGAAACCATGCCGAGCATAATGCATCATCTGCATCCTGCAACCTGCCACACCGCACTGAAAGACTCCTTCGCTCTCTTCATCTCTGTTCCTTCAAAGGCGGCCGTGGATGCATTCGAGCAGCGGGATACGCACTCAGCTAACAAACCTCATTAAGGGCCCTATACACACTTTCTCAATGCCAACACTAGCTGTCACACATCCTCTTTTCAATGCACACACCGGCGGCCGCACTGACCACAACAAAGCATCTTTACAGAGCTAATTAGAAAGGCTCTCCCTCTCTATTTTGAAGCTCATCTGAATAGGAGGGAACATGATAATGAGGAGAGCAAGATGAGTTAGAAACCGAAGGGGGGGGGGGGGTCAGAAAGGAAAAGAGGGTCTAGCAGGGAGTGAGTGTGACGATAGGATGCCTGTTATTTTATTCACAAGGATAGACGGAGCATTTTTCTTTTCTTTTTTTCAGACTAGAATTAAGGTGAAGGGCTCCAGGAGGCAGTGAGACCTGAATTACTGTGGCACCGCTCTGTGAATCTCTGATGCAGCAATGGAAGTGAGCAGGGAGGGAAGTGAACGCTGCACCATTTTGTTTGGTGTGCCATGCCTTATCTAGAGAGGGATATGGGTGGGACCAAGGCAGAAAAAGATCTTCTGTGTTCAAATATATGCGTGTCATACTACAGACTTAAAGGAGGCTAAATTTGATCACAGTAAAAATTTGAGGCATATTTTAAGACAAAAAGAGTCCCTATAATTTCTGTGCGGAAGCCTTAAGGTGATGTGCTCCTTTTGGTATTTAAATGAATAAATAATAGTAATAAGAAAAGAATAAATCTTCCAGAAAATAATTACATAGCCTAAGTGAATGTAAGTTTCACATGTGGTCATATAAACGCAACTTTGAGGTGATACCAAGTCGATCGCTGATAAACTATGAAGTTTAACAGAGCAAAGGAAGGCATCAGGTCCCAGAGCAATAATGCCAATAACGCAAAAATTATTACATATTTTTGGAATATGGCTTTTAAACAAACACATTAATTAGTTTTATTGGATTAATTTAATCAATCATTTCAATTTTATTATGTGCAAGACTGTATTTTTCTCCCATGTTTTATTTCTTTGTTCTTTTCTGTAAAATTTTTAAGCTGAACATTTTCTTACAACAGTAATTTGTATTTCAAATAAATCCACTTCTATACTATTTTATCTCTCCATCTAAACTTTAAGTTCAAGTTGAAGTTATGACCTAACTGTTGTCTCGTGAAGCCCACTGACCCCTGATGGGAGTGCCGTGCATTTGAGAGGGAATAGCGGGCAACCCCCCCTCCGTGTCACCTCCCAGACAGCTTGTTAATTTGCACAACTTTTATGCTGCACCGTCTCTTGCTTTCAATGTGTGTGCATGTGCCTATGTATATGTGTGTGTATATATTAGCGACGGGACTTGACCCTAGCGAGCCACGGCAGTGTTTCGCGTCTTGCTGGGCGTGGGAAAAAGACGGAACCCCTTTTCACAGCTGCCTGGCTGAGGCATAGACTGCTTTGGGGCCCCCCTCCGTACCCCCCCTTTCCTGTCTATGCACCCCCTTTCTCTCTTGTCCAAGAACCCCACTCACCTTCCTCCTCCTCCTTCTATTCCATTCAGACTCCAGCATGCTGTTTCAAAAGTAGGACCCCCTTCCCAGCCCTTCATAAATACATCTCATTATTCAAGCCCTAGTTTGCATAGTGGTTCTAAAGAGATCTCCACTCGGCCTGTAGCCCCTTTAGCCTTTTTGGACCGCACAAGTATAAATTTCAATTTACTAATCTCTCCCCTCGTGTTAATATTTGTTTAAAAAGCAGAGTCCTCACTTTGTAAACTGTTTCACCAATGACACAGCTGCACTACAACTTTGCCTCTGATGTATGTTTTGATTCCACCTTTTAAGTTTTCATGGTAATGACACAGAGAATCTGCAAAACTAAAGCTGATGAAAGGATAGTTTACCATGACTGATAGCAAGAGCTTTGTTGGTCTGTATTCCATCTGTCACACGCTTTTGTACAGTACCCCTCCTTCCACACACACACACACACACACGCACACTCATGAAAACTGAAAATCGTCACCCCCTACCCCCACAATTGCAACTGGCAGCATTGCTTTACTGCAGAGATTTATCTCCTATCAGTCTGTATAATACTGTGGTTATAATTTACATCCACTTTAAAAATCAGCAGGACAGGCTTCTCCTTGCATATGTTAATCTAAAGCTTGGGAAAATCTCGGTCACTTAAAGAGCGCCACAGCAAATTTGAATAACTGGGCTTTTCTATTGAGGCTCCAAGGTTGTGCAACCATGAAGACGTGACCTTGCTGACAATAAGTGGTTAACGTCTAATTCCTAAGTGCTCGGCTCTTTATGGGAAAATTATGAGAGTCCTGAGATGTCCCAAAAAATATTTTTAATTTGTTCTTGGAAAACAAAAACTTCCAATATCATATACATTTTTAGACTCAAAACATTAGCAGACTTTGCTCAAATTTGAATTTGCTTGTGCAAATTGTACCAATGCAAATCATAACTCTTTTGATAAAGGGGGGTGGTGTGTCAAGGCATTAGGTTAGAAAAGGACAGAGCCACCCAAACACTCTTTCCACATGAGCAGGTCCAAACCCTGGGCGGGCCTCCGTGCTCCTAACGGGATAAAGAACTGCAGCAAAGATTACACGGCCACCTCTCCAGCACCTACGGCACACTCTACCTGACAAATAGGATCACGGTGGTTAAAGGGATAAAACAGCTGAATGCAAGAGGAGGAAACAGAGCGCTGCTTGCATCTGAGAGTGAGGAAGATGCAAAGCGTGATGCACGAGATGAAAAAAAAAATGCAAATACTTCAAAGAAGAGTGCAAAAATGGAATTCAACATGGAGGCTCCTGGTTCATTCGCTCAGATCAGGACGTTTACACTCTGTTTTGCTGCAGGTTGCAGTCTATCTCCTTCACACATTGTGTAGTTTCTGTAGTGTCCATAGAGGACAATAATAAGACACTTAGGTCTTGTGCAAGAAATAGATGTAAATGTATTTCAAAATAATCCCTTTTGTTTGAGCACCAATTATTTTTAGTGGGATTATGACAGCAGAAATGTACAGAACATGACTTTCTTGACCAACACTGAATTTTAGTTTTCTTGGAGGTCTGAATCCCTGATTCAGATTTTGTGTTTTGAGGTTTATAACACGTAAAAAAAAAAGAAAATTAGCTGAGGGTAATAGTTTTGAATCCACCAGAAAATGGTGGAAGAAGAAGATAATCTCCATTTGTGCATCAAAATGTTTGTCTCAAATGTTTATCTGAGAAACAGTGGAGGTTTGGTGCATGAATAAGAACATACAGAAAAATCACATTTTAGCTATATATGATCTACCAGTCACCAATCATTGCTGATGAAGGAAGAATTAGCAGACTCTGATCTCTGGCCGGCTGATTGGTGCATCTTTACAACATAGGTGCATTTTTGTGGTAGAGGTAATTTTGCTCCTTTTCCATTTCACATCCTTATAACTTTGGTCACTTTACACTTGAATATAAATGGAACTGGTACAATGGAAGATTTTCCATACCAGCTTTGACAACTAGTCATTGTTTGTGGTGAACTGGCACAATGGGTGAGCCATATGTCTTTTTTATAATTTCAGAAATTGAATAAATATTTCATTAATCCCCAAACTACTTTCAAGGAATTTATGCACATTGCATTTTATTAGCCAAGTTTTTGTTTTAGATTTTGAACAGGAAATGGTCAAATACATTCCAGATTAGCCATTCAACACTAAAGAAGCCCTTTACTATCCAAAATGAAGCTTCAAATCAGATGCTAACTTTAGCATCGTTACTATGTTTGGCTATTAATGTTTTTACAGACCTTATACTTTGTCTAGTAAAGGGGCGACTCTCGCTTTTACTGGACAGCTCATATGATAATAGAATACAGACTATATTTTTGACTTTAATTACTGATAGCATTCATAAGACTAGCCATACTCCAATAAATGATAATCACTAGGAGGAGTTATATTTATATCGGTTTGATCAGCGGTCATAATCTTTCATAGTTCATAAAAATCTGCCTCCCTAAATGAGAATAGGAACCTTTTATGAATGTAGGACACAAGAAATTTAAGTTTTTGCAGCAGCCTCTTGCACTTCTGAGCTTGATATCATGATTGCTGCCATTTTGAATATTTACCTGCAGGCTGACAGTCTCTCCTCCTTCTGTTTATAGGCAGTTTTTCTTCAACGCAGGCTAATCCAACATTTTGGCCCAGCACTGACATTTTCCTACAAATACAAAATAAAACAGGCATTATTGAAGCTCTGTACTTGAAGGAGATTATTAATTGAACATTTTCACAAAGGAATTAATGTGTTAGTGTTGACCTTGCCACAAAGGCATTCTTTTGAGTATGTTCTTTATTTTTCTACACTTCTCACAATTTGATAAAAATGGAGGTTATTATATCAGAAAAAGATGGTGCCCTTAAGAATATAATCATCTAGGTCACACATTTTATTATGATCAAATAAAGTCCATGAATAAAATGATTTGAAAAAAACAACACACGTTGATCTTAAATGTAACACAAAATACAAATTACATAACTACAGCATTATTAATTCTTTAGCCAATTTATATTTTCTCTGCCTGGCAACAAAACCAGCGCTACAGACACAATAAAAAAACACCTGATCAGAGCCCTCTTGTTCATCACCGCACATCAAATATCTTCAGTCATGGTTTAAATGGAGCATGCTGGGACTTCAGGGATATTCCGTCATCTCTGAGGCTTTCCAATTCTGCCCTAAGAATAGCTCAAACTCTGCAGTCGATGTCCTATTTAGTTATTATTGAGCAGGGGAATGCAAAAATAATTTACTCACACTGAAACAAATTTGAAGGTATCTGCTGTGTCTTACTCTGAAAGATCGCTAAAAAAGGTGAGTAAGGCCTTTATTTTCTTGTAAGGACCCATGTTTGCTGGGCAAGACTGCAGCCAAGGTTTGTGGTTTCTGATTCACAAAATACGTAGGACGTTTGGTGAACATTTAACATTTCCAAAGAAATGTTTGAAAACTGGGATGCTTTAATTCATTGTTTTTTTAATGTTGGAGATCCATAAAGCAACTAGAGGAAATGAATAATTAGCTTCTCACCAAGCTATCAATCTAAAGCATGATAAATGTAGCAAAGTAAATCTTTAAGCAGGCGGTCCATCACTTCTTCTTTGCATTTGGTGTATTTTAGAGTATGACTTACCACGCTACTTACAAATCTGGCATAGCTAATATAACATATTGCATTTTGTTCTGAATGAATGAGGATCTGTCCAGATATGATATTACACCTAAAAAAGCAAAGGTTGTTTTAGAAGCCTCATATAAACAATGTCTAAAAATCTAGAAGCTGATAAGCAAATCCACCCAAAACTTCCATCACAGCCTTAGCACAGCCCCGCTTCTCTCTGATCTGGATATATTTGTAGCAAAGAATAAAAACAATACATGAAATTCAGATCAACAGGAATGTTGTGTCCAATTCCTAACTATATTTTCTGAACTTCCTCCCACACTTACAGAAATACATGTTCATCCCGTGGCAATACGGTTCTCAAACTGTGGTACAAGTACAACTTTTGCCTACTATTGGGGTTGCTTTTAGAGGTTAGTAAAAAACGATATTCGTATGGAAAATTCTCCACAAAATAATATTACAACGTACAACGCATCAACAGAACCTTCCCTAAAAAATGTCAAGAACTTGCACAGTGAACTATGGTGGCTAATGATCCTCACATCACTAAAGCTGGAACCTGGATTTGGGAATAATATCTGACCCATTTTAATGTGTTTCATTTCCAGGCTTTGACAGCTATAGGGTTTGCTTACAGTATGCTCAGTTATTCGGATAACTATCAATACAAGCTCTTATCATCATAGTGTCCAATAGGGCTGAGCGATTACTCGAATTTTATTCGAAATTGCGATATTTAAAAGCTGGATCGCAATTAATCGTGTGGTGTGTTTTAATCGTTGTGCCAACTGACCAATCCACTCGAAGCCCTGCCTTGTTTTCTAGCTAACTGGTACTTAAAAGCAGCAGGCCCATGCTGGTAGGTAAAATGAAAGTGCTGTGTCGAGATTGTGAAGCTGGTGAAAAATTTTGAAGGAAAACGGACAACAGGGAAGATGCTAAAGATGACCAAATTGTACACATTGACCACAGAAGAGAACACAGCAATGACATTGTGGAGAAAAGTGGCGTTGTGAGCTCAGTAGTTTGGAAATGGTTTGGATATTTCAGAGGACAGCAGCCAGGTCTGTGAAATGTGCAGACAGACCGTTCAACAAGTAAAACCAATCTATGAAGTCCTATCATCCATCTGAGTACCAAGAGACGCACACAGTTTTGAAGTGAAGAGATGTTGTTAGTAATACAACAGTAGCAGGACGCACGCTCTTTATGCAACAATAATAGTGAAGGCTATATTTAATTGCTTTCATAATTGTTGTTTTGATTAGACAAAATCGAGATTGTTCTATATATTGAAAATAATCAGGATTATTTTATTTTCATAATCGCCCTCCTAATTTCAAAGTTCTCCATGACAGGAAGTTGTAAAATATTAGATGTGTATATATAAGACTTTAATAAGAAGGGCAGATAAACTGCTTTTTCAAAGTTTTATACTAAAGGCAGCCTATAGAAGTCTTAGTCGGGTCTAAAATGGTTAATAAGAACACGTTTTTCAAATGGAGCAAGATATAATGACGTCACATACTTTTTTGGAAGACCTGCAAGCATTATTGAACACTCATTGCATTTGTATGAACGCTGTAGAAAACTGGAAGATTGTCTTTGTACTGTGGTGAATATGGTGCTGACAGTGATAATAATGCGCCTGTTCAAAGGGTGGTGCCATTTACACAGCACACACACATAGGAAATGTCAACTCAAACCACGAGCAGAAGAAGAAATCAACAATGTTTGTTTCTCAAGGTTTCACTGTTTTACCCACCTGAATAATTAGACCTTTTGATACAAAAAAGGCTCCAAAACTAAATCGACATCATGGAGAGAAATCGTTTCTTCTCACCTGAGCAGACATACTGTCAACAGTTATGAGGCTGTAATGAAAACTGCATATCCCTGAGAGGAAAGCTGAGGTTTAACTGACCCCCCAAAAATAGTTAAAAATGCAGGCACAAGGTCCAAGCAAGGACACGTGCTAAGGCTACATGAGTAAGGGACTCTATGGAGGTCTTAGCTGGGTCTAAAATGGTTAATAAGAACACATTTTTCAAATGGAAGAAGATATGCTGATGTCACACATTTTTGGCAAACCTGCAAATATTATTGAACATGTCATAACATTTGTATGAAAGCTGTAAACTACATTTGGATTATTATTATTTTTTCAAAATTCAATTCAATTCAAAATAATTTAATGATCCCAGAGGGAAATTAAGTAAGATGAAACAATTTTACATAATAGATCAAGCAATGTCCTTTAAGGAGTTATTTGTGCCTCCAACAAGCTGAAGATAAGGACCCAGGCCAGAGATGAGTGTTCTGGGCCATTGCAGAATAGCTACATGTATGACTTATATGAGTCTCCCATTTTACCCAGGGTTGAGTCGGATCAATCCTACAGTATAAAAGCAATTCCCCTGCCCAGGAATGTCACCCACAGATAATCCTGTCTGGGGCCCATCTTTCAGACCACTTCCTACACACGCTCCATGTAGAATTGGCTAAATGCTATAGAGAACCACTGACTTCGGTATTAGTGCTTCAAAGGAAGAGTGCTCTGAAAGTGTTTGAAGAGTGCATGGCTTCACAGGATGCATTCACACAGTGCAATCACCTGCACCCTCATTAAGCCTACATGCATTTTCAGACCAACATGTAATCACAATAAAAACATGTGACCCATCATAGAAAGCTTGTCTGATTCTGCTGCTGCCAACACTGTCACGTGAGTCGTGGATTGACCAATCACACGGACCCTTTAACTATTTCTGTCGCACCCTGAAGATATCACCGGTATAACACCCACATAGTTAGGAGAACTACAAGCAGCCCGCTTTAAGTTTTCATAGGTTTTCTGGCTGTTTCCAACATGCAGCGCGCCCATGTGTCCTAAAGTTGGACAGTATCGTTGGACATGAACAGGCCGAGGTACCAACGAGTCCAGCAGCCTCTCTCTCTCTCTCTCTCTCTCTCTCTCTCTCTCTCTCTCTCTCTCTCTCTCTCACACACACACACACACACATACACACACACATGCATGCATGCACGCAGGTGGCTCTCCTTAAGCGTCTCCAGCAAAGAGGATGTTTAAAATCATCCTGGATGTAGTTCCACCCCGGCTCCTTCCATCACTCCTCCTCCTCCTCCAGCCGCGGCGGAGCTCAGCATCCTTTCCCTCGCCGCTTCCTCCTCGCTGCTGCCCGCCCCGGCGTCCTCCTCCTCGTCTTCAACCTCCTCCATGCCGAGCGGAGAGGACCGTGGGCTCCGAAGTGCTCGGCGTCATTTCGTACTTTCGGTTCTCTAGCTTTATGAAATTAAAACTCATACAGCTAGATAACCAAAGACACAATCTGACCCGCTGTCTCTTAAAGGGGCCGCCCCGCAGAGGGAGCATCCACAGAGGACGGATAGAGGGGTAGAGCCTTCCTGTGGTCCTTCTGCACCGAGAACCCCCCCCCCCCCCCCCCCCCCCCCCCTCTCTCTCTCTCTCTCTCTCTCTCTCTCTCTACACACACACACACACACATAGAGGGAGTGAGATTCCCATCATAATCAAATATATTCACAGTTTTATGGTTCACCACCAAATTAACCTAAAGCGAAGTTACACATGTCTAGATTGAAAACACGCACTCTGACACACTTTTACTTACATAACAACTCCACTATAAAGAATATGCCCTAAAAGTCTTCCCACCACGAATCTGCAGCTCAGACCTGCAGTTTATGTCGCATAAAGGGTCCGGAAACCTTCTGAGCATGGGGCAACTCAAGTCAGCCCACTTAAATGCGGCAGGTTTTGCACTTAGAGCTGCTTTTTCAAATAACCCGTATTGTTTCAGCGTCAAATACGACCCAAGTTCCCGTAACAAATTCTATAACTCAACTATTTACCTTCAGAAAACCCAAAAAGCACAAAGTGATAATGAAATGCTGGCTGTGCATGTCTGAAAAAAAAAAAGTGTTCCACTTGTTATAAAGCTAACATCTTACTTACTTGCTTATTAGGCCAACTCCACTCATTTATGCTCTCCAGGTCCTGTTATGGAAATGTTACCTAAATCTCTTATTTAGTGATGAACTCGCAGATAATTAAGGCAACAAACTGTCCCTTATATTAGTTCGGATTTATTCAGCATCCTGCCTCTCACACACGCAGACTGATTGTGACTGAGAGCACACACGGAGAGCCGAGGAGATAAACTCCGCCTCGGATGGAGAGAGAGAGAAAGAGAGAGAGAGAGAGAGAGGGGGGGGGGGGGGGGTGCAAGAGAGACACATAGAGGCGGGAAGTACAGATTATCAAAGCCAATGTGAAAAATACTGCAGGTGTCTGTCAATCTGGGAGCTGATTCTACCAATTATCCTGATGACTGGGGCTCTAAACACATACTGCGTGGATTATTATTAGCAGCAAATTAGCACATGGACATGCTGCGAATCTAACTCTGTAATTACATATGTGCTAAAATTATGCCCCCCCTTTTTTGTTCAAAAGCGGAATTATTAACTAAAATTTAGAGAGAAGATCCGGCTTTAATTTCCTATGAAATGACCCATTGTCAAATATAAAAATAACCAATAATCTTTGAAAAATCTTCTAGTTGACACAGGAAAACATTGCACAGCTGCTTGCATTACATTTTTCGGAAAAAAAAAAAAAAACACCTCCATACTATTTAGGGATAACTTAAACAAGATACCGAAAGGTAATCTGTCACATGGTATTTTTCTTAATTGTCGTCATTAAACGGCTTAATATAAAACTACTGCCTACATGTTTTAGAAATAGTAGTGATACATTTCAGTGACATAGGCCTACACGTGACCTATAGTTTATGTTTGCCGATACGTTGTTTCAAAAATAGTTTACGTCAATATAAAGCACATGCATCATCCTCACACACTATGATGCAGAGGCAACCTTTAATTTTAATATTTCGTAACCTGACTGCTCAGTTGCTGTTCTGAGAACGTACTTCTTTCTGTTGCTATGTATAAAAACATTTAGCCTGCAGTCTCGCAGCATTCAGTGCTTCATGTATTCTTATCGTTGTATGATATACGGGCTTCTGATGTGAGTGATACCTGCAGCTGACGAGTGCAGATGCTGAGCAATGACTGCTGTGAAGGCCTTCAAGTCTCTGCATCTGGTAGGCAACTTTTTGAAATGCTGAACAACAACAAAAAGAAATATATAAAATGTGCGCATGTGCAAAGCACCAAAAGACCAGGGTTACAGTTCAAATGGTTTCAAACGCTCAGATGCTCAATATGATTATTGCGCATGAGCAATATGTTGGTTTCAGCGGGACATAAACATGCCGAACAGTATTCCTTCAATCAGCTGCTACAGCTTCATGCTGCAGATCTTCCCTTTACCACGTTTTGGACACTTATTTTTATTTTACTAACTATATTTGTGCTACACGCATCCTCAGCTTTGAGCAAGCGCGTCCAAAACGACTTGCATCCTTAAAATGCTACTCCTTAAAAACTCCTGCATGGTGGTAGCTAATATAGTGATGCAATATAAGGGTGCAAGATAATATAATTTTTTTTTTTTTATGCAGCACAAATTATACCAACAAGTGTTTTTACTGGATCAAAACTTGTTGTTTTTGCGCTACAATTTTTTGTGAGCTTATAGGAAATAAAATGTGTTTGGAAGAAACATTTTTTGTAATCAAACTGGCCTCATATTTTTTTTATTTTGCTCGAAACTTACAAATTGTAGTTAGTGGAAGTTTAATTTAACCTGAGGTTTATAGACAGTCATACACACATATTGTTAGTGTGTGTGTTTGTGTATCTGTGTGCTCCTGTCTAAACTTCAGACTGAGGACCAATTTTTACCGTTTTGGGTTTTTAACCAATAACGTGAGGACCGTTTAAAACAAAGTGAGGACATTTTGTCTGGTCCTCACTTTGGGGGCAATGTCACTGAGCTCTACTAGTTGGTTTTAGACGTAAGATGTGAATTTACGTTTTGGTTATAGGGTTAGGAAATTATCGATAATGGTTAGGGTTAGGAAAAGTGTCTGGGTTAAGCATAGTAAAATCAATGGAAGTCAATACAATGTTCACACAAGTATAGCAACACAGGAGTGTATTGTGTGTGTGAGAGTCGGAGAGGTGAATTTTCCCACAAATAAGTGGCAGAAAAAAAAAACTGTCCCCCCCCCCCTTTTTTAGAAAGGGGGGAGAGTGAGAAAAGAAAGAAGTCAACATCAAGTTCAACAACGCACCGAGGGGAAATTAACATGACAATCCGGTCTGGGATCCTCCAAGTCCTGTCTCCCCTCCCTCACTTCAACTCTACAGAGTCTGGCGTCAGCCCCGCTACACTTTCCCAGGCTCCCAACAATATCTCCCAGCTGAACTCTGCACTGCAGCGATGCCTGGGGCCTCCTCATCCACCTCCTTCTCTTCCCTCTCTAACACCACATCAGCACATGGCAGTGGAGGCCCTCGTTACACAGTTTGTTTGAAACTAACTGGCTGGTTAAAAAAAACAACAATAATATTTTTGAAATTTGGATTTGCATTATAGATGTGTTTAAAACCAACTTCATACTAGCTCCTCCATTGAAATAATAGAACATAGGCAGGATGAGCAGAGGAACAACACGTGAATGTTCCTTATAGTGATATCTGTGTTTCTCAGAAATTAAAACGACTAAAAACTTTGGAATTAAAGTAAAATTCCCTCAAATCCTTTGTTATTCTTTTAAAATGTAAAACTATCCTTAATAAATCTGAATTCCACGCCACAGTTCCACTGTTATTCCGAAGGACAGATTTTTCTCGGTCATTTTAAAAGAAGTAAAACTGATTCCCAGCGTCTCCTTATCCTTACGTTTTTGGCAGATATGTGCCCACGGAAATTAATATCATGGATGGAAAATATATATATAATTTCTTACCGGATGGCGCGCGTCAAAGAGGAGCTGCGGCTGCAGACAGCAGAGAAAGAGAAGCGAGAGAGATGGGAAGGAGCCAGGGAGGGGGTGATGATGATGAAGATGCTGATGAGTACAGAGGAAGGAGGAGGGAGTACAGACGGCTCATGGCCTATCAAATCTGTCATAGAGGGCCTTAATTATTTTCATTGAAGTGAAGAGGGATCAAAATATACATTTCGGGTGTTTTATTTTGAAGTAAAGCGATGGGATGAGAAGAATTTCAAATGATCACGTGGTGAGCAAGGCGCTATAAACCATAGCAAGTCATTAAGAGGGCCTGAATAAAAACATGGAGTTTTTAAAACATAGCGCCATAACCGGAATTAATTGTCATAATCTGTATTTTTGCTATTATCTAACATTTTCGTGGTTCGTATTAGCAAACCTGCTGCATTGACTGATCTCACATTTACTCCATCCGCTGAAAAGAGACAGGCCACAGTTTGACTGAACTCCATACAGCCTCTAATTTAGTAACATGGATTTATTCTCTGCTGTCAGGAACATAATACATATTTACTAAAATACTAAGTGGAACACTGCAAACTTCAAAACTGATAACCAAATTCACGTTTTTTAAGGAAGGGAAAGAACATTTCCTTTGATAGATATATTATAGGCTATATAGCCTACAGTAAAATACGTCGTTATATATATATTCAAATAAGTTTATTCAAAGTCTGTTTGAAACAAGCCATTGCAAGACAACAACAAAAAAATAAGTAGGCTATAGAGAAAATAAGAAATTGTTATTATTTAATTTGGATACTGTAACAGAAAGTAGCCTAGAATATACTAGCACCATCAGTAGAAGTAATTTCAACCCTTTTAAGGGATTTTTTTAGAAACAGTATTCAAATAGGCTAAGAACTGTATGTGTATTTTAAAAAGCACCATGTTTTAACTAATGAAGACCAGCAAGATACTGCAAACTCCAGGGGGTGAAACAGCGCCACTCGTCGGTGAGGAAATGACTGTCATTGGTAATGACATTACATGTGGACCCTCATCCCTTGTGTCCAACGAGCAACCAAGACCGAAACCACACAACTTCCTCGAGGCAGACGGTAAATAAATGTAACCATGGTAACATGAGTTACAAGCAAAATATATTAATGCACAAACTTTGTTCTTACTGTAATAAAACATTTGAGTGATGGCTGAACAAATAAATGTAAAAAAAGAACCTGCAGCAAACAACTTAGGAATGTTTTATGATTAGATTTAATATAGGAACATTCTGAAGTGGTGTTATCGTTAATTTTAGCTCTCAACTGCACAATGCACCTCCCGGGATTAAATATACAAAGATGGAAAAATGAATTGAATATTATTATTACTATTATTGTTGTTTTTGTTGTTGTTTCTACAGTGTTTACATTTGTTTTTAAGATATTATTGCACCTAATGATATTACTGTAGCTTTTTATTCGTGCCATTTGTCTTTTTCATTGTTAGCAGGCAAAGAGTCTCTGTGGATTGCAGCCTTTCTATAATCAGACAGCATGGATTCTGAAGTTTTCTCAACTTTGCTTTTATCATAATAGATTGCTTTATTTCCATAATTTTGGCCTAAGATCCTAGTTCCTTTTCTATTTTCTAATATGCAGTCTTTAAATAATTTTTACTTCATTATATATTCATTTTTTATTTCTTTTGAATCTTATTCTAAATGATCCCTTATACAACATCTCCAGCATTATTTGAAAACTACAACTTGAGTACATTTTCTTTGTAAGATACTACAGTGCTTGTAAATCAACTTTTAAACACTACCAACACCTAATAATAAACAACGACTAATTATTTTAAAAAACACGTGAAAGGCAACCAAAGTACGGAATTATATATTTACATAATCTTAGACTTGTCTTTGAGCAAATATTCAGTTTATTACTGTGTATTTAACAGATGTCTAAAATTAAATGTAAACTCAGTAAGTGCTCCGTTTAAGGCTAAAATATCACTTATACTTGGTATATATATATATATATATATATATATATATATATATATATATATATATATATATATATAGGCCTAGTTGGTGTCTATTTTTTCTAGATTATGCAAAAATGATTGTGTTTTGGAAGCAATTTTTAGGGATGACTGGAATTTTCTCTTCCACACAAAGCAAAACAGAGAGCATCACTGTTTCATGTTTTGAGCTATAGCTGCTGAAAAGATTGAATATCCAATAAAGACCCCTGCATGAGTTTACCTGCCGTCATTTCTGAAAGGATGTGCTTTTTTTTGAATCACTGTAAACTGAATGAGGTAAATGAGAACCAGAGAGAAAGATCCAATCAGATTTATAAAAGCAGAATACAATGTTGCATGTTATCGTTGCATGGGTCATATTAGACACAAAATCCTAAAAAAAAAACCAACAACAAAGAACAGCGAAAGATAAATGCAGCCGTAGACAACTTTCCCATGTGTAGAGAAAGTATAGATGTAGTTATAGAAAATTAAAATAGATTAAAGTTTAAAGTGTTCTATATTAATTTTATTTGAGTTGAGAGGTTTATTTATATCCATTTTGCCAGGGCAGTTATTATTAACTAGTTTATGAATGTAAAAAAGGAGCAATTTAAAATGAAATATTTCACTATTAATTAAAGTTATTATTTCTACTATAAAGCAGACTTCATGCAACAATATAAAAATGTTCAATAACAGATTAAAGTCCAAATGCAACAAAGTTAATATAGACATTAGTAAGTTCAAGAATCATTTCATCTAACACAACTCAAATCAAATCAAAATTAAAACCAAATCCAAACTAAAAAGCATAAATAAAATATATCTGAGACCTAGGCGTGTTTTGTATTTCCATCCAATTCTGCAAAAATAGAAACAGAAACAGTTTTGTATAAACAAATTCAGTCTCTGGTAAATTATTTTTATTAGATTCAAAGTTTTAAATAAAGAGTTTCAATTTTTGATTTAAAAAAGCAACAGCAGCTAGAACAAATGATGATGAAGTTTTTCTAAAAAAAAAACCCCCAAAAAACTGGATAACACAATTCGTTGTGTTATAATATGTGTGTGTGTGTCTGTGTGTGTGTGGGCTTTGTAAAAGTTGTGAATAATAAAGCTCTTACCGCAGCAGGCTCGCGCACACAGAGACCTGTTAATTCCTCCTCTGCCTGGTGTGAAAGGGGGACCGCGAGCCCTAGTCCTCGTGCCTTAATTTGAGAGGGGCTGGGTTTTTTATGCTAATCACGGCTGACACAGGCCCGCGCGCCCTGAATGGAGGAGGGCACCCTCGAGCCGACGTTCCCACGAGCCGCATTCCTCCGGTCAAGTTCAAGCTCAAAGCGCAAGGCGTGCCGCGTGGCTAATTCCGAAAAGGCGCGCACTCCCCGCCGTGGGAGAGTTCGCCACCTTGTATTCAGAGGCAGTCAGAAACACACAGGCCCAGTGTGAAGCTGTCAGCGTTGAGCGTTGAGCTGACACACAGAGAAAGGAGGCTTCTGTTGGGTTTCAGCTTTCACTTAAAAACTAAATAAATACACAGAAAACACATTTATAAAATAACTTTATTTTCTCCAAACCGAAAACAAGAGTAAGAAAATCACCAAAATGAAGCATCAATTTACCAATAATATTTCAGAAGGCAGTGATTTTGGTGATGAAGTCATTAAGGATTTCCATCACATTTTTTCAGGCTCATTGCTATTTAATATACAACCCCCCAACTCAAACAAACCTGATAATACAGCTGAAACTGTCTCCCAATTAAAATCAGCTCTTTCTAAATAAATAACGTGTGAAATGTAACTTTTCAGGAAAAACAAAAACTGTACTATCATTATTTTCAATTTGGAATGTATTGATTTGCCTATGTATTTTTTTCTATCTTTTTATCAGGATTTCAGAGAATTAGGATTTGGAGAATTTTCTGCTTAGATCTAATCTTTTCAGCCATGTGAATAAATGCACAGAATGTAGGAAAGAGAATGATAACAACCACTGAGAAAAATATTTTACTTTCTTATTTTTCAATGTGGTCTGTATGAGATTTACTTAAGCAGAGGAGCACACTAACTGGTGTAATGTTTTATGTTAACTTTTGCATGCTTCATATGAGAATCTCAGAGTCAGCTTGAGGAGGCTCAGAAAAATTTTGACATGAAGTTTGACATCTATGGTTTTATCTGAAAAAGAAAGCCATATAAACTTACTGCAGACAGTAAAAATAAGGTGATATATTTTTAAATGTATTTCATCCGACATTGTTCATTAATTAACAGCCTATTGGCTCATGCTATTATTTTTAGCTTGAAGAAGAAACGAGTAAAGGCTGTCCTCAGTTGAAAAACAGAATGCAGCCTCAGATACTGTATATCAATTGTATTTTTTAAATATTTATAGAGATGGTTGTGGCTTCTAAATATTGAAAGTGTTTTAAAAGACAGAAAAAATGGAGACACAGGTGGAATCATTAGTGAAGTTACAGCAGTGCCTTTTCAATTTGAATCATCTCAAATTGTGCATTGTCAGCGTGAATTGGAAATTAAATAACCGTAAAAAAAACAGACTTTATTGAAAAAGTGGAAATAAAAGGAGAGTTGCACCATTTAGCAAAAGTCATTGTAAAACCTATTTACATTTTGCTGGTATGACTTCCTGTAAAAGCAGCTCTATGCTGAATAAACATCCCATTCGATCCTCAATTAAGTAGCATGTTGGATGTGGGGAAGTTGCAGAGCTGGTCCCATATGATTAAATCCTAGAGTCATTCTAAAATGCAAAATGCTTTAAATAGTGTTTTTATTTATCTGCTTTCAGTGAGTATTTGAGTTACTTACTCTCCTTCCACTGCAAAGAAAATCTCATGGTCACTGCTTGAAACAATGTAAAGCCTGTTTTCTTCTAATAATTTTAGCAGTCTTGTAACTGAGCTCCTTCATAGCATCTTCTCTCTGGATGAAAACTGGTCTGGTTGATTCTACACACCCAGGAAAACTAAATTCTTTTCAGTTTCCTTTAAGTTCATGGAATAGTTACTCAAACTAACTCAAAGTAAGGACAGCTAGTTAGTTGTAAAGCAACATAATGCACAAATAACTCAAAGTGTTTTACAGATCAATAAAGAAAGAAAAGGCAAAGATGCTCACAAGATGAACAATAAATTAAGGGAATATGAGGAAATTTGAACATTACCCAAAAAAAGATAGGAATAGGTAAATGTTAATTGGAAGGATAAAATATACAAAGCTGTTTTTGAGTTATACATCCTTAAAAGTGTGTAAACTGTTTCTTACTTATTTGTTCTGTAATTTGGAAATTTAAGCTTTTTCAAGTAATCTGCAAACATTTTGGCGATAAAGAATTAAGAAAAATTTTTTCATTTACAAAAGCTTGAAATATTGAGTTTATAACAATGATTAAAACTAATATTTTAATATAATATCTATATTAACAGACATATTTGATTGATAATGACACAGAAAATTCGACGGCAGATTTGAAAGAGTTTATAGATGAGGAGCCGACTGCAGTCAAAGAATGAATGCTTTTGGCCTGGGAATGGATCCAGTGGCAGGTTTTTGATGTGGGCTGCTGCTAAAAGTCATCAGCTGCAACCTGAATGAGTTTTCTATTCATGTCCACTAATTCTGACTCCTCTCCCCACTAAGTTATTTTTTAGCAAGTTTAACCATGGGATTTTTTGCTTTACAATTTACTGCAGGTTATTGATCCTTGTTAGGCTGTTTTGTTGATCTGTGCGAAAATAAGAACTATCTCACTTTTCAGAAAAAAATCATAACAATTAATTGTATTTAGCTAAGAATCCAAAATTATTTTAACATTTCAACCTAAATACGATCATTCTTGCACATTAATCTTTTAAAAATACAGTTCATATGTGAAAAAGAGAAGAAAGAAACCAAAAATGTTGGGTGCAGAAGAAAAAAAAACGTGGTTATGGCCTGTTAGTGCAAGCTCTGGCAGCGAGAGCAGTTATCCATCAACTCATATAAAAAGATTTAAACCACGGCTAATACATTTGTATTCTGATTAATGTAGGTGAGAAGAAGTGAAAACATTTATTTAAGAAAAACATAATGATTGATATATTTTTGTTTCATCATTATAGTTGGATTTAATAGTTTTATTTGCACTGTTTGCATATATCAAACACCATAAGTTTGGATTATATGTTTCTACAAGGGTTGCTTTTTGCAGCTGAACACTTTAAGGAGAGCTAAAGCCATAAAAAGTACGTTAAGTCATTTCAACTTTATACTAGCATGTTATTCATACAACAATTATAAACTTGTTCTTTAAAAGAAAATTAAAAAAAACATAAAAAAGCATAGCTGATTCTAAGTAACAACCGCAAACTATCAAAACAACAATATAGGTATACAGCAGTTAAAAAATCTATATAATACAAAATTATAACAAAATTATCTATCATTTACACACTAATAAAGCTAACATTAAGCTAACACGTATCTCTAATCATTGCAATTTTAACAAAATGCTATTTATTTGTCATTTTACATATATTTCAAAAAAATTTAAATAACATTTGCAGTGTTCATTTCTCATTTCTACTCAGACCCGGGTTCTGCATAATTTTGAGCTGGACGTCTGTGTTGGATGATTTCAGGGGATTCCCACATGTGTGGCATGTAAGTGTGTCTAGCCAGGGTATAATTGGCTGGCTCTTTCCCAGACAGCCCCTGTCCCACCTCCCCATGGCCCTGCATATGAGGTCCCATATAACTGTCTGGCTCGCTAATCCTCTCCTGGGAACACATCGTTCACTTGTGATTTAGATTCTTTACTTGTGTCTTAAAAGAAGAGTTTTGCCAGAAGAAAAAGTTAATTTGAAATGCAAATTTCAAATTCTGCTGTCTCTTTTTGCCTGGGAATTTCCAGTCTGCGTTCATAGTGGCATATCTGATATCAATATTCACATCTGCAGGTCAGCTCTGCAGTACAGAAACCTATAACTCAACCACAACCAGCAGTTATATTGTACCCGGTTTACAAGCATGTGTCCTTTCACTGGCCTGCTTTTAACAGACACCTAAAGTTGGGTTTGGACAACCTCATAAAGATGTTTTATGTTCATGTCTCTGAGGTCCTTCTGAAAGGAACTAATTGATCAGTGTGAAGGGAAACGTCGTATTACGGGGGGCTGGCCAGGTCAGGGGTGAACTCAATCCTTTGACCCCTGCCCGAGCGGTGGAGTGTGCCGCTGACCACAGGGGTGTTGATGAACTCGTAAACAAGTGGACACTGCATTCTGTGACCTTTGGAGTCAACGGATGGACGCAATCTTTAACATATTAAAGAACAGTTTCCCCATGAAGGCAGTGGACATGGTGATGCTGTTTCACTGGACTGTTGAATACAATAAAAATTGTCTCAGGAGGGCATGAACCACAGCTGAGTGTCTACAACAGTGTGTATCCTCAATTGTTCACAAAGCTATTATCTGATCAGCATCTAATGACTCACATATGCACATGTGACCTAAGTTTAAGTGTCTTTTTTTTAAAATACATTTGTTTTAGCCATTGCTATTAACAAACATCTTCATTTTCTATTCATTAAATACATTAAAAAACATTTTTTTATTGCTGAACTGTCTTGCAAAAGGTTGCTATTTTAACTTTTAATATTTGCTAACATTGCAACCAAGGACATGCAAACTAGAAGGAAGTTGAAAGATTTGAATATATAAATAACTAAACTGAGACCTGGATGGTTTGCTTTGTGTGCATCCCTTTTACTCTTAAACCATAGAGAATTAAGACTAAAATGTTACGTTTTTATTTATGTATTTAATTCAAAATCAACTTCAAAAACACTTTATTTATCCCAGAGGGAAATTGAGTATTGATAGAACTCAATTTATTCAAGTTTCATCATTGAGTTGTTGCAAATGCTGATGAAGGATTTCCTGAAGCAGTGTGTGTTTCAACAAGTCTGAAGAAGCTTCTGACTTAAGAAACTATGTTTTAAAGAAATAGGATCATGAAGAGGATGTTCCATGTACTCAATAATGTTCTTATGTATGAAACTCTGTGTGGCGTAAAACTTAGACGACACATCACTGTAAACACCCTGCACCCTCGGAAAGCACAGTGGCATTATTTTGGGGAAATGCTTTTCATCAGCAGGGGAAAAGGAATTTAACTAGAAGTGATTGTGAGCTACAGACATCTTGGAATGAAACTGATGAAAACCTGTCGATGTGTTGAAATAGTTCAGTCAAAGTCCAAACCTAAATCCAAAATCAGAATCTGCGGCAAGTTTTAAAAATTGATTTTAGCAGTCTCTGTTCACTATGTCTGAGCTTCAGTTATTTTCCAAAGAAGCTGAGGGAAGAAAAATCTCCAAACTCCAAACAACTTGACTGAAGATGCCTGAATACAAACTCACACCACATTTAATAAAACTTTCATTTGTAAAATAATGTTCCTAATAAAACACATCAAGATGTTTCAGACACTAAGGTTGCTCTAAAAGACAATAGCTGTAAATAAATATATGCATTTCTAAATGTGTGGGCTTTAACAAGGTCTGGTAGTTTTTGTGTTTGGGAAAATGAGACACAATTTGATGCTCACCCAGCCGTGTCAGTCAGACAGTGCGTGGATGAGACGTCAGACTCCTATCTCAACCTAGATGTTAAACAAAGAAATACTTTGCAGTGAACTTAAGCTGTGTTTCATATATGGAGAACAGGTATGAACATGGTGTGAATTAGATATTTGAAAAAAAAAATCATGGATTGTATGGAGTAGACAGGCAGTAGTGGGCAGACAGTTCCCATCCCAGACCCATCCCATACACACACATTAACACACACACACACACCAGAGGAAAGTCATTTTTTACTCAGTCCTACGGCCCTCTGACAGGCCTGGGAGAGGGTCTGCCTCCCCGTAAGGCAGACTGGCAGCACTGACACGTTATAGCCACGTTAATTATGGGCATCTGTTTGGATGTTCCAGTCTGGGGGCCTTCCAGGGTCCTGGGCTGTTGCCATAGGGACAGTGGAGAACTGTTGGCGGTTTGGAGAGCAGACAGGGACCCCGTTATTCTCCTGAGAGGTGGCCAGACATGACCCCTTACGACTCACCCCTTTTGATTTGGGTGGGAAACAGCGAGCAGCCAGCCAGGAGACAGACAGATTGTTTCAGGTTCATTTTGTGGACTGTTGGTTTCAGCTGTGGCGAGACTTAAAAAATAAGTCAAAAACCAAATGAAAAGCAAAATGTTTAGAACAACAAAATGACAAGAATGAGTACAAACTTAAATATATTACAGTCAGATTTAATAATAGTAAAATAGTAAAAGTTCATTTATTTCAGCAGTCCAATTTACTGAGTGAGCCACAGATTTCTGTTGTAATTTTCAACTTACTAGAACAAGACATTTAAGATTAGAATACTACATCAGAGCAATAAGTTTAGATTCACAGGAGTGCATGAACTCAATGACTCCATAAACACCCTTTATTCCCACTTTGCATATATTACTCAGTATCAACTTTCCAAAAGGTATTGTTGTGGTGTTTTACTCCTCCCTATTTTGCCATTTTTTTGTCAGTATGAATAAAGGCCGACTGATTAAGGGAGGAGGGATCCATCTGAGTGCTCGGGGTCTCACAGTGACGGGGGAGCCACAAGGAAGCAGGGTGACTCCTACAGGGCACAATAGGAACAGCAGGAAGTAGGGTAGTGCTGATGGATTGGTTAGTGCTCTTATATTGTATTATAGGTATCTATTAATTTGGAGTATGCTGAACCTCATGTTGTAAACAGTAGTAAACAAACAAATTAAATAAACTTTTAGCATTTTAACATGTACTTTAAGAAAAATCATTACTAATTTTCAGTTTACGTTGCCAAAAAATGGCAAATATTGGCATTTTGTTAAATCTCATGCACTTTAGAGACAGTTTGAATTAACTGCATGGACCTTACTGATGAAAAACAAAATGCTTCTTCAACCAGATCCCTGTCATCCCTGCATCCCTGTGTAGCAGTTAACAGATTTGGATTGTTTTCAAGCTGTTAATAAACTGTATATAAAAATATTTTGTTCATTTTGCAGGTTACATTTTAGTTGGATATCTAGAAGACCAGTTTTAGGTAGACGAAAAAACATGTTTACCGGTGCATTTTACAAAAAGAAGACCATCAGCTCAGTAACCTGACCTGCAGCTCCAAACGTCCATGATTGGTACAGTGAGCCATTTGTTTTTATGTTTTTCACAGGCAATTATCCAAGCTATAGTTCCAGCTTTATTTCAATGACCTTTGCAGGTCCAGGATTTCTCCTTGTGAACACCCTCCATTCACAGTCCGTGACCGAGTCTCTTTAGCCCATCTGAACCTTGTTTTCAACTTTAGGTGTGAATCACGCTATTATTTTTTGGACATAAAGCTAATTTCCTACAAACGCATTTCAATAAGAAACATTACCTGGTATTTTTACTCTTGATTGAAATGGATATTTCTATTTCAAAACCTTCCCATTTTGTTTATTTCTGTACATTATATAAGGGTCTGCTGACCCAGGCGGAAAAAAATAGTACTTTAGTGTATTTCAAGTATGTTTATATTTCCAATAGTATGTTGAAAATGTACTTACCCAAATTGTACTTTTTGTAAATATATAAAAAGTGTACTAGCATCACTGTTTAACACTAACACTTGTAAGACACTTGAAGATAATTGTACTATATTACACTTTACAGAAATAGATTATCCTAAAAAGTACTTTAAAGGAAAGTTCTGCGTACTTTTTAAAGTGTAACTATCTGATACTTGTTTTTTCACATATTTTTGATATATTTTAAATTGTATGCTCAGAATTGTTTTGTAAGATACACTGAAAGCATACTTTTAATATTAAGTTTGAGTGTATTTTAAGTTACGCTTGTGTGTAATTATGAAGTGAAGTTATTATTCGGTTCTTTTATAAATTTCTTACTGTGTGTATATTACACATGTTTAATCAGTTTGGTAAACAAATATGATATTCATATACATAAAAGCAGAGAAGTTAACAGGTCTGTAAGTAAACCTTATTTTATGGGTGTTAGTTAATGTATATATTATTAAATGTGTCCAACAGGAAAACAGAAAAAATTACCCATAATTCACTTCGGAAAGACCTGACACAGAACCGTGAGTCAAAGCAACGTTACCAAAAGAGAGTTCTTCTGGAAAACCAAGCTTCATTTTCAGAGAAGTCACTATTTTCTGCATGGATTGCATTATCCTCTGGCCCATAGGAGCTTTGAGGTGCTTCATCATAAGCTGCAAGATAGATGATAGTAATATAACATTTTAGTAATAATTTAATGTATAAAAGTATATTCTCTTACAGTTTGAAATAAACTGTTATTATAATTAAACATTTGAGCATATTAAGAATATATAAGTAGTATAAAGTTTATATATTTATAGTATGTGAACAAATAAGTCTTAATGTACACTACTTACAAAACAAAGTATGCTTTAGTTTTACTAATTAAGTATATATTAGAACATGTAAAACCATATATTTAAAGTATACTAAGTATATTTTAAGTTGTTCCATTTTAGGACATAAAAGTATACTAAATACACTTAAAGTTGAGCTTTACTACAATTTAATTACTATTAAAATATATTTAGTACAAAATTAGTTGTTCCAAAATAGCATGCTTCAATATAACTAATCATGAACACACTTGAAGTATAATGATGATTAGTGTTGCTTCAAGTACACAAAAAAATGCAGTTTTCAGTTCAGTTAAAAAACTAATTAATTTAACCTGAAAATAGTTAAAAACAGGATATTATAGTAAAAGATTTGGCGTCGCATTAGTAGATCTACTTTTTGGTTTATTGGCCATAAAGTCAAACAAATGCCTGAACATCCTCTAGCAGTATTTATTTCCCATTGGCTGTAAACTAAAAGATAAAAACTGCACTTCAACTGCAGTCCAACACAAAAGAAAAAAAAGTCATAAAACTGTTCTAGGTTAGAAAAAAAAATTAAGCCCTCTTTTTTTAGAAATTATAATGAAAAAACAGGGAAAACAACTCTCAAACATTCAGTTTTAGTTTGAGGTTTATCCCTCCAAAGTCAGTGTTTTTATTATTTTATTCGGGATACAAGATGTTTAGGCTTTCAAGAGGTTTTCTGGGAGACTGTTAGGATTCAGTGGCTGAGTGCTGGATGATGGATGTGTTTTGTCTCTTCCTACCTCTCTCTGCAGGTCTGGCTGGCAGGGCTCCTCCAGGGGCTTCCTACCCAGCAAACAGTTGGACGTTTAATGACCGTCGAAATGGTTTCAGCCTGAGACGTCCTGTCATGGTTGGAAAATAGTTCCAAAAGGAAAGCTGAACTGATGTCTTTGACACTGTCTGGCCGTGGAAGCCACATCTTTTCTGCACATCCCTGGATGTCAGAAGTAATCTTCCTTTTGATGTTTATAAGGTGTTTTTCAGCAATAAGTGTAGGCATATAAGCCTGTACATAAAATAATCATGTACCTAGACAATGCACATCTAAACTTGACAAAGGTTCTAAAAAGGTCCAAAATCAGTCCAGTCATACCTGAACGTCTATAACACGTTATAATCACATGTAGATCAAACAAAACTTTACTTTTACATTTAAGGACACTGTAAAATAAATTATTTTCATTTTAGTAGTTAATTTGTAGATCAAAGATAATGGGATGAAATTAAAAGCCACAAAATTCCATATCACATTTACAGATTCACTCGAAACAGGAAAAACATGTCCATAACTTTGTTAACTTTGTTATGAACATGTGTCTGATGGTAGATCTATCTATTCTGGACACTTGCTGGACCTATGTGTGAAGATAATTGAAATAATGCTTTGCATTATCAATCTCAAAGTGCTACAAAGCATTTAATAGAAGATAATTATATAAAATTCTAATTTAGTTTATTTACTTTCTGAATGAAACTCTCAAAAAGGCAACACTAATAAGTTAAAATAATAACTTTGACTGTAGTATTCAAATGACTTTATACTATTGTATACCGTTGTATAAGTTCAAAGTAATGTTAAGCCTACTAACGTTAGCTAATGCTAGCCAAACTCTGTACATTTCAGTTGGCAATTTGAACATAATTTCTTTTGGTTAGTTCATGTAAAACAAGTAAAACTCAAACATGTTAATCTAATGATACAAATGTGCTTACCCAGCAGATTTTTTTAGAATATCGATATAACTCAAGTCCTCCTCTCCTTGTGATTGTTCTAGTGCTAAAGTTCTTCAGTCAATGGGAGAACACGTCAAAATCTTGTGAGATAATCTATCCTATTGTGGGATTATGTAGTATTGTAAGATCTTTTATTAGTCTTATTGAAATAATGGCTAAAAATGCAGTGGCTTTACATTGCTTAACCACACTAGGCACTTTGTAGTTATAATTATTTAAACAATAAATGGTAAATATGTATACTTTGTATACAAATTGTGTATTTCATAAAGATAATTCCTGTTTTTTTCAGTTTGGATTGACTACGTGTAACAGACGTCACTGGACTACTACAGTGTTGATCAAGACGTGCAAAGGATGTCAGTGGACGTCTTCACAACCTCTTGAAAACTTGGCGAATTAAATTAATTATTGCCGTATTAACCATGCAAGGATTAAGCGCAGCTTTATCAAATCTGATTTCATAGAGGGTCATGATGGACTCCAAATGCATGTGTAAAGGACGTCACCTGTCAGACGTCCATTTACAACTGACTGACAGCATGGTATATGTTGAACTAGACGTAGTGAAAAGTCAAAGTAACATTTATACATGTAACCCCAGATTACTTTTGACATGTACAAATGTGTCTAAATGCATTTTTAGGAAAAAGTTTTGTTACATATTTTTACCGATTTAAGCCATCCTACCGCGAACATTTTTGGTCCATCTGCTTATGAGGTCATTCTTGGAGGCTGGCGCTCCCTAGTGTGGTACAAGGCTGACTCAAGTGCTTATACCCAGCATCAGTTATAACTCAAGAATACTGAAGATTAAGAATTTACCTTCCTTGTCGTTTCTTGCAGACTTTGTTCTGGATTTCCTTCAGCTATTCCAACCCTCTGATTCCTGCTCGTTTTTGGCTCAAGTCCTGGATCTGCCTCGGTCAGCCTCCATGCTGCTCTTCTCTGGAATCACCTCCATATCCAACTTGCTTGCCGTTCCATCCAAGCCGCCCGCCGGTCCAACCGCCAATGCTCCCCACTCCAACATAAAGAGAGAACATTCAGGATCATCCTTCCACTAAACCTCCCGTCCCCAGCTGATCTCAGACCACTGCTCCCTACTACCCTCCTCCAAGCAAATAAACATCTGAATAGCGAGTAAAGCTCATCACCTTCACCTCTAAGACTCATTCTTACCGCCGTTATTTCTCCTGTGTTCGACCTTACGACTTACCTGCTCCCGCTCCAGTTCCATGTCGCTGGTTGTGTCGCTCATCAGTTTCCTTCTGCAACCCAGCTTTCCAGTTACCACCTCCCTAGAAGTTTCATTTTACAATACAAACTTGTTAAAACCTATTCTTTGCCGTCTGGTGTGCAGGTACAAGAGTCTCACAAAGTACAGCACGACAGAGTTAGGCTATCGATGTCCAGGAAGTATTCCCAGAAGACTGGACAGCTACAGCTAATGTGATTAGGGAGACCGGTAGGAGGGTACTTGGCAGGGTTCTACTTACCCCAAAGCTTTTAGGGTAGCCATATTTTTTATTGTGCAAAATGTATGTGCACACTATGTATTTATGGTATAATGCTCTAAAACATAAAATAAAAAAAAATCTGTTTTTTTAATTTAGAAGGTTCTGAACAAACAGTGGATCCACATGCAGTCCAACATTTTCTGCCTTACAGCCATTCAAGAACAACAAATCATGGAGTAATTTAGATCAGAAACATCATCATTATGATTAGGCTGATCTTCACCACCATCAAAACCAAATTCATTGTTAAACAAATAACTAATATGAGCTCAGTAGGCTATATTATCTTTAAATCAGTAGGGACCACAGGTGCCACAAGACCGATTTGTGACCCAATTTCTTTTTAGCAAACCTAGCTCTGATTTGATTGGCAATTTGCCCTATCATTTCCGCAGAGAGTGCAGATTGCAAGTGGCAGGTGACAGGATCTCCATGCATGATCACCCCCAAAATGAAATTATGTATTTCTTGGCAAATTTTGAACGTTCCTGAGAGTTTATTGAAATTTGACCGTACATTTTTAAGTTATTTTGCTAAAAGACATACGGACAGACGGCAATATGAGCTCCTTGGCAGAGGCGAAAAAAACTGCTGAGAGAAATATTCTGATAAAGTTTCAGTGTTGCTGTTCCCCCCCGTTCTAACAGTAGATGCTGTGCGTATGAACAATAAGGTATATCGGTATTGCAAGTCCGCATGCTCAGGAATGTGGACTGGATCCAGTCATGGCTTGAGGAAGCCAAACAAAGCCCCTGCTCGACTACAAACAGTGTATGCATGCATACGTTTTCATTACTACGGAGCCTATGAAAGCCTTTTAAAGGCTATTTTTGGCGGACCTTTCAAATAGGCCCAGTACTCATTGTGTTGTGGTTGGCTGTGGAAACAGCAGTTACCACATTGAACGGTGGGGAATGCAAAACGCACCAGTGTATGAATGATACTGACCCTTGTAACTGTGAACCTCCGTTTATTTTATATACATTCCATACAGGAAATGATCCAAATGGATGTGTGAGGTGGATAAAATTAATAAGAAATGTGTGATTAAACATGTTAATTGTTTCGAACAATTCAAAAATAAATTGTTCGAGTTTAAAAGCTCAACGGAAGCTAATAAGCTACGTGCTAACTACTAGCCATAGTGCGGATATTTAACAAGCTAGGAAATACCTTTCGTTAGGATGATAAAGCACATCTTGAATCCATGAGCACTGGGATGAAAAGTAGCTGAGGCCACTTCTGCATGCCAACATTCCCTTCTTCCTAGCTATTTAACAGCATTTGTACGTCCGGGATTGTCACTCCATGGAATGTCAACAAGCCGGTATAACCAGCCTAGACTACGCCATTTTCCTCTTCTTTCGTCAAAACAATCTGTAGTTTCTGCAATGTAGCTACATACGCTAGTGCACATAGTTCTTTATTACACATTGCAAACACAGGAAGTGCTCTACGGTGAATATATGTTTTAAGTTTGTCTACTTTCCGCTGTTCTATATCATCAATTTTGCAGCTTTCGCTATCTATATGTATGTTCGCTTCCACCAGTTTGGGTTCCGAAGTCCCAGAATGCATTGCGCGCAACGCAATACTGAAAAGGCTTTTTAGAACTGTACTTACATTTAGGAACATTTCTAAACACAAGTACAAATTGATAAATACCACAAAATGCGTACAATTGTTCCTACTCACGCAATACGCAGATGTGCATAAGTAAGGTTGATAAATGAGAGCCCAGGAGCATATACAGAGAAAAAAGTTAGCTAAGAACTGGGACACTGAGAGGACTGAGGAGAATAGATCGGAGTACAGGCAGATTCAGCGCATGGTGAAGGTAGAGGTGGGAAGGCAAAAGTGTAGGCAAGAGTGTATGAGCACCTGTTTGCTAGGTTGGACAATAAGGAGGGAGATAATTATTTGTATAGGTTGGTGAGGCAGAAATAAAAGGGATGGAAAGGATGTGCAAGGGATTGCTGTGAAGTCAACGACACAACCCAGACAACTCTCCACTGTTGCTACATGTTTGTCCAGGAGGAGTGAATGCTGCAAGTCAACCTTTGAAAGAACACTTTTAAACTGATTGAAAAGTTTGTATGATTAGATTGAACTGAAATGGCTCGAGGAGTAGCTTTGAGATGACATGTTGTGAATTAGTGTTATATTAATAAACTGAATTAAATTTAAAATAAAAACAAAACAGAAGAAGGGATACTTGAAAAGAACTAAGCACAAATCTGCAATTATTCTGCTTAGTTATGCCTATTGTTTACATTTAGGAACAAAAATCCATGTTTAGTAAATGAAAAATAAATCCGTTTAATTTAATCCTAGAAACAGAAAGATAATAAAACAGAAAATGTTAAATAAACAAGTAAACATTTTATATCTGTTTATATTCATTTGATTTTCTTTTTTGTTGTAATTTTCCCATTTTTTTGTCGTTTGCTTGTGATTCCCATTATATCCACCAGGTGGCCCTAAAGCACCACTTTTACTTAACAATGAGTCACGATGATCCTGATTCAATTATCCTCTTTCTTTGGAGTAACATTGAGTTTTTTGTCCCCGTAGAGTAATTATTTTTTGAACTGTCAAGGTTTACTGAAAAAAAAAACCAAACAAACAAAAAAAAAAATAGAAACATCTCATTTTTCTTTTTTAACATTCTGTGGTTTTTCAGAGAGAACAATTTAGTGAAAAAACTTTCTCACCCATTCCATTCTTCTTTATCCTTCAGCATAATCAAACTGAGACTGTGGTGTGAATCACAGGATTTCTATCTCTGAGGACAAACAGCCAATGTCCTTCACGAATGTCCGTCCTAATATTTGTAAGCAAAGACGTAACAGCGGTGGGGGGGACAGTGAGTGGCAGATGTTGCCGCTTATGAGGCTCGCTGCTGAACGGAACAAGGGACTGAGAGCAAACTGGGAGGCATAAGGTCCAGTCCATTTCCTGAAGCCTGTGAAGTTTTAATGGGATGAGCCCTTTAACCCCTGGAGTCCAATGCATTCACCTGTGGGACTATTAGACAGCTGGACAGGTGTGTAAGTACGCATTGAGATAAATGAGCTTTAAGCGTATCAATTAATGACAAATGAAATCAATGACAAGAAAAAGAAAAAAGAAAGAGCGAAGGTGTGCTTCAACGAAGCAAATAGTGCTCTTATATATAGATATATGTATATATATCTATATATATTATAATCTTCAAACATCATCTCCCTCAAATTATCTTCACTCAACTAAACCCAGAAAAAACAACACAAAAAAGAAAAAGACACTGAGCAGAAAGATAATATATGAGGTATAGAAAACCATAATACATGCAAAAGGCAGTTTTTATTTATTAAAGACAAACAATATCTCCTATCTTAAAAGCTGTGAATTACCCACATTTCTGGTTCAACTTCATTAGCCACACCCAGGCCTAATTACTACCTGACCTGCAGAGCTGAGAAATCACTCAAACAGACCTGTCTGACAGCATCAAGCAGGCCAAAATATATCATAAAACAAATAAATCACTAAAGGATTGCTAAACCTTTTCTAATGCTTCTGGTATATCACATTGAGAGCCATTATTCAGAAATGGAGAAAAACATGGAACAATTGTGAACCTTCACTAATCACCCTGGAAATGTTTTTGGATTTATTCCAACAAGTTTTCCAAAATGTCACATTTCTCGATTTAAGCTAAATTGCATAGCTTAAATTGTGCAGATGGTTGAGGTTTTTAGTCCCTGTTATTCATGGTAATATGATATCACCTTTGTGCTGAAGAAAGCTCTGCTGCTTAAAGTACATGTATTGCTTCCAGTGGTAAAGAACTGTAAAATGCCTTAAAATAACTTATTTTGTTTTTCATTCCAGCATTAAAATATCCAACTAAGTATTGTGGAAAAAATTTAGCCTTTACATTGCGTGCATCTGCAGAAAAAAATATTGGTATTACAAACCACAAAAATCCACATGTTTATGTTTGTGTTGGTAGGACAGAAAATGCTTTTTTTTTGCACCACTCCCCATTGCTTGTTTACAGATGGCATATTGCTGGTTTTTATTGAAACTTTTTTTAAATACGTGTATTTGGAGAGGACAATGCACATTCATGAAGACTCAGTACAATTACTTTGTTTAAATGCACCAGATTTAGCCATAGGCTATTTTCCATCTGTAGTCCTCACATTTAAGACAATATACATCTTAGACAACAATTTTTCAAAGATAAGACATGGACATAGAACGTAAAACCTAGTTACAGCCAACCCTGCAATTTTAACTTTAACCGATACCAATATGAGTACATTAGGTGGTATCGGGGCCGATACCCAATACCAGTATCAGTGTCAGTGCATCCCTACTAAAAGTTTTGAATTACTGAAATGACGTTAATTGACATTATGATCAACAAAATTCTCCCCAATTAATATGTTTACCGTAACTGAACAGTTAAAGTTTAACTACAGTTTTATGCTACCTGTTACTCTAATAATTGTGAAGTTGTGAATTGATGTTGTTGCTTTTGTTTTTAAATGTGCCATCTAAATAAATTTGACAATGAATTATTTATTCTGAGCATTTTTAACATCTTTACCAGTTGTCCGTTCCAGAAAGGTCATGTGACATGACCGGATGTATAAGGGTGAGTTTGTGGATAACCTCAACCTTAGATTCCAAAAACTGAGGTATCTTTCTAGGTATGTTAGTAACCATAGCAACTTAATATCTGAACATAACCTGCTCTGGATCGTGTCATTTTCAATGTAAGTTTGTTCCAGAGAGGGCTCTGAGCATGGCATGATGATCATTTGGATGTGGAATAACAGATTATACTATATTTTTTCAAAATCATCTTATTTAAAATATTCAAATTAAAATAGTGTCTAATTTATTCAGCTCCTGACAAAAAATAATATTATTTTATGAATTATTTTGTATAATATTTCAACATATAACAAATTCATCTTTGGCCTTCTGTATGGTTCTTTTCTGTGTATTACATAAATTGCATTGAGTACCCCAGCTAGGGCTGGGCAATATGAGGTAAAATTAATTTATCATGGTATACTGAGCATTTCACCTCGATAACGATAAGTGGACTATAACAATGACCCAATTAACACCCCCCACACACATACACGGTCCTTTTTTGTAGTCAATGTCCAGTAGTGGGCAAATTTACATAATGTTCTTTAAAATGTGAAAACTGTGTAAAATGTGTGTGGGTTCTTGCTATTGAATAGCTTCAAACAACCTTTTAATTCAGTGTTTGATTCCCACTCCTTTCTGTATTTCCTAGAATCCAGTTTAAACTCAGAAGGGATCACACACGATGGCGTGAGGAAGTGACGGGGGCTAAGTAAAACAGGTGATTTTAATGTGCAGTTTTTTATTTTATACAGAAAATATTAAACATCGGAGCACAGGTGGGAACGGGCAGCGGCTTCGAGCAACAACTCAGCGGGGTTAATATCTGCTCCACCTGAACAGGACCTGGGCGGGCGGAGCTGTAGAGCTAGAAATGCTCTGCAGCTCCGTTGCAGTAAGATATATGCTCCACGTTAGAGTCTGAGTATCCAATAATACCATAAAAAGTCACATTATTTGTCGCTAGTCGCATTTGTCTGAGAAACAGTCAGTAGACAAGCCTAAACTCTTGCTAAATACAGCTAGACAGTAGCTGCGTTAGCAACACTTGGGTATTACTGCCTCTGTGTGTGTCACATGACTGCGTAGTCACTTGACTCAAGCCAAAGTTAATTTTTTAAAGGGGCAGGAGCACCGCCCTGAATTTATCCGCACGGGAAATATGACGTTGGTAAGATTAATACATTTCAGTATCTGTAAATTTTCGGTATAGCCTACTATTAGGGCCGGGACTCGATAATTTTTCAAATTTTTAGTATAGTTTTAGTTTTAGCGCCACGTAACACGAGAGTGCACGCAGTGACTGAGTAGATGAGACCGCTCTGTCATCAAAACCTTCATGACAGGAAGAAATAGCTGCAGCATAAGTTTTAACTGTAGTGAAATTTAAATTTCTGTCCATCAGCTGCTGGAGGAACGACAGCACGCGGCTTAGCGGACATGAAACGGGATCTGCACCTTTTTCTGCGCACCAGCGCTGGAAGGCTGCGGTGTATAAACGGGTGCGATTAAAATGCGTTAAAAAATTTGAACGCGTTATTTTTGTGTAATTAATTAATCTTAACTAACGCGTTAAAGTCCCAGCCCTAATATATATATATATATATAAATATATATATATATATATCTTGAGGGTTCAATAAGCTGATACATCCACCAGAAACTCTAGGACAAGGCCCATTACATAATAAATACAATAAAAAACTATTTCACCAACATATTAGTAACATGTAAGAGTATTTCAAATAAGATTACAGTACAAATTAGATGCAACTGAATGAATTAATCCACTGTAAAACAATGATTACTGCTAAGGGCATTAAAAAGCGACAGCGAAAGTGACAGCAATGATAGTTGTTGAATTGGAATATATTAGTATATGTGTAAACTTTCATTTAACAAAGTCACTGGAATGCAGACTGATGATAAAGTTTCCCTAGGAAAGCTATCAACCACTGGTTGGTCTTTATTAAGGGACAGAGCCAACTCCTCAGCTGGGGTGAGGGAAGATGGTGGTGGCCTCCCAGTTAGACTGACCTCAGCCTTTTTTCAGCTAACTACATGACAGGAAAAATTCACAGAAAAATACTTAATAGACCTACATCTCTCGTAAATATTTCAATCTTACCTTTTATGTTTAGTTTTGACTTGGGAAAGTGTTCTTCTGGCTGCAGAAGGATTGCATCTAATTAAGTTTTGTTCAGTTTATGTCTATGTCAATGCACAATATTATTGTACCCTCAACAAATTGGGTGCAAAAAAAAAAACAAATGTTGAAAATTGATCCAAAATACTGAAACTAATTTGAAATGATACATTATATCCTCCAGCACCACCTGACCCCAACTGGGAATAAGCGGTAGGAATTAATAAATAAAAATGAAGACTGTTGAGAGTTATTATATTTAAGGCTGATGTCTCCAATAAGGTTGAGCCAGTAGGAATGCTAGCTTCAAATTCAAGTGCAGTGTAAAGTTTTAACCTGAAGAGGTCACTGCACTGATGTTTTTTGGTAGAAATGTTTTTATATTTTTTTACTAAAATGTACTAAAAAATTAAAGTAATGAAGAAACATGTAGATAGTACTATTAGATGTTCATTTATACAGTTGATCAGCTGAAAATAAGTTGATTAAGGGGTGAGCTGGACTTTAAACTCAAATAAACTGTTATTTTTTGCCAAGCCAACGTTCTTACTTTTGCTTTATTGCTCTTTTTTCATGATATGCTTTAATTCCTCATAGGCCAGCATTAGTACTTCCAACTACACTTCTTTCAAGTATGCTGCCCTTTAGTTTCCTTTGTGACTCGTGAATTTAGAGATCCATTGAGAGGGTCTTTATGTATTCAGGGTTTACCAGGAGTAGGTTGATTAAGTTGATCCTTATCGGGTATTCTGGAACTGAAACACTCAGGCTAAGCAGGTTTTGGGTTGATTAACCGAAAGTTCAGAGTTTACCACATGGTAAGTTAACCAAGCTTTCTGGAACAGGCCCCAAGAATGCAAACAGATACGATCGTTATTGTAAATATGACATTTGAAAAATTCTCTTTGCTACTCTGATTTACTGCCAAGGGTGTCACAGTTGATTTATGCACTCATTAGTTCTGCAGGACCGCATCAGAATATGAAGACAGTAAATTATTGCACGCTGTCTCTGGATTGGTCAAAGTAGTCATGCTGAAGTCAGGTACGTACATTTCTCTCAAACATTGGTGGGAAATAAAAAGGGACAAAAGAGGTCAGAAACACGACTAAATGAAAGCCAATGTTTCTGTGTTATTAGTTTGTGGACACATATTAGCTGTCATTTGGTGATCATTAGTCAGTCTTATTTTCACAGCTTGTTCCCGCTGCCAAACGACAGTGGACCAACATACTAAGAAGTCAGATCTGTCAGATCACATATACAGAGTTCAGCTGAGTTTTAGATGAGAATGTTTCTTAGTGTTGTGTTTCATTTTAACGAACATGCACCTTCACCATGCACAGAGTCTCCTGTGGAGTTCTGTGCTTTCAGAAAAAATATGTTGGATTCCTGCTGAGTTAATGTTCAGACAAGCCAAATGTGTTGTAATTAGGAGAAACCAACAGATGGGCGTTTTCATTAGAGATGGTAGACGTGGGAGTCTGTGAAAGCGAGAGAGAGTTACAGCCATATTATAAAGAAAGTAGAGTGACAAAGTCAAACACTCTGGCACGTATTAGAACAAGAAAACATTTGTTCATTCCTCTTTGAAACGGTGTGTACAAATAAAGATGAAAAAAAATCAGTTAAAACAAAAAAATGTTGTTTCAAATCACTAAATTTAAATATTGACAGATTATCTACAAGGCCTTAAACAATAAATACATAGGTCATACATAAGCTGACAAATGTGATGTGCATTTGATTCAGATTTTTACTGATAAAGTCCAGGGCAGCCAGTTGCTATCTGAAATCAATCAGAATGTTGTCCACATGTTTTTTTTTTTTTTATCTCAATCTCAAAGTGAACAAAAAGTATCACGACTATGAAGTACACAGGAGAGATCAGAGATAAAATTGTGGAGAGCTGTAAATCAAGTTTGGTTATAAAACAATACCCCAAACTATGTAGATTGTGTAACTCTGTTCAGACTGTCAGCTGATAATACAGTATGGTACAACCACAAGCTGTCGGGGCTGTCCACGTAACCTCACAAGACGGACAAAGAGAGCAGAGATCAGAGAAGCAGTTTAGAAGCTGATAGAAACCCTGCAGGAGCTGCACAGATTTCACAGGTCAGTAGAAATAATCTGTTAAGAGGACATCTACTAGTTTTGCACTTGACAAATCTGATGTTTTTGGAATGATGGCCACAAGAAAGCTATTTTTGAAACAAAGCCACAAGACTCTAATTAATAATATAGGGGACACCACAGGAGGAAAACTAACAATGCACATCACCCTGAACATAACAGCACCAAAGACTTTTGCTGTACTGTCTTATTTACATTATTTTTCACAATAATAGTCTTTATGTGTATCAGCGAACTTCCGTTTACTGCTAATGTTGCTGCTGATACACAATAAAGGATATTTCTATTCTATTGTAAAACATGGCTGTGATGGACTGGCGACCTGTCCAGGTTGTACCCCACCTCTCGCCCGTTGGCAGCTGGAGATAGGCACCAGCCCCCGTTGCCCCTTGAGGATTAAGTGGTTCAGAAAATGGATGGATGGATGTAAAACATGGTTGTGGCACCATCATGCTTTGGGATGGTTTTATTCCACCAGCATGGGAAATTTGAATCAATAATTCAAGAACCTTCTATTTCATTAAAGTAGATTGTGCTGTAGGTAATTATTTGGTTGAAGGGTCTGCACCTGGCTCATTTTCAACCTTTAGACAGCTTGGCTCATATTGATATGCTGAATTCACTGCTTAATCAATGGCTATAAACTGCTTAGTCCTTCAGTCAGTGAAACAGCCGTAAGCATGACATTTTCAGCAATGTGCTTCACAGGGGGGCGGTTGAGCTAGGAGTCCAAGTGGTCTGCAGGGTCTTCCTGCTGAGTTCCAGGAGGTAAATAGATGGTGGGATCCAAGAGCAATGACCAGACAGGAAAGGTGGGAAGGCAGAGCACAGAGATGGAGCATGAATCACTGAGAGACTTGGAGCTTGAAGGTGGTCCAACATGGAGGTGAAACCAAGGCTCACAGAAAAGCTGGAGAACTAAACATGAGGGAATTGCACTGATGGTGCTAACATTTTTTTTTTGTAAATAAAGATGGTTTGAGACTTAGGCATTGAAGGTCTGACAGCTCCTTATATCCACAGCCTGTGATGAGCTGCAATGAGCTGCAGCTGTGCAGGTGCAGAGAGGTTGCTCTGCCCTCAGGTTGATGGACAGGTCCTCAGCTCAAGCCGGACCTCCTTTGGAAATCTCCAGAATAGTGGAGAAACACCCAGGAAGCAGACAGACACAAACATGAACAAACACCCCAGACTCCTACAACTGTTAAGTCTTGAATGTTTCGGTCTTCTGCAAGATGGTAACTTGGAGTTAGGCTTCTGCCATCAGCCAGAAATGGTCAAATGTCAAAGGCTTTGTTATGATTTTGCCCCCCCCCCCCCCCCATAAAATATAAACCTTTGCGTTTGAAAGAATAAGCAATTCTTTTTCACCTACAAATGTGTTATAAACTGGTCTGGACCTACTTCTATGTGCTCTAGTGCTAAAAATGGTCGGCTGACACTCCAATAGACAGAACTAGAACTATCAAACAAAACCAGTATAATCAAGACAGGTTCAAATGAATGTGGTTTTGTTCTGCATGTTTCTTTGAAGCTAAAACAAGGTTTATGTAACTCTGTCAGATACGAGGGTCCATCTTGTTCATAAAGTTAGCTTTTTGAATTGTTTTGCAGAAACCAGTGAGACTTTTTGAGACCCCTGCAAGGAACCAGGTAATCTGACTGTGCCTTTCCCAGCTGAACAGCTGCGTCTCGATATATTCCTCATCTGCAGCTTCAGAGACAAGGGGGTGGAAACCTCACCTGCTGAGATCCAAATTTGGCTCCCAGAGAGAGGTGACACTGCAGTCTGATTGCACAGCCAAAAGCATGTCCGCTCCTATCAGCGGTTCATGGTGGCCAGAGCTGATGGATTGACGTTGGTTCACCTGGAGTTCATCCCTCTGTCTCTTTATTTTTCCAATCTTTCTTTTTAACTGTTAACTTTCCAAATATTCACAAAGGCCTTGAGTTTATTTTTTAGAGATAGATTCTTTACTAGGGATGCAACGATACCACTTTTTTCAAAACCGATACCATACCAATACTTGGATCAGAGTACTTACTGATACCGAGTACCAATGCTTATACTTCTACCACACAATAAAAGGACTATCAATTGGGAGTCAGGTTTTATTTTCTTCTCTGGTTGTTAAAAGAAATGATGGTGAATTAGATACAAAAATGAAATATCAACAAAAATGACCAAATAACTTAAATTTATAAGTTAAAAACTAATGTTTTCCGTGAAATTATTGGTGCATTTCTGCATGTTAAGTATGGGTTCATGGTATCGGTTAACATCAGCCGATACCAATTTGAGTACATTAGGTAGTATTGGGGCCGATACCCAATACTAGTATCGGTATCGGTGCATCCCTAGTCTTTACCATCCTATACTTGCATTGTTGCTTGGGGGGTTAGTCCCTTCTACAGTGGTCATTGGGTGAGACAGTTCATTACGGTGAAACACACAGACACACACGACAAAGAGACATCTAGACACCCATGAATGTTATAGTCATGTTTTTGGATTGGAGGAAGGCGAAGTACCTGGTGAGAACAAAAGCACGCATAAGGAAACCACGTTAATTTATTGCATAGAAACCTTTGGCCAGGGTTTGAAGCCAGGACTTTCTTTCTGCAATTAACCAGGGTTACAAACTACACCACTATGCAGCAGAGATACAAGTTTATCGAAACCAAATCTTTAAAAGCTAATAATATTCTAATGTTCATTCTCAGTTTCCTTAGTAATTATATTTGTTTTATTATTTTTTTGTGTGTGCATTTTTCTCTCATTTTAATGTTTCTTTAGTTAGTTAATCGATTCCTGTTCAATACCTGGTGGTTCTGTTGAATATGTGTATTTGAATTATTAACACTGAAACTGCTTTCCTTCAAGAAGCCAAAGAACTCTTGATAAGTTTCAGACTTTAACCAGTTTAATTCTAGCCTCTTATCATCAGTTTGTAAAGTCTTTTGAATCTTAGTTACTATCAGCGTTTTAATCCTAGATTTGTTTGTGTGCCTCTGGCCTCTCAACTAAACCATTAATGAGGAGGTATTAGTGTGATCAAAACTCAAATGACAAGTTTCTGTAGGATTTTCTTATATTTCCCTTTTATTGAAAGTGTTAGAGTTCATCATCTGGGATTAGGAGAAAGGTTTATTTATGCACCTTAATGCAGTTTAGCATACATTATCAAAGCCAATCTCTGCAGAAATATGCTTTCTTTTCATTCTCAGAGAAAATTAAATGCCTTTTCGTGCAAAGGCTCCCATGGTTTGAGTGACAGTAAATGGTGAAGGTCCATGTTTTTTCTGTTTCATCGTTATACAGGAGAAGGTTGATAACAGACAGGCGTGATGAAAGCCTTCCTGAGAGCTGTTTACTCTCTCCTGAAATGCAGTCCTTGAACATGGTGAGAGATGTTCAGTGATAGAGCAGAGAAAGTGGAGCATGTTTTCTCACAAAAAAACCCCCACAGAAGATCAGTGCAAAGAGACTGGGTTTAGGTTTCGGTAAAAGACACAGTTGTTAGAGAATAAAACTGAAACACGCTACATGGTCAGACGGATCTGCAGGAAGAGAGAAAGTCCGGTCTGTTTCATTATTTCAGCAATTTATAATTCAATCAAGTGTAAAGTTTTGGTTGTATAAAAGTAGATCATAGAAGAAAACAGAGAGGAGGTGTTAAAGGTGCTCTCACCTGATTTTAAAGATTTCTTCTTCTCATCCCAGTTTGTGACAAACAATCTGGATAACAATCTTAGGCAGAAGATAAAATGTTCAATTGCTTTCAGAGGTGAATCGTCATCCAGCCTTGTTTTCCACAGCTACAGTTCTTTTATTAAGTTTTTAGTTTTTGTTCTGATCATACGTTTGAGCAAGAACAGTAAAAATGCTCTATTTTCTTGTAGCCATCCACCTATTGTTTGAAGGTCAACACTAATCTGCCTCGTTTAAAGAAGTAAATCTTCCTGTTTTACGGAGTGGCTAAGAAAAATGGATGCCAGTTTCACATCTTAGTTAAAAGTAATTTAATGGGATGTTATTTAAAAGTTAATCTGAATTCAGATAAACTGGAATAAGTAAAATGTATGTGTGAATATGCATGTTACAGGAATTATTTGGGGTTGCAATGAGGGTAATGCTATTAAACTCTGAATTCTTTCTGTGAAAGTGAAACTTTCCTTGATCTGTGAAACAATGGTAATTGAATTAGAGGTTTGAATTTTCTAACATATTACAGTGCCTCTTCATTATAAGTTTAAAACAACTTTACCAGGGCTGCCGATATTACGGAGGCCAGTAGAACCTCAACCAACCCGCTTTTTTTTTTAAGTGTCATTTCATACTGCAAATAAATCAGGAAACACAATATCTTTCAAACATATATGGTGGTTTGTAGATATTAAAATTGAAAACTGGTACAGGAGATGGGTTTTGTTTAAAAAAAAAAATCAATAATAGAGTTACAGTAAAGTATTGCGGAGAAGAACGAGAAACAAGAGAGGAAATTGGATTTGAAAGAAAGTCCTTGCAGAGGATAGTGACTGGGAATAGAGCAGAGATGAGCAGGGTTTTTTGTTCTGATAAATTGGGAGAAATACAATTTTAGCAGAACAATAGATGAGACTGATTATGTAAGTAAGCTATTTCTGGAAATATAATATAATAATCTTGTATGTCTCCTTAAATAGAAAAAAAAATCTGTTTATCAATACCAAAGTAAGATGATGAATTTACAAAGTAAGAAAAACTTTATTTTTATGAAAGATGAGAAACAATGGAAATGCAAAAAATGACAAAACACAGGTATTACTGTTTCTGTAAGCTTTTCTTTGTGTGTATGTCTGTATCTAAAAGCCACAGAAGTTCCTTTTAACAGCAGCATTGTTATTTTTCTGTGCTGTATGAAGTTTAGATGAAAGAAAGCAGAGGATGTGGAGCGGGATGAAGGCTGACCACATGATCCTGCACAGCAGATCCCATTAGAGACACACTCTTACACATGGTTCAGTCATATGTACACATCACACACACACCTTGGCGTATGACCTGAATTTTAACAAAGTATATTAACACCTAATTTAGCATATTAGCAAACTTTATTTATTTATTACATTTTTTTTAGTTTGTTTTTCTTGCAGAATGTTTGGAGGTTTCTGTGTACCTAAGGGTTATACATGAGAGCAGATGGTTTTCACACTGTGATCCAAACTGGTTTTAAAATCTACATGATAGATATTTTTAACAAACCAAAAATAAAACCAAACAAAACTCTTCAAAGATAACCCCCCCCCCCCCCAGAAACTCAAAGAAGTGCAAAACCGAAAATAGTATCAGTCTGTCTCAGAAGACTGGAGCTGAAGTGTGTTTTATCACAGTGAGATGAATCTATTTCTGATTTGGGAATACGTAGCACCTTTTGTTCTCTCCTTCTCTTTATCTCTGCTCTCTTGTTTGCCTTCAGTCAGTTCTATGCATTTTTCTCTTTAAATACTCATTCCTAACCCCCCCCCAGGTAACCAAGACCTGCATACCATTTCTTCCTCTCATTATTTTTGCTCTTTCTGTGTCTCTGTTCTGTATTCTCCAAACCACAGACGGTCTCGGCAGATGACCGCTTGTGCTGAGCCTGGTTCTGCCGGAGGTTTCTTCCTGTTAAAAGGGAGTTTTTCCTTTCCACTGTCGCTTCGTGCTTGCTCAGTGTGAGGGATTGCTGAGAATTACACGACGCAATCTTCTGTGGTTCTCTAATTTCTAGATTAAACATTGTATTGTAATAACTTTTCTTGTAAAGTGCCTTGAGATGACATCTGTTGTGAAACGCGCTATATAAATAAACTGAATGGAATTGAATTGAATTTAAATCCAAACTGAAACTGATTCACATGTAGTCTCATGGCCTTTACTGTCCTAACACAAACCTGCAACAATAGCAATTCTTGGTTTGCATTTTTTATTTAATTTTATGAAAATTATTGTATTTTTGACAAGTGATTGAAACCATAAACTTACTTTTATGTTTTTAACAATGTGCAAACTTCTATGGCAGATAATAATTTTAGATGTGTTTTTCTTATAAATTGAATTCATGAAAATATTTTTTCTCGCTTAACAAGGAAGTTTTTTTTTTTTTTTTCAACCTGGACCTTATTTATATGTTCATTTACTCAGACAAGTTTGGAGCCATTCGGAGTCAGGGATGGAGTATAAATAGCTACTGTTGGAATTAGCATGTAGCTGATGCTCAAAAGAGCTTGTTGTATTACGTCAAATTTCTGGACAAATTTTATAACTTCCCAAAACCTTTGTAAGTGTACTGGTAACATGTTGATTATTTATTGTTTTCAAATTTATTTTTATTTATTTGTTTTATTATTAAACATGGTAAACCACGTATGGATCCCAATGTTTTAGTCATAACATCTACACCCTGCTGTCTTTAATTTTGACTTGCTCTCAGGTGGTAATGACTTGACTTGGACTGGAAGATTCTTTTTGGGAATTGGAATCGGACTTGGGTGTGACTTGGACTTGAGAAATGGTGACTTGACTACAACACTGTTTGGAGTCCTTTGGGAAAACTTTATTTCTAGTCGTGATCGGTGTATATCCACATAGTGGTACGCATCAGGACATGTGCCGCCTTTAAATAAGGCATTATCTGCCACAAAACTCCTTCATTTCACAGATGTTTGGTTATTAATCGGTAGCACTATTTTCCTCGGAGCATCTCGGAAGTGCTTTATTGTTTTCTGCAGCGGTGTTTTTGCATTTGTTTATTTTAACGTACAACAACCTGCCATTTCAGTGACGTTACTGCAGTGCCCCATGGCAGCTTAGTCTAAGCAACACTTTTACTCTGCTATATGATGTTCTTAGTCCACATTTTGCTCATGCAGTTTGGAAACACGCAAGCACAAAGCATGTTATACATTTCAGACCTTATAAATCCCTATCACACACCAAGAACTTTGAGATCATCTGATCAGAGTCTGAATACAAAAAGAGACAGAGCATTCGCAGAAATACACTTTGGAACACTCTGCCCTATCAGTTACGTTTTATGGACTCTGAGGAGCTTTTTGGGAAGAAGCTTAAGATCCATCTTTTTAAACTGGCTTATTATTGATAGCTTTTATACTGTTTTATTGTGTTCTCGTAATGTTGCTTTTAAAATTGTACAGCATTTTGTGATGTATATCTTTCAAGATGCTATATCAATAAAGTACTATTCTTCTTCTTCTTCTTTTTGTCTGCAGTTGCAATTTTTGTCTATCCGTCTGCCGCTTTAGACCAAACTTGTCTGGGTGAGTAAGCGAACGTAATGCATGCTACAAGTAAGGCCCTGGTAAAAAAAATTAAATAAAAAAAATAAAATATATATATATATAAAACTTCTTCTTTAAGTTTAAAACATTGTCTTTGATCTGAATGTGTACAATGTCCTTTCCCCATCTATCAACAAACTTAGGTCAGTGCAAGCTATGATAGCTGAACTAGCTGCATGACAATGAAATGGTCTTCTGATGAAGACACAAATACTACATTTAACATTAATATATGATCAATTCTGATAAAAATGCCAAATCTTTGGTGATTTGAAGTAATTTATTTAAAGGTCGTATATCATGAAAAATCTAAGTTTTTGGAGCTCTTAACCATGTTGTAGTGCTATTTCTTCATAAAATCGGCAGCCAGAGTGGCTTTGGGCATAATTCACGCATTTCTCAGTAATCCTCCTGAATCCTGCGCTCTGAGCAGCTGCACTGCCCTCTCATGAAAAACAAATGACTCATGACATGTGATGTATTTTATGTAACTATCAAACTAGGGTGTGCCCGACCTGTCCATGGCGCCCGTGCAGATTAAACACACATGCCCCCTTTCTCACAGGTGCGAGCTTCTTCGGACTCTTGCAACTCGCACAACCGTTTTAGTAGTATTTTACTTTTTAAAATGTCTCGGCGAAAATGCCAGTTTGGCTGCGAGAATTCAGCAATCCTTAAGAACAGCCAAATCGCCAGAAATGGCTGGAATTTCTCTCCAGAATCCTGCATTTAACCAGCTACAACATGTTTGTATGTGACCGTCAGTCCACTGATGCCTGCTTTCCGAACCTGAGCGGGAGCGGCCAGAGCAGTAAGTAAACACTAGCTACATGCTAATGCGTGTTAGTCATTTATGAAGCTGCTTATGTGAACTTATCATGCTGCTTATGCATTCAGGCACAACACACCGGCGCCGCCCTACAAACAACACCCACGACTTATAAAATATTCAAATATTCACCCAGTTCTCAACCTCATTCTCAGAAGCGAGAATGTTTTAAAACACAATCTGGGCTGGAAAGATCCACTGGCTTCAGCACTCAGCCACTGGACTCGGCTCCAATGGTTGGGGCCCCAGCTACACTCTGCTATCGGTAAGAAGCTGGTAGCTTTACCTGCTGAAATCAGCTTTATTCACCCGGTGTTTACACAAAAAATGAACCAAAGATCTGAGCTTTTAATTTAAAGTTTCATAAAATGTTAAAGTTTCATAAAATGCTATAAGGTGGCTTGTAACATTACTTGTTGCCCATGCTGCCTCGCTGCAGTCAGAACGGGGCTCAGGGTTATGTCATGCAATGGGCGGCACTCACAAGGAGGGGAGGCAGGATTATAATGAAACCGAACGTCTTACTTCTGGGTCGAAGAATAACTACAGGATATGTTATATTTCAGGGCAAATTGATACTAAACAATGCAAACGGTAACATTTTATCATATATGTACTTATCCCAGACGATGAAAGTTGTAAAATAGCATGATACAAGCCACTGCTACAGGGACTTTGGGACTGAAATGCAAGAACATCTAAAAGTTAAGCTGGGACAGGCTAAGGTGCCACCATTCATGAATATATCTTTTAACACAAGCAGAAAGAAATGGAGGTGTAGGTCCATTCTATCAGACTGAGAAATGACCAGAGGTAGCAGCAGACAAAACATGGAGTTAAGCAACAAAATCACATTTTAAGCATCACAGCTCACATGTTGAGCTAAGCTGTGATGTTTTCTCTATGGAAAGCAAGAGCAACAGCAGAGTGGGAAGCATCATCACTCATGTAGTCCTGCTAAAGCCCACTTGCACAGATGAAACACCCCATTCTCCATATTTTATAGCATAAGAACCACAATTTATTGTATCCCATTGGGATTTTATGTAGTAGACTAAATCCCAGTTTACACTGTGTGTTTTTCAGCTTACAAATCTTTCTTCTGAAGTAGAGCTGTGATGAAAAATGGTGTTCGTGACAGTGAGTCACAGGTCTGCGGCTGTCCAGCTTGACAGGCCCTCCGACAGCTTATAGAGAACTCTGATGACCAAATCCAGCCCCAGACAGTCTTCAAGCAGTGTCAGAAAATCTCTTACTCCGGTATGCAATCGACCAACAAAAACACACCTGAGAGCAGAGCTGGATACTAACAAGTTACATTTACTCAGTTACATTCACTTGAGTACTTTAAGATTACGTACTTTTCATTTTTACTTGAGTAATATTATTATGAAGTATCACTACTCTTACTTGAGTAAAATTTCTGAATACCTTACACACGGAATAAATTCAATGAATGAAGAACAAACATATTCTAACCAAAAGTACACCAGACACAGACACCTACTTTTTATTAAAGGAGGACCACCTGTTTCTAAAAAAACTTTGATTTACTAATGTAATCTTCTGTCTGTTCAGCTTGTTGTCACATTTTGAGGTCAAGTAAATATACAGTAAACACGACAAATTATCACTGGAAGTACTTTTATCTTTTTCTAAGATATATTTATTCATTTCCCACTGTAAGTATTAGAATCACAATAAAAATATTTAGAAAATGTTTTCTTCTAGGGCCTGTACCATGAAGGTAGCTGAACAAAGTTTGGGTTACAGGTTTGGTTTTGAGTCGACAAAACCAAACCGATGCAATCAGGCTTTATTGGTACCATGACGCAGCTTATCAACTTTCTCTGTCAACTCAGGCTTTGATCCTTAAGCTATGATTAATCCACACGCGCGTGTACATAAAAGAGTGACGACGACACTGAACAACCAATCGCGTTCGATATGGATAGAGCGAGAGGTATATACTTTTCAACGGAGGAGCAAGAGATTATTCTTCAGAAATATGAAGAATATAGAAGTATTTTTCAAGCACGCAGTAACACTGTATCTGCTGCCAAAGCAAGAGAACAATCTTGGTGGAAGATTGCTGATTGCGTTAATGCATGGGTTAAGCAATTAATTTACATTTATGTAGGCTAATCAAATTAAAAATATATTAAAAGCTACAATGAAAATGTATTCGTGTTGATATATATAAATATATATATATTTATATATATCAACACGAATACATTTTCATTTTAGCTTTTTTGAATGTATAGGCCATTGCATCCTAAGAAAGATTGATGTTCATTGATTTTTAGATGCAACCCCAACTCCAAACGTTGTTGGCATCAGATCAAGACAAAATATAAAAATATAATTCAAAGTGGTGAGTATTTACCATAACCTTTTATTATTTTTTTTAACATTTAATCACAAACACTTGTTTGCAGAAAACAGACAAAAATGTGAAATGAGGAAAACTGGGGGAGGGCCACTTCCTCAAGATTACGCTGTGGCTCTGAGCAACAATAAGAGGCGGCCGATTATGGATGCGCTACAGTAAGGGTATGGCTTCAACGAGTCACATTTGTTATGTGCGGCTCAAGAAGTTCACAAAGATAAGACATACCTTCCGCGGAAAATCAGTATCTTTCATACAAGTAAGCATCAGGAAAGTCAAATGGATTTTGACTGTCCCTAAAAACTCTTTCTCTACGAAGTGCTTGTCTAAAAATTTGCGCGGAGATGTCCACAGGATTTGTGAGAAAAGGTGAAGCCATTGTAACAGAGAACAGATGCTGGGAATTAGTTACGTCACATATATGTTTCTTTGCTCACAGCTGATTGGTCAAACTTCAGTCTGAGATCTCGAATCCAGAACATAACCTGCCCTGGAGCAGGTTAGCCGTCTAGCGTAAGATACCCTGGCAACGAACATCGATCAAAGCCGAGCTACTTTCATAGTACCTAAAACCCAGGGTTGGTGGAAACTAAGCTGAAACATAGCTAGCTAGCCACCTTATCCGGCTTCATGGTAAAGGCCCCCGGTTGCAATTAGTTATTTTGTAATTATGTTATTTGTATATTTCTTTTTACTTTAGTCTTATAGTCTCCCATCTCTTCTGACAGGCTTGGCAAAGAGAGCATTTTAGAGAAGCCACCAAGAGGAAACTCTGGAGGAGCTGCAGAGATCTACATCTCAGGTAAGAGAACCAATCAATAATAGTGTGGCAAAACAAAATGATGGATTTGTGTTGTTCATCAGCAGGAACTGGGAAAAGGGTAGGCTGAGCTCAGTATAGGGGAAAATCTGTTAGAGCTTGCAAAAACATTTTGATTGTGGCAGAGGTTCAACTCTTAACTGAATCAATATCACCATAAAGTGCATTTGAGACTTCCCCATTTCCCTCCAAAAAAGGTGAGATTTTCTACTACACTTCATATTACTTGTATTAAGTGAATGTTATGCTGTTGAAAAACATATTGGTCAAGCTCCCACACTTTTTATAAATGAACTGGAAACTGACAATTTATATTGCAAACATCAAAAGATGTCCATCCTGTCGTGTAAAATTTCAAAGCAGAATAAATACATTTTAATTGAATAGTGAATATAAATTATACATTTTAAGAAAACTCTTTAGTCACTTTCTCAACAATATATTTTAGATAATGGGAAAAGTATTTGGCTAATAATAAAATTATGGCAAACTATTTTTTCTCTATAAATACTGTGAGAGTCGCCCTTTCTTTTCTTAATAAAATCTATTAACAAAGATGTTTGGTCAAACTTTCAAACAATACTATTTGACCCTCATTTCTTTATATCACACAAAAGATTTTGCTAACTTGTGAAAATAATTTGTTTATTTTCATAGAACATGAAAATAACAGGGTGGACAGTGACCTGACAGGGTGGACATTTTGTGAAATGCCATTGGATGGCATCATAAATGCAAGGAACAATGCAAGAAAATTATGTTTAAAATAGCCTTTTCCCATGTAGGGGGAAATTACCAGTTGACCAGACTACAAACAGTTAGGTATTTTTTAAACAAACAGGTGATCCAATCTACCTGCATGGAGTTCCTGAATAAAGATGTTCAAAATGAGACCTTAATGTGGCTTTGTAGCCTTTGACTCTGTACATCATTCTGTACAGTCAAAGTTAAACATCTAACAGTAGAACAAGAAGAAAAAATGTTTTTTGTTTGTTTTTTTCAAGTGGAGAAAAGTTGATTTAAAGAAAAAACTATTTTAAAGAAAGACCGATTGGACGCATCTTCAAATAGTCTCTCCCTTTCTGCAGAGACATGGATCAGTTCTGCAGTTGCTATTCCACATCCTTCCATGCAGACGAAGAACATGCCAGTCATGGTATCAACAGATGTCGTCCCAAACACTTGGTCATTTAAAGTTGTTTATGCCATGCCGTTGCATACACTTAACTTTCACACTGTGCCCTTCTGCATCACTGACTGCGTTTACGTGCTGCCAATAATCGGGTTATGGTCGGTTTAAGGTCACTATTTGGGTTTCTGAAACATTCAGAACAACCTGTTTACATGTGTCAGCAGAGGTTAACATTTGAGAATTATCTTAAAACATTCAGGGCTTATACCTTTGCAAAATTCTTGACATAGAGCACCAGGATTTCAGAACGTAATGCTTCCAAAAGGAACAGAAAATCCCTAATCGCTACAACCACCAGAAGAAGCTGAGGCATAAGCAAACAGAAACCAGTGAATATCTGCCTGAATGTGTAAAAAATGTATAAACGATAATTGTGCCAACCACGTCTCTGTGACTTCCCCCATGACTGTGCTGCTGCAACGCAGATGGGGCTCTGCTTGGCTCGGAAATGTTTTAAACACAGCATGGTGGCTCACAACAAATCTGCCCCATCAGCAGACTTAATAGCAGACTTTATAAAAATGTAGTTCAGTGGACCCCACTCCCCCAGATATCCTGTTTCCCCTCTTTTTATGTGTCTCTTTTCATCCCTGTGCATTAACAACATGCCCAATAAATGACAAGTCAACTCAGGAGCTTGAAAACACCACATCAACGAGCGTCTTAAAGGCTGCAGAGAGCCTCATTATGCTCTCTTGATTCCTTTGGAGAGTTGCATGTGCTCCCCAGAAGAATCATTTCACTGTCTGTAAGAACTTGGAGGAGCTTGCCAGAAATAGTTCTTGTCTTATCTTCTTGAACGGACAGCAGCTCTCAGGAGCGACTGATGCTGTTTATTTGTGTGTTCAGGCACATATTTCCAAAAGTCAGAGCTCACATCAAGGCTGAGTGAGCAATCTCATACATGTAGTGCATGTGCTTCTGTGTGCTACAGAATAATCTAATATTTAACCTCATAACAGATCTAGATTTTAGCTTTCAGTCTCTGTAGGAAATTGCACATAACATAAATGTAATTCAGGGGATTCTGTCCCAACAGCATTTCCTGAGCTGCAGCTGTGAGGCTACAAAGCACACAGGAAGGAACACAGTGCAAACATTTTTATTCTATAGTGTTTGTTCCTGTGTGCTGATGATGCTGGGCTGTTTCGCGCATTCATTGCTCCAGGGAGCGGCTCCCTGAAGTCTTTGCTGTTAAACTGTTAGAGCAGAGTTTAGTGGTCCTGTTAATCTTCCTCCTTCTGCTTCAGTCTATTTTTGAGGCAATCTGAGATTCAGCAGGAGGTTTATGAGCCCCCCCCCCCCCCCCACCTCTCTCCATCCCACTGTCTCTCTTTCCCTGACACTTTCAGAGCACCGATAAGCCGTGTCGGCAAAATCCAGCCTGTGTAAGTGTTGCCTTATAAACTATACTCCGGTGTGTAAAAGTATTCAAACCTCATGAGCTCGCTGCACATTTCATCTCATTATGACCAAAAGATTACATGTATGTTATTGGGATTTTTGTGTGATAGACCAAGAAAATTGAGTGAACAAGTTTGAAAAGAGCACATCGTTTCTAAAGTGTTTTTTTTTTTAAAATAAAGATTTGAAATGTGTTGCTTTCATCTAGTGTATTTTAACTCTAGTGTGCAGAACAACATTTTGCTTATCTGCATCATAGCTGCAAGATTTTTTAGGAATTACTACCAGCTTGGTTTATCTGGAAACAGTAATTTTGACCCATCTTTTCTTCAAAATATGAAACGTTAATTCTCTAATCATACAGATAAATAGCTGGATACAGGTCTGTACTTTTGTTGGGCCATTCTAATGCATAAGTTTGCTTTGATATTGATCATTTCCTAGAAGCTGACTGCTATGTTCCTTGGTCTATACAGAGATGAAATTACACATGAAGTGACTCTTTCTGAAGGCAATTGGCTGCACTGTATTTTATTTAAAGGTCTCCTTCACTGAAAATCTTGAGAAACTGAGTTTTCTTTCATTAAAATCAGTCACTCTGTGTTCTAAAAGCATGCTGCATTTGATAAATGTATACAAACTCCAATCCCTGAATCAATTGAATGAAGAAAAGAGACCAGAAAACCCCTGAGTTTGAAAAACCATACGTCATAATGCAAACTTAGCAATGATAGCCTCGCCTACCTAGCTATGGACCGCCCACGGGAATGTTGTTTTTGGCTAGGTGAAAGCCGAGTCTCTTGCAGCTGCTAGAGGCTACTGACCTTACAGTACTGGTTTTGCCTCGAGGTTGAACTTAAAAGAATGATCTGTACCGTTACAACCGTGGAACACCAGCTCCCAGGCTATAAATAGTATTTTACTTTTCAAGTATTGTGTTAAAACGTGCAATGACAATGAAATGTACTACCTCGGCTAACAGCTATTATCTGTGACCACCTCCAACCCAGAAATTATTTTTTAAGTATCCTCAAACGCAACCTAAGCTTCAAACCAGGTGTTAGACTGGCAGACTATGAGCTCAAATCAGACAAGACAGCTCGCTGGACTTAAGCATATTGCTAAGCGGAGGAGAATAAATTATCAAGGAGTAACTTAGTAGCAAAGGGGGAGACTGTGGCGCTGAATATGTGTCTGCCTGTGGCGTGTGGCCTCCTGAAGACTGTAGCTCTGGTAACTCTGGTACTGGAGTCCTACTATGGTATTGTTTGGTAATGATGCCTAAACGAGTGGTAAACTCTGTCTAAGCATAAATACCGGCACCATTTTTGTCTCATGTTACTGATTTGAGTAGACAGAGCCAGTGTAAGAGTAGTGTTTCAGTTAGCCAATCAGAGGACAGAAATTGCATGTCATTAATCTTCATGAGCAAACCACCAAATCTTATGGAGTTTCCATGCCCACTTCCACACTGAACTGGCAAACACTGAAATAGACAGGGATCTTTTTTTTTTTTTGAAGAGACCGACTCAAGCAGCATTCTTTCATACCACAGAACAATGAAAAAATAACAAAAACACCAGTGAAGGAGAACTTCAAGGGTGTCATTGAAGAGGGGGATAAACACAAATGGCAAATGGCCTGCATTTGTGTTGCAATTTTTCAGTCAGAAAACCACAAAGCACTTTACATGATATTTAGTCGTTCACCCAAAAATTCACACACAGTGGCCATTGGACACACTGACACTCAGGTGCCACTGGGCTCTCTGACCTTCACCAGCAGGGAGCTAGGAGGGTTAAGTGTGTTGTCCAAGAGACATTGTCCAAAACAGACAGAGCAGGGGTTTGAACTGGCAACCCTCCAGTTGTGGGACGAACTCCTACCACCTGAGCCACGGTTGCTGAAATCCACACCACAGCTTTCTGACTCACATTTGTAGCAGAAATATTAAACCTATGTGTTGGTTTATCACATAAAATCGGCATTAAACACTTCTGAGGTTTGTGATTGTAAATTGATAAAATATGTTGACTTGTAGGCAGCAAGAATTATTTTTTGCAAAGCAATGTACCATTGTTCTATATGTAGAAGATTTTTAAAGTAATTAAATGTATTTTTCTATATCGTGTTTACATTCATCTTGTTCACAAAAGAACTAAAATATATATTTTTTTACTCTTGAACCAAATCTTGTTAGGGATTTCAAGCTATGTCAAAGAATACAACTTGACATTAAAAGGTGTTTTATTTTCTCTACATTGTTTGCCTTATTGCTGTGTTTTTTGTTTGTTTGTTTTTTTTTTGAGCATTTATATCATGTGCAGTTATCACAAAGCAAAGAACAACATACATCAGAAGGTGTTTCTATGGTTGAATGAATTTTCCCTGAGGTTGTTGAAGCTGGCTATAACTCACTGGTGTGCATCATTAGCTGCTCCACGCTTTCTGTTACACTTTTGCTCTGAACAGAAAGTTGCAAGCAAATGGGCATTTATCAATATCACTTTGATTGTGGGATGTTGTCAGTATAGAACAAAAAATAAAAAATTAAGACAATGCAGATATACTTTTACCTCAGAGGACTCTAAACTGTAAATCTACACTGTTTGATAAGAGAAACTGACACTTGTTACATGAAACTCCTGCATGTTCTAGCCACTATGAAAAGAACACTTGTCCCCGGTTTCAGTTCCACTGGATTTAGTGTCTCCTTGTGGTCTTATTTATCCTCTAGTCAATGCTAAACTCCAGTTGTGTATTTACGAATACAACAGCTAAAACAGAAAGTGTATATATTTATGGGTGTTTATTTAATCTAAAGTGTCTCTACTTTCTAATTATTTCACCCAAAGACTAGAACAACTTCACACCACATTTAGAACCAGCTTCACGGACAGAACTTCAGAATGGAGGTCATATTACATATTATATTTTTGTGGGCAGTATAAGGTACACCTGTGCACTAATCATGATGTCAGATCAGCATCTTGATGTGGCACACCTGTGAGGTGGGATGGATTATCTCAGCAAAGCAGAAGTGGTCACTATCACACATTTAGACTGATTTGTGAACAATGTTTGAGAGAAATGGTAATATTGTGTATATGGAATGAATTTTAGATCTTTAAGTCCATATCATGAAAAATGGGAGCTGAAACAAAGGTGTTGCGTTAATATTTTTGTTGAGTGTATGTGAAAAATATCAGTATCCAGATGTGCAGAGCTGGTACAGACATATCTCGAATGACCTGTAGCTATAATTGCTTTGTAAGTGTGTAAGTGAAAACACAGAAAACGCCAGAAAACACAGAGTGTTTTCCTGCAACACTTAACTGTAAACCCCGTTTGTAAGTGAAAAACTTTTATATGACTTAAAACATATTTTAGGTCAGGGTCTCATGAAGCTTTTAGTTTCTCTAGATTGTCCAGGTCTGTTGACTTCCATGTTGGATTTGTTTTTATGGCTCTGGCTGGTTGGCTCATTTCATTAAGTGTAAAGTAAGCTATTTTAGGCCACATAAATAAATCACCCTGAATACATTTGGGCAGTATGGACTTAAAACTTTATCACAACAGCAAGTGGTATTTAATGTAATAAATTGGCAAAAAAAAAAAAAAATTGTATTCCTTTTGCTAATACCTCTTTCAATTAAATTCCCACAATAGATAAAATCAATAAATCAGAAATATTAAGTATTGTTACTGTATGCCTAAACACCTCACAATAATTTCATCCAGTCAATAGTATTTGTTAAAGGTTGTATATGGAACATGAACATGATAGCAACATCTAGTTTATCTAGGTTGTAGTTACAACAATAAAAACATAATTCCAGTGGTTGGGTTGCCTGGTTCACTGCCGATACACCCAGTGACCAACCTGAATTGTGTCAGTGAGGAATGTATTTTAGAGGAGTTTAACTAACAGCTAACTTTAGCAAAGTTAGCAAATGAGCTAGTTTACCAATCCATGAGGAAAGTCGCTGTTTCAGCGTGTGTTCGATGCCGTAGAAATTATTTTATGTGAGTCAGCTAGTGTAGGCTTCACCTAAAACTACTCTAGTTTCTGTTCTTCTGTGGTCACTCCTCTCCCGAGATAGATAATATCTCTAGGGCTCTGAAGCAACTGCTTGATTTGCTGACTTCACCATTTTTCCCATTTCCAGCTGAGCTACACCAAACATATACTTGGATCATAGAGACCGTATCTGTCAACCCTCAACCTGCGGCCGCTGCTGGCTGGTAGATGTAGACATATTGTAATTGTCATGCCAAATGTAATGTACATTTTATTATATTTTAATTCAATAATCTTTTTTTTGATTGAAATGTAATTTCATTCTTCACCCATCTAAAAGCCCAGAGGATGTATTTTGTTTTTTGTAGCTTTTTAAAAAACTGTTCCATATACATTTAATGCTCTAATGCAGTCCTGCCCAATCCTGGTCGTGGAGATCTACTATCCTACAAATTTTAGATGTATCCCAACTCCAACACACCTGAATCAAATTGTTCAATTCCCTCATCAGCAGTCTGTCAGCTCTGCAGAGGCCTGGTAATGAGAACTTTATTTGATTCAGCCGTGATGAGAAGGGATGCACCTAAAAGTTTCTGGATAGTAGATCTCCAGGACCAGGATTGGGCAGGCCTGCTCTAATGGAACCAGTATTGAGAAGTCTTTTTTATTTTATTTTTTATTTTTTTAAACAAGCAAACATACTGTTAGCTTAATAGGTATTTGACCTGTAGTTTTATAGAGCTTTATCTATTCCAGAGGACCCAAAAGCACTTCACACTATATTCAGTAATTCATGGACACATTCACAGCAAACTACATACTACCCGGGGTGCACTGACAGAAGCGAGGCTGCTGAACCTGGCGCCACCGGGCCCTCTGACCACTGCCAGTAGACAAGGCAGGGGAAGTGTCTTGCCCAAGGACACAACGGCATGTAGCAGCAAAAGCTGGAATCAAACCCACAATTTCTCTGTCACAGGCCAGCAACTCTACCACTGAGCTACAGTTGGCACCTTTTAGCTTTATAGGATTAAACAATTAGAGTTTAGAAAGTATTGATTATGATTTCTTATGGTGGAGCATGGTGAAGGCAGAATAATGCTTGGAAAAGGAACTGGTAGCTGTTCATAGTCAAATGAAAGTGGTATAGAGCTGAATATAAACCAGGGGTCAGCATTTAAAGTTTTGCCCCAGCTCAATAAAACCTTTAGTGCCTGTGGGAAAATATAACTTGTCAAGCCTTATATCATTTCAGGTACAGTATATAAAAATGTAATGGTACATCTAAAAATCCATGGTTAATTTGGAGCAAAGTGAGTAATTTCCATAGTTTATTAAATGAATGAGAACTGATGCCAAAGAACATTCAGAATTTGCAGGTTATTAAAAAACCCTAGAAAGAAAGAAAAAAAAGTATTGCACCCTGATACCAGTTTAAGATTTTTATTGAACATTGGCTGAATCTTGATCTGATGGAGGGTGGGGACTGGTACGCTAAAAGAAACAGAAGGATGAGTCCTGGGAAGAAGAAAGATAATCTTTGTTATAATGGAACGCTTACTAATGGGTGTGAGATTACCGGTAGCAGAGAGTGGAGGTTTCAGAGAGGATTCGAACAGGTGGAGTCTGGAGATACTGGGATGATGACTTGTCAGGTCAGAACTTTCAACAGATGAATCTGCAAAAAGGAAATGGATATGATGAAGGTATTGTTGTTATTGCTAAGAGGGCAAAAGAAGGCCCTCTTGAGGATGAAGAAGACGAGGAATAAGTTTATATCCAGACAATGATATTAAGAGTTAAAGGAAAAAAGTTCCAGCTCTTGGTTCCAGCTCCTCTTATTCTCCTGCTATTGACTTTGATAGATTCCACTGTGTAACAACAGATGCATCCGCTACGCCCTCTAGAAGATACAGAACCTAACCGCAAAACAACATTCTGGACTCCTGACACAGCCATCCTATTGCATCTATTTTTAAAACATGACCAGAAATTCCCAGAGAAAATCCTTTTAGACTGCAAAGGCTAAAGCTAATCGGCCACTCTTTCAAGTATTCATATTAAATTGAATAGAACATTATAAGTGAAAATGAAAAATAAAAGTGAAATAGTGTAGTATAATTCATTAATTAAGACTGGGGCTTAACATAAAGTGAAGAGAATAATATTAATTAATCAAGCGTTTTCTGGTCTGTTTGTGACAAAACAGCAGTATAGTGTAAAAATTAATCACAGTAATACTAATACATTATGATATTGGTGCTATAAAGAAAAGCACAGTAGCAATACTGTGAACCATTTTACAGTTACTGACTGTTCCAACTAAAAGTCGGTCACTGTAAAATCTATAATTCTCCTTTCCGCAACTAAGACGAAGCATACATCCAGAGCTGTAATGAATCAAGTTAGAATGGATGAGCGTGTCTTCACACACTGCCACTCAAATAGATCTAAACCATGAACTTCCTTTGGCGTGCACTATCAAAATGAAAAACTTAACTATTTGAATACATACTGTACCGAAGATTTTACAAAGTATCTTTTTAAGATATCTTCCCCAATAATACGCCTCGAAAGCCGCTTTATGAGGAAAAATGCTGTCTCATTCCTATTTAAGGAGGTTGCAGTTTGTCGGAGGAGTAGGTGGAATGAAACGTCAGGATCACGAGTCTAACTCAGTATTATTCACAATATGCCAACATCTTTTCCGGTGTTGTAGTCAAGTCACTATGCCTTCACTCCAGGTCACACTCAAGTCCTTAGTGTTTGAGTCCATGTCGAGTTGCTAGGTCTTACTGGCTAAGTCCGAGTCCAAGTCCAGGATTTGAGTACTCCATCCCTGGTCTCGTCTCTGATTGGCTAACTGCTACGCAACTCTTTTGCTGATTTCATTCCGACCGTGGCTCAGGTGTTGGGTGTTCTTCTAGTAATTGCAAGATTCCCAGTTTGACCCTTGGATCCGACTGTCTCGGTCGCTGTGTCCTTGGGCACCCATTGCACTGGTCGCAGTCAGAAGGCCTGGTGGCGCCAGTGTCTCACAGGCTCGCCTCTGTCAGGGCAGCTGTGGTTACAATGTAGGCAAAGAAATTTTATTTGTATAGCACACTTTCAAAACAAGGTAATTCAAGGCACTTTACATGATTGGATGGTAAAGAAACCAAACATATGATAAAAGCATAGCAAGTAAAAACAGCAATAGTATGAAAATTAAGACATAAAAAATGAGAATCAATAAAAGAAGACGTTTAGCATTTGATTAAAAGCAGCAATTTAGGGAAAGAATAAAAATAACATTTATGTCTTCTTTTTCTGTGCAAATACAGCTATCAGGTGGAGTCATCCTACCCAGAGTATGTTCCAGTATTCACAACCAGTGCAACTCAAAATGTTCGTCTGAAGAACAAAGGACTCAACCAAACTGTCAGTTTTTTCAGGCCAAAGAAGTACTAGAAATCTATGGGGTTATACTGATATCAGTTTGGAATTACACTAAAAATAAATATTGGCACTAAAAATAAAATTTGGGATTGAAAAATGTAATTGTAACTGAAAATCTTAATTTTGTATGTGAAATAAATGTAGTAAAAGTGAAATAAAATTGAAAGTGATTTTTTAAAATAAAACTCAAAATACATGCATTGAAACAATTAACTCAATTACAATCAAGTTTGCACAGTTTCATCTATATTTTTAAATGTCAATCTTTTTTTTCAGTGCCAATCTTTTTTCAACTACCAATCTTTCCCCCCCCCAATGGGTTAGGGTTTTTTTCAGTGCAGCTTCATTCAGCTGATACTGTTTTCACGCTATGCACGCGCATGATGGGCGGTGCTTCAGAGCCACTGGTGCTTGCTTTCAGCTGTTACAGCTAATACATGCCACTAGTAGTTCTTCTATATATCTTTGATTCTAAAATGTCCACATACTACATCAAATTCCACTGCTATAATTTTCTTTAATGCTTAGTTTTTATATAATTTAAATTAATTACTATTTGCCTACTTTCTTAATGCTTAGGAACACAAAATGGAGCTTCTGAAACCTGACTGAAATGGTGGTCTAGTGGTTTCAGACATTGCCTTGTAATACTGTTGTCATGGGCTCAAAACCATCTGTCCTGCTTTGTTTGTAATTTATTTATTTTTTGCCTTGTACACAAGTGTTTTTCTCATATTTTTATGCTGAGATAATGTTATTATATTAAGTAAAGCACACTTATGCACAATGAAGATAATGCTAATGGAGTTCGTACAGTTAAAAGTTTGCGCAGCCTTCAGAATATCAGACAACTAAGGGATCAGGACTCCTGGTCAAATAAAAGCTTTTTAACAACCTAAAACCTAAAAAGTTTTTAGGCAGAATCGAAGCCCTGACCAGGTGTACAAAGTAATATCTGAAACCTCTTGGCCACCATTTCAGTCACCTTTCAATAGCTTCATTTTGTATATCTAAACCTAAAGAAAGGAAGCAAACGGCAATAAATTTAAAAGTGATCTCAAAATTAAACACTACAGAAAGTTATAGGACTATAGTTATAGTTATTTAACTATAGTTATAGGACATGACTACTTTGCCGTAGTCATGTCCATTTTGGAATTAAACATATATAAAAGAACTATAAGTGTCATTTAATTTCTGGGTTAGAGAACAGGTATTAAACGGTCAACTCACTGACAGCTGAAAGCTAGTACATACGGCTCTCTAGCCCTGTCCCTAATGCATGTAAACAACATGAAAGATTGGCATTGAAAAAAAGATTGGCATTGAAAAAAAGAGTTGGCATTTAAAAAAAGATTGGCACAGAAAAAAATTAAAGTGTGAAAACTTGATCGTGAGTTAATAGTTTTAATGCATAAATTTTGAATTTTATTGAAATTTTTTTCACTTTCAATTTTTATTACACTATCAGTACAGAATTTTTATTACATTTATTTCAGATTCAAAATTAAGATTTTCAATTATAGTTATTCTTTCAATTCTTTCAATGCTATTTTTATTTTCAGTGTTAATATTTATTTTCAGTTTCTTTCCAAGCTGATATCATTTTGACCCCATTGGAATCCCACAACAACAAAAGGTTTTAGCAGTAACCTTACAGGTTTGCTTTTCCTCAGGCGAACAACAAAAGAGTTAAGCTTGTTATCACCAGTGTGGGAATGTGTGTGTGAATGGGTGAATGACTGGATGTAGTGCAAAGCACTTTGGGGTCCATTGGGACTAAGGTCGTTTTCACATGGTACGGGAGTCTGGTCACACTGTATTTGGTCACAATCCACTTATTTCTTACCAATTGAACACAGAATGGACCGTGCCAGGATACGGCCAGAGAGACCTGCCTTGGAGGTAGTATCCGAGTCCAGGTACGAGCGGCCACGAATCATGTGAACACAACCCGTACTCTGGCCGTACTCACGCGGAAATGACGACACCGCCGGCCGAAATTACAGAATCACCTCGTGACCATAAAAATACCAAAACAACGCGATTCAAGCATCCCACAGCAACACAGCAGATTACAAAACAGCAGGTTTACTACAACACTCACCCTGTAGATGGCTTCAGGTAGCAGCTGACCAGTAGACCAGGTTGTTTACATTCTAGGCTTTCGCTCGTTTTATGACGTTGGTACTTCTCACTCCCTTGTTTGTTGGATAACTACAGACTTATTTGTATACTGCCACCTGCTGTTTAGGTGTAGTAAAACACTGGATTCCAGTACGGGTCGAATACGTGCCATCTGAACAGAAGAAATTTGCATTTTCTCTGGCCGTATTCTGGCACGGCCACACATGTGAGAACAGCCTAAGTAAAGCGCTATACAAATACAGACCATTTACTATTTCATTTAAATAATTAACTTAACGTAACTTGCTGGCCTTGTTCATAGACAGATTCCAACAGTTTCTTCCCCAGCTCCTCTCCCTTGGGTAAAAAAAAAATGCAACACTGATATGCTATGTCAACAAATAAACCAAGCCCAAACATGTATTGCCATGCTGTTGAGTTACAAACAGTTAGCTTTGTTGCTAACATCTAACTTTGCCTTCTAACTTCTACTAGCAGAAACATGCTCTGCTCTCTCCAGGCTGCAAATTCAATCTTCCAGTCGGCAGTCGCTAGAGAAGTAGGTAAGACCATGAATACTAATTTTATCGGTGACTGGCTTTTTGTAACTCACTCATTTTCTTCTCTACTTTTTCCTGTTGCTAATGCAGGGAATGGAGAAAATTTTTCAGAATGCAACTCAGAGTGACCAAAAAGATTTTCAGCAGAGGTATGGACTTGAATCATGTGACTTGGACTTGAGTCAGACTCAAGTCATTAATTTTGTGACTTGAGACTTGACTAGAAAAAAGGTTAAAAATTTGGACTTGGCGTGAATTTGCATCTATTTACTTGAAAAGACTTGATATTTTAACCAATGATTATAGTTTAGAATATCTGTTATTTCAAAAATGTTCACTTTTATGACTCATCCTGTGGCACCGATCCCATCTTAACAAGTGGAGACTGTCTTTAAGTACACGTTTGTGAGAGCTTTAGAACAGCCAATCAGATTGCTGGATTTAAAAAAAATGAATCCATCCTAACCCGCCGTCTGCTCTATAGAGTAGACAACACCTCCATTTGCTGCATTTTTCAAACTGGAAATGTGGGTTGAGTAAGACTTTGGAAGGGGGTGAGTTGCTCTTTAAGTAAGTACCCGTGACTCGTAAAAATCTAAATATCATATTGAACATTACATCACCTGCACTCTCTTTAAATCTCTAATGCTTAGCAGTGAATCTTTAAAATTATAGTTCAAACTAAGCATATTCTAATTAGCTACATTAGATTAAAGTGTACAACATGGAGGTTCAAGTTTAGTAAAACACTTTTTTTTACGTTTTCTTACTTCAGTTGCACTTGTTTCATTGGATATTTAAATAAATAAAGATAAAAAACACATGGATTACTACTTACATTTAAAATTAAATTACAACTTTTTTGTTGTTTTTAAAAGCCTCCGGATGACTTGAAATGCAACATTTAAGACTTGGAACTTGACTTGAAACTTGAGGGTAATGACTTGGTCCCACCTCTGACTTTCAGAGACGGAAACCTTTAAGGAGCAATTAAGTTAAAATTTGTTTAAATCGGCCAATAGTTTTTATTAAGATCTAACGGGTGCATTTCCCTGTTCTGTGAAGCCCATAAATTCAGCAAGTTGATGACAACATTTTTTATCCCATTGTGATGACTGAATATGTCATGAATCTGCTATACTTCTAAATCCAACTCCTGTCTCAGTCTCCAGGGGAAAGATGCATTATTTAAAGCCATCTGAGAAACTGCAGACCAGATGAATAACAAAGAGGAGTGTTCTGCACTTTTTCACACTTTATCATTGACAGAAATCAGTGTTAGAGCTCAACCTGTGGTCAGGCAGCCTCCTTGAGATGAATGATGCCGCCGGTTTGCATTAACACAGCTGCAGCTCTGAGATTTGGGCAGATTTGGAGATGCATATGTGACAGATGTGTTACACTTAAATCTGCTCAGCGTTATCCAAACGTTACCTCCGCACATATTGACTGAAAATATACAACATTGGTTACTATTTTGTCTAATTAGAGAAGGGGAATGGGAGGAACATGTGATCAGCTATGTCACTTAGCGGATATGTATGGAAATTGTGTGAAGGAGAGGCATCAGGATCAGTTGGGGGGTTCACATGATGGTCACTATAATCTCATGGGGTAAATTCTACTTTTTTTGCACACAGACCAGATCAGCGTTCGGGGTTTATGTAGGAATTAAGGATTATGGTCTCATAAATTCCACCCCCACACTCCCTCTCCATCACCTCTTTGAAAGGGGGCGCTGCGTCTGTCTGCCCCCGCTTGCCTCTTTGTTCAGCCCGATGCTGCCTCTCTCCCTGCCGGTGCGGAGGGGGACGGACGGAGCACCTCTACTCACTCTCCATCTCTCTGTATCTCTCTCGGTGTGTGCGCGTCTTCTCGGATCTAGCAGAAAACAGCGTCTGCTGGGATGACCGGTGGGTGTCTTCTCAGCGAGGAAAAAAATACAATGAGAAAAGAGTGAAAAGTAGGGTGGGAAAAAATAACACACACACACAGGAGCGCTGGGGTACACTCGTAGAACGGTTTTTATGCAGCTGCAAAGTGCCGTTTCGAGCCTAATTCATCGGTTTGTGCAGCCGCCTGGGGCTTTGGTTGGAGCTCCGAGGCGCAAAGATTTTTCCTGGCATTCCTGAGGATTGCACCAGCAAGACGCATCTTTTACCTCACATACGGTAAGAACCAAGGAATCAGTATTCATCTCCCGCATGCTTTATGAAATCATTGATTTGGTCAGTGTGTCATTGCTCAAGCCTTCAAGTGACCAGAGGCGCGTGGACCGCTCAGCATCTGCTTTCTGAACATTTTAAGTGATTCGACATCCTTTAATATATGTAAAAATAAAAAATAAAGAATAAAATAAAAATAACACTCTTCTGAAGCAACTTAAGTCAGCACAAAAACTACAATTGCTGTGAATTAAAAAGAAGTATTTTTCATGTGGAACAATCAACATCGCACAATCACGGCATGAGCTTTCCACATGCCCACAAATCACATGGTTTGGGATGTCTTTAATTATTCAGAACTTAAAGCTTTTAATATTGGGCTATATTTATGGCCTATGTAGCTGCATGCATTAATCATCAACCAAGCAAGTAACCTTGTTAGCGTGTCCTTTCTTGGCTTTCCCTCAAGAGAGCAACAACTCATCCACATTTCTTCTTTGATGACAAAATAAGAAAGGGGGAATCAAAAGCGATGCTTTCTGGTGGTTGGTGATGCTGTGAAAATGGATATGAACGCTTGAACAGGTCTGTCTCTCAGGGCACCTCCAGAAAGTTTTATTTTTATTTTTTTTTTCGTAAGCAGTGGCCAGATGGTGGTCGCTAATAGTCTTGGGGTTTGGTTTCTGATATGGGACATTTGGGCAGTTGCCCTGGGCTGCATTTGACAGGGAGAAACACAAACACCAGATTAAAAAAAAAGTAATTCAACTGTTAGTTGAGTGCTGAACAGGGTCTCTGTCGCTGATTATGTAAAGGTTGACTTTAAAGGGGCTCTAGAATTAAAAACTGCATTTACCAAGTTGTTGTTCAATATAGACACACTAAGAAATAAAACGTTGGATTTAATCGATAAAGTTTAAGTAATCTTTTCCACAAAACTCTGTCAATTAGTGTAAAACAATATGGGTTTGAAATTGATTAAATCAAATGAAACATTATTAAATACACCCTTAAAATGAAAACTTTTAAGTAGCCTATGTTGAAAATAAAAATGATTAATTTAATTAAAAAAACATGTTTCATTTAGAAGAGTACAGCTTGGAAAACGGCTGTACAAAGTTTCTAGCTTCAGGCAGCGCAATAGCGCCATCGGGGTAAACCAGCCAATCATGACACAGTTGATTTAAAATTCATGTCCTGGTCAAGAGGGGAGGGAACCCAATCTTTCCAGGGCTGGTTTCCAGGGCTTTAGTATAGAGTTCTACTTGGCAATTTATCAGGGTTGCTGTGCCGTTTTCTGCCCCATCAAAGTTTCATATAGAGAACTGCTGATAGTGGGTTAGCCGATAACCGACAGATATTCTCAAATAGGCCGTTAGTTGATAGCTGACAGCTGATTGCTTGGCCAATAGTCATAGGCTACTGTAAAAGAGTGAATAGACTAAGAAACACACTAGATTGGAAGGTGAAACTTTATTTTCAGAACTTACTGTAGAAAATATTTTTTTTTCAACAAATCAATATAAAATATCCAAATAAAAGAATAAAATATATTTAATATGTGTCATAGTTTGAGACTTGTAGCATCAACATAAAATCTCTAAAGATCGGGTCGTCATGTGTTCAAGAAGAGACTATGGAACATTTTACTACATACTATTTTGCCTGAAGTATACTTTTGAGCGAGAGAACTCATGTAAAATTTATAATATATCAAATTATAACTGGAAATCCAAGATTTTTTAGCAAAAGTTTTAGACCTGAATCAAAAAATAACTAACATTTTCTGAAAAATGTCAAGAAGACTAAATTAATAGAAAGAATGTCGTTTTTATTTTTAACTACTTTGTAAAAAATTATTAGGACATATTAAGTATGCACCTAACATTTCTTGCCAAACATCATTAAACAGAAACATATTTTGTTAGAAGTTTTAATAGTCCTACATTGTTAAACTTACCATACATTTCGAATGTTCCTTGAATGCACCACAGGTGTGCAGCGTAGGACTAGCTTCTGCCTGATTTTCATGTGAGCCAATGAAAGATCAATCTTATATACTTGCAAATTTCTGTCTTTCATTTTTTAAACTTTTTATGAATGGGTGAAATCAACCGTGAAAGGTTTTTGTCAGCTGATATAATGATCACGGTGCATGGCATTCCCTCCTGCTGCAATACGCCTGATTTAAGTGACTGAATTACATCCTTAGCATGCCATCCGGTTCTCTAGGACGCTACTTGTGAACCATCTTTTGAACCCTGATTTGTAGGACCAGAGAAACGTTGATATGACGCAATTAGCAAAGGCCAGCAAAGCGAACACAATTCATTTTGTGTGCATGAGAAAGCATTTGGAAGCCAGGTATGAATCAAATTACTACCCAAAAAAGTTGTGAACATTGCACGTTTTGGAAAATGTTGCAAATACATGTTCAATGTTGGAAGCTTTGTAAGGTAGCCTGTTTTAACTGGTTGTACAAAAAGATAATGTTATACTGACAAAGATTTGAAGCCTGTAATTTAGAAACTAAATTGAATGGGATTTTCTTTCACATAATTGTTCCTCCAGGGTTGTCAATATTAGTATATTAAATCTTGAGTTTTCCAGAACTGTTGTAATGTAAATCAAAGCCCCCCGGATGAATATGAGACATATGCAGAAGTGCCACCATCACATGTCCTAATAAGCCTCTCTCAGAGCTGACACACTTGACTCTAGACGATCACAAAGCACCTCATGTCTGCACAATCCGACTTTTTATTGGTTCTGAATCATTATAAAATGCAGGGACACCACATAAAGTGAGCAAATGACGCCTTAAAAGATTGTTTCTGTGGTGCTGAGAAGGGGACATTCATCCCTCTGCATTGATAAGCGCCCCTCTTTAAACAAAACCAGACACGTACAAATCACTGGTGAAAGGGAAGAACACATCAGGTCACCTTGACAAATGAGCTGTATTGTCTGCGAATATGAGAGACCCCCCCTCGTTGGCCAATGAAGGCCAATTCTGTTTCCATTTACCACTTCAGTCTGGAGAAGTCTAAGTGTTTTCTTCCTTCTGTTTTCCCTGTTAGCACGCCCACCACTGGCAGTGTGTCAGCGACACAAAGCAAGACAAGGTTGACAACGAAGTGGTACATTAGAGGGGAGCTGGAGCTCAGGCAATATGTATGCATGTGAGGGGTGACACAGGGACAGGGAGGTGGAGCCTCTGGGATGAGAAAATATCCAGGGATAAGGCGAAGAAGAGCTAGGAGAAATTTCACAAAATGTGTTTTCTCTCCGTCCCCGTGCTTTTATCAGAGTGTAAAAAAAATAAGAGATGTTTGAACTTCGATGAAATCGGGCATGCATGCAGCAGTTGGCATGTGCGATAATTTAAGTTCGCAGATGAGTGCATAGGAGCAGAAGCATCAGAGAGCACAGTTAAAAGGAAGAAAAAGCTTTAATTCTAAAATAGAGTCCACTCTTATTTCAGCTGTGCAGCATGTCGCTACTCACTCTGCATGCTTTCACCATCAGTTTACTGCATCGTGTGTCTGCACTGCCTGGAGTACGTTTGCAGCGGTGGAACATGGGAGAGGTTTGTCAACTCCTTTGAGACAGTACAGAGCTGATAATTAATCATTTAAGAGTTAAATGCTATTTATGTTTTAAGAGGAAAATATTTCAATCTCTTTTAGCTTTTACTGTAACAGCTTTTTACTCTGATTAATGTCCTGTTCTCTAGTAAAAATAACGACCAGTCATTGTTTAAAATATGGCTGTTTTACACTGAAGTCTATAAAGCATATATCTAAGTCAAGACTAAAGTCTGTTTTGGCCACTCAAGTGGGTGTGGTCAGGAACAGTGGCATACAAGCAGCAAACCTTCAATACAGTCCATAGTAAAGCTCACAATGATCCCATCCAAGCATAGGCATTCAAAAATAGTAGCAGAGACACAAGATGGGTCAAAATCACTGGAAGACAGATTTAAGATTTGAGCTGAAAGACTTTATGAGACAAAGATAAACTGACAAGGGGTAGCTGTACAGGGTTTAGGTGCAAAGAAATAAGCAAAGCACTTTTACGGCTAAGTCATAGTGAGTGTGGAATGGATGCCGTCTCTGACTCTGTCTGCTAAGATGGGAAAAAAACATTGATTCCAATCAGAGCATTCTCATCACTTGCGTCTGTGTGGTGTGGATCTGGTTAAAGAGCCACACCGCACAGACGTTTCCATAAAAGTCTATGTATATTTTTTTTCCGGAAGTGGCACATGGATTTCTATAAAGTTTAAGAAATCACATGAGCCAGACAGGAAGTAAGACGTGAGGAAGCAAGGTCAATCTGATATATTTAAAAATAAAACCCCTGTTGCATTTCTTTTCAGGCTTTTTCTTCTATCATTAACAACAGGGAGATCAATTCAAAGTATGTGATAGATCACCCTATTTTCAAATTTATATCTGTAAATGTATCACGTCAAATTTTGCAATGTGTTGCGAACTTTGTTCCGACTAGAAACCTGGTCTCGGCTCGGTTGAAGTGCTGCAGTTCGATTGCGTATGGGAACGGTGAGCGGGCAGGGGGGACACTCCACAAACAGGAAGCATTCTGGGTAAATGCAAACAGAATTGCCGCGTGACAACAACTCTGCAACGTTCTGTGCTTATGTTTTGCCCACGGCTGCAGTGTATTACATGGGCACATTTGCAAAAGACACCAGAGCAATCCCAAAACCGCGTAAACCTGATGCCACTCCAGATTTATTTACATCTCAACATTACTCTGTGTTTAGTACTTCCTAATGTGGCATCACCATAGACCAGCACTACCACAGAAGCTCATATCTATAGTCCTCTTTATTTCTGCTCTTGGAGACATAACCAGTCAGTGCCAAGAAAAATTAATGTCTCTTCTGGATTGGCTGCTTTGCAAACACCAGCTAATAGTTTCTCAATTAGCAATGCACCTAAATATATCAACTTCCCAAGCTGCATTCTTTCTAATATTCTCAATATGCTCCACTCAAAAATACTCAAATCCCAAATACGGAACCACAAGTAGGTGTAGGTTACGGAAGCGTAGAGCTGCCACCTCGGCAAAAGAAAAAACAGAGCTGTATCACGTTATTTCATGATAACTTTATTGTTTGAACAATATACTTTTCACGTTTTTACAATATAATATCACGTTATTACGTGAAAACTTTATTTTTCTAACAATATACTTTTCACGTTTGTACAATATTATATTACGTTATTATGTGAAAACTTTATTGTAGTTTATATCCATGGAGCCTTCCATGTCCCTCCAGCTGATCAGCGAGAAATGTAGCCACTTCCATCGGATCAGACTCATTCTTCCTCCTGTACAGCCCCATGGATTTTAGGTTCCTTCTCAGTGTCCGCATACTTATCACAATACTGTCCAAGCTGCTCAGTAACTGCAAATTTTCCCCATGCCTCAATCCAAGCATAAAATACAACTTAATTAACTCCAGTAAACGAGACATTTTTGAACGCGCTGATCTGCACTGTTTTCAACTTCAACTGGTGTGAAAATGATATCGTTAAACAATGAATTATTCACGTTTGTACAATATTATCATGTTCATACAATATATTTATATTGTACAAACGTGAAAAATATATTGTTAGAACAATAACGTTTTCACGTACTGTAATAACGTAATATTATATTGTAAAAACTTGAAAAGTATATTGTTAGAACAATAAAGTTATCATGAAATAACGTAATATAATATTGTACAAACGTGAAAAGTATATTGTTAGAACAATAAAGTTTTCACGTACTGTAATAACGTGATATTATATTGTACAAACGTGAAAAGTATATTGTTAGAACAATAAAGTTATCATGAAATAACGTGATACAGCTCTGTTTTTTCTTTTGCCGAGGTGGCAGCTCTACGCTTCCGTAGTAGGTCAACTGTTTTATTTGTTACATTTTCATGGGTATAACTACGATAGGATAGCAGATTTCTTAAATAGGTTGTAAATTTTAAAAATATATCAGTGGCTTATTACTGATGTACATGCCAACAGTATACAGGCAACAAAACCGAGTTTCTTACTCTGAAATTGTCCAAGATTGAAAGAGGCCCCCATTGAGCTAAACCCTGAAAAAACCTTCTAAAATAAACACCGCCGCAGAGAGGATTCAGGTTAGCTTCTGGAAATTTAAACTGAATAATAATTAGAACTGCCTCAACATTTTAAATAGGTTGCAGTAAAATGATCAGTAAAATCATCCTGGTCCATATGAAACAGGGCGTAGCTTTTGGGTTATTTAATTAAACTTGACAGATTCTACTCTATTTTTTCCAGCTGGTTTACATAAATCTATATCAAGCACCTTGTTGAGGTTGTATTTTCTGTACAAGCCAAAAGTAATACTCAGTTATAGTTTGATATTCTCATTGGTAAGAAGGTGCTCACTCTAATATGTCACTTATGTGACTACGGCTTCAATTCCTGCCCTAATACAGTGGTAATAGCTAATAGAATGAGGCTATATAAATGCAAATGAGCACCAGCTCTCACTTATAGCAGCCAAGTTCTGAACAAAATAAGCTTCACCTTTGAGCACATGGGATGCTTAAAGCAATAAGATCACGTTGCCTTTAAGAAGAGTTTATTTCGTTTGGTGCACAAATGTACTGTCATGCTGGGCAGAGGTTTTCCGGGTAGAGAACCAGACTCTAAACTGAAACAGGAATGTTAAGGAATCTGTTCCTACTTATGGTTTGTTTACAGTAAAAAAATGGGCTATATTTTAAACTAACTATGTTTCCCCAGTTACTGGAGCCTAAAAAAAAATAAAATTTTCAGCACTGGATAGCTCCCAAATATTATGTTCCTTTAATCTAGCTGCCAAACATTGTTAAACATGCAAATAAGTGATTGGCTACTGTGTTCTCTCTGCTGGATGGGGTCTTAATCTCAAACTCTTCCTCTCTCTCACGTGGAGTAGCGAATCCCTCATTCAGACACAGAGTGCCTCACGCCAAAACCCACAGGGGAATAGATGCACCGATCCATCAGTCTACTTCAGTCTTAAGATGGGGAGGGGCTAAAGCAGGCCACCAGGCCAATCATTAGAAGCGTAGATGAGGCCACATCTGAACACACAAAGATTGAATTCCTCCCTTTTGTCTTTGGCCTGCCTGGGGCTCTCCTTGAAGGTTTGGAGGAAGAAAAATGTTTGGCTTCTCAGTTGGATAGGAAAAAAGCTCCTTTTGGCAGCACCAAACCTGCCTATGCAGCACGGGGATTAAAGAAATCACAAAACTCAAAACAGTCACAGACTCTATGTTTTTTAATGTCAGCCTTTTTGAAGCAACTCCTTCCAGGAGGTTTGAGCTGTTATTGTTAGGTGCTGATGTATGAATGAGCAGATGCTCCAGGTTCTGGTGACAAAAAGGGCAGAGCTCTTTTCTTCTTCTTTGTATTCATTGTTTGTATTCCAACAGAGTTAGACCATCATTAAGGATGGGAAACTCTTGGAAGATGTCCCACCGTCCTGTCCGCATTGTCTTCATCATTCTGTTTTATTTTATTAAGCCTCTGTCCTCCTTTCTGTCCTCGTTTCTTTTTGGACAGAAATGTGAGCTCAGTCTGGTCATCACTGGTAATACAAGGAAAGAGGTGGTGTAGACCCCCAGACTTAATGTATTCTGTGATAGCTGTGCCTCTTGCACCTGATCCCTCATTTACATTGTTTCTAGGAGCTATCCTCAAGACCATAACCTTTGACCCCCTGCTGAATTAGCTACATTAAACACCTTGCTGAAAGCCCCTCAACTTTGACCCTTCACGGACAAATGTTCATTCAAAGACATCAAAACCTCATACATCCATTAATTTCCATTAGCTCATGTGTGCACACTAAGGTTTCTGCAGCTGCAGCAATGAAAGGAAATAAATGTTGTTGAGGTGAAATCTAACTGATATTAGCTTTGAAGAGATGCAGCACAGACAGCTTTATGTCATTTAGGCGAAAAGTACCAATAACAAACATCAAGACATTTTGATGTAGAGCAGTGGACAGAAATGCTCTCTTGACAAAAGACAACTGAGGATTTAATGACCAGTATTGGTTAGAAATTGTTCAGGTTCAATTTTGGTGCCAAGCAATCAACAAAGAAATCAACAAATCAAAGGTATTAATCACAAAGATATCCCTGATTCAATAAAGTGGGGATAAAATGTAGAGGAATTCACAATGAAAATGTGGAAAGTCTGTAATTTGTTTGCTGCAATCTTTTTTTTCTCCATTTTCTTACAGTAACACTCAGTCTCACAGTGAAAGAACAGTGATGGGTACTGTAGTTTCCAGTGCTGTTTTCATTTATATTTCAACTATTGATATTTCAACCAAATGATTAAATGATTTGAGGTAGAATTTTTTTGTGTGGAAAAAATGTATTTCATGTTCAGTCCATGTTTTTTAGGTTAATTTATATGATTTCAACATTGACCAAGGTAATCATAATTATGATTTATTTTCATTCGTTCAGTCATTCATTCAAGTGGACAGCACATGGTCAGTGTTACAAAATAATTGTTACCCTGTAAATATGCCTTCTAGCTAGCAGCTTATTTGCAGACCCAGTCTGTTGTTGGATTTCTCTATTATGCTGTATTCAGAGACAAAGCCCTTAATGTCTACAGGATATATCATTTTCAGTCAAATATTGCCACGATTCTAACCTCGTTAAAAAGGTAGACAAGAATAGATTTTTTTAAATCAATCAACTTATACCAACAAATCCCCTGGATGACATTTTGAGCCCCTCCCGTGGTGCAGACTGGCTAATTAGAAGTCCTTTCACTGGATTTGTGGAACCCAGAAATTGCAATTTATATGATGACACTGTTAATGACCTATCTACTGAATATTAGGACCGGTTGAAAACTCCCACTTAGAGAAACCTCTTGACTCTAAAGACAAAATCACAGTTTATGTATCTAGATCAATATTAAGATATCGCAGTTTATGTTTTGTCAGTTCATACAATTTTTTTGTCATAACATTTTTTCCTCCTAATAAAAAGTCTGTGGTTAAAAATTGTATGATGTTCCTTGGATTTAATCCTGTTTTATGCATTACAGAAACGAGCAATGACTAATTCCACGGAGAAGGCTCTATCGTGCCCTCTTCTTTCCATTTCCTTTGAAAGTTATGTGACAATTTTCTGCTCTCACACATTTACGGCTCCACATTTAAATAATGTGACACCCACGTTTTATAACCAAACGTATTTAGATTGATTTTCTTTCTCTTTTTTTTCCACTAACATACACAAAGTCTTTAATAGTCAAAGCCACACTTGCACTCAAATGGTGGTGACAGGAAGAGGCTGAAAGTGAAGAGACGGTGGAGGAAAGTAAAAGAGCCTCCATATCATCTGTTGCAAGTCTGCTGAATGTTACTTCTCATCAGTTTAACGGCTATTAAGGATGGTACCAAACAGATGGCTAATATGATGACTTAGTTTTCCTCAGGTGTTGTTTTACAGAGATATATAAAAACATGTTTTCCCCTTGAGGTCCTGTTGCATGTTTTCTGACTGTATAATTAGCAAACAACAGTTGAGTTACTTTGATGATTTTATGCAAATGAGAACATGTTCATCTCAGTTTTTATTGGTTGGTGGTACATTAGTTTTAAAACTACCTGAGCTTTGACACAGCCTTGTTTTTATCAATGCTTGGTGAGTTTTTTTTCCTCTCGTGTTTTTTTACACTAGCTTTAATCTTGTGTTGTTTATCTTAGCTATGGTGGGAGAACGGGGTAGCGTCAGCGTAATGCTGCGTGGATGCTCTTTTTGAGCAAGGCTAGGAAAGCTGGTCAGAGCTGATGGCAAGATAGACGGAGCTACATGGAGGGCTAATCCAGGGAACAGACCTGTCAGGGGCCGTGAATACACTGGGGATAAGGGTGGATGTTCACTTTTCAGCAGGAAAGTGACCCTAAACACACAGCCAGCGTTAGAATGCAACAATTTAAGTCAAAGCATATTCACATGTTAGAATGACCTAGTTAAAGTCCAGTCTTAAATCTGACTGAGAACCCTAGGAAGACTTATATAAAAAAGGATGTTCACAGAGGCTCTCCAGACTGAACTTGAGCAGCTGAACAATGAAAATCTTGCAAAATGTTTTGTTTTAACCTTTATTTAACCAGGTCAGTCAGTGGAGAACCAGTCAACTTTGCAAATGGTAAAATTAACCCTAATAGAACTTCGAGACTTTCACAAATAACAAATGCAAACATAAAACAGGTGATTAAAAGGAGCTTACACTGACGTGAAAACTGTGATTGAATCAATAAATATTTTTAAGTAGAGAACGGGATCAGGACAGTTTGCATATTTTGTGGCTCCTTCCAGCTGTTGGCGACGACAAACTAAAACTAGAAATGTGTAAAAGAGCCTGAGATGTTTGATATGATTGTAGGAAGTGGTTGAGCCCAACCCCCAAAAACCGTACAGGTAAAATTTCAACAAAATGTGGTTATACAAAGTATTGATACAACAGGGCTGAATAGAGACAACGGTCTGTCACATAAAATCAAAAGTTTGACAGAATTATGACAGAAAGTGATAAACTTGAGAGGGTTTAGAATACTTTTTTACTGTGCAGGAAGTTCTAAGCTTCTCTCGTGATATTTGAGTCTAGGTGAAGGCTACAACTAGATTCAGTATTAAAATGATATATTTTACTCAGCAGGCAAGAGATTGTCTCCAGTATCCCATGTCGGACCTTTCAGCTGAAAAATCTTCAAAATAAAACAAAATCGCCTCCTTCTTCTGGTTTTACTGAACATACATTTAATCAGTCTTTACCCTGGTCTGTCTACAGTGTGTGAAGCCAGTTGAATAACTCTGATGTGTAATCTTGAGCTGGATGGCCTGGCATGTTGTCAGAGTCCTCCCTCGATATGAACCCTGCATGAGTCATTAGCTGCTTTGAGAGTGATTAGTCACTATGCTGGCACACAGAGCACAAAAACTAGCTCTGTGTGTGTGTGTTAATGCAGTGAATACCTGATTCAGCTTGGTTCATCTTGCTTTTGGTTCTTGGTTTTCTTTTTGAAGTTATTGGAACTTTCATGATGCAGCATGTTTTTATGAAAGAATTTTAAAAAAGCCACAAATTTCAGTCATTATGCATGAATTACCTGCTGCTTATTTCTCCCTTTACAAAAAAGCAAATTAATAAAAGAGCTTGCGCAGCCACCTTTTTTGAGGAGCTCTCATCATGGCGGTGTTATTATTTTATAAAATGTTTATGAGATGACATTCCTTTCAGTCGTCTTTCTTCCTTCTTCTCCCAACACCACTTTGTCTGTCACTTATCTGGAACTGCTATTCTTTTGCTCTCTGGAGGTAATAGTTTTGTGAGATATGATTAAAGAAGGAGAAGAGAGGAATTGCCTTCTCCTGTCAGTTCCCTGTAGGGGTAAAAAAAAGACTCCTTCCCGTATCACTTGTGTCTGTCCTGTTCTTTTGGCAGGTTTTACCAGAACGTTTTAATGGCCATTAAAATTAATCTTGGTCTTTAGTGTTGTCATCATGCTCTTTACATGAAGAGCTAAAAACCTCCTGCATTTACTATTTTCAAGAATTTCTTTCGCCATCTCTCTTAAGGGAAAAAGGAGCTCTTAGGCTCCGTAATTCATGTTCTGTCAAATCTAGAGCAATGGGATGAAAAGATAAAAAATGATATAAGGAATATTCTGGTAGTTTTAAACCGGAAATTCTTTTTGTAAGTAAGCAAGGATAATAGGCGGAGAACATATGTCTAGAATTGGACCAATATAGAGGAAAAAAGCTCTAAAAGGCAATAACAAAGATGGCTGAAAGTATTCAGAGGAGGCAATTGTACATGTCAAAATTAAAGTGCTAGTTGTTGCTGTTACACTGCCCTGTTTTCAGGTATAGGCTACTTACATAGGTCACCAAAGTATCTTCTAGCAGAATTACCTCCACTCTCTGTACAGCAGGGGTCTTTGGAAAAGCAATTTTCTCCATGAAAATTTTCTTTGGTGTTAGATTTCTCGCTCGGTGTCGTAGTACTTATAGTGTTTGAAATGCTTGCTGCAAACGCGATGCTTTACTGAAAGCAACATTCATACACAGATCTCAGTATATAGAGAAAATACTTTTAGGTATGACTGTGGCTTTTACAGTTGGGTCACAGTCGGAGGTTGAACTGCGAGATTGAAATGTGTCCCCAAAGTGTTGTTTTATGTGCAGTAGGGAAATGTTATAACAATACTATGTATTTGTAGTGATAATAAAAGGAATGATAAAAATGAATCAGACTTTTTGGCAGACAATCAGAACCCAACAGACATAGTTACTTCCTTAAAAAATTAACACATCCATAGTGAAAAAAGCAACTGTAGTACAACTTTATATTATATTATATTATATTATATTATATTATATTATATTATATTATATTATATTATATTATATTATATTATATTATATTATAATGAGTGCAATTGTACTGCCAATTAAGATTCCACAACTGCATTTAATGATATTTTCAAATATATTGATATTCCTTGATTCTCTTTTGGAGGAATGAGAGCAGAATTGTGTTAAAACTGTCAAAGTAATTTGTTACAGATAGTCAGACATTCAGGAAAGAACCAATCTAAGATCCCAAATAGAATGCATCTAGTTTTAATGTAGTTTATGTGTTAGCTCTTTCATTTCAAGTAAATGTAACAGCCCCATCTATAGTTATAATAAAAAAATAATAATAAATGGCAGATTGTTGTTTTCCCTAATTAATCATAATCCCCCCCCCCCCAACGCGATAATGTGATTCCCAATGTAAAGTTGTCATGATAGAAACTCACTCAGCTGTTGAAAAATATGTTTTTCTTTTAATCCTGTCCATGTGGCTTGTAAATTATTAAATATAAACCATTTGTGCAATTTCTATGTATGTTCAATGATTAACTTGGTATCATTTCTAGCCACAACATCATATAGTTATTACCTGATTTAATCAGAAAAGATGTCTGGCTGCTTTCACTTGTAGGTAGTTTTTTATTGATTTATTTTTCATTTATTAATCTGCATCTGTAACTGAATGAGTTTTCATCAGTTCAAACAGAGCAGCGGCATAGTGTAACAGTAAAATACAGTATATAAGGTTGCTGAAGTTGCATTTGTCCTGGTAATTATGGTGTTGTAAGGAGATTTTCCAGGTGATTTTACCCAAATCCATCATTATACCATCTATAGGGGAATTTCAATAAATACAACCATAGATTTTATCATTCACTATCAGTGATTTAATATTTGAAAGCTTAACCTTACACCTTAGCATCTTTATGAAAACTGTGGCTGCATTCACACCTGTTAGTTTGGTATACTCGGTCTGATTGGGGCCCAAAATTGCAACATTGTTGCTGTTTTTAGCTGGTGTGGTTCTCATTCACACTGCTCTTTTTTTAAACGAACCAAAGCTTTTGTGCAGCAATTTCAGCTCTCCCCCTTTGGTGGTGCTGCACTTCTTTGTGCTTTGCAGGAAATTTCACAGAAAAGTGAATTGTACAGAAACATGGGGATGTAGCAGACTGTAGCGGTTTTAGGATTGCTCTGTTGCGTTTGGTAATGTGCCAGATCATTACTGCTGCAGCAACTCAGGATAAACCGAGAATGAGGTTCAAAACTATAGAGATTACTGTTTGTAAACCAGACGGCTCCGTATGAGGCTATAAGTAGGGACACATACAACTTCACAGCACAGATCCTCCTTATACAGACGTTGAGGGAGGCATGTACAAGATCTAACATCATGCGCGGTTATTTAGATTGTATTCACCCAGGATGCCCTGCACAATAGTTCGTTTATCATTCACACATGCAATCGAACTGCAGCAGAGTTTATTTCAATCGGACCAAGACCTAAATTTTAAGGCGGATTAGATTTTGTTTGTTTGGTCCGAATCAGAGTTTGATTGCCCATTCTCACCTCCCCAAACGAACCGGACTTTCCGGGCAAACGAACTAGAGTTCGAATCAAGTGGAATAAACAAGGTTGGTGTGAATGCAACCAAAGAAGTACCCCTGCACAGAGACTCACCCCACTCTCATAACCCATGGTGTCTGAACCCCCAGGGCAAACACTTGTCCAAACACCATGGAGAGAAGGCAGAAAAGACAGATGAGCAATGACACCTTACCAAACAACTTCTTTACACTGACATTTTTACCTTGTGGCATGACACACAAAGATTTGCTCAGATTTAACCGACCAGAAAGCCTTTTTTGCTCTCTCCAACAACTTTTTTGTCATTATACAAAACTATCACACTTCTTAATGAGGAGCAGCTGTGCAAGACCTGAAGAAAGACAACATTATAAAAAAACACAATAAATAATTAACAAATAATTAGAACTTTCAATGTGCTAATCGTTACCAGTGTGTAAATCTATACGTAAAGTGCAGCAGTTAATAAAGTGTTAAAATGCAAAGGTCTTCAAACAGCACTATAAAAGTTACCAAAAACAGAAATGATACGAATGACCCAGACCTTTACATTACACTTGCCATAAGCGATGAAACTATGGAAATCCTGATGAAGAATGGCATCTATTATTGACTTTGAGCTCAAACACAATTTAGTTATGCAGCACGACAACAATCCAAATCACACCAGCAGGTCTATCTTTTGTGGCAGAACTATAAAGGTTTACAGACAGTAAACATTCAGTATACATTCAGATTATCTCAGTCAGATATTAGATTTGTTTAGTAAACATTTACCTAGCTTATGTAAACTGTAACCCCAAAACTTCAGAGTTTCTCTACCTGTCCAGAATTTCTGCAGCCTGGTGATAAAACTCCAAACTACGATGTGAGAAGCATAGGAAGATGAGGTTGGAGTGTTATTCATCTAAATCGTCTTCTACTTCACTAAAACATGCTTTATATTTAAAAACACAAAACAAAAAACTATGATGGTGATATCTATCAATCAGAGAAACGTTAAGAAGAAAAAAAAATGGAACAAATGTCAAACAAGGGCTTTTTTAAAGGGACCCTTGCTATCACCAAACCACACCTCTTCTTCCTCTTTACGAGGATATCTGGCTAAACCACCAATATCTAGTTATTATATAATATTACAGTAACATTTTGAATATTGTAATTATTTAATGATTAATAATATTTTCACACAGTAGGTTTATTCATGCAGTGAAAGCATGTGAGCTATATTTTTGTCAGGAAATTGAGTAAAAGAAAGCATTTGTAGTTAGTATGTATGTTACCGCTAATGTTTTTTTGTGTGAAAATATTTCTGGGTGGTTTTGGGAATACAATTCCTACCAAGTGTTGGAAACGACAGAAGGTAGGCACATAAAAGGACATTAAAATTAATTAAACCATAATTTAAGTTATTTCTAATAATTAGAATGGTACACCAACAACTAGTTGGCCCTCATAAGATTTCTGACAAAGGAGTCAAAACAATAATGAAATGAGCTGTAGAGGAGCAAAAGAGTACTTACAGAGAACGTCTGAAAAAAATAAATACAAAGGGAAATAGCAGGTGTAGTTTTCTAGGAAAAACAAGAAGTAATGCACTGCACCACAATGGCCCTGTGCTGGTTGATGACTACTTTGCTGTTCTGTTTCAGTGGCATTGTTCCTATTTCTTTATGATTTAAAAGTGATTAATATTAGACGGAGGAATGTGGTTCTAAAAATGAAAACAGAAAACAACCTGACCTGAGTTGTTTGTGCATGGGGTTTTCATGTTCTCCTGGTTAATGTGTGGGTTCTCTCTATCCTGGTTTCTTGCCACATTCAAAAATGTGACTGGTAGGTTAATGGATTACTCTAAATTGTATTTTAAGTGTGAGTGTGTGCCTCTACGTTGTCCAGGTTGTGCCCCGCCTCTCGACAATGTGAGGTTATTATTTTGGTGTGGACAGAGTCAAAAATTTATTCTAACGGAAAATCTGTGGAGGGCGCTGAAGAATACATCCATCCATCCATTTTCTGAACTGCTTAATCCTTAAGGGGTCACGGGGGTGCTGGTGCCCATCTCCAGCTGTCAACGGGCGAGAGGCGGGGAACACCCTGGACAGGTCGCCAGTCCATCTCAGCTGAAGAATACAGTAATAACACAATTATAGGGAATATGGCATAAAGATATAGATAAGCCATTCTCATGAAAAATCTAGCGTAGGTGAAATAAAGAAATGGTAAGCGTATATCTTGAAGTTGTTTAAAAGATTTACATAGTGAACATTTTATGATATAGTGCATTTATTTTTATGTGAGCATCTTGTGGTGGTTTACATCACCTGATGGTTAGGGTTAGGGTTAGACGCATTAAATGGCCTCATTTTATGCATGTCAAAAGACGTACTGCAACACTCCGGAAGCACTTTTTTCTATTTGCGAAAAAAACAATACATTAAAAGACATGTTTTATACTTTTTTTGGTATCAGGAGAACCTTAGGCTGAGACAAATAACTCAGCAATATACATAGAGTAGTCAAACCTCGATCATCTACATCAGTGTTTGCCAGTCCCCGTCCTCAAGGGACACTACCCGGCATGTTTTAGTTGTTTGGATGCTTTAACAATTCTTATTGTATTACTGAATGTTAAATGTGGTGCGTTGCTGATTTGATAGAATAGATTGCATATTCCCTGGTTCCACACACACTGTTTGTGGGGAGGCTGGGTCTGTTAACAACAAGATAAGCGTTTATTGTTGGCTAAGGGAGAGTCGTGCCAGTGTTTTTACACACAAACCAGGATACGTGTGCCACACACACAAACTCCAACCCAAGTACAGGTTGTTTACTACACCAGTTGTCTTAGGTTGTGAGTTAATTTAATTTGCAGTAGAGTTAATCACACTATATTGTTTAACTGTTTGTTTTTGTTACAAAGATAATACTTGAAGTGCATTATAAACCTTTTGCTGTCTGTTGATGTGCAATAAATATAGCACTGTTGCCTTGCAGCAAAAAGGTCCTGGGTTCAAATCCCGGCCTGGGTACGTTCTGCATGAAGTTTGCATGTTGTTCCTGTACATGTGTGGGTTCCCTAAGGTTACTGCAGCTTTCTTCCACAAACATGACTATTAGGTTAATTAGTCTCTCTATGTTGCCCTGAGATGGACTGGCACTATGTCCAGGGTGGACCCCGCCTCTCATCCAATGAGTGCTGGAGATAGGGACCAGCCCCCCTGCGGCCCTTCAAGGATAAGTGGCATAAAAAAATGGATGGATTTATGGTTAAACACAGATTTGGCCACTAAATCAATTTAGTTGTTCCCGTATTATATTTGCAAAGATCTGTTTTTATAATTCTATCTAAATGTTAATTTGGTTCTTCAACATTACTGTAAAATGTGATTTTTGCAAATATTACATGACTGTAACCTCTCACTGCCTATTTTATTAAACTGTGGGGTAATTACAAAGCACGTACGAACTGCTGACTTATATGTGTTCTGATGAAAAAAAAAATAATTTACAGAGACTCTTTTCAATGATCCCAATTAAGAAGTATCATACATCCTACAGTACCCACACATTGCTCAGACACAAGAGCTAAAAAGAAACCTCCCCAGATGGAGCAGCCTAGTGGCACCTAAATGTATGTATGTATTTACAGACTAATTTGCATGTTCACTTTCTCAGAGCAAAGTGTTGTTTTGCTGAATTGTGTTAATCATCTGGACTCTTGGACTTTTACATTTTGAGTTTTAGTGACATGATAGAAGATCAGCTTTCAGGACTTTCAAAGTAAATATTATTCGGTGTCAGAGAAATAATTTCCAAATGGAGAACATCTGAAATACTGCATGGGGAAATAAAAGTACCACCCAGCTGGTCTAACAGCACTAAATAACTGTATCCAGTACATACAGAATTTTACTGCAAAAGTTATGATATCCCAACTTTTCCACATTTTGCCATGTTACAACCACAAATTACATTTTATTGGGATCTTATTGGACAGATGATCTCAAAATAACATATAATTTTTGAAGAGGAAGGATAAAATACAAGGTTTCGAACGTTTTTTTTCTTAATTTTACAAATAAAAATCGAAAAAGTTTGACACTTTAGTACATCATTGAAGTTTAGTTCTATAATTATCAATAGTCAATAGAACAAGCTTTATTGTCATCACAACAAACAAACCTTCCTATGATTGCAGTTCCTATGGTAATTTGAAGACATATCTTTAGTGATAAGCTTCTAGTCTTCCAGGTTTCTGATTCAAGTCAGGACTCAGTTGGTAAAATAAAAGCATCCCTTTAAACCTAAATCTTCCAGAGGTATGAATGTTTGGGTCTCAACTGTAAATCCAGCTATTCTGTAAAAGTCTCCGGGATTCATCATACTTGGATCACATCAGTGAATTAACTTTTTTTTAATGAGTAGCTAACAGGATGTGTTCCAGAGTCCTCCTGGTTGTCCCTCAGTTTTTTCCCACCCCCTGCAGCCTTACAGGAGATGTGGGTCAAGGGGGCTCATGTTGCCTGCGTCACGATGACCACAGGGGCCACTTGGTGCCCCGCTTTAACAAAGTGACAGCCATAATGTAGGCCTGCCAGCCCCGTCTGTTAGCTCTTTTTACATCTTTGTCACTCTGCTCGCTCGCTCATACAATGAGCCTAGAATGCATCCTATTCAGACCGCATGACGAAAATGTGTCAGATGGACATACACATTGAAGTCCACTGAAGCATTTAAGAAACTTCTGGCTCTTTTTTTCTCTGAGACACAACTGTGCCTGAGAGTCTGTAAAGGGGAAATTTAGAAGAAGGCGTTCACAACATCTGATGTCTCGTCCTGAACAAAGGATAGGTCTGGTTTAGTATGCTGCTGGTGTGATTGCATGACCATTGGATTTTACGTTGTAAAAGCCCTCCAGCAAAACTGTGAATGGCTGCTGTCTATAAGCTTACAGTATGTACTTTGGTACATTATCCATAGAGATGTCTGTGAGCTAAACCTTTAGTAATGTAGGTGTGGAAAGTTCCTGGTGGGTCCCTGCCAGTCCCCAGCCCTCAGATACAATACTTTCTGTTGGCAAGACTGGGTAAACTCTTTGGTGTCACGACCCTCTTCGGGCTTTTAGAAATAATTTGTCAGCCACCCAACAGGATCTACCAATGGTTCAGTTCGTTTACATGCAAAGAGTCCAACGGTTCGGCCCCAATCTGTCACAGCCCATCACGAGTGGCGACGGTGCCTTACCCACATTCACAAGGCTGAAATGGCTGCACACCAATAACACCTGCACAACAAATTGTTGTTTAATGAAAGTGTAGTTTGGCAGAGAAACACTTTCCTTTGACTCACACACTTCAGCTCTGAAGTGTGGAAGGTTTTACTAAACTTTCACATGGTCAGGAAAGAGAGCCACCATTATTCTTGCCATTTCTAAAACGAGCTGAGCTGCTGTTGCTTAATCGTCATTCAAAGCATGAGGGATGCTGTTGGCATGTGTTTCTGTTACCTTGGTGAATGCAAAGAGGCCCGTCTTGGATGAATTATTTAGTTTATGTAAGTGAAACTGATGACATTTAAACTAGACACCAAATATAGGCCCGGACTAATACTTGATTCTTTTTGCAAACACCTGTGCAGTTTGGAAGATACAAATTTGTCTGGAGGTAAATTAAAAAATTCAATTAGTTTGTGTTTCCAAATTCCATCTTAAGATGAACCCCGATTTGAGTTTTCTACAGTTCTCGTTCTCCTGACTTCATCTCCATTTCATACGGGCCCTGTTTCAGGCATCTCTTCATTGAACTGTAAAGCTTCAGGCACTCAGCCAAATCCTCTGGCAAAGTCAGCAGCTCATTTTTGATGTGTGGCAGGAGTTTCTCAGTGTTGTGAGGAAGAAATGCTGCAGACTCACTGTTTACCGCAGTAAGCCTTTCCTAAAGCTACTTACTAATTAGAAAAGTAAACGTATTGTTTAATTCTTAAATGTGACAAACACTTAAACATGATCCTGGTTCAGATACTTGTATGGCATACTAAAAATCTGTATTTGCAACTTTGATTTTGTTGTAGTTCAAATGAGAAAGGAAAACTTTGAAGAGCACCTTCTCCCATATCTTTGAATGAAGTTAGATAAAAAAAATCCCTTTGTGCATGTGCTAGGGCTGTTTGTTTGTGATATGGCCTAAAAGTCGTAATGATTGGTTTATGGATGCACACACTACAGGCAAAAACTTAGAAAGCAAGACCAAATGCAGTTAAAGAAAGATAACAGATTAATTGCAGATTTCCTATGTTTTTACTAAGTTTTTAGATCCAAAGACAAATTTTACTATCAAACAAAGATAACGAAGGTAAAGCAAAAAAGTAGTTTTTACAATGATTCAACAACCTGACCCTTGTTGAAAATGCAGTTTGACCTCTTTGTTACATTAGGAATTAACAACGAATAACCACCGTTTTTTGTTTGTTTGTTTCTGCTGGTTTTAGTAGCCACATCCAGGCCTGATTACTGCCAGACTTGTAGAAGCAGCAAAATCACTTAATTAGAACCTGTCTGACAAAATGGAGCAGACTAAGGGCGTTTTCACATGGTACGGGAGTCCGTAGTCGGATACCTTATTTGGTCAAAATCCACTTATTTCGTACCATGTGAACATAGACTGGACCGTGCCCGGATACGGCCAGAGAGACCTGCCTTGGAGATCGTATCGGAGTCCAGGTATGAGTGGATACGGATCATGTGAACACAAGCCGTACTCTGGCCGTATCCAAGACAATAGACGCACTCCACGCGGAAATGATGACACCGCCGGCCGAAATTACAAAATCACCTCACGACCATAAAGAGACCAAAACAACGCGATTCGAGCATCCCATAGCAACACAGCAGGTTACAAAACGGCGGGTTTACTACAACACTCACCCTGTAGATGGCTTCAGGTAGCAGCTGACCAGTAGACCAGTTTTTTTTTTTTCTTAGGTTTATTACAAAATATCAAAGATACAGTCAAAGGAACAAAGTTCCAAAACTAAAGAACATAAAAGAACATAAAACAAGATAAAAAAGGAAAAAAAGACAGGATTACAGAAGAAAATATGTACACAAGAAACAATAAGTAAACACAAGCATATAAATTAAATAAACACATTAAACAAAGTACAGATAGAAATAGTTGTGATGTATGCATGATGTATGTAAGCAAAAGTAGAAATATACTGTTCCATTTCAGTCTTTAGCACCACAAAAATCGTTTTTTTATTACTGAATTTGCATTTATGGATATGGAATTTGGCTACAAATAAAATCAGGTTTACTAAAAAGAGTGCATCATTGTCCTTACCACAGTCACTAAAACAGACCAGTTTGTTTACATTCTATGTTGTCGCTCGTTTTATGACGTCTGTACTTCTCACTCCCTTGTTTGTTGGATAGCTACAGAATTATTTGTACACCGCCACCTGCTGTTTAGGTGTAGTCGGTCATGTAAAACACTGGACTCAAATATGGGCAGAGATCCGCGCCGTGTGAACAGAAAAAACATGCATCTTTCTCTGGATGTTTTCTGGCACGGCCACACATGTGAAAAGGCCCTAAAAGACCCTAAAAAGCAACACATCATTCTAACGTCTTATGAAGTTCAAGAAAAATACATGAAAAACAAAGTCATTAACACCTATCAGCCTAGAATTGGATACAAAACCATTTCAAAGGCTTCAGGACTCCAGGGAACCACAATCATGAGTCTCTCAGACTCGCAGCTGAAGTGTTCACAAGCTTAAGTTACAAATTAGGATAAATATGTAAAGCCTGAGATTCACAGACATTAGAATAATTCAGAACTAAATCTGCCATGCATGACAGAAATATGGATATCATTAAGAAGTAAGTATGTTTCCATCCATACGTTGTAATTAAATAAACACATCTAATACAGTGCAGTGTCAGATTTATTTACTCACCAGTTGTGTGTTGATTTGTCCTCAGGCGGTTAGTTATGACTTTGTAGAATATTAAAAGATGGATGTATCTCCTTCCCTGTTTAAGTATTAAAAAACATTTTATAATGAAGACAATAATGGAATTTTATTCAAAATGAGTAATAATAGCCAGTTGTTTAACAAAGCCAATCGTTGATACAGCTCTAGGAGAGAATATCTGAGAGAGATTATCCTTCTGTTGTTCTTTTGGTGCTTATCGGCTTTGAACAAAAGATTACTCAGGTGCACAATCATCATGAAGGTTTCCTTGCAAGTTACAGCTAAAGTACATACATTTTATTTTCAGCTGCAGCACCTTTGACTCAGTTTTCCCCTTCATCCATTTTATTTCTTTTCTCTCTCTTAGCAGGTCCAGGATGGTGTTAAGTCAGACTCCAGCCGGGCATCAGATCTTTTTTGCTCTCATGCTGCTGCTCTCTTCAGGCTCTGGTGAGTACTCAGTCTTTCCCCCCACATTTTTTAGATTCTCCATTGCCAGGTTTGGATGTAAAAATCATGTCGGCACACAGCTGTCAAGGTAATACCAATAGAAAAAGTGGAAGAACTGGATCCGAATAGAAAACAACCGATTCGCACTACAAAATAAACACATTTTACATTAATATGAGCGCTGCGAACACTGACATGTGGAGGATGTTGGCGGACAAACTCGCAGGAATAAAGCTGGAGCCCCTCCAGAGCCATTTAGCCAAACATCTGCTCCATCACAATTATGTTTGAACATTTCTGATTATGAAACAAAAGACAGAAAATCTCAAAGCTGCAGGTTGCAGCTGGATTATTACAGGTTTGTTGTACCTCATGTAGCCCGCTGGCTTTCAACAGCACAGATAAGTTCTTGGCTTTAATTAGTTTCTATGCAATTGGAATGCATTGTGTTTTTCAGCCTGGGATTGTTACTGAACTTGCACCTGCATCTCTGGTTTGCTAAACTAAATCATTACCCCAACATAAAGTGGTCTTTCTCCGCATTCAATCAACTTCTGCTTGTTTCTGTTGAAGGACAAAAGTAGAAGGACCAGAAATGTGTTTTCTACAATGAATTAAAACAAGATTTTAAACCAGAGCTTATATTAATATTTGCAGCATGAACTGATTACAGTCAAAAGAATTAAAGCATACAACAAAGGCCTATAATAAAATAGAATTTGACAGATTAGAGCATAATGCAGGCAGAACATTAATTCAATAGTTTATTTTATACAACAAACATGACAAATATTTGCTCATTCGAAGTTGGCAGCAACGAGTCTCAAAAGGTTGGGAGGGGAAAAAGACAAGGCAGAAGGAGTAACCAAAATTAATAAAAAAGCTGGAATAGCATGTTCTTAGATGGCATAATTGAGAACAGGTCAATAACATGATTTGTTGCAAACAGACCACCTGAAAAGAGCCAGTACCTCTCAAATGTAAAGCTCCACAGACGTTCAGTAATCACTCTAACATAACCTAAATTTCAAGGTAGAGAGCAGTTTCCCAAAAATATTCCCCTACAGCTCAAAATACAACATAAAAAAATGTCACAATTACAGACACAATTTGATCTCAGTATTTCCTGCTTTGCTTGTTTGGGAAAATTACAAATGCATAACTAATATCTATTAAAATCTACTATTTACTGATGCAGATTTTGCCTTATTCTATGGACTAAAACACAGAAAAGATAAAATGTGCTGCAGGTCAATGTAGGAAATAAATTAGTATCCAACAGAAAATGAAGAAATGACAAGATTGTCCTTTCTAGGCTGTGGGGGTTGTCTGATAGAGATTTATACCCTGCTGATTGGTGTACCCTAGTTGTTGTCACATTGCAAAGCTGTCTTAGTTTCTGCATTGTTTTTCAGTCCTGCTTGTTATGGTGCCCTAGCTGTCTGTCTTTTTAGGTTCTGAGATTGTTATGATTATATGTTATTTAAAGGGAGGCAACAAGGCGTCTTCTGCTGACAGAGTAACTCCATGGGGGGTCAGCTTGTGAAAGCCCCAATCTAAATGCAGATGAAAACATGTCTGTGGGATTCAGAACCTCTGTATGATTTTGCCACTTTGGGTTTGTTTCTAAAGTCATATCAGCTTTTTTTATGTTCAATTTTATTGTTTTTAGTAAAAACATATCTTTTGAAAAGCTTTTTTCTGCGACTGTAACTATGGAACTAGATGGCAATGGCTTAGTTGGGTCATAGAGTGAAAAAGCAGCAAATGTTAAAAGAATGACTTACAGAAAGCATAAAATTGTACAAAAATGATTTAGTTCCTTGGAAGAGAAGTAAAATAATAATAATAGCAGGTGATGTTTATATAATCATATTTAGACATGTTTATGTCTTAATAAAAAGTTTAACAATACTAAGTATACTGTATTATTGAGTAATGTAAGTTAACTAAAACATAAGTTTAAAATGAGCATTAAGTTCTCAAAATGTCACTATATTTACCTAATTTTTGTTTTATTTTTTTACACAAACACGCTCTATCAAAATAATGTTTATTTTCTTTACTTCTTTAGTTGCAGCCTCCTCCATGGTCGTAATGCGTAGGATTACCCATCCTACAGTCCAACAAACCCTTGCAGGCAAAGCTGTCCTCCCCTGTGTCTTCTCCCTCAGGACCAGCTCCTCCGACCAGCCTCCACACCTTCTGTGGACTCAGAGCAGGCCACCAGCAGGAGGGCATGAGACTCCACTGGAGCAGATAGTACTTTCAGCTAAAGGTACAACCAAAATGCTGTATTTGAATTAGATATGTTCCAGCTATTGCATGAAAACATTTGCCGACTTTCATTTTAAATGCATAGCCCTGAATTTTTGTAAAATCCAGATCAGATTATTCTGGAGCCTGAAGATAAAGGCAAATACAAGAGGGTCCAAAGACTTCTACCAGCTTAAAACAACTGTGGTCTCTCTAAGACATCATAGCAGTGAATGCAAACACTCAGTGCATTTACATGCACGTCTAAATCAACTTTTGGAAATAATCAGACGTATAGCTTTTCCAGAAAGGGAGGCTTTATCCCAGTTTCCATATCACTCAGAAAAGTGAATTACTGAAGGATGTGTGTTCGACTCTGTGGCATTAGATGGCAACATGCGCCATTTTTTGCTGACATTCTTCCCGTTGGCCTAGAGCATCATACAGCAGGTAAACAAATGCTGGCAGCTATGAAGTAGATGGAGTAAAAGCAGGATATGCGAAGAAAAGGACAACAGCGCTGCAGCACTGAATATTTAGCAAGTATTGTGCTGGTTGATTGTGTTACACTCATTGCTACGGCGTTTTTGTTTAGAAGTTTTCTTATTCCTGCTTCCGATCATGATAATTCCAGTTTGGTTTGACTCCAGCCGGACTAAGGTGTATACATGCATTTCAAAAATCCGACTTCGGACTAAGGCTATAATTCAGCTTTCTCTTACTGCATAATAACAGTGACTGTTTTATGAACCTTTTAACAAAGTCAGTAAAATTGTGTTCATCCCAAAAATATCCCATTTAGCGACAGTGATCCACTGTGGCTAAGATATATACTGCTTATATTCACCTAACAGAACCACACTTCAAACATCATTAAAAGTAACAAACGGTTTATATTTACATCTATTAAAGTGCTCAGATCAGAGGTTGCAGTTATCACTTAACTGAAGTTCCACCCACTACCTTCTTTAACACAATCTTTCAGTGTTTTTAGTTGTTTTACAGTTTCTTTTCAGTTTCACAGCTTTTCATGAGCTGTTTTTTGAAGAAAACGTTCTGAGTATTCACAAGCAGAAAACATGGTGTCACCTTGACAGCTGGGAGCAAATAACATCTAACGAGCTTTAGTTTAATCTTAGATTCAGATTTGAGGAAACATAAACATTTAACAGCTCATCCCAGGTCTCGTCATTCACGAAGAGGGGTTTATCATTAAGGAACTGCTGGGGAGTTACGAGGCAAATTCAGAGAAATGTCGCCACATATTGTCTAGTAGGAAATCCCTCACCAAATCTGTCTTTCCTTCATTGCTGTTTTATAAGATAATTAAAAATTCAGGACTAGGAAGGGTTTACCCTGCTTCTCGCCAAATGATCGCATAGACCCACCTGTGACCCTGCAAGGATAAGCGGTTTAGGATTTGGGTGGATGGAAGAGTGTTTGCATCACTTCTTCTAAACACCTTCCTTGCAATGACATTAGGAACATCAGTGAATTAATTTTTTTGTCCTGTCCAAGAATGAGTGTGGATTGTTACTGGGCCATCGTAACATATTGATATGGTTGATCTAAACCATCGTACTGGAGTTCTCTATGTTAAAGGTTGTTTTCCAGCTGGAAGGTGACTGTGTAGCCCAGTGTCAAGTCTTTTGCATTCATTAACAGCTTTCCTGCCCGGATCCGCCTATATTTCCTCCATCCATCTTCTAGTCATCAACGACTAGCTTCCCTGTCCCTGTCAGTTACCCCATAGCATGACGATGCCGATATCATGCGTTGCCACGGTTGCGATGTATTCAGCGACGTGCATTATTAGTTTAATTCCAAACAGCAGGGGCTGCTTGTCTGATTAATGTTCTCTTTGCTCGGCCTGTTATTCCGTGCAGGAGTACAACTGTGCTAACCTCGTTTTAATAAAAAAATTTTTAGATTAAGCAGTGCTAACGTAGATAAAAGTGATAAGAATCACACTGGTTATGCATGTTTTCCGCGTTTACGGATACTAACCTGAGCATATGTTTAAGTCATAATTTGCGTGAAACAGAAATGTAGTTACTATGTCACCAAAACAAAGCAAAAGTTGGGTGTGTAGTCCTGACCTGACCTCGGGTAAATGAGTGGCTAGTGGTGGATGGGAGAAAGTAGCTATAGATGGAAACAGTAAGAAATATGGGAATGAGGAGAGGATGGGGACATATGGAAAAACCAATGGAATACAATGGTCTAAATATGATAATAAGGTGCTAATGGTAAAATATTTAATATTTTCTGAAGAATAGATTTGATTTTTTGTTGTTTCTGAAAAGTCAGACATATTGCTGTGAACAAGAGTAATAAATATCTCACAACATAAGTTTGGGGTTTTGTTTTATTACCAAATCCTGCTTTAAACACCATAACTTAATCCCTAACTTTTTTTGCTACAGCTTGTTTTGTGAAGAGACATCAGAGTTAATGGGTTAAATCCACCTGACAGTTTTCAGGTTTGTTTCTGTTAAAAAAGAAAAGTTTCCTAAAAGTTTATTTTTACTTAGTCACAAAAAAATGGTACGTTGAATAGGTCTTAACTATTTTGCGAGACACAGTAAACGATACTCATTTTATTTAGACACTTTTAAAGTGTTTGCTTCTAAATGCTTCTAAAAAGTACAGAATGCCAGTAAACATTTATAATGAAGAAACCTCTCTGTCTGTGTGCACCAAAGGTGACGTAATCAAGGTGAATAAGGCTTTCAGTGGCCGCGTCGCGCTGCCAGGATACTCTGGCAGTCCTCTGAATGCTACCATGGAGATCTCCGGTCTCCGCACCAACGACTCAGGCACTTACCACTGTCAGGTTGTGGAGGGCAGCAACTATGAGAGAGACACTGTTCCCCTGCTGGTTTCTGGTAAGTTAGGCGGCCACTTTGTGGGTTTAGGCTTCAAAAAGGAGAATTACAACGGATGAAGCCAGACACTTTTAACCTAATTAATTTATTCTGAATGTGTTAATACTGAGTAGATAATGTGTGATTTTACATTATTAGTAGAGCCAACTCTCCTTATACTAAGTGCCTGAGTTAATATGACTAATTGCTGTCCCTACATTTACTACCTCTGTTATCTCGTTTTGCCCTAAAAAAATAAATAATTTAATTAAAGTATTTTCACTGAATACATGTAGTAATTCCATGTGTTTTCCACTCATACACATTATGATGAATTGATCTGTTTGCAGCCATACTAATGTGCCCTCAGATACATTCCACTTGTTTATTGATTTCAAACATGAGCTGGTTGAATCTGTCAAAACAGCAGAACTGAAACACCTATGTCTGTCTTCGTGTTTAGGAGTTGTGTTTCACTACCAGGCTCCAAACGCTCGTTATGCCCTCTCCTTTGCCGAGGCCCAGCGAGCCTGCCAGGAAAACTCGGCTCAGATGGCGTCGCCGGACCAGCTGTGGGCGGCGTACCGTGACGGCTTGGCCAGCTGTTCGGCTGGATGGTTGGCTGATCAGACTGTCCGGTGAGGACACGACCGACGCCTGATATCCGCCGCTTACACACTTATCTGTCTGCCTCCTGGTTGAGAATAATAAACAAATGATGACCTTTATTAGAGATTAATCTGTTTTAATTAAACAGATTATTGGTTTTAGGAGATTAGACCCATGTTTAAAACGTAAATTAATGCCACATGTTGTAATCAAAGGAGATTTGGGAGATTACATTGATAATACAACTAATATGCAAATCAGAGAGCTAATATTACTGACATTCTTAGTTGTTCTCCCCCTGAATATAAGTCTAAGGAAAATATTGACATTTCAAAGCTTAGTCAAAGTATTTTTCAGAGACAAGAGGATTTTGAACGACCATTGCCCTGGGTAAACAGGGCAAAAATTTAGTCTTGGCTCCAGGTCGTTTTCCCACTTTGACAAATTATAGTCCCATTTCATAGCCACGTGTTGCTGTTTTCTCCCTCTGTGGTGCCCATATCCTGTTCTCAAGGGCCGGTATCTCTCATGGTTTAGATGTGTTTTTTCATCTGAGTCAGACCAGCTAAATAACCACTTCAGTATGTCAACAAGTTCTGGAGAAGCAATCTGGATTATTAATTTGATTCAGGTGTGTTGTAGAAAGGAAAACATCTAAAACTGGGGTCGCTTGCTTTTTTTATATGCACAACAAACGTAAAAGTACTGTACTTGCATGCAACACATATGTTATTCGCTTTTGTAAATAAAAGAGCAAAAAAATATATACATGCTGATCAACAAACAAAACATTTAATATTTTGATTTAAAGAAGATTCATATAATTTTGCTGAAGAGATTTTTAAATAATGATAGTAGCTTGCATAATTGCACTGTCAAAAAAAATACTTTTTTTGTTATTATTTTAGGCCAGAAAACAAAAAAACAAATTTTAGTGACTCACAAACAAGATACAGAAAGGGTCACTCTTTCAATGAAAACAGTTGATGTATTTAGCCAGGTTTAAATGTCTGTCTGCGGATATATTTACTATGAAAATATACTGGAATCAAAATCATGGTTATTCAATTCAATGTGTAAATCTGTTGTGTCTTACATTACAAATTTTGAAAAGATTGTATTCTGTTAAGTTAAATTTTGCTTGAAAACATTAATCAGGTATTAAACAACTGCACTGGCAGGCAAAAAAAATGTCTTTGTTTATTTCTTTATTTGTGGTCGAAGACCACATTAGATAATATGCTAAACTTTCTGGATCAATGCTAACCTCAATGCTTTACCAAAAGTTTGTGGTAATTAATACCATTGTTGGTAACACATTAAACGTTCTTCAGACTTGACTGCAAAATCAGATATTGTACTATAACAAACAGAAGTTTTGACTTCGTCTTAAAAATATCTGTTAATTTGGACTGTGGAAGTTATCTAGAGGTGATAACACTGGTGGCAGACCTTTATTTGTTTATTTATTTATTCATTTATTTATTTACGTTAAACAGAACTAGATACACACTTTTTTATTTCCCTTTGATATAACCTCTATTGTTGTCTTATTTCTCTATCTAAGAATTTTAATTCTGTTCTCAGGTCCAATTATTTCTCAAGCTATCTACTTTGACTCTTGTTCTATAACAAAGTCATATTATCATTAGCCGTTTCTTCACTCCTAGTTAACGCCAAATATAAACAAATGATGCGCCCTCTAAATGTGAACACAGATAAATTATTATTAACCGATGTTGAAAATCTTCATTTGAGAAAACGAAAACCTTTGGCATGTAGGCTGAGAAAACCTTTGTGCAATAAATTGTTCATGAGTCATTTAAGCTGTTATTTTCCTATTATTAGCTCTAAATAACAAGGTTAACACTCATTCATGGCTCCTACATGTTTGTGTCCACAGATATTCGGTCCAGCTGCCGGAGCTGGGTTGCTATGGACACAAGGAATACTCTGCCGGAGTGAGGAATTATGGGAAGAGAGACCCGAAAGAGATGTTTGATGTGTACTGTTTTGCTGAAGAACTCAATGGTACACACACACACACAGAGCCACATGAAATACATCAAAACCTGTCACAGCCTTTGGGTGTTATAAGGATGCTTGCATCATATTCTGTTGCAATATTAGAGCACCTCTGTGGGTATAAAGCTTTTCATGAAACCTTTCTTCTTTTCACCTTCAGTAAATACGGGGAATTGATACTAATCATCTCTGACTTAGTTTCACTTATTCTTGATTCCACCAGCTCTGAAAAGCTTCTTTGTTGTTAAAAGTCAATTAGAAGACAGCAAACAACAGTACAAAGCATACCTATATTTAAAAACATTATTCTAAGCCTCAACGCCCTCATCAAACATATTCTCACTAATTATTTGACGCTTGCATCAACTTCAGACAGTTCAGAAAAATTTGATATGGCACAATTAACCCAAAACTTAACTCCTCTGCTCGTCCTTTGATTAGACTCCTAGATTAGAGGCAGAACCTGACTTGTTGAAAAAACTAGACTTTTGGTTTAATTTATAATAGTCATGGCTCAGATCTTCTGTTTTTACAGTTAAATGTAGAGCAGGATATAAGACCTAAAATTTCTCCCTTTATAGAACCCATGAAATTATAAAATGAATCTTGGTTTAATATTATAAAGCCCTGGTCAAGTTTTCCATTTCAAAATGGCCTCAAATTAATTTAAACATTGTTATGAATGTTTGGAACTGAATTGAATTAAAGTAAAACAAAAATACGCCCATGCTCTATTGAAATAATGTAATATTTCTATGCTATCTTCTAGAATAACAGCAAACATTTACTGAAATAAAACGTTCACTTGAGTAACCATCTGCTTGTTCAAAATTCCTTTTTTCTTTTTACCAGACGAAGTCTTTCACACCTCGGTTCCAGGCAGACTCTCGCTGTCCTCAGCCTCAGACCGCTGTGTCTCCCTTGGGGGCCAGCTGGCCACCGTGGGGCAACTTTATCTGGCGTGGAGGGCCGGTCTGCACAGCTGCGCCCCGGGCTGGCTTTCTGATGGCAGCGTCCGCTACACCGTTGTCTGGCCTCACCCAGAATGTGGCGGGAGTCAGCCGGGAGTCCACGCCATCACACCCAACACCACCACTACTGACAACGCTACTGCACTGTATGATGCCTACTGCTACAGAGGTATCGTTTGTTTTGGGAGAACCCACATTTACAATTTCATTTGGATATGCACTTCAAATATTGCTTTGTATCATCTTTGCATCAAACATGACTACAGAAAGGAGTAAGTGTTTGGGTTAAAAGGACCATCTCACTTCCAACTGAATGATTGTCTGCTGTTAACGCAATAAAAATGACGATAATAGTCATTGCCGATCTGTGTAACTATGGCAACACTCATTTCTGATCCCAGCTTTGTGTATCCAAGAAACTGCTGGACTGACAGTCACTACAGGAGAGAGAGAGAGAGAGACAGAGTGCAGGATGTCAGGATGACTTGCCTTGGATGTTGCTGCCAGTTTAAACTAAATTCAAACACCCTGAGCTTTTAGGTATTTAGAGGACGGATGTAACCAAACGGCTCTTTAACTTTAGCTTCTTTCCTAGGTAAAGTGAAGGATAAAGGCTCACTCTCTGAGATTTACACCTCCCTGTGGAAGGCCTGGAGCAATCTAACAGGTGATGCTGACTCTGCAGAGGCTGAAAGCAATGTGACTACACAGCGAACTGCCACGCTCACAGGTTTTACATTCATTTACAACTTGGGTCTTCAATCAGCCAATTACTTAGCCTGTCACATAGAGTAGAAATAAGTTACTAAAAAGTAGTGAGTGATGTTTTCATTGCACATGCATCTAGATTCCTCTGAGAGCAGCGGAGTTTTTCCTTCCAACTGGACAGGACTAGTTGACATCGAAGAAGAGGAGCACACGAACAGAACCTGTAAGTTTGAGAACTCATACTGGGGCTTGAATGGATGCTAAATAATTTTCTTTGCTTAAAATAATACAGATCCAAGTCGAAAGAAGAAATGTGGATATTAGCTGTATTACAAACAGAGTGATACATTTCTAAGCATGTGATTCTGATGATTATGATTTACAGCTAATGAATAATTAAAATTTGGTTTCATATAGTATTACATAAAAGGAAAAAAAGCAAATATGCTTGTACCTGTTACATGCATTTTTTTTAAACTCGACTTTTTTATAAATATCCTTGGATGCAGCACGTTACAAAAATGTTTTCTTCTCTTTAGCAATGACCATTTATGACTTATAATCCACTACCTCATACCTCTGTCAACTTTCTCTCCTATATGTTGTGCATAACAATTCTGTATTCAAAACACCTTTTATTTTTATTTTATTATTCCAAATTTCTCAAGAAACTGCATGTGGGGTTTTCATTAGCTGGCTTCAACACATAATCATCAATGTTGACATAAAATGCAGAAGATATATTTTACTTTTTTTGCAATTAATCTGTACTATACAACACAAGTTTCACTTTCTGAAGTATATTAACTTTTCAAAGATATTTTGACTTATTAAATGTGAGCTTTTTTATTTTCAAAGGGACTCTTTACGAAACAGATCCAATTCATATCCAGAAAATATATAATTATACCAATGTAATACTATTTTTCAGAACAGATTCAAATATAATTTCAGTTTGATCCTAGTTATAGGACAAAGTTACAGTTTCTAGTTTTTAATGGCAGTTGGCAAACAGCCCTCCATTTACAGAAGTCCATCTGAATTGCATCAAGTCTTTGACGTTGCAACAATTTCACATCCTGAGTAAGGATATGGTGACAGTCGGAGGAAATGAAAAAAATTATCTTCTGCTATGACTTTCTCACTTTAAAATCAGAGAATCTGTCTCTTTACTAGCTTTTATCTATTCATGCAAAAAAAAAAAAAAAAAAAAAAATCAGCTACTGTAGGACAGCCACCAAAACTGTCAACACATGTTTGGCAATGTTTGGTGAGGACCCAAATTCAAAAGGGATATCTTTGGATGCCTGATGAAGTGGGGTATTATTTAATTATTTAATAACATAAAAACTAGGAAGTTCCAGAAGAACATGAGAAAATCCACACTGGAACCAGGTCAGGAGCAACATCAAATACCAGCCTTGAATAATGAAAACCAGGCAGCTTAAATGGTGTGGAGATGTGATTGTGACATGAAAAACCAGGTGGGTAGAATAAACAGAATGAATGGCAGCTGAGTGGGAAGCACGGCTAAGTAGCTGCGGAGATTAGATTGACAGTAGAGAAACATGGAATAACTAGGAAAACAAGCACAAAGACTTAGAGTAAAGTAATAAAAATTCCATGGAGTCATACTGTAACTTTTCAGCCGCTACATTTATCAGCACCTGACTGTTACATTACATTAGATTTTGTAACTGTGTGTGTAATTATTTGTAGCTTTAGATCCCTGGTCCTCAGAATCTGCAGAGTCATTCATGACCCTTCAGCTGACCCCAGGACAGAGCTCCTTTGACTGGGGAGAGCTGCTGGAGCCTGGACCCGATTCGGAGGAGTTTCTGCAACCCCCAGTTCACCCGACACCCACAGAGAAACAGGTTGGTTTTGCAATTATTTCAGAGCATTTAAATGATCTTGAAAATATATTTATCCTATTCCTTGATTACTTACTACTTCAGGCAATCACAAAAATTGTGAAGTCAATTTGGAAACCTTGGAATTACTTTATGGGAACTGAGGATGAGGAAGGAACCAAAGACCCAAGTGGACGAGGTGGAGATAAGGAGATAACAACGAAACAGACAGACAATGAGCCCAAAGCTTCCACCCCGGGTTACCCAGGTAGTTACGATTGTCTAATTTCTTAACCATTAACTAGTTATAGCCCGTTTACACACCAGTGCGTTTGTCTGCAATTAAATTATTTCAGATTTTTCTAATACACATCAGGACTAAGAATGTCTTCTTTTCAACGCAGCACAGGAGGCTCATCTCATTTCCTAAATTGGGCCCCTTCATGTCCTCCTTCCACAATCTCTCTGCTTCTAATCTAAAAACTGATCTCATTTTAAAAGATATTTTAGGCCTTGAATGCACCTGGAGGAGTAAAAAGAGAGGATGGTGGAAAAGAAGCGAGAAGAGCTTTTTTCACGTCCCAACACATTTACCCACATTGTGAACTAATTTAAAAGCTAAATATAAATACTGATACAAAAACATTCAATAATAATGGGGATTGATTGTTCCTAATATAGTATTTTGATTTAATGTATGAGGCTTTAAGCCATATCTTAGCATCCCTGTGAAGAGCGACCTAAACATAAAAGAAGAAACAATGCTGTTCGTCTTTTTTATGCCGTTGTTTCTTGTTTTTTTCTAAGCATATTACTTAGGACCCACCACACTGCATGTCTTAGATGCGTCTCTGCTTCACGAGATTTGATGGGGTCATTAAAAGGCTTCCTCTGAACTTGATGACATACTGAGAGAGTAATTAGTCCAATTAAATTGTGTGCGTTAAAGTGAGGAAACATCTGAAACCTGCAGGGCAAGAGGCCCCATGCACAGAGATTGGGAAATGACTGGCTCAGTCCAGGTACATGTTTAAAGAGGAGGATTTGAGCAGATAACTGGATGGTCAGCTGAGAAAGACACATACATTTACATAATCCTGTAAAAAGATTTATGACCCTGAAGCTCCACAGTTATCCTATTTCAACTACAAACTTCAAATTCATGTTGTTTTTCTTCATAGAGCATCACAAAGATGTACATAATTCAGTTGTGGAAAGGATAATCCTGTAATATTTGATCAAGTGTTTAATATTTTTTTTTTTACAATTCAGCTTTGAAGAGATGAACTATCAAACCTCCAGCACCTGTGGAAACAGTCAGTGCCTCCATGTAGAGACAACCTTGATGCCAAGTTAAACATGCACAGATATTTTCTGTCCACTAGCTTTGGATTGACTTTGGAAACACCTCATAAGTTAATTGACCCATTTGAGTTAATCAGAGGCAAACCTGTTGATGTATTTTAAGGCGAAAGCTAAAACTCCTTCCTTCTTGTTTGACAAGGTGGAGTTTCTGTTCCCTTAAATACAAACTTTTAAACTGATTGGAATGTATGTACAATTGAAGTTAAATAACTTTTCTTTTAAAGTGCCATGAGATGACATCTTTTATAAATTGGTGTTATATAAATAAACTCAATTGAATTGAAAAATAAATAAATCAAGAAATCTATCCGGAAGAAAAATTGTGGAGCTGCACCAGTCTGGTTCATGCTTGGGAACAATTTCCAGATGCTTGAAGGTGCTGCTTTCATTTGTTCAAACATTTTTACAAATATAAATAGAAATTATGAGAACATTACAACAATTGTATCATTTGGGAATGTGATGGGTTCTGTGTCCGTGTGCAAATTATTTATTAATGATGGGAGATTTATTCAACCTCTGTTCCTTTTCGTTACAGTTTTATTTGTTCCACTTTCTTACACATTGAAGTTGGACTTTAGAGTCCAACACTTCATGATCATGTTTTTCAACATGCTGCCAAGAGATGGGAGCCTCGCTTACCTCAGTGCCTACAGGTAGAACCTGCAATGTTAGAGAGAGGAAAAAAGGTCTGCAGCTGAAATAGGTCTGAAATATCCAGAGGACATGTTTTAGATGATACATGGAGTGTGAGCCAGATGAGGTGTGAAGCAAGCTAAACTGCTTGCAGGCATCGCTCCTGTAAATAAAGGAACAGAGGATTTCAGTGTGAACAGGAGAGAAGGTACATGTGTAAGGAAAGCGCAAACTGCTGTAAGATTAAAGAGTGTCGACAAACTGAAGTCATACTGACCTTTCTTCGGAGCTCAGTCTGCCTTTGCTGTAGGAGTCTCATAAGCTGTGATTGATGACAGTCCTAACAGCTGAGGAGCCTCAGCTGTAATCATTATTAGACACAATGCATAGTTTAAAAACTAGACAGGTTTCCTTTACCCCCTTATTGAAAACTTTAATGTCTACTCTTGATCTATGCTCACTGTAAAGTGTCTTTGATACAGCTGAAACCTGATGTTTGCGTTCATTATCTACGGTTATTCTAATAAATACCTGGATTGAGTAAATTGTTTAAATGTCTTCAAATCATGATTTTTTTTCCCGCTAAGTGTTGCACCTGTACACCAAGTGAATATGACTTGCTATGACAAAATCAAGCTTCCTTCATACATGATTCCAAAATAATTTCAAGATACAGGGAAATACAGCTTTTTAAAGTGAGTATCCATTTTCAGGTGTCCAATAGTGAATGGATTTAGATGGTTTGAATGTGAATCAAATCTTCTGATTTACTTCTTTAGCTCAACTTAAATGACTTTTTGTAGTTTCAGACTTAATTGATGAGATTGATGTGTTCTTATGAGTGAGAATATCCAAGTTCAAAGTTGGGGAAAAATAGTGGACTTCTAAAGGGTTTGTATCTCAATTAATCAGTATTGCCACATATTCCTTTACCGTTTAATTCACAAAAAAATGCTTAACTGACCACAACGGTTAACAAATCCCACCAGTTTTCATTCAGCGCACTTTTTAACATCAGTCCTAGTTTCAAGTTCTGACTTCTGGGACAAAACAAATCCAGCAGACGTTTGTCTCTAGGTGTATCAAGCGAATCTTTATCAACGTTTTTCATTTTTGTTTTACATTTAGATTTATACTTGTCATCTACTTGTAAGTATGCAGCCATCAGTGCGAATAACTGCCTCTTATGTTGAGAATTGCTATTTTGACGCTGCTTTTACCATTTCATAAATACTGTGATCTAAATTCATTGCAGCTTTTTTACAGTATTAACTAATAAGATTACTTATAAGGGCAACTGGTTAAACACTTTTATTCAGGGGTAGCCTACTATAATCAGGTTTTTTATCATGAATACAAAATGTATAAAATAAGAGCTGTTTTACTTCCATTTCTTATATGTTGCGCTGCCTTCTGTTGGTCAGTCACATAAAATGGAAAGACATCAAAAAGAAGTGTGTGATTCTAACAGGACAAAAAGACCATTCAACTCATGTGATGTAAGTCAAAGTGTTGTCCTTGTCTTTTGTCTCTCTGTCTTCATTAATTGGGTTATTTTCCACGTTGCAGATCTATTTTCCTGGGGTAGTTTATGGATCAGTAGTCCCCCTGCAGAGTCGACCTCATCCAAAGAAGATTCTCCAACACATCCGGTATCCACTCTTACTTCATCCAGTAATTCTCTGACAACAGAGAGTATCATAAGTTCCGAGATGCACACCCTCAGTCCATCCAGCTCTTCACATGAAGTCACCTTCTCCAGCAAAGAAAGCTGGATCACTGTCGAACTGGAGACCACCACCAAGCTGCCTGACAAGAGAGAGGAGACTGTGACCTCCAGAGCCAGCGGCAGAGGAGGAAGAGGAAGGGGGAAGAAACACAGAGGGGAGGATAGGAGCAGAGAAGACAAAAGGAGAGGGGAGGAGAGGGGAAAAACAGAGGAAGAAGGGAGTGGTGAAATCACCGGTGCAGAGGCAAAGGGGGAGATTCAAGTCTCGCGTCGCACAGGTGACAACAGTAGACCAAGAGAGAGATCCAGAGAAAGATCCAGAGAGAGGGGTCATAGAAAAGGACAGTCCACTACAACCACCACAACCACTGCCACTAGTCTGCTGGTGACCACAGATATAACCACAACTCGGAGTGAGAACGATTCATCTACATCCAGAGACCAGCTCATTTTACCAGCAACGGAAAACTCATCACTTTCTATCCCACAAGAACCAATTCAAACTCTGTCATCTTCTCCATCCCCATCCCCCTCACCCTCCATGTCCTCTTCTCCATCCCCACAAACCTTGTTAGAATCTGAACCGTCGGACCCATTCCCATCCCATTCCTCTACCTCCTCCTCTCCATCCTATTCCCAGATTCCATCCCTGTCTCCCTCATCATCACCAACCTTTTCTCATTCCCCTACTCAGACTCAAACCACAGGACTGGCTCCTTCCCCTCAGGCAGATATCAAGGACTACTCCAATGACTCCCTAACGTCCCCTCCCTCGTTCACCGAGGAGAAGGTGGCTGTAAATGGATCTGCGGATTATCCGCTGTCTCTGTTGGGACCCCAGGATGATGAGGAGTCCGCCTGGTCTCATGCTGTGGGGTCAGGGACACTATTACCTGGTGTAGCAGATGAAGACAGCACCCATGGAGCAGGAGGAGGAGGAGACAATATCAGTACCACAACTGTTAGTCCAACAGGTAAGCATCAGTCTGATTTTTGACATTACACTTGGAAGCAATTGATAATATATTTTAGCTTTTTGAAAGCAAGTCAAGGAAAGTCTTCTTACAGTGTTGTTGTGGTGGATATCACCACATGCGATGAAGGTATCCTGTGCAAAATACGTCAAAATTCATTTTAGAACATTGTTTGGAATACGTTCACATTTTTCATTTCCATGCTTGGGTTCTGTTTACAGTTATGCTCAAAAATATAAATAATTCTCCTGGTAGATTTAGGTTTAAAACTATTTTCATTCAACCACGTAGTGTGCCTCTGATAACAAACAAAGACACGCATAAGATAGTAATATGAAAGACATATCCGTTTTATAGTTTCTATTCACGTGCAGTTTTCTAAGTTGTAAATGAAAAATCAGTTTTGCCTTTCTAGTCAATCATCCAATAATCATTGGGTGGTGGGGATGGCGTTCTATTTTTAGTGTAACAGCAATATGAACCATTCTTTTAATTGTTTAGGAGCTATTTGCATACTTCCTCTACAATTTTCATGATTTATCTTTAATAATGAGCTCCAAGTTTTGAGGTTGGAGGTCTTTCTTGCCATCATCCTAATCTTTAGCTCTCTTCACAGATTCTGTGTAAATTTAAAGACTCTGGCTGGGCCAATTAAAACCTTTATTTCTGCCAGTTAGAATAAACACACTGGTGAAATAAAAAGTCTGTGATAGTGGTATCTATAATCTATAACATAACAGGAAGAAACCTCCGGCAGAACGTGGCTAAGTACAAGCGGTCATCTGGCAAAACCGTCTGGGGGTCTGAGAAGAAGGAGAAGAGACAGTGTGGAAGATGCTTGGTGACTTTGAGCATCATCTGGACCGATGTTCCCCATCCAGCGGGGGACTTTATAGTTGAGCAGGGTACCAGACCATGTGGAGCTTCTATGGGGAGAAAAATAATGAGAGAAAACTGGGTTAACAATCGCAATAACAGCAGAAAAAAATATATCTGGAGAGTAGTAGAAGAGAAAAGTAGAAGAGAGAAGAAAAGAAAAGTCAGTCTGCTTGCGCATCAAGCAAACATGTGAAGATGGGGCGACGTGCACAGGCCACTCCGTGTCTTCCCGTTTACAGTCACCATATTGGAAGAGAGTGTTAGTCATGGAGAAGTAGTTCACCTCTAAAATATCCACAACAAAAATAGAATCGAGTGATGCTTCATAACGCTTGGTGCATTCCTCTTTGACCCGCCGTGACGACACAGTTGATGCACTTGCTTAACTGTTGAGCTGAGGCTGGAGGGAGCAGGAGGGGGGTGGAAGGGATGTTTTGGGGCCTTGTTACGTTTGATAAGAATAATATCTCTACCTTAAATAATCCAGACAGCATCTTTAATAAGCTTAAAGAACATTGCGAGCCGACATTTTCAGCAGGATTGTAAAAAGTGTGCATATGAAGTCACATGTGTTTAATATATAAGAACTGATGATGTATTAGTGGATTATTTTAGCCACTACCTGAATTAAGTGCCAACGCGTACAGGGAGGGGTAGGGGGAAGGATAATCTTAGAAAATGGGATTCAAATGAGAAAAATAGAAATGCCTCTCCACTGTCTGATAATTATCTCAGTTATCTGGTTTATTGTGATGCCAGCGAGGTAGAAAACACACGTCCCAATGAGACACATTGTTTATGAAGTTGTTTTGCGTGAAAATGATCATCCATTTGCCGCATGTGTCTGCATAAATAAAAAAGATATTACCTTTGGTCTCAATAATCAAAAACGAGAATCTTCCTTTAAGTCTTTGGTTTTCCATTTTCTGTGACCATGCCATTGTCTGATTTATTCAGCACAATCCCCAACCCCGCCTCTTCAGTACAAGCCTTTTATTTCCACTACAAGCCGACACCAAATGCCTGCCACCGTACAAAATCTGATGATTAAGTCTGCTGCACAGCGACATCTCACTCAAACGCTGCACTGGGCACCTGGTTTACTACATATTACTTGCTCGATAACGAGAGCAGATCCTTAAAACATCCCATCTCTGGGGGCTTTAAAGAACCCCCCCATGGGCATCGTGCCATCACACATTTCCACACTGATGTGTTTTCGTTGCCTCTGAAAGCAGCTCATGTCTGCAGCAGGCATTTTGAAACCCTCGCTCGAGGAGAGAGGAGTCTGCAGACGGAGAACAGCTGTAAACTGTATCGACAAAGGAGCCGAAGGCAACCATCTGGGGTGCTGGTGCTCGGTATGAGGGCTGATTGATTGACTGAGAGACCCTGGAGCCACAGCGGGCCATAAACTCACAACACACACAAACACACACCCCCACACATCCACACACCTACACACACACACACACAAATACTCTGACATCTTTGCTACACCAGCAGCAGAAGTGAATGGATGCAGGAGATTGGACTTGAATAATGACCCTCACGCTTCTGCTTTTCATCTGCGAACTTCACCACTTGTTTGGTTCCTTGTGATTGTGGAGTTGCGTGCTTGTGACGAGAAGTGAGCGAACGGAAAATAGAATTCTCAGATTGCATTGCAGGACATTCAGTAGCTTGTGAACTCTCACATTACTTTCCACTGCTCAGAGTTTCTTGGCTTAACTTTATATTGCTTCAAAGGTTTCGTATGTTTTGTTGCCACCTTTAAATGTGTCCTCTCCAGCAAAAGACCAGCTAATGATTTTACTTTTGTTCCATAAATCTTATTCCAACTACAGCTCATATCTTTACTGTATTATTCCAACACTGTCTCAGAAATGTAACATCTCCTCTCTGCCATGACTGCTCTGACTTATTAACAGGGTTATGCTGCTTTTGGCTGATTGTTGACGTTCGGGCTGCTGGTGCTGTGCAGGCCGCTCTGTCAGCTCCTCGCAGAGAATATTGATTTTTTTCTGCACCACTCGCTTTAATGAACAGCCAGTCCTGCAAGGTTTACCCAAAGCTCTCACGAGTTCTTTAATGAATCTTTCTCTGTCATAACAGCTGATTTGTTTGTCAGGATGGGCGATGACCTTGACTGATGCGTTGGCCTGGTGTGACGTACAGAAAATGAAATGCACGGAGGTGTTAAAGTTCCCGACTTCAGCAGGACACAAAGGAGAATCAGAGAGGAGTAGCAGAAAGTACTAATTATAGAGAAGCAGTTTGATACCCATAAGACGTTAACAAACTGTTATCTGTAGCATTAATGTTTTATAATTATATAATGTTCACTGATTTTTTTTGGAACAATCTTTAAATAACTTTTAGAAAAAAGGATTTCATCTAAATGTATTATTGTTTTTTTCCCTAATCTGAAAAGAGCTAGAATTCGAAAATTAGCCGGTTTTACTTTGAACAAACATTTTTGCTTATGTCAACTCGTTTTATTAATTTCAGACCCAGTTATGATGCTTGACTAAACTCATTGTCCTGTTTGGACACCTAACAGTATGAATTTTGTTTTTGGTTTTTAGTTTTTTTTCTATATTAAAATTGAGGAATTGGGATAATTATTTCTTCTTCAGAATAAAATCCACTCCAAACATAACCTCAGCATGATACTACCACCACTGGGCTTAGTACAGTGTTCTCTTGAATTAAAATCATCTTGGCTTCTTCAAACAAATTAAGGTGGGCTATAATGGGGCCATAATTAGCTAATATTTTCCAATGTGTTATACATGAAGGGAGCTGGTAATTGTAGGTAGGCTAACATGTGCCAGTAATGGACAAGGAGCTGCTTTTTGGTCAGTCAATGTCTATGTCAAATTCTACTCATTGTGGATGTTGATGATGGTTTTCCAGCAACTGCTAGAGTAAGACAAGCTTGAGCATTGGTGGTTCCTAGGGGTCCTTTTGATAGTTTGGGTGATTTCGTCATGTTGGGTGGTTGAGGTGGACCAAAATGTTGACACAGCATCAGGAGTCGCATGCTGGGGAGGGGTTTTCACATGAAATTGAGTAACACAGCAAATCTGATTGTTGGAAAATGAATCCAGCAATGAGCAATGAAACCATCCAGCTTAAATATTCAGGATTTGTGATTAATGACATGGGAACCAAGTAAGTACAATGAGGGGGGTTGCAGAACAGCTGGGGAAGAATTTAAGCAGGGAACTGAGGACTATTAAACACAGTTTAAAACAGATGAAGCAAAAAAAAAAGACAAACAATGTATTACTAACAAAGAGATAAAGACTAAAATTAATGTAAAAGTATAAACCAAAATACGGAGAAAACAGAGCACAAGAAAGAAAAAAAAGCATAAAAATGGATTATAACACAGGTGACTATAACCAGCTATGTTTTGTTCAGCGAGATAAAGAATCCCAAATACACAGAGATGTCGTTTTGAATATTAAAGTTTGCCAACATGAAGCCTATGGAATCATAAGCATTTTTTTTATATCACCTTTGAAATAGACGTAATATTGGTATCAATCTTCCAACTTAATGCAGGTCTAATCTCTACTAAAGTGTGATAAAGCTTTCTGACCAAATTATGCCAGAAGCCTGTTAAGGACTATAAACGGGGAGTTTTTAAAGTGTATCTTGCGTGTGGTTTAATTATTGAACCCTTAAAAAAACATTAAAAAGAAGTTTTTGAATGCATCTTTAAAAGCCCAAAAAGAATAGAGCATTCATGCTGGCTGTGCTTGGGTTTCTGTGTCTGAAGACCCTAATTTTTGTATTGAAGGCTTATTTTAAACTGGGCTTGAAACATCTGTTTCTGGTGAGTTTATGAAAAGGTTTAGTTTCAGAGCTAACCATAGCCAACGCATTGAGGTTTTTTCTTTTAATTTTGTACTCCACACACCAACTAAACCCAAACAGAAAAACCTGCACACGTAGACTCCACATCCTCTGGAAAGTGGGAGTCCAGAGACAGCGCTGGAGGAACAAAGACTCCAACAGCTGAGTGGGTTTTTTTTTTTACAGCCAGACTGAACAAGCCGTGGCTTTCCAAAGATCTTAAGATGCAATAATGAGCAAATCAGGAGGGAAAAACGTGGTGGTTAGCCCATTGATATGGAAATTTGTGTTTGTAGAAGGGTGGTGGAGGGGGTGCGACCACACACACACACACACACACACATTTAGGGGATGAATGAAGTGCTCAGCGGGAGGTCTGCTCATTTCTGTTGAAGACGGCTAATGTCTGAAGTTCTCACGCCGTCCACTACGGCTGGCGGAGCTAGCCGAGGCCTGCTTTCCATATAGTAACCATGACAACGTGGCCTTTGAGTGGATGGTGGGGTCGACACTCTCTGGATCCTTTAGAAAAGACATGTGGAGGGAATATTTGATTTTGGTGGATGGTGTTGGGTGAACAGCGCAGATGATAATTTATTTGGGTTGAGGCTTTTGTTTTCGCTTCAGAAATTGAATCCACTTCAGAATCCTCCTAATCGTTTAGGATCAACATGGAAATAACAATAGGCTTGGACATATTTGACAATTCATTCAAAGAATCCCCCCCCCCCCCGTTCTGTCTCATTTAGCTGAGGTGGAGCCCTGCGTGACTAACCCGTGTCTGCACGGAGGAAAGTGCCTTCCTCAGGGGACGGGCTACAGCTGCTACTGCCCGCAAGGATACGCTGGAGAGAACTGTGAGATCGGTGGGTGATCCACACAATTACACACTCACACACGCTGCAAGTGAACACTCACAGTTTGACATCATTTCAGTGTCTTGTATAACATGTCAGCCCTTACATAATTAAACAAGGCTCTCCAACGGATGATTGGCAGGTCGAAGGTCACGCTGCCCCTCCCAGTACGTGGGGAGGCTGAATGGAGGAGATGCTTCAAGGTTATATGCTCAGACTGTCAGGGTATCAGAGTATCTGATTCGTTCTGTGACTCGCTGTTAAACTCAAATACATCAACGCACAATCGTCAACATCTAAGGTTCAATTAATTTGGGGTCCCTTGAAAAATCAACAAAAGCTTTTGTAACTATTGTAATTAAAATAATAAAGAAATCAATACTAATTCAATAGTAATAACATTTAAATTGCATATAATTTACAACTAACCAATTATTCCACAACCAGAGTTTTCACTTGCTCATATCCTATTTTTCATGTAGGTCGACAACACATTGTCTCTTGAGAGGTATGCGTAGAGTTTTAAAGTTGCTAATTTTTTAGTGCTGTGAGAAGTTTTTTGAGCTGTTCGTCATACTTTTTTTTAGCTTCAAAGAATCTTCTAATCTTTTAAAGTTGTTTTTGACTAATGGTTCTTCTAGCATTCTGAAGGTCTTTCAAAGTTTTTCTTTTGAGTTTTATTTAGCTTTTGGGTCATTTAAAGCTCAGAAAATTATTTTTGTTTGAAAAAAAAAAATGAAGTCATGAAACACTTATCGATGAGTCATTCAGGCAGAGAGAGCTCCTATACAAAAAAGGGTTGAGCTAGAGATATTTCAACACATAACAGATTACTAAGAAAACAACAACTTCTATTTTTGTGCATTTCATTTCTCTCAAATGGTTACAAAGACATACGATGCCCTGCCTTTTGTTACTTTCACAAATCAATAATGATCAACAAAATGTGGCTTTTTTGACAAAGAAATAAACAAAAATAATGTAGAAGTGAAAACAAATTTATACAAAAATAAAATAAAAATACTTGAAGTAAATGATTGCATACATGTTTACCCACTTTAGAGTGACTGGCCCAGTTCAACATAGATCCATCCATTTGGTGCTAGTAGTTTCACAATTAATGGTATAGAAGATCATCTGAGTGTAGTGACTGTGTCTTAAGTGATTGTTGGAAGGACCATTCCCTGGTTAATCAGTTTTCCTGGCTACCATTACAGCAAGAAGACAAAAGAACACTCCAAACATATCTGATATAAAAGTCAGGGGATGGATATAAAAAAAAAATCTTTATAGCAATGGACAACCCCTGGGGTTCAGTTAAACCTGGATTACGCTTTCCCTACAAAATGGCAGTCTGTGAAGGGAGGAGATTAGTGGAAGAGGCCACCAGGGCACCTTTGCCTACATTGGCGGAGTTACAGACTTCAGGGGCTGAGATGAGACTTGGCCTACAACTGCTGTTGTCCAGACTCTTTACCAGTAAAACTTTATGTGAGAGGGGGAATGAGAAAGGCGCTGTCAAATACATCTTATTCTTAGTGTAGTTGGATCATAGAGACCATATCTATCAACCCGTGGCTGCTACTGGTTGGTAGATGTAAACATATCATAATTGTCCTACCTGCTTAAATGTTCATTTCATTTTATTGTAATTCAAATATTTTTAAGGAAATGTTGTACTTTCATTCTACGCCCCTCTAAAAACCCTGTGGATGTATATTTTTTTTAAATTTAGCTTTTTATGAAAATGTTCCATATTCAACCTTTAACTGACAGAACTTGAATTAAATATTGACTTGAAGGAGGTGAATCTGTAGAAAATTTCACTTTGACATTAACAGGTCATAAACAAAAATTAACTTATATTATGTTGATCATGATTGACTTGTAAAGGGAATAAAAAAGGTAAAACATCCAAGGGGGTGAATACCTTTTTGGCACTAAACCCTATTCCTATTACTTTTCATGAATCAGTGGACACTGACAGATAACAGTTTGAGATAAATAAAAGTTACTTACTTTTATACTCTATATGATCAAGTTAACAATCTGTAAAATCATGTATTTTCTCCTACTATTTAAAGACATCACTTTGCTAAAGTGTTCATACGCTGCAGATAGATTTTAGTCTTGACATTCTTCTTTTGCCCTTTGCTCTTCACTTACTCATTATTGAGCACATATTCCAGTGTTCTGTCACAATTAGACTCAAGGACTGAACAGAAATGTGTGAAAAAATGTCTAAAGCCAAAAGAAAAAGGTTGAAAATCTTTAGACTGCATAGAGAAGTGCTCTCTCTCTGTACATACATATATATGTTTTCTAGAATCGATGTGTCAGAATAAACAACATAGAACCATAATTTAAGTATTTTTTTTCAACTCTAGGAAATTATGGAATCTAAATGAGCAACCAGTATTATTACCAATGAAGCTCCTATAACTGTTTAGTAAAATACATTTCTAGCAGTTTACTGTATTTCAAACATAAAAATGGGTTTATTTGTTGTTAAACTTAAATGAGAGAAATAGCAGCAGCAATGAAGAATCTACATATTGAGGCGCTCTCTTTTTTTATTTCTTAAGTGCCTAATGTTCCTAACTAGCATCATACATAAATTTACACTAATTGTAGCAAAAATAAAAATATTATTTTTTTAAACTGGATGTCAATGCAGACGTTAAGAGGCTGCAAAGCTGTTTTTTTCCAAACCAGATGAATGACTACAAACATGTATGCTGTCAGATAAGTAAAACACAATACAAAAACACTTTGACAAGGAGACTCCAACAAAGATTTAAAAGTGGGTTTATTTTTAAATAATTTTCCATGGATGGAACAGTACAAGACATTCCAGCCAAGCCTAAAGTAGCCAGGGTGAATGCTGAATCCTGTTGCCTCCACAATCAGTGTGTCTAATGATGAAATGTGGATGTCTTGGATGAGACTAAAGGTCAGTCTGGTTTTATCTGTCGAACACATTCAGATCCTCACAGCTGCTGACCTTTTCCCCTACTTAGCCTTTTCTGCTTCAAACTAAGAAACCATTACGATCTGAGAAAGTGAACTTGATTGTGTAAATTGCTTTTCTTTTAAATCTTGCTTCAAATTTAAATGTATGTACTTAGTCATGATGATTGTGTGCTGTGTCAGGTATGAGATGTCTATTTACTATTATAAAGTGATATTTTATTGATCTGTGAGGGGAAATGCTCTCTTTCCTGCCTTGTTTTTGCTCACGGTGTACACCACTGTAGAGCAGATGCCTTGAATTTCTAAAAAAAAAACTGTCTCAGCGGGGGCAATCTCCCAGAAGGAAGGGGGCTCAGCTTTTACTCTCTGGTTGGGTGCAGACTATCTGATGAATCATGCAACAAAATTTATGAAGGCACTGTAGTTTCATTAAAGTGCACAATGCAAAGAGGCTGCTATTTTGTTCTTATGCAGTTATTTGTAAATAGGGGCAATATGCTAAAGAGCTGAGTTGAAATGCATTGCATAAAGAAAGCATTAGGCTCTGTAAACATAATAACCCTTCAAAGACTCTCAAAGTGCCTTTCCACTACAAGAAAATGAGCATAAACAATGAAAGTGGGTGAGATTAGCCTGTTTGTTTTCTCCTCACATCCTATTTGAATTATGATAATGTACTCACCAACATGGACACATTTTACTATTTAAAGTAGAACTAATCAGCTCATTTTGTGTTGGAATTTGAATTGCAGCACTGCTTTTTAAGGTCTTTCCAAACCACAGATGAGCAAAATACATTATGTCTAATTTGAACTCCAATAAAATCTAAAGCCGGTGTGTTCCTATTGCTTTTTTTCCTCCACACAGATGTCGACGACTGCCAGTCCGAGCCTTGTGAAAATGGAGGAACTTGCGTCGACAAGATTGATTCATTCCTCTGCCTCTGCCTGCCAAGCTACGGAGGAGACACGTGTGAGAAAGGTGAGAGAGGGAGTGCTGCAGTCATGCACACAGAGAAAAATCTGATGACTCCCAACTGTGTAAGAGATTTTTTTTTATCCAATGCTTGTTCAAAAGAAATGGAAGCTCTTGCTAATTTCTTGTTTGCAACCACACTGATGAGTTTTTTAATGATTTTAGATCATCTGATTGTTGGTTTGGAATGGAGTATAGGTTTCTATGCAGGAGGAAATAATCCTTATCTATGTGGAGCATCTGCTGGTGCTGTGTTTCTGACCAGATCCAATTTTTTACAATTTAAAATAGGTTTCTGAGTTCCAGATAACATGTTTCTGAAGTATTTTGCTGGAAATAGCTTGTATGAAACGATTGTTACCAACCTCTATTTCAGCACCTTGTAGATTGTGCTGTTTTCTGCCGCTCATTACATATTACATGAGCTGCTGTTAACTTGGCCACACCCAACGCTTCCAGAATCTTTGCTCACGCCCCCGACTCACATAGTGACTGTTACCAGTATGTGTTAAAGTTGCAGACATGGCTGCACTGCAGTAGTTCAGCCATAAAAAAAAGTAGTTCAACCATACAGAATCTGCTCCCGTAGGAGCGGAATCTGCTGAGAACCCGATACTCAGAAAATTCAGCAAGATACTTCGAATGGTTTTTGAATAAATTACTTAAAGATAAAAGAATATATTTAAATGCTTACCTGGCACTCTGATATCTTCCTGAGACGCCAACTAAAGCCTTCCAGCTCGATCTAGCTGAGTCCAGCTCTCTAGGACCATGGAGTCCCCGCTCTTTGAGCTCCGTGCGGATGCATATCCTCAGTCTTCCCCCAGGTTGGAGTAGCTCAGATCGGCTGCTCGTCTGCCATCTTATGCCCGAAGTTTGAGTAGTTTGTTGCTTGTAGAGGGGGAAAGCAGTTGTATTTCTATTTGAGCAAAATTCAAAATAGGCGTAAAAATCCAGGTTTTTTGGTCTTACGCTTCTAATTTACGTTATAGTGGAATTAGTCTTTAATCATCCACTATAATTATAATTATGTAATTACATAATTCATAATTATATATATATATATTTCGGGAGGGGATGGTAGAAAGTACAACAAGAGGATGCTTAAAGTGCATGCGATTAATTATAGCAGATGCAGATTTTGACAGATGTTTGACATCTCCTGATTTGACTTTTGCACGTATTACATATTACTTTGGTTTTTCATCATACCAAAATAACTACCACAAGTGCATACAATTCTATATTACTACATAAGCCTTGTTTTAACCTTTTTAACTTGCATTAACTTTACACTGTCCACAGGCTATTGTCTAAATTACTGAGCTAACAGAGCTACTTAAACAAAGCGAACACAGGAGCACCAGACAGCAGACGGTAATACTAATGCAGAGTAATGGAATAATCTCTCGATCAAACTTTCCTTCCTGAAAGTTATAAACTGACTCCAGAATCCAGTTAAGGTACCACAGTTTATTCAACAAAATTAGTCATGCAGTTAAGTCTTATTTCGCTCAGCCCAGCGTTCTCTGTTGCTGTGTGGAGCAGCTGTGTCAGTCACCTCTTTTACTCACCCCACCTCACACCCTGACTTCTAAATGTCACTCTGGGCTTGCGCTGTGGTTGTATTAGGGAAAACGCAGCTTTTTGACTTAAACGTCTTTTCTTGTTCCCGAATATATATATTTTTTATTGTATTTGTTCAAAATAAGTATTCTTAAAAAAACAAGTTATTTATGCCTCTCCGGATACCGTATTCTGGTTCGGCTCCACCCCTAATTCAGACATACCGACTCCCCACCTCACTGGTTTCCAGTCACATTCAGGTCCAGGTGGGAATGTCTCTCCGCGTGTCTGAACCTGTTAAATGAGAATTAATGAATATCTATGCTTTGCAGTAATAAATGAATGCACAGACCTTGGTGTTATTAATGAATACCAATAGTGCAGAGAGAGGGCCACATCTGCTGTGAATGGAAAGTAGGCACATATAATTATAGTTCAAGTATTTAACTTCTCCAGATGCTACAGTCAAATATTTTAGTCTTTATTTGCCAAATGAGATAGAACTCTTCTTCTTCCTCGCATCTTCTACAGGCTTTTCATCTAATTATTATCTGGCTTTCTGCATTTAACTGTAATCTGAGGAGGAGATTAGTTTTAACTCTCATTTCTCTCTCGCTCTATTCAGATGTTGAAGGTTGTGAGCACGGCTGGAGAAAGTTTCATGGCCACTGCTACAGGTATGAGTGAGACAGGATCGCAATTTGTCATGCAGCACAAAAAAAAAAAAAAGAACAGATGTCTCAACCAACTTTATTATTCTTATGTTTGAATATTATCCATGATGTGCTAACAAATAACAATTTTACACACAATGTATGCTAAATATAGATTCACACAAGCGTTCGCTGTATTTTCGCACAGGTACTTCAGTCACAGACACACCTGGGAGGACGCAGAGAAGGACTGCAGAGAACACAGTGCCCATCTCAGCAGTGTCTTCTCCATCGCCGAGCAGGAGTTTATGAACGGTATTTGACACAACAAACCCGTAACATAAGATAGGGAGAATCAAAAGAAATAATACAAATGTTGTGCAGTGTAGCTCTGATTTTCAGTTGGAACAACAATAACTTAAAATAAAGCAAATAAAGCGCATAAAAATGAAGCAGCACATAGAAACACTGATCTTCTATGGTTTAAGGCAGGAGAAAACAAAGACGAAATCCGTGAAAGTTAATAAATCCCAGATAAAACTTTGTCGCTAACTGGAGGGGGGGTGAGGCAGACTATTAGAATGAGTCAGCTGTGGGGCAAATTATTATGTGAAGCCAAGCTTTGTTTGTTTTTAGGTCTGGGTCATGACAACGCCTGGATCGGTTTGAATGATCGCACAGTGGAGGAGGACTTTCAGTGGACAGATGGCAATGATCTGGTCAGTCACTAAACATTCTACAGTAAACAAATATGTGCTTTTAAAATATATATAAGGACAGCATTACATTTTTTTATGGTTGGGAAATATTAATGCTAAGCTGAACATTTGGAAGATGTACATATACAATATTGTTAATGCACTAAATCCATCTACCTTATTGGTGTTATTCAAGAACGGGTTACAGAGCTAACAGACCCAGGATCCCTCTCCCTTACAACACTCTCCACCTCATTGTGTGTGGGGGGGGGGGGGGGGGGGGGGGCAAGCCTTCCCAGTCCCAGACTAGAACAGCTATAGTCCTTCCAGCAAAATATCTGCCTTAAGTTCTCCTCTCAAATGATATCCAAACCACATCACCTGACCTTTTCACTTTAATCAGAGCTGTCCCTGGATGATGGAGCTCAAATTCATCCTACCTATAAGGGCAAATCCAGTAAATTTACAGAAGAAGCTTTTTTTTGGCCCCTTTTATCAGGTCTTTCAGTTCTGAGTCATATCTTAGAACCATAGGTGAGTAATAGAACAAAGAGGGGCTAGTTTTTGGTTTTGCTTTTTGGCTCAGCTTATTCTTCAACCAAACAGATCTTAGAACAGCAGACGAGGACCAGTTCCGTCTGTCCTTCTCCAACTCTATCCTACCAATAAGCACGGACAAGAAACCAACATATTTGAACTCCTCTGATTGAGGCAAAGACTGATCCCAGACCTCCAAAGAATAGTCAACTTATTGTGGTTGTGACCTAATAAGTGGCTGTGGCAAACTGACCACAGAACATTTCTGAGACTGAGATTTATCCATAGACCTCATTGAACTTAGACCACAGAATTTAGTGAACCTTAACTTGATATCGGGGTTAGGGGGAGCACCTAGTGGTCAAACCTTGCCTCCTGGTACTTCATCTAGTTTAGACCAAAAATTAACAACATAAAATCCTCTCCACATGGGCCCATCCCGAGGTTGGGGCTACGTTAGCCTGGGTGAAAGGCAATGGTGGAGGTCCTGGGCTATGCAAATTCTCAGGCTCATAATCTAGCTCTGGGGATATTGAAGGAATAACAGCTTGATTATTGCAGTGAATGCCCATCTTACATATTTGGCCTTTTTATGATGATCAGCATCCAGTCGTAAAAATAAAATTATAACTTCAACTCAGGTATGAATGATTAGCTCAACTGAATGCAGAGAAATGCCCACACAGCCTCTGATGAAGATGTTTACACCAGATCTTCACACAGTCAGAGAAAAGCAGAAAAGAATCCCTGTAAGCCTACATTAATCCCTGTAGAAGTATGAGCTAAAATAGCTCATTAGAGATGCTCTTCTAAATGTGTGGTGGTAGATTTCTCTAAACGGAAACCATCGTTTTCAACTTCTGTTTTTTGAATTTTACTTTTCTGTACTTTCAAGTACTTTAACAAAAAAACAGACACTTCAAACATGTTTTGAATTGAGTGTGTGAAAGAATGTGAACATTTGTGCTATGGTGCTTCATAAATAATACGACATTTAAATTTTTTGTCTATTGTTTTAACTCTGTCAGAGAAGCTGTGGTTAAGTTTGAATGATTTAACCAAGCAAGCAACTTAGTCTTCTTTTGAAAAACTGACCACCAGAACTTGGTTATGTTATGATCCGTCCCTGTCTGCGTCATCTTTCCTCCCTGATTGTTCCTTCCCCGTCTGTCTCTGTCTGTTATCCCTAGTTTGTTTTCACCTGTTGTGGTTCCCAGGTGTTCCTTATTCCATTATTAGCCATCCCTCTGTATATATACCTTCCTTTGTCTGTCTGTCTTTGTCGGATCCTCGTCAAACCTTCCCCTGTGTTCTTCCTTGTCCTGTGCTGCTTTCAAGGATTTTTGACTTCTTCAATAAAATGGGAAAATACTTTTCTAAGCCCGTCTGAACCTGCAAAACCTGACAGGTTTGGTCTGATTGGATCTGATGAGTTACCTAGAGTTACTTTATTTATTATGGTTGCAAACTATTTGAAACCTAAATAATTTATTCTGTTTTGGGTTTTATCATTCTGAAATGTTTCAGATCATCAAACAAATTTAAAAAGTCAGACAAAGTGATATAAATACAAAATGCTTTTCCCAAATGATTTTGGAAAACAACCTGGTCCAATCTTTTTTAGCAGAAATTTTTTTTTATTCAGCCACAACAGAGTTTTCAAGCATGAACCACCTGTTGAAGACCATGCCACTCTCTCTGTAGCAGATTTAAGTTTAGACATTGACAAGGACACTGGAAACCCTTAATTTTGTTTATTTTCTTCCTTTTAAGAAGTGAAATTCTCTTGATATCTTTATTTAGTACAAATCCAGGTTAGTTAGTTTCGGAAGCAGCAACTAAAAACTAAGATTAAAAAGCTCAGTGAATACTATCCTCATAAAGTGCTATTACTTTTTGGAGATTTGAGTTGTTTTACAACAGTAGAGGTCCACTTTCACATTGAGCCTTCTCTAGCGAGTCACTAGCTTCACCCTCTGGAACCATCTAATCAATATTTATGCTAAATTAAGTCATCAAAAATATTTATGTAATACAGATAGAATAATAACTGCTTTTTGCTTTTAACTGAACCCACTTCAACAATCCAGAACCACCCCTTTATTATCCAGGTATTGCGGGACTTAAGTGAAAGTAGATAGTGACTGTTTCTGTTGGTTTCAATGCAGGTTTATGAAAACTGGAGGGAAAGCCAGCCAGATAACTTCTTTGCAGGCGGCGAAGACTGTGTGGTGACTATTGCCCATGAGGATGGCAAGTGGAACGACGTGCCTTGCAACTACAATCTGCCCTATATCTGCAAGAAAGGCACAGGTAATACAACTGGAAACAAACTGCTCACATCGCCTGGTAAAGCCTTCCCTTTCTTTTCATTTTCAGAAAACAACTGCTTATAATTCCACACCGCATAAAACAAAGTTTCCTCACTGTGTAAAATGCATTATTCATGAGAAAAACACCACATGGGTGTTGTTGTGTGACCAGCTGGCCTTCTCTTAGTCATCAGTGTCCATCATCAGCTTGTGTTCTCTGTATTCATCTTGTTGCTTCTTATTTTTTTTGTCGAAATTTTCATTAGTTTCGGCTCAAGCTTAAATGTTTTGCCTCACTGATTCTGTCTCATCCCCTAAAACTCACCGCAGCAAAGACTCCCAAAAAATGGATGGTAAACACAAAGCTAAGTGAAGATTGCAATTCAGCCCAAACCTGTATTGATTTTTGAGAGAAAGCAATATTAATCTCAATCTTCCCCCTATTGGTGCCTTTGGCCCCGTTTATGCTCACTCCAGCGGGAGAACTGAAGTACCAGTTATTGCCAGGTTCATCTAAAAGCCCTCTTGGCAGTTTTTACCATAATGCCTTAGTATTCATCCTCACATTTCGGGATTGAGCTATCCTCCCTGTGAATAGAGATAGAGCGTGTTCGGTGCAAAGGAAACACACCTAAGACATGAAGTATGGTTCTGAGGTGTTAGAGTGAGGAGAAAGAGATGGACGGGATGTTAGAGATCAAGCAGTTCAATAGTGCTTGTTTGTTTGTCTGTAGTCTCACAGATTATGTCCTCTGAGGGACAAACACTGGAACCTCCCTTTGATTTCAGATGTTTGATTCATCAACAAGCCTGCCATCTAGAGGCAGTATTAATGTACCTTCTCTTACACTTCTACACTACACTCACCTAAAGGATTATTAGGAACACCTATTGAATTTCTCCTTAATGCAATTATCTAATCAACCAATCACATGGCAGATGCTTCAATACATTTAGGGGTGTGGTCCTGGTCAAGACAATCTCCTGAACTCCAAACTAGATGTCAGAATGGGAAAGAAAGGTGATTTAACCAATTTTGAGCGTGGCATGGTTGTTGGTGCCAGACAGGCCGGTCTGTGTATTCCACAATCTGCTCAGTTACTGGGATTTTCCCCCACAACCATTTCTAGGGTTTACAAAGAATGATGTGAAAAGGGAAAAACATCCAGTATGTCCTGTGGGTGAAAATGCCTTGTTGTTGCTGGAGGTCAGAGGAGAACCTGATTCAAGATGATAAAAGAGCAACTTTGACCGAAATATCCACTCGTTACAACCGAGGAAGAGGAATGCAGCAAAGTATTTGTGAAGCCACAACACACACAACCTTGAGGCGGATGGGCTAGAACAGCAGAAGACCCCACCGGGTACACTTTGGCACACTTTAGGCCCCTTAGTGCCAATTGGGCATCGTTTAAATGCCACGGGCTACCTGAAAATTGTTTCCGACCATGTCCATCCCTTCATGACAGCCATGTACCCATCCTCTGATGGCTACTTCCAGCAGGACAATGCACCATATCATAAAGCTCGAATCATTTCAAATTGGTTTCTTGAACATGACGATGAGTTCACTGTACTACAATGGCCCCAACAGTCACCAGATCTCAACCCAATAGAGCATCTTTTTGATGTGGTGGAACGGGAGATTAGTTCCCTGAATGTGCATCCCACGAATCTCCGTCTACTTCGAGATGCTGTCCTATCAATATGGGCCAACATTTCTACAGAATGCGTTTAGCGCCTTGTTGAATCAATACGTAGAATTAAGGCAGATCTTAAGGCGAAAGGGGGTCAAACACCGTATTAGTATGGTGTTCCTAATAATCCTTCAGGTGAGTGTATAATTTCACGTTAGAGCAGGGGGCACCAACCTTGTGGAAACTGAGAGATACTTAAATGTGTCCTAAGTAATACAAAGGGCTACCTGTACATTACACTTTTGAACAGTTGTTTGGTTTATCTTTAGTTATATGATAGTAATAACAATTGTATGCCGACATGCTATGTCTGATCACATGGTAATTTCTCACAAATATCAATAATTATTTAAGACAGGAAACGGATACATTTCAACTTGCAACACTTTATTTCTATTAATCTCTCAGTAAATTTCAATTTTTTGCTATTTTTAGAACATGCCATAAGGGAAACTCATGCTGTCTCTGAGAGCTGTCTGCAGGCACCACATTGGTGACCCCTGCATTAGAACAACTATTTTATTATTTTTCTCTACTGATACACCATACTCATTTAGGTATTTTTTTAAATAATTTATGTGGTTTGAAATATTTTTTCTACAGTGTTATGTGGGACCCCACCAGCAGTGGAGGACGCTCATTTGATTGGTCGAAGGAGATCACATTATGACATCCATTCAGTGGTGCGCTACCAATGCTCTGAGGGATTCTACCAACGCCACATCCCGACTTCTCGCTGCAGGGCCGACGGCAGCTGGGAGCGTCCCCGGATCATCTGCACAAAGTGTGAGTTTGACGTCTAAATCTATGTTCTGTTTGTGAAGCATGGAAAGTAAAAACAGTAATTAAGGAAAAAACATGAAAGGCATAAAAAATACAACATTAAAGAAAAAACAACTTAATCACGATTAAGCATCAAAAGTGTTTCCTCAAAGGAAATTTTACGTTTTGATTTAAAGTACCTCAGTGTTTCAGCAGCTTTGCAGTCGTCAGGAAGTTTGTTCCAGATAAGGGGAAGATAGAAACTGAAAGCTGCTTCTCCATGTTTGGTTCTTAGTCTAGGGATGATTAATAGTTGGGGGACCTGAGTGGTTTGGATGGTTAGTACTTTGATGACAGGTTTTAGGAGCTATGCCATTTAATGATTTTTAAACTAGTAGGATTATTTTAAAGTCTATTCTCTGAGCTACAGGGAGCCAGTGTAGGGACTTTAGAACTGGGGTGATGTGTTCTACTTAACTTTCCTAGAATTCCCAGGACTTAAGAATCTTATAGAATACTGGATTAGGAACCACCCCAAATAATCAAATGACCACAGAGCTTTGTGACCACATTTTCCTTTCAGTTCAGACATTACCTATGGAGAAGTTACTCTAAGAGGAGAAAAAGATGTTCATCTCGTGTTGAATCAGGTTATCTCTCCACAAGACAAACAGGAAGGTCTTTATTAACAAGTTTCTGCTTGGAGTAGACAGACCATAACAGTAATTTCCAAGAAAAGAAAAAAAAAATGTTTTAGGCCTCTTATTACTATTGCAGTGTACTACAATTCAGATATTTATGATATGCGGTTGTTGTTTTGGCTCATAATTACAGGTCAAAAGTATAAGAAGTATTTAGAGTTAATCGATTAATCCATTTTGATATTTTTATGTTATTTTTTGTATTTTTTATTTAAATATTTTGTTAAACGTGCTATACAAATAAAGTTGACAATGACACTCTTCTTCTGTTTTAGCTCGGCATTCACACCGGTACAGACGCCACCATCACAACCAGCACCGTGAACATCGCAGGAACAGGAGACATGGAGGAGAAGGTCACAAACCCAGAGAGGAGGCTCAAAGCTACTACTGAACCAAATAATCCAACGTCTGCAACGCCTAGGTGCTAACCATAGCCCATACAGGCAGAGAGTAGTTCCCATATCCCTGCTTCTCCCCTTGCTCTCAGCTTAGCTTTTACTACTTTTGATAAATTAGGTCGTCTCTAACACACAGTTAACCTCCGCTGTCTCTGAGTTTGGTTGTTTTGACGCTTCTTTTAACTGGGCTGTGAACACCTTTCTAAAGTCTCCACCTAAACAACAATAACCCTGTCCCTATCTGTCAGACTGACATTAGTGTGTAAATGTGTGTGAGTGTATGCATGTCAGATGGAAACTTAGAGACATGTCTTTTTTTTCAAATCAGATTTCCTTTCGTTCTACATGAAAATTAACTTAACCTAGAGTTCTGTTCACACAGACGGCTGTGATGCAAACTAGCCTGTGTTCCTTTGTAACCCTGAGCTGTTTGTGTTTTTGCTGTTAGCTGTTTTTCATTAAGCTCTTTTAATGTTATTCTTACTGACATGCTTTTTCTAATATGTGCTTTTTGTGTAATGTTACTATTTATTACGATGATCTGCTAGTGAAAACGCTTTCTTTTGTACTTATGCTCCAGGAAGTCTGTGTAACACCATTTTTCTATACCAATTAGAAACAAATCCTTTGATTTCTAATCTCTGGTTTGTAAATATGTTATTAGCTGATCAATTGCTGGACTCTGTCCAAATCAATCCCTTCAGAGTGAGTTAGTGGATGTTTCCGATAGACATACAGCGGATTTTGTGGGTGGGATGAGGAAAAAGGTTGAGATAAACACTTGATTGTATCAAATTTGCAAAACATCTTGAATCTTTGCACGGCTATATTTACCTGATGGGTAGAATGTTGCTATTTTTTTCTCTTTAGTCCCTTTGATATTTCAGCAGTCATCTACTTTTTTGGTGTTTCAATTACTTTTTGTCTTGCTGTTGTATTTCATTCTTAATAAAGTGAATAAAAGAAAAAGCTAAACTTTGTATTTCCTTTTTTATCTAGGCCAACGACACATACTGGCATGAGGTAGGTCAGGAATCAAGTTGGTGAGAAAAAGAGCAGAGAGACGTAAAAGCCAAAAGCAAGGAAACTTGATGGCTTATCTACTGATAAAATGCTAAAAGTGGAAGGTTTATAAATAAACTGTGATGCTCAAAATATTTAGCTGATAAAAACTTATTAAAAAGCTAGCTTTTATAAAAAGCTTATCCAGGTCTGGAGCTTAGAGAAATTAGTTAATTATCAGCTAGAATATTGAAAGCTTCTCTTGAGCAGGAAAATAAAGACAAAGAAAAACTTGGATAATTTCAAGTTTCAGGACCAGCTCTTGTGCATTGACTTCCAACACTATCAGGCTAAAAAGAACAGATTGCTTTGTGAATATGTATGTCTGGCTGGTCCAAAATCTTCTTATTGGGTCTCAAGGAACACAATTGGGTGTGTGTTCATGCAGCTCCCACAGTTCTGTTTTATCAACCCCACTGAAAGGAAAATCTCACGACAGCGGCTGTTTTGGCCAGATGGTCACTTGATAACTGGAAGATTTTTGGTCCCAATTGTACCTTAAAATGAATTCAGAACCAAGATGGACCAAAAATAACAGCTCCTAAACACAAAATAAGGGAAAAAGAGACAAAGGATCGACGCCAAACTCAAAAGGCAGCAGGTGGACACACTGCACACCACCAAACCTATTAAATTAGAATTATTAAACGTCAGGTCTTTTTTCAGGGATGTATTTTGTAACACAATCTTTAGGTTCTATTTCTATCGGAAACCTGGTTAGACATTAATAATGAACGCCTTCAGATTACATATTTCTAAGCGACAGCAGGAAAAAGATGAGTTGGAGAAGTAGCCACAATTTATTATAACTCAACCTTTTAAAAGTATTTCTGGGCACATCTGTATCCATCTCTTCAGATAAACGACCATAACAAAGCTTTATTTCTGACTTAATATTAATTCCCAAAACACTAATCTCTTCAAAGATTTTAGAGAAATTATTTCTGTAATGTGTATCGACTATGACAAACTAATCTTTGTGGAGGATTTCAACATCCATACTGGCAAACTCCAAGATAGACGAGCAAAAACATTTTTGTGAACTTTGGGCTGAACCAACATTTCAAAGAACCAACGTACAACCGAGGACACACTCTGGACTTAATTATTAAGGGTTTAAAAAGCTCCACCATCTTGGTAATTGATTGCTGAAAGGGTATGGTCACTGTTACTCCTTTTATCTACGATGATCGTCCTCCATTTGTTCAGTTCCAAAGATCCAATCTGAGAACACAAGCATTCTCCCTGAATTTAAAAGTGATATGTCACTATTTTCAAAGTTAATTAACTTTTCAAACACAGTGAAATTTTAAATAGGATTACCAAGTTGTTAGAACTGACTGTGGTCTGGTCTTTAAGACATTGCAAAAACCCTCATACTTTTCCTTTCAGCCATTTTAATGCAAATTTGCACTGATTGTTTTATAGTAGCACAACTCAGCTATAGCAAAAAGTCAGCTATCTTCCCTTTTGACTCTAGAACATTTTAGCTGTCAAAGGGGTTTAAGGCGGACTAAATGATGCCTACATCCATTTTCTGATGAATAAGCCAAAATCGTCACTTCACTCCCATAATGACCAAACATCTACTTTGGTTTCATCTGTAAAAATTAAAATATGGCAGAATTCTGGTGGTCATTCAGAAAAAAACTATTATTTACAGTAATATATTATTTGCCTTTGGGGGGAAATTATATCGTATTATCAAATATAACATTTAAAGAGATGCTAAAAAGAGATGTTTTACTTTTTCATTTTTTCTCAAAAGATTAAAAAATGAAAACATAAAAAATTGAAAGAAAAAACTTTACAATAAAATTGGGAGTTCTGAAGGTCTCGGGATCCAGTTTATGAAGATCACCACTTCTCCCCCAAATCCTGAACTTTGACACGGTTTGCAGTTTTAACATGTATTGTTTGGCTTGTTAATCCAGAATTTCAAAGGAATTATATTCAAGTTGAATTATTGTACTTTTGATTCAATCGCTAAACAGGCTTCAACTTTCTACACTCATACAAGGGAGCTATTTTAGAAAAAAGGAATCAACTGTCCACGTTACATACATTTAATTAATTGAACATTACTCAAATTGTATTTGACACACGTAACATAGATTTTGGCTGGCACCACTTACTGAATAAGGCATGTGGACTCCTGACCAGTGTGATTTTTTTTTTGTTATGTGTGTGACAACTACATGCAACAGCTCACTTATATCCAGGGTTCACCTCTTATCAGGTTGATAACTGCAGAGATGCACTCTGCACAGGGCTAAATGTGTCCCTGCTGGGGACAATATTGAAAGCTGGGTAGACAGCCTTGTTAAATCTTTAAAAGTCTGATTTATCTAGAATTAAAATAATTTTTTTAGAGGCATCCACATCAGAGAAGGAGCAAACAGGCAACATATCAATGGCAAATACAAATAAAATTACTTCCAGTTCATCAGTGCAAAACATGTTCACAATACGCCTTCATTTTTTCTTTATTGTACAAAATAAAACAACATAAAACACTGAGATGTACCCACCACTACAGCAAAAAATACTAACTCAGTTATTGTTCAGGTTACTAGGCCAAAAGGATAGAAATGTGTGCTCTGACCTGAAAATGCAAAATGAGGACAACCTTGTGCTTGATGGGATACAGACTTATGTCTTATGTGTTTATTATGAATCTTTAGCAAGTACTACCATAATTGTTAATAAAAGGGCAAAATGAAACATCTGCACCAACCTTCATATTTCTACCACAGTAAAAAAGTAAAAATAAATAGAGGTTTAGCTGGGATATACAAATATATGTGTGAGTAAACTGTTTGGTATTGATTTGTAATCTACATTTTGGGACTGGTTATCTGCGTGAGTCTCCTGAAAGCTGAGCGATGTGATCACTGTCCCTCACCTCCACCAGCAACACGTCTTTATCAGGGTCCAACAGTCCACACAGGGAGTGCCGTGCGAGGTGGCTGAGTTGAAAAGTTGACCCCAAGAGCAAAGTTTCTAAATCTCCTCTGGGCTTGAAGATTAGGGGGTGAAAAAAAAAAAACTGTTTCATTCAGTTTGTGCCCTCCCCTGAAAGCATTTGCCTTTTCAAAGCATTCAGTGGTAGGTGTGAGGTCCTAGTTTTTCTTCTTTTCTTCACTGCTCTGTCCCTTGGGAACAGGTTTCATGAAATAAGCCTGGTTGGTGTGGCAGCGGAGGGCCAGCAGAGCGGGCACAGCGGCGAGCAGCACATTGAGGGCGATAATGGGCCATCTTTTGTCTGCCGGGGCTCTGTATGTGAAGGAAGTGCGGGAGTGAAGAGATGCTCCGATATGACACCATTGAGTCTGGGGTAAAGTATGAGGCGAGGAGGAAGAGGTCATCGGGGGGAAATGAAACATTAACAACAAAAATAAAAACACAGTTACAACACCTTGGTAAAGTATTCAACTCCTACTATTTTCTTCCAAGAAGATAACAACATTTAATGCATTTAATGAGGAATTTATGTCACAGAACAACAAAGTATTGGCTAACGGTGACGTGGAAGGAAAATTATACATGGGTCTCCTGAATGATTCAACAAATAAAAATCTGATAAGTGTGGTGCACATCTGTGTTCAGCCCCCCCAAAGACAACACCTTTGTAGAACCACCTTGTGCTACAATTACAACTCCAAGTCTCATACTTTGTGCGCTACTTTGCATTGGCACATTGCATAAAATCCCAATAAAACTTTTTAGTGCAATGCACTGTACCTGAGCCATGGCTCCAGCAAAGAAGATAGTCCAGTCCAACATCCAGCTGCATCCAGGTTTGTTCAGACCATAGAGAAGAACGCTCACCAGGGGCACAGCGTAGAAAAAGTACACCAGCATCTGTAACAGATTAGATGGGATATTGCTTATGAAACGGGATGCCTCTACCCAATCTCAGTCCAAGGATCATTTTTCCGTCTCCAGACTGACCATAATCCTTGGGAAGCCAGCTGGGTCTTTGAGGTACGGCTCGTACTGATAAATGTAGGTAAAACAGGCATCAAGAGGACAGTCCAACACGACCTGGAGTGAAATAGGAAGACAGACAAGTATTCATTCATGTCACCTCATGTCTGCACGACTGAAATTTTCAGGGGGCGTTAGGCCTGTGCTGCTTTACTTACGAAGCCTCTGAACAAAAAGAAGGCCACTGCCCCGAGCAATAGGAGTGACAGGAGCAGGTCGGCAGGTCGGGACAGCAGACTTTTCTTCTGCTCTGCAGCAATCTGATCAGCAAAAAAAAATAATACTTAATGTAGCTACTGAACTTAGTAACACTGTACCTGTGACTGAACACCCATACAGTTAATTATTGCTTCGTCACATAGACCAGAAACTATGCCTGTACTTTGCAATTTAGCAATTTAATACAGAGTAAGCGCGTCCTAGAACGAGGAATCTGGCTCAGATGTCCTTTACAAAAAAAATGCTATATGGCCTCTTATTCATTTTGCATGCATTTACCTTGCTAATGTCATGCCTAAGTTCCCCCATGGGGAACATTTAATTATGATTATATTCTATTTTATTTTTAATCTCGTTACTGAAATCACAGTGGAAGTAAATCTCAATTTGGTCAGTTTGGCATCATACGGGACCGCTGAGAGACTCAAAGGATAGAGAGAAATTGCTCTTCCTGCTAACCATAACAATGAGTATTTTGACTCTATGGTGACCTTCAACTGGTCCACAATCAAATCCTTTGTGAGCAATGTGAACAGATTCTCCTTTACCCTCCACTAACACACACACTCACACACCTCCTGCACTATCACCGTCCTGGCCGCTTCCTCTGGTCTCCCTCCCACCCTGGGAAGCAAGTTTGGTTTAGCGTACTCTGTGATGTGTTTCCAAATTGTGAACTGAGGACCCCCTCCTTTGAAAAAGGAATTAAGATACAGATGAGTGCTGTTTTTTTCCACCCTTGGTACACAAACCCTATGTATATCTTTTCATATCTGCAAAGTTGTGCGCCGCTTGAGATGACCGCAATACCACGGTATGCCTGCTCTGTCTGTGTAACGATGATGATCCTCGTCTGTTTACTCTTGATCAGGCTGTACTGAAATGAATTTCCCCTCGATGCAAGTGAAGACAAATTCCTCGTTTGTGTTCCTTGTTTTAGTGCACAATCTTGGCAAATAATGTAATTCCTGATATTTTGCTTTATAGAAAAATATCTAGTTTGTAATAAAAAATGTTATGCTATAATCACCTTATTTGAAGGTCTAATCAGCAAAGAACTTCTTTCTCCAATATTGCCATGAAAAAAAAGTGTGCAGAAGCAAAAAATAATAAAGCTCAAGATCTTCCAACCACTCCCGTTCTGCATTAATCATCAAACTCACATTTTCTTTTCATATTAGGTGTCACTATTATAATTTATTATTATTTATTCTTATTCAATTAGTTTACAAACAGTATTTTAATGAATTCCTATTAATTACACATAACCTATTTTAAGCTAGTTAAACATCAACATGTTTTGGCAAATCATTTTGAAAACTTGGGAGTAACTTATAAATTAAGATGTTGACTAAAAACAAGCAACATCAAACATCAAGATCAAGCTTGTACAGCTTGAAGAAGAAGAAAAACCTTACAAGCCTTTTTTAATAGATGCAACCAACCAATCAAATTCTTAAGAATTCAGACAGAAACGTACCTTGTCTGCTGTGACAATCGGCATCTCTCTTGGTCTGCTAAAGAGCCGCAAAGCTGCCCAGAAAGGCAGCAAGAAGAAGGGGACATTCCTCCAAAAGGCTGGACGGATGTTGGACCCATACTTACCTGTAAAAATGGAGATGCTACAAATAAAATTTTGCATACAGAGATAATCAGACCAATAACAGGGGTTCAATCTTAATCATTTCTCACCAATGACCACTCCTGGAATAACAACAATTTGATTGGCAATGGAGGACCCGACCCACAAAAGACCCAAGCTTCTGTAGGATTTCCTGAAAAAAGAAAAAAATACACACACACAAAGCCACATGGGCCATTAAAGATCTCAGTAAAAAAAACAATAGGAACAAGGATAATGGTTTTGGTGCAGCAGCTCACCCTGAAAACATGCGATGAATGACTGAGAGCAAGAGGATGAGGTGCACAACCTCCCAATAAGACATCATCACAGCATAGGCAGTGCCAAGATGAGGCTCACCCTAGGGAGAGAAGAATTGACAATATTGTTTTTGTTGTTAATTAAAAAATATATTGACAACAAAAATAAAAACACAGTTACAACACCTTGGAAAAGTATTCACCTCCTACTATTTTCTCTATATATAGACTTAATTATAATATAAAACTGATCTTTGTCACTTTACCATTTTTAGGTAGAAGTTCATAAAGCCGGAGATGAACCCGTCCTGCTCTAAAGCATTGGTCAATCCCACCATGCCACCGAAGGTAAACTCTGCAAATACTACACATACAGAAGGAAACCGATGAAAAGAAATTCCACTTCAATCTACAGACTAGCATTAAACTTTGTGTGTGTACCATAGAACAAGGGGTCCACTTTTGTTCTGTGTTGCACTGTGAGGATGAGCAAAAGAAGAATGGATCCCAGGACAAACATTCCAATTCCTAGGATAGGAAGAGGTCTGTGGTGACAGAGGGAACAAAGGTTTTCTCTCAAAAACAGCATTTATACCCTCAGAGCTGTGTTGGCATAATCCATTGTTAAAGCGCATTTTGGTTTGTTTGCTTTTACAAGCTGCTGCGTGCTGAAGATAGAGGGTAGACAGTTGAGCATAGTTTATGCTTCCCCGATTGCAAATTTGTACTAAGACGCAGACGTACTGACGGAGACTTTTTTTCGCTTATAGTACTCAGCGTTTCCACTCCACTCTCCATTGTTTTTTCAGCGTTGCTCGACCAGGACGGCAGGGGCTGCTAAGTTTTCATGGCGTGTCTGCCTACAATCACAGCGGCGTTTCATTTTTTTTTCTAGGCTTGTAAACGCATTTCTTCCTCAAAGAGCAATGAGCGACAGAAAGTAAGTTTTGATTAAGCTGTAAAGCTTTTTACTATAGGTGCAGCTCATAGAATCCTCTAGAAACACATTGAAACAAACACAGCAGTCTTTTTTTTTTTTTTTTGCTACACCTCCTTATGTTTAAAATCGCCAAAAGAACAGATTTGATAAATTATCCTTCCAATATAAAGCATGTAGTGGCCAAACACTGCATTAACTATTGATTACAGTGACTATAGAGCCCCGTTCTGGTAATGCGATCCGTGGCTGTTGCTGAAACTTACCAATCAGATGCATACGCTCTCCGTTGACGGAGACGGATAGTTAAAAAAAATGGGCCTCTACTCCGTGTGTTCTTGCGTAGGTGACGGAGAGCCATTGCGTTGCGTCAATCCGTTTCCGTCAAAACGGAGAAGCATAAACTAGGCTTTACTCTGAGTGGATAGGATTTGGGAAAACTACTGCCCCCTACAGGTTTGCCCCGTCTTTGCATGTGCTGAAAAACGGATTTATCCGGTTATGTGTGGATGGAGATGTATTTTTTAATTTTTTTAAAGGCACATTGTGTAATTTTCGGCCAGTAGGGGGCAGTGCATACCTATATAATCACAAGCACGCGGTATCTGTGTGTCTTCGAGTAAGAAACTCAACAATGGCGGTCCAACTAGTGCTGTTTTCAAACGCTCAATTCCCTGAGAATTATCTATTTGCAGCAACATGTCGAGCACATCAGTCTCTCTTTGATTGTTTGGAACTAGCGAAGAGGTAAAAATGTATTTATGGTGAAACTTTTTTGCATTTTGAGGGGAAATCAATGTTTTAATAGCGGGCGTGTTACGTGCGCTTTGTCCGTCCGGGCTCTTGTAGAAGTAAAGACGTCATCTAATATGGCTTTCCCCTGAAAAGAGGACCCGCGCCTATGTATTTCAAAACTGATTTTTAAAGTCATATTTTACAATATTGCCAATATTTTGCAATTAATGTGCTTTACGTAATTATTATTACATAATATTTTAATGGCTATTTTCAAAGATGTACTGCAAAAACTACACACTGTCACTTTAAGGAGCGGAGGAAAATATATATATATTTTTTTGAACCGGGCTATATGTGGACATGGCCTCAGTCACAAACTTTTCAGGTTGCGGTTATCCCGGTTGCTTTCAACCTCCTTCCCAGGGGCGGTTGAATATTTACCAATTATATGGAACAATAAAATTTAAATAATAAAAACACTTGACCCATACATGAAGCTAAAGGAGTCATATTCAAGTTTTAGCTGCATGTATGCAAACAAATAGGAATTACGACAAGCATTGTGCAATACAAGACAGCTAACCTTGATACAAAATGTAAAGGCTCTTGAGGATTCCTGAAATATGAAGTCCAATATATGACAAAAATGGTTTCCATATTTTGACAAAAAATATAGTCTTTTTCGTGCAACTCTCAAGTCAGATCATCAGGACAGACATAGTTAGGGAAAATCTTGTGTCATTTTATTTTATTTTTTTATAAGTCATCCAGTTAAGGTGGAAATTTGTAGAAATTTGTAAATTTGTATTGACTTGAGCTATCTTTTACATTTATCAGTAATATTGGGTTATTCAACCAAAATGAAAGGATTATTGTTTATATTAATAGACAGAAGTTAGTCAACTTTAGCAAATCATAAGTGGTACAATTACATCCCTTCAGTAAATGATGTTTTTTTAAGCATTATTCCATTCATCATCAGTGATGTTGCAGTTAAGTTGCCTTTCCCACAATAACTTGAACTGAGTAGGTTTCTCTAAGCTGTTACATTTGAAACATTATAAAATATGATAATTAAAGTAGCCAACGTGGTCAAAAAAATTTATTGCTGTGTCTTATATGCCATGATGGACCACAAGTGTAGTGTTTCTCCTAATAAAACCCTGACCTGTAAGTGCTGGAATATGTCCTTGTTTAAATCACTGTATTTTTCAACTTGTTGATTTAATAAGATAAGGGTCAAATCTTCCCAAGAGATCCAGTATGTTCAGTTGTTAAACAGGAGATTACTGAGCCTTCTCTTGGTGTCCTGTTCACTTTCGTCCTTTGACCAACCCAGATAGTCTTCTGGTGGGGGGTTTTTCGCCCACAAACATTCTTAAAAACTAATACTATTTGTGGCTTTAAAAAAATGTATACAATTCTGACATTTCTTTAAATGCTTTTTGCATGTTTGCATTTTGTCAATATACACTAAAAATGCTTGAAAAATTATATTAAACCATTCAACATGACGTGGGTGGTTAAATTTATCTGCCTTCTAAAAACAAATAGTTGTGTGTAAGGATTTTGGTCTAACACTTGGCCCTTTATAAATAATGTGGCCCCTTGATGGCCCCATACTCAGAAAAATCCTATACACTGCTTCTTATTCCATTACCCCAACTGAAGAGAGTCTCAAAGGCTGGCTGGTTGGCGGACAACTGTCAAGTCAGTCCTGACTGTGGTTGCATCCACAGTCAGGATTGTGTGGGTAATTCTAGCAAAAAGCCATTTTCATCAAATTGATCAGAAATAAACAACTGAATGATATCACCCTGTGTGTAGTTGATCTATACCATGTTAGTCTGCCGCTTGGATTTGAAATGATCATGATTGGTCTTAAAGTATCCACAGATACACATGTAGGCCAGAATAAGACAGGAATGATGGTAACTTACTCCTGAAACGCAGGGATCTTATTCATTGTGAATAAAACTCCAGGTCCCAGCAGAGAGAGCAGAAACACGCTGACCTCCACCGGCGGCCTCATCTCTCTGTAAACCTGTTCTTCGAGCTTCAGATGAATTCTTGAAACAAAAACTGTTCAGATAAAAGCGTCCCCAGGCTAAAGGTGCTTATTGGCAGTGCAAAGAGGCATGTCAAAGACCCGCAGCCTTCTCCGGGGCGGCAGAAGGAGAAGCTTTAAAGGAGTGTCACTCGTTACCTTTAGATCTGTGATGAAGCAATGGTGGTGCTCCAACACGCCAGCTATCGGGTCGTAAGTTTCAAAGTTCAGCTGAGGACTCATCTTCCTCTGGGCTCTGGCGCCTCCTCCCAGCGCGCTGCTGCCTCTCGCAGGTTTGGTCTGGGTGATAGAAGAAATGCTTCTATGAAGAGAAACCGAATGTTATCCAACCCTGTGGTTTATTGCAGCACCATTTAATCATTTGGCCTGGATCATCATGCTTTCATCATTTCTAGATCTAAAACAGATGACCATTTCTGTTTTATCTCCCTCTGTCTGCCTGTCACCTCAACATGCGACATATTTTCTTAATAAAAAAAGAAACACACTATTGCTTCGTTGTGATATTTAATCAGGATACATATTTTTATGTGGTACAGCGAGATTTTGGTTTTTCCACTTTCACAGCATGTTAGTGGGATGTGTGCCCACACTGCCCCCTATTGGTGACTTACAGTCATCAGCTTTTACAACATCGTCCTTGTTCAGTTCTTTCACTGCATAAACAAGGCAAATGTTTGCATTTTACTGAAAAGAAAGACAGTGACAGACCATATGCTTTCTTTAGTTTGTTTATTTGTTTTGCAAACTATCAGCTTTATTTATTGAATTAATGCATCTTCTGTACATATGAAAATGACCACAATTTTTATAACATAAAAATAAAAAAACTCAAAATAACTTTCTTTAGTTATTACTAGTTAATATTAAATTATGAATTAAAGGTAGCTCAAAACAAAACCTTTTTAATCTTGATTTAATGTCATGATGCCTGTTTTCTGGTCTCACCTGTGTCTTCTCTCCTCAGCTGTCACTGATTACCTTATGTGTAGTTTCCTTGCTCCTCTCGTTACTCATTGGTATTTTGTCTGAGTTTTTCCTTGGTCACCATGTTCCATGTAGGTTTTCCTGTAAGTCCTCCTATTACATTTGGCTTATTTTACCCTTGATGGGGTATGGTAAATAACTTAATAAAGACTGCAAACAGTAGAGTCGACTGTGTCTTGGCCCTCAATACAAATCGCTTCATGACATTTAAAGGGCTTCAGCATAAAAAAACAAATTGCTATTACCTTTATACCAGAATGGGTAACTTTTTCCCAAGCTTTACTAGTAGAAACGAGAGAAAAATGTCTCTTTGGATTGAAAAGTTAGCTGTCCTGAGCTGTCATTATACTAAGTGATGTAATAAATTGCCACATGTTAAATTAGAAAAATAAAAGCTTTATAGCACATAACTTTCTTTGAAATTCTGTGAAGGTCTTCATATTCTAATCCTGACGATGAACCTATTGCATTTTCTGATCTCTCCAGGCACCAAACATATTGCCTCAGAACCCATCTGTAACTAAAATATTAACATTTTCTTATTGAATTGATTCCTTTTAAACAACGAACGAACGAATTAACGAACGATGGATGGCTGGATGGATGGATGGATGACCTGAAGCAAATGGAAACAAGTCTAATTGATCATTACTGCCCCGTGGACACACTTGGACATAATTAATGTCCAACTGGACATAAAACCAAAATAAAGATAGCAATTAGTGCAAGTAATTATGCTTGTCTGCACAAGCCACCAACGAGTAAGTGTTGTGTGTTCCCCCAGTTACTTTGTAGGTTTAAACCCAGAACATTGTGGCTTTATGAGAATTGTCTCTCTAAATGAGTTTTTAATATGCTGAGCTCTATTTATTTGGTTGTGCTTTCTAATACCACGCAGCTGGTGGATTGCAGGTGCACATGCTGAGCCTGTGATTGCAGAGGTCGAGCTGCACACGTTGTGGTATCTCTGGGGGTCCCTGCAATTCATTTAAGGATCCATCTGTCCTGCTTGGTGCACTGTTAAGAACTCCTGCGGCTGATGTTTTCTGTCTTGATTAAATTGTGGATTATATCTGACAGAGAACATGGTGTCCAGAACCAAGATTATTCCTTTGTGTCATTCACCGTGCAGTCTGAAGCTCATTCACTGTTCCTTCAATAAATATTTGTTTCTGCCCTATTTAAAGGCTTATTGAAAAGAATAATGTATTCATTGCGCACACCTTCGGATAGATGTACGGCTGTTATACTGCAAGGCTACATTTAATGCAACCTTATCTTCTGCACCAAAGCTGCTGAAGAGGATTAGGCTGCTGTTGCCACAGAAACTTAGAGAGAGTATAGAAGGGTGGGGAGTTCAGGAAGAGAGTAGAGGCAGGCGGCGAGGCGATTAAACACAGTCAACTCTTTGAGCACACACCAGACACACTTTTTTTTTTTCATTTGATTTGAACAGTTTTTTGAAGGTCTGTGAACCATGATAAACCCTCTGATCATCGGCATCATGACAGTAAACACGACTCTGACCGTCTTTTACTGGGCCTTCATCCTCGGCGACGCTTACTTGAAGTGGATGGTAGAGCCAGAGGACAAACCCAAGAAGATAGTGGCCCCAGCCTGAGGGCCACAGCATGGAGCTACCTGATTGAGAGACTGGCTGTTGTTTTTGTTTAGGACTAGTCTGCAAAGGCAGTTCAGCTTGTAGCGCTTTCTGTGGAGAAGCATCCATCTGATTTCAGTTGTTGTGGGGTTTTTTGTACCTGGAGAAACCTGTTTTTTTAAATTGTTCCTGCAAGTAAATGAGCCAGGAGTCACATAGACAGGTAATATCATTGGAATCTGCTTCCCTTAACTTCTTTCAAATGCTTCCTTGTCTGTAGTAGTTTGTTAAGGTGGCCCAAAATTAAGCTCACTGTTTTATCACCGTCTGACTCAACGGAAAGCTGGTGGCTATGTGTCAATGCCAACCAAATCCTGTCAAGGATTACTGAAGAATACCTTGATGAAGACACACAGAGCATTGCCCTTCTAATAGCTTCTAATATCCTGTGGGTCGCTTGTTCTTTCTGACCTCCTCGGCGTCTCCTCTCCTCTGCTCATGGATGACAACTTTTACTACGGCGTGCACCCGGTCTCTTGGTTCATTCTTTTCGCAAACATAGCCATCACCATCATCGAGTGGCAGTTCCTCAGTCGCGAGTTTTATAGGCATTTTTATTTGCAAAAAGAAGGAGAGGTTAAGCCCGAGACAACGTCACCTTCTTCTTAAGGATGCTGCATAGAGGAGATCTGTGAGGATAAAATAAATAATAGCAAATATTTTTTATCACTTTGTGCTTGCAGAGAAAAGCAGAAACGGCAGAGTTTCACCACATTAACTGTTCTTTACAGACGTTAACCTTTTGATGTCCTATCTGTGTTTGTTTCCAGAGCTGCCATTGTAGAGCTTATGCCTGTTTGGAATTTCTTCGATCCCCAAATCAAAGTAAAAAGATGACAGTCAGTCATTTCTCTTAACCACTGGTAAGTTCATCCATCTTTTTCTCATCATGGTCCTTTTGCATAGCCTTCGTGTGGGACAGTTTTTCTCTTTTATAATGTTTACTGAGATGTAGAATGATACTTTATGAAGATTTTGGGCTTTATGATAACATGAAAGTAGCTGTAAAACACTATGTCATAAAACCATTATTTGATATGATATGTATAATATACTGGAGGTAGACCTCGTCTTAAAGAAAAAATCAAGATTAACATAAAACAATTATCTTCTTAAAGTCTTGAGAAAGATGAGCGTTTCTTTACATTTTTGTCTGTTTTTACATTGACTTGTGTTTCACTCACAACCGATTTTATTGTGATGATATTTGGTGCGAAAATGCAAAGTAACTCATAATTGTCAAGTAGGAGGAAAATCAAACACAGCTACAAGTCTTTTGGGGTACATCTACCAGCTTTGTACCTGTTCTCATTCTTACTAAAATGAAATTAAGTGTTATCTGATTCTCAATTAGATCTTGCTCTCTCTTTGACCCGGCCATCAAAACACAGTAATGTGCTTTAAACTATTAGTTCAGGGTTGCCCTGCTAGAAGATAAATCTCCACCCTGCTCCGAAGTCTTTAGAAGCCTACAAAAGATTTTCTTTGAGGGCTGGCGTCTTTGTACCTCTAGCCATCTTTCCATTAACTCTGATTAGCTTCCCTGGGATCTATGAAGAGAGGCAGCCGCTTCCCTAATGATGCAACTATGTTTCACATTGCAGGTGGTGTGTTCAGTGTTGGTATTCCACCTCACAGAGGATGTAGACTAACATGATTTGACTACGTTACTTTTTTCCAAATGTTTACCGTAAACTGGATTTGAGTTTTCTATTGCCGTCACTTTCCTGTTTTTGGTATTTTTATTTGTAAATTGTTTGGATAAGCACATGGCACTTGATCTCAAAATTACAATCATGCACTACTTAATTTGGTGTATCAAATTTAATTCCGATAAAATACATTGACTTCCATGTATTAAAGTGTGAAAAATGTTAAAAATAAATAAATTGTGATGATTACATTTCTAAGGCACTCTCTCTATGCAGCCTGGTTACAGATGACCATAAGCCTCTTTTCCGCAGTTCTATCCACCTCTCCTCTCACACATCTTTAATCCCTGCAGATGGAAAGCTGATACTTCTTTATGACCCACTCAATCCTATTAACTCTGTCTGTCCTACATTCCCCTACTACTTAATTTTATGCGCCTCGGGCACCTGGGAAGACCCGTAGGAAGGAGTAGGAGGAGGCATGCCAGGCCTTATGTCTAGACAAAAGATAAGAACTGGCACAAGCATGACATGTTATTGTACTCTAGCTTTAACAAACTCTCACAATTAAAAAACAATTGTTCATTTACAAACCACCTCTGCATTTCCACCTCCCGATATTTTAAGTGCCCCAGCTACAGAAAATGCTTAGACTTCTACTAATATCCAGTTTCCAACACCCTGTTTTTGAATATTTACAGTGCAGAGAAGAAACTCATCATCATCAAAAGGAAACTTAAGCCTGACTGCTCTCTTCTAATTGACCATCCTGCTAACAGTGTCAAAAGCCATGTATAGATTACCATATGTGCCCCTGATCTCAAGGAGAGGTCAACTTTTGAACCTCACCCAGCCGGTGTTTGAGCACCGACACCTCCTCCAGTTCTACAGACGGAAAGAGGAGGAAGAAGCCTATTTTGTGGACTACATCCCCCCAGCAAGAGATGCTATAACCTTGCCACGCAACGTAGTATACGTCTTAGTTGGGGTGGTGTTGATCATAGTGGCCACTTACGCCATTGTGGGTCACCTGATTAAAGACCTGATGCATGACCTGGCAGGTAACCTGCAGTGGATACATCTTAACTGATGTCTTATCTACCACTCATGTGTTACCATTTTCACTCATAAACCCATGTTTGTGGTGAAGTTGAGTCGTTTCTTTCACCAAGCTTTCCATCTGAAACTTCAGCGTGTTGTTCTTCTCGTCTGTTGATAGTTTCCGTCGCATTTACCATGTGGTTTGTGTACAGTGACATCCATCCAGAGACATCCATCCTCCACCATTACGTGATTTTTTGTATCCTTGAAGGGAAATGCCACCATCTATCAATTCTCTAATCTTTTCAAATGAGATCTTAAAGGGGCACTTTTAAAGTATATTGCCAAATGAGTAATTTATATAAATAAGAAATGCATAACTTATCAAAGGGAAAACACCAAATTCACAGTATCAAACCCTTAGATCGACATCTTTTAAAAAAAATGTCTACTGCTTGCTTGCAGACTTGCATGACAAGTAAAGAAAAAACTAAAATCACTTGAGTGCCCCTTTAAAACCTAAAAGAAAAGAAAAGATAACATTTATTATATTTTAACTTCAGGTGTCCTTTATTCACAGATTGGATCTTTGGCCCTAAACCGATGGAGGAGGATCCGGAGGGAGATGGAGCAGAAATTGGGGAGGAGCGGCGACTCAGCATGTTCAGTAACAGGATGGAGTTTGGAGATGAGCTGAGGATGGAGAAAGAAAGAGAGATGCTGCTGCCTGGTTTCTACCAGGGAGATAGTGGCTGCTGCCGTCCATCTCCCCATCCTCCGCTGAGAAGTGCCATCACTTCATCCTACCCTGGAGAAAAAAGGATGTCTACTCATAGTGTGACCTTCGCCTGCCCTGTTACTCCTTGTGTCACCTCTCTTTGAGTTTTCATTGCTTCATCTCAGCAGAAACTCAAATCAGTTTTTATTCAAATGCAGTATCTGTTTACAGTGGGGTTTTTTGTTTTGTTTTTTGCAGTAGTCAAACAAAAGTATTTACATTTTTGCTTTTTGGTTTTTCCTTTCCTCTTTTATTTAAATCTTTATAGGTAGTTAGCATAACTATCCATTAAGCTAATCAAACTCCACAATGATGATATGAATAAAAGTAGTGTAAAATAAAAGTTTATGATGTGAAAATAAATTGATTACAGTTGTATATTATATGTTCATTAGAAATGTTTGGTAATGAAAAGTAAGCCAATTAAAAAATATATGTTTTTGGTTTATGGCACATCACATCTGTTATTGAAACCAGTGTCATCACTTTCCTTGCTCCAATGGACTAAGCTTTGTCCCAATAAATAACCTAATAATACAAATGAGTTGTTGTGTCTTGTCTTCTTTCATTAATCCATCTTATCTTTCTCTAATACCTGCTTGTGTCAGAGGCAATGACCTTAATTATAAAGGCCAGGGATTACTGTAGTTACCGTATTACATACTGGCCAGTGGCCACAAACAAAACCTTTCCTTAAAACGTTTATATCATTTTTGAAAGTTGAACTAAATATAACTCTAAATAAATTAAAAAACTATATAGTGAGCTGTGTCATAAAATGTACATAATGTACTTTATGTAATATACAGTCCAGATGAACAATGTCTCTCCATAATACTTTGAAACCACAGAAGAAAGTTAAATAAAGTTGTCTTCATAAATAAAAAACTAATTGGGTAAACAGATTGCTACTGCTTAGCTAGCTGTCTGAGGGTTGCTGACTTTATTTATAAAGGCCGGGTATAATTGTTGTGTATCATCCATGGTATATATTTTCCAGTCTATATGAAGTGTCCTTCCATAACTCATAGAAGTGAAAAGGTTGAAATAAAGCTGAACTAAAATAGATTTTAGAAAAAATAAATAAAATACCTAGACGGTTAGCACACTAGCTAGAATGCTGTTCCAAGTAAAAAGATTCGGGGTTATTGTTAGGGTGACCATATTATGACTTCCAAAAAAAAAAAGAGGACACTTGACTAATTCCTGAAACACTTCAACAAATTCTCTGTTTTGTTAAAAAATACTTTTGATTTCAACATATTCAATGTGTTGCTTCTTTATGTGCTAAGAAAAAAATATTCTGTGATCTGTAAAAAGAATGTGAAAAGTGGAAATGTCCTCGGAAAACAGGACAGTTGTTCACCCTAGTTATTGTAGATCATTAATTTTATACTCTGTCCAGCTCAGTAGTGTCAGTGTCAAATAATGTATTTAAATCACAGAATAAATTTCAACAAGATGTATAGAGTGGTCCAGTTGCGTTAACATAGATAGATAGATAGATAGATAGATAGATAGATAGATAGATAGATAGATAGATAGATAGATAGATAGATAGATAGATAGATAGATAGATAGATAGATAGATCAGCTCTCAGACGTTCTGCTGACGTGGAGAAAACTGCTTCAAGCCTCATCAGCTTATCTGTTTAAGTGTGCCGCTTCCATGGACAGCAATGCAACGTCTGTAACAACAACTGAAATTAAAAACATTTTAAGGTAAGCATCTTTATGTAGTTTGACAGTTCTTTTGCTTTTTGTTGAGTTTCTCCAAAAGCTTGAAAGCTTAGGTGCACAACATGATCTATGTTTTAAGAGTCTTTAGTCCATCTGCTAAACCTTTACCAGCTTGTCGGTGATGTAAAATGACTTCTTTTTCACCCTTCCTGATCTTCTTTGATGGAAATCAGTGTCAGATGGAATCAGGAGACTTTATGCACCGATGCCTCTGATGTACTGATTTGGCCACAACACAGCAATGGATGTACCACTGGATGGGCTAAATATTCGCCTCAAGGATGAAGATGGCACAGTGCTTTATGAGTCTTATATACCTCCTTCTCGGGATGCGGTCCATCTCCCAAACTATGTCATATATCTACTTATAGCCGTCTTCATTGTGGTGTCTGTTCTTTATGCCATCATCGGTCACCTCATCAAAGACCTCATCCATGATTTTGCAGGTTTGTTACTTTATTCTCTTTTATCAGTGTAATGAGTGCAAGATAGTTTTTTTAATCTCCCCTTATGTCCACTATATTTTCTAGACGGGCTCTTTGGGGAGCAGCCTGAAGAAGTGGTGGTGAACTATTGTGAGGCCAAAGATAAGTTTATGGCAGATTGGTCACCAGAAACCTCACCTGAACTGGAGGCAATGGCTCGGGCCGAAGAGAACAAGATGTTGGACACGGACTTCATGAAAGCGCCTGCCATCTGGATCATCTCCACAGAACCACGAAGCACCAGGAAAGGACCCCGTGTGGTTTTTGGGAAGAGATCCTAGTCGTCATGACACGATGACAAATGAGAGAGGACTGGAACAAGAATTATCTATGAGAAATTGATTATTTATGTGTAAAGCTATGTATATATTTTTATGATGTAAACATTTTCAGGACAGCTACAGTTTAACAATTGATTGGTCTATTGGGACATCTTGTGATCGGTTGTAGTCATTACATCTCATTTTAGATCCCAGTCATTTAAAACCACCCACCAAAACATGTCCACCGTAAACATGCATCACTTCACAATTGATCTGTAAATTGTGTGATGGATGTTCCTATTTTCAATAAAAAATAACACATTAAAGTGACCCTAACCCAGATTATTCATAAGATAATTCACTGAATAAATTACATGAAAGACCTAAGGAATTGATTAGAATTATTCAACTATAATTCATTTTTGGTCTCTATTAGAGCCTCAACAAAGGACAAAATCTTTGCTACATGGAGAATAGTTTTATGATTTATTTAATGATACTCCCTAAACGCCACTTAATATTGGCTGACGAGGACAAAGGAGTTGGAAATGTTGCTGTTAATCATCCCTGTTAAGGAAACTGTGTTGGTCTGTTCACAAAACAGCATCAGGTTCGAATAAACATATGGTGGTGTTTACTAACACCATCTTTACCAGTAAGATAGTTTTCTTCTATATCTCAGATTTAGAGAAATACTCATCGGCTCCTCTGAAACAGAATCTTGCATATTTAGTATATATGCATTATCACTCAAAATCTTTACTTTCTGATGTTTGGTGTTCTTAATGACTGTGGGAATCATAAATGGCCTGTATTTGTATAGCGCTTTACTTTACCCCAAAGTGCTTTAGACTACATTCTGTCTTTCACCCATTCACGCAAACATTCATACACTGGTGAAGGCAAGCAAAATTGTAGCCACAGCTGCCCTGGGGCACACTGACAGAGGCGAGGCTGCCGGACAGAAGGCGCCCTCCGGACACCGGGCCCGCTGACCACCACCAGTAGGCAACGGGTGAAGTGTCTTGCCCAAGGACACAACACCTGAGACTGTCATAGCCAGGGCTCGAACCGGGAGAAATGGTATTGTAAAGTGTCTTGCCATATTAATAATAATATTTATCAAACCATCAAGCTACTAATTGTAAATTTAACACAGACATTCATCTCTTTTGTTTCTAGGGTTTGTGTGGGACAGCAGTCAAACCAGATCCATCATTTTACAAATAGGGCTCATTGTAGTGGTCGGCTAATCAAAAGCTCTTTCCTGTGTTTGATGGTTTACTGGGACATAAACCAAACTGCTCCTCAGTGCAACACTGCCACCCACTGGTTCACTAGTATAAGTTCAAAAAACCTCGGTCAAGATATAACTGGACATATCTGGTTAGTGATTCCCAACAAGGGTTCGGTCAAGCCCTGGTGGTACATGAGCACATTGCAAGGGGTAAGTGGAAGCCTTTAATATTTAATTTTGTTCAAAGTAAAACTGATATGGTTATTTTTTGTGTTTTATTTAAATGTCTGTTTTAAGGGGACTTATTCAAAAGAGCTTCTGTTTTTGATATCACAAAAAGGTTTATTTGCTTTTTAACATATACTTAGTATTCAGTTTCAGATTGCTTATTCACAGAGAGATTTATTAAAGAGATTTTTTCCTTTTAATTAGCTTTACATTCTACTTCTGCACAATCATCACCTCATTTAGACTGAGGGGCTGATTGTGGTTTGAGAAAATGTCTCTGAGGGTACACAAGTCAAAAAAGGTTGTAAAACACTGTTTTATGTAATGAAACCATCACAAGTAAAAAGCACATAAACATTGGTAACATCAGTTAACAAATATGGATTGATACAATTGTTCAAACTTTGAAACAGTTTTATGCTTGTAGGAATTTGAAATTAACTGTGTTTTGAAGTGCATATCATCACTGTCTTCATTTTAACAGACATATTTTCTAGAATGGTACTACCCTTTTATTGAAAGTACTTCAGCAAGAAAGAAATTGTACTGCATATACAAATGCATATCCGTTACTAACTTTTGCATAAAGTTGGTTTTTAACCTAAGTAATTTTATGCAGCTAAGTTCAATTTTAAAAGTGAAAAAGTTTGTGACTTTTTTATTTTGTAAGGCTGAAGAATATAACATATTAGGGAAGATCTCCTGGAAGGGGAGTATAGCAATGATCTTCATCACTTAAGCATGACGTTAATGACAGTTCCTATGAATATATCTCTGAGAGAAGGAAGGGATGGGATGCAGATGTAGTTATGTTGGAGAAGAAGTTTCCAAAGGTCGAGAAAGGTGAGGCTTTGCCGCATGACAGAGTTTAAGGGGAAAGGTAACATAAATATCAGATACTGTATCTAGAAGATACAAAAAAGTTTTATGTGGATGCTCTGCTTTCTTCCTTACATATAACAGGGGAACAAAAAGGGTCTGAAGAGTTTTAAAAAATCTGTAAAAGAGATGAGCTTCAGATGAGAGTCTTTAGGTAGAATAAGTATTTCACATTATAATACTGATCAATACAGTATAAATTTATAAAATGTGTGGACAAATATTCTAAAATAAATACTTCAGAAATATGGTGATTTCCATCTTCTCACTCCAGGTCAATCCAGGATTGGACAAAACATGCAGAATCAAAACTTTTAGGATAAAATATCTCTTTAATTCTGCTTTTGTCCTCTGTCTATTTAGGAAAACTAACAAATAAACTGGGACACTGCTTAAGAGATGCTTTACTTCTTGTGAACCATGCTTTCTACAACCAAGTTATGACTGCTCAAAATCCTGAAAAACTTATATAGACAAAGATTTTTAGGAAAATAAATCTATCATGCATCAAGTCATTCAAACTGTTAAAAGTCAAACCTGCTTGTGTTCCGAAAGTCTATCCATCCATTCTGTATTACCTTTACAGGGTCACAGGGTGGCTGGTGCCTATCTCCAGTGGTTAATGGATGAGATTAGGGCGAACACCCTGAACAGGTTGCCAGTCAACACAGAGACACACAGGACAAACAACCATGAAAGCAGACAGTACCTGATTTACCTGAAGAACCCACACATGCATGGGAAGAACATGTAAACTCCCTGCAGGAAGGCCTGCAAGGATTCAAACCCAAGACCTTTTTGTTGCAGGGCCAACAGTACTAACAGAGTAGGGTTGTGAATAATAACAGCATGCATTCACTACCTTTAATGGAAGTAACAGGGTTAAAAATCTTTACCAAGCTTTACCAATGCTAGATATTTTTTTAAAACACCTTTAAGTTGTAAAATTTAACACTACTGTTAGTTTTAAGGACAGAATTAATGATTATATTAAATGAATCTGAAAACTATTTCATTATTTTGTGTTTTTTCTGATAATTGAGTAAAAGGATGGAACTGGTAACTGGAAAAATATAAAGTTAGAATCACAAATAATTTACAGAACATTTATATGTGTTAGTATTTTGTGCATGTATTACTTTAAACTTTATGTGAGGAACAGAAAATGTTATTTAAATCTGGAATACGCCAGTATTTAAAATTTCAAAATGCATGCAGAACCCCTCAGGCCAAAGATGACAAAGTCTTTGAAAAGTACAGTACAGACCAAAAATTTGGACACACCTTCTCATTCAGTGCTTTTTCTTTATTTCCATGACTATTTACATTTTAGATTATCACTGAATGCATCAAAACTATGAATGAACACATATGGAATTATGTAGTACTTTAACAAAAAAGTGTGAAATAACCTGGCCTCCAAAGTCACCAGACCTGAACCCAATCGAGATGATTTGGGGTGAGCTGAACCGCAGAGTGAAGACAAAAGAGCCAACAAGAACTAAGCATCTCTGGGAACTCCTTCAAGATTGTTGGAAAACCATTTCTGGTGACTTCCTCTTGAAGCTCCAGAGAATGCAAAGCAGTAACCAGAGCAAAGGGTGGCTACTTTGAGGAATCTAAAATATAACACATGTATTCAGTTATTTCACCCTTTTTGTTTAAGTACATACAGTAATTCCATACATTATGTGTTCATTCATAGTTTTGATGCCATTAATTGCGAATCTACAATGTAGTCATGAAATTAAAGAAAACGCATTGAATGAGAAGGTGTGTCCAAACTTTTGGTCTGTACAGTACATGTTTGAAAAAGGAATTTAGAAGAATATCTTTTACAGCTAAAGATGTTTGAAAACACTTCCATTGTTTCAGAAAGAAAGGGTTAGAATAATTTCAGTGCAAATGTAAAGGCCTTGATATCTGTACTTCCATGATATTTGCTTCTCAATCTATTTCCGGAGCGAGTTTAAACCTTATATTAAAACAAATTTAAAATCCCCTCTCGCCCACCGTGGGCGGTTCTCCCATTCCAAGCTCGGGTCCTCTACCAGAGGCCTGGGAAATTGAGGGTCCTCCTCAGTATCTCTGCTTTTCCAAATACTGCACATTTCTGGACTGAGATGTCTGAGGTTCTTCCAAGGATCTGCTGGAGCCATTCCTCCAGTTTGGGATTCACTGCCCTGAGTGCTCCGATTACCACGGGTACTACTGTCACCTTCACCTTCCACGCCTTCTCTAGCTCCTCTCTGAACCCTTGGTATTCCTCAAGTTTCTCATGTTCCTTCTTCTTGATGTTACCATCAGTTGGTATTGCCACATTCACCACATCGGCTTTCCTCTGCTCTTTATCAACCACCACGATGTCACTGGCCTGCCAATGTCCAAGAGAGGGCGCTTTGGTACGGAAAATGTAACCGAAAAACGAGCTTTTAATGCTGGGGGGGCTTTTTACCTAGATGGTCCTACATTAAAGTAAAGCACAGGCTAATAGTTGTTTGTACTGTTGCATCAGCGAAGGAACAGGTCAAGCAATCCCAAATGTATCAACAGTGTAATGATTGTCTCGGATTTCTTTAAAAGTTGCAGATGTCTGACTTAATCTCATTAAGTTTACCCACTTTATCCTTCCTTTCTTTTGTTCCAAAGACTTTTATCTACAAAAATATTTAGTAACTCATGCGGCCATCTCTTTAAAACACTAGAAACATATTTTCCATTCAGGTCTATCATATAGACGTTATAAACAAGAAGGTTTCAGAAACATTTAATAGTAAATGAGATCAAATAAATGAAGGAGTGGATCAGTTATTAGAGGTAATCTGTATGTATGAACCTTTATAAAAGATCTACTATCGTTCAAGATTCATAAAATAAAATTAAAAAAACTGATTCTCCAAAGAAAACATTTCTTCTCTGTTCTAGGATTGCATTGTTGAATATTCTCCTGGTTGAACAGCAGAGGGTCTGCTGTGTGTTTGTGGGGGGGTATAATCGGGGACGCGCATCCTTTCACACACACACACACACACACACACACACACACACGTACGCGCGTGCGCCCCCTCCCATCCTGAGTATCGTGCTGTAACAGCGGCGGCGGCGCTGCAGATAGCATGCCCCTCTCTGACCACCGGCAGCAATGAACGACTCGGTTTGAAGGTAGCGGCTCTGCGGCATGGATGTCCGCTGACTGAAGGAGCAGCCTTTATGGATTGGAGCTCAACGTCGCCGGAGCAAATCTGGAGAAATTCAGAAAGGTGAGGAGGAATGTCTGTGTGGAGAGATGGGGGAGACACCGCAGCGTGGGAGTCGCTCTCATTGGACAAATTATTTTTGCATTTTATACAAGACACGACTGACAAGCAGTGGTTTGGGTGGATATGAGCGCCTCTTTGTGTCATAATAGGGCTGATTTATTCATTAATCAGCATTGTTGGTTTAGCCTTTCACACAGCAGGCCATTTTCTGCTGACAATATGTGGCTTTCTCTATCACTGCATGCTCTATAAATCAGATACAGTTGATGCTGCCGCTTTGTACATCCATTGCAAATGTGTCTTTAGTGGTTCCCAATTATCCAATGCAAAAAAATGTATAATAGGACCACATTTTAGTGTTATATAGCAGAATTTGACCTAGATTGCAATACATTAAAGGGAAAGTTGGCCAGTTCTCATTTTGGCCTAGGAATTACTTAATGCAGCTGATTAGGTCACATTTCTTCCCACTATATATCTAGCTACTGCTCAAGCAAAAAACATCATAGGGATCAATGGCATCAGGACGCATGTTTGACAAATAACAAGCTGGCTAATGGTGTAGGCTATTATGTTTTGTGTACAATGTAGGTTGCAGCATTGTGGAGCCCCTTACACACACATGCAAACTGACTAATGGGGTTTCCCCACATTTATTTTCATAAAAAAAACAAATGTTGTGACCTGCTCCCTTCACCCACTTGGTGAAGTTTCAAATCTTTGGCACAGAGCAGCTGTCTTTACGTTTTATGTCGCAGCAGCTGCCAGAGGAATTTACCATGCATTGACTCATTGTGGAGCACTGTCCTTAGCAAAGTCTTCAGAAGTTAGTGGACACAAGTGTTTCTGCTGTATGTAGGGGTGTTTCTGTGTGGTCAGTGATCCTTTTATGTTGACTGCACAGCAATTGGAAATGTTTCTGTAGTCATACAAAATTTCCAAGTTCTGTCATAGTCGAAAATGTTAATGTATTTCATTGGGATTTTATGTAATATACCAACACAAAAATGGTGAATAGATTTGATACAGAATTTAAAAATTAAAGTTTTATTTTTTTTTTTTTTTATAAAAATGTTACCTCCTGGCTTACATTCAAAATGCAATTTAGGTAGAGTAAAACTAACACTGCACATCATCTTTGCACTTGATGGTGGTAGCTGCATGTCGTTGAGATGCTCCTCTTCAGCAGGGAAAAAGAACCTGGATGGGATTAATTACTAGGCAGTCCTGGAAGACAAAAATTTGTAAAAAGCTTCAAAAGACTTGAGAATGGGGGGGACATTCACCTTTAGGAAGAACAGCAACCCGGATCATTTCCTAGTCGGGTCTGGTCTACGTCTGGACCTAAACCCAACTGAGAACCTTGGGGAAGTTGAAAATCCGTATTCAAAGACGTTCTCCATCTAGTCTGGTTCAGTTTTCCTGTCTTTTGCAAAGAAGAACAGATTAAAATGTACATTTCTAGACCTAAAAATATGTTAGAGACGTGCCAACAAAAGACTGCCATGGTTATTGCAGCAAAAGTATTGACTCAGGTGGCCTAAATGGAAATTTATACCACACTTCTCATATTGCTTACTTGCTTAGTATTTTTAAAGCCTTGCTTCAGTTTACTTCCACTTCACAGCTAGTTTAGGAAATATTAGTTTGGATTTGTATATTATACTATTATATACATTGAGTTTTATATCTGTAATGTAAATAAATGTTAAGAAAAAGTTTTTTAAAAAAGGTACAAGGCAGTATGTACCTAAGAACGTCTGTGTGCCTGTCATTCATCATTAAGATTGTAGCGTTGATGGGAATTGTTAATTTTGGTTGCTTTGCAGTTGGTATTTAGGATCATTTGAGCTGTGACCTCCTGTGCAACCTCCCCCAAACACCTCCTATCTCCCCTGCTGAGACTCCCCATGAGCTCCACATCACTACAGAGTTGCAAATGGCTTCATGCTGATTTATTAAAAAGCTAATTGCTACATTTTAAATAAAAAAAAGGATTGTTCATGGATAAAGTTCAGGTTGCTGTTAGTTATTCTGTGTAATGTTCCTATGTTGGGGGAAAGAATGGGTGTTGCATTTTGTAAATACTTGTTTTTAGATGCATGCATGACTTTCAGGGTGTTCCCTACTTATTTATGCTCTTTGTCTAACAGTACTTTGGATGGGAATTCATCATCTAAGACCACAGGTCACATGACAGGTATTTTTTTTTTTTATCAGCCTTATTTTAAAAGGCAAACTTTCCAAATGTGCCTTTCTGCTTCTGTCATTTTTGTATTTTTTTATTTGACTGTTTTCTCTCATTTAGATTTGTGTAGTGATGAAGCAGACAACTCTCCTCTTCTTCAACCTCACACACTCAAGCAATTTGAGCAGGTGAGACCTTTTGCCTTCCCAGTGATACATGTTAATGTGTTTAAATCTTCTGGAAAATGTAAATGTGCTCTGCTGTGTATGAGGAATAACATATTTGGTACAAAACGGGGAAGGGGGAGAAATAAAGGGGAAACTAGATGCAGTTTAGACTGAAATTATCACCAAAAACATATTTAAGGGCATAACAGGCTGCAGAGACAAAGAACACAACTGAACTGAACGGAAAACACCCAGATCTCTATTTTGATCATCCTCTGGAGACTCCATGGTCCATTTAAGAATCCTCTCTAATATGTCTGGGTGTTGCCCAACTTCAGTTTTAAAACAGTTTTTTAAGGACATCATATTTATTTATTGTAATTATGATGTTATTATGAGTAGGGAGTGAGTAGTTACATTTTAATCATATATAGTCACACACTTATAAACTGTATTTCATGTCATCTTAGTCATTTTCTGGAGGTAGTGGCAGGATGAACCTTTTCTATATTCAAAATATAAGATTTTATTGTGAATTCTCTAGACATTAAAGTTTTTAACTCTTATTACACCATTTTGTGAAATTGCACAAAAGATATAGTAAGAGTGGATCCATGACAATAATAGAGTTTAAAAAGTCAAAAACGTAACACATTTTTTACATGAAGCATGTCATTTTGTTATTTATTTACTTGCTCATTATTATTAACTAAACAGAAAGTTATTCCCTTTCAGTTGAATTCAATTCAATTTATAAATATAGATGTCATCTCAAGGAACTTTACCTTTTCAAATAGATCTGATTTTTTACGAATGTTTTGCTTTTTCCTTTGAGTTCTTAAGGCCTTAATAAACCAAGGTAAACTATAATTCATGCAATAATTTAAAGTAATATTACATTTTGGTTGTGGTGTAATTAAAGGCAGTTGTGCTAGTTTTGTCAGGTCTAATAGATTCATGAATTGCAGGTATCAAATGCGTCAACAGTTTTTAAACATCTCGATATAAAGAAGGAAGTGGTCGTCTTAATATTCTAAAACAAAGTAAATACAACCTGAGATAAAGGAAAAAATACATGTTTTCATTACTGTTTCACAAAACCTCACACAAACTGCAGAAGCAGACTAAAAAACTAAAGTTAACCCTAATTTCTTTTAAAATAGTTAGAAAGTGAAGTTGCAAACACATAGGACGAGTCAACTACACTTAAGTGAATCATCAGAAAGTGTGAACTGGTGTATAAAAACAGATGTTTGAGCAATTATCCAGCTGCACATTCAGAAACAGGGCGACTGAGACAGAGAGTTTTGGGTAAATGTAGATCTATGTTCAGTTATAAATTCCATTCCATAATTTTATTATTTCATTACAATGAGAAAGTATTTTCATGAGCTGAAACATATTAAAGACATTATTCAGTCTTGTGACCAGAATTAATTAGTTTCAATCTCCACAGTGAAGAAAAACACACAAATCGGGCTAAATGTTGGACTATATATATGCCTTAGTTAGCATGTTAGCACGGAGAGCATATTATAATGCAAAGTGACGTAATAACCCTACTAAAAAAATTAACAAGTATGGCTTTTATTAAAGGGTTTGTTTGTATTTTTAATATTTAAATGGGTTATGGTATAGGATACATGTACATTGTTTTCAACATGAAAATAGTTTTTGGTTACACTTAAATATTTCAGATCATCGAACAAATTTAATATCATAAAAAGATAACCTAAGAAAATGCCAATTGATGTTTCTAAATGAGACACTTTCCAGACTACCCATGCTCACTCTATGTGAAACTCTTAAAGCTAACAAATGTTTGTTCCACCCTTGAGGGCCACAACTGTCATCAAGAATTTGCAGTGAATGCCAATGTGTGCTTTACATCTCCTGGAAAGTCATTTTGTTCCACTCTTCTTTGCAGAATATTTTAAGACACATTGTCGAGTTTCCAAGCATTAATGGTATATTTAAGGTCGCACCACAGGATCTCAATCAGATTTTGGTCCAGACTTTAACTGCGCCATTCCCAAATCTCCTCTTTGGAGTCATCCCCAGGTACATTATGTTAGCTCTCCATCAACTAGGCCCCAGACCAACATACTACCACAAGCATGCATGACTGTGGCATGCTATCTTTTTGAACTCTGTAATTACCATAATTTTTATTTGAATCCTTATTATAATCCCAGCAATTCAAAAGCATTTTAGCGACTATAAAAAACGATATATGGCTATTTTTTCAGCAAAACTCAAACTTACTTGAAAACAGTTTATTTTCACACATTTCCTTAAAACTGTGTGAAAAGCTGCTGCTGTTGCTGCTGCTGCTGCTGTTGCTGCTGCTGCGGCAGGCGGAGCTGCTGATCCTGGTTTAAAAAGGAGGTGACACAAACCAGTAACACACACAGCCCGAGTCCCTTACTCGGCTACAGTCCATGGATGTGTCACTTTTCCACCTGACGCAAACGACTCAAGGTCCCTGAACACAAACACACTCACACACACAGGTTTAGATCGTTGATCCAGAGCTGAAAAATGTGTGTGTTCTAGGAGATAAGGTGATATTATAATTTGGGAATTGTTCAAACTCACACTTTATGCATGATGATATTCCTAAAGTCATGTGTGTACTGAGTCAGCGTGATGCCTTTCCTATCTTTGTTCTGAATTATTTAGCAAAACAACGTAATCTGACACTTTGATGGCCACGTTGACTGAATGAAGCCAGAAATATAATTAATCTGATTTCATCATGATCTTATCAGCTCCTTTTATTTGATTCTTTAGATCAGCTGCTTGGTGCAAGAAAAAGTTTTTACTCTCTACCCTCTTCAGGCCACTGATATCTGTGATTCACTGCTCTGTCAGATTCTGGGCACCTCCCTATTAATAGCCCAGAGTTCTCAGCTCTCTTGTTTCTTCTCCAGCTTCTTCATACTCACTTGTTTGTTCCCTGTCCCTACAGTTACTCTAACTTAAACTCTGAGCTGATTTGCCAGAGCTGTTTTCGTTTAATCAGAGCTGTAAATGAAATGGTGGAGAAGAGGTTAGTGACCATTCCCCTCATCGAGAACAATGGTTCCTATGTAGGATGAAACCTTTCTGTCCCTGTGCATATGTTGTTTTCCCTTTTTTGATTTGTAGTATTTTAATCTTGGGGCTGCCTTCATGTGGGCCCACCACCTGAGAGGAGGAATATCTGGTAAAGTGTTAGCCAGGAGAGGGGGTTGGCCCTGGTATGTTACCTCTCAGCAGCATTGTCTCGTTTTTGGGCCATAAAATGTTATCTCGCTGGTTGGGAAACGAGTCAAAGCTGGTGGGTAAAGTTTAGAGATTCTGGCTCGTTATAGTCAGACTCATTGCCACACACAACATGGGTTTTGTAACTCAGCTTCTGGAGAAGGCCTGGACTTTCACACACAGATATGAATTATGACAGAACCAATGAGATCTCAGATACAAGTGGCTGAAATTCAGGTTCCTTTAAAGAGAAATGAAATCAGCTTCCACCGTAGGGAGGCTATTGGGTTAGCCTTAGAGAAATGGGAAGGAGCTCCATCATCTAGAACAGTGTTTCTCAACGATAACCCCTAGTGATCTGTGAAGAATTACAAGGGGTCCTTGATAATAAAAACAATAATTTTTTTAAAGATTCTCTTACATTCAGAGAAATAGATTATTTTACTCAGATGTGACCGAGACCTTTATCTAAACTACAGAAGGTAACATGACCTCTTTCCCTTTCACAAGTGTAATTCATTGTACAGGTGCTTGTCATAAAATAGAATATAATGAAAAAGATGATTTACTTAAGTATTACATTGAAATTGCATTAAAAAAGTGAAACTTGTCTATTATTTTAATTCATTACAAACAGACGGATATATTCCAAATGTTATTTTTCTTTTAATTTATATAATTGTAAGTAGCAATTAATGAAAGTCAAAAATTCAGTATCTCAGAAAATTTAAAGATTGTGGAAATTTTCAATATGAAAGACACCTTGTGCAACACTTCAATCAGCTCTGACACAGATAAAGAGCAAACAGAGAAACAGACTTTAACTGGTGAGAGGAATCATTACAGAAAATCAAATATTTCTCACAGAAAAAGTATTACATTAACACATGTTTATTTGCTTTGTGTGTATTGTAATAAAACAAAAGCAGGAGGAAAAAAGCAAATTTGACATAATCTCACACTTTGCTTTTTTCCCTTCCTGTTTTTGTTTTTCTGAAATATGCAAGGGAGGACCCCAAAACGGTTGAGAACCACTGATCTAGAAGATGCTTGCAGCAGAACTGTTGGTCCTCTGTATGACAATGAGTCTGTTGAGGTAGTTCATGCATCAGGTCACGATGCCTTTTGGATGTCTGCTTTTGGGGCTTTTCTGGGCACGTCCTGCAGAGAGAGGATCCTAGGGCAGATTTGCCCCATTTCCACTAGGGCCAGTATGGTACGGTTTGGATAGGGTAGGTTGTGTTCCCATTACCATCTCAAAAGAACTGTAGTGGGTGAGGACACGGGCGGGCTTAGCGTAACAAAAGCTTCAGCAAAAAGCATCTCTCTTCTATTGTTGAAGATTACATTTTGGAAAACCGATTTTTTTTTGACCAATGTACTACTTAGGCCGTTTTCACATGTGTGGCCGTACCAGAAAACGGCCAGAGAAAATGCTAATTTTTTTCTGTTCACATGTCACGGATCTCTGCCCGTATAGCGATCCAGTCTTTTACTACAAATAAACAGCAGGTGGCGGTATACAAATAAGTCTTAGTTATCCAACAAACAAGGGAGTGAGAAGTACCAACGTCATAAAACGAGCGACAGCCTAGAATGTAAACAAACTGGTCTACTGGTCAGCTGCTAACTGAAGCTATCTACAGGGTGAGTTTTGTCGTAAACCCGCCGTTTTGTAACCTGCTGTGTTGCTGTGGGATGCTTGAATCGCGTTGTTTTGGTATTTGTATGGTCGCAAGGTGATTCTGTAATTTCGGCCGGCGGTGTCGTCATTTCCGCATGGAGCGCCTCTATTGTCTTGAGTACGGCCAGAGTACGGGTTGTGTTCACATGATACGTGGCCGCTCGTACCTGGACTCGGATACTACCTCCAAGGCAGGTCTCTCTGGCCGTATTCTGGCACGGTACAGTCTGTGTTCACATGGTACGAAATAAGTGGATTTTGACCAAATACCGTACCCGAGTATGGACTCCCGTACCATGTGAAAGCGCCCTTAAACTTCCATAGCTCAGAGTGATGTCAATCTAGCCATCTTGTTTTACAAGGCTACTTTTGCAGCTTGTTTTTAGTTGGACATTGACTTCAAGTCAGCTCCTGGACAGGGTGATTGCAATAAAAGCAGGTTTTTGAAAATATGTTTTATCACTTGCAATTTCTGCTTACGAAAACAAAATATGCAGTATACAGCCCTACCTCTAAGTATTTCTGTAAATATTCACCTTCTGTTCTGACCATTAATCCTGTATAATAAGAGGGGTTTGTCCCTTGTTTAGTAATGTTAGTCAGGGTAATTATATTTTGAGACAAAAATAAATAGAAGAAATAGTGCATTGAAAAATCTCATTAAAAGTACTGCTATGCCATTAAAATTGTGTTTTTGGTTTCATTTATCGAAATACAAAACCTGAAACAAAGCTAAAGCAATTTAAAAATTATATATATACATAAATATATATATAATTTTTATAATAATATAATATATAATATGTATAATTTTTTTCTTAAATCTAGAAAAATGTATTTTTTCTGAAACCAGGAAGAGTATCTGTGAACCTGAACCTACTGTGCAAAAGACTTTAAGCTTCACAGTAGCATGATGCAAACCTGGACCTACCAAACAGGAGTCACCAACACTAACCATTCAGCCAACACGACAACGTGATGAAATACATGGATTTAATAATATATATACTTACAAGATCCCCACGTTGTTTAAAACATATAATTCACCACTCATACTGATTTCTTTTTAATGTTCGGCTGCTTGCAGTTAAGATTAGAAACTTTAAACTATAGCTTACTCTGAGACAAACAAATAACTCCAGAACAATCAGCTGCTACCGCTGCTACGTAGGAGTGAGAGGAATGTCATATTACCGGACCAATCAGTCCATAGGTGGGCGTTTCGGGTCGCTTTGGCACGCTTGGAACCAAAGCAGAGGAAGTCCGAAAAAAGGAGTTGGTTCGGAACGGAAGCAAGTAATGGAAACACGCCACAGTATCCTGTACTGTACCGTACTGGCACTAGTGGAAAAGGGGGCAATTGAGAACCTGCTGGAGGGATTACATTACCCTTCTGGTGCGGAAAACACCTTCATGACTGGATGGTGTTTATTAAGTGTTTTTTATGAATGGAGAAATTAAAAGAAAAAAAAATGAGGTGATGATAAACCCTCTATTTGAAGGTCATTTGCTTGTTCCAGCACGATATGTAATACCATGTGTCCCTAAAGCTACCATGTGGCATGAAGGGCTTTGAATATTATATTTAGTGATATAAGAATAAGTGATGACCCTAAGCTAAAAATGTTACTGTGTTCTCTGTGAAGCAGAACAGAAGCCACCAGTTACCAGTTGCATTGATTCTGATGCAATAGATATAACAGCTTGTTGTATCACTGAACTGATAACTTGAATTAGATTTTCCTCTGACTCATTTAGCTGTAATTAACATGACTGTAAGTTTAACACTGAATCTGATATGAATAGATACAAACCTTCGGTCTCATCGAGCCCTTTTGTCCTTTCACCTCCCTTTTAGCAGAGGGATGAGATTTCTCTTCATACTGTGTCACAACTGCCTGTAAGCCCTCTGCCTTCTCCTCCCTCCTCCCTCCTTCCCTCTTCTCCTCTTCCACCCGTCTCCCCTGGCGGTCTGGGATTCCTGGGATGTCTCCTCCTGTAAAATAAGCTCCTGTCCCATCCCAAGGCAGTCCACAGTCCACCATGGAGCTGCTGCAGCTGCATCTCTGACAGAGTAGCTCTATGCACTGCTAACACCCACAAAATCTTAAGAGTTTGAGTGTTTGTGTGATTGTGTTTTAGTTGTAGGGTGTGCGGTTGAAAAGGCAGTTTCCTTATGGCCTGTTAGAGGCCATAAGGAGAGTTAGTATTTCTCTTTTTGACGGCATGCCCTCATGGAGACAGAGGTAGCATGCCGGTCTGTGGCAGGACTCTAGCAGAAGGCTCTTGCTGTGACAGTTGCTGTCCTTTAACATGGACTCGATATTCTGCCGCGATGCAGAGAGGTCCAAGACAGCCATTTGTTTCTGATCTATAAGGGACATGTTGAACAGTGTCGGTGCTCTTTGACGGTCATGTCTAACGGTTACCGTACTTTATCGCAGCACCTGAATGACCTGAAGAAGGAGAACTTCAGCCTCAAGCTCCGCATCTACTTCCTGGAGGAGAGGATTCAGCAGAAGTACGAGGAGAGCAGCGAGGATGTCTACCGTACAGTGAGTAGGACAGCTGCTATGCGGGAGTGAGTAGACATGGGGGGGTTTGGCGTTGTAGAGGAATTCGCCACCAGAGAGTTGTACCTTAATCATACATGGTAATTCTGATCAGATGCTGATTTATTACTTCTGTCTCTTGACACAGCTGTGACACATATCTGCTTAGGTGTCAGGACCCGCCCTGTGTTTGTTGTTAAGAGATGAAGCGTCTCTGTGGAAAACTAATATTTGTTTGATACATCGGTTTATGCATCTTCCTGTTTCAGTTTTTCTTAGCACTGTAATTACTATGATCTTGATTTTTACACTTATAACTTCAGTTTTTCAATTGCAGCTTAGCTAATGTAACAAACAAATGTGACTCATTTCTCAGAAATAATCTTTCCTGCCTTATCTTAAAATATGTGTCTTTGTGTTATCGTGTTTTGCTATTGGTACAGACAAAGATCTGTTAAGACTTGGTGCATATTTGTCAAAATGAAGAACAGTTCACATATCTTTCAATGTATTTACGTTTATAGTGTAAAGGTTTATCAAAGTTTTAAAAACTTGCCGTTTTAAAAACAACAACAATTTTGATCCAGGCTTGAGTTTTCTCCGGCTGTATAAAGTTTAGAGTGACACAGTGTTGCCCCTTCACCACCTGTTGCTGGTCATTACCAGTCAGTTGGTTGAAGCAAAGCTCTTAAACTTTTCTAATACAAACAACATTTCAACTTCAGCTGTTTAGTGATAATTCAGTTTGTGAAAAACATGAACTGTAAAGAGGTGGGAAAAAATACCATTCACAAGCTTTAAATGATATAATTTAGTTTTTGTGGTAACACTTTTTTGTCATGGTTGTCATATTGTGAGAATCAAATATTAGCCAATGCCTAATGGCATTTCAAGCCTGTGTGTCGGATCGTGATGCAAGCTATGAAAATGTGCTTTTATTTAAATAAATACTGCCATTGTCTTATCTGATATTTAATCTCAAGCTAAATGCTTAATAAAGGCTTATTAAATAGTTATGATTTTCTAAGTGAGTTTCAATAATAAGATTATTTAAACTATACTGCTTTTACTATCTCTCCTGGTGTCTCCAATTAGTATAAATCCAAATTACTTGGTCCAAGAAACTGAAGCTAATATTTTAGTCAGAGAGGGGCTGTATTAATGAGTTACCAAAGCAGATAGATTGTGCACATAGATTGTGAAGTCATCATTAAGGCAAACCCATTGCACTGAAGTTCTATGCACTTGTTCAGAAATGTAATTTAAAACTGGGATTAAATGGTGATTTTATTGAAGGATTTGAATTGCAGTAGTTTAGCATTGGTATGCAGTAGTTAGTTAACTTCCAATAAAACTATATTTAGTAACTGAGTGTGTGTTTTGGCTGATTAAACACGCCATCTTTAAAAGAACCCTGCAGACTCAAGCAGAAAACAGTGAATATAAAACAGGGATGTGGAAGCCAGCAGGGATGAACGATTTCTGCCGATACCATGGACTGCTCAACTGCACAATCAAGCCTTTTTGGGGATGTTTTGTCCTCACTATATACACAAGGAGAAGGGGAGGACCCTTGCTTCCAGCGGATGTCAGCTTTCTGGCAACTAAGCGTTCAGCTGACCGATATATTCAATTTTTTCCAATAATTTAAATAAAAGCCGATATTTAAAGAAAAAGGATTAGGCACCTGTGTGGCTGCAGCCAATACTTGACTGAAGGAAGGACCTCCACACACTCAGAACCTCTGTGAACCAGCCCACTCATATTTTACTCTAAAATTTGGTCTTTAATCTTTGACTGCACTATTTCATTTATATATATTTTAGATTTAATATTTACTACCATGTGGTAGTGTGCTTTGCTTTGTGGTGATTTCTCTTTGGTAGATTTTACCTCAACCAGCCATTTGCACCATTATTCTGTTTACTCTTTGACTCTGTTTTATTTTGTAATGTTCTTTAACCATTTGCACTCAGGTTACTTTTTTGTGTTTGTTATTACATTGTACAAAATATATTTGAAGTTTAGTAAATATTTAAAGAGTGTTATTTAGTTTTTAATTTATTTTCCACACAGTGAGTGTTCAGTTGTCTTTCACCATCAATGTTCTGCTAAAAAGCATATATATCAATCTTGGTTATCGGTGACCAAATAAAATTTAAAAAATCTGCATCGGCCTTTAAATACCCATATCCGTCGGCCTCTATTTCGCACCTGCAGCATTTGGTTTGACTAAAACGAACTCAAGTACGGTTCGTTTCAGCTGGTGTGAATGAAGGAAAATGCTCTGACTGCGGGGTACGTAATGTGTCCAGGCTGCAGACTGTAATTTTAGGCCTGAAAAAAAAAATTTATCCAGTGGACATACAGTAGAGTGTGTTGGAGAAATGCATGTTGTGGTGCATTGGCAAACTGGTGATACAATTATGATTGTGATCTTAAAGTTAAAAAATAAATTATGATGTGATTTTTTTTGTCACATTGGCCATTCTCTAGAGCAGGGATGTCAAACTCCTTTTCATTTTGGGCCACATCAAAATCCTGAACTGGATTTAAAAGTATCACATATCAAAATCCTGCACTGTACAAGTACAAACTGATTTGACTAATAATAATAATCTAGCACACAACTGAATGTGGCCCTTCACACTCCAGATGACCACATAAATAGCTAAAGAGCACCAGATTTGGCCTTGAATTTGACATGTTTGTTCTGGACCATCACCAATTCAAACATTTATATACTTGAAACAACTCAAAAATGTAAACCGTCACAGACATTTGCGGACAATGAAAAACAGGGACTTAAGTACTGATGCAGGGATAGAAAATGACAAATTAACCAGATTAACTTAACAGAGAATATTGAGGGTGACATAATCAATAATTTGACACATTATTAAAACAAACAAACAAAAAATAATAATAATATGTAATATTTTGTCTGGTTATATTAATTAGGTTTGCCATTATATAACCTTTTCAAGCTGAAGTCCACGGAAAAGTTTCAGAGTAGCTGCTGCTGATGCCTATTTCGTTTCCAATTTATCTGATTTAGTATTTTCAGTGCATTTGCTGCCTTAGAGGTTTACAGTTGGATGTATTGAAGTAGTTCCATGATAAAAGGGTTACATTATGACAAAATACCATGTCATACAATTATTTTGAAAAATTACAGTTTATCACACATTCGCTATGTAACAAAGTAGCTCAGAATGAAACATAAAACAGAGCATTTAGACAGAACATTTTAAGGCCAATGTTCATTAGCAGCTGACCTGTTATTGCTCAAAACCTAAGGTACACTGATATTTTGGCTGCTTAGAAAAACATTAATTACTGTGTTTAAATGTGAAGGTAACCAAAAGCAACATCCATGTAAAGTATTGGTGCTCCAAAGGTAGGAGAGGAACGTGATGTTGATGCATTTGGAAAACTGAACCTCAATGGAGAGAATCTGCTTTACAGGCAATATCCTGATCTCTACATAAACATTTTTAAACTTCATTATCTAATATCATTTTAGTGCCATATCGCCAGATAGCATCCATTAATTCCCCCTAACTTTACTCCCCGCTATGTGAGGTGCCAAACAGATTTGGTATTACAGTATAATTGCAACAGTAGGTCTTAGATCTATTTCATTTGTACCTCAGCTGCTCTTTATTGCTGTTTTGCTTTGTTGTAAAACAGTTCCATGCAACAGTTCTGCTTCCATTTTCTGACCACTTGACTGGATATTTTTGAGATTACAATATTACTGATGTGATGAATAAATAAATGAGAAATATTAGTATAGTGTGAACATGTTGCTGTGTTGTATTTTGGTCTTTGTGTCTGTATGGGTGTGTAAAATATGCATTTACAGTAAGGTGACCCAGTCCAGCTGTTGTTTGGCTGATCAAACCAGCATTTAAAACTGATATTTTCATTTGCTTTATTGAAATTCCTTTTTGATTCCTTGTAGCTCTTCTATAAGACCAGCTTAAAGCTATGTGATCAATCCAAACAAGACCTTCTGCTTATGTTCCTCTGCTACAGCATACCAGCAGTGATTGAGTAAACTTATCCCTGCTCTACTGATACAGGACTTTGCAATCTTTCATTGTGTGTGGCTAAAGGTCAATGAGAAAAAGTTAAAGTTAAAGCTGTCCTGTAGTCTTGCCTGACCTGGGTTAGTCGTGTATCTGAAACTTGGCAGTGAGACACGGTGCATGTGAGTTGTGTGAGTTCTGGGTACATCACGCTCTCATTGAGAGCTCCAGAATCTCTATTTATAGAGCAGGCTTCAGTGTGCTGATTTATTTATCACATGTATCCTGATGAATGTCCACGAGCCAAACGTGCTGTTACCCCTCTGATACTTTTACCATATCAGGCCATTTATCACATCTGAATGTAAACATGTTGTTTGAACACATTATCATGTACACTGAATTATAGATTAGATTGTAATTTTTTATCTTTATTTGTTAACCTAAATGTATTAGAAATCCAGTTTGCTGCGATTGATTTTCTTATCTAAAAGTCAGGAAGTCTGTTTTCATATACTGATGTAAGTGTGGAGAGGTTGCTGTCAAATAAGTGAGTTACGATTATATTATGAAATCAAAATGCATTTTAATTGATCAGATTCTATTTTTCTCTTTCATAGTGCCTCATTAATTACCCATCATCAATTGATTATGTTTGTTCAACGCACTCATGCAGTCAGCCATCTTTCTCCTCATAGTTAAAAGCAGAGCTGTTGCTAAGGGCCGACAGGTCAGGAGGAGTCGAAATAGCAGGTGCACAGTGATGGGAATCTATATTTAGATCTGTCTTCAGGTATGGAAGATATCTGTCTTCTGGTAAACTATATTATTGACACGGAGTGTGACCTTTTCTGCGTTACACTATTCATTATCAGGGCCTTGTGGCATAACAGATTTTAGTATCTAGCTAAGAAAATCAGTGAAGCACTTTGCATCTATTGTATTTGGGTAAATTTCATTAAGGGCTCATTTATCCTTACCAGCTAAAAAATCTTGAATTAACTAGCCGGATTTTGACCAACTATTAAAATTAAACAAAATGTTTTAAAATAAACAAAGAAAATGAATTGATCTTAGATGAGCTGAATAATTTAGGTGCTCTGATAGATAGTTTCTAATAGAGATGTTCCAATATTTCTTTTTTCTGTCCGATACCGATTTCGATACTTGGGCATTAGGTATCTGCCGATACCAAGCACTGATCTGACTGTCGGTGGCTGCTTGTATTCTTTAAAGATCCAGACCCCTCTTGCTCTTTCACATGATGTTAAGCCAAATGTTTTATAAGCTTGCTGCTGTTAAATGTAGCCCCATTTTTACCACCTAAATTGAGTCCTGCATGATAGGCAGTAGGATTTGCATTCTAGAAACGTGAAACAAACATCATGCAAGATTTTGTCACTGCCTGTGTCAGTATGTGGTAGGGTTGGGAAGGAAAAAAAATTGCATTGTTACAAATTGTGTTTAAACAGAAGTACTTGACGATACCGACGGCTCGTTTTTTTGCAGTATCGGCGAGTATTTCCGATATTGGTATCAGTATTGGCACAACCCTAGTTTCTAACTTCTCTGTTCTATACTGACATTTAGTTTGTTTCCTTTATTTGGTTAATCAAACAAGAATATCTGCACCATCAAATAACATTTCGTTACAGAGGTAGGACCAAGTCATCGCCCTCAAATCCGAGTCAAGTTTCAAGTCAAATCCCAAGTCTTAAACATTAAATTTCATTTAGTCATTTTTCTAAAACCGTTGCACTTAAATGTTCAATGTAAATAATAAACTGTATGTTCCTTTTAAAATGTTTTTAATCTAACTTGGCTAACAAGAATAGTCTTCCTTTGAACTATGATTTCAAAAATTTGCTGCTAACATTAAAGAGATTTAAAGAGAGAACAGGTGATGGACTTTTAAAAATTATTTTTTAGATTTAGATTTTTAAGAGTCACAGGTATTTACTTAAAGAGGAACTCACCTCACAGAGTCTTAAGGCCAGTTTATGCTTCTTCGTTTTGACGGAGATGGATTCACGCAACACTAATATCCGCCAACGCAAGGGCTCTCCGTCACCTACGTAAGAACGCACGGAGTAGAGCCCAATTTTTTAACTATCCGTCTCAGTCAACAGAGAACTGTGATTTGTCAGTTCAGTAACAGCCAGAGATCGTTTCCCCAGAACGGGGCTCTATAGTCGCTGTAATCAGTAGTTAATGCAGCGTTTGGCCACTACATGCTTTATATTGAAAGAATATTTTATCTAATCTGTCCTTTGGGGATTTTGAACACAAGGAGGTGTAGTAAAAACAACAAAAAGGCTGCTGTGTTTGTTTCAATTTGTTTTTAGAGTATTCTATGAGCTGCACCAATAGTTGAAAGCTTTACAGCTTAATCAAAATGTAATTTCTTTCGTTCATTGCTCCTTGAGGGAGAAATGTGTTCGCAAGCCTAAAAAAAAACTGAAACGACGCTGGGATAGTAGGCAGAGACGCCATGAAAAGCTAGCATCCCCTGCTGTCCTGGTCGAGGAACGCTGAAAAAACAATGGAGTTCAGAGAAAAAAACCATAAACGAAAAATGTCTTGATTAATACGTCTGTGTCTGAGTGCAAATATGCGGTCTAGAAGCATAACTAGGCTTTATTCTACCTTCCGGTTACATTTCCAGTTTGAAAAGTGCAGCAAAAGGAGGTGTTGCCTGCTGTATAGAGCAGACAGCGGGTTAGGATGGCTTCGTTTCTTAAGTCTAGCAATCTGACTGGCTGTTCTGCAGCTCCAGCACAAATACATAGACAGAAACAGTCTCCACTTGTAAAGACAGGATCAGTGCCACAGGAGGATTGAAATGGCATAAAAGTGCACAATTTTGAAATAATTGATGTTTTAAAATATAATTATACGTAAAATATCAAGTCTTTACAAGTAAATAGGCTCAAGTCTGAGTCAAGTCTTTTAACATTTTTTTCCAAGTCTCTAGTCACTTCATATGCTTCATAAGCAACAGAATGAAAGGGAATAATAAATCTCACACCCCTCTGCAGGATCCCTCTTGGTCAAGCAGCGTTGTTTTTTCTCTCATGATGAATGTCATTTAGACATGACGATGAGAAATGTGGAGAAATATTGGTCGGACAAACATCTTTAGCTAAAACAAATCAGAATGTTTAGGTTTGAGTATTTTTAAAAACAAAGAAATTAATGTTGTTCAAAATTTGCCATTGTCCAACATTACATTAGTTAATATTCCTGATTAAGGTCTTAATGATTTCAGAGGCTTTATTTGTTATGCTCCAAAATTCCCTTTAATACAGTGTAAGTGTTCGTTACAAATCACTGCATTTTTTTTCTCAGTGGAATGATTCTAGATGTTTATTTTTTATTGCATGCTCACCTAAAGAGACAGGAACAGATTGAGCAGTGCTTTTGCTGATTGATTTGGCTTTAAATGTGTTTTGTTTGGTGATTTTTCTGTTTTTTAAAAGTGCTCTACAAACAAAATTTGATTGATTGACTGACAAACAATCATATTTTCTGTGGCATTTACTGTACTTTTTTTCTTCTTCTCTTTTTGCAATTTTGTTTCTTATTTGTTTGCTCCTGTGATGTAAACATTTTTTTATTCAAAGCCAACAAATCATTTTATTCAAACAAATATCTTTCATAAAACCGAAAAAAGTCACTAAAGCTTGATTTTAAGACCATTTCCATCCAGACTTTCATTTAGCAAGAGGCTTTGCATGTGGTTCTGTTTCTCATTTTGGAGATGCTTTTGAAAAAAGTGCGGTATTATAGAATGTTATTTATTTGTCCAAGCTTTTAAGCTTCTTGGGTTTTTGTTAAATGATACATTTCTTTCTCTTTGAGATTTCAGAAAGAACTAAAAATATTGAACGACTTATTAAAAGTTGAACGTATTGTAAAACCTGAAGAGCACATAAAGATCAGAAGTGACGGCACATCATGAGAACAGGGTTTTACTCATTTAAAAGAAGCACAAAAAGATTCAGTTGACATTTTACACCATTTTTTGTATATTATATAATAATGATTAACATGTTTAGCATTGCTTGCAGCAGTCTCTGTGTTTACACTTTGCACTAAAGAATGTAAACAACTGACCAAAATGTTCAAATCCAGCTCATTCAATGACAAATAGAAGCTGGAAGGTCTAAAGAAAAAAACAACAAAGTAATCTTGCTGTTATAAGTAAAGTTATAAGTGCAAAATGACTGGCAACCACTAAACTCTAGCTCTGTAGAGTAGAAAACATTACTGACAATAGTAAACCTTTTGTCTTTTTCCTGATAAATTCCAGGTAAAATATTGATGTGGTTAGTGGTTTGATATTGTGTGTTCACTGATTGGTAACCAATTGTATATTAGCATTTCTAACCAGTTAGAGACTGGTCGGTCTGGTGAAATATTTTTTTCTGCATATCTATTAAAAATGTCTACATAACTTATTGCAGTGTTGTCTTAAATCAGCATATCATTGAATTTACATTCTAATCATGATAATTTGAAGTTATTATAATATAGGTAACAAGTAACTCTTACTCTGATTCTATACTTACTCTTATCTAAGCAACACTGGCTCCAGTACAAATATGCTTGTTTGTGAAAGGAAGCTGCAGTGTTTTTCATTAATCCTTGTTTCTTTCTGAGGCTTCAGCTACAGGAGTTGTAGCTTTTTTGGATCTTGAGGTTAGTTCTGGACATCACAGTCAGAGAGGACATTAATCCACAATAATAGGCAGGAGAACGATTAGGCAGTGAAAGCAGCATCTAGTTTGACTCCAACAGATAAATACAGATATATAAACTGTTCTCCCTTGTGGGCTGAATGGAAGGAATGAGGCTCACCATAGCGTATTTTTAAATTCTCTGTACCGTAGCACCATGTAAGCAAAGTAATTGCCCCCTAAATGCCCCCTGCAGGCTCCAGCAGGTAAACAAACTGCAGACTTTGGCCTCTGCTCCCCCTTTGAATGAACAACTAAGCTGCTCTAAATTCTCTAGCTCTAAATATAAAAGCCATGACAGCACAGTCAGATGTCCTGTACCAATGACACATAACACCCATTGATGCTGATTTATACACAGGACAGATTACAGAGTAGTGGGAAAGTCTGAGGAAACATATCGGCTAATTATTCACAAAAAAAACATGAAGGAAATGTAATTCATGTTTAAGTAAAATGCAAATAGAATAGAATAGAATAGAATAACCCTTTTTGGTGCCATAAGAGGAAATTCAGCGGAAAAAGCAGCAAAGTGACACATTATAGTGGCGTTCAAGATCACAAAACAAAGGTTGAAAAAGTATAAATAACAGAATTAAGAGTAATTTATGTACATTGAGGACACAATTACAAAAACTAGTAGTGTGCAGTTATTTAAATTAAAGTGGGGTACTAGAGTAGAATGTGCTACTGAGTAGAATACTTTAGAAACAGGGAATATTTTCAGAGTGTACATGTGTAGTTGTGCAATAAAAAATAAAAAGTAAATATATTATTTACAAGAAGTTAACAGAATATAAACAGTGTATTTGCAGATGTGCAGAAATGTTAATCGAATAAGTCAAACAGTGAATATTACAGCAGGGGTGTAAACATTGTTGGGGTTTTTTTTTTAGGAGTGGCCCTGGTTGTAAAAGCTGCAGGGAGGAAGAACCTGAAAAAAACCTCCTTCATGCACTTAGGATACAGCAGTCTGTCACTGTAGGAGCTCTGCAGCTAAATGTATAAGGTGGAGAGATTTGCAGTATAAATTCTGCTCTTTTGAAGTATAACTGTCCATAAAACATGTTCAGCCACATGGATATTTACCCACATATTCCTGTCATCATAGATTCCTTGAGCAAAGTAGCTATAAAAAGAAAATGTGCAATTTTGGTTGAAACACGACAATGCATGGATGTAAATACATGATTTCATACTTGCAGATTAACGTTTGTTGGGGTTTATGAAATTGAATAACCCAGCCTGACTTTAGTATTAACCGAACCTTGATGGGAGACAGCTGAAAAAACTGATTTTCATTGAGGGGTTTTCTGGGCTAACATGTGGCAGCAGCTGACTGATCTACAATAGCTATATGTAGTTTAAAGCTGATATTTACATACACTGTATAAAAACAGAGATCCTAAATCAGACTCAACTTTTCCTCTTTCAGGTCAGTTAGGATTACTACAACTATTTCTGTATGAAAAATGACAATGTTTAGAGGTTTTTTTTAGGTCATCTATGTAGTCATTTTCTTGAAATCAGAAGTTTACATACTCTACGATTACTCTGTGTTTAACCCAATTGGGTCTAGATGATGATGGCATAGCTTTGTAATATGAGGAGCATGTATTATCAAAACACATCAGTCAAGATATCAGGAACACAATGGTGGACCTCCAGACGTCTGGGTAATCCTCAGGTATAAAATTTCCAGATGACTTACGGAGTCTTGTTCATTTGTTCAACTACAGTATGTGCGAGTATTAACAGCATGAGAATACCCCGCCTTTATACCACTCGGAAAGGAGAAACCAATAGATCTCGTGAAGATGATGGCTGACGTGTCTTGGCTATATCATTACATTAGGATGAAACAATGGCAAGGTTGCGAGTTTAAAAAAACATAATTCCCACTGTGAGGAAGGAGAATGGAAGCATTTTATTGTGTGGATGAAATGTAAGTATATGGTTAAAGAAAGAAATAAGAAAATAAATTTAAAAATCACTTTCATTATTTTTGATTATTGTTGAACAGATACATTTAGTTTTATCTGCAAACATATTGTTGCACCTCTGGATTTCTTTGACGGATTCATTCATGGCTTCTTGTTTTCCATCTGTTGCAGAACATTGAGCTGAAAGTGGAAGTAGAGAGCTTGAAGAAGGAGCTCCAGGAAAAACAGGAACTTCTTGACAAAGCCCTGTAAGTTTTCAAATATTCCTCAATATTTAGTTCTGGCATCACAGCTACACCCTTAGAATAAATGCATTAAAGTCCCCTAGATTCTGAGGCGTAATTGTTGAGGTGAAGAGATTTTAATCCATTTTATACAGCATAGACTTTACTGGAGCCTAAATCTGTTAAATATTGTCTAGGATATGCAACATGTTCCCATCCTGTCTGCTGTAACACCCAGGGATTAAAACTGGTCTCTATTGTACACAGATTTCCTCAATAATATACTCCTCCTAAAATAACATTTCTTAAATATGTACATTCCTAATATCCTTCTTAGGCAGAGGTTGACTCAGAGCACCGGTTTTAACTATTTTATTGACTGTCTGCAGTAGCAACTCCAGGAATTTGTGCTCTGTTTAAGAATTGCTTTCTTTCAACTCAGTCTGTCAGTTCAAATCCCATTGATCAGACCAATAGATGGGGGGGGGGGAGTTAATATTTCCCCTCTGATTCACTGGACTTTTTTTGAACACACAAGATGACATGAACACCTCTACCTCTTGCATCACTGCTAGGCTTGTTGTCAAGGACTCCCAAGATCTGCTCCTCCTCCTCCTTGATATGATATTCCCTCCTTACAGCTGCTAAGTCTTCAGTTTTCTGGGGTTCTCCTTTTAAGTCTTCTCTTTTGATACACACACTTATTGACCTTTTTTACCATGTTCACTCAAATTCAGCATTTCTTATCCATAGCTGGTAATTAAGCATCTTGTGATCTAGTGTATCTAAATTGCTTAAAAAGTAATTTTTTTATATATGTTTCAGGTGCTCATAAAAGGTGCATAAAATGCAAAAGCTTGACTTTTCACAATCAGATTTTTTTCCAAACATTTAAAATTTTCTTGTGCATAATCAAAAAAACAATCAGCCTTTGTGCGACCAGCTAAACAACAGTGTACAGAAACACGTTTTTTTGTTTTTTTTGTTTTTTTGTTAAACACTTTCTAGTATATGTATTGAATTGAATTCTTTGGGCTTTTTTTATTACACATTGATAAATTATACATTGATACCAGCCAACGAGCGTTCAAGTTCCACCCACCGACCATGATTGGCTAAGTTATTCAGTTGTTAAATGGCCTTCTGAAAAGTATAAGCCACTGAGGAAAACATCATTATGAAAAAAAAAAAGCTGACTTTGGAAAAAATATGTTTTGTAATAAAAACTGGTGTAATTGAATAAAGATGGCTAAAAAATGGCTAAAATCTATGATCAGGAAAAAATAAAATAAAATAATGTTTTTTTTAATAATAAATATATTTCTAAAGGAGTTGTTCACTATTTCATTGTCACACTATATATTTGTCCTTTATTTGAGAGATAGAATAGATATAAATAGATATTTATTTCACAATGTTTTATTTACTTATATAATTTTTAACACTTTGGTGTTCCAAACAGGTAAAGCAGCAGTCCACTTTACACCAGCGGCAGTGATCTGTGAGACACACACACTTAAACTGCATACACTGGTTGAAAATATCCCAGTTATTGGAGCCGCTGCATGTGGCGGATGGAGTTAAAAATGTTCGTAGACAGCGTCTGGGGCAGGGTTCATGGCGACAGAAAGGCGCGGGCCATCCTGAGAGCAGGAATTCTGGGATGCAGTTGACAACGAAGTCATATGCAGACGAATGGGGAAGTGAGGGAAGCTCTCTAAGAGTGATGTAATGTTCTTAAGTAATATTGTATCACTGAGAAAGGTCATATTTTAGTCAAATACATAAAGGGTCTCTGGATGTGTATGCGTCGTAGCTTATGCATATCATATTAGCACCAGTAAATAATTCCAACATGCAGGACCAAGAAAGGGTTTCATATTTCCCACAATCCAAACATCAGCCCCCTTCAGCACCTTCACACTGCATTATCACCATATCTAATCATAACAGCCTTCATGACGGCTTCGATACTCATTTTATCTCTGCTATAAGTGGCCGTCTGTAAGGATACACCAGCAGCCTGCAGCAGACAGAAACATGATGACATAATAGCTAAACTTGGCCCTCCATGGTCCTAAAACTGACCCTTCTGATGTTTGCATACACCATTAGTCAGATTAGACACATAGATTGAAAATGCAAAACTCTATGTGACCTGTTGGTAATTATTTAATAACCTCATTTAATTATAACTCACATAATCAAATCAGGAAAAATAAAGAACTGCAGCTCAACCATTCTAACTTTGGGTGCTTTACAAAAATATCCATGGAGATGTAACACAGGTATAATAGTGGAATGGTGACCTGTGATTATTGATTCATTCGACAGATGAAGCAGTAGCTCATTGCTACCAAATGTAAAACTTTAGGCGTTTTCTTAAAGGGATTTAAGCCTAATGTTAAAGGTAAAAAGCAGTTTGGACCCAAATCTAAATTATGATCTGATTTAACAAAAAATAATCCCATCCTCCAAACACTGGACACCCTTGAATATTGGGCACACAATATGAAGCGTAACCTTAATTCTGTTCAGCCAATTTAGCCTAAAGAGACGCATAAATAAATAGAGGCATTGTTTCATCTTGATTTTTCCAACCCCATGGTCATATTGCTTACACATCTCTGTTACATTTGGCTTCAGGGGGTAGAAATTGAACACTACCATATGAACATTCCAAGAGGAAAAAGTGAACCTCAAGTCTAGACAAAAAAGAGCCCTGTTGGATAAATATGCAACTATGTACTTCATGAGAGTGGAATAAATATATGCTGGATGGAAAGTTCAAGGAAACTAAAATTAGAGAAATGTACTTCCCATTTTACTCTATTGATTCAGCATTTAAAGTTAAACTGGGTTTTTAATGCTTAATTTTAAATGAATGAATATAAAAGCAGAAAATTAAAAGCAATTCAGATCTTGAATTGATGGGATCAGCCATCTTTTTTGGAATAGTATTTTGGAGCAGCAGTTTATTTATATCTTAGAGGAAGAGGTTGGATCAGCTCATCAGGAAGGCCAGTTTTGTTCTAGGATGCAGCCTGGATCTAGTACTGAAGATGTTGCTAAGCTGCAGAGCTCCTTCAGTGACAGACTGCTGCATGCTAGGTGCATGAAGGAGCATTTTCCTTTTTTCCCTGCAGCTGTTAAGCTCTATAGCCATTGCTGCTCCCAATAAACCCAATATTTACATCCCTGCTGTAATTTGCACTGTTTAATTCACTTCATTTAATATTTCTGCTGTTGTTATTTGCACATCTGTTTTTCACGGATTATATTTTTTTATAACTTCTCGTAAATACTATGTTTACCTTTTGATGCACAGCTACATATGCAGCACATATACGTTCTGTAAATATATATGTTTTTAATTCTATAACTCAGTTGCACATTTAAATCTGAGTATACGTCTCCAATGTACATATTTTATTCTTACTAGTTCTACTTTTATACTATTCTCGTGTGAATCTAAATGCCTGTACTACCTGTCACTTTGCTGCTGTTACATCTGAATTTCCCCCTTTGTGGAACAATAAAGGTTTATTCTATTTTTTTCGTATTTATGATGCTTTAAATTAACTACATGACTGGTTAGAGGTCAAATAAATTGAAGGATATTGGAAATTTGAAAAAGAAAAGATGTTATAAACAGAAATCATAACCTATCATTTGTGTATATTGATCTGTGTATTTTCTCATCTGATGATTGAGTCTTTATTTTTCTGTTCACTCTTCCAGCATAACAGCAGAGAGCTTGACCAACAAAAATGAGGCGGAGCTACAGAGACGGTGTCAAGAGAGACAGCAGGAAATTGACCACATGCAGCAGGTGCTTGAGACAAAGATTCAGCTCCTGCAGGAGGTTGGTGTGATCCACTCCTCCCGTCTCTTCATCCAAGTCAAACGCGTTTCTCATCTTTGTGAATCTGAAATGTTTCTATTTTTGTTTTTCAGGAGGCCCAGCTAGCGCGTAGTGAAGCCGAGAGAATGGCTTCTCTGGCTGGATCACACTCTAGCACCACACTCGTTTCCTTAGACGCCACCATGGACGACATCCCTGTGGACAAAGGACATCCAAACATCATGTTCCCGTCCGACGCCAATAAAGACAGGTACAGAACACTGAACAAGTTGTATTTTTAGACAGAAGGCCACTACTCAGATCAATTCCTCCTCCTCACTGTGTATTCTCAGGTTTATAGAAGAACTGACTAAAGAACTTTGCAGCAAGGAAGCTGTCATCACAGAGCTGCGTAGTGAGAAGACAGAACTCACCCATAGGGTTGGAGAGTTGGAGGAACAAGTCCAGGAGCTATCTTCATCTCTGCTGCAGAAGGACAAGGATGTTGAGGTAAATTCAGTCTTTCTTTCTGCTCAAAAATATGAATTAAGAACAGAAAACAGACATAAATTTTGGGTCGGATTTTAATCTGTTCTCTGTTTGACAGTTCTATCAGGAGGAGTTTAGTCAAGAGAGGCTTCGCATTGAACAGGAGATGCAGGTCAGTTGATTTCTGTAGCAAAAATTTGAGCCGTTTGCGTTGGTATTTGTTACAGCATTGATTCAATTAGCCGTGGTGAATTTCCCATCCCCCAATTTCCCATTACAAATATAGACTGATTTCAGGTATATGCATGGGTTGGCGTGCTGTAAATAAACATGAGCCACATCAGCAAACCTGAATGAGCCACCCCCCAGGCTTTTGCCTTCAAATCAAAGTAAAAATGATATTTTGAAAAGAAATCTTCATCAAACAAAAGGCTATTTGTCTTTTGTTAGCAATAGGAAACCATCAATATTCTGTTTGAATTTGAATTCATTGATTTACCAATAAAGTTTGCCAATAATTGGCAAACTTTTTCAAGATGTGTGAAAACCCTTTAAAATGCCTTTAACTAGATCAGATTGTCTTAAAAATTTTAAGACATTCATAAATCTCCCCAAGGAATTATCATAACAGAATATAGAAAGCCTGTCACTCTCCAAAATGGTAAAGACATAAGACACAGCAATTGACATAAGGCAGATGTATGATGATCTTCATAAGCCATATATACATATTTGGACACATCTGCAGAGCAATAATTAAAAAGTTTGAAAAAAGCTGTAAGTAGGACAAGACAAAAAAAGGACCTGGGTTTATTTTCGTCCCCAGAGTAAGGAGGATGAAAGGAAGAAAAAAAATCTCAAAAGCTTTAAGTTGGAGAACTCCAGCAAAGAGTGACACCTAGGGGTCACCAAGTCCCCATAATATATATCTATATACATGCAAATTTTCTTTGGAAGGCCTGCCAGAAAAATAAAATAAAAAGTGTTTTCTTTTCTTCCAACACAAGTAGAGCTGTGTGGAGTTTACAATTTCTGCTGGAACTTTTGCTAAAATATAATTTTTTTTGGGTCAGAAATGACAAAGTTTGGACTTTTTGGCAACATTCTTGGTGTGTTATTGAACAAAGGATGAATATGTGAAAAAACAACTCATGCCCATCATTGGGCAGAGTGGAGGATCTGTGATGCTTTGGGGATGTTTCTCTTCCAAAAGCCCAGGGATCCTTATTAGACTGCTAGTAATTTTTATCAAGATCCAGGGGTCTCATCTATAAAGCTCGCTTACACACAAAACAGGATCTGAAAAACTGCATAATTCACTGTCTACGCCAAGTTTAAGCACACTAAGAACTTTTCTTAGGTACATTTTGGACACAGAGGACACACAGCTGGTGAGATGGAAAAGATGTGAATTTAAAGTGTAACTGAACCCCATATAAAAAGCATCATCCCGCCCCCAAATTGGTGGGCAGGACCAGGATGCACGGAGGGGGGATGGCTAAGTGCGGAGGATGAGCGGGGAGGCAGGCAGAGCTGGGGTGTGGGGGTTATCGCATTCACAGCTGAACCAACTCGAACTGAAATGGCATAGGGCCGCTGGCTCCATAAAGCCTCTTTTTACCTAAGGGAGAAATCACTCACGCTACCTGAAGCCAGAGCTGCTGCAGAGGGAGACGGGATGGTCGAGCCGCTGACTGGTAACGCTAACGGAGGCTAAAGTTTACAACACCCCCATAGCTCTCCAGCCATAGGTTGCTGTAGATCCAGTCTGTTTGCTCTAACTACTTCCACGTTACACACAAGATACACATTCCAGCTCACCACAGGGCGGGGCGAGTGTGTCAGAGAGAGGGAGGGTGTCTCTGTGAGACCAAGCCTGTGACATACACAATGGAAAAGATGTACCGCTCTCAACCAATCACAAAATTCAAATGCAGTACCACACAATGACCATGAGCGGCAGCATTAAGACGTTTTTAGCGATTCAGAAATGAGAAATCAAGGGGTGTTTCTCAATGCCCAGGAACCTTGCCTTGATGCCTTGGTCCCGTCCCGGTTGCCTAGGAGATACGTCATCAGGTACCGCCAAGGCGAGTTCCAATGATCATGTGCTACGGAGGAATCTGTCCTCCTTTTGTTAGCTGTTTAGCTAACTAACCAACGATACATCAGACGTGCCTTGATACCCTCTCTCGGTCAAATATTTCCCAGAATACAGTGCGGTAGGAGCCAGCAGCAGCTACTTTGGGGGTAAATTTCTTTTTTAAATGTAAGTAAACTAATTTTAACCATCGGGCTTATATGTAAAATGTTTGATTTTATTTTTTTATTATTTTTTTAGATCCAAAGCAGTCACATATGGTTGGTTAGTTGCTTAGTAGTTGCAGCTTCGATGGCTACCAGGTACTAATTCGTTTGCACTTTTGATTTAACTGACATATACAAAAAAAAAAGTAAAACGCTCGTTATACATTTCCAGTTTCATCGCTGAAGTAATATTAATACGCTACAATGCTACTATGATGGGCGGGACGTAAACAGAGCACGTAAGCCGGCAGCCGCGGTCACGTAAGGCAAGTCTCTTCCAAACCGTTTTTTTGACCAAGGAAGGACAGTGTCCTCGTAAGCAAGGCGCCTCGCCTATCCAGGCACTGCGAGGGTAGGCGAGGCGCCTTGACATTGAGAAACACTCAAGGTAAATCCTGGACCTGTGGACACTGTTTTGCTTTCTGCACAGAGATTTCTGCACAATATATATTTCAGCAGCAGTATCCAAATAACGAATCATTAAACATTCACTGCACTCTGATATGCTTTCACTAATGGATCAAGTTATTTTCCTTTTTGTTTTTTTCCAACTTTTTTACAGTTATTATATTTTAAGGCTGTAAAACCCCTCGCCACACACTTTTTTACACTTTCCCCAGACATACATTAACATTTACTCACATTTCTCACTAGTTTTAATACTCAAACCTTAGTAGATTTAAAACATAAAAGTATTAATACGCAATACTATCTCTCCGCCCCTGAAGGTCTCGGAACAGGTGTGGTGCCCTGTGAGGAACATAATTATGGGCAGTCGTTTGTGCTACTTTTTTTTTAGATTTTGCTAAAATGCCTGCTGTAAGATTATGCTACTTCAAGAAAAGATACATTTATTTCAAGCCTTTTTACAAATTTGCCAGTTGTGCCAGTCAGTATGACTGCAGCCTCAGGAGATTTATTAAGAATAGAAATATGAAAAAAAAAAAAAAAATTCTTGCAAATTTCTTTTTGATAAAATAATGGAAACAGAATCGTTTTTGGCTAGACTCTGCCTCCTCATGGACAAAAGGGATACAACTTCAACCTTGTCAAAAACAAATGAAAGAATTTAATTAACACAAATTTATTATTTAAAATATATTTATATTTGGTTTTACAGGTGGGATGGGAGGGTTCTTCTCCATCTCCTGTTGTCATGGCAACAGGAGGTGTTATAAAACACCGTGCATGCGATAATCAAACAATCATAACTACTTTGTCGGATGGAGTAGGCCCTTATTAGTGTCAGAAATGTCAGTTTTAATGTGCTAGATTTATCCTTTTTTGGTCATTCCAAATTATACATTATATGTATCCATCCCTCCATTCAGGACCTATTCCGGGCCAGGGTCAGGAAGCGGGCCAGGAAAATCACCACTGACCCCTCACACCCTGGCCACAATCTGTTTAGGCTCCTCCCCTCAGGTCGGCGTTACAGAGCGTTGTACGCCAAAACCACCCGACACAAAAACAGTTTTTTCCCCCAGGCTGTCGCTCTGACGAACTCTGTCTAGTCACAGTGTGTGAGTGCACTCACATAACAATAAACTATAACTCTGCACTTCTGTACATACTCACTGTAAAATAACCCCGGCTTGGTGTATATATTATCCTTTATTATTTACGATCTGATATTTATTTGTATTTTTACTTATTTTTGTTCATATTTTTCTTTTTTTTATTTTTTTTTTAATTTTTTTTTTATTTCACTTATTCAAGTTCTGTACTGGAGGAAAAAGTTTGCCGGAGTCAAATTCCTTGTATGTGACATACTTGGCCAATAAACTGATTCTGATTCTGATTCTGATTCTGATTAATTTTATTCCCTTTGTTTTATTACAGACACTTTTTTTCAGTTGTGCTTTCTTAGCATATTATTGGAAATATTTCAACAATGAGCTCTATTCATCTACCCTTTTTAACTATTTCCAAGTGTAGGATACAAAGGTATCATTTTACAGTAGCTGAAAGAAGCAGTTGTTCATAGTGCCAGGAGTAAAACAGAGAAAAGCATCTCTGTTGTGTGCAGTCTGCTGTGACCATGTTTACTGATTAATAACTGCAGTCCTCTAAAGCTAACAAAAAGTAGCAACGTGGCACAAAAAGAACTGTGGTCCTATGAAGCCTGCAGTTTATGCTGCATTGATTGAGGCCTTCAGCAGAGGACTTTTTACCAGGGCTTCATCTCATCACATAAAGTGCCAGAATCTCATTTATCTTACACACTGTTTCTGTAATGGCATCTTCAAGGACACGTCGCGGTCCTCATACCAAGTCAAATCCTGACCACTTTTTGCTGTCCTGGTAAAGAAACTAGACTTCATTTGTATAAAATCAGAAATATAACAGTCGAGCTGCATTTATCTGAGCAGCCAGAATACTTGAGCATCGGTATTTGGCTCGACCTAAATGTCCCAGCATTCCCTTTTTGTTGCTGGGTGTGTTTCTCTCCGACAGTCTTCTGTTTACTGGGTGCCTCTGCAGCCACTTTAACTTGTAAATCAATTTAAAATGAGGAATGCAAATAGACCCACCAAACAGGTTCTCTCCTTAAATCTGAAACAAGATGAAAGGAAAATGTGCATCTGTCTGTCTGGAGATAGTGTGCAGTAAAAACATAAGCAAGGTTTGGTTTATGGTAAATACCAAGGGACACAGAAAGCACTTAAGAGTTTGTAAAGTTGTGCAGAATTTAAATATGATAAAGATATATGATGGTTTTAAATACTTGCCTGATCAGTATTTATAGATATAAGAAGATGTAGACGAACAAGTAGCACACACTTACGGTATTCGTTTGCTGATGGCTTTATTTGAACTTCTTGTTTGTTGAAGGGCAGTGCAAATGGATTGTGAGATGTTTTGTGGCAACATGAGAGGGCAAGAAAGTGTAGAAGAAGTACTGTTGCCTTATGTTTGTGCTGTGCCTCTCAAAACAGGAATTTTTATATAAAATAAATACTGATTCATTAATTTATTTACATTCAGTTGTATTAAAATTCGGCAAAAGATGGTGTCATTGGCAGAAAACGAAGACAAATAATTGCTTTAATGAATTATCCCCTAAAAACTAAAAGGTTATTGAATAACTCCAAGCGCAACAACACCCCGCTAAAAGATTCAATGTTTTAAAAACTGGTAAGATGTTCAGTAAGGCAAATTTGTAAAAAAAAAAAAAAAAAAACTAAAACTAAAAAGTAATTACTATATTTCATAGGTTTATTAAAAAGCATGAACAAAAACATACAGCTATAGGTAATAGATTTAGTGTTTCTACAGATTTGAGATCTATCTTTAAAATACACAGCTAATGGTAACAGCAAAGCAAACCTGAGGTTTAATATTTATTTGTCATTAGTGTGGTTTTTCCACATGGAGTTTGCACGTTCTACCCGTGCATGCGTTGGTTCCCTACAGGTAGTTTGGCTTCCTCCTGCAGTCCAAAAACACGACTGTTAGGTAATTTGATCTCTTTAAATTGTACTTTGGTATAAGTGTGTGTGTGTGTGCATGGTTGTTTGTCCTGTGTGTCTTTGTGTTGCCCTGCGATGGACTGGTGACCCGTCAAGGGTCTACCCCCGCTTCTCGCCGGATGATTGCTGGAGATAGGCACCAGCCCCCCTGTGACTCTATATAGGATAGATGCCAAAAGAAGAACATTTGAGATCTACTGCATATAAGAAATGCTTAGCGGCTGTGATAGTTGCCAAAGTAGTAAAATTAATCTTTGTGGTAAATGATTCAGAAGGTATTTATGGTATTTTGGTTAGAGATCATTTTTGTATCTGCCAATTTTACACTGCATATGAAGAAAAACGTACAGCATTCAGGTGTTCTGGCACAGAAAGACACTACCATATGTATGCTGTGTGTGTGTGTTTGTGTGTCTTTGTTTCCATGAAGTGTTCTCTTTCATACTTGCGTGAGTGCTGGCAGCATTTCCGTGGTTACCCGTTTAAAGGCTCCGGTTTTGGCTGGGCTGTCGATAGGTCGGGTTGACCTTTGAGTGCTGAAAGACCCTGGCACTGAGATCAGGTTGTGTTGTTGGTCGATACTGACATCAGCCACACAAGCTCTTAATTGATCCTCCAGACACCACTGACATAAATGGTGGGAAGAGGAGGGAGAAGCTTGAAATTGTGTCTCCCGCCTGCTACAGGTTCAGAAGCAGCCGATCAAGCTGTATGCACGTGATTGTTGCTTTGGTATCCCATGGTATCTCAATCACATCGTTGGGATATTAATCCTCAGGTCTGAAGTGAACTCCAATAACAACTGCATTTTTGTTAGCCAAAGCAGAATAAAGGCCAGCTTTGTCTGCTGCTCAAAACGCGCCTTTTTTGTTTTGCTGATTGGAAACCTGTGGACTACCACCCTGTCGATGTCCTGGCTGGTAATTTTACTGCCTCCACAAGCAAAATAATTTACCATCTTTAACAAAAATTAACGTAATCCAGAAGTAGTGAAGACACAGATTCTCAATGACGCTACCAGAAGTGGAAGCCGACGTGTTCCCAAACGGGGAATAGCAGCAGGCATTTCAGCTCTTGTTCTTGGTTAAAAGTCACAGCTCATCACACACATGTAAGCAGAGGGCTGTGCTGTTTGTTTAGAGAGATGCATCTGTTGTTGGCTAAAGTTTAACGCAGTTATTCTTCAATGTAGAAACTCGAATGAGCGTGTGCACCAGACCAACTGATCTTTCGAATACAAAAAGGTGTCACACCCATTGTGTATATATATATGGATTAAAAGTCTGTGCAGCCTTAAGTTTTTCAACAAGTCTTAATGACTGTTCAAAAACTTTCATGATGCAATATTAATTAGAAATGTCCTATTTATACAAGATCTTATTACATATGAAGTTCAAGTCATAAGGATTTTTTTTGTAAAACGAATAAATTATTTATTTAATGAATTACTTTAAAATGTATTTCTTAAAAATAATATTTATAATTATTTTTTATTCATTTATTCCAGTTTTATTTAATTGACCCTACATGTAATATTTTTTTTATAGTTATTCATTTATTTCTTTGATATATTTGCACTGTTGGTCCTCCATACAGTGTTGCTGTACATGGTGAATTTATTTTATCTTCCAGTAATATCAAAATCAGTCATTTTGATCGTATCATATCAAAATCAATAGGCTAAAATAATTACTATAAAAATGTATTGTGGCACTTTTGAACCTCCATGTTTATAATTTGGTCTGGCTCTGACAAACGCATTATTTTTCGTTTCGCATGTTCTTTGGCTCATTTAGTTTTACATTGCAGGCTACTGAGCATTTCACCTGTGTATTCAGGCGCACTGATCTCAACATGGCAGGGACAAAAAGAACAGACTCCTATGGGGGGGGCGTCACTCTTTCTCTACAGCAATAACATCAATATAATTGAGTGTATTAACGTAGATTGGAGTTATTTCATTTTATTACCCCCTAACTTTACAGTAATAATTGGATTTGAATAAATTTAGTTTGCAGTTAATGTCGGAATTTAGCTTCATCAGGCTGCTCCACCCCCCTACTCCTCCTGAATGGTGCGCTCCGCCGCTGCAGCTCAGTCTCCTCGGAAGCCACATCGTTATCTCCCCGTAGGATCTCCAGCTTTTAGTAGCTCTATTCTGCGTGTATCGGTGTGCGGCCGTCGTCGGTAGCTCTGAAATGAACAAACTGACTTCTTTAGAGACGCAGACACGGACACAGGAGTCAGAGGATCGCCCCGTTTACCAGCCTGTTAGCGCGGCACGTCCGTGTAGAGGCCGACAGGTAGTCACCACTCCCCGGTCGGGATGAACCTGTTCGTTTCCGTGACAGCCGAGCTGTGCTGTTGCTGCTGCAGAGGCGTGTTGGATGGCGCTGCTGAGAAACAGTAAACACCGGTTCCCTGACAGCCAGGAGACACTTTACTGAGAGAAGTCTGGTAAATTAAAGGGACATGCTTTCTTTCTCCGAGCGCCATATTCACGATGCACCTGTATATCCTGCATTATCCTGGACCGATGAAAATCTGAGAATCACTCCCTCTGCGTTCATCCTAAGCTTTGGTGTCCAATCTGAAATAATATCTGCAGCCGAGGAAGTCTACAGGAATCATTTATGCTTTCCTGATTGGATCAAAGCCTGGAAAGACTCATATCAGGACATGTATCTTTAGATGTCTACTCATGGATCTTGATTCAAGATCCCGTTTCTTGCCCAAAATAAATCTAAATTGATCTGGGGTTCAGTGATTTCATATGTTTGAGTAACCTGTCTAATAAATCCTGCTACTTCGTATCTGAAAGCCAGAAGAATGCTCGATGTCAAGATGAAGGAGACATGTAGAATCTGTGGCCGGGAGCTCTGCGGTAACCAGAGGCGATGGATCTTCCACCCAGCTTCCAAGCTTAATCTACACGTGCTGCTGTCCCATGCTCTGGGTCGAGAGCTGACCCGGGATGGCAGGGGGGAGTTTGCCTGCTCCAAGTGTACTTTCATGCTGGACCGCATGTACCGCTTCGACACAGTCATCGCCCGGGTGGAGGCTTTGTCCATCGAAAGGCTGCAGCGACTCTTGCAGGAGAAGCATCGGCTGAGGCAGTGCATCTGCGGTTTGTACAGGAGGACTAATCCAGAGGAGGGGACTGTGACATTCACTGGAATTAATATAGAGTCTGGAGACGGGATGGTGGATATCTCGGGTTTAACCCACGCAAAGTACTGTGCCCTGCTGCAGGAAGATTTGGTGTATTCTTTGTATGAGTCCTGGGCTGATGATGGGCTGGAGTGCCACCATCACCACCACCCACCTTGTTCTACTGGTACAGGGTCCGAGGCCACGGGTGCAGGCTCACACCACTGTCAACCAAGCACTCCCAGGAGATGTCGAGGATGTTCCTACTGGCGGGTGGCAGACTCCGACTATGAAGCTGTCTGTAAAGTACCCAGAAAGCTGGCGAGAAGCACCTCTTGTGGACCGTCAACCAGATACTCAGCCAGCATAATTGGAGGGAGTGTGACTGGAGGAGGTGGTGAAGTAGAGAGAAAGAACTTTGACGATTCAGAGGAGGCCCCATCATCTCGAACTCTGGTCCCTGGATCTCAGGACATTTCCCGGACTTCAGACAGTGATCGCACTTTGGTTGGACGAGCCAGCTCCAGCCCGTCAGTCGCGTCCCTGGAGATGGCCGAAGAAAACATTCAACCTGGAGCAATAAGAGACGGATCTCTGATCTCCCCCGGGGAGGAAGCGATAGAAGACCACATATCTGACTCTCTGTCCGAGGAACATATGGTAGTGACGCTGTCCTCACCTGGGCCCAGTCTTTCTTTCACCCTGTGTTTGCTGCAGAGCTATGCAGCCTACCGGCCGGTCCAGCACTTTAAGGGAAGCAAACTACCCGTCCTGATCCGACAGAACTCCAGAAATGGAGGCGCTCGGCTGCGTTTCCCAGATTCTCTTCTAGGGACGTCTTATGGCGAGAGTCACAATCATATGCCCACTCCCAAGCCGGAGACCCCTTTAATCAGGGTTAATTTGAAAGAGACTCACGATCTGAACTTTGCTGACATGGAGGATTTATTGGAGGATTTATACAAAGAGTATCCTCCCCCACCTCCACATCAGGTATTAGACCTTACAGAAATCAGTGTTGCTACTGGGAGGGGCTGTAGTTTTACTCAGCAGGACCCTGAGTGAACCAGCCTAACAGGCTTCAACGTCTGACTGCGCGCCCTGAATTACCCCCCTCCTCTTTTTCTAGTTTGAGCAGCTTCTTTATTAAGCTCAAGAGGATGTGATCTGTGGTTTGTGTGTAAGTGTGTGATGTGCTCAGGCTGCTATGAAAGTGCAGTGAGGTTTAGGTAGGCCGTTGTACATGGCATGGCCTAATGACCGTGTGTGTGCACAAACCAGAAGGTTCTACTGTGAAAAGAGGTAACAGGAAACAAAAGAAGATTATCCTCTGAGTGGTGGAAGGCTAACAGCATATGGGAGACATATTTTGACTCCCAGAAACAACTCGGAGTGAAAATGTTCTTGCCCCTGGTATCAAAGCCATATCAGTAGATTTTAAATGTCTACACTTAGAGGCTGTTCTGTTTTGTATTAGTTTTCTCAGCTGAACAATTTCCATGCTACTGTATGAACTTGCACTGATGGAGGCTGCCAGAAGCGTCAGTCTCTTTCATCTGCCAATAGTCGGATGAATTGTTGGAGAGTTTTCGAAAGGCTGCCCTTTTTGCAACTGGAAGATGTCCAGCTCTTGTAGCTGTCTGGAAGTCTTCCAGATGGACTGATGGATCAGACGGATGGCCTGCGTAATGTTTCGTAGTAACGCAGCATTGCCCGGCTGAATTTAGATAGCTTTAAATGGCTAAAACGGCTGTTGGCCTTTCCCCACTCTTTTCTATAAACTCACTGGGATTTGAAATCTGTCTAGGTCTGTCTGGGTTCAAAAGGAATGGAAACCTTCAACTGGCGAATTTTGGGAATCATTTGAAATCTCAAAATTTTCCAGGAATTTAAAAATATTTTTTTTTAGGTGTGTTTAAAAACACCTTATACCCAGTAGTAAGTTATGTACATGTGGTTGAGGAATAGCATAAATATACTCTGGTTTATTTGAGCTCTGCTCATTTTGCTCAAGATTATGCAAAGATACATTTTCTTAACTTGAATAATTATAGTTATGATGTTTAATATTTTGAATTAAGGTTTTTCTTCTTAAGGTAATATAACTGCTACAGATTAAGAGTAGCAGGCATTTCACTACTTAAATATTTCAATGCATGATTTGGCCTTGTTCAAGTCTGCATAGCTCTACTGAATTTTCTCCTCTGGTATGAATGTTAGCAGTACCAAACAAAAACCCCAGATCACTCCAATCAAGGATCTTCTGTGTTTCTGAAATTTGTTCTTTCAAGCACAGTACGGTGACAGAAGTAGGTTAGATAAGGGGAGACATTAAGACCGAGTGGCTCCACTGTTGGCCTATTTTCCGCAGGCCTTGAGGCAAAGTGATCCACACAATGTCAGACCTTCTCGGCTCATCTCAGGCGTAGTTGGATGCTATAGCAATAACACTCAAAGCTTTTTTCTGGTTTCTGAAAAATAAAGCTTTGTGGATTTATTGAGCTAAACTATGAACCATACTACACACTAACCTCAGTGTTAATAGATGTATAGATTGCCTCGCTCTGTCCTACTAGGTTGTGTCCTTTCGTGAAGACTTTCCAGAGGGTCAGAGCGGCTGATGGCAGAAGTTTTCAGCAGCCTAGTTGACCTACTGATAACGGGGTGTTTCTCAATGTCAAGCCGCCTTGCCTACCCAGGCAATGCCTCAGTAGGCAAGGCGCCTTTCTTCAGAGCACGCTGTCCTTCTTTGGTCAAAGAAAACTGTTAAATGGAACAGACTTGCCTCACGTGACCGCGGCTGCTGGCTTACGTGCTCTGTTTACGTCTCGCCCGTCGTAGTGGCATAATATCGTAGTAACATTACGTCAGCCATGGAACTGGAAATAAGCCATGGAACTGGAAATAAGCAATAATGAGCTTTTTGCTTATTTTAACTGTGTATATGTCGGTTAAATCTATTGTGTAAGCTAATTAGAACCTTGTAGCCACCAAAGCTGCAACTACTAAGCAACTAACCAACCACATCATATATATAGCATATAATAACAATAAAAAAATAAAAGAAATATTTTAGATATAAGCCCGATAGCTACAGTTAGTTGACTTACATTTAAACGGGAAATGTAGCCCCGAAGTTTCTGCTGCCTGCTGCTACCGCGCTGTATTCTGGGAAATGAGAAGGCATCAAGGCGCCTCTGATGTATCCTTGGTCACTTAGCTAAACGGCAGTCAAACGGAGGACAGATTCCTTGGTAGCACCTGATGACGTGTCTCCTAGGTAAATGGGTTGGGACCAATGTGAGGTTCCTTGTCATTTAGAAACACCCACGATGTTCACCAATTTAGATTTCTCTTTAAGGATGATATAGGAAGACATAAACCTATTTGACTGTATGAAAACAAAACTGAGATGAAGTTGAAGTTTGAGCTGTCTTTAGCAGTAAGCAATAATAACAAATTACGCCCCATTTACATGTGGCCTTCCACTCTGCAAATAGGTAAAATATATGAGTACTTGAAAGCCCTCTCAGAACTTCCTATTTTAATGGTTCAAAAACAGAAATTGAAAACCATCTTGGTACCACCACATACGATAATGTTAATAATCTTCCTTAGTTTTGAAGGCTGAAATCTTTCTGAAAATCATCTGATTCACCAGCTGATTTTTGTATATATTTTTTATTGCTTTGTATTGCTTTGGTGTATCTTTAGTATTACATAGTCTAATATGGAGGTTTAGCTTGTTGTACACTTTTTATGAGTCAGAGACAAAATATTGAGCTTGCTACAAATGACTTAAGTTTGACATGTATATATTTTTTTTCAGAGTCTGGTTGAGGAGCAGCAAAGTCAACTCAACCAGTACGAATGTGCGGCGGGTCAGTGCGTCAGTGAGCTGCAGAAGGCCCAGCTCCAGGTGCAATCCCTGCAAGCCAAGATCCAGGAGAGCGAGGCCAACAACATGGTGAGGCACAATAAAAATAGCGGCACCTTACAGCTTGATATTTTTATCATACCGAAGGTCTCCTTTTGCTTTTCCGTCTCCAGAAGCTGCAGGAGAAGCTAGACGAGATGGAGTGTGAGCTGCGTTCGCTCCGACAGGCGGCCCAGAGTCAGGAAAGAACCATTCAGGGCCTCACAGAGTCCATCACTACCAAAGACAGCGAGGTGTGTGTGCAGAAACATGGAAAGGCAAAAACGAGACAATTCCTGAACCTTTTTTTTTTAAATGTGCACACTCCTATTTTTCCTTCTCTCTCTCTCTGAAGGCTCAGGAGCTGTACCATCTGATTGAAGGCCAAAACAACACTCTGTGCAAGCTACAAGAACTGGCCCATCGCAACCAGCTCGCTAAAAGCCAGGTGGGACCTCCAGATCATTTTTTTGTTTGTTTTCTGACCCAGAATCTGTCCCTATTCAAGGTGAAGATATAAAATCTTTTTAAAATGTATTTTCTGAAGACTCCTGCAGGAATGAGTGAGTCGCTAACACTTGCCCAGCTGCAGGGCGAGCTGGTCAGGGTGCAGAGCTCTCTGTTCTCTCTGGGTCTGGAGCTGGAGGCCAGCCAGAGGAGTCTAAGACAGAGCCAAAGGCAAGGGGACGACCTGCTGAGATTCAAGGACAGACTCAACTCTGACCTACAAGAGGCACTGCAGCATAGGGAGGTCACAGAAAAACACAACCAGGTCAGCACCGTCACACATGTGCCATTTACCCGAATACATAAGGCGTGCCTGTGATATCTCTCCTGTTCCTGCTGCAGGACCTGCGCAGTGCTCTGCAGAAGATTCGCTCTGAGGTTCAGACCAAAGAGATGGCTCTGAAGGAGTTGGAGGCAGAGAAGACCGCAGTAACACAAGAGAAAGACAGGATCGTTACACAGCTCGAGCGTTCCCTCCAAGACAAGGAGCAACAGCTGCAGGTAGGATCAAAGCCACACTTTGCATTCCCAAAGATGCACCCTTCATGGAACGGATTTTGGATCCTCTTGTGAATGTGGCTGTCTTTAGGAGTATACTGAGATGATGGAGTCGACAAAAAGCTCCAAACCAAGAGATGTTCTCGTGGAGAAGCTGAGGGAGCGGATTAAAGAGAGAGACCGAGCTCTGGAGGTAAAACATAAACCTATGCAGTGACGTTGTTATCGTAACAATTCAAACTCCTCAAAAAAATGGCAAAAAATACTTTTAACAACCATTTCTCTCCTTTTAATGATACCAGTTGGTGTTTCAAAGCATTTTTAGTCATCCTGACAAGCTGGAACAACTTTTAATAAGCATATATTAATGGGGGAGTACCACAGATAAATGTGCGCCAATAAGTGCCAGATCCAAACAAATTCAGAACAGCTTGACATGTTCTGCTCCTCATGCTGGTCACCAGCTTTGCACTATTTTAATCTCCTAATTGAATGTGTCGCTGAAGTTCAACCAGCTTGGTGTTGTTGGTTGCTCTTCCACAAACTAGCACTCACATTCATGCATTCCAGAGCACAACGGCTAGACTTGGGCTCTGAAGTTGTGGTGATCCTGGTTCTGTGGAGGGAGTTTTGTCATCAACCTGAAGGAAAAAGTTAATTTCTAAATTCTGGAGATGTGTTTTGTGTGTTGCAGAGACTTACCGCCTCACACCATCACTTTGTCCCTCTTGAAAGGCATAACGCTATCCATGCACTAATCTGCACATATCAGGCCTAGTTGTGCAGGTGGGATTGCAGGCATGAAGGTTGACCAGTCTGCCTTTCACTGGCTAATCAGAGATCTATATGTGACAAATCTTGACTCTAAATCTTTAAAAGAAAGTAGCGGTTTCTCTGTGAAGCAAGGACCATTCTGATTTTGGGTGTTGGTTTCCTGGGATACCATCTTTATAGCCTCTTCTGGATTTGAACTGACCTGAAATGTGGCATTTTGTTGCTTGGAGAGAACACACAAACTCAACGAAGTTGCAGGACCAGAGCTGCCAGTCTGTTGGAATTTGAAGCTCAGAAAAACAGGAGAATATTGCAGGGGTTTTATTCGAGGGGATACATAATTAATAATTCCAGACTCATTTTGAGGAGATTAAACACAAAAGATAATTGGAGTTATAATCAAACAGCCTTAATATCAGACTGGAGGATTTATTAAACCAAGGAACGCTGTTGCTCCTCGCAGCGCTCCATCGATGACAAGTTCCGCTGTCTGGAGGAACGTGAGGGCCAGGTGAGGGCGCTGCAGCTCGCCCTCAGGGAGAAGGAGCGGGACCTGGAGAGGCTCCGCTGCATCCTGTCTAACAACGAAGAAACCATCACGGTACGCTGATCAGTCCATCTCGGAGACATTTCTCAGATGTTTGCTCCTACAGTTTGTATGAAAGCATCTGTGCGGCTTTGCGTTATTGCACTTCTCTACCATCAGAGTTTGGACGCTCTGGTGCGCAGTAAAGAACTGGAGCTGGAGCAGGCAGCAGAGGCCTACAGAAACCTGCAGTGGCTGAAGCAGAAGAGCGAGGAGAAGGAGAAAACGGCTCTCAGAGAGAAGGACACCATCGTTCAGCAGCTGCAGGCGGCCCTGCAGGTGCGCAGCCAGGAGACACAGGTAACAGATAAGAACGCCAATTACAAGGGCCTTCAGAGTGCAGCTGTTTGGCCGAACCGGTGTTTCCAGTTTGACTTTTGCAAACAGAACAGATTTGCTGACCGTGGTCCCCGTGGTGGATTCCTGTCTTATGTACATGTGCAGGATCTAACAGCCGCCCTTGTTGCCCGAGTCCAGGCTGGTCCCTCTGGGGTTATGGAGGAGCTGAAGGCTCGGCTGGCTCTTAAAGAGAAGCTTTTCCAGGAGCTGCTGTCCGACCACAGCCGGCAGACCGATGAACACCAAGCACAGGTCCAAGATCTGCTCAGCACGCTCAGCTCCAAAGATCAGTACCTCCAGGTATGCAGTGGTGTGAAGGGAAGAATGTCCAGCTGACCGATGATGGATCAGAACAGTCCCCCTCCATCTGCTTTTCTTTCAGGACTACTCCTACAGGCTTTCACTAGTCGTGAGTGAGCGCACAAATGAGCAGCAGGAACTTCGCAAACAGTTGATGCAGTTGGAGCAGGAACTAAGTGATCTGAGAATGGAAAAGGAGAGGGAGACTGGAAGAGAGACGGAGAATCTACGAAAACTGCTCAAGGAAAAGGAAGCCTTAATCCAGGTATCTCGTCATGCATCTCTCCTCTTTTTCTCCCTCGCCTTGTCTTCTGCAACTCCCCCGATCTTCACTCTATGCCTTGTGTCAGGAGCTGATTCAGGAACAGGAGGAGGCTCTGCAGGAGGAGAGGGAGGCTGAAACGAAAGCTCTGAAGGAGGAGATTCAGCTGCTGCTAAAGAAGGAGAAGGAGGCTCAGGTATCTTCTTCCGACCCCCCCAAGATGCTGCACCAAAGCCATCTTGGCGTTTAAATTCACATGGTGTTGTTGCGTCTCTGCAGAAGGAGATCTCTGATTTGCGTGCTTCTCTGACCCAGAGGCAGAATGCAGCGACAAAAGATGGCACCCATCAGCAAGTAAGAGTGTGTCACTTTGGGGGGAAAAATTTATATATAATTGTTTTTTTTTTTTTGGTGCACGGTACTTGGAGGAAGCAGTCATACTTTTTCACGTTTTTTGTTTTTCACTTCACAGAATTTTGTGCATCTTGATATTTATTTTTGTACAAAAAAATGTACCAGGCATTTCTGTTCTGTTCTTATTTTGATATCCTTGAAAAAAACACATTTTGCAAACCTATATGGAAGATGTTCCTAGAAGAAAACCCTGATCTACCTCATGGTTGCCTTTCACATGGAAGCCCAATAAAACACATCTACATGTGTGGTTGCAACATAACAAAACTTGAAAATGTTCAAACAGTAAGAATATGTCTGCAGAGCACTGTATATTTTAAACTTCTCATGCTTCTGGTCTTCAGTGTGTGCTGGAGCAGCTGGTGTCTGAGTACAACAAGCTGAATGATGCCCTGAGGACAGAAAAGCGGTTCTACCAAAATCTGACCCAGCTTAACAGGAGTGATGGGTAAGGGGGGGATTCATTCATGCTATGAATACAAAATGTTTTTTTGGGTGGGGGATTTAGTGTTTATTATTTCCTCTTTTTGCAGTAACAGCAGCACAGACAAGTTACAGACCCTCCATACTGAACTAGACTCAGTTCAGGCACTCCGAGGGCAGCTGGAGGAGGTTCTGTCCAGGACCCGCAGCATGGCCCTGGCACTGGAGCGGGCAGCTAAAAGGCAGCCTGACTTTGGAGGTGGGAATGGGCAGGGACTCCCCTCCACGGCTGCGTTCGGCACTCTCACTAACGCACCCTGATGCTTGGCTCTTCGGAGTAAAAGTATAAATGTGAGACAGAGCTGCCTCTGAGCACTGAGGGTCAGTCCTAGAAACGAGTGTGTTGATAAAGAAAGTTTAATAAGGAAGGGTATGACCCTCTGTCTGGAGACAGCTTTGTCCTGTCAGCACCAGCTCTACTCACAGAACAAGCTCTGTTTAGATTAACCTGATATGATTTTTTTATTTTATTTATTAATATATTCTGTGATCGTTGTGTGGACGTGTTTTATATTGTCTCTAATGACTGCCTGCTGTTCTGTATTGCCATTTCTATGTGCCGTGTCTCACCGGCTATGCTGTTTCACAGTGAAGTTTCGTCTTGTGGAGATACCCGCGCCTTACGGTGAAACGTCTCACCATCCATCATGTTTTTTTATGTCATCTGTTCGTCTGCATTTAACAGAGGTCCAAAGATGGCGTAGGACTTCCACTCTTAAGGGGTTTTTCACAGCTCTGTAACGTAAACCAGCGCCACTTTAGTTACATTTTAGTCCAGCAGATATGCACGATTGAGATAATAAATTTAAGCTGGTAGGTGCTGGTTATTATAGGAAATTAATGTAATTATTTTAATAAATGCATCATTATGCAACATGTGCTTATCAGTTCCGTGTTGTATTGAGAAATATCCACAGATTTGCCTGCACACATGTGAAACATTACCAGCCTGTTAGAAGTTATTATTGGTAGAAGACATATTCCAGGGATTCTCATCTTGCTTCAAAGATTGAATAAATGTCAAAACTTTTGGGGGTTTTTATGCATTGAAAATAAATGTGTTGTTTTTTGTCTAAAGTACCTCTGGTATGGACTTATTTTTATTGTGTTAAATTAAGAAATTCGTCATAGAAATAATATATATACATTCAATCGTCAATCCAAAAAATGTTTCTCGATTACTCCTTAGATCCAATCTTTAAAGTGGTTTTCCTGTTTGAATAACCATAACTGAATAAAGTTAGGATTTCTGAAGATTATATTTTGATCTAACGGAAAAAAAACAGACCCATCGACATCAAATGGAAAAGTGTATTTCTCCAAATTCGATTTCCCTCCATCTCCTGGCTTCCTTATGCATGAAACTGTGGCATGGTTGTCCTGTTTGCATGACTGATCTGCTTTTAACACCCTGTTCAGTATTCCCATTCTACACATAGGGAACATAGACCCATCAGGCATAGCATTATGACTAGTACCTATCTCATCATCGCCGCACCTTTTAATAGATGGAATATAATGGGAAGCAAGTTAATGTTTTCCCCCTAAAGGTAACTTGGTAGATACAGGAAAAATAGGAAGGGGAAAGATGTGATGGAGTTTGACAACTGGGTCGAAGCATCTCTGATACTGCAGCTCTTGTGTGATGATCCCAGTTTGAAGTGGTCTGCATTTATAAAAAGTGATATCCAAGGAAGTAACGGAGTACAGGATCAGGGTCTTCCAGATTTTATAGATCACTGTCTATTCTGGTTATATTTGTTAAGTTAATTCTGGTTCTAATGAAAAACAATAATACACAGTGCATTAAAATGTATTGCTAGTGGGCTGTAGATCAGTGATGCATGTACCATCGATATCTGAGGCCTGTTTCTGCTGCACAGTGTGCTCTGCCACAAAACAAAAATGGTTCAGGAATAGTTTTAGGAGCTGAAATAGACTCTGAATTTTCCAGATAGACGAGACAGATTCACAAGGGCCCCTCCTTTAAGCCCCTAAAAGATCTGCTGCTAAGTTATTGGTGGTAGATACCACAGCACTTCTTTAAGGGTCTGGTGGATTCAACGCTGTGACAGGTCAGGCTATTTAGGCAGCAAAAGAGTCATAATGTTATGCCTGATCTTTGTATGTTTAAAATATCTGATGTGAATGACAGAAATTATCATTTCTTTGTAATAATAAAAACTAGCCTGGACTAAACACACATGCCTTCAGTCAGTGGTGCAGAGCACGAACAGATTCCCACGTTCAGCCCTTTTTCGCTCACAGAGCGCATTGTTCAATCAATAAATGCTCTGTATTGGGCTGTGTGAGTTGGCTGCTCTCAGTATCAACACAAACTTCCCCCTTAAACTTGTTTACAGATAGAGTAACATTAAACTTTTACCAGAAGTAAATGATTTGATAAAATATCCGTAAGGTGCTCTGAGTGACTGTAGAAACAAACCCAAAGGACTCCTACTGAAAAATGAAAAATTATTGTGTGAATCTATTTCCCTTTTAAAGTTCCTGCTGAAACACTTTCCACTGAACCTCTTTTTCCTGCAAGGCAAATATTTTCTCCAGCTCCTCTCTTATTCTTGGGTTATTACCCACAATACATCAGTAAAACATACAAATCTATTAAACGTGGTAACCAGTCAGCACAGAGGTCTTTTAATGTCAAAATCTACTTTCAGGTGTTTTTTCTGTGAAGCTAAAGTTGGTTTTAGGAGTACATTCACAGACTCCTTTTTAAGTGTTCTTTTGGGGGGAGATGGCTAACAAAATATGACAACATTTCCCTTCAGTCACATGACTGAGTGAGGTCAGTGGATTGACTGGGATGGAGTGGGTATGCAGGAGCAAAAACACAGAATAGGAAGAAAAGCTGCAACCTAATAATTATATAACAGAACTAAAGAAAGCGGATGCTGTTCTTACATGGTTGTTGTGGTTCAGATTTCAGCTCAGAAGAGGATGAGGAGGTAGAGGCAGACGAGGAAGACGGAAGCAGCGAAGAGTTCACTGACAGCATAGAGGAGGACGATAACAGCTCCATTCAGGTAAAACCTAATTTCTCACTCTACAAGAACTGTGTGTCTTTTCTATTTATAAAAACAACTAAATGAATGCTTTTATCTCTTTTTAGACTCCCGCAAAGCCTCAACTAGGTGATGATGACACTGGGCGGCTGGTAGAGGGGACATCACAACATTTTAAGCAGCTTGAACAAGTGCATTCAGAGCTGGAGGGGGATGGATACACATCTTTATCTGAGAGGAGGTGCATAGTTCAGAATCTCCTCAGATATATCAAAGTTTGTTTGTTTTTAACTTTTCCCCTCCTCTGTGCTGATTCCTCTTTTTTTTTTCTTCCTACAGGAGTGCCCTGCAGATGTTACAACAGGAGAATGAGGCTCTGAGAGAAAACCAGAGACGTCCTGCAGCAGCAGGGCGAAGGAGGAACGCAGAGAGTAAACTGAACCGAGAGGAAGAGGAGGAGGAGGAGGAGGAGGGTAGCAGTGCAGAAGAAGACGATGAAGAGTTTGAATCATCTCCAGTTTTTTCAGGGAAGCGAGGTCCCCCTTGTGTTGGCATCGAGTCGGGGAAGAGGCACTGTAAGAGGCCATGCTCGCTGGACCTGACCTCCAAACAAGCTGAGACGGTAATACCTTCTCTACATTTACTTTAACACTAATTGTTTGGTAATTAAATTTTCAAATAATATCTAGAAAAAACCCAAATTGATCAATCTGTAATCCAATAAAGTTATCCACTTAGTAAAACTCATGATCCTATTTTCTCCAGTCATTCATGTCACCACTAAATGTATTTTGTTCACAGTGTATTGAAAAAGTTTTTATACCCCTAAAACCCCTTTTATTTCTTCCATTTTTGTTACTTTGCAGCCACAAACTTCAATGCATATCTATTTGGATTGTATGTGAGACCAACACAAATCAGTGCAAAAGTAAGACGGAAATGATTTGTGGATTTTATTTTTCATTCCAAATCAAAACCACAAAAGGGTGGCAAGCATTTTTTTATTCAACTTTCCTGTGTCTACTTTGTAGAACCACCTTTTTATGTAATTAAAAGCTCCGGCACCATTACCCAGTGACCTACATCAGAATTATGCTGGTATTTAGTCGTCTGTAATGCATAGCCAATTCTTCTTCTCAAAAGAGTTTAAGTTCAGTCAGACTGGATGGACATTGCCCTATTTTTAGCTTAATCTATCTTCCTCTCATTTTGAAGTTGCTTTCCTATCCTTTCAATTAAATGCTCCCACATCATGATGCTGCCCCCACCATGCCTTGGGAATAATCTGAATAGTGTGTAATGTGCAGTGTTAGTTTTCAGACACACTTTGTCATCCGGTGAGATCAGCTTCTTCCACTTGTTTGCTGTGACCCCCATCATGGTTTGTCTTCTTGCCACTTTTCCATTCAGGCCTGATTTGTCATATCCTCAGTTTTTTGTTCTCCTGTCAGCCGATTCCCTGCAGCTCCTGTTTTCATGGGGCTTCTGTTCCTCCCAAGTACAAATAAACCATGAATCATTTTCCTTTATTTTTGCAAACACATTCGTCTTTGACATACAATTTCTTTGCATTAAATTTTAACATTGACAGTACAAAATATATTTTAAAAATTGTTCAGAAGGTATAGCTTTCCTATTTACATATATTTTCTCTATTTCCTCAATAAATCTAGTCTCTGTGCCACATAACTTGTTTTTCCATTTGATGTAATTTCAAAATAGGAAGAACAAAACCTTTAAAAATTGTTCACTTGCTAATATTCCATATTGTCGCCCAGATTCTCTGGGAGTGCATATCTGGACCTCATTTGTTGCTAAATCTCCTTCCTTTTGCAGATGGTGGAGACCACTGGTGGTAGCCGCGAGGTGAGACCAATTTGGCGGGACATAGAGGAGGGTCTCCAGGAGCAGGCGGCTCGACTTCGCTCTGACCTGACTCTGAGCCTCCAGGAGAACAGAGACCTGAAAGAGAGGTTGATGGTGTCTGAAGCCACCGTCCAGGCTCAGGCTGAGCAGCTCAAGGACTACAGAGACCTGCTGAGTTAGTTTTTCCTAAACATGTATAAAAAGACGCCTGTGTTAAAAAAATACAATCAGATTCTGATTGTTGCTGTGTTATTGCAGCAGAAACATCTGTGCAGCAGGCGAATAAGCAGGTCCAGGTGGATCTCCAGGATCTCGGCTACGAAACCTGTGGTCGCAGTGAGAACGAAGCTGAGAGAGAAGACGCCAGCAGTCCAGGTGATCCACAGAGATAAGGTTTCTCTGAGACCAAATATTCATAATCAGCCCTCAACAATACCCTCCTGTGTAGTTATGCGTAATCACGTCTCTCACGCTCTCCGATCTATCAGAGTTTGACGACTTGGAGATGTGCACGTCGCTGTCCCAACCTCAGGACTGTGAGGGTTTGAGTGGCAGCTGGTACGCTGGGAACTGTGGCGGTAACAGAGGAGCTAACAACATGGAGGACGACTCTGCGACTCTCCAGCATCTGATCCAGGATCTGCGTTCTCAGCTGACCCGCTGCCACAAGGTGATCCGTGGCCTGCAGCTACGAGTCCGCTCTTTGTCTGCCACAAGCGACTATGCCTCCAGTCTGGAGCGCACGCCCCGCAAGGTTACTGACGCATTCCCCTCCGGTATCCAGTATGTTCCAGTTTTTTCCACAAACAGAACAGTGCAAGTCTTCCATTTGATGTCCACCTGCTAGGTTAACTGGGCGTTTGAGGGATCGGCGGGCCCCAGTGGGGTGGAAGAAGACGAAGGCTGGATGTCAGACACCCAGGGAGCGCGCTCCGGCGCCAGACCCAGCAGGGAGCTGCAGGAGCTTATGGAAAGAGTCGCGTCACTCGAGGCTCAGCTGAAAACCACCGCTGCAGAGGGCAAAGGTCAAGCGGAAGAGGGGAAATGTGCTACCTGGCCTGGGTGAGATGACACAAACTGAAGTAGGGAAAAGACGAGACTGATGATTCTTACAGCCTGGAGCAGATATTCTCTGGGGCAGATCCACTTTCTCTAGTTTATCAGCAGATGATCATGAGTGTTGAATCATAAGATCATAAGCTACCCTTAAGACTATTGTTCCTTCTCTTTAGGAAGTATAACTCTCTGATCCAGGCTCAAGCTCGTGAGCTTTCGCACCTCAGGCAGAGGATAAAAGAGGGGCAGGGGGTCTGCCACATCATGACACAGCACCTGGGAGATACTACTAAGGTGCTGCAGTTTCTTTTGCTTTTACTGTTTTTTTTTGTTTTTTTTTCCATGTTCTAAAGCATGAGCCTGATGTGAAGGTCTTAAGGGGAGATTTCCCGTTTATGTATTCATAATTGCTTCAACTCTTAACTGTTTTCAGGCTTTTGAAGAGCTCCTGCGGGCCAACGATGTGGATTACTACATGGGTCAGAGCTTCAGAGAGCAGCTGGCTCAGAGCAGCGCCCTGGCACAGAGGGTGCTCACCAAGATAAGCGGACGTAAGGAGAACCTTTCTTTCAGATCGGCAAGCAGGGGTACCATCTTAACTTCCATCCTTCTGAAGCTTTTGCTCACTCCTTCAAAATGTTCCATGTTTTCTGTTCGCAGGTGAGGGGGCCGAGAAACACGGTGAAAAAACAGGCCATGAGCTGCTTGCCTTAAGGTGTGTCTGAATTTTCATACTTTATTTATCTCTGAATGTGTGCAGCACAGGTCAGTAGTTTACATCCACGTATCATCAGCTGGAGAGTTTTATTGAGTTTTGTGCTTTTTATGATGCATTCACATCATTCTTTTTCCACAGTGCAATGAAGCTACAGCCAACAACTTCCGCAAAGTTTTGCGTATTTGTAATTTATTGTGGATTTTCTTTGATCCAAATGGGCCTAAAGTCATATATACAGAGACAGTATATGTACCATGTTCCATGGTAATTTGCACAAAAAAAGCATCTTTTTTTGTCATCAGTGAAATCTTTGTTACAACTTTGGCTGAATATTTGTCCCTTATTCTTATCAGAAGTGGTAGAGCTTATTTTCACTGGCTGCTTTCCTGACTTCATGCTAGGCCCTAACACAAGACAGGTATCTGTTTAGGTGCCTGCTTCATTTTCTAGTTGGAGCAAATGATCAAAGTTTAATTAGCTTCAAACTCAGACAGCATCAGTTTTTTGATATTGACACACCATCCAGTGCACCATTCTATTGGTGGAGGCACAAGCACATGGGAAAAATTTTGTAAAAATATAATCTGTCACTAGCATTTTGATTATTACTCATTTACATATTCATTCTATGGTGGATGGGAGCACCTTTTGATGTGTAAGTATGCGACATACTCCCTGATGATGCTGAAGCTGGCACAGGGCGGAGGGTGATTATCCCTGGCGGAGATCCGCGCCCTCTGAGTGCTTTTCTAGTTAACAGTAGGACCATTTTTTCTTTGAGATAGTGAAAACTATTTTATTAGAACTGATCAAACTCGGACATTGACTTGTGGCCCTTACTGCTTGACTTTTTCCCTCACGTTTTTCTCAGCAACGTATGCAGTGTCAGTCGCAGCTCTATGATTGGTCAACCTCTTGTTAGTTAACCAGCTTCAGCCCAATAACATATTACAGTTGTGACTCGTGTTTGACCATTAATTTGCTCTGTCTTATAACACAATTTGAAACCACATGGTTGTTGAAGGCAACTAAAGGTTAATCTGTGCTCCTAGCTTACTACAGGTGCTGTAGTTGAATGAGTGACCTATAGGTGCCCCGCCTGGAAGGATTAGGACCTTCAGCACTGCCGTTTCTGTGTATTTATTATTAGGATAGTTTTTACATCAGGAGGCTTTAATAGGGAAGTAGTAGCCAGGAGGTGGAAATTAAGGCACTAGATTAGTTTTATCATCATGTCTGAGAAGATGGAAAAAGAACAGATGACACTTTAGAGAAGCATTTGCTGCTTCCTATCAATCTAGGAAAAGTTAGAAGACCGTTAACTATTTTAACTCATCGATTCAAATTAAGAAAGAATATTATCAATTGTTTAAAAAATGTACAATTGATAGTACCCAAGCAAATGTATCCCAAAGCAAGACTGTTTAATGCTCAGAGAACTGCATCCATCCTGCGATTCTGTTTTCAGGTTTTTATATTTGTGACAGAAAGAAAATTAGGGATAATGCACAGCAAAAAAACAAAAACCCAAAGACAAACAGTTCACCCAAACTATTAGACTCAGGGTGGAGGGATGATCATTGGGGCTTGTTTTAAAGCCACAGAACCCGTCAGTCTTCAAATTGACCATGAACCTATCTTTCCTGCGCCAATTTCTGATTTTGTTTTTTTCCCATGCAGGCTGAGCAAAGAACTACAGCACAAAGATAAACTCATTGAGTCGCTGCACACTAAGCTCCGACAACGTCCAGAGACTCCATCCAGCTGTCACGCCCTCTCTGAGACCACTGACCAATCAGACAGGACCTCCCTGGTGTCTGATGAGTACCAGAGCAACGACGACTTGGAGCTGTGCTCGGACATGGTAACCACAGAGTTTCAGGAAGAGCATCGGCTGCGGCAGCAAGGGCACGCGACGGAACCAGACGGTATTTTTAAACTCTTAAACTGATTTTTTCTTTCTTTCTGTGATATGCATTGTTCCGTCCCTTCACCTCCCATACGCCTCTTCTAGTTCATCCATCTCTCCCACCTCTCCGTGGCCTCCTCAAGGCTTCCAACAGCTGTCCTAGCATGCTTTGCTCAGCCACTATAGGTCTGAACACTCCTGCAGGTAGAGGTATGGGAGTCAAAGCAGAAAAATAAAAGAAATCATCCATTTGTTTGGTATGTTTCATTTCCTGTTATTTTCCTCCAGCCCCTTTCAGTGCATCCATCTCCTCCCTCTCTGTATCCCCTGGCCCTTACGTCAGGGGTCACGAAGTCGTTTCTGACCCCCGGCCCAGGGCCCTCTCTGTTGCTGCTGTTCGTCCAGAGCTGGACATGCTCTACAGAAAGATGCATGAGCAGAACAGGGGTGAGGGGCCACAAAGAGCGTGTCATGGGAAATCTGTTTTAGATTTGCATATTTTCATGCCATTTTTTAGCTCACTCTTCTCCTCCTCTCTGCATTTATTTGAACGCAGGCTTTCCAGTTCCCCAGGACAAGACCCTGTTTGGTCTTTCACCGAGCCCTCATAACCAGCACGACATCTCAAGCTACAACCAGCTATCCCATCATGCCTTTCAACACTACCAGCTTGGTGGCATCCCTGAAGTCCACTCCGTTAAATCTGACTCAGGTCTTGTTAGAGGACAGCCTCTGTGGGACATGGACAGCTTGGCTCAGCCGACTGGAGCCTTTTCTGGAAACCAAACGGCAAGCAACCAAGCAGGTGTGATGGCATACAAGTTTGATGAGAGTATGATTGTGGGTCAGTTTTTAATCTACGGTGTCTTTCAAACTTCATTGTATGCTTCAAGGGTTTTGGGATAGAACAACAGAAGGAAGTGCGCCGTTCAAATGGGACCAAAACTAGAAAAACAAACTCACCATCCTCAGTGAAAGACATTGTAAATGGTAAATGGACTGAGCTTTTCTAGTCTTACTGACCACTCAAAGTGCTTTACATTGAAGCCACATTCACCCATTCACGCTCACATTCTACACGGATAGCCAGCATGGCTCGGTAGGACGATGTAGAATTTGGGGGTTAAGTGCCTTGCCCAGGGGCACATCGACATGGAGGAAGCTGGAATCGAACCTACGTCCCTCCGATTGCAAGCCAACTACTCTACCACTGAACCACAGTCGCCCACAAGGTAGCGACATAGTACTGTGGTGATGCAAAAATAAATCTGACTAAGAATCTGTGGCAAGACTAGAAAATTGATTTTCACAGATGCTGCCCATGCAATATTACTGGACTATTAGTAGCAAATAGAAAGGACATAAATTCCCGTCTCTAGATCTGTAAATCTTCCTATTTTTTGCAGAAAAGGGTGGTTTTAAAGGACGTAAAATACTCATGCAAACCACACTTTTCAGATATTTTGTGTTTGGTTGTCTATTCCATATAATCCCAATAAAACACACAAAATTTGTGGTTGCAATACGGCAGCGGCATGAATTTGATTGCAAGGCCCTGTCTTAAGCTTCCCCCAGCTGAGATATTCTTGAGTGAGAAACTGCTCTACTGTTTGTCTGCAGGAGTAACTTTGATCGAGGAGCACCTCCGGGAGGTGAGATGTCTCCGGCAGCGCCTGGAGGAGTCCATTAGGACCAACGAGAGGCTCAGACAGCAGCTGGAAGAGAAACTGGGATCGACTGGCCGGGATCTAGGTAGAGCATATTCCCATGCTTGACTTGCACCAGAATACCTCAAAAGTATCTCTTTCTTTACATTTAATAAGCGAATAATCATCTTTGGCTTTTCAGGAGCACCAACAAACATTTATATTCAGGGCCTGGACACGGTCACCCAACTTTCTAATGAGGTCAGGGTCTTAAAAGAGGAAAATCTCAGTCTACAGTCTCGCCTCCTGCTCAGCACAGGTATTTCCTTGTAAAACCTGCAAACAACGGAATCATTTTAATTTCGTGCATTTTCACACAAAGCCATCGCCTATTTCGCGTCTTTTCTGTCAGGCACAAATGAGGAGGTGGTGCAGCTGCGGGAGGCGGTGTTCGCAGCCAGAACCCGGCTGAAGCAGGCCGAGCTGGAGGCCGAGCAGTGGAAGGAGGAGCTGAGACGTCTTCAAGCTCACAGTCAGGAGCAGGGGCAGCAGATTCATGCTCTGAGGCAGGAGAGACAGGCCAACCAGGACAGAAACAACAGGTCGGCGATTCTTCCAGCAATGCTTCTGCTGTGGTTTTTGTTTTACTTATATGAACATTAAAGTACAACTACCTCACCAGGCTACAGCATGAAATGTCCCTGCTGCAGCAGCAGCAGAGTGAGAGCAGAGAGCTGATCCACTCGCTGCAGAGTGAACTGCATGTTTATGATCGAGTGGTTTCCAGCACCAAGGCTAACAAAGGTCAGTCTGTCAGGCTTTTCTACATTTTAGTACTCAAATTTAAATGTCCAGCTATCTATTTATTGTTCCGAATAAACATAGCTCCATTGGCGCCATCTATTGGTAGAGTGGCTAAATACCTCATAGGTATAGTGGATATTTTAAGTATTTACACGTTTTAAAGTTTTTTTCATATTTTGCCTCATTACCACATCAGTGTATTTCAGTGGGGATTTTATGTGACATTTAGACCCCTTAAACTTACACCCTTAAATAAAATATTTAATGTCCGCTAAGTTGTAAAATAAGTCACAACTGTAGATCAGATTGGTGCAAATTCCCTTTCAAGTCTTCCACAGATTTTCAATTGGATTCGCATCCAGACTTTTTACTGGACCACTTTAACATCTGAATATATCTTCATCTAAGTGCTGGTGGTATGTTTAGTGTTATTTTCCTGCTGGGACAGTTTTTTTTGGCCACCTCTAATAGTTTCCCTATATTGTCCACACCGCCACCTGTTTGTTGTGTCACCAAACAGAATTCTTACACAAAGGCCAGTGTGCACGAAATGCAAATAATTTTCCTTCCACTTTACAAATATGTACTATTCTGTGTTGGTCTACCACATTAAACCACACAAAATACATTGAGGATTGTGGTTGTAGTGGAGAAAAATGTAAATAAATTCTAAAATCTTTAGTCGGGTATTTTATTTATATTATTTTAGGATAATATGAGAACAACACCTTGATAAAAGACTCCAAACCCCACATCCAAATCTATTCTACTGTTTTTTTCCTCTTCAGGCTACTTGTGTGAGGTCGCAGGATTCCCCGTGGAGCTGGGGGAGCTGCTGGGAGAGGTCAGGAGTCTGAGGGCCCAGTTGCAGAGCAGCGTCCAGGAAAACAGTGCTCTCAAACAGCTGGAGCTCCACAAGCAGCTGGAGCAGAAGTTAGGCGTCGGGTCAAGCCGGCCCCCGTCTCTGTCTGCGCTGTCCGCCAGCCCTCAGAGAGAAACCTTCTACAGACGACAGCTGCTGCACGGTTAGACTGAGCTAAATATAGCAGCGACACGCTTGTGATGCTCGGTGTGCTGTGGTGTGGACTGCAGTGTGTCCAAGCCTGCTCTGTGTATCTGTGTGCTCCACAGACCCAGCACCGTCTCCACCGGTCAGGGACATTGGTCTGTTTAACTGTGGATCTCCTGGTCCCCCCTACTCAGACCTGGATGACAGCCATAGCCCTGCTAATGGTGTGGCCTTAACTGCTCCTGCATTACATGCATCCTTTTTAATAATATTAACCATCAGATCTAAGCACAACTATTTCTCTTTTATGTTTAAAAAAGAAGCAGATTCTCATGTAAGTCTTCAGAAAATCTAATACACCCGCATTTCTTTCAGCAGACTCGCTTGACCCACACTCAGAACTGGAAGGGGAGGCCCCTGATGGATCGTTTGCCAACCGTAACGGTCGCCACGCCATCGGCCACATCGACGACTTCAGTGCGCTGCAGCAGCAGGTCCTAGAGGGCCGGAGCCTCATCCAGCGCATGGAGGCAACGCTGCAAGCCTGCCTCGGCCCACCACTGCTGGAAGGCAAAGAGATTGAGGCCAGTGAGACGGTCCGTTTTCATTATTCACATGCATAATCATGTTTAAACTGGAGCCTACTCGTGTCTGAATGAGTTCTTTTTGCAGGTTTTGGACTATGGATGTATAAGGAATCTTCTGTCCAACACTAAGACTCTGAGGCAGATCTTGGAGGAGGCAATGTCTCTGCTTAAAATGTTCTGGAGAGCAGCTCTTCCCAACACAGATTCCTCCATACAAAACCTTAAGAAGGTCTAAAAAACATACATTTATATTCAGTAGATTTGCCAATTTTTGATCCAACAACTTAAAAGCATCTTGTGTGTGTGTCTATAGGAGCAGTGCCTGCAGGAGGAGATTTTGTCCTTGAAGCTGCGTATATCTGAGCAGGAAGAAGTTCTTAAAGGGACAGTACAAAGACTTAGGAGCACCAGCCGCACCAAGGAGAACATGGAGCACTTCATAGTCAATCAGTGTGAGTTTTAAAGTATGTCTCTGTGCACAAAAAATTTGGATAAAGATTCAATCAAAGACCTAGTAAGGTTCCTTTAAAGAATTGTGTTTAACAGAATAAACTTTATCTCAATTCAAGATAGTCATCATTAAATTCTGTTTGACAGAAACGGTAAACAAGGAGAGTTGTTCTTATTTGTTGTTTTAAACATACAGTGAATTACAAAAAAGTATTCATATAAATGCTTGCTAGCACAAACTTTGACTTGTTTAGTTGAGATGTTACAGTTTTTAATAGGCCAACACAAAGCAGTGAATCATTTTGACCTCAGATGTTTGATAGAGAATACTAGAGAACCAACAGCATCATGGGGACTAAGGAACACAGCTTACAGTTCAGAGAGACATGTTGAAACTGGGTTAGGTTATTAAAAGGTTTGTGAAGGTCTGGACGTCTCAGAACTTCCCTTCTATCCATGACATTAAAATGGAGAGAGTGGTTAAACTACATGCCTACAAAGACATAAGATACCACCTAAAGAGGCAGGAGAGCATTAATAGCAGCCCAAGGGCCTATAACTACTCTGGGGGAGCTGCAGGGATCCATAACTCAGGTGGGGAAATAAGCAAAGCTGAAAACGCCACAACCTTCACAAATTTTACATTTTTTATTAAGAGCCAAAAGAAGTCACATTTTTATTTTGCACTTTGATACACAGCAAACATGTAGAAAGGTGCTCTGTTTAGGTGAGACCAGACTTGAACATTTTATTTCCCCAAAAGACTCACGGCTGTTACTTGAGGGAAAGGTGAATCTACAATGTTTTGACTGTGGCAGAATACATGCAAATGCCACAGTTTTCAGATTCTTGCGTGAATCATTTTCCTTCCTCTCCACAGTATGCACTACTTTGTGCTGGTCTACTGCATAAAAGCCCCGTAAAATACAAGGAAGTTGGAGATTATAATGGCACAAGATGTGAACTAGTTCAATCTGGTCCCATCCATTAGTGTGCATAAGCTAAATTTTTTTATGGTTTGTTTTTGCAGTATCGCGGACTCGTGATGTGCTGAAAAAAGCGAGGACAAATCTCGAGGTAACCTCGCTCAAATTTACTCAGATAAGATTAAATTGTCTGTGTGTACGCTCCATATTTGTTGTGTGATGAAAAGGGTTACCTGTTATGATGTCTGAAATGGCCGTCTTGAAGTCAGCACTCTGTCTCTTTGTTCCTTCATTCTGAATTTGTCTCCTCCTTTCTCCCCCTTTAATCCCTCAGAAGAACGAGCTGAGACTCTCCTCTCTAAGCTCCTCCCCCTCCTCTCCTCCTGCTGGTAAATGTCTGACATTTTGTATTGTGCCGCATTTGTACACGCTGTCCTGGGCTTTCCATTTCTCATCATCCCAAAGATCATGTTTTATGGAGCTCTTGTTCTGGCAAAGGCTCTTCTGGGAACTGGAGCTGTTCTTACCTGCCTTTCCTAATCATAATGACATCACTGCTTTCACATCCTTACAAAACTTAGAAATGCATTATTACAATCTATGCTTTACATTAATTGCTATTTAAAAAAACTAGGGATGCACAGATACCGATACTGGTATTGGGTATCGGCCTGATACCCTTTAATGTACTGGTATCCGTTAAAGGTAACCAATACCATGAACCAACACTTAAATGTCGAAGTTCTGCATTAATTTCAGTGAAAATGTTAATTTTTTTGCTTGAGTAAAGTTAGTTTGTGGTCATTTTTATTAATATTTTTTTTCTAATTTGCCATCATTTGTTGTAACAAGCAGAGAACAAATTAAAACCTGTCTTCCAATTCATTGCATTTTTTGTGGGGTACAAGTATGGGCATTGGTACATTGGTAAAGTGGTATCGTTGCATCCCTTAAAAAAACTAACACAACTGAAATATTGAAATGAAGTTGCTTTGAAATATTTCTTCCAATACTGCTTCCATAATCATGCAGCCCTGGTTACACTTATTGGTACTCCTGATGTGTAAAAAGGTACAAAATAAAGCAGGAAAATGACACCAGGATCATGTCAATCTGTAAAATTAATTACTATGAGATGATTCTACCATAACAAAGGATGAATTTATATGAGCATATTACTGTGAGAAAGACTCAAGAAAGTGTCTACCTCTGTCCTTTAGCAGCAGCAATGAGACGAAAAATAAAACCCTGGATTTATTCACACCATAACCAAACAACAAAATCACTGTTAGTGAATGTTGTGCTCTCTGTGTGATAGCGTTACTCATCATCTAATCACTCATTCTCAGCTCGTCATCTGCCAGTTCTGTCTTTGAAAGTTACTTGACAAACGTAACCTTTTGGACCAAATCTTACGGTTGGGATTGTTTTGAAATGATTGGTTTGACATTTTGGAAATTACATGTCCTCACTTTACTGGCAGAAGGCAATCATTGTGCATCTGCCTTATTCAACATTATCCGATATTGTTGTTGTGTATAGTTGGTGCGTGGATATATTCATAGAAAGATTTAATATAGCTAAAGCAAACATTTTTACTTACATTCACCAAGGACTGAAATATCATATTCATTTTGGGGAAGAAAGATTTTTTAACCAACCTACAGGTTCTTTTACAAATGTTCAGTTTTTTATTTTATTTTAGCTTTTATTAATACCAAACAGAGTCAATACAGTTTTCCTATAAAACTAAAGAAATTATGAATCTGCAATAGGTTTTATTTTCTCACAAGTTGTGAGACTGCTCAAGGGATACTAAACATTGAAGTGCTTAAATTATTTTATTTCATTCATTCAAAAGTAAAATAGCATTGGTAAAAAAACAAGCTGAAATAAATGTCGCTTGAATGAAAAGACGCAGAAAGAAGTTTAATCTTATGATATCTTATGACTTGTACAGCCACAAGAAGCATATGTATTTATAAAATGTTTTGTCAGACAAAGGAATCGGGGAGTCTTGGGCCATCCACTAATGTGAGCTTTCATTTCACTTCTAAGGCCGTTGTCTGTTTCTTTAAATGTTTTATATGTTTTACTGGGACCCAACACTTTAACCCGTTTTAATTCCAATGATGTATGAATGTTAAATGTACATGTTTATACTCTGGGACTCGGAAATACCACAGAACTAGATGGTATATAATATTAGACCATCATTTGTTAGTCTAGTGCCCAAAACAAATTTTATTTATTGTATTTTCCGTTCCCTAAAGGCTGATTGTCTTCTTCCTTCTAATCAGGAAACCTTCCAGTCAACCCACAGTTGACGTGGGTTGTTCTTCATATTGCCTAAAATTGAACATATTATAAATAAATATATGACAAACTGCCATAACAAAAAGAAAACATGGTTGAAGCATTCTGTAGCCTAAACTGTAGGCTAAAATGACTAGAACTTAATTTTAAATGTTTGGCACATTTTACCAAAATACTTATTGTATGTTTGATATTATTGTCTGATAAGTAATGAAATATACAAACTAAAATATTACAGATAAACTTAGGGAAAAGTAATTTATGTTACAGCAAATTTACTTTAAAGGAAAAAGAAAAAAAAATCTAGCCAAAACGTCATCTAACCCTTTCATGTAACTCTTGATAACAAAGAAAAAACATGTTGCAGAAAATGTCAAACTGTCTTTTCACCATCACACCCTTTCCAGACATTTTCACAAGCACTGATCATTGAAAATATTTGGTTTTCTTTTCATCCCCAGCTGAGGACCTTGGAGGCGCTGCCAGAGCACGGGTTCCTGATCGCGGTGTCCTGATGAGCAGCGGCTTTCCTGGGATCACCGGAGTAGAAGCCAATCGGCGTCTGGCGACGAGAAAGCGCAGCAGCCAGTGTCTGCTTTAGACTTTCAAAGCACCGACCTAAAGTGCTCTCATGTCTGACCCTCCTCCTCATCCAGTACACCAGCCTGTCCCTTCCCACTTAACCTGGCCAATTTTTTTCCGCCCAACCTCCTCTTGTTTCCTCTGGACAATACATAAGCATCACCTTGAGCCTCCCTTCACCACAGTTATTGTCTTTGAGTGAAACAGTCAACAGTTGGCGTGTTGTGTGTAAGACTGAGGGGCTGAATGAAAAGTTTTTCTGATGGTGTCAGGAATGTGCGTCTTACAGACCAAAGTGTCTGAAGATGCCTTTAGCTCTGGTTCTGTGACTGCACCCGTTTATAGTGGCTTCCTAATGTATTTCAGGTACAGATACTTCTCTAATCTGCATCCGCACAGAGCCAGACAGCTTGTAGACAAAGATGGTTTGCGCATGTTTGAAATGGCTTTTGAGTTGTACTCTGCACACAGATGCATACACTTGAATTCACATCAGTTTGTGTGTGATTGAACAGCTCACTCAAAGACAAGTCCATTCTCCTAAAGATGCCTGGAATGGAGGCAGGAACCTGGAATACAGTGCTATTCCTTAAGGCACAAATTTTTATTTTAGTTATTTAGGTTTTTCTTTTGCAAATGCAATGCAAAGAAAAGTGACACCAACAATCTCTTATTAGACATGCTGGAGGAATGTACTGTGGCTGTTTGCCAACTGTTCTTGTGGAGAAAAGCTTATAAATAGTAAAGCAGCCAATAACCAAGAGTATTTGTTGTTGAGTGATGCTACAGCAAAAGTCACACGCCTCCATTTTTTTATGTCCCAAAAGTTCTCAAAACCACAAAAACTGGGAGCTGCGTGTACTAGAGGAACCAGGCCAAACATAACGTACTCGCTCCCCAGTGGGGCTTCTCGTACGAGCATGTGCAATAACAATGTTTCTTCACCAATTATGCTGCACTGGATCATAGTTCACGGTGTTTGTCATGGTTTGGACACAACCAGTGTCATGATTGTATTTATTTCTTGAGTGTTGACGCATGACAGAGATCGCGTAAATGAAAATCGTTGCTGATTCTTGCCAAATGTTAAGCCTTGATTTTTTTCAATATGCCTCGTCCACATGTATAAGAAAACGTGGTTTATGAGCCGCAGCGCTACCAAGCTGTGTTGTTTTCTTTATTTAACTACAGAGATGGTAACCGTTAGACACCGAGTGCGCATTAAATATTTTTTTGGACCAATATAGTCCCAGTAGATTTTTCAGTCAAGGCTATTTGCTGATGTCTCTAACTTTAATTTGTAGTTTCCCCAAAGCAGAGGCAAAAAAGATGCAAACTTTAGTACTGTGCAGAAGTTTTAGGGATGTGTGCAAATGCTGTAAACATAGAAAGCTTTGAAAAATGGAATCATTTATTTTCATCAATCAACAAAATTCAGTGAATGAACAATCGAGAAATCAAAGTCAATCAGTATTTGGTGTCACCACCGTTTGCCTTCAAAACACCAATTCTTCTAGGTACACTTGCACAGTTTTCGAAGGACCTCAGGGGGTAGTTTGTTCCAAACATCTTGGAGAACTAACCACAGATCTTCTCATGTAATATACTCCATGATATTGAGATCCGACTTCTCTATGTGTGCCGTACCATCATTTAAACGAATTATTCTTCCTTACGCGAACGATAGTTATTAATGACTTTGGCTGTACATTTGAGGTCATTTTTCCAGTGCAGAATAGGGGCCAATCGTATCTCTCCCTGATTGTATTGCATGATGGATTTGTATCTGCCTGTATTTTTGCAACAACAAATAATTTAAATTTTGACTCAGTCCAGAGCACCTGCTGCTATTTTTCTGCGCCCCAGTTCCTATGTTTTTGTGCATACTTGATTCGCTTGGTCTTGTTTCCACATCAAGGTATGGCTTGTTGGCTGCAACTCTTCCATGAAAACAACTTCTGCCCAGACTTCTCCGGACAGTACATGGGCGTTCCTGGGTCACACTGGTTTCTGACTGTTCTGAGCTTACGGCACTGCTGCTCATCTTCCGATTTCGAAGGGCAATAAGTTTGATGTGTCTTTCATCTGCTCCACAAAGTTTCCTTGACCGACCACTGCGTCTATGATCCTCAATCTTGCCTGTTTCTTTGTGCTTCTTCAAAAGAGCTTGAACATCACATCTTGAAACCTCAGTCTGCTTTGATATCTTGATCTAGGAGAAACATGGCTGATGCAGTATAACTACCCTGTGTCTTGTCGCTGCTGTCAATCTTGCCATGACAAACCTATCTTCCACAACCTCATGTTGGTAGCAGAGTTTGGCTATTCCTCATCCAGTTTTAAGCCTCCCACACAGCTCTTACGGTGTCAGTTTATAACTGTTTTAAGCCTATGTGTGACATTGATGATCATTAGCACTTGTTTTGAATAACTGGTTGATCATACACCCGACTATAATCCTACAAAAAATGTGCAAGTCTACCAATAAGAATTGATGCTGGTTTGAAGACAAAAGGTAGTAACCCTGCACATTAATTTGATTTAGATTTTTCTTTTGTCTGCTCATTTTGCATTTCGTAAATTGATTTTAAAAAGAAACTATCATTATTTATAGTTATATTTACAGCATTTTTCATACCCACCTAAAATTTTTACACTGTACTTTATTTTTGTGTGTATTTTTTCCTTTACATGATTGCATTCTGTGCTGTAAATAGCAGCTTTGTGTGCATGTGTGGGTTTATGGCTGAAAACATCCAACATTTGCCTTTTTTGCAAAGTTGATTATCTGGGTACCTGTGCAATAGCTCGTTTTGCTTTGTTTTGATGTTAAACATCATTATGGTGTCTGTGTTTGCTACTTACATCCTGCAGTGTACAATTCGTATGCAGTGTGTATTAGAAGATTAAGTCACTCAAATTAATCGCATAGGCTCACACCTGATAAGTATTCACAAACTATGCCTTCATCATTTGTTATACACTGAGCCTGTATCACCTATTATAAAGCTCCGATCGGTGTTGCTTCGCTTGCCTTTAACCTTAGCCTGAGAGTTTGCTCTCAGAGGTAGAAATGGCCTTGACCAAGCGTTTACTTGATTTCTGTTGAAGTGGGTTTTGTTCACGCTCGAGTTTTCAGGAAAAAAAATAGACAAAAATTGCCAAGTATTTAAAGCTTAAAGGAAGATGTTTTGGAGAAATGTTGTTTTCAAACATGTCTTCTGAAATGATTGTGAATCACAGAATCAACATAGCACCTTGTTAGAGTAAGAACAAAGCCTTTTCTTGCTATTTGCTAATGAGAGGAGAACCAAGCAGCGGATAGTTGTCAGTATTGAATTGCATATGTATATAGTGCTGTATGATTGGTGCAGGTTTGTGATGAGTTTATGTTTATTGAAGTAGTTGGCCGATACAGGACTCCATTGGATCCTGTGTCTGATCAGGTGTATCGTATCGATTAAAAAGTTATAGCAATGATGAATTGTGAGAAAGAATGAATAAAACACTGAAAAAGCTTTTGTGGTTTACTCCTGATTACTGTACACTTGTTACACTGATCTGTTTTTAGTCTCAATCTCATCTCCATATGTGGTTGCTGATAAGCAACACTTCATAGAAGTAACAAATGAAGATGCACCAAGAAATGAACTGATGACTGTAATTCAGCAATTTTTTATTTTTGATGCCTTTCACTAGTGAGCCACTAGTAGGAGATTCAGAAATCTTTTTTTTTTTTTTTTAGACTGCGAACACCTTATACATAACCACTACCAGCACATACAAATAACAAAGCTCATTGGTTTGGACACTGTCGCCGAGACTCAAAGTTAGCTATTATCTGACTCAGGAAGGCGTTAAAATTAAAGTAAATGAAGCTCAAATACACTGAACAAAAATATGCAACACTTTTGTTTTTGCTCCCTTTTTTACTCAAAGATGTGAAACATTTTCTACAAACACAAAATAACCATTTCTCTCAAATATTCACAAATTTGTCTAAATCTTTGATAGTGAGCACTTCTCCTTTGCTGAGATCATCCATCCAAACTCACAGGTGTGCTATATCAAGATGCTGATTAGAAAGCATGATTATTATCCTAGTGGACACCCTGGCTACAGAAAGTTTGGATGCCCTGGATGCAAGTTTTTCTTTTACACAAACTAATAGTTACGTATGCAACAGCTTTGAGGTTTTTAGGCTTTATTCACATGAATATACATTTTCTAAATAGCTTATGTATTTGTTATTTCTAAAAAAAAATAAACACTTTCAAGTAAATCCCATCCACTTGTAGTTATTTCTTCATGCAAAATAAGACCCAAAACAGCTATAGCTGGAGAGGAGATGTTCATTGTGCACATGATTAGTTGCAATGCCTTCTTGCTAGCAAAGACAGAGCTACATTTGAAACTCCCTGACAAAATGAACACAAAGTGGGTTTTTTTGTTTTTTTAGGTAAAAATTTAAGTTTACTATCAGATGTAATTTGTGGATATTGTCCTAAAATCAAATGTCTAGGAATCCAAACATGTATTGTTAGAATCACTGTTTTGTAAGCTAAAAATAAGAATGACTACCATCTTTTAAACTTGCAATCAAGCTAGTTTAGGTGACGAAAACATGGTTGGTGATACAGCCATGTTTTCACCTCACCTGAGCCAGGTAGTCAATGATTGTCATTTACATTTTAAAAACATAGATCATCAACATAAATCATTTAATGCGTAGTGGTTTGTGACTTCATCATAAAGGCCTGTTGTTAAATTGTTGATTGTTTCACCAAGTTGCTTGACGCGTTTGAGTTTATGTTCTACCGATTAAATAATTTTCTAGCATAACATAAAAATGTTTCGAAATATATGTATATTTTCTTTCAGATGTGTAAGATAAATATTTAATAGTTTAAGGGGAGTTGAGTTGTGGTTGTGTTGTCTGACGTATTTCCGCCTTGTGGCGCAAAGATTTGCGCCCCAAGGCTCCAATAGACTCGTTATCAACGCCACTGGGATAGACTTGCATTTTCTCTTATGTTCCTGAAGGGAATATTGTATGTTATTAAATTTGTTTTTAAAATCTGGTAACTGTAGGATTTCTCAATTTTTATCCATAACGTCATGTACAAAGATAATTCCTTGGTCAAACCAAAGTTGCTTAAATAAGGTTTTTTTGTTACGTACAATTACTCTGTTATTCCACTAGGTGGCCCAATGAGGGGTAAAATTATGGGTAAATACCATCTTCCAATATTGCAATACTTGTTTGTGAAATTCGGATAATTTAAAAGGCAGTTTAGTTATATTAAAATCACACTTCAAAAGAAAGTTTAAACCATCAAACATCTTGAATATATTTCTGGGAATGTGAAACCAAACTGAATCTGGCTTCATTAAAAATTCTTTCAAACATTTTATTTTAATTGTCCCCATCATTGCTTCAAAATCCACTGATTTAATGCCTCCCCCCCTTATAATCTCTAACTAACTGAGATTTTTTGATATAATGGGTCCTGTTTCTCTAGATAAATTAATATATAATGGAATTAATATTCTTCACATTTTTTTGTTTTCAAAGATGTGAAACTCACTGAGTGGTCGGGAGCGTTCACTGATATGGTCACAAAAAAGTCGTTGCAAAAGATGCTTTCCAACAGGTTTTATCGTAGTTTTTGCCCAACTCCATTGACTTGTATTAGAAGTACAGTTTGGAGTGGTATCACTCCGCGGGTAGAAATGGAAATGGTTTTGTTTGTAGTCTTATACAGTTGCAAGGTCGACTTTTGTGTGAGCATATCAGTGAACACCCCGACCACTCAGTGAGTTTCATGTCTTCGTAAACGAAAGTTTAATGCGTTTTAGGAAGGAATGTTTCTGTGCACCTATAGAACAATGGAAACTACTTGAAGGTTTGGAGAAAGCAGCGATGAGGCCGAGGATCACGTCTGAACACCACTGAATGCAGGATCCAAACCTCAGGTGACGGCACGACACTGAAAGTGTTCATGATACGGTCTGGGTACTCCTTTCGGATCTTGCTGATGAGGAGTGTGCCCATGCCAGATCCAGTGCCTCCTCCCAGGGAGTGGGTGAGCTGGAAGCCCTGCAGGCAATCACAGCTCTCTGCCTCTTTCCTCACCACATCGAGGATGGAGCGCACCAGCTCAGCGCCTTCGGTGTAGTGGCCTTTAGCCCAGTTATTACCGGCTACACTTTGGCCTGTTACACATCAACACACATCATATAGCAAAAAAGAAGTCAGCTTGCCTTATTTAACTGAGCGGATGGTGTTAGTGGCCGTCACGACTAGATGTCATAGTTGTAACTGTAAAGACTCCTTCACAATTTAACTAATAACTTTTTTTTCCCCATCAACCTCAATAAAATCCAGCTGGTTTTCTTTCAACCAGCTGTTTGTTGTAAAGAAGCTTTTGGGTGCAGTCTGCTGTGTGTTGAATAACGCCATACCTGCATGTATTAATGTACAGCTTTGATTCCACATGGCAGCAGCCACCTTACCGCTTCCTGTTTTAATCTCGTCTAACTGTAGAGACATTATTATATTGTAATGATACTTCCTTTACTTTTAAACTACATGCATAATTGAAATAAAAACCTGTTTATTTACCCTTTAGTGGCATCATTAACATACTGAACATTCAGGCTACTTTTACTGATGTATAAAAAGAGTTGAGAGATTAACATTCTGGTTTTGCGTGGCAGACCAACATGGCATGGGGGACATATTTTCCACCAAGCAACGCGACAAGGGAGGGATTAATAATCTCGCTAAAACACTGTCTTGTTCTTTGCCTTCTTGAAAAAAGAAAAATGAACAAATGTTACAAATGATCAAAAATCGTTTCTGGAGGTACAAGAGAAATTGAAATGAAATTGGAATTAAAATGATGTGGATTATAAACAGTCTGCAGCACAAAGGGCAGAAATCTATACACTTTCTCCATTAACTGTAGTCATAATTCGTTTTTTTACAAACAGCCAGCGCCGGAGAGAGGTCCCTCAAGGGGATCCTCCCGCACAGTGCGGCCGCCCATTACCTGCCGGGTTGAATCCCCTGGGCAGACTGTGCGGACCCCACCCGTTTATCTCTTAAACGTTTCTCGCCCTCTTCAACTCTGTCCTCTCAGTTCTGTCTATTTTTCCTTAAGATAGTTGTCGACTATCGGTCTCGTGCCGGTATTTAGCCTTAGATGGAGTTTACCACCCACTTTGGGCTGCATTCTCAAACAACCCGACTCCGAGAAGACCCCGGCATGACGGGGGCCGTTACCGGCCCTACACCGTCCACGGGTCAGGAGGACTCAGACAGAGTGTTGGTAGCCAGGTCTCCTAGTAGCTAGGAGACAGGTTAATGTTAGTAGCTATGCTGCTTTAGGCTAGGCTGTTGGAGGACATTATTAGGGTCTGTTCCTACTTTCTCTCCTACTTCTCCCCAACTGCATGATGTGCTGTCAATTCAAGCACTAACCTGTTTTCTATTATAGTAGGTGCTCCGGATTAGCCCTGCTTGACGACCCTGACTAAGATGGCATTGCAGTGACGGAAAATTCTCCACGTCCTGCAACAAACTTGTGCATCAGTTCTATTGCTCTTTCTGTGTCTCTGTTATGTATTCTCCAAGCCACAGACGGTCGCGGCAGATAACCGCTTGTGCTGAGCCTGGTTCTGCCGGAGGTTTCTTCCTGTTAAAAGGGAGTTTTTCCTTCCCACTGTCGCTGCATGCTTGCTCAGTATGAGGGATTGCTGAGAATTCCACGACGCAATCTTCTGTGGTTCTGTAATTTCTACACTAAACATTGTATTGTAATAACTCTTTTTGTAAAGTGCCTTGAGATGACATCTGTTGTGAAATGGCGCTATATAAATAAACTGAATGGAATTGAATTGAAAACTGGTAGCTTGACTATTTGTGCATCAGCGGTTCAGAAAATGGATGGATGGATTGATGGAAGCAGCTCCTTAGTAACATTTCAACTCCAATAGGGGATGTAATGGCCCTCTGGTGGACAGTAACGGTACTAAACTGTTTCCTTCAGACTGTGAAACAACCATGAAGCAAATTGTGAACAAACCTGTCTTCTTTTTTACACTCTATGTGGTAAACGCTGATCCGGTCCAGTTGCAGGTCGCTGTCTCCATGGTATGACCCGGTTGGGTCAATGCCGTGTTCATCGCTTATCAGAGCAGCGAGACTTACCAAATATAAGGGAAACCAACAGAAATGGATAGTATTGTACCGAATGGCCAGTTAGCTGATAATTTAGCACCCTGAGCAAGAGAAATAACTTTCCACACAGACTCCCAACGAGACTTTTATAGTGTTTTCTAACTTTCGCTCTACACTTTCCTTATTTGCCAGCTTGAACATCAACAAATTGTCTGTTTAAAAAAAAGGGGGGGGGGGTGAGGGGGAGCTTTCAGTTCATCCAGCGAACAAATTTTGGCCCTATAAGTCATAACAACTGAACAACGTGGTCTATCTTGGTAACCAAAAAATGAAGGTAACGGCATCGTACCGGTTTAAAACACAGTGTTACTGACAAATAAATTAAAAAATACATTGAATGCAAAAAAACATAATAGCTTTCTGGCTTAGCTAGCTAACTTTTCTGGTCAAACGACTTTAGGCCTCATTGTTAGAAATGATTATTTTCTTATCTTTATTGCTCCAATGTGGTTGCCGCACTTGCCAGCTGGAGATGAACTATTTCTCTGAACTGAACATAACTGCCCAACCGGTTTAACGGTTAATTTCTGGTAAACGCGTCGCGATTGGATAAAGGAGATTTTAATTCAGCTGTAAGCGGCATGTGATTGGTCAGTGCAACTTATTTTAGTAATGATTGGATTGAGCTACATTACCTTGGTAACAAAAAATTTTACGCAATGCAACTGTGTAATTTTTATATTTTAATTGGGACAAACGTATACAATAACTATGAAAGAAAGCGAAATCAGATGTAAAATAAATAAAAGAAAACATATAGTGCTATTTCATCTGTAGGTAAAATATTTACATTGAGGTTATCATATTTCTATTTTTTATTGCTGTTCTTTCATTCATATCTTATTTTGTTTACTGTTTAAATTACTTTGTGATAAAATTTAAATAACTGTTTTTTCTATTAAATGAATTGTATGAATCATCTTTTATATATATATAGCTTTAGCTTTTGTGTATTTTTTGTGCTCTCCAAAACTATTCATGTACCTACATTTTTTTTTTTTTATCCACATCAGGATTTGAGGTGACAGAACAACTCAAGGTATAGAGCATAATTGTGAAGTGGAAGGCCGACAGTGAGTAAAGTGAAACAAGTTCCGTCCAAAAAAGATTAATATAATTTGCTGTTTTTACGAGAACCGTATCCCAACCAGTGCCGAACACCGTCTCTACTACAGCAACGGCAAGAAGTAACAATGGCAACCGGTGCGCATGCGTACTCGAATGTTATTAATTTACGACACAATGATACGCCACACGGCAGTGAGTAAAACGTGAACTGAGGACAAGGTGGAAAAGGAGAAAAGAAGCACTATTCATAGCTGGTCCGCGGGCATAGTTTTATGTCAGTGTGAGTCCGCCGAGTTTGAGATGAATATGATGCTTAAAATGCCAGTGACGTAGTTGTTGTTTGTTTGCGCTCACCCTACCATCTTTCCTCTATTTTTGTTCTCAGAAAGGTGAACGGCCTCTTTAGTTTGTGACATGGCAAACCCTTTAAAGGGTGAAGTTTTGAAGCTATACAAAACTGTAAGTTCTGTTTCATTCCTTCCTGACTGCTAGAAGTACTCATAGACATAAATTGGTCGATACACGCATAGCTACGTTTATATTTGACTTGAAAATAAATATATTTATGAATTTAGGCGTTTTCCATATAAAACTTGTTCTTATAAGGATTTTAGACTACATTATAATGTGATTAGTAAAATATATTTATGGTAAGAAGAAAATAAACTCATTGTGATGCGTGATTATGATAAACTACTTAGAATGTGTCTTTAATAGACATTCTTTCTTAAAAGGAATATAAAATGTAAACCGAAAATACTTTGTTCAAAACCTGCCTTTATATTCCAAGTCAGTTCTCCCTTTTTGCCAATTCATGTCTTTAGTTTCTACTGGCACTTTATCATGTCACCTCTTTCACTTCCATATCACACTGTAAACGAATCATTTGAGATCAATGTAGGCTACTTAATGCATTGATATCCGTTTATCTTTCTTGAAATGAAGTAAAACTTTTAAAAATCAAGTCTCATGCATTAGCAAAGTCTATTGTCTTTTCTTATGAACTGTAATTATAAATTACATTTTCTTATAAACTGTATTTTGATATCCCAAAGAATTGTGGAAATGCATATATAAGCAAAAATGCCTTGTCCACGCATAGTTGGGTATCTCATGAAACAGGTATTTTTTTACGGCTTGGCGAGAAATCCACATTAAAAAAACAGCTCAGCAATGCACTTATGTGTTTAAGTGCGAACTGATTTTTTTTTTTTTTCAATAAAACGTACGTACGTAGCCTAAATGCCCTTTCTGATGCTGATGTAGGTTTACTCATATTCTTCAGCCTTAGGCCCTGTCTACATGGGGATGAAACCAGGTGTGGCAGCAAAGATATTTAATCCAACATGTGTCTCATCTACAAGGAGCTGATGTTTTAGGACACCGTAAAACAATATGTGCCACAGTAGTGAAACCAGCATTTGGGGTGTCCTCACAGCGCATTGAACTTTTTCATATTCCTGCCAGGCTAATGGTAACATCAGGTCCGCATTCCGCTTTTAATGATTGATAAGTAGGAATCAGTTCATGACTCTGCTGGTATGAATTATCCACTTTGTTTAGGAAACATGTATGAGTTCACAGAATCATAGTTTGATACTTAACTTTGGTTTAGTCAAAAATAAAAAATAAAAAAAGTACTCTAAACCCAAACATCTCATTTGACTTTTTTCCCCCCCTCATCTCCCAGTTGCTTTATCTTGGCCGTGAGTACCCAAAGGGAGCAGCTTATTTCAGGGAACGGCTAAAGTTCGCTTTTATGAAGAACAAGGATGAGACCGACCCTGAGAAAATCAAACAGCTGGTTGCCAGAGGAGACCACGTCATCAAAGAGCTGGAGGCCCTTTATTTCCTCAGAAAGTATCGGGCCATGAAGAAACGCTACTATGACCCTGAGAATTAAGAGAATTAACCTTCTTTTTCTGAAAAAAACAACAGATGGAGATAAGGAGGAATAAACTGCATTCTTAAAGATTGTTCTCTTCAACAATTCTAAGACCTACTAAGAAAATCTTGTCAGTGTTGTCTGCAGTATACCCAAAAGTTGATCTATCAAAGAATCAACTTTAAACATTTTTGTTCTTTTTTACTAAAGACACAACTTTCAACTCTTAAATTAGTCAATCGAAGTGGCCAAAAAAGCCACTTTCTGTCTCGGCTGGCCGTGAATCTTTTCTCCCGAAGCCATTCTGCTTGGACTTCTGTGAAAGTTAAGTTTTGGTGTAAATAACACTTTCTTTCACCTATCATTTCTCTCACCTTGTTCTCCTCAGAATGCAATTATTGAAATTTAAACAGCCATGCGTTCTTTATTATTGTGGATTGTTAAACTGAAATGTCTGATTTTTGTGTTTACTATAGTGTATACTATACTGTATGAATGCTGTATTCACAGATAAATGTTTTTCAATGCTGACCTTTTATCTTAACACATTTCTTGTTTCGCCTCCTTGATTTTACACATCAACATTCATTTCATTCAATATTCTCAATGAAAAATGTTTGAAAATCCACAAATGATGTTTTCTTCATGTAGAGGGATTTTTTTTTGTGTGATAATCATTACAGCAATTAGGATTTATGTATCAAAGCAGACCTTATCAGTGTACCTGTATGTAAGCATATGGGTACAGTGTGGACAATATAAAGTGGAAACATTGATCTATTCAAGACATTTTCCAAACGATACATAAAAGACAGTAACAATCATGTGGTCATTACCAGCTTATAAAGTTATTTAAACTTAGCCAAATGTTTTTATAAAGCACCAACACATTGCACCATTTCATTATTCATCATAAACCAAGATGAAGCCAAAATGGAAAATATTTTTATAAAAAAATGGACAGTCCAGGATTCACTAGCTTGTAGATCTACATTTATCAGCATCAAGTCTTTATCGTCTATTTCTGTCAGACTTTATCAATCTTTGACATCATCTAAAGCTGCATATCCTAACCATGCTGATTGGTCATCACTTTGCAAAGCATTTATTCAAGGTTGATCTTTACTAAGTTTATTGTTCTATCCCTAATAGCCCATTAATCTATTTTAGCAAAATTTTTTAACGTTTTCATTTTCAACATTTTTATTTCAAGTTTGATTTTCAAAATTCTCATTATTTTCTTTTTACACAGCTTCATTTCCAACATTTGTGCGGCCTACGTTTGTTGAATTTCATCTGTTATGCATCCCAACCTTTAAATCCAAACTTACATTTATCAGTACACTATTCCGATATTACAATTTATGAAAAAACCAGGGGTCTAGTAGCACAAAGGAGGCTCAGCACAGTGTCAATGAAACAGTAATGGGAACTTCTGGCCATAGTGATTCCATCGGGGCTCATGTTATCTTGTAGCACGTGGATAAGGGTGGAGTGGAACTTGCTGCCAGGAACGTGGTCTGAGGAAAATGCATCACTGTTCTCAGTGATGTTCAGTTTCAAACTCCTCTGAGCTCCCACAAGGTAGGCACTCCAAGAGTCTTCAGGTACAGGGCTGGGGTCATGGTGCTCACACACCTGGAATAGAAGATAAAAACACAAATGAGTAAAACAGAAAAGGGAAGTTTTATTGCTTATTTAAGCAGCTCTGCTACAGTTTTTTTTAGATGCATTAATGGCTTTTAAACTCTCCCAGAATTTGTCATATGAAAATTAAATTGTACAATATAGTTTTCGGGCATTTTATGCAATAGGCCAATGCAAAGTATCTCATAACTGTAAAGTGAGTGGTAAATACATAGTTTTCAAACTTTATTAAAAACATAAATCTGAAACAGTTCCTCCAGAGTCATGATCCTTCCTGGATGCTTCTCTGAAAAATGCCACCCTTGCTTGACCTGTCTGTTATGGTGGACTCACAGTAATGCCTTGGTAGGTTTTCATCTGTTACATCCAAAACACCGGATACTGCTATATTTTACTCCTTGAAATGTCTCAAAAACCTGATCCCTGATCTCACCCAAACAAAAGTGAAGTATAAGTGTTGCTGGTGATTAATGGCATACAAAAGGAAAAGGAATAGCTAATGTCATATCTAAAAAAAAAAATGAAAATAAAGGTTGCAGCAAATAACTATACCTTAAGAACCAGATGCTCCTCTCCACATTTGGCATTCCACTTGCTCCACGAGAAAGCGCAGGCTGATGCAAATAGGGCCATCTGTTCATAACCAGCCTGTTCTGTAACTGGGTCCTTAAAAAGAGCAGAAGCAAGCAGAACATTTTCTAATGCTTTTAGGAACAAAATGTCATGTTTTTATTTGGCTGTGTCGAATTTAATGGCACCCATTCTGGAGGTTCATGTGGATGGTCAGTTTCAGTATTGGCAATATTCCGTGTAATTAGTTTAAGTGGAGCACCGAAAGTTCCAATCTTGTGATCTAGTTTTAATGGAATATTTCTTGGTATGTATCAAATCTTGCCCAGTGCTGATGCAATCTTTAGGTACATTTAAAGGCACAGTGTGTAATTTTCGGCCATTAGGGGGCAGTGCATACCTAAATTACCACAAACATGCGGTATCTGTGTCTTCAAGTAAGAAACTCAACAACAGAGGTCCAACTAGTGCTGTTTTCAAACGCCCAATTCCCTGAGAATTATCTATTTGCAGCAACATGACGGGCACATCAGTCTCTCTTTCATCGCTTGGAAATAGCGAAGAGGTAAAAATGTATTTGTGGGAAACTTTTTTGCATTTTGAGGGGAAATCAATGTTTTAATAGCGGGCTTATTCCGTGCGCTTTGTCTGTCCGGGCTCTTTTAGAAGTAAAGTCATTTAATATGGCTTTCCCCTGAAAAGATGACCAGCGCCTATGTATTTTAAACCTGATTTTTAAGGTCATATTTTACAATATCACCAATATTTTGCAATTAATGTGCTTTACGTAATTATTACATAATATTTTAATGGCTATTTTCAAAGATGTACTGCAAAAACTACACACTGCCACTTGAACTTTATTATAAAAAACATGGCAAGATAGAAAACTTCTCCAATCAACCACTAACCCATACAACCAAATACAACGTAAACATTACTGAAATCCTGGATGTTTTTGCAACGTAATCGTTAAAGGATGCAGACCTTCTTGCAGATGGTGACGTATTTATGCGTGTGCTCGTTTACAAAGATGTTGATCCCAGCCTTGAGCATGGCTTTCTGCAGGCCAGATAGGCTCATCCACTTCCCCACAAGGTTAGAAAGGCCTCTCTGCTGCTCCAGCTGCAGCATACACTCATTATTCTGTCGGTCAAATCAAACACGCAAACGGTTGACGTTAAAAATTCAAATTTTCTTGTCCCACAATTACATCTGGTTTAAAACAAAAACATCAAGTCACAACTGTTGGAAGATTGATGGTAGTCAGTTGTTTTATTGCACAACAAAAATAACTATATTACATAAGGTGAATTATTTATTAGCACATAAAAATACACTTAAATTTTAATGATAAAATCCAGGTGCTCTATTGGCAGCAGAGAGCCAAATAAAGTACCGGGGTTCCCAAAGAACTGTTCTACTCACTGACTGATAGGAAACTTGACCCCAGGTAGGACAACTGTCAGCTGAAACTGTGCAAAGCTAACTAAACTCCTGCAAGAGGATAGTTTCAAACAGTGAGTCCCTTCATCCTTCTTTCCCCTCAACTGTGTTCAATGTTTTTAATGTAAATGCATAATTTGAGGTCAATCAAAGAATTATATCCTAAGGACAAACGAACAAAAAACAAAAAGTATATGTTTTCAATATAAGTTTTTACTAATGCAATTCTCAATCTTCCCCCTATTCCAGGTAGTGGATAATTTGTGGAACTAAGAGAAAGAACATAGTAGAAAAACATATTGTAATGTATTTAAAGTGTACTAATATGGGTTTTTTATGCTGTGCATAAAACATAAACCAGAGGATGATTGATTTGTCCGTACACAGTGGCTTCTTAATGCACTGACTCCAGCATCAGTCCCCTTTTTAGGAAGTTCTCCCAAATTCATGCGTGAATTTTGCCTGACATTCCTCCTACAATAATCCCTGTTGCTGGTGCATCATTACCTATCACATTTTTTCCTTTCACTCAACTTTCTACGAGGCGCTTTGATACAGCACTCTGTGAACAACCAGTGGATTTAGCAGTGAGCTTGTGTTGCATACTCTCATTTTGGACAGTGTCAATGACTGTCTTCTGAACATCTGTCCGGTCAGCAGTCTTCCCCATCACTGTGTTTCCTACTGACCCAGACTGAGAGACCATTTAGAGACTCGGAAATGTTTTGAGTTACTTCGCTGATTAGGGTGTGGCATCATGTTTCCAATATTGAACTTTTTCACAATATTTACATTTTCTGAGACACTGTATTTTTTTCTATAAGCTATAGTAATCAAAATCACAAGAAATAAATGCTTGAAAATTTTGACTTTCTGTAATGAATCACACAATAAATTGGTTTCACTTTTAGTGACCAAAGATATTGAACATTTTCACAATATTATTTTTTAAATATACCTGTAAAAGCCTAAATATTCAGAAGAAAAAGTTTCTTATGACTACTGTAAATAGAGCTGAAGGAAAATCTATCTGGACAAGCAGGAAATAAGGTACTGGATGGAGAATTGGATTTGAGGTCACATTTGATGGAAATGTTCTTTCAGCACCTCCAAATCTGAGACGATAGTCTTTAGCCGGAAAAGGGTAGAGTGCCTTCTTCGGGTCGGGGATGAGGTCCTTCCTCAAGTGGAGGAGTTCAGGTATCTGGGGGTCTTGTTCACGAATGAGGGAAAAACGGATCGGGAGATCGATAGACGGATTGGTAAGGCGTCTGCAGTTATGCGGGCGGTGTACCGGTCTGTAGTGGTCGAGAGAGAGCTGGGCCAAAAGAAAAAAGCTCTCGATTTACCGGTCGATCTACGTTTCTACCCTCATCTATGGTCACGAACTTTGGGTGGTGACAGAAAGAACGAGATCACAGATACAGGCCACTGAACTGAGTTTCCTCCATACTGTGGCTGGGCTCTCCCTTAGAAATAGGGTGAGAAGCTTGGTCATCTGGAGGGGGCTCAGAATAGAGACGCTGCTCCTCCACATCGAGGGGATCCAGTTGAGGTGGCTCGGGCGCCTCGGGATTCCTCCCGAGGAGCTGGGCCATGTGGCCGAGGAGAGGGAAGTCTGGGTCTCCCTGCTTAAGCTACTTCCCCCGCGACCCGACCCCAGATACCCCCAAGATGGATGGATGGATGTTCTTTCATTATTTTCTTACATTATGTTTCTGTTCACTCACTCAATTATTAATGTATTTATTTTAGTTTTGAAAAACTACCAAGAAAGACATAAATACAACATTTTTTTCTGAAAAATATTCTTGACAGCCAAAATGTTCAGCTTTTAATTAATTTGTACTCAGATCTCTAAATGTTTTTCTAAATATCCATCATCCTCTAACAGCAGGGGCTCTACCTGTACAGAATGAGTCTCTTGCCTGAATAGTGATGGCGATGTCAGTGAGGGCCCCCTTGATAGTGAAACGAGCCGAGTTTTGACCCAGCGGCCGCAGCTCCCAGCTCTGAAAAGGAAGGTTGGCGCAAGTATTCTGCATCAGCGCAAAGGTCTGGAATGTTTCCATCTGGAAGGAGATTTTGGATTCTGCCTCCTCGTAGGAGACGTCGACGATGCCGTCCCTTCTCCACTGCTTATCTGGGTATGTAGAAGCCAGTATTGGTGACTTTTTATAGAGTAAAAACATTCATTCCCATGGAGCTTTGTCACATTTTATCAGACTATAATCTTTAAATCTAGACCAACATGACGTAAACATAATTGTGGAGGAAAAAAAAACATTTCATCCACATTTTATAATTGTAGCATGTTAAAATATGAAAAGGTTCAAGGTGGATGAAAACCGCTGTACAACCTCCAATGTGATTTCTGTTGCATGTACCTCCAGCGTCCCAGCGAGCCACAAGTGGAGGTTCCATGTATACAACCCAGTCGGGAAGGGTAACAGACACCCCAACTAGGGGGCGTTGCTCGTTGTTGGGCCTTGCTGTTGGGTAAGGGAAGACCCTCAGCCCATCCACAATCTGGAAGAATAAACCAAGGATCTCTGAGGATGTCCTCACTTCAACCTGAGCCGCAAAAAGTCCGGCTCGTGGCAGTGAAACCCCGTTCCAATCACCTGCAGCACTGTGTAACCTTTTCTCCTGATAGGCTGAGGCGGGAGCTCAAAGAGATCATAGTAGAAAACTCCACCCAGGGGTGTGTACTGCATCAGATCTACAAGCTGGGCTCCATTTCCTGTCTCATCCGAGTCAGGTTCACCTGGGTCCTTGACTGTGGATAGAAAAGGTTACTTGATTCCTAGGTGGAAAATTATATACAGAAATACATTTTAAAGAGAAATATCACATCAAAACTAAAAAAATAAAAGCTACCATTTTCTTTGACTATTCAGTGTCTAGTTCAGGGGTCTGCAACCTTAAGATCCCAAGAGCCATTTTGCCCTCAGTCTGCCCAAATGTAACTCGTTTAGAGCCACAAATGTTAAATGAGCTTTTGATGTTGGTATTGGTGGAAAAAGATGTTGCAAACTGCGTTGACAAGGCGACCCCCCCTCCTATCCCAATGACTGCTGGAGATGGGCACCCCCCCCACCCCTACCCTAGTGGATAAGCAGAATAGATCATGGATGGATAATCTTTTAAAAACAAGGCGTTTTTTCCAACCTCATGACAAGAAAAATCACATTTCAATAAATAAGAATGTGAGTTTAGATGAAAACCAGTTGGTCGGACTAAAAGTAACTTTTTAAAATAGCTGTAAGCAGATAATGAGCATTCTTTCCATTAAGCCTAAATTTCTGTATTATTTTTATTTTTTGAATGGGCTGATATATATTCACTTGGAGTTACTAACATGAATTAACTTTTCTATAATTTCCAAATTTCTCAAGATGCACCTGTGTATTTAAAGAATATAATATACAAAATATATACAAATAATCTGTACTCTATTCTGTATTTACAACATATAAAAATACAAAAATATTACTGGTCCTTTTAGTGTTGGAAAGTCCATTAATTTATTCCATATAAAACAGAAAGATTGCTGAAATCTGCATTTATCATTATATTTATATTTAGAAACATTAGCCATTCTATCATTTTTAGCCAAAGAGCCATTTGTGCCCCCAGAGCTACAGGTTGCAGACCCCTGGTCTAGTTGTTTATGATGGTTCTCCGCTCATCCAACAGAAGTAGAGAGGACCATTGGATTTAGGGAGAAACATCATCAAGAACCCAAATCTAAAAGTGAAATAAGTTTCACTAAAAGGATATCAAGTTTTCATGAAGACCTCAGGGTAAGGTATCAACTTTCGAAATTTAATTAAAAAATGTTTTCTTTACTTGGAGCATCAGAAGAAGCCAGGCTGGACATATGACCACTGAGAGCTTCTATCTGTGTAAGTATCTGGCTGCTCCTTCCCTCCGAACGCTGGGCGCTGCTGTTTCTGGACTGCAGACTGGCTAAACTCTGCAAGAAGGTGGCAAAAGTAAAATAAAGATTAAAATATAGCTCTTCATCCTGGAACCTAACGCAGCAGCTGATTCAGAGATTTGTTTGACCAACCTGTTTTTCGTCTGGCTCCTGGATGGACAGCTTATTGTCCTCCACGATCTGCTTCTGAGACTGATGATTGATCCTTGCCAGCACTGACAGGTGGTCATAGTGTGTGTGGAGGATCCGTATGGCGATGTCGCTCACAGCCAGCTGCATGGGAATCCTAAAGCCCAGGCCAGCTTCCTCAAACTCAAGCCCCGTAAAGCTGAAAACGGCAAATCCAAATCAGTGAGTTGGTCAGTGGGAAGGCAAGGAAATGATTTTGAAAATTCCCAGCTGATTTACACACTAACTTTGGATTTTTGGAGAGGTTGGCCCAGAGACACCGCGTCAACTTTTCATGTTTCAACACCGTCTGCATGTTTCTTGTGTCAGGGTCAACGTTTTCGCTTGCTTCCTGTGACCGACACAGAATAGGAGCCTTCATCCAAACAGGTTTCCACATAGTGGGTTCTTCAATTGCTAACATAAAAGTGGCTTGGTTCTTTTCTACCTTCAGGATCTTCTCAGCTATGAAAAGGTGCTTAGAATGGAGAAGCTCCTGTAGTTCTATGACAGCCTCCTGGTACTTTTGGACCTCTTTCGGGTCTTTGGCTTCATTCAGAAGCTCCTCCAAATCTTCAACAATCTATAAATAAGACCCCTGCCATTACATTGCCTTGCACAAATATTCTAATTTTCACAGTTTCACATGTAGTCACATTACTGCCGCAAACTTTATTATAATCTATTGGGATTTTAGATGATGAGGACATCAGCTTATCACGGCCATTGCAGCAGTCAGTGACATTGCTAGTCAGCGTCAAAAGGCGCCCAGAGCAGCAGAGAAGACAGCAACAACAAGGGATTGTGGCCACGCTTCTGTTATCTCTGTTGACATACACGGCGATGAACGAAAGAAGAAGACTTCTTCTCGAAGAGAAAATCAACCCTGATCATCCTCTTCTTGAGAGTATCATAAAACAAAGGAGTGTCTTCAGTCAGAGGCTTCTTAGGTTTTGCTGTAACTCCTTTGTGCCCCGAGCCATCAGCATCTACAACAACTCCTTCAAGAATTGAATAGTATGAGCAACAACAACACTCAGTTTCTGGGATCAATAAAGTATTTTTGAATTGAAGTAAATCAGCAGAGCTGAGAGACACAGCAGACTACTTAGAAGAATTGTACAGATCTGAACAGATTGAAATTTTCATTTTAGTTGATAATTTACCATTTGTAATGCTAATTAACATATGTGTATATGGATACATACCCGTATAGCTGTGTTGCAAAACTGAAACTGATCTTCAGTGTTGGATTCTGAGTCATCTCTCCACAAGCTGATAAATTCATTGACCCTCCGATGGTCTTTTGGGTCCGGGACGATACCCCCACGCATGTATCTCTCCCACTGAACACAAATATTGGACAGCGATCGCTATTCTCAACCTATAACAGGAGGAGCAAACTTGAACACTTTTTAAGAAAGAATCGCTAACCTCGGCATTTTCATCAGCATGAATCCGCCACTTGACTGCTGCAGACTTGTTTTCCTCCAGAAGATAGCGCAATTCATTTAACTCATTTTCTCTGCTCTCTGAAGCCTATTATCAAAAATACAACATCATTTTGTGCTGAATGCAGAAAACGACAACAAATATACGCTCAAGGCAAAAGCAAGGTATGATTAAAGTCTGTGATTTGCTGTAAAAACAACATATTTTTTGTTTTGCTTTCTTTTTCATGGATTCACTTGGCTTCATGTGTTGTTCTTGGTGTAAGAGATTTAAATAAAAAAAGCTATGAGTTACACTTATTGTTGTTTGAGTTTTATGATGATCTTTCCACTTATAGAAGATAAGAACAGGCCAAAATCGTCTGTATTGTATCCGTTGAGTTTAAGAATGTAAATTTAGATGATTTTCATCTTTTTTTTCATTCAAAATGTATTGATACTGCCATTACTTTCATGATCCCTGCCCAATAGATCACTTATCCATTATCTAGCATATGTCTCTTTAAAACCAACCTTCCAGTTTAAAAGAGTTAATCTCCTAATGATCTCTCTGTTAGAGTTAATTTTCATTACAAATATTTACTATGGTAAACTGCTAACATTTCTTGAACTAAACTCTTCATGAGTTTTCTGTCATCACTTCTGCTACTCGTTATTTTAGGAATCTTAAGAAATATTGTGACAAAGTGCAGAGCATTTACTCCAAGCATCTCACCTTTTCCTCCAGCCTCTGTATCTCCACTTTTTTCTCGTTTTCCAGTCTCTCCTGTTCTTCTCTTTCGGCCTGCAGCCGTGCTGCTTCTGAAGACCAAAAGGAAACAAAATGATTATAATATCGCTTCAACACTGCAGGTTGAAAGTAGATATTTACATTCACTGCATAAAAATCTATTTGAAATTAAATCATTTCAAACGTTTTCAGTTAGGATCAAAACTATTTATATTTTCTAAGTAACTGAAAAATAAGCAAGAGATTGGTTATTTCTTAAAATTCAGAAGTTTACACAAAGATAATTATTCACAACCTGGTGAAATAAGTACATCGGCTGAAAGTGCCATTCAGAGAGGAAGAAGTCATTACTGCAAACACATCAAGCTAACATGTTACAGTTTGCAAATGCACCCAAGGATAAATGCTTAAAATTTTTGGATACAGGTTCTACATTTAGATTAAACTAAAATGTGTTTGGGCTTTATGATTATTGTGATATTTAGAGGAAAATGAGAGAAGTCTTATTATGCTTTCACACCACACACTTTGTGAGCGTAAAGACAAGCCGACCGTAGCCGTTGCAATCGGAGGGAACTGTATGATCCGTCTTCGTCTTTGTATAAAGACAGGAATCTTTTCTCAACATAGTTAGCCTGCCTACGAGCTTTGCAAGTTTCCGCTTAAAAATGAATCTTGCGTGTATATGCGTCAAACTAGTCGCTTTAAGAGCGTTGCTTGATGCTGACAAAGCCTGCAGTCTGAATACACCATTTGGGAGGGTGACGCTTTTCCAATGGCCTCAACCATAGACTTAACATGTAATCTTGACGTTGCTGACGCTGACAAAGCCTGCGGTCTGAACGCAGCATAATAATAGTTTACTGGAACTTTGTCCCATTATTCCTAGCAGAACTGGTGTAACTGAGTCAGCTTTGTAGACTGGCTTGCTGCCATCTTAGGTATACATTTTCACCTGGATAGAGATCAGCGCTTTCACTCCAAAACATTGACTTTGTTGTCATTTAAGCCACCTTAAATGGCAGTCAGGGTAAATGTCTGAACGCAGCATTAGTCTACCCAGGTCATGCGGTTTAAAATGCATGAAACATGAAACAAATGCATGAAAACTGCAAAACTTCAGAAAAGTAGAAGATAAACAGATACCCCTTTAATTATTCTTGCTTTTATGCTAAAAAATAAATCGTTTCACTGCTCTAACTCACTTAAGTTAGATAAGTCACAGGAAGTTTTGTTATAGTTTGAGGTTTAGAATAAAAATGCTGATGTGTCATAATTGCCATGCTTATTGTATGAATGCAGGTTAATAAGAATGTACAACAAAAGATGCAACGACGGACACAGATTACGGATTACCTTCTTCCTCCTGCTGCTTCTTTAACCTCTGAGCTTCGCTCTTTTTACGCTTCTTCTGAAAAAATAAAACATTGAAAATTGGAGTGTTTGATATAGAATACTCCCTCTTTATTCTCTCCATTAGACAGTGGATAGAATTAGAAAATGAAGAATAGTATGACCATTAAAACCTTTTATTGCCAGATAAATATATCACTGTGCTTATGAAACAAAATAATCAAAGGGGAAAATTATCGGAGTGCATTGTACCCATACCTTTTTGTTCTTGGGTGGCTATCATTCGCAGAAAGGAAAGTTACAGAGACATGCGAGAAAACATAAAATCAAGGTTTAACAGGACATTTAAGGATCTGAAGAAGACAACGTTAACATTTAGGATTTCAGTGTTCAGAAAAGTGAAATAAGGAACACACAAAGTGATAAGCACAGACATATCTTTAGATAATATTTCAGTAAAGGGACAGTATTCCACGTCTGAGGACACATAGGAAATTGAAACATTTTAACCAAGAAACAGTTGTCCATGTCTAACTTATATATATACTGTATATGTATAAAAAATTAATTAATCTTTTAGAAACTTTTTTTACATTCTGCCACATTACAATCACAGCCTGTATTTTATTTGTATTTTTTGTGATTGGCCAAAAAAAAAAAATACATAATCATGCGGAAGCAAGTGTGTCGGTCGATTGAGATTAACACTGACATTTTAGCTTGCAGGCAAAACAAAAACCTGGCACCAAACATTTCAAAATGGGGTAAAAAATTATTATGCTTCAGAATTAATATACATTTTATACTGATCTTAAATCTTATTGAAACACATTGAAGTTTGTAAGTGTAAAAAGACACTACGCTGGGTAAGAAAAATGTGATTAACAGATTCTGGCAACTTTAACTAGTTAGAAGAAAACATATATGAGTCTAAATGTAAGTTTGCTTAAGGTTTAGAAGGAGAGTTGTGTAAAAATGCTGTCAAAAATAGTCTGAGGACACATGCTCTTGGCAGGGATACAAGCAGTATTCAGTCCTCATAAAAAAATAAAATAAAATATTTTTATGCCAATTTAAAGATATTTGTGAATCTCACCGCAACTAAAGTAAAACATGTCCCGAAGATTTAAATATCATTTTCTAAAAGGCAAAACTTACCATTTTGACTGTAAGAGAAAAACTCAAGTGTACGGGTAACCACGGCAACCGTTGCACATGCGTACTCGTGACGGGTTTTAATTTACGACCCGTCCCACCGGGCAACATGAAAAGGGAGGATGATAGTAGAAAAAAAGATGTCTTCACAAATGGTCAGCTTTTCAAATAAACATTATGCTTGATATGATTCCTGTAAAAATATTAAAAAGAATTAGACAGGTGACCGTTGCAGCTTCGTTCAGAATAATTTATTTAGGCTACCCATTGTCAAAATATGCGCACATTTTCTGAACGGCTTTGTAACAAAACCAAAATATATGTAGACGAACTACAGCAGACTCTTCTTTCCCAAACAAAATAGTCTTCATCGTTCTAGATTTACCGCAATTATTTGAGTCTAGTTTTCTAACTGCATTAACACATCCATCTATCCAGGTGGTGCCTATATCTCCACATTCAGTAAATAATCTCACCAGATAATTAAAAACCATTGAAAATAACTTTGGGTGTAAAACAACTCTTTTGTATTGCACGCTCATAACACAAAGGTTTTTTTTGTTATATTATTATTATTGTAAAGTTATTATCCTAACACTACTAATCTGTAAAAGCAGGAGTTAAATAATAAGTTAAGTGACCATTGATTCTGAAACGGTGCGTTGTCAGGGAGATTTCCATGGTATAACCAAAGTGCCACACTGCCCCCTACCGGTCACCAAATATAATCAAGAGTATCATTCATAGAGCATCTCTGCTCTTATCAGAAGGCTAGTATTGAATATTTTAGTATGTATTAGCACCCTAAACAAGAAGTGTAGCTACATAGGCCATTGCTGAGCAATCTGTTAACAGTGCTTTATTCATTTTTACTTATCCTTATACCAACTAAGGGCGTAATTTTTTTATATTTACTGTAAGTAACAATATAACAAGTTATAGACCTTATTTTACAGTTAGTAAAGTGTTCTCCATAATGTCAATAAACTTAGATCTGGATATTTAGGATAGTAGATGCAACGTCCTAGCTGTGTGCACTTCTTTTGTGCCACTATTAATGTGCAGAAACACTCTGCACTATTAGTCAGTAGTAATGGAGTCTCAGTTTCTTGAGTGTTGATAACTTTTTTTATGTAATAGCAACCATGCCTCCCAGAGGATGACCCAAACCTTGGGTCAGAGTCAAATAAAAAGAAAACGAGGACCAATTCATTTAACTTATACTAGCCAACGGCTGGTCACATTTTGGATACAACAAAAGATTCCAACGGGATGATTCTAAACACACAAAGTTGTCCATGTATTGCCTAACATTAAGATACTGCAATAACATTCCCAAAGACCTGACCTAAACCACTAATGAAGAAGACTTTAAGCCAGTATACTGGTTTAAGTTAACTCTACTATGCCAAAGCATACAAGAAGCTTTTTTAAAGTAACAAAAAGTGTGGGTAAGGTGCACCTTGCATGCTCATGGAAGCAATATTATTTGCCAAAATGATCTGCCTACAGACCTGTCAAAGCAGCACTCAGAAAAAGGAGATACACACTCATTTGTCTGGTTAGACCAGGGATACGGATAGAAGATGGCAGGTCTAGTTTGTTCATTTTATCAAACCTGAAGAACCCACACACATAAAACAACAAAAAACAAGAGTCTGGATTAGGATCAGTGTCCTGTCTTTATTTGCAACATTCACAAAAAGGCTGCAAAAATATTCAAGTTTTGGTTTTAGCTTTAAAACTGTGTATGTGGCACTTCTTGAAACTGCCTTATCGACTCTAAGCCTTAGAAAGTCTTTGGACTTAATGTCGCAGACAGGTATGTGAACACAGAAAGCATTTAATTAATTAGAAGTCCTTTTTTATGTGCAGATGATTAATTCAGCCCAAAGAGCAGCACACCAATTGAAAATAGAAACACTTAAATATTTTTAGGATCACACAAATGAAAAAAAAAATTACGTTTAATTCAATTGCAACTATTCCGTATCACAGCCCCATTTGTTCATGTGCTAATCACTTTCTGTATGTTTCCTCCCAGGCTGTAGACATCAAAAACAGCAGCCTGAAGAAAAGCCCTTTTTTCCCCTCAAACACGCGACATGTCGAAACAGTACATTCATGTTTCAGTAAATCTAAAACATCAAACCGATTTATCCAGAGAAACTACGGGCCGAGAGCTGTGTGCTGCTGCATAGAATAACGCTCACATCAACACTCCTGCTCACAGGATGGTAAAGTGCTCACAATCTCAAATATGCTTAAAGGCAACAGCAGAATTTGAACAAAGAAGATTCCATCATGACAGAGTTTTTCTATCGAAGCATCTCTGAAATCTGCAGAAGTATTCATACCGCTTGAATTTTGCCCCCGCCAAAACTGTATTGCTTAGGGGTTTGTTTTCTCACAGATTTACACAAAGTAGTGGAAAATTTATAAAATATTTTTAAAATTAAATTGCAAACTAAAATGTTGTACCCTTTACTTTGATACCTCCAAATGAATATATTATATATATCAGTATAAATATTTTTTTTTAAAGAAAACCTTAGTGAAGGGGCAGGTCAGAGATAACTTAGACAAGTTTAAAGTTGGATTCTGCTCCAAAAAAAACATACCAAGATTTGAACATCTCACAAGGTTCTGTTAAATCTGTCATCTGACGACAGATAATCTTATGCCAGAAACCGACATGCCAAGAAATGGCCGTCCACCTGACCCTGCGCGCCCAGAAAGGAGAGCATTAAAAGAGACACGGTGTACCTCGTGAGAAGCTCCATCACATAAATTCCCACCAACATTCATAAAGGTTTGTGGTTACAGTGAAAAAGTTTACGCCGTATGAATACTTCTGCAACAGTGTATAGGAACCATTCTTGTTGGCTAAACTGAAATGGATTGTTTTTAGGTGGGTAGATACAGTAGACTTCAGCACTAAGTTATTCAAAGCCTACAAAGACTAATGTGGTGCCTCCAGTTCTTCAAACTGTTTTTATGAGACATTATTGCACTTCAAGGTTAAAACAGTAGAGAGGTTCTGTCGTTGGAGGTTACACCTCATTCTGCATGCAGGGAGGAAAAAAAAAAAAAAAGCATGTAAAGGTTACAGCTTTGAAGTGCATCAGTAACAGCCCACCACTTTTCATTCACAGGTCATCTACAACACAAAACTTACATATTGCTTTTTGTGGGTTTTTTTTGCAAACAGACAAAAAACAATCACAAAACACAATGACTGATTCAGTCTCATAGTCGTTAGGAGTTTAAAGCCACAGTACGGTAATCTCTCCCTGAAATCCAACACAAACACACTTCTACTATTGTACAGAGCCCTATATAGACGGTGCAGCCTCCTTTGAAACAACCTGTGCTAAGATTGCATGTAAACGTGTTTTGCTGCAGGATTCGGCCAAATGTGGTGAAAAAAAATGAACAACAAAAACACCCAATAGAGATCCAACAGAAGCAGCAGGATTCAAACATGCTCTCTCTACATGAGGGGCTGCTTAGATTGGCTTGTAAAGCAAAGAAGTGACGTATTTCTTCTTGTATCTGTGAGTGGCGCTGAGCACCATTACTCCATCCTGCACACAGGGAGAACATATGGGAAAATTGTGAGGATGAAGCCGAGAGGAAAACAATCAACGACTGTAGAATTATAGCAATCATGACAAAATGGCACAAACAAGAAATTATCATAAACAGTGGTTTGCAAAAGTATTTTTTCCCCTATTTTGTTAACATGCAACCAACAATCTTATTGAATTTTGTAGATTCCAAATGATAGGTCAAGAAACAGCCCTTTATCATTTTAAAGTGAAAGACAAATTAGGTATGTATGGATCTGAATAATTGTACTTCATTATAATCAACATTATTTATTTCCAGAGTGGAAATAAATGTGTGTATGTATAGATAGGTTAGTATAGATGTGGTAGAGACATACCTCAAAATTAGGGATGTATTGATACAGATACTGGTATCAGTTATTGCGTCTGATATCATTCTTATGTACGTATTGTATTGGTTAAAGTTAACCATGACTTTCATTAATATTTTATTTTATTAACCATCATTTGTTGTAACAAGCAGAGAAAAAAATAAAATCTTTCTTCCAATTCAAATTGGTACTCTGTATTGGCAAGTACTCAAATCTAAGTATTGGTATCATATGGTTTTGAAAAAGCGGTATGGACCAGAAGAACCCAGCCAGGGTCAGGTGCAGAAAGTATTTTTAGGTGTAAAAATCCGTACCCTTGGTTTATTAAACCACGGGCAAGGATGCGGCGTCCCAGAGGAAAGTATAGAGTCATTGTAGACATCTCCCTGGTAGATAACCATGACATGGATGAATGAGAATATTCACAGGCTCCCTGGTAATATTTATAAATTACAGTTTTGTCCCCAACCACTTAAAAACCTGATGGTTTTTTGTTGTTTAGTTGTTTTTTAAGAAGAAAAACGTGCTTAATTTTCATATAATCAGTGTCAGAACTGACTGGTATTCTATTATCTTACAGAGTTTCTCTATGTGCGAATCCTGTAGCCTTCTTTGTATTGATGTTACAGCTACACTTTGAAGATTGTTTTTTGTAAAAACTTTTTCTAATAGTTGAACATTTTCCTTCCACTTCACAGTTGTGTGCTACTTTGAATTGGTCAATCACATGAAATTCCAATAAAATCCAGTCACACTTCAGTTATCTATTATTTTAACGTCGCAGAATAAGAATAGTTTTACAGTTAATGTAATCAAACAATCGAAAAAAAACAACAAAAAAAACAGGCTGTGGTTTATTTCAGAGAACACCAATTAGTGAAAATAACATTAAATGTAATCTCAAACGTTTAACCAGCTCCATCTGAACAATATCAACTGATTTCTGCTGCCAGTAAACCTACCTTTATTGAAAGAGCATAAAGGTGATTTAGCATGACATGGTTGGGTTCAGGCAGCAGGGCAGGATCACACTGAAGCAGACAGAGGAAGGAGAGTTAAAAAGCTGCAACAGTTCCGCTTTACCTGCATGTACTCAATAGGAAAGTTACGTGTGCAGAGGCTAGAATGAGCTCGTTGAGCACACTGACCGATACATTGGTGTCTTTGTTGAGAATAACTTGAAGCAGGTGAGGAGGGAGGATGGGCGGGGCTTTGAAGTGCTCCTCTGGTCTAAAGATGTACTGCTCCTGGCCATAAGGTCCTGGAGGGGAGCTGGACAGGTCTGTGAAGATGTAACACACACACATTTTACCAGTGTCTGAGAAACTGGGACGAAGCAGCTGTAGCTTAGTGCGCGTTTACCCGACGTGTCGGAGCATTCCAGAGAGTCCACCTGCAGGGCGTCAAACACCTCAAAGTCGGACTTCTTCACCGTGATCAGGTTGTTGATGGTGCCGAGCTGGCTTGTTACCACTGGCTGCAACACAGATCACGATCAAGCAAGTTTTCATTAATACCGATTTTAAAATTCAGACAGTAGAACTACGTAGCGTCAGACAGCCAGGATCAGACCAAGTTGGCGGGGTAAACAAAAACGCTGTGGTTAGTGAGTCCATGCTCAGTAAATAGAGTACATTTTATGGGCTGCATAAAATCAATACACTACAGTCAGAATGCTGAATGGATTTCACAGTAAACTTCTACCCCAGGGAAAGAAGTGTAAAAAGCCTTAAACATCCTTTTTATTGCAACGACACAACCCAACCTAGGAAATCTTTGAATTAAATTATTAAAAATATCTGTTTTTGACCAAATTATCAGTGACAAACTTATGGAAACACGTAAAAATCCCTATAGAGTAAATGTCCCTGAGGCCTTTCTTTCATTATTATTTACTCCCAAGTTGCTAACAGTATCTAATTAGTAAACCTGGACTTCCAGTTTCCCCGATGTGTCATGACACAGTGGCCCACTCCCCTTAGACGATCTTCAGTGTGGGAAAGAAGAGAGAACATGCCATTCAAGTAAGATCTGTGTTGATCATAATTTGGGGAGAGGCCACAAGAAAATAACCGATCACCGAAGCCTGCAGTCAGACAAATAACTACAAAGTTGAAAACATCCCGAGCTGTGACAAAAGGCCTACATTCATCTTTCCGCCACACAGAGAAAAAGGATGGTCGTGGAGGTCAGAAAATCTCTATGACAACCATTAGATGCCATCTTTGCTGCAAATTATTATTTTCAAGGAAATCCAGGAAAAAAAAAAAAAACCTGTGCAGCAATCACAAATATAAATGCCTAAATTTCTTAAAACTACTGAGATTTTAATGATTTGGTCAGACAGGACTAAGAATATTTTTCTCCAACAAATCACAACCAAAATTGGTTGTGAAGCAAAAGATCAATTTCCGAATTAAAATCCCCTCTTTCCCATTGTGGGGTAGGGTGGAGGACCAGTGATGCTGTGGGTTTTATTATTATACCATCTGAAAGTTTTCCCTAAAAATAACCACACCACCTGTTGCTACACATTTTTTGTAGTATTCATTTACAATCACATCATTACATTACATCCTAAATGTGCAGCCAAATGTTGATTTCTCACCACATTCAATATACAGCCTGTGGTGCACACGGTGCCGAGGGTTAAATTTCACGTTCCCATCTGCTGGGTCAGGTTCCAACGTTAAACATGCTGGGGTCAGAAAACAAAAGCTGCAACCTCTGTTTGTCTTTTCTCAGCTGATTAGAAGACATGATCCTAAATAAACTATGTTTGCTCTGTACCAATGATTTTAATTTATCTAAGCACCATGGCTTTGTCCAGGCACTGCGGCTCTTTGTCGTCTTCTATTGCTTTGACCCATCTGAACAACCCATAATTGGGTTCCAATACTGTCAAATATTTCTTGGTGTATTAACCTTCTGAGACTTCATCATTTATGTTTTCATGCGTTTTAGGAGGCAATAATATTCGTTTCATATTACTAGAGTAATTAGTTGAGCTTCTGTGTGGTCATCTGGTGCATGCAAATTAATAAAAACAAGAATACAAAAACATCCAAAACTAACGTCAGCTTCATTCATTCATTCATAAAAAATAAAAAAACTTTTCTTTAATCTGTTAAAGATTTTTTTCTTCCATCTCTCTGGTCGGTTTTAAACAACAAAATAGGTAACCTGGTCTAATTACAAGGTGAAAAAAATACACAGAATAAATGCACAAGTCTGTTAAACAGATGGGAGCATAGAAAGCATGGCTGCTTTACCTCAGAGGGATCATGGAGCCACTGTCCATCTACAAAAAACTTGTACTGGTGCTCTCCTTCAGGCAGGTCCAGAATGGCTACAAAGTCATTGTGGCTTTAAAGACAGAAAAGAGGAAAAATAATAGGCGCATCAGTGCCACACCAAACGAGGTGAATGAAACCAACACACGGCACAGAGGCCAAAGAATTCATTTCCAACAAAACCATGAAAGTGAGATGTCTAAAGCCAAATAATCCTCCTAACCTCTTATTTAATGGTAGCTTGTTGCTCCAGTTATTGAAGGAACCAGCTATATAGACTTCTTTACCCCCTCCAGCCCAGCGAATAACGGTGGGTCGAGCCTGAGGACTGGTTTTAACCAGGTCGTCCAAATCTGGAGTGAATTCTTTCTCCCCTGAAGTCTAGAAACAAACACATCAGGATACTGTGCTGTTGTAAAGAGATGGTTTGATATCTGTAACATGATTACGTTTATATAAAACAAAAAAACAAAAAAGGTTCTGACCACGTCCTACCTTGGACTCGGGTCTGTGCATGTTAAAGACGTTGGGGTCATCTGTGCTATCCCCCATTTTGCTGCTGGACTCCTGGTCCTTGTGGCTGCCGCTGCTGTCGGAGCGCTGGGCTTTCCCATGGCGATCCGCTGACACTCTGTCGCTCGTGTTACCCATGGTGCCTCACTACTCGGCGTGCCACTGGAGAAAATCAAGACCGTTTAGTATGGAAGTCCAGATAACTGATTTTATAGAATACCAGCCTTTTCTAAATCTGCATGCCAAGTAAGGGAAATGATATCCTCAAACATCAAATGTCTAAGCAACATGCGGGTGACTTCACTTTACAAACTTGGTCAAGGAAATCTGGAATTCTTAAAAAATATACAAACAAAATGAAAGATCACAATAGGAAAAAAAAATTAAACATTCAGCAATTACAATTAATAAAATTGCAGATTCAACTAAGCAGGTGAGGGCTGCCGTTCCGCCTTTCAACTATTTTGCCAGGAGTAGGAAAGCTGTAAAACCTCTGTAGTCATCCACTTGTACCACTTGTAGGTTTTATTCAGTGACCTAATACAGCCGGAGGCTTGTTTTTGTTCTGGAAAGCATTTCAGACTTTGGAGTAATCCCACAAAGCTTCTGTGGGAATGATCAACCCACCAGTCTCCTCCTGTGAAAACAGCTCTACGACTTTGGTGACACATTGTATAATGGTGGTCATTCTGTCTATGGAGGAAAACTTGTCACAGATTTTGAACAGACCCATATGAGATATCAAGGAACGGCAACCTTGAGGAGAAGAAAATTCAGAGTAGTTTTAACACCAACGTTACACAAATAATACCGTCTAACTTCTTTTATTTAAAAACTAAAAAGTAACTAGTTTTAAAATTGCTGCTTAAATTGCCTACATTATGCAAAATTAAGTTTTGAGTTTTGAACCATCTGGTAATGCAACTTTCTCATATAAAACCCCACCAGAGTGTTTTTTTTGGCTTAATTCACGCACGCCTGAGTAATCCTCCTGAATTCTGCTCTCTGAACAGCTGCCCCTCCCTCTTCTAGAAATCGTCTGAGAGTTCAACTAGTGACATCACTGGTTGAAAGTTGAGTGCTAGAGGTGTCTGCACCTGGGAGCATAGAAAGCATGGCTGCTTTACCTCAGAGGTAAGGCAGAGCAGAGCTCTGCAGGCAGAGCGGCTTACCTCTGCTAGAGTTCCAAACACTCCCTCCTCCTCACAGCTAAAGGCTGCTTCGGTTTTTGGCAGCTTAAAACACTTTTTTTGTTGGATTTTTTACTTTCTCTGAGAAAACGCCGGTTTGGCTGCATGGATTATAGGATTTTATTCTACATTCCAAAAGAACAGCCTCTGGATCAAAGAACAAAGACGCCTGATGGACAGAAAAGTGGCTACATGCTAATGTGGGTTAGCCATTTATCAAGCTGCTTATGTGATCTTATAACAGCATTGTGTGGTTAATTAATTTGATCTGTAGAATCTCAGAATGTTCAGTAAACGGGTCCAAACAACACTCACAGCTTTTTTAATATACTGGGCTGGAAAGATTTGCTTAGTGGACTTAGCTGTGTTGGTTTGGGCTCCGTCTAAAGCCTGGAGTTTAAGCAACTAAGAGGCTTTATTGACTCAGTTTTTTACAAAAAAATAAAATACCAAACGTCTGAGCCCTTCATATAACAGAGTTTCATTGTGGTGCTTCATGAATTTCAAATTATTGTGAGAATACTATTTGTGATGACGCTTAGCACTGTTTCAGTTTGATCTGCTCCCTGCTCTGAAGCACAGGGAGCAGAGCGTGGGGGTGGAGGCGGGTTAACAGAGAAACGAGCCATTTCACTTCGTGGTCTAACATTAACTACACTTTACAAGTTAAATTTCAGGACAAATTAATACCGCATGACACCAACGGTAACATTTTATGATGCATATGTCTATCCCAGAAGTTGAAAGCTGTAAAATAGCATGATACAACCCCTTTAAGTAATGTAAAATTATTTATATTCCAATTACAGTATTGTAAAAGAAAAACAAACTATGAATAAACTTTCTAACTACCATATAAAGGCCAATCTGTAAAAATGCACGTACAGAGCTCCTTCAGTGACAGACTGCTAATGATGCATAAAGGAGCGTTTTCACAGGTTCTTTCTGCTCCAGCAAACTTAAATGTTTACATCACTGCTGTAAATTTCACTTATTCACTAATTAACATTTCAGCTTCCATTATTTGCACATTGGTTTTTCTTAATTTATATATCCCAACTATGGGAAATTGTACAATCTAAATATCCTTTTTTTTAAATGTTTTTAAAGTATCCTACTCTGTTGCACAGTTCAATTTGGCTATGCCACTTTATTTTTAATAACTGCACAGTACTCTGGTTTTGTAACTCTATCCATTATATATATATATATTATTCTTGACTCTCAAATTCATTTTTTTATACCTTTCCACATCTGACTCTTAATGATTGTATTTATTACCACTTTGCTGCTGTTTACCAAATTTATCCTTGCAGGACAAAAAAAAAAATTGTTCTATACAGTATAATAAAAGCGGAATAAACTGTTAAAATGACATTGCTGCACTGAACAGAGGGTGTTTTTTTCCATTTTAGACAAACTTGGGATTTTAAAAAAAGACTTAAAATATCAGTCAAAAATTAAACTTTATTATTATAGCCCTTTTCATACAAAATGATTTACAGATTTAAAAACCAAATAAAAAACACTTAAACTGTTACCTATAATGAAAGACAATCTACATAATGATTTTGGATATCAGATGAAAATTCGACCAACATTTTCTATCACATACAAACACATTCAAATGCAAGGAAACTTTTTTATTCTCTATATCCAATAACAGGAACAAAGCAGCTGAGGAGCAAAGACTGAAAATACATAAATCCATGGGTCAGTTTACAAACAAGGGGAAAATAAAAGAAAAACAGTTGGAATAAAATATTTGAACAAATACAACATTTTAATAAAATAAAAATAGTAATTTTATTATCCTGCTAATTATTTATGTTAATTGGGGTCAGCTACGTTTATTTAGACAGAGCCAACTCACAACACACGATGGCACACAAGGCACTTTATTAAAAAAATTTAATTTCAATTCAATCATACATACACTGAAGTTGATTCTAGTTATCAAACAATGCAGTCAAGTTCAGTTCATTATTTAAACTAGTTAGAAATGTTTTCTAGCTGAGGAAACCCAGAAGAACGCTTCGACCCAATGACTTGCAGCAATCCTTCATAATGTGCATGCATCACTCATGGCTCCACTGGAAACATACAAAAAGAAAAAAGGTTTTGCTGTTCTACTCTTTAAAAGCTAACACATATATTAGCTATTTGTCTATCTGTCTTTAGACCAGAAATATTTCCAAATAGCCAAGTTTGCCTTTTGTTTTTCTATTAGCAAAAACATAGCAACCTTTCTTACTCCAGCTGGCCAGCAGTGTGCAGCAACATTTGGAGATAGAGCACTTAGGTTTATCCTCTATATAGTTTGTGAAAACTCCATTCACTCCAGCGTCACATTAAAATACCTCCTAAAGCTTAGGAACTGTGACAGAAAGCAGTTGTTTTCGCTTTTAACTACTGTCCACTGTAATAGGTTTATAGTTCACCAGAAGAAGAACACATTTTTACTTTTTCTTTAACTGTGATTTTAGTCATTTCTGTGGTTTGGCATTCCACCCACCAAGCTAAAATTCCATCATTTTCTACATAAAACACAAGAAAACAAAAAAACATGTAGCAATATATAGGGATACACCCAATTCCTATACTGGTACTGGCCCCGATACCGCTTAATGTAGATGTGTCGGTTAAACTTAACTGATACCATGAACAGATACTCAAAATGTGAAAAATCTGCAATAAATTCACCAAAAAAATAATAATCAAATTTTAACTTGAAAATTTTATTTTTGTGGTAATTTTTTATTTTGTCTTAGTTATGTCTAGTTGGTAAAGTCTTCTGTCTTTAGTCTCTTCAAGAAAAGGTATAAGGTGGAAGTTATACAGTTTATTTTCAACAATAGTATCAGATCGGTATCAGGTATAGACAGATACACAAAATCCAGGCATCTGTATCATACCGGGGCTGAAAAAGTCAGATCGGTGCACCGCTAGCAATAGTCAATGTAAATAAACCCGAGTTTAAGAAGAGGACCGGGCAAACGATGTTAGTCTCAAAATGTCACAAGCTGGTAGGGAGCTGGTAGGTGCTGCGCTAATTCCTCCGCCCAAGCAGCAGTGCTTCGCCTTCTGAGAAAATAGTTCCCAGTATTTAAATGTTTAAAAAATGTCTGTCTCTCATATGACCTTGTTATTTGTACACACTGTGACTATACAAATCCCAACATGTAAATAGGAGAATGTTGGCGTTATTTTATCGCTTATTGGAATTATTATGCTTACTGGACCCATTTACATCCAGTCTTTGAGTTAAGCTAGGCTAACCCACCGTTAAACAGACAGAGAGGACGCACGGAGATGAAAAACGGTATGTTTGGATTTATCTTATTCTGGGGGATACAGTGAATAAGCTAAAGTCCCAAAAAATCTTAGTGTTCCTTTAATGGCAGTAAAAGGTCATACAAGAAATTAATACTTTGTGTATTTTAGTATAATATAATTGTGTGCCGTTTTGGGTTGAAATCATTAAATCCAAATAAAATATATTCTATTTTGGAATGGTGACTAGAGAAAACAGGTCAATAAGTTTTGCACACTTGAAAAAGAGCAATCAGGAACTACTGTCATTACTTTACCCATGATCTTATCTTTGTCAGTAGCCAGCTAGCCTATTGTAGACGCTTGAAAAAGAATACTGTGAGATTACAAACAAGATATCAGACAGTGACTGGCAGTTCACTGCTCTGCTGGTTTTCTCAGAAGAATCCGACGCCAGAACCTGGCAAGCACCGACAGATTCCCACAGCTTCCTGCCCGCTCAAGTACAGTTACAGCTGAAAAAAAGGGAGGAAAACACGCTCATCTCATGACGATCGACAGTTGGCAAACCTTAAGATCTTGGCAGAAAGGTTAAAGGGCTTAGAGAGAGCGGAGACGGATAAAGGCAGGTTACAGTGGGACACTGTGCTGTCTGTGAACTTGGACTTGTCTGAGCAGATCCCACAACAAAGCATGCAGTCACACTCCCACACAGCAGCGCCACCGGATAAGAGATCAACAGATTCATTTATCTGAGAGCTGTATCAGAAAGTTGGAAGAAGCCTCCCATCTTGTGCAGTTTCCCTCCCTCCTCATTCACTCCGGCAGAATATTTTTAGCTGTGGTCAAAGTCAGTAAGCTAACAACCACCTTCCGTGAACAGACACAAGCTGCTTCCTCGGTCAGCTGACGGGGAAAAGTCAGTAATTATAGTAACAAGCGGCCCGCCGTGTAGCCGCCGCAGCCAGACAGACACTCACCGACACCAGCAGCTGCTCCTCGGTACTGCAGGAGGAGAATCTGCCCCTGCTCCGCTTTATCCGCCGACTATGGCTAGCGCTGAGGACAAAAAGGGAGTCTGACAGTTCACCAATCAGGAGCAAGAGAGCCCGTAGCGTCGTCTACGGAAACGCGTTTTAATAAGGAAGTACAAACAACTTTCTCTAAACATCCCTATAGTATTAGGACCAAATATGGTGACACAGCTTTCACTTTATTTCAGCTGCAAAGCTGCTGAATCATTTATCTCTTTTAAATCAAGAATAAAAACCCATCTGTTTAGAGATGCCTTTGAGTAATGTTCTAATACAATTGTGTGTGTGTTACGCTTAATTGCAGTTGTTTTCTCTAATGTATTACAGTTAATTGCTGTTTATCTGATGTGCTTTTTTGTTGCTTTTACTAAATTCCTGTTTTTATTTTCCATTCTTTTGTCATATGTTTTGTTTGTTTCTTTACCACCAAATCATGTAAGGTACATTGACTTACCTTGTTGTTGAAAGTGTGCTGTACAAATAAAATTGCTTTGCTTTGCTTTGTTTTCAGTTAATCTTATTATATTTTTTTTTCCTGGATGGTTGCAGTTCAAAGATGTGGTTTCTGCTTTTGGTGTATAAAATGACTTGGTTAGGATTATTTATGTGAAATAAAACTGTTTCAAATCATTTGATGCTGAAGCAAGTAAGTCCCCCTGCCAAGTACAAATTAATTAATGGAATTAACGAGATACACTGCAGCAAAGATATGAAACAGTAAAGAAGTGCATTTACCTGCACTCTGAATAAACTTAAACATATATAAATTAATAAGTGATGCAACTTTGAGTTGCACATTTGCAAAGTTGTAACCACTGTAGCCTTGAAGCAAGAAGAGCTTGGTTTTGAATCCCGGCCGTGACCCTTTCCACATGTTTGCATGTTCTTTCCATACATCCTTTGCCTTTATGTGCTTAGGCTCATTTCATTTTTCATTTAACTGGTCCTAGGTAGGTGTGCCATTTTCTATCCTGGGTGTCTCTTGCCCAATGATCACTGGAGATGACCACAACCACAACACTGCATGGAAAAGCTGGTAGAAGCAATGGAGAGATGGATGTTGTAACTCATATCTTGTTCTTCCCTAAATTCCTCCATTAAAATGCGGCAGTGCAGAGGGAGCACATTTATAGGGGTGCCTTCCCCCTTTGTTGGCACAGCAGTTCTTTCACTGAGCTAGTTTTTTTAAAACATTTAAAAATAATCTCGTTTAAACCAGACTTTTCACTAATTTTCTGCCCAGTTATTATTCCTACCAGTGACAGCATGAAGTGCTAATGGAGGGAGACACAGCCAATGTAAATAGTTTTTGTTCCACTGTTAAAGCTTTATGGATCGAAATGCCCCAATAAAGAACAACGTTTTCTGTGGAAGGAAAAACCCATCATGGAGAAACGCATGGTAGTTTTCACTTAAAAAATCTCTTGTGCAGTTACAATATTTCAAACCCTTAGATTGTCTGCCTCTGACAGAAAATGTTAATCATGTGCAATCCATGACCTCTTGCCTGGACACGCTGCTCAAAACTGTAAGAAAAATAAGTGTGTGGGACTTTATTGCAGACAGTAAAAACTTCCGCAGCAATAGGACCTCCTTTATAGATGGCTTAGTGTCATTTGGTAACTATAAATCTGAGAGAACAAAGATAACATGTGGCTCTCCTCCAGGCTCTATTCTCAACCCACTTTCATTCTCTTACAAGACCTCCATGTCTGTACCACCACATTGCCACAGTCCCTTACAGTCGCTAGTTAAGAGTAACGATAATAATGTTGATGGGGCAGAATTTCATTCATCTGAATGCAGAAAAGACAAGTCACTGTTTTTGGACTTAAAAGGTCCGAATTCTGTTTCCATCACAGCCAGAAAATAGAGAGCATGCAAGAAACCTGGATCTAAGATCTCAATAAATATAGTATAATGTGAAATCAACCCATTAACACCAAAAAGAGATTACCAGAATATAGTGTTTTTGTCAAAGGAGGAAAAGGAAAAAAAATGGGTGTATGATGTTTATTTTCAGTATTTCAATAGTGACTTTACTGCCCAGAATTCTGCAAATGCAAAATACATCATCTCCCAGCTTGCATATCAGTTATAACACTGAAACTGTGCCATCCAGGCCATGTTGACGATAAAGGGTTCATGGTCTATGTTCCATCCAGCTCTGGAATCAGCGCTCTGAAGGCAAAATAAATCAAAGAGAAACACTATTTTCAGCTCCACCACATTTATTTAACTCTTAATTACATGCTTCCATACAATATAAAGCTTTTATGCAACTGATATTGTTCTGTTAAAAAGGTGAAAAAGTTTATTTCAATCGTTTACAATATTCTAGATTAAAAACCAGAATTTTCCAGTCTTTACCAATTTTAACATCCGACAAAAAAATTAAAATAAACATGCTGTACTGTTCACATTTTGGTCATTCCAACTCAGTCCACCACAAAGTCATTCACTAAGAATGTTGTCATTTGTCCAGGAAGTAAAAACAGCAGCCCTTTGAATTGTCTGAATGGAAAATAAGAGAAAAAAAATATACCAGCACATTTTCTTATTCATTCATTTTAGGTTGGATTTCTGTAGTTAAATTCAAAAAAAATAATCAATGCATTTTCTAGCCATAGAAACAAATGAAAATCGCTAAAACAAAATTAATGGTGACAGAATGCTATGTAAACTGTTAAAACTAATCATAAAAAGCTGCACAGTAATCACATCATAGAGAGGGCAAGCAGTGCTATCTGCAGAACCATCCAGTCTAACAAGCATTTGTTTATTACGCTCAGTCTGGCCGTCTCTCCGTCAACGGTCTTTACAACTCGTCTTTTCTGTTTAACTGTAGCTAATAGAAATTCCCCCAGCCGCTTATTTTGGGTTAGCCAATTTTGGAGTACAGTATTCTAGCAAAAAGCAAACCTTACATTTGGATGGAGAGTCTTCTGTTGATTAAATCTAAGCCCTGAAACCACAAAGAGATAATACTGTCATGTTTTCTTAAAAAAAAAAAAAAAACACAAAAAAAATCACTGCTATTGTTTTAGCTCAATAAAGATAGCTATCCCTGCTGTGCATGCTTATAGTTTTTCTGGCTGAAAATAAGAGACACGAGACACAGTTTGATCTTTACGGGTATTTCAGTCTATTAACAGTTTTTGTCACTCAGTCCAATAAATAAGCATATCTGAAAACATTTAGATATACAGTACATAAATACAGTTCATATCGCTAAAAAAACTCATCTCGGAGGTTTGCATCAAGAGGCTGTAAGGCACATGTAAATAACTATGAAGTACACAGGATTTCACATTGCACGAGAAGTGTGTTGTTACGCACACACAGTTCCAGTGTTTATAGGTATGAATTTTTGAGGCCTAGATCTGTTTAGCTGACAGCTGCTGGTTGGAGCCCTGCTTGTCTGAAGCTGATGTCCTTAGAAGGAGAGGTGTGTTTTTAAAAGTGAGAAATTAGATCTCTAGTGTATGGACACGTGCACATTTAAACAAACTTAGTGTTAATTTTCTGATTGTGAAACGAGCGTAGCTCAGAATTGAATCCAACTTTCCCTGGTGAGAATATTTTCTTCTCATATATATATCTATATATATATAGATATATATATAAAAATCATCACATTGTGTCTCTTTTTTGTTTCATCACAACCTAAAAAAGTGTCATAAATAAATCAATAAACAAGTTTTTTTTTTTTTATCTACAGAAAGATTTTTGTCAAGCTTCGTTTACGGACTGTGTGTAAGGGAGTGTGAAATGTGCAACCTTAAGATTAAAAATGAAGCATGCGCACCACAACTGATTAAAACACTACTGGCAGGCAATTCTTAAAACACACATACAGCTTTCCATCCAGTGAACCAATCAAGTCATGCCCTGTATGTTATGTTAGATTGTTTTCTGTTTTTTTTTTTCCAAGTGGGGTGTTTGAATGTTCTTCCACTGCTGCTCGCAGTTATCATTTTGAAATCCCCAAGCCGGTCTTCATGTACTCGTAAACCACGTAGCTAATGCTGACAGCAGGAATGACTTTCATGAAATTTGGCAGGATGCCCCGGTAGAGGCCAAAGAAACCATCTTTGGCTACAATCGTCCTCAGCAGAGAACTCATGGAGGGTTGGTCTGACACATCCAGAGACGCTGTGAAGAAATGAAACACAGATGAGGTTTTAACACACTGGTAGGTGGGTAAAACATGCTTAGAGCAGTTTGTGACGAGCAGAGCTGCTGTATAAAGTTGTCAACTGTTTTAGAGTTTATTATGATGGAAAAAATGTTTACAAAAAGACAAGTTTATTCATTTTTTTCTGATAGGGATTCCCAACAGGCTAAGAAAGCTCTAATTTTAATCTTCCTAAAAGAACATAAAACACAAACAGCTGGAGAGAAAAACAACCATGATGGTCAACCAACATTTTCAGGTAGAAAATTATGTAATCTACCACCAGACATTTCTCACTGTTACAGCTGCCTGTGTGGCCATCTATGCTGCAGTCATCTGTTTTTACTGTGATTTTTTCACAAAGTTTGTGCCTTCTGTCTGCATGTTAAGCCAGTTCAAGCCTGGCTTAACATGCAGACTGTCCTTCACTACTCCTCCTCCTGCAGGCAATCAAGACAAACTGTAGATCATCAAGCAGACTGGAGTTCCCCGATTGGTTCCCTGAACTTTTAAAAGTCTTCCAGTCTCACCTGCATGTGTGGAGCAGCTAATCGCTGTGCTGCTTCCCCAACAACCTACTCCGTTTTGTTAGGACTTTTTGTTTAGTGCTGTACTCGTCTTGGTTATCCTTTAGTGATTTAGTTTGGATAACACCATCTGCTGGTTTTACTTCAGTTAAACATACAGTTCTATAAGTTAGTTATTTGTTTTGTACCACATTTTTAATTCAGGCTTCCCTTAGCCTGTGCTTGGGGGCTCGTTGATTGGGGAACCATTTCTGTTCTGTATATTCAATGTGTGGCTCTTTCTGATAAAACTCTTTTGTTCTTTAATTTTAACATCAGACGCCAGAGTTTTACGTTGCTTCCTTAGCTGAGCTGGGTTGTAACACTTGCCCATCATGCATCAGTCCCTACACCACCACTGGGATGTTTTGTACCTCATTTTAAGTAATTATGCATCATCCTTGCAATCTGTTATTTATTCATATGTTCTTTAACCAAGAGGTCAATGAATTTGGTTTTAAAAAGTGGTCATAATCAGTCATATTTACTTAATTGAAATAAATTACACTCTTGTCTAGATCTCAGTTTTGATTAAAGAAAAATACAGACACTACACGATCATATGGCATTAATATTTTCTCTGCATTAATAAATATGTTACCCAGTCATCTGTGCACTCATGTTTTTCGGGACCAGCAATGGATACAATTCATGCCTATTCACTTGCTTTATGCTAAGTTGTTAAATCAGAGGCTCCATATAGTGACTTGTGCCAGGATCTATATGCAACCTGTGTTAGTTTCTGCAAGGTTGAATAATTGCTTGTGTCAAGATTGGGAAATCACTGTGGAACAAAGGAAATTTATAGTTTTTAGATTTAAACCAATCTTTCTGTCCATTTGTACCATATTCATTTAAAAAAAAATTGAAATAGCATAGAGACATAAACTAACTAAACTAACCTTATAGGTAACAGAGAATTAGGTAAAAATCAAAAACAACAATCTATATGTAATATAGTTAATGTATTTATAGGTTGAAAAAAAATGGTTTAAACTGAACTAAACCAGAAAATTACAACAATATTTCAAATTCACATGTCAATAAACTGAACAGCGGCTACACTTTTCTGCGTCAGCTCTTTTGCTTGATGTGGGCTTCTGCCCAGGTAAATATTTAGTTGCTTGTAAAAAGCTTTGACCCAACGTTTACAACTTGCTTGCTTAGGCAAACATTATAGTCAAATTTACTGGCAACCACAGTTAAGATGTTTCAAAAACTTCCAAATGAATATATGCTTTACGAAATCAACATGATCTTACACAAAAACACCTCTAGAATAATTATTAGCACACCTTCGGTTAACAATTTGTACAACTCCCTTCCTGCAACCGGACATCCCTTTTCTCCTTGACAACATCATAGTTCTGGAGCTTTCAGCGAAAGGAATCATTAACCATTCCTTTTAGCACAATCTACAGAGATCCCCAAAGGTCATGCGTGATATTATCTACGCTGCTTTTTCTTAACAGTGAGGATTGGATGTTTTTTGGTTTTTGTTGTTTCTTGCCATACTGCTCACCATGTGTGGTGGCAAGACAAATATGGGTCGTTATCCAGCTGAGTGGCCAGTAGCAATGACAAATGGGCCTCTGTATCACATTATACCCCAGACAAGGGCTGGGCGGTGTGCCGAAAATGTACAGATACCGAAATTTATGACTGTTATCGACGTCATTTTGCCTGTGCCGGTAAATTCGGTGTGTAAAAAAAAAAAAAATGAAATATGTGTTTTAGTTTAGCAGTGCTCTTGCCCCTTTAAGAAATTAGCATTGCTTTGAGTCATGTGACTACGCACAGTCATGCGACACACAGACGCAATAATACCCAACAAAGGGGAAAGCTATGCTAACGAAGCTACTGTGTAGCAATATTTAGCAAAAGTTTAGACCCATCTACCGACGGTTTTTCAGAAAAATTTGAATAGCGAAAAATAAAGTGACTTTTTATGGTGTTATTAGACACTTAGACTCTAACGTGGTAACGTATGCTTGTTACTGCAGCAACTGAGCTGTAGAGTGCTTCTAGCTCAGCATGCAGTACCAAAAATTGTGGCACTGGTGAGTTCATTAAAAGATTTATTTTGTAAATTGGTATTTCTACAAAAAATACATTGTTTTTTTCTGTCAGATTTTGAATAAAAGATGCTAGAATCAATATGGACGACACTCTACAAGTTTGTGTTTCATTTTTATCTTCGCTGCAATCAAACGGCGGGTTGGGAATTTACCTTGCGCCTGCATTCGCGTGCGTACAAGTGCCAGAGGATAGCTGGCGAGCTGGCCACATGTACTGGAGATGGTTCCGCAGCCCAGCAACACCAGAACTCCGGGGTTGGCCGAGTCTTTGGCGTGATATGACAACCAAGTGTTCTTCAGTGTCTGAGATATGAAAGAACAAGAAGGCTTAACTCCAGCACAAAATGAAACAGGCTTTTTTTCTCTCTCCCAGATATCAATCTAGACATGCCAGAGTGAACGTACCTCATAAACAGCGAGGTCTATCCCGGCGTATGGAATAATGCCAATCAAGTTTGGAATGTAGCCCTTATAAAAAGCTATGACACCCTCCTTTCTCAGGATCTTCTTGGCACAGTCAAACATTCCTGCGTACTGGGCAGTTTTCCTCAAGGTCAACCGAGTCTTTAAAACCTTAAAGAGAAGCAGCAGAAGCGGGAAAACTTAGAGACAGGTTTTTTTTGTGTCAGGGTGAAACAACCAGAATCAGAGAGGATCCCGAGTGGCCTGTGTGTAGCACACCCATACCTCCATTGGGTAGATAGCTGTTTGCGCTGTGGCCCCAGCCATCGACCCTGCCATAAACCTCTTATGAGTCTCTATTTTCTTTCCCTCTGAAGTTAACAACTTCTTATACTGTAAAAAAGAAAAAAATACACTACATGGCACATATTTCTTAATAAATGTAGTAAAAATCTATGATTTAGGATGCAAATCTGAACTTGTTCATATGCCATGAATTTGATTGCAGTCTCGGGCGCAATCTTCAAAACATTGATTCCGTTTCCTCTCCACAGAGACGTCAGACCTCCTTCTACAATCATCTGTCTGAAGCCCCCGGTCAGGCTTATCTTGTTAGTTTTGGACGAATGAACCTGTAGTGTAAATATGCATGTTTAGCTAATTACTTTCACACAAACACATCATCATTTTTTTCCCTTTCTATTTTATTTGACATTACTAACCTGCATGAAGACCTTGAGTCTGTCCAGAGGGGCTGTACCGGTGCGAGAAACGGCACCTGCCACTGCGCCGGCAACAAGCTGCTTCCACCACTCGTCTGACCGCTTCTCTTCCTCTGTGAACTCATCCGGGATGGACAGACTGTCACCAATGTCCAGCACCTAGACATTAAACAAGCAAGTTCCCTCTATATTAATCAGAATTACACACCAACATATTTGAGATATGTCAGTCATCACAGATAATCTTGTTAAAGCAAATTTGTGCTTGTGCATGTTTATGCAGTTAATACAGAGCCGGTCAGAATATGAATGTAACGTGTTTTTTGTCCACTCTTATATATATAAAAAAAGGTAGAGCTCATTTGAGTTGATATCTTGCCACCAACCCAGCTTTTGCTCACAGCAATGAATTTCCCAAGCTTTATACTATTCAATTCAGTTTTCAATTCAGTTTATTTATAAAGCGCCATTTCACAACAGATGTCATCTCAAGGCACTTTACAAGAAAAGTTATTACAATACAATGTTTAATCTAGGAATTGGAGAACCACAGAAGATTGCGTCGTGACTTCTCAGCAATCCCTCACACTGAGCAAGCATGACGCGACAGTGGAGGGGAAAAACTCTCTTTTAACAGGAAGAAACCTCCAGCAGAACCAGGCTCAGCATAAGCGGTCATCTGCCGAGACTAGCCAGCTATTAATCTATTCTAGTTGTTCATCTGAGGGGAAGTTGTAGACTTAACAGGCACTTCTTTATTATTCTATTTAGTTGTAAAATCCAACAGTAGCACTGGCAGGGAAACAAATCCTTAGTGTTATGCTTCCACAGCCATGCTTGACAGTCGATACTGTATAGATATGTTTGAAAGCTTCATAGTATATCCTTCCAACATGCCTGTTCTCCCTGTGACCAAATAAGTAAACCTTTCCTTCCTCTGACCATAAAACGATTTTTAGTAGAAGAGGTTTGGCTCATCCGTGAACGGTTTCCTTTCACCCGACGGTAACATATTAGCTCAAATGACAGATACTTTGACACAGATGGGGATGACCTCAACCTTAATCCTGTCAAAAATGTACGGAACAAATTACTTTGAATGACCTCTAATAAGTCTGCGCTGTAAATTGCTGAGTTATTAGGGCTTTCTCACTAAATGTACATGCCACATTGTCTGTGTGGCAGGAGAGAAAAAAAAAATCTGCAAGCTCAACTTCTCCTTTCTGTTTTCGTAGCTGTGTAGCAACGATGGCCAAGTCTCGTCTGACTACATTTACAAAACTTTGAATGTAAAACTTTCACGGGAAAAGCCGCGACACCACGAACCTCACACAGTTTTAGCAGTTTGCGCTTGAAACTGCCCACAACAAGGAGGCAGGAACAATGAGAGGGAGTTGTCCTTTTATTCGAGCCGACAAAGTTACGACCACTGAACTATCTGAACCCTTGACTTACATGCTTAATCCATTTCAGATAAACAGAGCTAATGTTTTCCCTGAAGCATGAGGGTGTCTTAGACAAAAAAAACACATTGTTCTGTGGCTAGTTATTGCAGATATAAACAAATGGGAATGCAGAGCTAGTTAGTATGTGTCCCACAGTCACTGCTGTGACAGACTTCAGTGTGGTATGCAGAGAAATATTCAGGAACAGGTTCGGTCAAGAGAGGCTCTGTGCTGTGCAAGGTAACAAACCAGGCCAAACATCAGACCAGTACAATTTAGAAAGAAGCACAATGACAATCTGAGGGAATGACAACACAGACAGAGCTGCTCTCAAATGTGAACTGCAAAAAAAAAAAAGGAAAAGAAAATCCATAATATCTAACTGCAGAGGAGTGCAGTACATGTGATTTATTCCACTGCAGCTGCCTCAGAGTGTGGGCTGATCAGGAGTGTTTCAGCTCTAGCCCTACCGAGGAGTGCTTCCAGTAGCGGATGATCTCTTCCAGGTTGAAGGCAGGGTAGAGCAGGAAGTGCTCTCTGAACTCATTCCAGTCGACCAACATTGTCCCATCTATGTCCATGCTGAGGATGCACAAAACACAACCTCTTCATTTCTGACTTAAATGTGCTTGTTTAAAAAAAACCACACAAAACGGCTCATAGGAAGAGAGAGTATGATTACACTTTTGGAAAACAAGCTAGTTTGCAGTGCAGGGAAGAGAAGGTCAAACCTTTGTAAGATTTTCTGGGCATCCTCCCTGCTGACATCCATACCCAGCTCTAAGAGGGCCTGCTGGATCTCTGTGGCATCGATGTGCCCTGACAACACACGTTCAAAAAGAAAGACCATGTGAAATGTGATGCAAGTGGCATGGTGAGCCTTCAGTGGCTCGTTAAAAGCGTGAACACTAATCCTCCTACCGTCGTTGTTTCTGTCCAGACCCCTGAATGTCAGCAACAGCTTCATCTCATGCTCCTTCAGATATTTGGTAAACTCATTAAAGTCCAAACACCCATCTTTGTTTTCGTCTCCAGATGACACGATTTTCTGCAGGAAGAAGGAAAGAACAGCATCGGTCAGGCCGGCGTAAATCTCACTCTCACAATTGGCCACACTAGGATGAAACCTTGTGAAAGATCCTCCCAGGACTTTAAACTTAAATCGGTTACAGCACACCGGATCCCTTTGCTTCGAGTTACCTGTGCAGCACCGTGGCGAAACATCCCCATCGCCTTGAGGCCCGCTCGTAACTCGGCCACGTCCACCTTGCCATCTTTATTGGTGTCAAGTTTATCAAACAGAACCTGGTAGTACCGCTCACTGTCGGCATCCCAGCAACGGGCAGTTGACAGTAAAGACGTCCGTAGCGCTTGATACATTGCAGAGCTATTATGGAAGCAGCGTGCAGACCAGCCGTCAGTCCTGCAAACCTTAATCTGATGATTAATCCATATTGACAATCATTCATTAATCCCGCTCATAATCCACACGCGAAGTCCTCGATGACAATCAGGGGGGAAAGGCTCGCCGGTTTACACTGGTTTCTCTCTTTTTTTTTTTTTTTTTGCAGAGCGTCCTGAGCAAAGGTGTAGGCTACTCTGCAGAGAGCGCTTCTGAGGAACTGCAGTAACCGAGGGCGGAGCTACTACGGGCTGCGTATGTCTGCCTGGTGCTCGCCACGGAAAAGCGGGAAGGATGCTTGAAAAGTGGCCAAATGAATACCTCTCCGGATAAACCGTCTCATGTTTGTTAAATTGAACGTTTATCTATTATTGCCTGCGATATGTTACCATGCATTGCCGAGGAAATGTAATCAGCTTATCTAGGGACGTGTCAGCACAGAGAAAACCACTGAGCTCTGCAATTTCAACAGGGCAGCAGTACTGCTGGACGCCAGCAGAGGGCGACAGTTTATCAACGCAGGGGACGAAAATAGGCGAAAAATTACTACAACTAATAATAATAATAATAATAATACATTTACAGAAAAAGTGATAAATATGAGATGCCTAAGGTTTTTACTGCATGGGAGAAAATCGGATGTTGGTAACAACATTCAATAAAGTAAAAAAAAATGCAAAAAGAATAATAAAAAACTTAAGGTTAATAATTTAATGTCAAGCATAATGATAATAAAACAATCTAAACTCAATAATATAGAGATCTTTCTTTATTATTGTTTTGGTTATGTTTTTTTGTTTCTTAAAAATAAAAAAAGCTTCAATAACCTGGTTGCATACATGTGCATCAAGTGCTTTTTCAGTCTCATCCCTTTTGTATGAGCAGGAAATGTCTTCAATACAGTTACTTTTTACTTAATGTGGCAAAGCACACATTGAGGGCCCAGGTGGGATTTTATCCCCAGACTCTAACGCCAAAGGGCATGTGATCAATCAGAGCCATAGTGACATGTGGGTATTTATGCCTGTGATGACTAGGGCTGGGTATTGATTCAAATGTCATGAATCGATTCAATTCCAATTCTTGAGAGTTAGAATCAAGTATGACAAAATCGATCCGATTCAATCTAATGCAGTTCAATATTGATATGAGTCAATGCTATTACATCTTTTTTAGCTATTATCTTAATTATCTGCCTGTAATTTAATATGTCTTATCACTGGGTAAGTAACAGTTCACCGGGAGAAACTGTATTTACCCTTTCAGAGACAAGACTTAAAATGGCCGTCTGGACTTTACCTTCCTATTTTAGTTGTAAAAAGGGAAAACTATTCCAAAAAATAAAATCGATTTTTGAAATTGTGAATCAATTCGATTAGATTTCTCCAAGGATTGATTCAGAATTGATTTTACGATTTTTTTTTCAACACAGCCCTAGTGATGACTGAGAAATAACCACCAACATATGTGCACAGCCCTATATTAATGCTATGCTAAAGCCCCTTTTGATTTAATGTCAGCATTGAGTTTTGTTCAGCCTTCATTTGGCAACATCGGTCTGTTTTTCTTTGCAAATGCTCCTTAAACCTATATGTGTTCAGTTTCATTCTAGGGAAGTCATTTTTGTCGCCTTGGATTCATGGTTTAGGTCGACACTATCATGATGCCAATTTTTTTTTACTCTTCACAAATTCCTGAACAAGAGCCTGCCGTTATTGTGTTCCAGTGTTGAGATGAAGCTCTTTGTTAATGTTTAGTGTTCCTTTTTGTCCCAAGCACATCTTTTGAATTAGGAACTAAAGGAAATGTCTGTTTTTTCCAGACCTGAATGTTTTCTGTGGATGAAAGGAATCCCTCTCCAATTCCGGAGATCTGGAAAACACAGGACGGTATTTCAGTCTTGTCTTTAATAGAAATAAAACATACAGAACAAAAATACACTTTAAACTCTTTTCTTTGTTGATACCTTAATACAATAATTGCTTTTGACCTTTTGTAACCTCTCCACAACCCACGTCCTTAGCCAAACTTTGAAAAAAATAAAAAAATAGAAAAGGTCAAACAAACCTCATTTCAGAGTCATCAGATTAAAGACACCTAATGTCATGTTTGAACCAACATGACTTATTGCTATAGTTGAATCTAAAAAGGGCTTTAACAAAAATATTTGTTTAAGATTGTCCATAATCATCCAACCAGGTTATTGAAAGTATCTTCCATTTGTCTCCTCATCACATGATTGTTTTTTTTATGTGTAGCATACAAATATTTTATTTCTCAAATTAAAATGAGTTGAGGTGATTTATCAAAATATCAGTTTTTGTGGTCTAAAAACCTGCCGTTTTAAAAGGGTGTGCTCGTTTTTCAGAGCATTCAGAAGGCCACCTTGTTTGGTGTCAATAATGGTATTTGTCAAGGAAGAACTGATCTTCAGGGAAAATAAAGGCGTGTGTTTGGCCCAGACTGCTTTGGAAATGTTAACAAACTGTATGCTACTTTTGAATATAAGAACTAAAATAGAGAAGATTTAATCATTTCTTGTAAGAACTAAGAACTAAAAAAAAAAAAAGGTATAGTCTATAGTTTATTTTTTAATTGACGGCTATGCTTTTACTATTGAAATATGTCATGTTCTATCCTTGGCAGTCACAGAAAGCTATTGATCTGACAGTTATTAAAAGAAGAGGTAAAGAAGCTGGAGAGTGTATTATTTAAAAGTTAAATGGAATAAAAAAAGTACATTTTGTGTTTGATTAAGCAATAAGGGGGTCTTATACGGAGTGGAAAAACACAGAATCTACATTAGTTGTGGTCCTGTGTGAAGTTTTCACAGTCATTTTACTTGCTAATGCTGGTTTGTTTTGTGTACATCAAGTCCAAAGTCAGAGAATATGCCTGTCATGAAATTCTCAAGCAGTTCATCCTTCTAATCTACTGACAAGCTTTATGTAGATGCAAATGGATTTTTCTAGCAGGAATTGGCACCTGATCAGTCTGAGAAACTGCTAAATTAGTCAGCAGACGTCCCTAACCTATATGCTATGGAGAAATACACGGACTTTTGCCTGTTTATTAAAACCAGTATAGTACATGAAAATAGCTTGATTAGGTCTACATTTCTGTTAAAAAAATAACTATTATTCCTTTGTAATATCATGTTTTTCTTAGAGTTTTTGGTTTTCATAAGCGTGTTATAAATAATCATTATCATAGAAAAAGCTTGATATAGTGATATAGCCCTCAGTGTGTCATGAATACAATATATGTTTCACATAAAATATTTTTGTCACTTAACATGAATCAAATATGGGAATCTGTCTCAAAAAGTCCCACTAACATCACGGGAATAGGGTCACTTGAGTGATTTAGCCTATATGGCGTTAATTCCTGTTTCGGTTGGCCTTTATTAAATGTTTTCCTTTTAAACCAAAGATTGGTGATTTCGGTGTTTTTCTCTGCTCTCCAATGTGTCCAATCAAATCTCGGGGTTTCGTCGCGTCACGAGGAGTGGGTGGGAAGGAAAAGGTTTGAACTTTGAGTCGTGTCTGCGGCAGAGAGCAGTCGGCCACGCTCACAGCTGACAGAGAGAGCAGCGGGGAAACTCAGGCTGTCAGTCAGTCGACTCCTCCGTCCCTGAGAGACACGTCGCTTTTAGCCGCCATGACATTTATGCTAATCAAGAAAAAGAAGTTTAAGTTCAAAATAGACTTTGACTTGGAGGAACTTTCGTCTGTTCCTTTTGTAAACGGTGTTTTATTTTGTAAAGTGAGACTCTTGGATGGAGGCTTTGCCCAGGAGTCGTCTCGGTAAGGCTGTCCTTCTATTAATAGCTTCAACACAAGTAACTTAAACTAAAGTCACACGTTTGTCTCTAACTTTAAAAATGTATTCATGTATTTATTTATTGGCGTTGTTTCATTGGAAATGCCAACCCGTAACATTAGCTAAAATAAACAAAAAACTTTGTCTAACATTCAGCATTTTAATACTTACCAACAGCTGCAGCTTCGTTGACAAAAAGGGTCAGCAAACTTTATTTTAGCTGAAAACAGGTTAGTTAGTATTAGGTTGAGTTTTTCCCGCAGTTACAGTTTTATTTTAGCCGATGTTTGCTACGGCTGGTTAAACCAGTTGCTTAGCAACAAGCCTGGAGCATCTGAGATGCACGTGAGCAACTACAGCTATAATTTAAAAGGTTTGAAGACACGAAGAGTTATCAGCTTGTTATCTGTGCTGAGGAATTAACAAACAATTGCATTCCCTATAATTAACTTTAGGCTTATCTATCCATCCATCCATCAATCCAAACTGAGAGCTCTCACCATTTCCTGTCTATAAATGTAAAAACTACAAGTCAGTGACATATGCTTTTTAATACACTGGTTTAGATAATTTTGTAATTCCTTCATGTTTTTGTACTTTTAAAAATAATAGCCTACTTCTATCAAAGAAGCTGTAGCTAATTTCTGTTTTTTGTTGTTGTCCTTAGATACAAAATAATAATATCTGAATTTGTTAGAATTAGAGTAGGGAGTTCAGAGATAAAAAAAATGGTAATTTGTTTTAGCCAAGAAAACCTGAGCGGTGCATATGTAAATAAAAAGAATACTTATACAACAACAATGTATAACAAGAAGCAGCTGGTGCACTTCAACACAGGTTTCATAGTTGTCTAAACTAGACATGTGTCGTAATTTTAGGTTATGATCCTGAACTCAAGGGAGCATGAAATAAATATCGATCTGTTGCACAATTGCGATCAAACCCATCAAGCAGTAAATCATCATTTCAAAATGTGCTCCATAAATCTTCCCCTCCTTTCCCTTTGAAGTTTATCCAGATTAATATTTGAGGTGTGGTACACCTTAGACAAGCTCACCACATCGGTTAAGCGAAGAGACCATCAGCTCCCTTATGCATTAGCCGCTTATGAGTCACTAATTAACCCAACTCGCCTATCATTTAACCGTTCCAAATTTCAGGTGAAATCCTGAAGTGGAACAGATAAATGTAGAAGGACCCGAACGGGACAGGAGGTTCAGAACAAGAAGGTTGTAAATTGATAGCCACAACAAAATAAGACTTTACTTTAATTTATTGTTAGTTAGATTAAGCTACAATGAATGGCCTCATATGTGCTACAGCTTTGCACTTTAACGTGAGGCAAGTCGTGTTTTTAAAAGTTTACTACACCAGCCTCTTTCTATTTAACTTTGTAGGAATTACTTAAAGTATAGATTAACCTTGTCCCATCATTTTACTGACTAAATGTGTTCCTACAGAAATCCCAGTCAGACTGAAATCAAGAGGCAGCATATTTGTGACGAGCCGCTCTGTCAATGTTTAGCTTGCCTGCGTTCAGTTTGGAAAATATCTCCTTGTGTCCCAGAGAGGCTGTCCAAGCTAACTGTGTGTGCTGGAAGAAAAGGTTTTCCTTTGTCTGCAAGATGAGCGCCAACGCAGGCACAGGCGTGTTGGACCCCTGCATTTGCCGAGTGTCTGTGCGAAAGGTACGGGATCAAGATAGTGAAGGTTTTAAGGCACCTGAGCTCGTGACAAATAATTTTTGTGCAATATAAAATGCTGTTAATTTGTCCTTGTGTTCAAACAGTCATGCAAATTATAGTGTTGCTTTGTGTCCCCCCCCCCCCCCTCCCACAGGAATTGAAAGGGGGAAAGTCTTTTGCAAAGGTAAGTTTTTCTTTTGAAGCTATTAATCTTGTTACAGGCAAAGCAGCCCAAAAATACTGGTTAATATGGTTTAATGAAAAAAATTGCAATAACACATTGCATTTATAAAAAAAAAATAGTAAAGCATTGTTTTATTAGTTGGGTGAGTATTTGTTAATCACTTTCCGGCTTTGGACAATGATTGAAAGCTCCATAAGTCTATATCTTACCCATGTTAACTAATAACTTTAACGAGTGTCGGAAATGACTCATCTTTTGTTTGTGTGTTGTGTCTCCCAACCTTACATTCCATAAAACTATAATCTCTGCACAAATAAACAGTTACCTATTACTTGATGTTGAGAGGCATGTTGTGGAACAAAGGTTGAATCTACAACGCCATAAATATTTTTCACTGTTTGGTCACTTTCAGCTTGGATTTGCTGACCTGAACTTATCTGAGTTTGCTGGTTCTGGCAGCACTGTGCGTCGGTGTCTGTTAGAAGGATACGACACAAAGAACACCAGACAAGACAACTCTATCCTTAAGGTATGGTCACAAATCAACATGTAACTCTCCTTTACGCAGTTCTGGTCAGAGGTTTTGTATCCATAATATCAACGTTGAATTTGTGTGTTTTTTTCTTCTTTTTAATCCAAATAGAAACAAAATGATGCATACCTGCTTTAATTTATATATGCACCAGAACATTTTAGTAAATGTCTCTTAGCGAACTGTTTAAAAAAAAGAAAAAAGAAAAGTCAGTTGTGGGTTTTAGACAGTGACTGAGCAGAAATAGAGGTGGAGCTCAACCAGCCCGAACGCCCCCTCTACCGCCCCCCCATCAATAAGCTTTTGGTTTAGCTCTAGCTGGATATTTGGCATTTCTGTTGACAGCAGGAGAAGAGATCATTCAAACTTATTGGTTTATTGGCCTAGACCTGGTTTTAAACAGAGTCCGCCATGTTCCAATAAGGTCAAACCTTTGGAAGTCCTGCAGCTTACTGTAAGCACACTGTATTGAATCCAGCCTGGTGTGTGTTTTTGATAATCCCATTGGAACCATATTGTTCCAAGTTTCAACAATCTTGCATTTGAGTTGAAAGGCAAATTGAAAAAATTTGAAAGTATTTATCCAGCCTACTTTATGCAATGCACCAAACCAGTGTTCAGTAAAGCAGGCTTTCAGCATTATGGCTGGATCTTTGTTTTTTTTCTAGTCATAAAACCTTTCTCAATAGGGCATTTGGGACGTCTGTGCAAGCAGAAAATTCCAGTTGAAAGATCTCCTTTTGGAAACAAGCATTTCTCCTATTTTTCTGAATAACAAAATTAAACTTATGTCTTTCTGAACGATTCTGGTTCCTGAGTTGTTAGTCAACATCCTGGCTAGCTCACTCTCTGACCTATCAGGTCGACTGGGTCAAATTAAACTTTGACAAGAGTGGGAGCCGCAATCGGACAATAAATCACAAGCAGGATCAATTTCTCCATGCAAGAGCAATTTATAATTTTTGAAAGAATGATAGACATTTTAGAAGAATGGTCAAGTAGCCACCTAGAATCTTGTTTTACTGGTGTAAAAAGTGTGCTGTAAAGGTGCAGCTTGCTCAGAGACATCTCTCCAAATATCAGTTGGGAGCTTATATAATAATTCAATTGATGTGTTATTTTGACCTTGTGCTGACAAGAGAAAATTCTCAAATACATTCAAACATCTGAATCCAATATTAGATTATAAAAGTTGTTTGCATTGTTCATGTAAAATCATTTTATTTTGGGAAAAGAGAGGTTCAAATGCATCAATAAAAGGCCCCAACCTGATGACATTCATGTATGCGTGCATGTAAACTTGTAACCAGAACGGTACGTTATTTTCCTTTCTGAATAAAACTCTTAGAGATAAGAGTACCACACCATCTTTAGAAATCAATCTACTCATATATTTCTTCTTGGACACTATTCCTGCATATGTTTTATGCTCTGAGAACCGACACATGTCAGAACCTGTGATGTGCATCTGATGCTGGAGGCATGGGAATGGTTTTATTACAAGCATAGTCTTGTCGAATCATGGTGCTTCAAGAAGGATCTGTAATCTTGCATAAGCACCGTCTACAGGAGAGTCTAGAGCTCGTCTTGTGTCTCACAGTGTTTTTGTCTCTCTTACAGGTTGTTATCTACACACAGCTAATGTCTGGAGACCCCTGCTTCAAAACGTAAGAGCTCTTCCTGACACTATTGAGCTGTTTGAGTCCAACATCCACTCTGTTTCACAGTATTCAAGTCCTTTCTTCTGGTAATACACTTGTGTTTCATGTTAATCTTATCTATGAGCAAATAATACTTCCCCCTTGTGTTTTTCTGCGCTACCTTAGCTGTTAGCTTGAGACGTGAACAGACTAGCTCAGAGGTCATATTCTGAGAATATTTATAAAGGATGTGATGTAACACGTAAAAAATAAATCAGCAAGCTGTCTCTGTCAGATGTGAGCTTTTTTGTTTATTGTCTAAATACTGTACCGGTTGCCTTGGAGAAAACTGTAGCTTAGTCATTCATTCTACACTGCATTACTCACCGTAAAGAGAGGGTTAATCATCCAGAATCACAACGTCAAACGTTTCCTCCTATTCGGTATTTTTATTTTCTTCCCTCCTAGTCTTAACCCTATCTTACTGTAGTTTAAAGGCTGGTTGCACTCAGACGATTGTAATCACGCCAGTTCTTGACTGGAAATGAACAGGACACAGTATGATTATTTGACATTCCAGGAAAAGCAAATGAGGGTCTTTTTGCTTAGTTTACTACAACTCCCAGAGTCCGGCTGACTAGCAAGATAAGTTCCTCCTAAATGGAAACAGCAGATGTTGTATATCAGTTACGCCAGTGTTTCAGCTCATTAGCCAAAAGGGAGTTTGAGAAATAAATCTTGTTGCTGGTTGCCTAACTTATGGGAAGCAATGTCCCGACATGGAAATACGTGTGAGGCTGGGTTACGTAAAGCATTATTTTGTTTGCATGTGTGCTGTAAATGCAGCGTCGAGCTCCTAAAGGTTCAGTTTGTTGTGTTTACAGGGAATCTGCTGGTAGAAAATTTGCAAAAAGAAATCAACATGTATTCTTAATTGACCCAGAGCAATCTTGCTGTTTCAGACAGCAGGCATAGATGCTGCATAGAGGTAAACATAAGTTGAAGTTGGGGAGTTGATCAAAATCTGAGATGGTGACCATGTCAGCTATGGATGATGGTAAAATGGTGACACCTTAGGTGTGTCTGATATACTATGGTGAAGTGAGGAAGATGGGAATGATACACCTAAGAAATGTTTTAGCGTCTCTAGCCGTTTTTGGTTAATAACTGTCTTCATTTAACTCATTATGCAGCAATAACCTTTATCAGAATTGTTGTTTTGTCTTGTGAAAAAGATTTATTAACATCCTGCAGATGATACTTTACATGTTTTGTGTTTTTGAAGTAGCTCAACTGGTTTTTGTCTCTGTTTTAGTCCACCGTCCACAGCCATGATTCTGGGAATCCCATTGGCTGAGGCAGAGGGCCTTCTTGAGGACAGAAAAGGAGGAGACATGCGCTCAGTCACTGGTACTTACACATCCATACACTCTGAAAGAAAGAGATTTCTTGTATTCATTGTATTGTGATGCTTTAAAGAGAATCCAGACAAATTTAATGTTTTTCTTTCTTTTTTTAGCAACTCCAACAAAGTCTGCTTCAGTCCCAGATGAACTGATTGCATTTGGCCACTCCAGAACATCCAGCTACGCAAGTCAGCTTTCAAAACTATCAGGTAGTTTAACAGCGACCCATGCTAAACTAAAGTAACATGATCAATGTGATGATGTGGTGATCAATACCAGCTTGGAAAGTGGTCACTATATAAGTTCTTATTTCTTTACAGGTTATAGTTCAAACCATTCAAGTTTAACAGATCTGAGCCACAGGCGAACTGGTTCAGGGGGCTCTGCCTCCACAGGCATCGGTAGCATCGAGCCCAGTGATCACCAGGGAGAGAAAGAAAACAGGACCACGCCCATTTCCACAGGCTCCCCAACCTGCTATTTTGCTTGTGAAAAACCCTCCACGCCGAATAGGGCTTTCAGGTGAAACACATTGCTTGTCTGGATCTGTATCTAAGGCAGTGTATTTGTCATGATCTATACGCTTACATCAGTCATTAGTCAAGAGCAAGCTATTACCATCAAAGGAAAGGTTGATGGATGGGTGATGTTGGAATTGCATCATAAATCCCAGTAGGAAAGTTGCAGAAAATATATTGAAACTATTACTATCCGCATATATGATTTCTTCTATTATTGATTAATGTGTGAGCAAAACTACATAAACGCAAGACCAAAATAATGATTTAATTTACATATATACGTTCATAAAGATTGCTTTAGGATTCTGTTTATTCCAATTTCCCTTATTATCTTATACCAAATGGGAAGCATATTTGCTGCATTAACCACATATGTTGTTTTCTTCTTAGACATCCAGTAAAACAGAACTCTGTGGAGAATCAGCTCAAGAGAGTTGACGCCACGCGGGTGGACGCTGATGATATAATAGAGAAAATCCTGCAGGGCCAGGATTTCAGTCATGGCTTCTTGGATTCCAGTGCAGAGGGTGTGTATCTCTAATCCTGGTGTGGAAAGTTGCTTAGCATCTTACTGGGGTGATCAAATTACTCTGAGGTGTTGAAATACTGTGTCTCCATGTGATCCAGGCAAAGCCTGCAGCACTCCATGTTTGTTTTTCCTACAACCTGAATATTTTTATCGTTGACAAATTTTGTAAATGATCAGTTGAGCTGATTGTGATGAAAGATGATCAGTTTACTTACTGCTCTTGTGTTCGTGTTGCTGCAGAGGAGGGGCTCAGCTTGTTTGTTGGACCCGGTGGGAGCACAGCTTTGGGAAGCCAACATATGAGGTGGGTGTGGTTATGTAACTGTGGGTTCTGAGTGCCACACACCGGCTATTTACTATAAATACGGGGAAACGCAACCATGTCAGATAAAGGATCTAAAAAGGAAACGTTGCATTTTCTTTAAACAAATCTGCTCATCCCATTTGTTGGTTTAATAAATAGAAGCGTAAGGGTGAAATAAAAATTTCACCAATTGATAGCATTCCATTTAAAAGAACGAGATTTGGTCTGATCAGATAACGGCCCTCATTTCCCGCCAAGTAACACACTGACATTCTTTTCCAGGGTCGTAACCGGAGCCTTCGAACAGGTGGTCATCAAGCGGTAGGCTTTCGTTGGCAAGCGCCTTAAACCAGAGGGACTACCTCTCTAGGAGATTTCAGCAAGACTGAGCAATGGAGGTGCCAACTTAACTCCCTCTCATCTGACTTCAGGAGATTTTATTTCTCTTATGCAACATTTCCCCACATGACCCAAGCTGCATCTGTTGGCAATGAAAGCCCCCTGGTGTTCAAAACATGGAGCTGAACGAAATTATTGAAACTTTTTGAGCACTGATAACTGTTTCATTGTTCTTCCATCAGGACATTTAGTTCAGACAGTCAACATTTAGCCCTCTGAATCTTAAAAGGAACAGAAATGTTTCCCAAATGCACAGCCACCTGCTCTGAGTTTGTTTCATTTCAAATGAAATGCCAGAATGTCATGAATGTCAGTCCTTCTGTACTGAGAGACCCTTATGTAGCGTTATCTGTTAGTTTTAGTATTTTAATTTAAAGGAAAGAAGATAAGAAAGCTTTTAAAATTGTTTTTCAAAGCTTTATACTGAAGTGAACATACTGCTCAACATATTGTTTCAATGTTTAGATTTCCATCTTTTTGGTGGGAAGTACAAAGTAACAGTAGTTGGGAGTTTTTTTTCATGATCAAAACTGACAGAGGCTTATTCACCCTGGTTGCAATCTAGTTATTTTTATTCAGCGGTAAAACAGAAAACCTCTCACCTGGTTGTGAAGGAGGATGATCACATTTAAAAATAAACTTGAGGTTTACTCATTTAGGTATATATGTTTAGTGTCTAAGGTAATGTGTACTTGCGTTGTTTTGTCTTTGTACAGTGAAAGAAATGTAATGTGGTTGTTTTAATTATGCCTGAGTTGAATGTAAAGGTTGTCAAAAGAAGAGAAAGAAATGAAAGTCAAGTCTATATTTTATTCCACATTGTCTCTATTTACTGTTGGGTTTTTAAATTAAAAGAGATCAACCTTGTTTCTTAAAGCTACTAGTCACTGCTTATCCATAAAATATATTAAACTTGCTTCAGGTGCACCTGTCACTTAGAGAAAAACAGTGCGAGTTTAACAGTGTGTGAGCTCTGAAACATGAGAGCCATGAGAGAGAAATAAAGTGGTTGATATTTGAAAATTAGATTTATAGAAATTCACTAAAGGGATGCTTTTTTAAAAGATCATATACAATTTGCGACTAAAAGAGCTTTATTTAGCTGTCCGGAGTGCAAAAGTGGATATTTTGATTGCCAAGGGTGCCGACCCCTGAGCTACACCATACATCTGTCATTTAGAAAGCCTTCTACCTAAGGGTTTACTAATGCCATATAATCAATTCAATTTTTGATCATTTTATGTCACATCAAATACACACAAATCAGATATAACATTGTTCTTTTTTAGATATCTTTAAAACTTTATTCATAAATGCTCAGTGGCAACCTATTCCGTCTGTGTCATCCCATTCAGTGTACATTTGTCAGTGGGAGAAAAACAACAGTGGATGGCATCATTAACAAACGATGTTCTGTGGTTCTTTATTCCTCTTCCAAAGATTTATATTTATAATAGACAATAAAATAGTTGACAAATGCATACTCGGACTCTAGACAAACCTACTTTAATTGAGTAAAGCGGACAGTTTATTTTTTTTAAATCTTGTAATAAAAGAAAATGTAAGCATTATCTCTATAAAGCATTTACATATTCATAAGTATAATCTGTAAATGCTTTTATTTCTAAAATCCTATTGTGACGTAAGCGCGTCGCAGGCAGCAGTTCACTGCACCACTGACGTTACAGTTCCGGTTCCACCTCGTAGTAGTAGCACTTAGCTAAAACAGCGGCGGGAAAGTCGCTGATACCACCTTAACTGCAAATTTACGAGAAAAGCAGGGGAACTCGATTGTTTTGGACCGAGAGATCGCTGTTCGTTATTAATGGCTCAGTAGCCGGAATACGCTCACCATAAACTAAGCTTCACCGTGTGGGATTCAGCTAACATGGCTAACGTCGGAAACCAACTACCAACGCAGGCCGTTAGCAAGCCTCCATCAGGAAAACATGGCAACGTATTGCCCCTATGGGGCAACGAAAAGACTATGAACCTCAATCCAATGATTCTTACAAACGTTCTCTCCTCGCCGTACTTCAAAGTTCAACTGTATGAACTGAAAACCTACCATGAGGTTGTGGACGAAATATATTTCAAGGTAACGTCAGCTAATGCTAAACCGCATGCTAGTCAGGCAACCATGTCTGCTCCGCGTAGCGTTCATTGTGAACAAAATGTACATCGGTTAACCAAGCTAGCAAATAGGAGTCAGATGGTGGGGTTTCGAATTGGAGGGGGGATGTATATTTTATAAAAGACTACATCGTCCACTGTTTTCTGGCTGAAGCGTCGTCGTTTAACTACATAACCACGGAGTTATGAGTAATAACTAGGCGACGTTAGGTAACCGATGTTATTACACACTTGGACGGATTATAGGGCATGTTGGGCCCAATACTTTAAAAACAAAGCTACTCGCGTTAATTTAAAAGCTGAGTTGGTCTGTCATTTAGGAGAACTTCTCACTTTGTGTCTGTTGACAAACAACAAAATCAATGATTGGCAGAAAAAGTAGGTTTATTAAATGATTGTAAACTTTCATACATTTTATTAACTACACAAAGTTTATTTCTGCCCATTTCAAACGACCAAATTAAATTAATACATCTAAGTGAAAACGTACCCAGGTTAGCTTAATATTTTGAGCCATATAATTATGTTTTTATGTTGGTTTAGATAATTTGTTTAACTTATAACACATTTATATATTTAATAAATATGCTTATGAGCTGCTGTTAACCACTGTTACTGAACAATAAAATAGCAAATGACAAATTTGAAAAGCAAACTGTTATATTCCCTTACATATATTTTTGAGGAATATATCTATTTTCAAAATGTTAGTGAGATAAATAATACAACACAAAGAATTTTATATCCCTTAGAAGTCTGTGCATTGTGAAAAACTCAATATTTTTTGTTCTTAGCATAAGCATTGGCCCACACCAGGGTGCTAATGTAGCTACCAAATTGGTAAAAGAAAACACAGCAGTCCTCAAAATGAAGTGTTTAAAAATATCTTTTTCATATTTTTAATGTGCCAGCATTGGACCTTGAGGGTTGGATAAAGACCAGGGGGGCAAAAAAACCCCGCCAGGGTTGCCTTCGGATCTACATTTCATCAATATTCTTCATTTAAACATCTATGTTTGTTTGTATTTTCCATCTAAATGGAACGTTTATCCCCTTTTTCTATAATGGAGTTCATTTTTTTTGCGTTTAGGTGACTCACATTGAGCCCTGGGAAAAGGGAAGCAGAAAGACAGCAGGGCAGACTGGAATGTGCGGAGGGGTAAGTGAGAAGTACGTGCTTTTTATATTCCACACATTCTGTAAATATCTGCATTTCATCCGATACGTACAATGCTGTTTTCACGATAGATTTTTTTTGTAATCATTTTTTTCTAATGCTGGATGTCATTAATAATTCCCGTTTATCTTCTGCAGTATATACAGGAGTGTTGACAGGACGTTAGGATGGTATCAGTAAAGAAACAGATTTCAAACCCATCCGTTTTTCTCCATTTCTGATAGGTGCGTGGAGTTGGCACAGGTGGCATTGTGTCCACTGCTTTCTGTCTTCTTTACAAACTGTTTACTCTCAAGTTAACGCGCAAACAGGTGATGGGTCTCATCACGCACACAGATTCCCCGTACATCCGGGCTCTTGGATTCATGTACATAAGGTATGACTCTTTGCTCACGAGTTCGTTTCCCACGTCCATTTGATCGGTAGAGGCTTGGTGCCGTGGATATTTTCCTCCCGATCCTTTTCACTGAAAAGTAAAACCAGAGCAAATAAAAACGAGGTAGAAAATGCTTCATATTTCTGTATGGTCTCTGTTTTACAGATACACTCAGCCTCCGACAGATTTATTAGACTGGTATAATGACTTCCTGGATGATGAGGAGGTATGTCACCCCGGGTAATAATTTAACTTACTCTTGTCTTTTTTTTGTGAATAAAATGCTGAGTGAAATGTTGCGTATTTCAAGCGAGCGGTCCGTCCCCATTGTGATGCTCATAACTGATTTTTCACCTTTGCTTTCATTTGGCTTAATTTTTCTTCAACCTGTGTCCTCTGAGCCCAAATAGCTAGGTTAATGCTCACTGCTCTGCTGCTGTTTATTTCTCAGGGTAAGTACAACAGTGATGTGGAATAAACATTTTAGCTAATATCAGATTACGGAATGCCTTCTTGTTTTATTCATATATCTTTATTTTTATCAGGACTTGTTGCACAAAATTAAGTTAGAATTTGCAGGACAACATTAATGTTAAAGGAGAGAACAGATATTTTTTTTAACGCTGATGTTTGGTTTGTGAAAGTCAAATCTGGCCTAAGGCAGTGCAACCAGGCCTTTTTAAATGTGTTGTTGCATTATATTTGATCTTTCTGAAGTCCTACCAAACTTTTTAATTCCCCTGTTTTTTTCTTTAGATCCCCCCTTGTGCAGCAAGTGAATTGGATATTGTATCTCACCACTGTTGGTTTGCGTGAGTGCAAAGCAGCTGTTCTCTACCATATAAAGTTGATGATTACTCATTTTGAGTACATTTTCCCGCCTGCTACAATCTGTGCTTACACTGTGAGCATTTTATATCTCCCAAAGTCCAGAATGCTTCCCGGGGGGAACAAAAAAAGAAGCCACGGCTTCTTTTTCTTTGTCCCTACGGCACAGTGAAAATGCATTATCCCTTCTTAATGCTTTTGAAAGTCCTGTTTTAGGAGGGGATTTTTTTACTGAAAGAAAAAAAATAAAAACGGCTCACACTGTTAATACAGACGGGTTAGATAAGTCAATCCATGATATGTTTCTGTTTTTGTTCCCTCTGTTAACTATAAAAGATTAAGCTAGATGAACAGAGGTGAAGGTTCAGTATTTGGTCATCACAAATAACAATTTATTGTGAGACAGTATTTCAAAAGGAAGCGGTTCTATTGTCTTAATCGTGTGTAATAACAGTTTGTCTGTATTTCTACCCCGTCCACCCCCCACTGTTTGATTATAGGAGCTTGACGTCAAAGCAGGTGGCGGTTGTGTCATGACCATTGGGGAGATGCTGCGTTCCTTCCTGACCAAACTGGAATGGTTCTCCACCCTGTTTCCCCGAATCCCAGTTCCCGTTCAGAAGGCGATCGATCAGCAGATGAAGGCAAGGCCGCGTAAGGTGGTCCAGAAGGAACCAGAGGAGGAAGCCGAGTTCACAGAGACAGGAAGGCAAGGAGAGAGACGACGCTCCAGGTAGTTTTTTTTTTTTTAGCTGTGCACGTCCTTTTCTGAAGCTTTTGATTCTGGTCAAATGTCAGTAAAATCAGTTCACAATGACGTGGTTAGAGTCTTTTCCCAACAGTACGATGACAATGAAAATAAGAAAGTTAAGATTAATTCGTGTGAAGGTGGGAGGCTACAAATAAGTTTCTAAAGCACAAGACGAGGTTGTTTACTTAGTTGGATCTTAATAAATTTTATCATCATCCGAAATGTAGTTTATCGAATCTCATGTGTTTTCCTTGGGCCGTTACATTTTATGGAAAAAAAAAGCAAAGTGAACGAGTAGGAAAATTGCAAAAGATCTAAAACTGCTTGTATATGTATATATAAACCACACTTTTACAGCTTTTTAAACGTTTCAAGTGTTCATTTGTTTTTGTTGAGCAGATTTAAAAAAAAGCTCTGGAAAAATATTTTTGCCATAAAAACTAGAAATGTTCCGATCACATGGTTTCAGACTCCATCGGTACATCCTGATCAGGACTCGGTACCTGTCAATTTTTTTATAGTATGTGGGTGGGGCTAGTTAATAAATATTTCATAGTATTTATCTTTTATTTACTTGAAATAATACTCAATCCAAACAAGCTGAACAAAGAACTACTTATTAAAGTGAAGTTAAACCGTTACATTTAGATTACTACTCCTGCTGTGGTTCCATGGGGAGCCTAAGTCTCCTCCCCTTCCGGTCGGCCCGTGGGTCCCCAAACCGAAAAAAAATAATGAATGGAAGTCAATGGAGCGATAAGTTATTTTCTGGTTCGCTTTGTCTTACGTCCTGAATCACACATATGTTGTGCTTTGATCTAAATGATAACTAATGATGTGCATTTAGAATGTGTTTGTCCAGTGATTTGGATTTATTTGATTGTAAAAATTCAATTTAAAATGCCTACAAATCAGAAGTCGTATATATGACGCCATTTTGCTAACGAGACCTAGCACTAGCTATAGCATGTAAAACACTCACCTAGAGCTTGTAGAGCTTTTCCTCCATGCTGGCTCTCACTCCACCGACTGCTTTACCCCCGACATAGCTGCTACTTTCCACATGGTCAGGTTTGTGTTTTTCTCCGTGTTTAATGCTCCTTTCTTTGCCTTGGAGGCTACGACCCTCGTTCTCCTTCTTCTTCTGCAGTTGTAGTCCGCTAAACGTTTTCACACAAAACCTAAAGTAACTTTTGCCCACGGTCGAAAATCTGTTTTCTCTCTGCATCATATGTTCGATCCACGACGCATTTCAAACTGGATCAGAAAATAGCTTTTATCCCTCCATTGACTCTTATTAATTTTTTTGGGAGTAGGGGACCCATGGACCGGAAGTAGAGCAGCGTGACTTAGGCTCCCCATAACGCACGTCCATTTGTGTGTAATCAAATAGTGGCTTTGCTGCAGAGGTTGTTGTCATGAATTTTAGGATTTGTGTCTCAGACGTGTTTGCTTCTGATGGGGGTTTAGATGTTCAGGATGCTGTATCTACACGCCGTTGCACTGGAACGTGGAATTAGGCTGCTTCAGCCAACGTTTTAAAATGAGGAAACATTTCTCCAGTTCAAATGATCAGAAGTCTAAAAGACTGAATGGACAGTTTCCTGATCCATAAACTATGCTTCAATGGTAGAAAAGGCAAAATGAGGAAAGCAGCAGCAGCCGGCACCGTTTGTCACACATAAAGCTTGGTTTATGCTTGCCGCGTCCGCGAGGTCCGCACGGTTCCACGTGGCCAAATTACGTCATTTCAGTAAATGCGCCTCTCCACGCGGCCTCCTCCCGCCCCAAAATTTCCGCACCGCGCACCTAGAAAAATGTGTAACTACGCGGACGGTCCCGCACGGAAAAACATGGCGGACTGGCAAGAGCTCATATTGCCAGAGGTTCGTAAATAGACATCTTTATGACTCGGCTGATTGCGATCACTGTGATCAACTGTGTTTTAATGGACGAGTGGACAGTCTCCTTTTTCGTCTTTTTCCTAAGTAAACAGCACAAAAGTTCTGCTTTGTTTAAGCTCACGGGTGTCCCCATATTGTAAACAACCGTGATTACTACTTCTACTATGGTGTAGTGTTGTATGCATGCCGTAGAGCCCTACGCCGCCCCCTACAGTCGTCAAGACTATTGGTTCTCAGCAGGGACAAGCTGCAGAAAGTATAAACGCTGCTCGAAGGCGTCTCGGCCGGTCCCGCTCGTCTCGTTTCCGCGCGGATTGTTCATGCAGCAAGCATAAACCAAGCTTAACCGTGCTTCTTACCAGCCGCAGAGGCAGTCCTGCTCCGGTCTCAGAAACTTTTCAACTTGGAGTCAGATCCCATTCCGCGACATGCCTCGATCAAAGAGTCTGGGAATCTTCTGTGTACTTGATTTTATTTACCTGGAGTCTGTGCGTAAAGTTTAAAAGCGGTCCTTCAGCTTTCATATTCTTCCATCACCGTTCTATTAAACCAGTTAAATAGGGAAAATATTGTGTTAACGGGACCCTTGACATGTATATACATTCTCATTAAGTTTATTTAAGTTGAGGTGCTATTTGTTTTAATGTTAGACTTTTTTATATTTAATGTTGTACTAAAGTCCAAAAGTGAATAATTTATTTATTACTTTTTCAAGCTACCTCACAGAACTGCTCTGTTAGTTAACAGAATTGTTAAATGTTAAAATAAGATGAATAACAAAAAAAGGAACGTGTTGGAAGTATCGGCAGGTACTCCAAATCAAATGACTTGGACTCGAGGGCAAAAAAACTTGATCAGGACATCTTTAATAAAAACCTTATGTACTAATTGCAATAATTAAATCCCCCATGTTTGTTTTGATGTTCATTCAAACATAGATGTGTTAAATGTAGTTGCATTTTGGACTTTATACGTGGCCAAGGACAGTTTTTGTGCTCTCTATGTGCAGGCGCAAACAACAAAAGCGTTGCTGCACCTTTCAGACGTCTGCGATTTTCAGAACGTTGTGGTTTGCCAGTCAAACTCCCAGTCTGCTTAGATTAGCAGCGCAGCAGCTGCGTCTTGCTTACACTCTGCAGGATGCTGCTGAAGCTACAGCTGCTTTCCTGAAATCTTCAGTACAGCGAATGCAGTAAGACTGAAACTACTGCAAACCTTAGCAGTAAGAGCTTTAGGAAAACGGACTACTGCAAACTTTAAAGAGAAAAATCCATAACATTTTCTTCAATTATACTATTTATCTAACATGCTTAAACAGAATTAATAGTAATCATACATGGGCTGGAAAAAGCTATAATCTTAATTGAAGCTAATGAATATTTGAAATATATCACTGTATCTAAAGAATCTATTTAGGAGTGTGGCTTTTTGAAATTGATTAAAGCAATAATGACATTTTTTAACAATAGGTTATTGAGATCAGTTTAATATGCTTTGAGTTTTTACTATTTAGTTTTGATCAAATTGTCTGCTTCTCATCAGGACGCCAAGACGGACGCCAAGTCCCAAAAGGTCCCCCAAACGGTCGAGAAGCAGGAGCCACCACCGCGAGAGGGACCGGCGTGGGCCGAGCTTTGATCGTGAGCTGGAGAGAGAGCGCGATCGCCAGAGGAAAGAGAGGGACGGTAGGGACAGGGGGGACAGAGGGGACAGGGAAAGACGGCGATCACGTAGCGCAGACAGGAACAGAGAGGCCAAAAGAAGCCTCAGCGGCAGCAGAGAACGGAGAGGCGAACGCAGGGAGAAAGAAAGAGACGGAGCAGAAGACAGGAGCAGGAAGAAAGACAGGGATCACCATAAGGACAGAGGCACCGAGAGGGAAAGGTCCAGAGACAGGAAGAACAGGGCAGAGAATGACGAACGGAGGCATAAAGAGGATAGAGACAGACACAGGGAGGACAGGAAAGCCAAAAGGTCGAGTCGGAGCAGAAGCAGAGAAAGGAGGCATAAAAGCGGGGCGGAGGAGAAGGGCAGGAAAAGAGACCGCAGCCACAGCAGAGAGCGGGACCGAGAGCGCTCTCACAAACGCAGCCGCAGCAAAGAGAGGAGTCGCCATCAGCGAGAGTCCAGCAACGAGCACAGTAAACACGGAGAACGGAAAAGAAGTCAGAGCACGGAGTAAACGCAGCAACCCTGCTTCTACTTGTGTGATTCTCTCCCTTCTCTCTGCTCAGCTGTCTGGTCCGTCATGTGCCCAAAGTGAAGGAGCATTAGCAGACGGGGTTAGCGTCAGGGGTCATCTTCGGCCAAACGTAACGTTGATTTCCATTTGTTTTCAGGCATTTCACTTCCTGTTAGAATATTGTTAGTCCTCATTTAAAATCTGTACATTAAGAAAAACGGCATTTTACTTTTCTATGACTCTTGTTTTGATCAAAGAAGAGGGTTTGTACATACTGTCTAGAGATTGTCTACACACTGTTAACGGACTGAGTTGGTTCACCTCTGTTCTGTCAACATATACCATTTATAATCCTACCAGGTTATTTTCAACCTTCTTAAAGCAGTTTGTGCTTATTTTGGATCTCAGATAGATGAAATGTGCATCTGTTCATGCCAACGGTTTGAATTCAGAGGTGAAGCTCCACTGCTCTGTCCATGACAGCTTGTAGACAGTCCAAAATGTTTTAATCGTTTGAAGGGCAGACTGCGAAGGTACATTTCTACCACACACACTCGATCCCTGCTTGTGTTGTGTTTGAGTTATTGCTCTGTTGCATTTTGTTTTCTAATAAAAGCCTTTTACAAATCAGTGTTGTTTGTGCATAATGTGGGACTTTGTAGTAGTAATTAATGACTACATTAATAATGTGTCTAAAGGTGTTCTCACTGTTTGATTTAAAGAGGAATGAATGAAAACAATTTAATTTAAAAGTGCTCATTCTCTCACTCAAACCATCAGTCTTCCCTATCTAAATTGTGTAAATTATTGTCCTCAAGAGTGAACATTTAGATGGGCTGATTACTGTGTTGAGCCTTTCTTTTGTGTAGCTGCTGTTTAGTTTCTCCAATGTACAGCTCTGAACATTCCTCACTGCAAACTTAATACAGACTTCATAAAGATGCTGCTCGTACAATCAGAATATCATGAAACAGTTTCTTCCACTAATTCCATTCAAAAAGGGAAACTTGTATATTAGATTAATTAATTACACAGACAGATATTTTGAATGTTAATTACATTTTATTTGATGATTATAACTGACAAAGTCCCAAATTCAGTATCTCAAAAAATTAGAGTATCAGTTAAGATTTTTAGAAATGTTGGCTAACTAAAAAGTATGAGCATGTACAGTATTTAGTTGGGGCTCCTTTGGCCTGAATTACCATGTCACTGCTGAAGTGTTATCTGAACCTATGTTGCTCTGATAGTGGCCTTCAGCTTTTCTGAATCGTTGGGTGTGGCGTGTTGCATCTTCCTCTTCACAATAACCCATAGATTTTTTATTAAGTTACCGCCAGGTGAGTTTGCTGGCTGCTCAAGAACAAGGATACTATGATCCTTAAACCATGGAAGTGTGTACAAGTGCAGCATCCTGTTGGAAAATGAAATCTGCATTTTTGGTCAGCAGCAGGAAGCATGAATTGCTCTAAAACTTCCTGGTGGATGGCAGCGTTGACCTTGGACCTCAGAAAACACAATGGACCAACACTGGCAGATGACATGTCACCCCAAGCCATTAGTGGAAACACTGGACTGAAAATGCTAAATTTACCTTCAGAGAACGATCAGTTCAGCAGCCATCCAATCCTTTTTTGTCTTTAGCCCAGGCCATGTGTTTCTGATGCCGTCTCTTGTTCAAGAGTGGCTTGACAAGGAATGCAACAGCTTAAACCCATGTCTTGCAGACGTCTTTGTGTGGTGGTTCAGATTTAAAATGCACTGGAATGTTGTGTTTAGAAAATATCCTTAGTTTCTCAGAAACTGGGCAAATATGGGATGGCTATGTTTTTCCTTTTCTGCTTCGCTACACTATGAGTTGACTGTTTCTTTGACTTTCTAGATGCCTTGAGCATATCGGGCATATGTACACAACTCCACAAAATACTTGGAACAGTTTTTGGAGGCGTTCAAAAAAGTAATCAGAACACTTCATAAGGTTCTCTGGAAAAAAAAACATTTACCTCATTAAACTCAAGATTGTAGATGGTTATGATTTACACCAACATACCTTTTAGAAATGAATAATTGAGAGCATCAACTGATTAACGTCAAATTTGATCAAAAACCTTATTTTTTATCTGAAATTCAAATGTAAATGTTTCAATTATAGTGTTTTTGTCAGAACAGCTTGGAAGCAGAAAAAAGGAAGGCAGGTCCTGACACCAGAAAATCTTTAGATGAACTGATCGGGAAACGTAACTTTTGGTATGGATCTTGCATCTCAGGCCTTGGAAAGATTATGGTTATTTTATTTCAGGACTGAATCATCAGAATAGAAAAAAAAAAGTAGCCTGGCTCTTTTTGCTGTTGCCAAGATACATGGTGGTACTGGAACCTTGAAGAAATTTCATAAAACGCAACGTAATCAGTTTGCTTTGGTGGTCTTGGTTTACGGGTTCTTACTGTGTCTAAGTCAACATTCGACAGGTCACAGAAGTTGCCCACAGTGACATTACCAGTCCAGCTATAGGCAGAGTTTGGAAACGCAATCGAGACAAAAATTACTCTGTTAATGTTTCACTGGGAATAAAATGTTTTTCTTACTAGAAGCATCTTTATGCTCAAGGTTACCCACATTGTCAAAAATCAAAAACATAATCGTGTTTGACAGTAAAGGTTGTAACCTAGCATTGACTCCTAATGGATAATTTCAAAGGCTCAATTTCTAAACTGCCTAAATTAGATTATTTGCTCCACAAAATACTTGGAACAGTATTTACAGGCATTCAAACAGTTTATCAGAACACTATAAAAATGTTCAGTAGGGTGAAAAAGGTAATGGGTAATCCTAGGGCAGAGGTCATATAAGGACACAAAAGGCTGAATCCAGTCAAGATATTTTTCACTTTAATTAGAATATGGTAAAAAAAAAATTTTTTTTCATTTATGAAAGTACATTTCAAAAATTTAAAATTACCTTCTGTTCCATGTTTATACTAATATGTTATCTGGCTATAAGCAAGATCGTGTAGCATTTACAAAAGGGAAAAAAGTAAAAAATATGACATCCTCACATTACTATTACACAGCTTGAATTAGATAATCAGATGGACAAACAGGTTTTAAACATGCATTTGAGACAAAGGGAATTTTTATGTTAAGGCATAATACCGACCAAAATATTTCCATAATCTATTATATCTAAAGTCCTTGTGCTCTATGAATGCAGGATATGTCACATTAAGTGTGCTATCGCCTGATCAACCATAATATTTTCCAAGGCAGACCTGCATCACGGAGCTTTATAGAAACCGGTTGTCCTATTTACTGTGTAATCCCCTGGCCTGTTTGCACACACACAGGCTCTGACTCTGGTCCACTAACATCTGCGTTAACAGCCAAGACAGAGAAACAGTAAGCAGAGTTAGGGCTCAGATCACTGAGAATGATGCTCTCCCCGTACACAGTGAGTTCCTGGTTGTCGTCGGAGCCGCTTTGCTTCCTGATCAGCAGGTTGTAAAACGAAGCATCCTCCACTGGAGACCACTGGAGGAGAAGGATTGTTGCGGAGGCCTGTGTGACGTGCAGCAGGGGAGCAGAGGTGTATCCTGATGAAGGAAAACAAGTCAAAGATGTCCGCCTTCTTCCAGATGTTTATAAATCCTTTTATTCAAGCTAATAGTGAAGTTCACACTGAAAGCTAATACAGGGTACTGTAAAAAAAATCTTAAAGATCATTTGTGAAGGTTCCCTCAGCCATCTTTCAGTGTTGGTATTTCTTTAATTCCCCCCCCACACAGGCATGTTTAGGCATCCTTTAATATTTTTATTTATTTTTTTTTTGCAGTATTTTAAGATGCACAAATTTAGAAAACTCTCATATTTTGATTACAATCTGTATCCATTTATTCTTGCTGAGATGGACAGAAGTGGTTGAGGGAGAGGACACTTAATAGTGCAACTCCATGAAGTGGAGGACTTTATCTGACTGTTGGAAGCTCAAAGATATCTAAAACTCTAATGATCATATACCAGTTTCTGTTAGGTTGTATGTATTAATTTTAATAATTATGTTGTAGTTAGAATTTGTTGACCTAATTAGATCCCTAGGTTATTCATCATTTGTCTAGTCTTTCCCCTCTCCCCTCCTGATTTCTTGTAGGCTAGGCTTTTGTGTATAAATGACCCTGTGTGCTCATTGTCGGAGGTCAGTCTTTTGTTTGCTATTCTTTTAGTTGGTTTAAGGTCTTAGTTGCGATTTTCTTTTGGTCCCCTTCTCCCATATTTAAAAAAAAAATATTTAAATTCTCATGGATTCTTGTTAATCATTTTTTGAAAATAAATAAATTATGAAATATTTTTTCACACCTCTGTCTCACTGTTTGGTTCCTGACATTACTGAAAAGTAAATTTATTTCAACATTTTAATTAAAAATAGGAAACTATTATGTACTCAGTCATGTATTCTATTTTCATTGTCTGTTAGTTTTGATCATTACAGCTTAAAGCTAATGAATATTATGCAAGACCAACAAAATATGGTTTACAAGTGAAAATTATGTCCATTCAACTCTGCTCTGGGGATCCCTTTGTATGAATTACTGAGCTAATGCAGTGTGTGATGGAGGCGATAGTTGCCTACAGCCTGTCTGCATCATTATGTCCAATGTCTCTATCTTTCTCTTGATAATACTTCATTAATTCTCCTTGCGGTTTAGTTGACTCGATGCAATATGCGGTAATTCATCGATTAGAAAACGTATAAACTGATTGGTATGCGTGTATGAATGAGTTGAAATGTTTTTTTCTAGTAATGTGCCTCTATTTGATATCTATAATGAATTGGTGCTATATAAATATACTCAATGGAATTAAATTAATTCAAGCAAATGTGCTGACCAATCAAGCAAAGAGAAAACTGTTAATGAACAGGCTCACTTCGATTCTGATGTGGAAACTTTACACTAGACCTCAAGAAAACTTGGACCTCTTTCTCCAGACCTTGGGAGCTTTATTCCACATGTAACGAGTGTGGCCTGTTGTAACCTATGTCTACCTAGTGAATCTTGTATAAACTCTCAAACTCTCTTGCTTCAAAATCATCCCATGAAGGAATTCATCACTGTTGCCTGAGTGCCTTTTTCCAAAACACTATTCTTTAACATTTGGAGTAGGCAACAATGATGAGCTCACTAGTCGTAAACTCACCATTCACTGGCATTTGTTCACTAAGATCTCTCCTTCTACGCATCTGTGTTGTGACTAAACAGGAAAAAAGATTATTATTAGTTGGTTTTCACAGTTCAAATGCCTTGCATTTTGTTTTCATGCTGACACAATGTTAGTTCTTACCTTTTGTGACGTTTGCTGTTTGGCTTTCTCCTGCGGCATTGCTGGCTGTGACCACTAGAGTGCTGGAAGAGATGTTGGACAGGGAACAGGACAGCATTGTAGTGTTGCACAGCTGTTTCTTTGGCGATACGCTGTCATCATACAGGGTGTATGCAGTGGCAAACACTGAGGAGTTCCATGAAACGGTGGCAAAGGAGCTGTTGCCGCTGTATATCAATCCTGATGGTGGACAAGGGGCTGTGAGAGGGAACAAAAAGTGAGTTAACGCTTGAGATTTATATTCTCTTTAAGATCATCATAAAATGTGCCGGTATTTGTAATTGTGTCTATAAATAATAATAAAAAAAATAATAATGACAACTTTTATTTCTGCTCCATTTTACATTTTCAACAAAGCTAATGAGGTCTCTTTTATGTCTGTGAGAGATATCACTTTACTGTGAGCATTTCGGCCATGCAGCAGAAAAATAGAACAAAAAGAAACGTGACTTTATGCAGCCATAACCACAAATCTTGTCTTACCATAACTGATTCTGTGTAACACAAAAAAAATAAAAATAAAATCTGTTTTTGGCATTTTTCATTTTGGAGTAGGTAAAGCTTTTCCATTGACGCACCACATTGACATAATTTTTTCCTTGTATTTTGGGTTTGCTGGTGCTGTATTCTACTGGTTCTGATGGTTGGATGGTTGCAGAGCCGTTTTAAATGCTTTTATGTTTTTTCAAAACAAAATTGAGTATAGAAAGAGTATCTGAAGTGAAATATGTCAAAAATGACTTCAGTTCTTGAGAAATCCCAAAACCCAGATATGATGCCAATATAGCTCAGTTAGAGACTTTTCCCTATTTTCTGTTCTACAAACAGCTTTTTAAAATTTACAAGCTTGACCTTTTAGCTTTGGTGCCGTTATTGGTCAGATGTTGCGGTTGTTTTTGAAAACTTTTGAAAAACTTTTCTTAAAATGGTCACTGAAGATTTTTGGTGATAATGTCTGGCCTCTCCATCCTGACTTGTTCTTTCTTAAAAACTGCTTAGATGTGTTTCACCATTGCCAAATTTTAAAACTTGAATTACACGCTGTTCTTATGGAGGAAGAAAAACAAGAGACCTGATTTGTTGCCTCTTGTAACGTCACCATATATGTGGAAAGTTGTGTTTTGGAAGGCAGAATTTATTTGAACTTTTAGCTATAAAATAACCAACTGCGCTTGGCTTTAAAGCGTGAAATGCTGTCTTACCTGTTGTTCCACTGAGGGGTGCTGACTTGTCGCTCGTCCCTGCCGCTTTCCTGCTCTGCAGTGTGGCAACGTAAGATGAACTGCAGGGAAGAGGGATCTCGAAGTATGTCACGTTGGTCCAGTAGGAGGAGATTTCAAACAGAGCCTGGCTGTCTCCCATCAGACTTCCTGTCAGGGTCAGCAGGTACTCCGTTTCTGCACAGATGACCTCCGTCCAGCTGAAGCGCATCACCTGGATCTCCATCTTCATTGGCATCAGCTGCACCTCAACAGCATGAGGAGGGCAAGGAGCTGCAAGGGGCGATGAGAATGGTGAGTTTGCTGATTTATTTAAAAGATAAACTCTTTAAGAGCAGCAACACGCTGGGCTCGCACCTCCTGCGATCCGCACAGGGTCACTGAAGGAGCTGTTGCATGTTCCATCTGAGGCCTGCACGGAGAAATTGTACACCGCTCCACAGACTAGCTCGTTGATAGTACAGCTGGGCTCTGTGCTGTGACAGTAGAGCATGTCTCCGTTTTCAGCTTGAGCAAAGCCATAATACTCTTCTGCATCGTCGCTGGGCGTCCATGTTAGGACCGCAGACTGATTGTCACAATGGAGCGTCACAGAGAGTTCACTTGGCTTGCAGGGGCCTAAACAGAAGGTGGAATTTAAGTGAAGACCATTCATCTCATAAATACAGCTGCAGCTTTCTCACCTACTGGTACCTGTATTCGCTGTTGCATTTTGACTCGCTTTGCTGGTGCAGTTCTCATGGCTAGCTACTACGAACACTGTATACCGCTGGTCACAGTGGAGCTCCGACATGCTGCAGTTACTGGAGGTGGTGTTGCAGGTGTGTTCGTGTCCATCTGCAGCCACGGCAACTGCGTGGTAGGCTTCAGCGATGGGCGAGGGGGACCAGGACACCAGAGCGCTGTGATCCTCACAGGATATGTCCACAACCACGTCCCTAGGAGCACAGGGTTCTGCAAAAAAGAAATCCTATTTATTTATTCATCTTGTTTCTGCATCTTTAGTTTAGTTCCTGTCTCCCCCATCTCAATATTTCTCCTCAAGGTTCTTCCTTCACACAAGTTGTAGACCGACCCAGTATCTCAGTCTAGCACAATGTGATGATCAATGGTATTGAAAGTTGAAATCATTTCTAACAAGAGCAGATTAATATGTTTTTTTGGCATTACTTCGTGGCAAAATATCAATGGAGAGTCTTAGACAAACTCCTACTAGAATCCAGGATTAAAAATGATCCAGAGGACTTCAATTTTCAGAATAGCATGTTAAATTGTTGCTACAGCCAAAAGACAATCTTGACACAGCCTTGTTCCACATTCTTGGAAACATATCTATTTTTATATGACTATCCTGTCAATTAGCTAAAAAGATATCTGTTGGTTATTTTTATTTTTTTGTTGCCTCTATGCATTATTATGAGAAACAAACTATACCCATGGTAATTCTGTGGGGTGGACTCCTCAGAGCACTGCATCGGTCTGAAGAGGCTGCTACAATGATGGTGTAACGGAGATCACAGCGGGCTTCCCGGAGGTAGCAGCTGTTGCTGGTGCTGTTGCAGGACAGGTAGGTGTGGTCACTGGCCTCTGCTGTGGCAATGTACAGAGTGTTCCCCGCGCTGCCTGCCATGAGCTCCCACTCAACCAGGATGGAGGAGTTATGGCACTGAGCAAAGGCGGTGATACCAGAGAGGGAGCAGGGGGCTGAAAGACAGGACACATTTTAGTTACTTTATCGAGCAGCAGGAATACTGTGCATACAGTGGCCTTCGAAAGTATTTATGTATCTTTCATTTTTGTATGTTTTGCCACTTTACAATCAAACGCCACACAAATGCGTTTCAGGAGGGTTTTATGTGATAGACAATTGCAAGGTTGTGCATGATGTCGAACTAGAAGGAAGAAAAATCAATTACTTTTAGAATTCTTTAAGAAATAAAATCTGAAAGGTGTGGTGCACTTATGTATCAAACTTCCTGTCCCCGGTGCACCTGAATAAAATCGATTTATCAATTTTCTTTACAGCACAAATGTAGTAATCATTAAACAGGCGGTAGACAAACAACCACATACTCATTGATTCCTCTGGGAAATTTAGAGCGGGCAGTCAGCCTGATGTGTGTTTGTGGACTGTGGGAAAAAAGCTCACACATGCATTAGAGCAACATAGGGACGTTATGTAAAATTAACCCGTCTGGGATTCAAACTTACTACAAGAGAATAAACGTCTCCTGTGTGACCAATCATCTGGAGAAGTGGCTTTCTTAGTAAATAGGAAACAAACCATCCCCACGGCGAAGCACGGTGCTGGCAGACTCATGCTGTGGGGCTACTTCTGCAGCAACGTGGAATTTGGTCAGAGTTAATGGAAAAAGAGAGACGAAGCTAAAAACAGGGCGATACTGAATGAAAGCATGTTAGAGGCAGCAAAAAGTTGGCCTTCAGGAGGACACTGACACTAGACCTACAACTGAAGGGTTTAGATTCTCATGTTGTCAAACCAGACCTAAATCCTGCTGAGAATCTGTCCAAAGATGAGAGAATTGATGTTCACAGACAATGTTACCATTCTGCAAAGATGAAAGGGCAACGATTTCAGCCTCCAGATGTGCAAAGCTTGTGGAGACAAAACTCACAACTGAAGATATGCAGCTGTAGCAAAGCGAGGTTCTACAAATTAATGACCGAAGAGGGCTGCACGATGCTGCAATGTTCAGCTTTTGCATAAAAATGTGAATTCATTTAGGCCCCTTTTTTTGCAATTACACCTTTTGTTTGGTTATCACATCAAATCCCAATAAACTACATGTGGATTTAATGTTTTATAGGCATGTTTGAGTGGTATGAATACTATTCCACAGGATTCCGCTTGTTCTGACCCAGAATGAGGCTCCCGACATGAATAAATTACCTGTTTGTAAGCTGATGGAGACACTTGGAGGACTTTCACACTGGCTGTTTTTAGCGGTGACAGTAAAGTTGTAGGACACACCGCAGGCCAGGTTTTCCACTTCGCATATTGTATTATTGGAAGTGGTGCAGTTGGCTTTGTAGGTGTCTCCTCCAACAGCTAACACGGTGTAGCTCTCCGCCCCAGGAGCCGGGTCCCAGGATATCCAGGCAGAGTTGGTCACACAGTCCAGGTAGCCTCTGACCCCTTGAGGCTGACAGGGAGCTGAGAAAAAAGCAGCAGGGCTGTAAATATTGCCGATGGAATACAGAGAATGTTTATAGGAAATTGGAGAGTTTTAATTTATTTTTCATACCAGACTGGATGGTGTAGGACTGATTATGCTCACTTTGACAGTCCCCTCTCACAGAGGTCACTTGAATAGTGTACGTATTACCACATGTTAAGTTGCTGGTGGAACAAGCAGTGTTTGTGGTGTTGCATAGCTCGTTAGTTCCTCCATTCTCAGCAGTAAGTGAAACCAAAAAGTGGTCAGCATCTCTTACAGCGTCCCACGTGACAGTCAGGTCATTCAGCAAACAGCTGAGCTGGGCGCTTAGGTTGTGGGGTGGGCAGGGCCCTGAAAATACAAAATTGATTTGGAAACAGATTCATCCAAGCATTTCAGGTAATCTCCAAACTGGTGCTACATATTCTACCTGATTCAAAAAGCACAGGTCGACTGGGGAGGCTGGAGCAGCGGTCATCCATCGCGACCACCTGAACCGTGTAGTTTGCACTGCACGTGAGGCAGCTGAGGTCTGAGGTCGTGCAGCTGCCGTCGCTGTGACTACTGTTGGCCAACACCGAGTACCGCAGAGCACCTCGACTGGGAGACCAGGACACATCAGCCGATTTGTTGAAGCAGTCCATTTTCACAGAGACATTGGTGGGAATGCACGGAACTGAACACAAAGGCAAAATTACAGATGAAGTAATTATTAAACCTTCATATTTATTTGCACCGTTGCTAAAAGGAGTGAAAAATAAACTACTTTTGTATTGCAGTTACATATTTTCACAATCAAAGTACTTTGAAAAAGCCAACCTTTTTTTTGAGTACATTCAATGGGCATTTTAACATAAAAAAGTTTCCGTAACAGCCATTTGATGCTATTCACATGTAATTTGAAAAGGCCTTTAATGTCCAATTGTCCTAAACATAAATGTTGAAGCTGCTGACTAAAACCAGATGCTTTGAGTGCTCCAGGTGGTTCCGAAATTAAAACGATGAATATATGGAAAAGCACCTTCTGATTAGTCTTATGTAAAGTGGAGGTTTGTAATGCTGATGGCTAGTTTCTCTACTAAAGTTCTGGGAACCTTATTGGAGTGCATGGCATAGCTGACTCATTGAAAACACCAGGACATTTAAAAGTGAAATCCGAAGCACCCTGGCAGTAAACTAAAAAAACGGTTATCATTGGGTCTTTTAGCAGAACAAGGATCCAAAAATTAATAAATAAAAAATAGGACTAAATTTACACAGTGTTTATCATTTACAAAATCAGCCTCTACGTGCCCGTCTTAGTCCCCACAACAAAATACTGTAGAAAGAAATTATTGTTGAAGGAGCTGGAACTAGCATTGGTTGAATTACCAGAGGGACAACATCCGTAGACACATTTTAACTAAGAAGCTGTTCTTTACAAGAACATTCCCTTAAAATATCTCATATTTATTCAATCTCATGTGCTTTATACAGTGCTGTGCAAAGGTATTTGACCCCTTACAGATCTAGCTTTTTGTCCCACTTAAATAATTTAGACCAACCCACTTTTACTATCAGACAAAAGTAACTTGAGTTATTACAAATGTGGTAATGGTGTTTCCAAATGGTGATGTGCTGATTAATAGAATGGTGCTAACCAAACCACTTTGTAAAGAAGAAACTATTGAAGAATTACAACCCTTTATTGTTCCCCCAAAAGGGAAATTCAGCTGTTTTCAACAACAATTTAGTTTATCTGTAGAACAAAACTAAAAAATACACTTAAGGAGAAGCCAGAGGACAACATGAGGCTGGTTGATGGTCCCCAAGCCTACACTTCTGTCAGCTCATAACAGGTTGTTCATGCTCATTAAAGGAGTTCTGCATGTATGATTCCTCCACTGTAAGGTATCATAAATATTTGCTGTAGCAAAACCAGTAATTATGTCTAGAGGGGGGCATTTACTTTTTCATGTAAGACTTAGCTGTTTTCGACAAGCAGTTTTTAATAATAGTGAGGTTTTTTTTTATGTATTCATGTTATCTTTGCCAGATATTACTATTTAATCATCTGAAATATTTAAACTTGACAGAAAAGACAAATTCAAGAAATTTGTATTCGAAATTTTTAATTTGTAGGCAAAAATCTTTCAGATCTCTGCAAAATAATACAAAATAATATTGCGAGGAGCCATATCGGGAAAGCAAACATCCACCCCCAAAAGATCCTAAAGAAGACAACTAAATAAATAAATAGAAAATCCCAAAGCAGAATACCAGCAAGCATATTTGTTTAAAGGTGTCTTAAAAGTTTGAATCTATCACAACAGTAACTTTTGGAGAAGACAGAGGCAGTATAGAACTAATTGCTCTCAGTTTGCATTCACACCATCACCAGACTGACGCTCACCTGACTGCAGACTTGCAGTTTGTTTGGAGGTGATGTTACATTGCTGGTTGGAAGCTGTGACTGACACAGAGTAGTTGGACCCACATATCAGGCCGGTAACGCTGCACATGTTGGTTTCTGACATGCAAACCTCCGAGACGCCTGTGTCGGTCTGCAGGGTAGCCATGTAGTAGTCTGAGCCGTTGGAGGAATCCCAGTTTACCACGACGATGCTGGAGATGCAGTCCTGCGTGGCGGAGATCCCCACTGGCATGCACGGCCCTGAAAAAGATCGATGAAGCTGTATCAGCAACTTTTCATATAAGTTCTGCATATGTTGCCTCTAACAGTCATATCTGATTGGTACGCACAGGTCTGGACAGAGGTGGACGCGCTCGAGTCGCCAGGGCAGTGCTGGTTGTAAGGGGTGACTGTGAGGCTGTAGTTATGGCCACAAACAAATTCATAGAAAAGGGCTGTAGTGATGTTGGTGCTGAGACTGATCACTTTGTCTCCTGTCTCAGCTGAAACCATGTAGGTTTCTGTTCGGTTGTTGATGTCCCAGCCCAGAGAAACCACTTTCTCGTCACAGTTCACGGTGGCAGCCAAATTCTGCGGCCTGCAGGAACCTGCATCAAATCAAAAATGTTGGTTATGTTCCAACAAAAGTTCAGATTTACCACCAATAACTCTGCCTTTAGGTTTACTTTATATATCTGCAAAAGTGCAAAGATTTGAAAGAAAATTATTTAATAGAATGTTTCATTATAGCTATTCCACCCAACACTGAATATCTGTTTTAAAACGTTCCATTGCGTACTCATATAGATGACAGTGGAGTTGCTGGGCATGCGCACGCAGTCGTCAGCCTTTGCTCCCACCATGACCACGTACTGCTCCCCACAGTGTAGGTCGGTCCACGTGCAGGAAGTGGCGTTGGTGACGCACAGGTGAGTGTGGCCATCCAGGCCAGTCGCATTAGCAATGTAGTGTTCAGCACCGTCGCTGGGGCTCCAGCTCACCGAGCCCACGCTGTCCTCACACTGCACCGGGGTCACCACGCCCCCGGGGAGGCACGGACCTGCAGAGAGATGATGGATCCGCCCGTCAGTCTCTGACCTCGGGCGTAAGCATTTTTACACTAGGACAATAATTCAAAGGAAACCGACAAACCACCTTTGAATGACTCAAAGGGAAATCTAAATGATAGTTTTAGACCATTCACATAATAATTTAAATGTAAGCCCTCTTCTCTTCTGCTTTCAGAAACATGTGCAAAAATCATTTGCCAAAAAAACAAAGCAAAAAACCCATACCAGTTTTAAAGAAGAAGGGACTGCTGGGCATGCTGTCACAGTGGCTGCTCTTTGCTTGTACGGTGACGTTATAGTGCTCACCACAGGGTAAGGTAGCTGAAAGGAGACTTTGGGTTGTGTTGTACACTCCCATGTAGCCGAGGCTCCCCATTGCTGTGACTAAATACTTAGCTGGAGTGCCTGTTTGATCCCAGGAGAGCTGCACCTCCTCACTCTCACAGAAAGTCTGAGCAGAAACATTTACAGGTTGGCAAGGTTCTGATGAGGAAGGAGAGAAACCCGTTAATATGATACAACACTGTACAGTTGGAGATGTAATTATTATTACCAAGATGTGTTATTTGTTTAACTGATGAAATGCCTTTTGCAAATACATCCAATGTAACAACTTTGAGTTTAAAAAAAATAGTTTTTCTTTCATTTTCTTCTAGAATCCTATTAACAAAAAAGATCCTGATGCTGAAGCGCCTTCCAAAGATATTGATACTCCTAGTAAAGATGTTGGTCCCTGTTCAGCCTTGCTTGTCACTTAATTTAGTTGTGTCAATATTTTCAATTATTGCCCCAAGTGTAGATGAGAGCAAATTTTGGTAGCTATTTTTTTGTGGGAAGAAATTCTAACAGAAATTGATCTGTTTCATGTCACATAAACAGGCCAGAGATAAACAGAGACCTATTAATTACTAATTAAATGCATCTACACACTGATCTACCTACCAATGTAAATCATACATAAGAAATGCTTCAGGAGCCAGGAACTGATGAAGTTGTTACTAAAACTTTAACTGGTGATTTAAACAAATATATGAATGAAAACAATTATTTATTCACGTGTTCCCCCCCCCCCACCCAATAAATTTACTGATATTAAAAGGTTTTATTTTTCAACGTTGGAATAAGCTGCTGCAAAGATAAATTCATTTTCAGAGTTTTCATTCATCTTCTAATTGCAATAGTGGAGGACACTGTATAACATCAAGCTTCAAACTCATTCTCTCTTTAATCCAAATTGTATTTATATTGTGTGCAGATCATTCTGTAATTTAAGATTTTTTTTTATTTCTTGCAGATAAAAATAAGCGCTCCAAAAATGCAGGAAGAGCAGAAGAGCAGTGCTTTGAATGTCAGTTTTGAGGAGAAACATTTGCACAAAGACAGCTTTGATAACATCACTGTTGCCAATGATTTGCGATGTTGAAAGCAATCTACACCCCAGTTTCAAAATGGAAACTATTTTAAACTATTTAACTTCAACTTAAAAGATATAAGCATCAATTTCATTTGGGAAAAAGCTGAACATTCGGGGTCGTCATCAGCTTCAGAGCGTTTATCACAGTTTTGATACTTTAGTCTGTACAAAATCTACAACACAAAGGGTTGCATCACAATCTTTTTTTTTATAACATAAAAATTACATCCAAAATAAAAAGGTTTAAGTGATCTAAAATAATTATCTATGTCGGACGTTTTGGTGGTGCTAAATCAAACTTTACTATTTAGGGTAAATCTAGTCTGGATTTTATTCTGTAACAATTTCAAAATTGTAAACACATGCATGATTTATGTGGATTCAAGGATGGATGTTTTGTCAGTTTGTATGCTGCTTCAGGAATTACTCAAAACTGCACTATATAGTTTGGGGTTTTTCATTTAATTCCATTCAATAAATCTTTAGATTTAAAACTAGTCTGTTTATTAATGTAAAAAAAATAAAAATAAAACATCCCATATCCTCGGTTTTGCAGTAAAACTAGATGAGTTAGCCTCTTGTTCTCCTATATGGAATATACTTTACAAGCAGAATACATATATCAATATTTCAGCCTTTGAAATACCTGTGTGGAGGACAGTCGGGCTACTGGCTTTGCTCCAGCAGCCTTCACTATACGCAGCGACCGTAAAGTTATAGATTTCTCCACAGTCCAGACCAGTGAGGTTGCAGGAAGAGCCTGAGGAATTGCACGTTTTCAATTCTCCTCCTGATGATTTGATAACACTTGCTGTGTGGAGTTCAACGTCGGGTTTCTCTTCCCAGGATATGCGTGCAGTGTGGATGCCACACAGCAGACTGACAAACACATGCTGAGGTGTGCAGGGGCCTGGGGAATGCATGAAGGGATTGGGGTAACACTAGAGAAAAAAACCCACTGATGGTCTGCTGTGATTAATGATCGGCTGTTAAAACTTACGGGTGGTGATGCTGACATGCGTCTGAGCCGTGAGGCTGCATTGCTCATTGGCGGCGATGAGGCTGAGGTTGTAGGTCTCTCCGCAGCTTAAGCCTGTTATGTTACAGTGGCTGTGCTGCGTTGTGCACAGAGTTTGGCGGCTTCCTCCGACAATGGCTGTTACTGAGATGTTTGACGGTGTAATGACGGACAGTACTGAAACAGGAGAACTCCAGGAGACTGTGGCATCGCTGTCAGACTCACAGCTAACTTCTGCTGCAATGTGACTGGGCAAACATGGAGCTGATGAGAAAAAAAACAAAAAAAGAAAAACGATTAACTAATGGACACAAAATGGACAGATTTTGCCTCTCAGAACGGTGAATACTAGGGATGCAACGATACTACACTATTCAAACTGATATGATACCGATACTTGGATTACCTGCCGATACCTTGTACCAATACCGATACTTCTACCATACCAAATAATGTAATGAATTGGGAAACACATTTTTTTCTCTGCTTGTAACAACAAATGATGGTGAATTAGATAAAAAAAGGATTAAAATGACCACAAAACTAACATTTCAAATAAATAATAATCATTTTCTGTGAAATTATTGCAGAGTTGATACATTTTAAGTATTGGTTCATGGTATCGGTTAACTTTAACTGACACTGATAAAGTACATAAGAACGGTATCGGCCCCCATACCAGTATCGGTACATCCCGGGTGTATACCTCTTGAATAGATTTTGTCATGTTAAAAAGTCTTATTTTACAATTTTGGGAAAATGTTATGTGCAGTCTAGCAGGTCAATGGATCCCATCTTTCTTTTCTAAAGGGTTTGAAGGTTTGTTAAAGAACATTAATGAACAGACATGATCATGATGACCAAGAAACACATCAGAAAGAGAAGGGGAAAGCTCTTGAGACATTTACAACTGGGTTAGGTCATGTAACACTTTTCTGAGCTGCGAATATATCATAAATCCATCATCTGAAAATGGTAATCGCCTCTTTTAACCAGCCTGGACCTTAGTACTGCTAAAAGCAAATGATCATTTGATCACAGACCTCTAGAGGGCGCATAAGGCTGCAAGGGGTCAGATAAATAGACATGGGCCTGTCCATTCAGGGTTTTATAAGTCATCAATAACATTTTAAAATCGATCCCGTAGTGAACAGGGAGCCAGTGAAGAGAGGTGAGCACCCAGGAAATATGTTTACGTCTTTTAATATGCGTTAAAAGAGACTGTCAACTCTGGAGCAGCCGCAGAGATTCATCACACACGGGAAGGTCAAGAGGTCAACTAATAGTCATGGAATCTACAGACATGGCTTTAATGTACAGAGTGGCATGAAAAAGTTCATTTTACAGAGAGTCATAAGAAGTTCTGTTTGTAGTTCGACAGAAGTCTAGTTGGGGTTTAGCGTAAATGTGAAAAATGTGCTGTGGTCAGATGAAACCAAAATGTAACTCTTGAGCTTAAATACAAAACTAACACCGGCCATCATCTATGAACACATCATCTCCCTAGTAAAACATGGTGATTTGCTGCAGCATAAACAAGGAGGAGGGTGGTTTATGGAAGCATTTTTGGATCTAAAAAAGAGGCAACTCTAGAGGGAAAGACTCAAAGTTAGTGTAAAAATCAAAATCATGATAAATAAAACGTACCTGATGTAAAGTTGACCACTGAGCTGTCTGAGCTGTTGTACTGCTCTCCCAAGGCTTTGACCCAAACTCTGTAGACTGTTTCACACATCAGCCCCGACACGTCACAGAAGGTGTCTGTGTTTGTGCTCACGCAGGAGGTCGACTGGCCATTTTGGTCATCCAAGTAGGCAACGTAACCAACAGCGAGGTCGCTCTGCCGCCAGGACACAGTCGCACTTTGCTGTTCGCATGACACGCTGGCTCCAACGTTTGTGGGCGGGCAGGGCGCTGGGTGTTGAGCAAAGCAGTCAGACACATTTATTTAAAAGGAGCTGAAACACAGACAGACTGCTGCATGCTGTAGTAGTTGTTCAGTAAACAAGCGTCACACCTGTAACGAGGCGGAGGGGCGCTGAGGTCACGGTGCTGTTGCAGGCGGAGTTTCTGATCTTCACGGTGATGTTGTAGATCTGACTGCACTGCAGGCCGGTCAGGGAGCACTGGGCCCTGGTGGAGTTGCATGTGATCATCAGGCCCTGCTCTGTCACTGCCACCACAGAGTATGAGCCGGTGTCTGTTGCTGCGGACCACTTCACCTGGGTACCACTCCCGTTGTAGTGGACAGACAGATTGACTGGAGCGCATGGTTCTGAGGGGGAACACGCAGTGATCTGATCTGAACCCAAATGGCTGATTTGTTTCGAAAACTGTAAATACGCAACGTCCCTCTACCTGTGGTGAGGTGTCCTGCCATGTGAGCTGTGCTGTTACACGCCTCTCCAAGAGCCTTTATAGTGATGTTATACTCTTCACCACAATGCAAGGAGCTCGGCCGGCAGCTTGTGGTGTTGGTGGAGCAGCTGGCGGTGTTACCTGATGAAGACGTTAGCACAGCAGCGTAGGACACAGCTCCGACACTGGGCTGCCAGGACACAGTGGCAGAGTTGGCCTGACAGTCCATGAAGGCTTCAATACTGTGTGGCTGGCAAGGTGCTGTTTGGAGCAGAAAGCATAAGACTAATCAGTGGGGAAGAAGACTCTCTGCTCCTGGAGGTCATCTTGTCAGGGAGGCACAATCGATCAATGACCAATACAACAAAAAGAAAAAAACATGTGACTCTAAAATACGTTTCCTACTGCTCCATCATCTCCTGAATATCGTCAGCCAGTGTCTAAGCTTACATATATGGAGGTGTACCACAAGGGTTGAAGAATTTAAAAAAAGCTAAGATAGATAGGTTCATCTATGGAGGCTTGAAGGAATAGTTTAGGACTTTTTGAGATGCTGTTAAAAGGTTTTAAAGCATTAAAATTTTCATGTGCAGTAAATATCTCCTTATCTCAATTAAGGACAAATCTAAATGTGTTGGTTCTGGAAGCTGCAGCAGAGGAGCAAGTCCTGGAAAAAAGCCCAAATTGGATTCCTGCTGTCTTAAAATTCCTCTAATCTAAAAAAAAATTACTGAGACAAATATATATTTCTTTATTGTTCACCTTTAAGACTTTATTAAGGGTAAAAGTGAGGTATGGCATTTTGTGTGGTAGAAGTATCGGCATTGGTACTCGGTATTGTGTCGGTTTGAAAAAAGTGGTTTCGTTGCATCCCTATTTTCCACACAGAATAATCACTACGGATGCACCGATACCGATACTAGTATTGGGTATCAGCCCCGATACTGCCTAATGTACTCGTATCGGTATCGGCTAATATTAACCGATACTTAAGATGTGGAAACACAACAATGATTCCACAGAAAAATGTTAGTTTTTAACTTTTGAATTTATGTTCTGTGGTCATTTTTATTAATATTTTATTTTTTTCTAATTCACCATGATTTGTTGTAACAAGCAGAGAAGAAAATAGAACCTGACTCCCAATTGATAGCACTTTTTGCGTGTGTTAGAAGTATCGGCATTGGTACTCGGTATCGGTAAGTACTCTGATTCAAGTATCAGTATGGTATCGGTTTTGAAAAAAGTGGTGTCGTTGCATCCCTAGTAATCACCCTAAAGAAAAGTCACACAGCGTAAAAACGAATGGAAAAGCTTTCACATTAAATGCTGTATATTTTTAATCCACGTCAGTCAGTATACTTTACACGTGCTGTTCTCTATGCATGGTTTTCTCAGGAAGATTAATACTGATCCACTGCCTTCCCCTGGTAATATCTTCTTTTTTCCATTCTGTTTTCTTTCAGCATGAACTTTTACATAAGATTACTATTGAATATGTATTTCCTTTGCTTTGAGGAGTAAGAACATATATGGAGAGGATGGATAAATATGTCTGCTGTTTGTAGCACTGCTTTACCTGATGTCAGCAAAACCTCCGAGCTGTCTGTGCTGTTGTACCGCTCTCCCAAAGCCTTGACCCAGACCGTGTAGATGGAGCCACATGTCAGCCCAGAGACAACACAGCTTGTATCTGTGTCTGTCCCGCTGCAGGAACTGCTTTGTTCACTTTGGTTGTCAAAGTAGGCGACGTAGCCCACGGCCAGGTTGCTCTGCTGCCAGGACACAGTCGCAGTGAGCCGATCACAGGACATGTTTGCTTGTACTTGTGTGGGTGGGCAGGGTGCTGAATTTGGGCGAAACACACCAATGTAAGTATAAAAAAAAAAGATGTCAAGCGTAGAATTTGAATCTCTGATCTGGTAACAGACCTGTGATGAGGCGGGACACGTCAGATATCACATTGGCACAGGCCTGGTTACTTGCTGTTACGGTGACGTTGTAAACACGGCTGCACAGGAGGTCATGGAGGGAGCAGCTGGTGGTGTTGGTGGTACAGGCAACCGACGAGCCGCTGTTTGTCACAGCCTGAACAGAGTATGAGGTGGCACCTTCAGCTGGGCTCCACGTCACCCAAGCGGCACTCACGTTGTAATTAACAGAGACGTTCATAGGAACACAGGGCTCTGATGGGAGATAAAGAAAATCAGTGTTGCCGCTGTCCATGAATCCTTCAAAGCGTCAATCTGAATGCTTGTGTTAAGTCACCTGTAGTGAACGTGGCAGGAGCGCTGGCAGGTCCCTGACAGCCGGCGTGGATTGCCTCCACAGCGACAGAGTAGTGCTGTCCACAGACGAGCCGGTCCAGGTAACAGGATGCGCCTGTGTCGCTGCAGGACGAGTTGTGTCCCGCAGAGGAGATCGCCAGAGCATGGTAGGATGTGGCCACAGTCGCAGCAACGTTGGTCCAGCTGATCAGAGCGCTACTGGTCATACAGTTCAGATCAGCTGACACGCTGGTTGGAGGACATGGTGCTAAAAAAATAAGAGAAGGGGCATTTCAGAAGGAAAAAAATCGAAGAAAACTGGAAATGTTAAAAAGATTTCTTTAGATTTTAGGGAATTCCCTTTTTTCTTTCTTGCTAAAAGTTAAACTATAATACAAGTATTGTTTTTGGTGTCTAGAAAAGAGTAAAGTTTATTTTTTTGTGCTTTATTTCTCATGCTCTCTGTTTTGTTGATGTATTTTCTCTTCTCTTTATCTTTCACAACATTTTTGGGATGTTTTGCTTCTCAAAAGTTTCTGTCCTCTCCACTCTGGAAACAAATCATCCTCCCTGCAGATATATACCAAAACAGTTATCAAAGGAAAAACACTGTTATTGCACCTGTATGCCTCTCTATGGGGTCGCTCATGTCGCTGACACACACATTGGTGTATCCCATCACAGTGAAGGTGTAAAGCTGACCGCAGCTCAGGTCCAGGAAGGAGCAGCTGCTCTCCGTTGTGTCGCAGGTGGAGTTCACACCCGAGGCTGAGGTGGCTCTGACTGTGTGGTTCTGTGCTGTGCTCCCAAGCAAAAAAAAGAGTACTTTAGTGTATTTCAAGTATGTTTATATTTCCAATAGTATGTTGAAAATGTACTTACCCAAATTGTACTTTTTGTAAATATATAAAAAGTGTACTAGCATCACTCTTTAACACTTTTAACACACTTGAAAATAATTGTACTATGTTACACTTTACAGAAATAGATCATTCTAAAAAGTACTTTAAATGAAAGTTATGTGTACTTTTTAAAGTGTACTTATCTGATATTTTTTTTATTTTATTTTTTTATACATATTTTTGATATATTTTAAATTGAATGCTCAGAATTGTTATGTAAGATACACTGAAAGCATACTTTAAAAGTACACATTTTAATGTCAACACGGTAAAATTAAGTTTGAGTGTATTTTAAGTTACGTTTGAGTCTAATTATGAAGTGAAGTTATTCACGCTAGTTCTTCCATTCTTTTATAAATTTCTTACTGTGTGTATATTACACATGTTTAATCAGTTTGGTAAACAAATATGATATTCATATATATAAAAGCAGAGAAGTTAACAGGTCTGTAAGTAAACCGTGATTTATGGGTTTTAGTTAATGTATATGCTTTTAAATGTGTCCAACAGGAAAACAGAAGAAATTACCCATAATGTTTTGACTCACAGAACCGTGAGTCAAAACAACGTTACCAAAATAGACTTCTTGGCGAAAAGCACAAGTTAATTCTCAGAGCAGTCACTGCTTCCAGCATGGATTGCATTATCCTCTGGCCCATAGGAGTATTGAGGTATTGCATCATAAGTTGCAAGGTAGATAATAGTAATATAACATTTTAGTAATAATTTCATGTATGAAAATATATTCTTTTAGGGTTGAAATAAACTGATATTATAATTAAACATTTTAGCATATTAAGAATATATAAGTAGTATAAAGTTTATATATTTATAGTATGTTAACAAATAATTCTTAGTGTACACTACTTACAATACAAAGTATGCTTTAATTTGACTAAATAAGTATATATTAGAACAGGTAAAACCATATATTTAAAGTTGTTCCATTTTAGCACATAAAAGTATACTAAATACACTTAAAGTTGAGCTTTACTACAATTTAATAACTATTAAAATATATTTAGTACAAAATTAGTTGTTCCAAAATAGCATGCTTCAATATAACTAATCATGAACACACTTGAAGTATAATGATGATGAATGTTGCTTCAAGTACACAAAAGTATGTCAAATTTGAGTACACTTAGTGCATTTATTTTTCACCTGTGCTGCCATCCTGCCACTGCACCGTCATCATGTTGGAGCTACAGTTCAGTTCAGCCGTGGTGTTTTCAGATGTACAAGGAGCTACGGTGGGCCAAACACAGTGTGTCAGAATCATGCTGTCATTTCCTCAGCATAAATAGTTTTTAGAGGTGAAGTATAGATGTAGAACATGAAAGGCTCCAGTCGGATCCACTCACCAGACTGCACCTTGTAGTCTGACCCAGCGATGACCTCACAGCCTATGGATGAGGAGGTGACGGCCACCTCGTAGATCCTGCCACACCTGAGGCCGTGGATGGAGCAGTGGTTAGATGTTGAGTTGCAGGAGGCTCGGTGGCCGTCCGTGCTGATGGCCCAGGCGGTGTACTCATCTGAACCGCTGGTCTGAGTCCAGTTCACCTTCATCACGTTGGTGTTACAATCTACCACAGCCGTGACATCGTCTGGCAAACACGGGGCTGACACACACAGTTTGGGACGAACACAGAAAAAGTAGGAGAACTATAAATTAAATTCGAACAAGGAACGGTTCCACAAATTAATATGATCAATTATTGAATTTTTTATAATAATAGAAATTTGATGTGGAATTTTTATCACCTTTTTAATCTAAACTACAATCTTAAACTTTTGAATCTTTGAGTCTCCATTGAGTTGCCCATGGACCAGGACCATAAAAATTCAGATGCTTGTTTTCCAACGCAAATGTCAGATGAAAGTCTGAGTTTCACGGTGAGTCGACTATGAGAAAACATCGTTAGAAGAGCTATTATATCTCAAAAAAACCTAATCCCTCTGCTGAAACTGCCCAACTTTATCTGTCTTAAACAGTGCTTTCACTTAAACGCAGCAGAAAAAGTCTTGAAATGTTTTTATCTTTCAGTGTAGCAACAAGCCTTCACAACAACCACATGGCACTGCTGACATCCCATGCTGAAAATTCTCCATTTATATTGTGCTGATTTTAGAGTGGGAAAATAACTATATTCTTTTTTTTAATTCATTGTCACCAAGAACTCTTTTAGAATAAATGTGATTAAATTTAGGTTTCAGTTTTCTGGGTTTCAATCAGTAATCCAGTGTTTTTATTTTATTTTTTATTTTAACTTATTGCCCATTTGTTGACTTAGAGAGACTTATGCATGCATTTGTCTCCAGCAGGTTAGACTACTGTAACGGGCTGCTGACTGGCCTCTCTAAACAAGCTGTTAGACAGCTGCAGTACATCTTGAACGCTGCTGCTCGAGTCCTGACAAGAACCTGGAAATATGACCATATTAGTCCAGTGCTCCGGTCTCTGCACTGGCTTCCTGTCGCTCAGAGAATAGAATTTAAAACAGCTCTGCTTGTGTATAAGTCTTTTCATGGTTTGGCACCAAAGTACATCTCTGACATGTTAGAGACATATGAACCATCTCAGGCCCTGAGAACTTCAGGGAGGGGTCTCCTGGTGGTTCCCAGAGTCAACAATAAACTCGGTGAGGCTGCATTTCAGTTTCAGGCAGCTAAAATCTGGACCAGTCTTCATGAGGATGTGAGACAAGCCTTAATTCTAACAATGTTTAAATCCAGGCTGAAAACAGTTGTTTTTACTCGTGCATATGACAAGTGAAAGTATTTTAACTGCACTCTTGCTTTTTATTGTAATTAATTATCTTTTAAGTTGATGTTTTTTCTTTACTGTTTATCTGTTTTCTTAATTTATGCAACTGTGAAGCTCTTTGAATTGCTTTGTGTATGAATTGTGCTCTACAAATAAACTTGCCTTGCCTTATTCACTGGGGTACAAATGTGATGTACTCTTCACCGCTTTTCCCAATGAGAAAGACAGAACATGACATTTAAGCAAGGCAGATGCTTTCTGATCTTCAAGCCAGGGGATTATTAACCGATAAATTGCCAAACTTCTCCATATCTACAGTCAAGTAAATAGCTAAAAGGTTTAAAACATCCAAGCATTTTTGTGATCAGCTGTAACAGGATTGTATGAGGTTAAATAATAATCCAAAGCCCATTGTTAGAGAACTTGGTTACCAACCATTGTACACAATTCATATTTCTGTCTCATCATCACAAATGCAAAGATGTGCAGTTTGCTAAACGCTAGTCTGATCTTAAACCACTTACTTTGGTCAGATGCAACAAAAAGTCACCTGTTAGGTAGCAAACACTCCAGATAGATCTAAACCAGAACAAATGGGCAATATGTGGAAAAGGCAGGTGCTTAATTTCGGTGTCCTTTGTCGTTTTGTTTTTCTTTTTTTTAGATGAAGACTCAGCAGTTTATCTCCATCTCAAGGATAAAGGACACCCCTTTAAAACAATAGTTTGCGTATTTTGGTCAGAGAAGACGGATGGTCTGAAAGAAGAGTGAAAGATGCCATCCATTTGAAACATGGAAAAACAACAGAGTTTAAGATTCCACCTTCCCAACAGCCCAGGAAGTTTCACAGAAACTGACATCTCGGGGGCATGTGACAAAAACAGCTCACACGCTGAAATTGTTGTGGAATCATAAGGAATTTTTTAAGGGTCAGGGTTTAATCTAACCGTGGCCTCGTTAGTCGTTTACTGCCCTTCTACTGTGATTGTTCCTGATTTCAGTTACAGAACTGAAGAAGACCTTTGGACGAGATGGTGAAACATCTTCAAGATAACGATAGAAGTCTAGTTGTCTAGCCTTTTAGACACTACAATGTCCTGAATGACTGACAGTCTACACCGGTGTACAGTACATCTCATCTAGGAGTAACAATGAGCACAATGCCTCCACCCTCCCTCTGAGGGTAAAAATGAAACAGAGTGGACGGTGCTGTGTCTCACCAGAATCAAAGTATATCTCAGTGTGCTTGGTGCTGTTGCAGCTTTCAGTAGAGGCCACCAGTGTTGCAGAGTACCAGCGGCCGCAGTGGAGCTTCACAGCGCAGGAGGTGCTGTTGGAGGAGCAGGATGCTACGTGGCCGTGCTCCCCGGTAATCTCAACAATGTAGAAAGTCGCTCCGGTGCTTTCTGTCCAGGAGAAATTGCCATTGTTTGTCCCACAGTCCACACGGACGGTTAAGTTTGCGGGCTGACAAGGAGCTGAAAGAAAGAAACAAAGAAGCAAAGTTGAAGATGTATTTTAAGCAGGCTCATAGTTTAGCAGAATGTCAGATGTTGCTGCAGTAAAAAGGTATCCTACCTGTACTTATTTCTATGGACGGACTGAAGCTGCTTCTGCAGTCTGCCTCCTGGGCTGCAACACGGAAAGCATATCTTTCTCCACAGAGCAGATGAGACAAAGAGTGTGAGATGTTGGGGGTTATGTAGTCTGAGGGAGGAGATGAGCTCAATATCGGCTCCCACTGCAAAACGTAGGTGGCCCCTGTCACTGGACCCCATGTGAGGGCCAAAATGTTTGTTTCACAGCTGATGTGGCCAGTCAGATTAGCAGGTGGACACAGTGCTGGAACCACACAGACAAGAACAGGAGCGTCAAAGAGCTTTCTAACGTTTTTAGGCTTCCTGTGTTTTCCTTGTGCGCATTACGGCTTGTTCTAACCTGCTCTCAGCTGTACTGCTGAGCTTGACTCACTCCAGCAGCCTTGGTCCACTGTTACCACCCTGACAGCATAGGTTTCCCCACAGTGCAGGTCAGTGAAGTTGCACAAGCTTGAGTAGTTTGATCTACAAGTATGATTGTGTCCATCCTCTGCAGCAGCTGTTGCTATGTACATTTCTGCCCCAGCCACTGGAGTCCAAGAGATGGCGCTGTCTTCACAGGCAGAAGATACTGAGATGTTGCTGGGAGCACAAAGTCCTGGAAAGAAGATGAGAAGTGTTTAACGTTACTACTTTGAACAGAAAAGCAAAAAGAAAGAAAGAAGTCATAAATTAACTTCATATCCGTGTTTACCGGCTCTAAAGCTGTGAGCTGTACTCTGGGTTCCTTTACATGTCAGTGAGTACGGTCTGACTGTAACGTTGTAGGTTTCCCCACAGTGGAGGTCTGTGACATGACAGCTGGTGGAGTTGGAGTGACAGAGGTGGGTGTGTCCGTCCTGGCCCGTCACTGTCACATTGTGTCCAACAGCACTTGGACTTCCCACCCAGGTTATTAGAGCTGAGCGAGTGGCGCACAGAGGGGTGACGCTCACGTTCTCTGGGGCACATGGGACTGGGTATGAAACAAAAGATCACATGCATCATGATTTTATGTTGTGGGCCCACAAAAAAGTGGTGGAAACTAGTGAGGGGAAAGGGAATGATTTTTATGGGACTGGGTGCACATTGATTCAACCAAATTTACTTAGATGCTCCTAAATGAAATCCATCACAAACCAATCTGAAAAAAAGAAAACTGCTTTTAAAAAAGAACCAGATCTCCTGTTTGGAGCTTCACACAAGTCATATAGCTTGTGGTAAACATTTGAAAGAAGAGGTTACGATCAGAGAGACCAGCATTAAAGTTTTTTGTCTTTAAGTGAAACTGCATGTGGGGAAGAAATGCACATCAATCTGATAAAGCAATCCCTATAGTAAAAATTGTTAGTGGCAGCATCATACGGTGGCAAAATGTGGCTATGTTCAAGGAACATATTCATTTAGGATTAGTAATATATTTTTCAAGGCACAGTAGAATTGGAGCTTGATGCTTTTTTTAAAATAAAAAACCTAAAAAGGTAAAAAAAAATAACTGGTTCTCATTTTTTAAGGTAAGAAATTCTCTAAAAGAACAGGCTGTGGTTTTCATTCTGGTAGTTGGGTAGCTTGCTGTAGGTTGTAACACAAAGGGTTGAGGGGAAGGTTTTTCAAAGATTTATTCGAAAAATATTTACAAATTCAACACGCAAAAGTTTGTTGCTAGCATTGCTAGAGATAAAATACAGAATTCCTGAACTCAGGTCCTGTATCTGTTGTTAGTAATATTCTTTTTTTGCATTGATTGTGTCACAACAATGAAGAACCCATGTGGTGAAGCAAGTAATTGTGCAGACCTGTTTGAAGGGATTCATTGGCACTGATGCTGCTGTTGCATTCGGCTCCCTGAGCTTGGACAGTCACGTTGAAATCCGAGCCACAGGGTAGATTTCTGAACGTACAGCTGGTGTTTGTAGTGTGGCAGCTCTCTCGGTGCCCTTCCCCTGCAATCTGAGCGAGGAAGCTGAAGCTTCCTTCCACGTTAGACCAGCCTATCACCGCTGTGCTGATGCTACAGTCGTACTGTTTAGACGTAATAGCAGGGGAGCAGGGAGCTGGAAAACCGCATAGAAATCGAGAAAATTTAAATTTGCTGAGTTTAAAATGAAACATAAAGCAACTGGAAAAACTATCGCAAGCACACCTGTGGTGATATTGGTACGCGGTCCAGGCGGACTGTCACACTGGTTCCCTCTTGCAGTGACCGAGGCCATGTAGCTCTGACCACACTCGAGGTCTGCTAGTTTGCAGGAAGCTGTGTCTGAGATGCAGGAAACACTGTGCCCGTTCCCAGCTGTTGCATTAACTATAAAAGCTGTGGCACCGGCCACTTGTGTCCAGGTCAGAAGAGCAGAACTATCTCCACATGTCAGAGGGCTGCTCTGGATGGATGGAGAACATGGAGCTAGGATAGAAAAGCAAGGATCAGATTTATTTATTTAATGTCTGTGAACTTGTCTGTTGTGGGAATTTGGCTTTTCTAACCTGTCATCAAGGTTCCATTCGTCCCTCCAGTGCTGTTACAGGTGGCATCTTCCCCCAATACCATCAAGTTGTACACTTTTCCACACTGCAGCTGTTTCAGCTGACAGGAAGTTGTGTTACTCCTACAGGAAACTTGGGATCCCTCTTCCTGAGCGAGAACAACGTGGGTTACAGCTCCAGCACTTTCAACCCAGGACACCGTAGCCACATCTGAGCCGCATTGCAGGATGCTGGTCACATTTACTGGATCACATGGGCCTGGAGGAAAATGTCACCCCGCCCCCGAGTCAAGAAAGTCAGTTTGACGTTCAGGAAAATGCTCATCCAAAAAACCAAGTAAACAATACCTGTTGATGCTGCAGTGTGAATGGGAGCACTGATGCAGAGGCTGTCCTGGGAAATGACTTGGACAGAGTAGCTGCTGGCGCACTGCAGGCCGGAGAAAACGCATGTGAGATTAGATGTGGAGCAGTTTTTGGAGAAGCCATTCGGACCTGTGACTGTTGCGGTGTAAGAGGAGGCCCCTGGGGAAGCCTCCCAGGACGCAAGGAGGCGGTTCGTCCCACAGTCAGTGACTGCGGTTAGCTTCTGAGACGAGCAGGGACCTGTCAACAACATAAGGTGCTGTTATACAGAAAAAAAAACATGTGATATATAGAGTTTGGGACTGTACATTTTAGGTGTCATAATTGACCATAAATAATGAAGCAAACCACAAGTCAAAAATGTGACGGCAAAACTAACAAGAAGTACATTAATATTTTCTACGGTTAAACACCCCCTCAAGGTTAAAGCATTGTATGTTCACTTTTTAAGCCCTAAGAGTGTTAATAGTATATAACGTTTTTTGATATTTTTTGGGGGATTTCTAGTGTTGAGGGATAGGGCAAGGAAAAACTTTGAGCTTCTTGCTATTCCACTTTTTGACCAAAGAGGACTCTACATTGTTCAGTTTTGTATCTGATCTTATAATTTTTAAAAGGTCTGATGGGAATAATAATAATAAAAAACTTTAACAATGTATTGTCATTACCTGTCTGAACAACCTGTACCAGGCTAAGTGGTCCACTGCAGCTGTCAGATGAGGCTTTAACAGAAATATTCAGAGTTTTTCCACACTGAAAGCCCTTGAGAACACAGCTGGCATTGTTCGTTTTACAGGTGGTTGGACTACTGCCATCCAGCGGTACGGCCATCACACTGTAGTTGAGCAGAAGAAGAGAGGATGTCCAGCTGACTCTTACGTCGTTGGTATCACATAGCAGGTCTGTAGTAACGTTCTCCGGAGCACATGGCACTAAAAGGAACACAGTGGCAATTGTCAAAATGACATTTTCAATTAACACTCTTTGTCTCCTACTCTCAACAGTTTTTAAAAATCTTTTGGAATGAACATAAAAATGTTTTCTTTTAATTTTTATTAAATGCACCAAAGACGATACAAAAGTGTTTCTAGACGGTCCTTTTAAGTTTCTCCAGAGAAGATATCTAAACCTGGAATTTCAACTGAGAAATAATTCCTGAAATTACTTCAAATAAAGTAGAGATGGTTATGCGTTGGGGTATTTTGTGACAAAATGGGGTCAGTTATATTTTTTCAGTTTTCAAGTAAACATTTTTTTTTCCTTATAGAAATATCCAGACAATACTCATCATGGAAACAATATTCCAAAAAATAAACATGGAAGTGGCAGCATCATGCTTTTGGGAGGTTCGCTTTGCATAGAAAGAGGAGACATTTTTGATGGATAGATGGATTGAGCTAAATAAAACAAAGATGCAAAGGAACTAATATTAGGTTGCAGATTCACCTTCCGGCAGGACTGTGACGCTGAACATGAAGCAAAAATGACCAATAATGATGTGAAATGTTGAAGAATTCTTTCAATGTTCTGTGTTTAAAAGGTCAAAAAAAAAACACGAGAGACAAACTGCTTTCATGATTTCGTCATCTGTTAGGATATCTCCACTGAACAATTCAACTAACTTTCTTAACTATTTAACATTTAATCATCATAGTTTTTTTTAGACACCTCTTCTGTGCTCAAGTTGACAAAAAATAAACAAGAAAAGAGAACATCAAAATTAACTTGGATTCCCAAAGATCAAGAAAAATGTACAAATTAAAATCCCATCTTATTTATTTTGGAAAAAGATGAATGGTTGGATTTTGTCCCTGTATTGTCATTATTTTCTTCCAGTACCTTGTTCCTGCCTGAAGGGGATGCTGTCGTTGCTGCCACAGGTACCATCAGTGGCAGACACTTGAATATCATATGCTTGTCCACAGACCAGAGGACTCAGGGTGCAGTTAGAGGAGGAGCTGCTGCATGTGAGGGTCTGACCACTGCTGGTGGCTTTCACGTCATAGCTTACTGCATTCCTGCTGGGGGACCAGAACACCTGAGCGGCTCCAGAACCACAGATAACCTTGCTGGTCACATTGGAGGGAGAGCACGGCTCTGGAGAGAGAAGGAGGCTTGATTCAGTCATTGTCAGTTAGGTATCACTAAATTCACGGTTGTTAGTCAGTGTTGTGTTACCTGTTTTCAAAGACAGAGGGTTACTCTGTAGACCTGAACAGCTGCCATCAGCTCCTGCAACACTGACGGTGTAAATATCCCCACACTGGAGTCCAGGAAGGCTGCAGGACGTGTTATTGGTGTTGCACTCAGCCCTGTGACCTCTGCTACCCACAGCCACAGCAACGAAGAGCTCAGCATTACCGTTGTAAGTCCATGATACAGGAACGGGATCCGGAGCACACGTGTGCTCAGCTGTGACGTTAGTGGGAGGACACGGCACTGGACAAATGCAAAAGCAAAACGCAAGTGTTAAAATGGACCCAACAAAATACCCATCACATCTTTCTGTCCTTGTTTATGTGGTTCTCACATGTTTTCACTGTGACCTCCTGACTTGGCAGGCTTCGGCATGTCCCAGTAATGGAGAAAACTGTTACTGTGTAGGACCTTTCACACTGCAGTCCTCCCAGAGTGCACTGGGTCTCTGTGGAGTTACAGTACAAAGGAGGGTCCATTGCTCTGGAGATGATGGTGGTGTAGTTCTCTGCAGGAACGGAGATGCTCCAGGAGACATTGAGCTCATCTGAACTGCATTTGACAATAGTACTGACATCCTCAGGACCACAAGGCACTGAAATTAGAAGATTAAAAACATCATACAGTGCTTTGGCAAACTTAAATATTTCAAAATAAACAGCCTTTTATAGTAGTCCTAGAGCAGCTGAGTTAATAGTAAAAGCAGATGATGATGATGAGGATTTCCTTTATAAGGGAAAAAAGTTATCCAAGACAAGCTGGGCCTACGTGGACAACTAGTTGCCCTTAAACCTAATAATTGCTAACAATCTTTCCATTTTTCAGGCAACGAGTCTTCTTTCTCCCTATGGATAAAATTGAGCCACACTGGAGGGGTTTTAAGCACTAACAGGGCGTTTGAGATCATCATCTTAATTAAGTCTATTCCAGGGTTTGGCTTAGTAAATCAATATTTTTTTTTGAGTAATATACAATCTACGGGTGCTTGGAATCATTATTCTGCTGCTTAACAGTTGACTTTAACAAAACAAACCAACAGGGGGACTTTATCTGCCAGGAAAGCAAAACTCATGCTTTCATCAACTACAATAAATTGTCCAGGCTCGAAGCAGCGAGGCAGCTCCTTACTATCAAATCATTGCCACCATTTTTGACTATGTATGGTTTTCCATGCTAGTTTTCTACCAGTCATTCTGTCAAATTTTGATAAAAGTCTTAGACATCTTTTTTTTGGACAAATTTGAGATGGGCTTTTGTGATCCACTTGGTCAGCAAATTATTTACATTTATGTCCGACCGTGGGACAATAAAGGAATGTTGTATTTTGTTCCATTCTCCTATTTTTATAAAGCGCCCGGTTAGTTTGGGTACTTTTTTGCTTAAGAAATTAAACATTAAGAAATTATGAAATAACAAATTATGCTTTACTTTGTTTGCATTTGTCTGATACTAAACGTGACATCATTATTGGAGACATTTAAGAGTGCCAAAAAGCGAAAACATGGATTACCTTGTTCCTGAGTGGATAGCATTGGTTGGTGGGGTGCATTTTAATATGCTATTTTGTCTGTTTCCATTGTAAAAGCAGCCAATATGAATGATCCTTACCCAACCATTCTGGTGTTCAGTTGTAGCTCCATAAAGGTCTGGGGTATAACATCACACACTGGCAGGAAAAATTGTAAACAAGCTACAGCAGCTATTCGGCTTCGCGGAAATGGTTGACTCGTGTTGTGCCCCTGGGTGCACCAACCACCGAGGTCAGGTTAAAGACAAAGCCTTTTATCGCATTGCAAAAGATCCAGCTTGGAGAGAAAAGATGGATTTCTGTTATAAGATGAGGAGCGCCATGAAAAAAAAAAGTGTTGGAGCCTCAATGGGTTTTGTGTAATGACCATTTCATTTCAGGTAACTTCACCAAAACACATCATTTAAAAATAAATTTTACATCAGTATTTCTAACGATTGTAATCAAATTGCATCCACAGTTTTAATGATAACGGCTTATGAATGCTGAAAAGTTATCAATGGCAGTGTAACAGAAAAGGAGGAACAGTAAACTAAACGGATTTTGCTTTTGTTAAGATTCTTAATGAACGCCCTACAGTGATTTGTGTGTGGATTTTTTTGTAAACAGTAAACATCACGTAGAGCTTTGCAGAATCATAATCTTTTTGATGTTTGCATGCTGCTGTTTACATATCTTGCGATCACAGCGAGGAACAGACTATGGTGTATTTTTTTTTGAAGTCATGATTGATTAATGGTCAAAATTGACACACATACAAAGCACACAATCATAACCTAGCAGCTCCCATTACCATCCTGGTGTGCAGTCCTTAGTAGGAAGATACCAGATCTGGATCTCGATTTTAAAAAACCTCAATTGTTTCCACTTATATCCCTCCATGCTTTTATATGCTTTAAGCAATGCTTCGGAGTAGGACAAGGGAAAATTGATCAGGACATTTTCTGTCAGGGTTTCTCAGGTCCGGTAAAAGGTCCACTCTGACGGCTTCTGACGTTTTAAAGTATCCCAGGGGCGTGGTAAAGGTTGGAGATGTTTAATCCTTTTATTTTTCCGGTATTTCCAGTTTTAAAATGGGAAGAAAACACTGATGGAGTGAAATACCAGGCAGCAACGTTCATTTTGAGTTCATTATTCCTGCCAAAACTACGCTCTGAGAGTCACGTGACGTCCAGAGCTCTATAGGACAATAGTATGTATTATTAGGGGGTGGCTACTTGCGTCACATGACACAGTCCATTGATTGGGGAACAGAAAACATCACTACATCTGATAAGCATGTGAAGTGTATGTCATGTCTGTAATCGCACTAGTATGACAGTGTTAGTTGCTTAGGTTTAACCTCGCCTAACCAGTCAGAGTCCAACTGTTGGTGGAAACGCTATCCTAAATGCGACAGACCATAAAATAGTGCCCTGAACCACACTGACCCGTGCCATGCCACTCGGTGGAAATGAGGTATAACAGAGCAAAAACCTTCTCATGACACTGTATGTCATCTATGCCTGATGTTTCACATCCATCCAAAACTGTATATTCGTTTTATTAGAAAACTCTAGGAGTTATTTATTCCCAGGTAACTAAAAGTTATTTTACCTGAGTCAAGGCTAATAGATGTGGAGGTGGACTGACACTCTCCTTCACTGTAGGTGACGGTGACGTTGTATCTCTTTCCACATGGCAGAGAGAGGATTGTACAGTTGTTGACTGTGCTGCTGGTGCAGCTGAGCTGAGGACCACTCTGATCTTCTAGCATTGCAGTGTAGACCCCTGACATTTGGTGGTTCTGCCAGACTATCACAGCTTGGTTGGCGTCACAGTCTCTGATTGCCTCAATATTTGTTGGAGGACAAGGTGCTGTAGGGTAAAAGATATGTCAGGTTGGTCTTGAACAAGAGTTTGAAAAATTAACAGAGTTTTTTGCACAGTGACCAACCTGTGATGAAAGAAATCTCCTGACTTGCTGTACTGTTACAGTCCAGATTAGTGCCGATAACTTTGACGGTGTAATTCCGTCCACATCCCAAACCCTCTTTGAAACAGGTGGTTCCTAGTGAATAGCAGTGGTGAGAGTTTCCATTTGCATCTTGAATAATTGCAATGTAGAATATAGTTCCAAAGCTTGAGGTCCAATTCACTCTTGCAGAGTCTGGACTACACTCTGCTGATGCTGAGACATTGACTGGAGTGCAAGGAACTGAAGAAAGGAGGAGACACCCAAAATAAATCAATGACATACCAGCTATCATTGGTCAGAAATTAAATATTTCTCATGTCAAGGAGGTCCCAGTACGCACCAGTCTGAGCAGCTTCTACGAGCACTTTGTCAGTAGAGCAGTTGTCATTGGAGGCAACAATCCACACACTTAGCTGTTCTCCACATGGCACACCAGTGATTTCACAGGTGTTGTTCGGGGAGGAGCAATTGTAGGTTTCTCCATTGTTGCCCTCAGCCTTGACGCTATACAACAAAGCTCCTTCTGATGAGTCCCAGGTTGTGATGAGAGTGTTTGTGAAGCAGTCAGCTTCGGTCCTCACGTTCGGCGGCACACATGGAGCTACTCGGTATGAGATGGAACAAGTCAACCAGTGCAACGATACAAAAAGGGATCAGAGGCAGTCACACAATATATATACTGTCTTTTACTACTCACAGGTCTGAATAAAATTGGGTTGGCTGATCTGGCTGTTGCACTCTGAACTCACAGCATACACTCTATATGTGTAGAATCGACCACAGCCAACATTGGTGAAGTAACACATCCTGTCCAGCGTCCTGCACTCAGTCACTTTGCCGGTGTTGTCCACAGCTGTGGCCACGTAGTAGTTGGTGTTATTGGTGGGCTCCCAGCTGAAGACGATCACATTGGAGGTACACTCATGTGTGGTCTTGAGGTCAGCCGGAGCACAGGGGACTGAGGGGGTGTAATAAATACACATTAAAACTATTGTAATTCTGTTAAATGTTTGAGATTTTAATTTTAAACATCCACTCCTTTAACTCTTCAATTATTTGCCCTTTTATCAACATTCAGCTCTGACCTACAGATATGTGTTGGAAATGTTTTTGATTGACCAAGCAGCAAACAGGTGGAAGAAGGTGCTGAGTTAGAATGTAACTTTTTGAGCAACATGGTCTCCAAATTATTCAGTGTTGTAAACTAAAACCTAGTTTATGCTTCTCCATCAGTAAGTTTGCACTCACACATATAGATAGTTATTTTTCCCTTTTATACTTCTCTGTTGATGTGTCAGGGTTGCAAAACAATTCCCCACCAGGACAGCAGAGGGCTTAGACCTTTTCTGGCGGGTCTGCCAACCATTGTGGTGTCGTCTCTGGTCATCTAGAGTTTATTTACTTCAGCTTGTAAACAAAAATCCAGACAACGAGCGAGGGCTGATAAAGAGCAAGTTTTGATTGAGCTGGAAAGCTTTTTTTTTTTACAAGAAATTTAGCTTAAAAATTCGCCTAAAAACACATGTAAACAAACACAGCCATCTGTTTTGTTGTTCTCTACACCTGCTGTTGTTCAAAATCAGGAGAAGAACATTTTATACAATGTGACCTTGCAATATAAACCATATAGTTTCCAAAAACTGCATGGACTACATATTAGATAGAAGATATAGAGCACAGTTCTGGTGAAATGACCTGGGGTTGATGTTGGGCTAACCAAGAAAAGACGTACGCACTCCATTGTGTTCAACGGATAGTTAAAAAATGGGGCTCTACTCCCTCTGTGCTTGCATAGGTAACGGAGAGCCTTGTGTTGACCGATATGCAATTACGTGTCTCTGCACCTACGCAGATAGAGAAAAAAAAACAAAAAACTTTTTTTTTTCAGCTTTTATCCTACATGCCTGTGATTCAATGAATTAACACTGGGTGAGTAACAGTTCACCTGTGGAAATTGTATTAACCTATTCAGACACAAGACATAAAATGGCCGCCAGGACTTTTCCTTCCAATTTTAGTTGTAAACAGGACAAACTGTTTTAATAAACAAAATAGATTTTTGAACTTGGGAATCGATTCAAATTTGATTTTTATAAGAATCATTTCAGAACCTATTTTAGAGGATAAGGCAATTTAGGAAGATGACCCGTAAGAAGGTACAAAATGTTTAAGACTGAAAACCAGCATACAGTGGTTTATATTACAGTAAATATTCTGTATCTGTTAGAAAGTCTGTCAGACATTTTTATCTAAAGTGATATAATTTGATAATTTGCAAAGAAGAATTGGCAACAAATTATCCTCTGTCACATAAAACCACAATGAAAACATTCATGGTTGTGGTTTTTATGTAGAGAAATGACAAACAGTTCTAGCATTTAGGTACTTTTGCAGGGTACAACATATGGGTATTTACTTCCTTGCCCTTTTCACTCTGAGCTATAACTGACCTTTAAAATACCTCCTGTTTCAATATACTGTACAGGCTTTTTGATTGACTGGTGTTGAATGTCAAGTTTTATTGCAGGAGTGTATTAGTTTTCAGCATCAGAAAGAATATCAGACTCACTGGAAAGACCCTAAACAACTTCCCTCAGGGCAAACCTGTGATTGAGTAAGACTAAACATGTGTCTGAGACAGAGAGAGGTAAGATGAGAAGGTACAGTATGTGCAAGTCTATGTGGCCAGCTGAGCTGATGCTCCGAAGACAATACTAACTAAAAAAGAACACTAAAAAGAGAAAAACAGCGTGTCCTCACCGGTCTCAAACGTGGAGGTGACGTTGGGGGTACTCTCACATTCATCAGATATGGCCAAGACGTGGACCTGGTAGATCTCTCCACAATTAAGCTCCGAGATCTGACAGCTGGTAGAGGCTGATGTGCAGTTCAGGGAGGCCCCAGAGCCATCAACAGCTACGGCTCTGTACAGGACAGCCCCAAACACCACATCCCAAGTTACTGTCACCCTGCTTATGGAGCAGCTGTAGTCCACAGAGACCTGTGTTACTCCACCTATACCTGAGGACAGATATGAAACACAGCTGCTTAACACAACTTTTATATTTGCCTAACACTAATTAGTAACGCACTTTCTGATTTAAATGTAAAATCATATATTCATGGAATGACATTTCAAAGAAATACTCCAACCATTGATTTATCCCACCACGAGCTACTGTGTAACATCTCTGCCCTCTGCTCTCATCAGTCGACACCAACCAAACGTGAGAGGGCATTCAACATAGCTCAAAGATCATTCTGCGCCATGTTCACTTGCTCCCAAACATCTGATATGTAGTAATTTCAACCCTAATTCAGGCAATATATGTGTTCAAATTCAACAGTGCAATTAAATGTGTAATTTTTTATAGCACATATTTTTTTTACTTGTCAAAATTATTGTGTTAAATTCCCAGCATTAAAACAGAGACAAGTACACGAGACTGTACGAGTAAAATCTTAGTGATAAATAAAACTAAACATCAGCAGCAAATGTACCGAGTTTTGTTTTGCGTTTTTGTGTAATTGTTCTGATTTGCGGTTAGAGTTTATGTGTGTCTATGTGTGACAACTTTCCAAGGACAAAGCTTCATCTTATGAGACAAATATAGAGCATTAGAAAGTACAGCTAAAACACTAGTTATTTAGTTTTGTGACATTCAAAGCAAAGGACTGTGTTTTTATGCGCTGAGAACACATTTCTATTACAGATTTGCAGATGCCAATTTACTAGGACCACAATTAAGTATTCTCGACGCTAAATAATAAACAAGTGATATCAAAATAGAGCATAAACAAGATAGCGTTAGCATAGCACATCTGCAGTGAAATTTGTAGTTGTCTGCTATTAATCGCAATAACAAATGCAACAGACTGCAATTCTGAATCGGTCAAATCCCTAATGTTAAATAACTCCGAACAGCATCAGGGAAAAAAAAATATAGGGACAATCACCAGTGACAAACAGAAGAAATAAAATAATTTGTATTTGTGTAGGTACTCACTAGTAGTGTTATGTGTGACAGTAGAGGGCTCTCCAGGCACTAGGAAGACATTGACTGATGATACTCCCACTGTGTAGGTGGAGCAGGGCTCCAGAGCACTGATATCAATGGATGTGGATGATATATTCCTGACGACAGGCGGTTTGTTCGGGTTTCCACTGTCTCTCACGGTCACTTGGTAAAGCAAGACTTTGCTCACTGTGTTCCACGTCACCCGGGCTGTGCTTTTCCCAGTTGCGACGACAGTCACACCAGCTGGTGGCTGCACCACTACAAGCAGAAATAAAAAGTTCGGGTCCTCAGGAATGACTATAAGCTATTAAGCTGTTGATGAATTTAATTATTCCTTGGCCAGCCGAGGACCCCCATGACAACATAACTTGTCACACAGTATATAGTATATACCTTTTTGACAAATGCACTAATTGTAATCATACAGGAAAAAAATGTCATTAGTCATAAGTTGCAGTCAGTTAAAAGTCAGAATTTAATACCACTAGTTTATCATTTGGTAATCATTTCTGCTGCTGTAGTCTATTTTGTATCACTCTGACATTTTTTGTGATAATATAGCTGCAAACTATTCCCTAAAATACACTTTTACATGTATATAAACTCTGTTTCTAAATAAATGACATCAAGTCTGGGTATTTAGTGGGTAAATAAAAAACAATTCTCATGGCTGCTGGTGAATGTTGAAATTTAGTGATGTCAACGCACTAACCACAAACAGTAAAGCTTGGACAGTTTAGAAGGGATGTTATTGGTGGCGTTATGGCTATTTGGTGATGGGTTAAATTTGATTTGTGGCCGCAAATCAATTTCTGCTTAAGGTGCTATAAAATCTTTGGCTCCATTTGGCCGGGGTTTTACTGAGAACTTAATAGAACATCACTTCTAAGGCAAATAGATAAGCACTTACAAGTTGTTGTTGTCTTTATGCTGCTTTTGGCACCTTTCCCTGCACTGTTGGAGGAGTAAATGTAACAGTCATACGTCGTAGATGGAGTCAAGCCATTTATTTGTCCGCTGGAGGTAGTGAAGGTCCCGTTGTAAATCTGTGGAGTAGAGCTGAACGTCTCCTCCACATACAAGATGTAGCTGTCTGCCCCTGTCACAGGGGACCACTGAAACTTTATCGAAGTGCTTGAAATAGCTTGGGAAGATGTGATCTGGGATGTAGCGGGAACTGTGGGAATGTGACAGAAGGAATTCAGAATATATATTTTTTTTACATCCTTTTTTATCCATATTCATAATCTTTTACCTGTCATTGTTATTTGAGTAGCTGTGCACAATGGAGAGTAAAGCATGTCAAAGGCACTCAGTGTGACTTGGTAAACATGTCCAGCTCTTAAACCCTGAACAAGCCTCTGGGTGCTGGACACTGACTGCATCAGCATCAGCGGAGCGACATTTGTTGAGTTCACAACTCTCAAATCGAGGACATAAAGACTGGCTGCAGTGAAGCTGCTCCATTTGATGTTCAATGTAGATGCTGAAGGAGATGTCACTGATACTATATTACACTCTGTAATAAAGACAGGAGAGACATTTGATAAATTTCGGTATACCTAAAGCCCATTACGGTTTTCTGAACAAAAGTTTAATATAATCAATGATTAATTAACTTTTAATACATGCTATTTCAACTTGTTGAAACTTTCATGTATACAACCCTTTCACTAGCACACGATACTGGTTATCTTGAGGTCTCTTTGTCAGTATAATAAAATGTTAAATCCCAGTTAACACGCACAGAAATAATTTCAAAAAAGTGTTAAAACAAAAGCACTTTAGGATTTCATATTAATATGCTTAAAAAACAAAGACTCTCACCTGCAGCCAAACCATAATTTATCTAAAAATGAATGAATAAGAACCAATTAAAAATAACAACATACTCGTATTTAATGAGAATAAATAAACATTCAAAGTTTGATATATAATTACATACCTGGAGAAGAAAAAACAGCACAAAAGATGAATAAGACACCTGCATCTTATTCATTGTTAGTCTTAATCCCTCTGTGGGTTGATCTCTGTGTTGATGCTGAACTTCAGTAGCTCATCTAAACATTTTACAGCCTCAATAGTGTAGATCAGCTCCATGAGAGCCAATCAGCAGGTCCTAAAAGAGGACAGGTGTATGCCTTAGGGCCTTCCTGTCACTGTGACAAGGAAACAAACTACAGTTAAAGCTTATTGCTGTAAGTGGAGGTGGGGGCATTTTCAACCCCCCCGGTCTTTTGTGATGGAGCCGTACGTCCACCATGTGCCTACAATATTTAATTTAATTTAATTAATTCTACATCCCTACTGGATACAAATACTGTTTTCAAGATGAACAGCTCAACAATCTGTAAATGTGCAGTATATCACATTAGTTAGAGTCAGTCTAGAAACAGGACTGTTGTACCGTAATCTGACCTCTTTTTTTGTGTAATACACAGTAATTTAATCATGCCTTTACCTTAGTCCTCCCGATTCACCCCCTCCCTCCCAGTTTTTTTGGGAAATATTTGGTCATGAAACATTAACACATATGTTAACACATATCTGTGTTAACAGAGTGCACTAAGAATCATTCAATTCAAATTCAAATTCAAAAATACTTAATTGATCCCAGAGGGAAATTAAGTGTTGTTGTAGCTCATAACTAATTCATTTTTTAAGGATTTGTTTTAGACCATTATGTCTGTGGGGAGAAAGGATTTACTGTAGCAGTCTGTGTTGCAGTGAAACTGAAGAAGCCTCCGACCGAAGATACTCTGTTGCTGTAGGATCTATGTCTCATGAAGGGGATGCTCAGGGTTGTCCATAATCTCTTGAATTTTATGAAGCATCCTTCTTTGCATTGTAATACAGACTTATTTGATCAAACAAGGAGGTTACAGTATTACAGGGAACTTTGTAAAAGCTGACCTGATTCCCAACAACTGACACAGACTTTTATAGATTCAGTCAATCTTTACTACTACCCATATCAAATCAGTAAACATTTCTTCTGGGTGAGCGCACCAGACTCTAAGGCGTCTTCGGGTGATACAGAAGTACAATTGCACCATGTGACAAGTCGTCCAGTGTACCGAGGGTCATTTCCATGGCAATACAGGACGTAGGAATTTTAATATCAGTTCATTTGACCTGACCTAAGCCATTCAGTGTCATACAATCAGATTCAATCCCTGTCATGAAGTATTAGCACACAGTACTGTCAGTATGTAAGAATACACAGAGCAGATCATTCTTAATATAAAGTTTCCCATAACAGCATCATTATCTCCAGTTGTTCCACAGGTTTCCCCACAACAGAACCAGCCTTCTTTATCAGGTTATTGAGCCGTTTTAAGTCTGTGGCTCTGATGATGCTACCCCAAGAGATGATGAACGAAGAGATGACCCTCTCCATAACAGACCTTTAGAAGATCTGCAGCATCTTGCTGCAAACCTTGAAGGACCTCAGCTTCCAAAAAAAGTACAGTCTGCTCTGTCCCTTTTTGTAGATGGCTTCACTGTTGATTCTCCAGTCCAGTCTGTTGTCCAGGTGAACTCCGAGGTATTTGTATTCCTCAACCACCTGCACTTCTTCTCCCACGATGGAGACAGTCTTTGACTTATCACTGTTTCTTATGAAATCTACAACCATCTCCTTTGTTTTGTAAGATGATTGCTTCCACACCAAGCCACCTAGCGTCTCACCAGCTCTCTGTATTCAGCTTCTTCTCCTCCTCTGATACACCTGACAATTGCAGTGTCGTCTGAGTATTTCTGCATAAGACAGGTCACTGTCGTATACCGGAAGTCCGAGGTGTACAGAGCAAAAACAAATGGTGAGAGTACAGTCCCTTGTGGTGCTCCTGTGCTGCTGACCAGCTGGTTTGACACACAATCCTTCAGTCTCACAAACTGTGGTCTGTTTGTCAGGTAGTCATTGATCCAGCTGATTGTTGAGGCATCCACCTGTGTCTTCAGGCATTTCTGACAAAGCAAATCAGGCTGAATTGTGTTAAATGCACTGGAGAAATCAAGCCTGTGAGCAAGAGATGCTGGGGTCTACCAGGGTCTACCACATCGAACCATTTTTAATACAGGAATGTGGGCTCGATGAAAACAATTGTTTAATATTTGTTTAAGGGTTACTTTCAAAAATACCTTTTATCTGACACTGCCTCATCAGAATAGATGTTCTAAATTATTGAACAGGACTGTATATTAATCCAAGAACACATGGAAGTTTAATCCATGAGATCACAACTGACACCAAAACAACATCTAAAACATTGTTCTGTTTTGTTTTAGTTTTATTTATTTAAAAGGGAAAATGGAGTTTACAAAGTTAACTTAAGTTCAGGAGTAAGGAACACGGCCTATACCCGCCTCGCACATCCTAATCAGCCCTAAAATCGCCTCACCTGGCACTTATGGCCCCTCGCACATTCCCAATCACATCGCAATACACATATAAACCCTGTCTGGCTCTCATTTCTTGTCTGTCTCGTTCGTTTTTTGCCCCTCCCTTCCCATCCCTCTAGGTAGCCCAGTCTGGGTCCCGCTGACCCGCTTTCTCTCGGGGTCCCGCTGACCCGCTTTTCTCTCGGGTCCCGTCGACCAGCTTTTCTCTCGGGGTCCCGTTGACCCGCCCTTCTTAACCCTCCCCCTTTCTCTTACAGCGCCCGCCGTTCGCAGCTTCCTCGTTCCGCGCTTTCGTTCACTCCAGTGCCACTTCTCCCAAATTCCCTCTCTTCTAGGTTCCGTCTGGGGGGAGCAGGCTCGGAAAGATGAGTTTTCCGAAGACTGCGCCCCCACACTGAGTCTCACTCCCGGGTCTCCGACGACACCTCTCCCAGAGCGTCGTTCCTCCATGCCCTCAATAAACTGTCTAAATTCTTAACTCGTAGCCTTGTTCTTGCTTGCGAATCGTTAACTTAATCTGTGGCGTGGTCCAGGTGAAATGCATGTTCATGAACTAAGAAATTTAAATATGCCAGATTTACCCCGAAGGCTACCTCGTATCTGTTGTCCCTGGCAGGTCAGAAAAATAGAAACAACATTAAGAAAATACAACAATTCACAAAACAAACATACTTTAGTAAAAAGGACACAAAACCACATTCATGACATAACAGTGACATTTACATAAGAGCATAACATTAATAATTACAGATTAGGTTCTGCCTGAGCCCTTGTTTTAGATTGGATTGAACTATATTGAAAGATGTGGAATCTCTTATTGCAGCTGGAACATTGTTCCTGATTTCTGTCCCTTTGCCTGATTACATCTGCTGACTGAAAGTTGCGCGTCTATAAGGTATTGCACAGTCGCCTCTAGGTTCTTGTTACTCACCACTAGAACTCAAGGGTGAGTGCATTATACCATAGTTAAACAAAACAGACAGTAAGGGTCTTGTTACGAGTGAAAAAAACAAAAAAACAAACTAACACAAAACATCTTTTAGTGATCTTCCAAGACTTAAAAAATATACATCCATCCATCCATTTTCTGAACCGCTTGTTCCTCAAAGGGTCGTGGGGGGGCTGGTGCCTATATCCAGCTGTCAACGGACGAGAGGCGGGGTACACCCTGGACAGGTCGCTAGTCCATCACAGAAAAAATATACATTTGGTGGGCAAACAAATCTAACCAGAATGGTTCTTTAATTATTGTTGTGCAGCAAAAAAAAGTCCTGGGTTTAAATCTGCATTACATAAGCGTACTCCCCTGGTATTCTAGCTTCCTCCCACAGTAAAAAAAACATATTGCCTGTTTCAAATTCCTCTTTGTTTTGAATGTATGTGTGTATGGGAGTTTTTTCTCAGTGCCAATCCTAAAACAGTTATATAAAACAGGAGACAAAGCTTTGAAGGAAATAGGCAACATACACAACAGCGCAACATAATTTAATGATATCTTTACAAAGATAGTTTCTATTAAGCGAAATGAAACATATCGTAATAAAACCCAGCAAGTACACATGGCTCGAGGGCTCTCCTCTTCATAATACTCTAATTTTTTTCTGTTTTATTTAATATGATAGAGCCTAGCAGACAATGGGTCCACAGTTCTGCCTTTTCATTTTTTTTAAGATAAACATTTCAAGCTTTTATAAACCTGGGCTGTCTTTTGTCTGCATCAAATTTGAAACCAAACATTATTTAATATTGTTGTTAAAACAGACAATTTATTGTTACCAGTTGGTTATAAATATCTGTTCCAGGAAACCAAACAAAGCTCAACAAACATGAATATATATTTACACAGAAGATTTAGAGGGAAGTAAATCAATCTAGGAACTATTCACAGCGTGAAAGATGATTGTACAAGAGATCCACAAAGTCACATTTTAGGTTAGGTAGGAGGGATTTCTATTTTCCATAAAATGCTTGAATAGTGCATTCCTACTGCATTTATAGACTTTTAAAATCCCTGACATGATGATTAACCTCATATTCTGCTTTAAATAAAAACAGCAAAACACGCTGGCTGAAAATTATACAAATCAATTTTTGATGAGCCTTTAAAGTCTTAATTCTCTGAATCCTGAATAAATGCTTAATTAATTTAAAGTGGAAGTACCGTTTTGCAACCTGGACCTTATTTTTAGCATGTATTACATTTAGGGATCTCTGACCGCTTTACGTAATGCATAGATGTTTTTTTTTTTTCAACTCTATGCACGGAGTCCAGGTAAATAAGTTCCATCTATTTTTTATCCCGCTTCTCTTTGGAGGGTCGTGGCGGGTCTGGTGTATTTCTCCAGTGGTTAACGGCTGAAAGGCGCGGTGCACCATGGACAGGTCGCCAGTCCATCCATCCCACTGCGCCCAGTTAGACGTGTGCCATAGAGCCTGGTGTGCGCCACAGATGTTGTGCGGCGCCTGCTCCTGTTTTAACCACAGGCTTTCCTCCGGTACTTTACGGGTCAGGCAACGACCCATTCTAAGAGTCTTCGAATTGCAGTCACTACAATGGGAGAAATATTTCCTCATGTTAAACTTTTTGTCTGAAGTGAGTTATGTAATTGCAGTCCCCAGTCTAAGGCAGATTCTGCCTGCAGATCAACAGCTATGATAATCAATTCTGTGCGTGGAAAAAAAATCCAAAACCTCATGTCAATAACGTCTGTAGAAAATCCGACTATTAGATTACGAAAGAAAAAAAAACTGTGTGCATCTTTGTTCCATGCCGTGCAGGAACCTGATCAGATATTCTAGTAATAGTGCAAGCGTTTAATTAACTTATATGTATAGTTCTCTAGGCAGGTTGTGTAGATTGAATACTACTTAACAGATAGTAGCCTACTACTTTATAGGTATTAACTCGTCAGACGATTACTGGAGATAGGCATCCGGCACCAGGATGACGTTTTCTCCAAGATGATCATTTCACTGCCTGTGGAGCATCTTTGTTTCAGTGGTGAAAATAATTAGAACCAGCAACACAGCTACAATGCTCGTTGAGGGACTTAATAGCATCTCATTGCTCATGTTCGAAAAAGAGCTTGCAGACAAACTGGACTCTGACGAAATAATAAACCTGTTTAAGCCACGCCGCATTGCCTTGTGAAGCTGCAATCCGAAGTTGGGAAATTCAGATGCTTAAGTAAAATGTACATGTGATAGTGTAAAGTAAGAAATACATAGGATAAGATAATTAGCTTTACTTATAAATATTATAGGAAATACATTTCAAATTTTTTAACAACCATTGATTTAAATTGCGTTAAAAACCTGTGTTTAAATGATCCTGCCCCTTTCTGTTTACTGACCAATAGTAAAGGAGTTGGACCAAGACGGGCAGCCCTCTTCTTTTGCGTAATGCGGCAGACAATGCATAAGGTAAAGTAAAAAGAGGAGACGAGGGAATGTAAAAACAATGAATGCACATATAAGGAATAGGAAAAGCAAAAAAAAAAGTTGTTTTTTTTTCACCAAAAATGCATGTATAAGGAAAGGTAAAAACAAAATAGATTTTCTTTAGATGAAAATGCATGTGTAAGGAATTGTATTTTTTTCCCCACCAAAACTGCATGTATAAGGAAAAACATATATTTTTCTTTTTGAAAAAATCATGTATTAAGGAAAAGGAAAAAACTAATTATATACAATTCGTTGCACAAATATGCGTATAAGGAAAAGGATGTGTCATGTCAGTTTTGGTCCTCCCCATCTCCCCTGGGTACAAAAAAAATTGTGCTCTTGCTCCTCTGATTTAGGAGTTCTTGGAGCTTGTTGACACATACTTTATTAAGGGCAGAACGTTTGTATTTGTGTGTGTGATCCAAGAAATGAGATGACATGTGGTTGGTTAGGAGATGCTGACAGATAATAGGGTGGATGGGACCTACATTGTCAAGTTATGCGCTTGAGTTTTGTAAAGTATTGAAACGTTCTGGCAAGAGATACGTTTTTTATATATTTCCTGTTTGAATATTCAAAAGTCTTTGACCTGTTGCCTGTTGTTTGTTCAGTTCGAAAAATGTGATAAACCCGTACAGAAAATGCAATGAGATTATTTTTGTGAATCGGACCCCCAAAAAAGTGGAGTTTGTCAGAGATACAATTTTGACAGCGAGTGAGCATCCTCAGTTTTGCTTTATCAGATTTTCCGATAGGTAATGACCTAATTTAGGAATTTTTTTTTTTTTTTGGGGGGGGGGGATTCAAAATCAAATCCTCAAAATAAGAATAAATATAAATCCTTACAAACCATAAAGTCTTCTAAAACCAAAAGAGATTCATAGCCTTTAGTTTTGTGATGCAAAAAATTTACTTTATTGTTTTTCATCTGTCAAACAAGCACAAACGTATTCAGTGAAAGCAAAGGGAACACTGACTCCGCCACCAGAAATTTGATCAGATGTATCATCCACACAACCGTGCACACATAACTCAGAGCGGATGGAATCAATGCCATTTGTCCCATTTTCATATTCAGGGCAGCCAACCAGGAGACACGTCATACAGCAGCAATGTGGAGGCCTGCTACTTGGAGAGGTCCTAGCATATAATTTTTAATGTGTTTTTGTCTTTTAATCATTACATAAAGTAATTCAATTGAGTTGTTAGAATAATAAAACAGGAACAATTCACACTTTTGTATGTGTTTGGACAGTCTTATTCTTTCCAGTTTGGGAGCTTTTTTTTATTTTACAGTTATTTCTTTTAAAGAATATCACAAATCCAATATGCAAAGATTAAATTGAAACATCTTTCTTCTAAATCAGCAAAATAAAACATGAGATTTTCTAAAAACAATTTTACAGTTGAATTGTTTTTCCTCCCAAAACTCCCAGTCATTATGTGTTATATGGCTTTGTTACCATTGTTTCCATTAATTACTTTTTATACGTGGATTTTTGTCTTGCAAACAGTTTCTCTGAGATTTCAAACAAGCTGTAATATTTTTTCATGAATCTTATCAGTCTCTACTAGTGTAAACAAATCAGTTCTTCCTTATTGTGATGGTCGTAGATGATCATCCCTGTGGGTGAGAAACAGAAATATTTCAGATTTGATCAAATACGTTTTTTTGTTGTTGATAAATATGATCAGAGGTTCACATACACTCACAGCGGGATTCTAAATGTATGTGGACCTTTCAACAACTAATTTGAACTGTTCTTTTTCCAAGGTGGAGTAATTACTATAAAAAACACTTTGAAGGATTTTTAAAATGATAGATAGATAGATAGATAGATGGATGGATGGATGGATGGATGGATGGATGGATGGATGGATGGATGGATGGATGGATGGATGGATGGATAGATAGATAGATGGATGGATGGATGGATGGATGGATGGATGGATGGATGGATAGATAGATAGATAGATAGATAGATAGATAGATAGATAGATAGATAGATAGATGAGGCAATCTACAGCTTTTGCTGGAGCAACTCGCTGCCGAATGAGAAGCGACCGGAATGAGATTCAGCACCTCCAAATCTGAGACCACGGTCTTGAGCCAGAAAAGGGTAGAGAGGGTTGGAAATCGGGTCCCGAGGTGGAGGAGTTCAACTATCTGAGGGTTTTGTTCATGAATGAGGGAAAAATGGAGAAGGAAATCGATAGAAGGATTGGTAAAGCCTCTACAGTTATGCAGAGTGTGACTGTGACTCCTTTTTCATTATTTGACCCACTTTGCCCAATGCACCAGTATTATAGATACCAAAATTGACCCACAGCATGATACTGCAGCCAACATGCTTGACAGTTGGTCCAATATCCTTGAGTATTAAAGTGTCAAACTTCTTTCATTGGCAAGCGGCATCTCTGTCCATGGAGAGTGTAGAACTGGGCTCAATGTGAACAATAACGCTGGTGATCCAACAGTTCCAAATCATGGCAGGCCTGAGTTTTGTTGGTTCCCAGGGTGTTCCTGAACATCTTGATATGTTTCCTTTTATCTTAACTTGACAGTTTGGGACTTTTTCCAGTCCGCAGCAATGAAGGAAATCTGAACAATTTGAACTTGTTCATAGTTTTAATGTCTTGGAATTTACAGTTGTTTAACTCGATCACTTGATGACGTCAATAAGTTTTGGCTTTGTCAAGAACAACTAATCCCTGATTAAATGATTTAAATGAATTCATATAAATATTTGAATTATGTAAAATCATTTCTGTTTGAAAAAACCATTATCATTCAATCATATAAACATGACAGTTTAAATAAACATTTAAAAGCCATAAATCAAAACAACATTTATCCCCCAACGAGTGTACGTAAACCATAATAGAAAAAAAACCTTTTCATAAGAAAGAGAAATTATTTGAACTTTGAACACTTTAAATCATATTTTATATACTTAGGGGTTTCCAATCATTTAGCACAAATAATAAAACATATCGATGTCCCGTTCCTAAAGAAGACGAAGTCAATGATTATCAACAGGTTTCAAGAAAAGACCTCAAAAAAGACCCAGAGGTAAAAACAGGCTTTGGTTGTTTCTCTCCGTGCTTTCTGCTCCTCACTATTGTTCCCTTCAGACATTGACACCTGTTTTGTTCTTGTAAAGCCAGTTTATGACTTCTTGTGATACTTCAATTGGATATCCAGTGTCCCATAGATCCAGTGAGAGGGGCATTCAGGCACTTCTTTTGCACATTCTTTATCTCAGGCTGCTGTAATCTGTGTAGTTTTCTATGAAAGGAGGTGTGCAAGCTACAAGGAATTAGTAAACTTACCACTATTACTTTACACTTCGTCTTCTTCGAGAGATAACTGAAGAAACAAAGAGAAGCATAGACTTAACTCAGGTTATCAGGATATAATTACAATCTAATATGCATTGTAAAGAGTTCATGTTTTCAGTGAATGAGAAGCTACAAGTATTTACTTAGGTTGGGGTGCATGCTAAAATGAATATATATGACAACAGATCTTTTATAGGGATGTGCACATACGTCTGAAATTAGGATTTCAGTATTAATGCGGAGCTCTTGAAGACTTAATGGTGCATTAATGTTTACTTTCCAGTGATATAAATCTTTTTTGGAAAGGTTAGAAAGAAAGCAAATATTTTATTTCATTCTAGATCCATCATTCTCACAAATGATACTCACCCATTCCAGCATTACTTCCTGGACAGGGAACTGAGAAAACAGTCAAGAGGAAAAGTATGAGTCAGCATCTTCCATAAAGTTTCCATACACTCATCATGGTAAAGGATGTCTTTTTTACTTTTGGGGTCTATTTGAAGTCTTATTTTTATTAGTGGAGTGATCATACAACTATCAGCTTCAATACACACGTTTGAATTAATTATAGATTTCTCAAATTCATAAAGGGTCAAAACAGAATATAGAAGTATATACAAATACTTATAACCACAAACTTTAGTAAATGGATGGAATTCATATAATATTTTTCTAGTTAATCTGACCAGACAAAGCACTTGACACTGGAGCCACATTCACCCATTCAGTGTCATAATAATTTAGACCCAGGTACTGCTAAGGATCAAGAACAATTTAAACTGGAAGAGGTTGTATCACCATCATAGCATTTCACAGTGTAGAGTATTGTAAATTTGTGTGAGCGCTGAGAAGGACGCCTCTGTTCCATAATCAACACTTTCAGGCTTGATTAAAGATTGCATTGTTCGCATGTTCAAATGTCTCCTGAGGAAAGGTTTTATGGCCAGACAAGACAAATAGAGCTGATTGAGCTATTCAGCTACAATGACAAAAAAATATGTTTATAGAACAAGGGGTGAGGTTTTAATGCCTAAAAACACAGAAGCAGTGAAACTTGGTGGTGCTAGCATCATGTTTGTCTATGTGCTTGTTATAGAACAATATAATAATGAAGATAAGCTTCCTTCAGATTCTTCAACGTCACATGAAATCATCAGCTGACAGTTTGAAACAATGACACAATGGCTGTTCCAACAGGCAAAGATCAAGGATTTTCAGGATTGGTCCAAAACCCTGTCAGAATTGGAAGTGTGTGAGCTATGACTAAAAGTTGTATCTTTGTCAGGAAAGTAGCAGATATAGATAAATTCTATTCTAACAATGCTGATAAGAAAAATACTCAAAAATGCAACAAGTCTTACAACAAAAACATGATAATGGCTAGAAAAAAAAGGGTGTGGACTTTCTGCAGCATACTTAGTGGCAATTAACCAAATATTAGAGGGGGTGTTAAAGTAAAATAATCTGTTTAGTATTTACATAATCATGAACCTTTTTGAAATAAATTCTAACTTGTGCATGCAATTTATATTTTTGAAATTCATTAAAGTTGTTTCTAGAATACTCAGTCCAGCCTGAGAAAATAAGAGGCAATTTTAATGCATCCTTAATGTTCCATTATTAATCCCCATGATGAGCTTATGTAAACTTTTCATAGGCACTGTAATTCCAATGTAATACTACAGGTTACCCACCTGAGTACGTCCTGGGCAAGCAGAAGGTCACGTTGACCCCATACTTGTCCACTGGTGCTACGACTACCATGTAGACGTCCCCGCAGGTTCCCTCCTGGATGTCGCAGTACATGCTTCCTGCAGCTGCAAAGCAGGTGTAGTTGGCCCCTGTCCCATACAGCTCTACTGTGTGGTTATATGCCTGAGGGTTTGAAGAACGCCAGTACACCCTGAGTGAGTAGTTAGTGCGGCGATAGAGCTTGACGCCTGTTGGACAGCATGCACCTGAAAGAAAGGAAATGAGTGTCTAGTCTTTGTTTTTGTTGAATTATTTCTTTTTTTTCTCTCTATCATTTCTCTCTACCGTATAAAAATCTGAAATATCTGGGTGTGTATTTGTCCTCACTGGATGAGAATCCACGATATTGGCACTGAGACTTGTGTCCTGTACTGCTGATTGCATCCATGTGGACGCTGTAGTTGGTGCCACATGTGATGCATCCCATCAGGCAGTGGGCATCCATGGTGTGACATTTGGCTTCCCCGCGTGGGGACATCAGGGTGGCTATATAGGAGCGGGCGCCGGTGGCGGGTGACCAGCTTACATTGGTCATAGCCTGGGTAACCTGGGTCACGTTCACCGTCGAGGGGCAGCAAGGACCTCAGGCAGAAAAACAGAGATCGAGTATTTATGATGGAATATTTCTCACATTCTGTTTGAGTTTGAGTTTTTTTTTTTTTTTGGGGGGGGGTTTCTCAACCTCAAGTATGTTGGAAGCAGCCTCTCTCACTCTCCCCTAAACAAGTTAATTTAAGGGAATGAAAAAACAAAACTCTTGTACCTGTTTCCAGAGTTTTACTGAATCCAGGCAGACTTTTCCCAACTGCTGTGGTGGCCACAGCTGTGACCTCGTAGATGGAGCCGCAGGGCAGCTGCGTGAGTTCACAAGAGTTGTTTCCCGAATGACACATGTGTTTGTCGTAGCGTCCGGTGGCAGTGACTGTATAGTTTGTACTGGGAGAGTTTGGCGTAGTTATTAGCACTCTATAGGTGGAGTTGGTGGTCTGTGTCATGTTCAGGATCTCTGGAGTACATGGAGCTGCAGCAGGTAAGGGAAGTAAAAAGAGGTTTTATAAATACATTTGATTACTATTAAGTTTGCATTTAATGCATTTTGCCTTGTGCCATTTCACTGGCATATACTGCATGTTGTATTTATTGATTCTTCCTTAAGCATTCACAGCCCTTGAACTTTCTTACATCTTCATGTTGCCATAACAAACTTTATTCTATTTAATTTATCTTTAATTCACCTCATACTCTCAGATCCCTATTTATACCTGACGTTTGCGTTTCTAACGTCCCAAAATGTGACAACTTTCTTGGGGTGTAAATGCTTTAGCAATGCACAACTGTAGCATCCCACTTCTGGTTTTATTGTTACTCCATTGGTACCTGTCTCATGTTTGTGTGCTGTGCAAGTACGGTTGCATCCTCGTAACTCGCTGCAGGGGGTCACTGTCACAGAATAAGCAGTGTTGCACTTCAGGTCTGAGAGAGCGCACACTGGAGACGTGTCATTGCAGTGTAGGACGTTGTTGGTCTGCGCCGCTGTTGTCTCATACACTTCGACGCCTTTGACCGGTGACCACATGACCTCGAGTGTCTCTGTGGACACCAGCTTCACAGTTACATCCTGTGGACAACAAGGAACTGGGAAAAAAGATAGAGGGAGAAGAAATGCAGAGAAACAATGCTAATGTTATTATTTTTTAATTAAGTCCCCCGTTTACATTTTACTTTGAAATCAATAGTGAAATAATTCAATTGTATCCACATAAATCAAGCTTAATACTTAAAGCATATTTTTCTTCTTGACCATATGTAAGTGCATCAGTAAGACGGTCTTAGAAGCTAAGTTTATACAAAAATGTATTTTTTGTATGCAGATGAATGCATCTGTGTATAGATATACATGCACACTTATAATACGCTCTTTAATTTATTCTTCATTCTAGGTTATCTCGGTTTTGCATTTGATGAGAGAGAATACTCTGCAGTATTTTAATACATTTCTTAATCGAAATTCCCAGCAAGCTTTCTGATTTTTTGGTTTTGTTTGTGTTCTTTGGGTTATGGTGAGTTTTCAAGGTATTAGAAAGGAAAGGAAGGGAAATTAGCTCAAAGAAACCCTTTAGCAGACCTTCACAAAGCCAGAAAAAATATAGTGCATCGTCAGTTTAAGTTATTAGAAGAAAGTTTGACTTAATAGAAGAAAAATATGAAAGAATCTGAATTGCTGAATCTTTGCACATTGTGTCTTTGTGTATATGTTTTTCCCCAATGTTTGCCATGCTTGATGTCGATAGATTTCCATTCATCTTTTTCCAAACCTATCTCATTATTTCTCCAAGATATTTTCCCGTTTGAAAGTAGTAATCCAGATATTTCTCTGTTCAGAAAAGAAACCACAGATAAGATGGCTCTGCTGCATTACCCCTCTATACCAACGAGTTTGGGTAATTGTGAAAGAGGTGACACGCCTAAACTGAAGACAATATGTTTAACAGAGTGTCTCTTGATATTACATCTCAGAGTCTGTAACAGTGAGATTTTTTAGTATTATCTGAATAATGCCAGGGCTGAGGTTTCAGGGAAGTCCATCAGATATAAACGATTTTAGAAGGTGGTGCCAAAACCCTTTGAGTCATGGACTGTTTCCATAAAAATGAAAGAGGAGCAGGTTTATGTGAATGTAGTCGTTTTGGGGTATTAAGTACTGGTTAATCCGTGAAAGTTTAAGCAATAGCAAATTAAAAAAAATAAGAACATCAATAACAGTTTAGCAGATGCAGTGTTCTGTTAAAGTGTGCCTATTTTGGCAGAGCAGATGATGTTCTCACTGGTTGTGTAGTTGCGGACATGTGCGAAGAGACTGGTGCCGGCCTGGTTGTAGGGGAACACGCTGGTGAGGTAGGTGTAGCCGCACATGCAGGAAAACTGGCAAGTGGTCTTTGTGGTATTGCAAGACTTCTCTGTCCCATCATCCCTCTTGATGAAAGCCACGTAGTACTCCACCAGGGGGACATCCTCCCACACCACCGAGCAGTTCCCAGCTGTGGGCTCCTCCACCCAGATGTTCTCTGGGGGACACGGGTCTGTTAAAGGCACACAACAATTTAGAATTAGACCAGAAGCCAGAAGTTTTTCTTGTTGGCCTTTCAAATAATTTTAGCAAAACTGCAATAAAGCCATTTTTTAATACAGGATCTGGGTTGTATGTGATGAACCAACATGTAATGTAGTCAGCTGGTTGTGAGGGGCTACTGGGTCCAGCTTCGTTGTAGGCTACGACAGAGACGGAGTGGTTCTGACCACACTCCTGAGGTGAGATGTAACAGTAACTATCACTGGTGTTACAGTATTGGCCATTGGAGGCCAAGACCAAGTAGCTGGTAGCCCCCTGCACCGTAATCCAGTACACAGCGATTCCAAGAGATCGGCCCTGAGTCACCTGGATATGGGTCACATCTGGGCTGTGAGGACCTGGTGAGAAAAACAGAAAGTTGTCTGAGTGTTTTTCATCCAGACTAAAAGAGTTTAGGTCAAAACACCAACCAACATGCAGCGCATTGAGAAGTATTCCTACTCCAAAGGTTTTCACACGTTGTTCTTGTCGCATTTACAAGTTTTTTGCGGATTTTATTGGAATTTTAGGTGATAAACCAAGACAAACTAGTTCATGATCGTGAACTCTATTCAGCTTTGAATAAATATGGTATTTTGTGAAAGCCATTTCTGCTACAGGTATAGATGCAACTCTTTTGCCATATCAAGAGGCTGAATGTCTTTGTCCATTAGATCATCTTGGAGCAGCATTTTTCTGAATGAGACGTTGACTGGACTATTTTAATATAAGAATGTGTTTTGATCTAAATGATAGCATCGTAGCCCTAAGTGCTTTTCTGTTCAGTGTCTGCTGGAAGGTGAACATCTGCTCCAGTATCAGCTCTATCTTATCCATCACAAGGGTTGTCCTGTATTTACCTTCATCAGTGCTCCCATCAAATCCACTTTTCCATAAAGGCTAGGCTTGTGAAATTCACAACTAATAATACTACTGTTAATAGTTCTCCTTCTGGATCTGTGAAGCTCCTTCTGAGTTACCACGGCCTCTCGGCTGTGGCGTACTGGCTTGTCTTTCTAGGTTTGCAGTTGTCTCCTACTCTTACATCTTTTAGATGATGGGTTTAGTAACGCTCAGTGAGATGTTAAAAGTGAGGTGGGTTATTGTTTTGTCTACCCTTTCTTTAAAACATTTTCACAATTTGATCCCTGTTTGCTTTGTTCCTTGAGCTCATGATGCTTTTTAATCACCACTGTTCTCCCCTACACCTCTGAGGATAGCGCAAGATTTTGTCCAGGAATGCTAGAGTCAAGGAGGCTGGAAACAAATTCAAGCCAAACTTTTTTTGGATTTCATATTTCCGAGCTAAACCACTTCTTTGTCGGTCTGTCGTAAAATTATGATGAAATATGTTGAAACGTGTGGTTGTGACAAATAAATGTGCAAAAAATGATGCTTACGTGTGATCTGGCAAACAGTGAGGTCGTCACCGGTCCGGCCCTCAGTGTCCCAAGCCATGCCCTTAATGCAGTAGGAAATTCCTGCTTCAAGGTCGTTAAACATCACCGTGGTGTCAGTGGTGTTAAGCGTGAGGCGAGTGCTGGAGCCTTCCCGAATCATAATCAGTGTGTAGCGGGTGGCGTGCTCCACGGGGGGCCAGGTCACACGGATGGAGTCATTGGTGGGGGAAGATGTGTTCAACTTGGGGGCAATGACAACTAAAAGTAAGACAAGGGGGGATAAAAAGTAGAACATTTAAGAACAAATAAATTTAATTGAGAATGTCCTTACTTTATCTTTCTATTAACCTTTTCTGTTATAAAGTGTAAAGAATTTAATTGTCATCATATTACATTCATTTTTTTATTCTTTAAGGCATGCAACCTATTTCCCATGGTTTCTTTTTTCAAGGAATGAAAAGAAAAGAATTCAAAAGAATGGATAAAGTTCCCACCATCTTGCGTTTAGTACAGAAAGTAGTAAATCAGGGACAATAGGCAGTGAAACCACAAGCCCTTATTGTCAGGACAGTGATAGAACAAGTTATTGTTTGAGTGGAACAACAGAAGGGCTGCATTTCATGCGTCATATGGTACACTGATAATATCATCTTGAATAAACTCATAACATGTTACATACAAGCGACTCAAGGGGTATTTCACCCTACCTGTCCTGGCCTCGATGGGGTATGATGGCTGGCTCCTTCCTCCTGAGTTGACAGACATGACGCTCAGAATGTAGTCCGTATAAGGCTGGAGGCCTACCACGGTCCCCGGGGACTCTGTTACAGGTGTCTCAAAGAAGAAATCTCTTGTTGTTGACTCGGCCCTCAGGATGTAGCCGGTTGCCCCAGAAACCTCTGCAAACTCAACAGTGATGCTGTCGCTGTTTTTGGAGTAGGCCTGGTCAATGCTCGGGACGTCAGGAGCTGAAGATTAAATGACAAGAGCAAAACCGAAGCTCAAACTAAATCCCATCAAAATTTGACTAAAGGAATGCACTCATTTGCAGCACAAAAAGACAAACATTATTCTATAAAACACACACACTTTGTTTCCACAATGTTTTTCATTTCGTTTGTTTCATTCACCACACAGAATGTCACAAATCTGTGATGTACTGTCTATCTAAATGTTTAATTGACGAAATTTCAGTCTTCTACCTTTAGGAATGTCTAAAGAACTATAAACCTTCTAAATAAAACCAAAACTAACAATGCTTCTTGGCATTACATTTTATGCTATTGGAAATGGAGCTGATTTCCCTATAAAACATTCCATGTTTAAGGGAATTTAAGGGAGCAATATTACAATGAAAAAAATTGGAAATGAAAAAAAACACCCACTTCCTCCCTATTTTGAGTATATTGGAAAAAAAAATTCAAAGGGACCTTATGAATAAAAAGTAATTACAGCTCTCGTAGATGTCTTACAAAGTGAATTATTTTCTTAAAGAACAAAAGGAAACATTTTGATAATAATTTACTGACACATATGAGATGTAGATGTGTGAACCAGAAAGCACAACTAAATATTCTCAAACTCTGTTATTTTAAGGCATTGTAATGGATTCCATATAAGTCTTTCTTCAATCATTAAAGTAAAAGTTATAGATAAGGGAGTGACCCTGACTCTTCATCCCTCGCCTGCCTCTCTGTGTTCATTAACTGTTGCCCCCGACCTGTTGTCTCCTCCGTCTCTGCGCTGCTCAGCACATTGAGCGCATTGTCCATGGCCTCCAGCTGCATGGTGTACACTGTGTTTGGTGACAGCGAGTTCACCGAGCCCATCACCGTGTTTCCGCTGAACTGGGCGAAGACCGGCTGCTCAGGAGAGTTCTTGGGGGTCGCTGTGATCTTGTAGGAGCTTGCACCGGAGTGGCCGCTCCACTGCACCGTCATGCTCTTTGATGTCACCGTAAATACCGACAGAGTGATGTCTGGAAAGGAGATTGAGAGAAATCAAATCTTTACTTATGTTCCACAGATGTGCAGATTTTATTTGTCAGAACATCCTGCACATACATTCTTCTGCCATAAGATAGTTTGGAGATAACTTACCATTTTGAGCTGTGCATACCTGAAGAGGACAAAATTAACAGTTTAATGAGTGAAATAAAGATATACCTTGATGATTAATGACAGAGCATAATTCCAGGAGCAGCGAGCTGTTGGTATTTCCCATTATACCCTGGGGCCAATTATGCCCTGGATCATATTCTGGGAGCATGGGAGGCAGCAGGCTGCACATTACCTTCACTCAACACAGATTTCAGGCCTTCTCAGTGCAGGTATTTCTTTCAGGTTGGAATGAATTTGCCTATTGAGCTAAGGATGGGCCTGCTGCATGCGCTTGTTGAAAGCAGGGACATTCAAAAGATCCTGTGTTCATATATTTCAAAACTTCATCCCCTTCACAGTTTAAAATCTATATGTACTATCTATATAAGAAGGTAAACGATACTTTTCAAAGATAATGGAGAGTATGGTCTTTGTTCTAGTGTAAAAAATTCCATATTCCAACACCAATAATGTAAAAGTTGGCGCTTACCTTTGTAAAGATAAATAAAAGCAAAAGTTTGATCCTGGGTAAGCGCATCGTTCCCATGTTCTTTGTGTTTTCCTGCCTGAAGCAGAGACGTGTGATGCTGTTTCTCAGAGTGACTTCAGGCCAGTGACTCAGGCTTAAATTCAGATTATTTTTTTTCCCACCCTCTCAGATGAGACGACAGGTGCTTTTTTGTTTCAGCAAATACCAAAAAGCCCAAGGGCTGTAACTCCACCCCTCAGGGGGGGTTGTTAAAGTGGCCTATCAGAGAGAGAGATGGAGGCTCATCTTCGTTAGATGAGGATGGTGATAATGACACTAATATTACAAACTATTCAACATTTTTGCGTCCATTATGTAGGAAAAACATACCTGGTACCGGATCCTGCTTGTTCGTCGTTAAACTTTTGTTTCCAACAAAGAAAAATAGGTCCTAGCAGAGACAAGATATGACCCATAAGCATTGCTTTTTTTTGTCTGGATGGGAGTCAAAATGATCATCTTAGCAATATTTAAAGTTCTCTGGTTCTCTTACTTGGTTCCTCATTCTGAAAATCTCAACATTATCGAGTATAAGGAATAGAAATTTGAACACACTGACCTTGACTGCAGAGTATGGCTATGTTTCATAATAAAACAAAGATGAAAAAGCGAATAAAATTCAAGATGAAAACAAGTTAAAGAGAAGTAAACTTTCTGGGCCTGTGTCCAAAACTGGTCCCATCAAAGGATGAGAATGGTTGTGTGTGTGTTCAGTGAACTGGGTGGGGGTCCCATAGGACCAGCTCTGAAAAAACACACACAGAGTAAAAAGGTTTACAAGTAGAAGGTTAATCAAATTGCAGGTCAAAAATGATAATAGTTTCCTGTTTAACCTGTTCTTTTGTTTTCTCAAAAGGCAATGTATAGTATGGTGAAAAAGTATTGTCTCCCAAATCTAACATCAGCTTTTCTGTCCTTGGCAGCAAGCAGGAGATTTTTGAGTCCTTCAGAGGTCGATATGTTGGTTTGCTTTGGATCATTGCCCTGCTGTTTACCTCTGGTGTTACTGTGGTTAAGTTTATGAAACGATTTTCCTTCAGTACTTTCTGGTAAGGAGCAAAATTCATTGTTTCATTGAGTATAAGTCATTTGGGTCCTAGAGCAGCAAGGGAACGACAGATTATCACACAACCTCTTCCAAGTTTTATTGTTGGTGTGATGTTCTTTTTTTCTGAAAAGCTGCCTAAACAGCAACTAAAACGTTCATTTTTTTTCTCTTATTGATCCAGAAAAAAATTAATCAAGAGGTTTTTGCAGAAAAGCAAGACAGACCTTTGTATTTTATACAATTTTTGTTTCCTTTGCAGGGATCAAATCAAATCAAATCAAACTTTATTTATAAAGCGCTTTTCAAACAAAGTTTCTCAAACTGCTTTACAGATTAAAAAAACAAAACGCAACTACACCCCCCTCCCAACCCATCAGCCATACACACACACACACTACACCTACAAAAACAGTAGGCTGAGCACAGATGAGCCAGGAAATGCCATCATGGGTGTCCATTTTGCTGTCTCTATTTCTTATTGTTGAATTATCTGGTGCTTTAGATGTTGCGGGTTCATTTGCGACTTCCTGGTTGATCTTCATTGTGAAGTGAATTTGTTAACAGGTGTATATTTTATCCACTTGTGCTCAGTGGCTCTCATGGTGACTCTCCAGACTTCCAAAGTCTTAGAAAGGGCTTTGTAACCTTATTCAGGCTGATAAATTATAGGGACTGCACTTCTCATCTGTTCTTGAATGTTTTTGTTCTGTTAATGTGGGCTAAACACTCCATGTTACACATGGAGTGTTTAGCCCACATTATGCTGTAAACAGGTCCTCTATTCAGGTGTGTCTTTTCTTGATCATTTTGGTAAAGTAAAGCTTAAAAAAGTAGTGGAGACTAAAAAGCAGAGAAATTGTTTAGCAGTTGATCACAACACTGAGGTTTTGCCCCAACTGCGGTTTATGAACGTATCATATGGGGAAGTGTTGACATTTTTAATTTCTGCAATAACTGTTAAAATAAATAAAACTATTTTCTCTACTCTTGCAAATTAAAGAAAATAAAATTGGTTTGCCGAGACTGGTTGAGTTAACATTATGCTCTTGCGTGCACCCCGAATTGGTTCCTTAAGTCTTTATGTTGAAGGGCCTTGTTGTCTAATCAGGATCACCAAGTTAGATTGCAAACAAAAATTCAAAGTACTAGAATTTTTCACTAATTTTACACATGCTTTTATTTTTGTCAAACACAATAACATCTAATGGGTAACATAAGTCAATGTTCTTTTTTAATAAAGTGGTTCTTTACAGGTATACATTTGAATCTGCTTTACACCCAATCTTAAAAATGAACAGCCCAATAGTTGCTGATTATCTTTTGATTGCCTACAGGTCACTGAACATGGAGAACATCACCTGTTCCTGGAACAATCTCAGCAGATAGGTTTGGAATGCAGTTTGCTGTTTCTTTTCTTTAACAACGCTTTTTTTTTTGTAGTACAAAAGAGAAACTCAACACCACAATGTGGATGACTGAAAGCAGCCCGGCACCAGCATGCTGTGAAAAATACGGGACCACTGAATAACTCAACTTATAAGACTTCGAAATAAGACACTGAGCCAGCAGCATCCAGAGCCCAGCAGGGACGGGAATTAATTGCATCAAATGTGAGCATTTGCTAAAAGGATAGGAGCTGAAACGCAGTAAAGGTTAAGGGTATTTCCTGAAACATAATATTAACAATATGACCCAAATTTAATCAGATTTAACTGTATCTTCTTACTGCGGCTTCATGGGTGTCTTCAGTAACTGATAATATGCAAGCAGGAGATATATAACCATTATGAGCTATTAAGTAATTTAATTGTGTTGAAAAGCAACAACACAATATAGATTTTTAGTTCATTAGTTTATATAATGTCACCACTGTATGAAATTGCTGGAAATTGCTGTGAATTACAATATGCCTGAATTTGGAGAAACTTTACAGACTGCAGAACATATAGATTAATAAATATATCTTTCTGAGTAATAAATATTAACCATGCATTGCAAAAACAGTTTCTAAAATGGTTTAAATATATAAATATATATTTCCAAAACAGTGAAATACATTTAGGTCAAAACATTTTATTTTTAGATACAATACAATACAATATTCAGAAATTAAAAACACAAAATTGAGATAAATCTCTATCAAAAAATGAGGCTCAATGTATAAATTGGTAAATTAGAGTTTAATTTATTATAAGTTGAAAATAATATAATTAGTTCATTATTTATACTGTATGTATTTCCTGAATCAGTCCATACATAAACCTGTGACCATGGCTAGTAACATTTAATTAGTAAACCTCCATTAGTTACCTAAAGCACAATCATCTTCTCCACTACAACGTTCTAGCCCTGTGATAGGTAAAGGCAGACAACTGAAATAAATTCAAAATGTGCTGCAACACAGGAAGGCTTTTGAAAGATTATATGAATACTGAAATAAGCAAATATGCTTTTAACATACAGTAAATTGAAACTGGTATTAAATTATTCTGCCTAATTTTTTAATACATTTTTTAAATATATTTAAATACTTTCAGATTAATGCATTTGGTATATTTTTATTTTATATATGTCCAGTTTCACTTATATATATATAAATATGTATTTAATCCCTTATTTATTTACTGAATTGTGGCACGTATGTATCCCCATACTTTGCACTAAAGAAGATTCATAAAATGGATGACATTTAGAGAGTGTGGTGTTTTCTGCCACCCAGTGGTGGCATGTTGTGAAGTTTCTTGTGCAGCTGTGCCTTGGCTAAGTCAGCAGAAATTCTCCTGGCCATACGATCTGTGGTCCTTTTCATGATGCGCGCAACCTCAATAGCCTGGTCCAGAGTCCTTTTAATGTCTTCCTCCTGAAAAATACACAGGACCTCTTAGATAAGATGCATCAAAAACTTTAGAAAATGTCCTACTGTTATGCTGAAATCGGTATTAAAGTACGAGCTTCTGACCTTTTTGTCCCTGCGTCTGCTGGTAGGCCTAAAAGGAACAGAGACTGGAGAAATTGTCTGCTGAAAATACACGTTGCTGGGCAGGAGTGCTGTGTCTGACTGAGTGGAGCGTTTTCTGTGACAGGATGTGGACTGCAGCTGAGGCTCTCTCACTTTATAGCTGCATTACAGGGTAGGGATCACAAAGAATATTAGGGTTATTCCTCGTTTATTCAAATGCCATTTCCACACACACTAAAGACTCAAATTCCAAAGTTTTACCTGCGGCTTTTCAAATATGAGTAGAAAAGTTGTAGCTTAATTTGGCTCGGTCATCTGTATGTCGCACAAATCAGGAACTGAAACTGACTTTTTGTCTGGACAAACCTAAATCTAAGATCTCTGAAGAGATTAACTGGATAATTCTCCATTAAATACAAATACTTTAAATCCTGCGTTAACATCTGTCCTCTGCGGTGGGTTATGTTCAAAAGCCAGCCTGAGTAAGGCACTACTTCTGGACACAGAGTATGTTAGGTATCCAAAAAAGCTATCATCACATTTCAGAGAAAACCCAAGATTCTATTTTTTAAATATTTTTTACAAACAGGCTGTTAACATATATAATAATATAGTCAATTTTTGACCTGTTTATACAATACACTGAGGTAATAGAATAATATGAAATAAATGTTTCATAAAACTCAACCCATGTTCAGTCCAATTCACGCCTTTGTCATTGACCAGTCATGTTGAATGGTCATATTTTCTAATAATCAACACTGACTGTACATCCCAATAAGCAACAGAAACCTAGTTCAGTACCAGTTCTCTCTCTTTTTCCCTCTTCCAAGGGCGTATAACTTCCACTAACAAAATGGCACCCTGATGGTCACCCGTATGGCCCCAAAACAAAAAAACTACTACCGTCTGTAAGACCTTTACTAAAAGTTGCTAAAAGTTGCAGATTTTTTATCTTTGTACTCTTTTGCATTTACATTTGAGTTCTGTCAATAAATCTAAACTCCCCAACGATTGAGTGTGAAAAAACCCCTGAAGTTTTGATTAGTCGAAAATAATGATTGGAATAAAGAGATCCAAATGTTTATGAATACATAATAAAGCTTGAACGTTCACACATTTTTCCATGCCCAAGTTATTTCTGTTGCAGGCTTGATACATAATTAAAATCAAATTCCATACTCCTGAAGACTTTTCAGCACTATATGAACCTCCTTTCTTCTTCAAAACAATCCTATGTGAAGCGGGAGATAAGAACAGTTTTCTAGCAATTGTTATTTGAAGGTTTCGTCTGGGACAAATATACCTGGCTGGCAGGCTGCAGGAAGACCCATAGTTGACCTGAAGGAGAGGTTTCTGGAGAGATGGAGATGGAGACCACCTCTCCTTGGATTTATAACTCTTGATGGCTGCCCATCACAAAAACAGAACATGTGTCACAAATCGCTAACAAATGACTGATATATCTGCATTGTACAACTTCAGATATTGATATCAAAACCTGTGGTGAGTATGCTGTTCACCTTGTGGCCTTTGCTGCACATGGCGCTCATGTTCTTCTTTTATACTGGAGAATCCTTTCGTACCTTAATTAGGGGAGCATAATGTTAAGTTTAACCTCTTTGACATAATAATACACGTAAATGTGAAAAAACAAACGATACAGGATGCAGTCTGAAGTGCTTGGCTTCAACCTCTGTTTTTTGATGGGGGCTGAAGTTTATCTTGAAGCTCAGAAGCTGAACATACACTTCCCACGGGTGAATCGAGGAACTGCGACAGCATCTCAGGGCAACTTCCACCACCGCTGTCTGTGCTCATAAAACAAAAATCGGTTGTTGTTTTAAGAATTTTTTTGATTTTTTGAAAATTTCTTTACAATCAATTGATTAATTTATTTTAAAAAGCTATTTTTATACACAACCAGGACAACAATGTGCTTTATATAGAATAAGATAAAGAGAGAAGAAATAAACAACAAAAAATGGGTCAAACGAGGCTAAAGAATAGAAAGAAACACAGAGAAGTTGGTCAGGTTTGAGGGACTGGGTTTGTGGTGATGATGATGATTATGATGATGATGATGAAACGGCAGATATTTACATAAAAAATCTAAAAATTGTACAAAGTCTAAAATATAAAGGAAAAACCCCAGTTAATCTAAAATAAGCAAAGAATATAAGTAATAACTAAGTATGTACGCAAAGTTTTAAAAATTAAAACAAATAAAATGTTTCTAAATGTCATGAGTTTCAACTGTTCCCATGTGTTCAGGGAGGGCTGTATTAAGAAACAGATGCTTCAATGAGGGTTTTTATTCTTACTTTGGACATCAACAAACATTTTTCAGAAGACCTGAGGGATCTTGATTGTTGAAAGCATTATTTAAAAGTCATTGAAAGCTTCTTAAAGATAAAGAGAAAGCATAAAATGCTGGTAGACTACCTTTGCTCTTGCTTTGTTCCAGGTCTGAGGAGATCCAGTCCTCTTTCCTCAATAGACCAGATGTGAGGTTACTCCTTCCTCTGGTGCTTAACCTCTCAAAAATAGAGCAACTCAAAGGAACATAACAGGACTTCATATGAAGTGCACTAAATGTTTTGTTCATAAGTATAGAATAGTGAAAATTCCCCCTTTCAGTTCCTGTTCTCTTATTTATTCACTGAAAGGAAGATTCGGGACTCACTTCTTTAAAGCTGGTGTTTGAGTTTGGATTCCAGACCTGTGATCTGAATCTCCGTGCCTGTACCTTGAAGTGAGGTAGTCCATCCTGTGTGCTAATTGGGGCAGCTGGACGAGCCCCTGCTCCAGCTCCTTCTTTAACTTCGACACCTCTACCTGCAAGGCCAGGATGGCCTCACTGGAAAAACACAGGAGCAGAACAAAAGACAGCAGGTTATATCTTTCTTTTGCCCTGCTGCAATGATTAGGTCCATGCACACTGACCTGTTACAAGAACAGGAGTTCAGAGGGGTGTGTTTGTCTGCAGCATCCATGGTGGTGCTGAGGGCTGGCTCAGGCATGTGGCGTTGGAGCTGGGCAAGACGTACTGGGTCAGTCCCTGTTAGAAGCAAATGTTACAGGGCTGATAGAAGAAAATGGTGCAAAAAGTAGGGATGCAACGATACCACTTTTTCCGGACCGATACCGATACTTGGATCTGAGCACTGAATGCAATGAATTGGAAGGCGGATTTTGTTTTCTTCTCTGCTTCTTACAACAAATGAGGGTGAATTATAATTTTTTTTATTAAAATGACCACAAAAATGACCAAAACAAAACTTTTAAGTGAAAAATAAATATTTTTTATGCAATTATTGCAGAGTTTTCATATGTTAAGTATCGGTTCATGGTATTGGTTAACTTAAACCGATAACAGTACATGAGAACAATATCAGCCCCGATATTAGTATCGATATCAGTGCGTCCCTAGCAAAAAGTGAGGAAGGCTTTACGTACTGCTTGGCTCCTTGGTGGTGCTCTCCACCCACAGGGCCACTGCAGCTGCTGCTGCTTCACAGTGCAGTGTTTGGATGGATGATTGGGCCTCCATGGCGACTGTATGAATAGTCGTCTCCAAATTGGAGCGGGAAGCTTCACTGTCTGAGCTACTTAGATCATTACACTTAGATTCAATGCTGGAGGGGGAAAAAAATACAAGACTTCAGTTTTTAACGTGATCTGTGAGCAGGAGCTGCAGAAAAATCCTAAAAATCTGGGAAGGGTTTTCCTGACCCTCCTGTGAGGATATTTGGTTGAAACGCTTCGGTGGTTGACTGATTCAGAAAGGAGCTTCCAAACCCACTGTCTGTCTCTGGACTCTGTATCCTCTGTAACCCAAACAACAAAACAATTAGAGAACGGCTTGGTCGGTATCATGCTGTTTCATTCAGAAGTTTATACTCATCGTGGGTGTCTTGTTATTTGTGATTATCCAGAATAGAGTCAATGTTCATCTATTACTGACCTGTGCTACACAGGAGGTGTTGACTGCAGGCTCTGAGATACTGTGGCCGTCTGAGTCTCTGGGAGGACGAGAGGGACAAGAGACCTCCACAGTCACACTCACACAATCACCCAGATCACATTCACTGCTTGTATTCAGGACAAAACTGCAAAAACAAGGTGAGTTTAGAAACTAAATGTGAGCTAAAGGGTTGATATCAGAAGAGTAAGAAATGATTTTTTTTCCAAAAATTATAGGGATGTAAAACTTATTATATGAAATTACTGGCTCATAGTTATGCTTGTGGTTTGAAGCAAATTGGGTTAAGGAAGGAAACTGCTCTGAGAAACCATGACATGCACACATTTCCACATGAATAATCTCTCTAACTGGCCGTATATACCTGTCAGCGGTCCAGGGCCTCTGGTTTGATGGTGATCTGGTTCCACTCAGGTGAGCTGAAATGTCCCTCCGGTTTGAGGTTGTCTCCTGCACATCTTCTGCTGTCTGACACTGCAGTCCCTCCACTGAGTCCAGCAGGTTACAACAGGACGAAGGAGACCACCTACACATACACAGGTCCAAACAGTCTGTTCCCTCCACAAAGAGGAACCTGAAACCAGCACTGCACCTGAAACACTATCTACCTGAAGGAAGGCCAGGAACGTGTCTTTTATATGAGCACAAACATGATAAAGGATCATTCAGGGCATCAACAGCTGGAAACAAATTTTTTTGGACACAAACTCTATCAAACTACCTTATTCTTATTCATTTTCTTATATTAAGTTTTCCTTTTTTTAAAGCATTAAATGTTTAGTTTAAAATATAAATTACTATAATAGTCAGAGAAAAAGACAACTTGTTCATACTTGGAGTTGTTGGACTGCCCCACAATTTCTTTTAAAGGGTCGGCAGTTCTCAGCTCCCAGCTTTGCTTTAATCCACCATTTACATGAACTTCCCTGGTGTCATTCATTTCTTCTTTATTGTCTTCTTTTTTATGTGTGTCCTTTGTACAACTCTCAGTGACAAAGCCCTCAATTTCCCCCTAAAAAAAAGAAAAAGTTATCTACTGTATTTCCAGACTTAATAAATAATATTCCCATCTTTTAATAATGAGCCAGGAGATGGCAGTGTTTCTACTTCTTGCTTACTTTAGATTAGAGGCCGACCGATATGTTTTGTTTAAAAGGCCAATGCCGATTTAAAAAAAAAAGGTCACCAGTGGCCGATATCTAAATTATTAAGGTCGATATGCAAGGGAGATATACATACTTTTTAGCCGCACATTGATTATCAAAGACAACTGAACACTCACTGTGTGCAATATAAATTAAAAAGTTAATAAAACTCCTTAAATATTTATTGAACTTCAAATAAAAGACATTATAAAAACTAGCTCAAAACAGTAACCTGAGTGCAAATGGTTTTAGAACAATAGAAAAATAAAACAGATTCAAGTTTCTTTAAGTATACAAAATAAAATAAATTCAAACAGTAACCAAAAAAGCTGCTATAGGTAGAATCTGGACATTCATTATGAAAGAAAAATTAACACAAAGTAATGCACACTGCCACATGGTTGTAGATAATAAAAAAAAATAGTGCAGCCAAAGATTAAACACCAAACCTAGGAGTAAAATATGAGTAAATGAGTGGGTTGGTTCACCATGGTTTGGAGTGTGCAGGGGTCCCTATTTCAGCCAAGGAGCGGCTGCAACTAGCCACACAGTTGCCTAATTTTTGTTTCCTTTTTTTTTTCTTTTTTTTTTTTTACAGTTCGGCTTTATAAAACAAATTTTGGACGATGGCTGATATAAAAAAAAATGTAATGTATCAGCCTCTACTTTGGATGGAGGAATTGAATTTTTTTCATTCCAGCTAAAGTAATGTGAATTTCTTAAAATCCATCACTCAAACCTGGCAGGTCCTAGCATTCTTCATTGCATTGGATTGCATACACCAGGTCGCTTTTGTGTGGGTGTGGTGTTCTGTCCTTGGGATGTACCAGTCGTACAAGTCGTATCGAAACACAGTTTAGACATGCTAGCATTAACCTAGACATGCTAGTTTTAGCCTAGCACTTCAGTGTGGTGCAGATGAAATCATTTATTTTACCAAGCTCTTCAATGCACATACATGACATTTTGAATAAGCATTGACTAGTGATGCAGAATCAATGAATACTTGATTTTAGATGATTCAGCTCTGTACGGGAGATTCAAGATATGCCTATCTTTATTAAATATGGTGACTGGATATCCAGAACTTGAATTCAATAAAAAAGATTTATGGGAATCTATGTACTGTTACATCCAGTTCCAAGGTTCTGAGAAAAAAAAATGAAACATTTTGAAAGGAACTTTATTTGTGAGTTTGTTACCTCATGCAGGGAAGATGCAGGTGAAGGTGAACTTGTGTGAAAGGAAAGTGAGCCATGCAGCGAGATTGTGGTGGAAATAGGAGTGGAGAACGATTGCGGTGGAGAAATCTGTTCAAACGTGTTTCTGTCAATGATCTCCTTTATGTCCTCTAGGTGCATCCCTATCCTGAATATGTCTCCCTCTACAAGTCTGCACACACAACACATGCATAGAAATTATACTGTATGTGCAGTACTATATATGACAGATTTGATTAGTTGCAACAATGGGATCTACCGAACCTGTCTGGGTCAAAGGTACCGGTGTTCCTAGATAGACCCATATAGTTCTGCATCTCCAGAGCTCTGTGCTCTTCCTTCTTACTGATGTATTTCCTTTCAAGCTCATCCTGAGCCTCCATCATTCTCCTCAGCATCTGTCAAGAGAAAAAATGTTTCTATTTATTCACATAGGAAAGGGAGATGAGATTCAACTTCTTTAAGTTAAACAACCAAGATATGCGTAAATATAAATGTGTCTGTTGATTCAAACAACTCTTACCATCTGTTGCTCCGCTGTGCTTACAGTCATATTGGTAACATTACATTTGAATATTTCAACCTGCAAAATAGGTGGCTTGTTAAATTAATATTTCTGTCTATATGAAGGTAAGCAGTAACACTGTACACAGAATCACATTCGGTATTAGATTACCTTCTGTATAAACTGGATGATTATCTCTCTCAGCTCAGAAGTTATTATCTCACCATCGCTGAGAAGATCTTCATTCTGGTTTAATAAAACTCTGGTTTCTTCTGCGACTATTGGGTCCCGAGTTGATTCACCCACTTTCTTAAAAAAGGTGTCTGTAAAAACATTGACACTAATAAGGTGATGAGAGCTGTGGTGCCAAAAATGAATGATTCCTTTAGACATTTTGTGATTCCACACATTTCAGTGAATCTTTATTGGGATTTTCTGCGATAGAAATGCAGTGCATCGAGTAGAAGATTAATATGATAATAAATATTCAACATTTTTTACACATAAAAATCAGAATCAAAAAGAGCTGTACAAATTATTAAAATACAAGGACTGCTGATAATGAAGACTTCCGTATTATGCAAAGCTATGAGCAGCTCCTACACCATTGTTTCATCCGTTCATGGAGGGAACACAGCACACAGGTCTAATAAGGTGTTCTCTTCAGATGAGACCAAAACTGGAACAGGGTTGCTTTATAAATTTCATGACTATAAGTCTGGAGAAACATAGTTGGAGAATGCTGGGTTTTTTTTAAGATGTCTTACACTCACTACGTTTTTTTGGTTGCTTTGAGGTGACTAATACTGCTGTACAGCACTTCATGAGAAAGAACCTTTAGCCTTTCTTTGGAAAAAAATTACAACTTTTAATATTATAGTTTGCCTTTAGAAAGATTACGTTTTGCTTGATATGCTAACATTTCAGGTAGAGAGGTTTGTGACATTTATCCTTTTCATTTAATTTGAATAGAGACACATTTTTTTGAGTTTAAACTCATGAGACATCCAATCATTAGCATGATGTCCAGCCCTGCGCTGCCACAGTTTCAGGTGTCAGAAACATACCTGGCATCGAAGCAGGAGAAATCAAGTGTTTGGAATAAGTCTCTACACCAAACTCGAGATGATTTTCAGCATCGTCTGAGAGTGAATGAGTCTGTAAAGCAAAAGCAATCATTAGTAACTAGAATTTTAAAAAAGCATAACGACTAGCATTATTGTGCTCTTTTTGCTTACATTTGGTTCTGGTCCTATTTGATCCATGAGGCCCACTGAATCTTCATACATGGTCAGTAATTTGTCATATTCAGTCTAAAATTTCAGAAACCGTTAGTCAGTCTATGAGTAAACTTTAAAATGTGAAACGTTAAGGTATGGATGCATTATGAAGATGAATGCTACCTTCATGTGATGGACCAGTGCAGGTGGAGTCTTATTTTCATTGTCTTTAAAGTTGTAGGCCGTCTCTGAAGTCGGGATTGAGTTCTCCAGGACTCTGCTGATCACCTCTAACATACCCGGAGAGGAATGGGCTCCGTGAATGGTGTTAGGGTTTTGGAGAACTGGTCTCATCGGTCCACTTGGAGTTTTAGGGATTTTTACTTTTGGGGCCACCTTGGAGAAATCTGGGAGAGGGTAATGAACTTGTCCTTGGCCATATTTCATCTCACTGAAAGATCTTGTGCGGATGAGTGGGGCTCTCCGATTTTGATCCTCCTCTTTTGTCTCTTTATTTTGCTCAGTTTCATCCGTGCTGTTATCCCCTCTGCTTAGGTTTGAACTGTCTGAGCTGGACATGTCTTTCTCATTTGCAGCAAAAGTATAATCATCGATTTTCTGTTCAGTTTTTTCTTCTAAATTTTCATTCTTGGATGCACTACGACTCCTTTCTTGAGTGCATTCAGATATACTGCTGTAGTTTGCTTGTGCATTGGTTGTCGGAGCCAAGCTAAAAACAGAATCGTCCACGCTATCCAGCAGCGACACCTCCGGCAACGTCTCTGCCTCAATCAGCCTTCCCGGTCGAAGCAACTCCTCCTTAGAGAAGTGTCGCAGTAACAAGTGTTTTATATCTGTGGGAAGAGCTATCTCAGCTTCCCTCATAGCTTCAAAACACTCATCAGGTTTGGTGTTGGTATTCTGATCCTTCACAGGCAGACCGGGAGGATCTGGACTTCCATGAACGGTGTCTCCTCCATCAGAGTTTTCAAAAGAACAAGATGCTTGGTTGAAGCTTCCAAGGTTGTCATCATAAGGGAGATCTTCATGATCCTCATCACTGGTGTCTTGTCCCGGGTCCTCAAACCTCTGCTTGAAGGATGGCTCATTATGATCGATGTTAGGTCTTTGGGCCGACGGATGAAACATGATACTTTTACTTTTGTTTTCGACAGCATTTGTACTATTACTGCTGGCAACGCGGTTCTCTGAGGAGGATTCGTCCAATCCTGACAGCACCGCACTCCCTGCAAAAAAAAGAAAAAGAAACAAAAAACAAAAAAAATCTGAAATAATATTAAAACCTAAATAAATAATCAAAATACCAGCCTGACGTTAAGCTGGAAACTCTTCCTTTTTACATCATTTCCCACAAAGAACAAAACTTTTTAGAAAAAAATTTATCCACTTTAAAAAAAAATTTTTTTTCTTTATTTTCAAACCGAGAAAATTCAATAAATTGTTGATCCTTTAAGCAGTTAAAAATGTCTAATGAAAAATTAAAGCTGTCTTTTTAAAAGATCATGTAACTTTCACGGCTTTAAATGATTTTTATTTAGCTGAAGGAAAAAATGACTCTTTGAAGTGTAAAGGTTGCTGACCCCTGATCAAGAGCATTGCAGGGAAAAGACAATGATTTAATGTGAGAGTGGGACAGATGTTTAGCTTACAGCAAGTCGTCTCTGAAAGGTAAATAAAGATAATATCCAGATTTGTGGCAGAGCGGTTTGGATCAAAAACAAATTCATGTTTCAGAATGGCCGAATCAAAATCTCATTGTAAAAATCTGTGGGAGGACATGGAAACATAAAACAGATTGTCCATTGATAGATAAAACTAAGACATATCCCAACAGACTTGCTGCTTTATGTGCATTTAAAGATGGTTCTACAAAGCACTGACTCAAGGGTGCTATTATGATCACACACCACACTTTTCAGATTTTCTCAGTTGTACAAAAAAAATGTATATGCTACTATGTGTTTATCAACTAAAGTCTCAATAAATTACATTGATGTCAGTGGTTGCAGTGTGAAAAAAATTGAAAAGACAAGGGCACAGTATGTTTTGTCACCTATTTTCACTTATCTGAACTGTGTTGTATTTCTCAGCAAAACTCAGACTGGAAAAAACGAATGTTTGACCAACCACTGAGATGAACGCTTGCTTCTGACGCAGCTGATTCTGCTTGGGACAGATGCAACACTAAAGAGCTCTCCAGATCACTTAGGTGAAGACTTTCGTCCTCACTGAGCTCCATTATGATGCTCTGCTGAATGCACCTCTCCCACAGAATGGTGGGTTTGTCCTGTTCCTGGACGTCTTCATCTAAGTCCTCAGAGTGGCCCTCCATAAGGTGTTTCTCTGTAATGGAGAGAAATGTGACTCACCTCTCCTCATATGTGTTTCATACAGGAAAGAAAGAGATGTGCATGCAACAACTGTTCATCCCTTAGCAACACAAGCTGTGAACTGACAACATTGGATCAAAATGTCTTGAGAGCATCAATAATTCAAGAGACAACAAGTCGCTTTGTGTGGCTTGAGTGTCCAAAGTTATTGTGGCGATTATGTGAAATGTTGTATTGTTTTTAGAAAGAAATTATATAGAGATCAATATTTAACAACAATATATAAAATCACATTTTTTTCACTGATTATCTAATATTAGGCTATTCAATGATTTTGGCCCATTGCATTAGCTTTCATCTTATGAGATGCTTAGAACATCTTCCGTCCAGTTTGTATAATTTTGAAACATTTCATCGATACCACTTGACAAAAACCGACTGAATATCTGAATGAGGGTTCATAGATTTTAAATCAGTTTTAAAAAAACATCAGTTTTAACACTTCCTTCTGCATCTTGCTGCTGTAATTTATTTCTTAGTGGTCAGAAGCCCTAAATGCCCATACTAACTGGTTACTTTCTATTCCATGCATAATACCCAGAATGAAAAACCTCTCATATTTTATAGGTTTTAACATTTTTATTCTCTTATATTTTGTGCATGCTACATATCCTTGTCTTGTGTTTGTATTTGTCCGTGTGGTTTTAACACAGTGGGCTTGTGGAAAGAATAATTTCTATAGAAGCTCAAGTTAGTCAACCAGAAATGTGATTTGAAGTTCAAATGTTTTTTAACTTTAATTAGATGCATCAAAACTAAAATAATCAAAATATTTTCTGTTGATTAACACACCAATTAAACCATACACTTTAATGCTATATTTTTTAGGTTTAGTAAAAATCACATAGCGGTATAAAAGAACCTGGAGCTCAGATATTGTTCTGTTTTACGCGCTGTATCCCTTTAAAAGAAGAAAAAGAGCCAGTAGAAATTAGAATTGTAAGATCTGACCTTAAAGAAAACTTGAAACATTTTTTGTTGAGGAAAATCGGTGTATCTCTGTACTGACTCCACGTAGCATCTTGATTTTAACGTTAAAGGTCTTCTCAAAACATAATCATCAGAAATATAGTTTTACTGACTTGTTCTGTTGCCAAACTAGATTCTGTAGGAGATGTTCTATCTGTCTCTGTTTACCTGTAGTGGTGCTGGTAACTCACTGTGGTTATGAGCTGCTCCTTCTCCAATGTGGCATAAACTTTATCACAACCTGCTCCTTAAATCGCGACAGTTCTCCCTCCCGTGTTTCCTTGTAATATTGCTGTCTGGACAGGTTAAGTTTCTGCGGTATTATTAATAATGTAGCTCACACAGCAACGCTGACCGTCTGGACCAGGAGAAGCGAAGCTGGATCTGGTTGCTATTGGAAACGCTGGTGAAGCTTCCCTTAACGTTCTCCGGCCTACTTATGGGTTTTGTCAAGCAGAGAGGGGTCTGAACCGTTAATGTTGTTACATTTCACAAATATCTTTGTTAATGTCACTTAATGGTTTCCATTATAAACAAGACCAGATTTGTTCTGACAGAGAGTAAAGGCGTGTCAAAACTGGCACTGACAGCTGAATTATTACCACACGTAATCTTTTTTCTATTCAAATCTATTGGTCCAATGACTACTATTCAGGGCGTGGCTATCTTTGAATTCCGCATTCTGATTGGTCACTTTTTTAAACAGAAGTTTACACTAGGTTTTAGTAAAGTTATAGAGTAATGCAGCAGTTGATTATATTTGTTACCCTTTAGTCTTTAAGATAAAGACGTTGCATTTTAACTTGGTCGATATTCTAATCTTGTAAGAAATTAAGGAAAAGAAGAAGATAAGTCCCCATTGTTCGAGCTGGATCGGTTAACGTAAGTTTAGCGGCTAACAAGCTAACGGGGCTAACCTGTAGCTGCAAATAGACTGAGCTAACAGCAAAATTCGTCCTGGAGCTAAACTTTATCCTGATGTGTTTGAGAGACCGAAAACTGCGCAGTAAACTCCCGATTTGCTTAAAAGTCCAGACAAATATGTTTAAACGAAATTGGTATTTTGTTTAGATGTATGCATTTCAGATCAAGGTTAGTTTAACAGAATTACTCTTTTTGGACTTAAATCTGTTAGAACGTGTCAAACCTGCTTTAATAATTAAATAATTTAAGCACCATTTATTTTCCACATGATGTCACACTTGTAACAGAGTTATAGAAGCATAACGACGTATTCTGAACATACTACAGGTTAATACCCATGCTACCGATTATACAGCTATTCATTGGGTAAAAAGGTTTATTATACTTGAAAATTAGTTTGTTTGATGATTAATTTAGTTGTACACCCTTATTCCTATTTATTTTTGATTGTTTTGGTAGAAATCAAGGCAGGGGAAATCCAACAAGCTGGCTAAACAGTAAAAAAAACAAATTCACATACTTGAAATGTATGAATTTACCAAATAATTCTTTCAAGAAGTGTGTTGCAAACGCTGTTTTACATATATTTATATTGTGATGAAAAATATGATTCAACAATCAAACCAAAAATAACCGAGTGCACGGTTGTTGCTGTATATTATTTATAGGAGCCATGTAACCACATGTACTTCCAATAGATTATATGGAGAATGTCAAAAAAATACGCTGAATTGTCAGTTGTCAAAGCATGTACAAACCCATGACAGATTCTTTCTTTAACCTAAAAAAGTTTGGCACAAAATATTCTACAAGGTGCCAAGTGAGAACCTGGCGTTGTTTTCCAGTTTTTATACTACAGGGAAACAAGTTTAAAACCAATAAGACAAAATCCCTGGGAGGTACGATGGTAAAGGTTTATTAAATGCCAAGTTACTCATGGTCATCGTGTTTTTCCTTTCAGGCTTTCCAGATTTCCTGTCCCCGTGTGGAAGAATTACCGGTCAGTATCCGTGAACTAACATAGTTATTTCTGTCTATTGTTTTGATCCAGGCTTTGACTGCCTCACTGTGTAATAGTGGTGTACCCATATTTAGATTTGCTTGTCAGAGGCAGTAGTAATTTTAGTACTTTGAGGCCCAAAGCAAATAGACCACAACCATTACGACTACCATGTTTTCCAAATGAAATCACATCTGTCTCATGTCTTTAAAAATACCTTATCCCTCAAAAGGTCATCATTATTAGAGCCTCTTTTTTTTTTCTTCTTCTCTTTATCAACATTTACTCAGGGATTATTTGTCCTGGTTAAAGCAGAGTTAAAAGAGCAGGAAAGGAACACACCCAGCTGGCAGATAATTACAGAACAGGCTGGATCATCCAATGACACAGAGTTCTAATAATGTGTGGAAACAAGTCCTGCAAAATCCTCCGGATTAACTCCAGTAATAACCATTCATATAGCAGCAGCAGTAAAGGGTAATTAAGTCATTTTCAAAATTTTATATCATATTATATATTTTTTATTTAAATGAAATTTTATAAAATATACACACAAATACATATATATTATTTATAAAAATCAGTTTTATAGCTACCTGTTGATATAATAGAAATAGATTAAAATTAAAATTTAAAAACATGTAGTTATTTTTAATGCTACTTTATACGTATATTTGTGTGATGGTGAAACCTGATTAATATTTTAACTAACAGGGAACTCAATTGTAGCACTTCTTGTACAGCAATTACACCCTTGAACTTTTCTGTAATTCTTTGATTAAAGCTCCAAACATCAATGTAAAGGTGTTTTGTGATGGAACAATTAGAGTAGTGTATAACTGGGAATAGAAGATGAACAATATGTAGCCTTCAAAATGTTTTACATCTAAAAAAACCTGGGAAGTGTTGCTTTCACTTTTGCTTAACCCCTGTACTCTGAAAGTACTAAATAAAATCCAGTCTAAAGGTGCTGCGTTTATCCATCACCTAATTATTTAATAACATTATTATAAAGCCCCACAGGCTTGAGACTGGGGATGATACATCTAGAGTTACACAGACATGGTTGATGATTACAGAATCTTTTCGTCCAGTCTGACTGAGCTGAACAAAAATATGTCTCCTGATGTGCAAATCTGGCGATGGCATAGCCCATTGGGGTCCAAAGTCAGTCCTCAGGGGCCAGGCCTCTGCATGTTCTAGATGCTTTCCTGGTTTAACATACCTGAATCAGATGATAGGTCAGTACAAGGCTCCTGGAAAACTGAATGCCATGCCATAGGAGGTCCTGTAAAACAATGGTTTCCAACCATTCCAATCTGTAACCAGCTCTATGTTTTCGTTCTTATACTCCCTGTTTTAGACTGTAGGCTATATAGACTGTTCTCTTTTTGTCTTTAGGATTTTATTAATGTAATATTTACCAATCTAAATCTAAGTGCAGACCCCCCTGTGATCTCTCCAGTTACCCCCATGTTTGGAACGCTGCTACAAAGGACAATACTATTGAAGGTTTATATTTAGAATAAAATTAAATAATATTTAGAATAAAATTAAAACTACGCATAACTTTTCCTTCAATCTATAGCCGTGCACTACTTTGTGTTAGCCCAGCGCTTAAAATACTTTAAAGTTTGATTCAACAGATTAAAATTAAAAAAAGGCTGCTGGAGGAGAAATTACATATTTACTCTGTTTTAGAAGTTTCTTACAAATTAAATTCAAATATTTAGTAAATAATATCTCATTGTGTGTGTATGCTGAGGGGTGGGGCAGTAGGGTATAAACTAGGCGGGGGATGCATTTGATGGTGGCGTATGACTTCATGGAGAGATTAGGTAATAGCTGGCTTGGGTCTCTTATGCTCTCTTTGGATCTCGCCTAACCTTCTTTTCTTCTGCGGTGGATGGCTTTTTGGACTTGAACGTTTTGCTTGTTTCCCCCTCTAGTTTCCATTTTTCCATGCAACAGGTTTTCTAGAAGCTCGCTCTTTTTTTGGACATTTTTTTGGCACTGCTTCGGTTTTCTTCTCCCCTCTCTGGCTGCAAACATAAATCCTCCTGAGACATTCAGTTTTGTCACCTTGTTGCCACTTTACAGCTCTCTGTCTCACACACATACACACACACACAGGTAACTCGCTGGATGAAATGAGTCACTGTCTTTTAGACTGACAGCTCGGGCTGAACTGGCCCCCATCCTGGTTTTCATCCCGCCCCGCTCTCTCCCTTCCTGCCTGCCTGCCCCACTTCTGCACGCTGCTGTTTGGTTGGTGTTGCCATGGAAGCGCGTAGCCGGAACAAGCCTTCACATACAGCATCTTGTGTTCTCTTCACAGAGAGGCAGTGACGCAAAACAAACACTATACGAAAGCAGCTGTGTGGACCCACTCACTGGACTCTCCTCGGCTCTAACACTCATGGGTTTACGTCTCTGAGTTTACACCCAGCAGAGAGACAGCTGCAGATTTTTTCACATTTGGAGACTTTTTATGTCACTTTAACTGTTTTTTTAAATTATTTTTTATCTGGCTTGTTTAATTTTTTAATCGCAACCATTTTTTCGGGAACGAGACTTGGATTTTCCCTCATATTATGCACTTCAATGGATACCGGCGGCTCAGTGGTTAGCATGCGAGCTGAGGAGCAGCCCTTTCATGTCCGCTACAGGTAGGACGTCTACGGCTTTCACCTAAAGTTCGATCTGTGTCGGAGGAGGGAAGGAGTTTCTCAGACTGCCATGCTTCCAGAGTCACTGCGTTTAAGATTGTTTGCAGGAAAGTTCTCGACATTAACAGATCTGTTTTCTACCTTCCTGAAGATGTGCTGCTGCTTTTTAATCTCGAAATACAAGCCAAAGTTTAATTGTAGCTTGGAAAAACCTGTCGGCGACCCTTGACACGGAGCAGGTGAGCTGCTCAAACTCAGGTAAAGTGCTCCTGCAGGTGTAAATATTTAAAAAGGCATGAAAAATTCATACCAGCCGGCTTTGTGTTTGCCCACATGTGTGTCCAGTTTATCTGGATGGGGGACATCAGTGGGGGGAGGGAGGCGGGGGGCTGATTTCTACAAACTAGCCGAACGATTAACGCCAATGAATTGATTCCACTAGACGACGACACAGAGTCTGACAGGTCTAATTAGGCTACTTAGGGTTCTCCAGCGCTATAATCCCGCCAGTGCATACTTCATGGATGTAATCTCAGGTGACCAGGTCGTCAGGAGACAGAACACACACAGAGGAAAGACGGGCGGATTAGCCCGAGAAAGTGCTGACCGAGCAAGTTCCTCGTAGCCACGCATTGGAAGTTAATGCTGTGACAAACATCCCAGGCTTCTCCTTGAACTTTTTCCTGGCCTCAAATCTCTGTGACGTCAGACGGCTTATACGTTCGATCTCACCGATTATTTTTTACGTTTTTTTTTTAAATTATTATTCAAATGAGCAATAAACATGGTTTTTATCAATAGTTTTTGATGAAAGCCAATTGGTAGATCGAGCATAAAGAGGGCCGTCCATGCTGCAGAGAAAGACAAGGACCTGCTTTTTTTTTTTTTTTTTCAGGGAAAACCTCAGTAGATGCCACTCAGGTGTTCCATGTGCCGCTGCTGTTGTTGCTGTAAGGCACGTAAAGCCGGCAGGTAGGCTGGTGTTTGCCACAGCTATAGAGTTTAATAGTATAATGTCCAAGCTTGGCTGTAAACAAAGGTAGTCTCCTCTAATTTTAAGGATTAAGACTGTTGAGCTGGGCTTTGACTCTTCAGGATATCGTGTTTGCTTTTGTTGTCAAATTATAGCTTGGCTGCATGGTGAGACAAGCTTCTGGGATCGGTGCTTTGCGTCAGTGCAGCAGAACATGGCGTCTCATATAAAAGCTACTACATTATGTGAGGTGTGAAGTTTTTTGTTTCTTTTAGAGGTTTTTAAATAACAGCTGGGCGTGCAAGAGAGGAAATCTTCTGATGCACAAGCTGAATAGGTTTTAAGTAAAGCCTTTTAAGTAAATCTTTTCCCGACAACAGAGTTTCCTGAAAAACAAAAGTTGGATGCACTTCCTGATATCTTGGATAATTTCTTTAGATTTTTCCAATGATGTGAAACAAAGTAGTTTGTCTAAAGCGTTGCCTTAAAAAACATAATTTCGATGCTGATGAAATTGATCAGAAGTGTATAAAGCCATGACATACTTATCTTAGCAATTGAGAATAGTTTAAATCTACAGGAATCTTAATGTGTGTAAACTTATGACTTTAAAGATAGCAAAGAAATATTCTCCTATTTATTATTCAGGCATTTGTAAATAGAAATAATTTTGCAGTTTCTGCCCTAAAACTGTAAAAGTTGATCGTGGATATGTGTCTTTTTATACGTTTGTAACCATCTGGTTTCATCTCTAAGGCATATGTCACTTTGTTCTTATTCCAGAGAAGTTACCGAATATAAGAAACTGCTTTTGAGGTTTTTGAGTTTCTGCTGTGAAAATAATGACAAACTTTCTGAGGCAGGCCGAACGGATGTGAGACCTACTATAATAAACAAGCTCCGGTTGGAGCCATTGTTTTCTGTAGCTGGAAGGAAGCAGCTCTGAAAAACTCCCCAATGAAATGAATTTTTGTTTCCCTGCTGCAAGGGGAATCTGACCATTTCATTTTAGCCTTTGGCCACAAAACTCCTCTCCTCTTGTTGCATATTTAATTTCCTTTATTTTTTTTAGAGATTCTACCAAGTTGAAGCTCTTTATCTTTCTTTATTTATTTATTTTAGAGATTTTACCAAGTTGAAGCTCTTTTTACCTTTTTTTTTATACCTTTTTTTTTTTTTCGATATCTTGTTTTTTCTTTTGTAGGATGGAGGTGTCCTGCCTGGAGCTGGCGTTGGAGGGCGAGCGACTCTGTAAGGTGGGCGACTACAGAGTGGGAGTCTCCTTCTTTGAAGCTGCGATGCAGGTGGGCACGGAGGACCTGCAGGTGCTCAGTGCCATCTACAGCCAGCTGGGTAACGCCTACTTCCATCTGCATGACTACGCCAAGGCTTTGGAGTTCCACCGACATGATCTCACCTTGACGAGGTTGGATGCACTTTTAAAAAAAAACAAAAAAAACACTCATTACCCTTTAAATACATATATTTATTTATTGTACTGAATGATGTTTCTCTTAGGACAATCGGTGACCTGCCTGGAGAAGCCAAAGCCAGTGGAAACCTTGGCAACACGTTAAAGGTGCTGGGTCGCTTTGACGAGGCTGTGGTTTGCTGTCAGAGGCACTTGGACATAGCGAGGGATATGAATGACAAGGTGAGAAACCTCTTCGAAACCCACCGTTACAGATTGCATTCATATATTTTATAGTTTCTGGTCGGGCTCACATTTGGCATGTTCTCTTGTTAGGTGGGGCAGGCGCGAGCTCTCTATAATTTTGGCAATGTGTACCACGCCAAAGGCAAAAGTATTTGTTGGAGCGGGGCTGAGCCTGGAGACTTCCCGGAAGAGGTCATCGCAGCATTGAAGAAAGCAGCAGAGTATTATGAGTAAGTCATCATGAACCTATAGGAATCATAGCAGTGTATACTTCACCGCTCTGTTTATATATTAATCTATATTGAAGAAATTGTCTTGTCGCTGTGAATCTTCAGGGCAAACCTGGCGATAGTGAAGGAGCTCGGAGATCGGGCTGCCCAGGGTCGAACCTATGGCAACCTTGGCAACACACACTACCTGCTGGGAAACTTTGGCAAAGCTGTGGCCTCTCATGAGCAGGTGAGGGGGGAAAGAAAACTCTGACAACCATTTCTTCATCGAAGTCTCAGCGCGAACATTGATAAGTCATCCACATCATATTCTGCTCTGTTTGCAGCGCCTGCTGATAGCTAAGGAGTTTGGCGATCGCTCAGCAGAAAGACGGGCTTACTGTAACCTGGGAAACGCTTTTATCTTTCTGGGGGAATACGAAGTAGCAGCTGAGCATTACAAGTAAGCCACATCCCATAGACGCGTTCGTACATGTGCAAGTTGCAAGCAGCATCACCGAACTGCTGTAAGTCATTATATAGGCGATGCCTTGCAAAAATGTATACCTCTTTTCCACATTTTGTTACATTACAACCACAAAAAAAAAGTTATTTTGTGGAAATTTTTGTTTGATTTGTCCCCTTTTTAGTCCAGTACAGTGAAATTAACTTCCCTTTGCCTTCTCATTCAGTTTGCTGATATAGTCTGTCTTTGTTTTAATTAATCTTGGTTTAAATCTAGAAGTTCTATGAAGGCCGTAGACTTTTTTATGGAACATTACTGAGCAAACAGCATCATTTAAAGCGAGATATATAAGTGGAGGAAATGCACTCTGTCCAGATGAGATTATAACACTTTTTGACCCTCATGCAGCATATTAGGTGCTGCTGATACCATCCCTTCCTTGAAACATGGTGGTGTCAGCATCATGCTGTGGGGAAAGCTGATCAGAGCAGAAGATGAACGTAGCAAAATACCAGGGAATTCCTGGAGGACATCCACAGGGTTCCTACAAGGTCTTAAAAAGCCTTAAAAGCACTGAGTTTATGAATTTGGAATTGTTACCTTAAAAAGACTTTAAAAAGTTAAAAATGTTGATATCTGGGTCTTAAAATTTGTGCTTTATTTAACTTCTTCGTATTGCATTTTTTCCTCAAAAATGTAATTGGTCAACCACGATTATTTTTGATTAAATAACAGCATAAATAAAGATGGCTGAACCAATAACTAAGAACGCAACAAAGACCTGGAAAGGTCAGAATACTCAGAACACGTGACGTCTTTATGAAATGAAGATTAACATAAAAAAAACAACTTTCCCTTCCACTTCTTTGTGTTAATCTGTTCCATAAACTCACTGTGAAATACGTTGAAGTTTGAGGTCACAATGTGATAATGTAAAACAAAGTTCTAAGACTGAATACTTGCACTACCATACATGTAAAAGTGTTGCAGCGATGCTATAAATGTGCCTCAGCCTGCTTATTTTCCTCAGTGTACACAATGGGTGTGGTTGGACATAATCTCACACGGCTGCTCATTTCTACACTTCTAAAAACAATACATGGCCTCCTTGTGCAATGTTGTGCATGGTTCCTCAAAAAATTAGCTCTTTGATGTTGGAAGGAACCGTAAAATATCCTCTTATATTGTCAGGAGGTCGCTGCAGCTGGCGAGGCAACTGAAGGACCGAGCCGTGGAGGCGCAGGCTTGCTACAGTCTGGGTAACACCTACACATTACTGCAGGACTATGAGAGAGCCATAGACTATCACCTGAAACACCTCATCATAGCCCAAGACCTCAATGACAGGTACAAACACACAGATACAAGAGTTGGTTATGCTTTGTGTCATGATTGGCTTTGGTACGTAAATAGATTCATGTGCTTTACTTTTTACTTATAGGATTGGAGAGGGTCGAGCGTGCTGGAGTCTTGGAAACGCGCACACTGCACTGGGGAACCACGATCAAGCCATGCACTTCGCTGAGAAGCACCTGGAGATCTGCAAAGAGGTGATCCAAGTCCTGAAGCAGAAAAATAGACAGAATTTCTGCCCGTCTTAGGTTTAGACCTTAAGAAGTCATAAGTATGTCCAGATTTTCCATACTTGGACCATTTGGACTGTTAGACGCCTTCAGTTTTGCACATTTGTTGTTTTTTCTAAATCAAATTTCTATCTTACTGCACACGTTTAGGTAATTTAAATCAAAATGTTCACATTCGATTATGTAGTTAACGGTTGTTGTAAGTAACCGTTATGAAACTAGTCTATTAGAAGGTCGCCTAAGTGTTAAACTCACTGGATTTGCATATTAAAAACTTGAATTAACCCCAAATAGAGCAGTTTTGCTTTTTATTTTACAAGAAATTCTTTTCACTGAGCTCATTTTGTTGATTTTTTTGTTTGTTTTTTCAGACTGGAGACAGGAGCGGGGAGTTGACCGCTCGCATGAATGTGTCGGATCTCCAGACAGTTTTGGGCCTGAGCTACAGCACAAATAACTCTACGGTGTCGGAAAATAAGGAAATAGACTACAATCAACGTGGTAAAAACCCCGATAAGCACAGAGCTTGGTTTCTTAAAGGGATAGTAGGGGAGTTTTGCATAATTTAAAGGTTAGAAGCGGTGAATAGCCTACCTGCAGAGGGAGTATTACATTTAGGGGGTCCTGTGAGCTCAAGCTAACAGCTTGTATCGTCATAGGTACCTTTTTAGTCCAAAAATCAACAAATGAGCATTCACTTAACTCTATATTAATGGTTATTTACACCAGGTTGTTTCTGTGACGAGAACTTTTGTACGTTTCACACATAAAGAGCACTAAACGCACCGTCTCCCACTTTCATTTCCCCTAGTGAATAACTAGCAAATTATTCCCAGTCAAAATAACCATCAAATGCAAACATGATAGTTTATAGGTGTTTTCTAAATAGCGTTTCCATAAACCACTGTGACATTTCGGAGGCCAGAGTTGTTTTAAGACAGTAGACGTCTACTTTGGTCTTGGAGTAGCCGCCAGCTTCAGCCTCTGAGATAATCTAATCTGGATTTATGCTAAATCAAAATGCCAGTAGGGTTATCTACTGCAGGTACGATATTTACTACTAATTTTTACAGAAATGTATTCAGATCCTGGACAATTCATTTAGGCTGTTAGCGTTTGTTTCTTTAGTTCATGTTGCATTGATGCTTTCCAGGAGCAAAGCCCAGGATGAGCAGACGACATAGCATGGAGAACCTAGAGCTGATGACGCTCACGCCAGACAAGATGAACGTGAGAACCGCTCGACACACATCACAGCTGCTGATTCGTTCTCAGGATTTTGTTTCCATCAGCCGCTTCCGCTGTTTATTCTAACGTCGATAATCAGTTTGGTTCTGTTTTCTAGGGTCAGAAGTGGAGCAGTGAGATCCTCACCAAGCAGTCCAAACCCTCCTTGACCAAGAGCTCCTCCAAGCTGTTCTTTGTCAGCCGTCTACGAGGGAAGAAGTACAAGTCTGGGGGTTCTGCTAAGGTTCTGCAAGACACCAGCAACACCCTGGAGACAAGTCAAACATCTGCACAGGGACCACAGAAAGTAAGTAGCTAAGGACTCATTTTTTCTCCATTAATAATGACCATCACTGAACCCCTTCAGTTCTTTTTATTTATTTTATTTTTTTTTAACTTTTCGTTTTCTTTGTAAATCAGCGGCCCACTCCTGACATGCTTGGAGACGAAGGCTTCTTCGACCTCCTGAGCCGGTTCCAAAGCAACCGTATGGATGATCAGCGTTGCTCCATACAAGACAGAGGCAGCAGGTTGTCGTTAAACAGCGGACCGGATTCACCACCCAGAACCATCAGGAAATGTGGGTCGATATCGTCCACCATGACATGCTTCAGAAAATCCTTCAGAGTAAGGCTTTATTTAAAGTTGTCTTTTTTCCGATGATAGCCGCGTCAGAGTCTGTGAACGTGTCAGGATCTGCCGGCAGACGGTTGGAGGACTCGTCAGCGGCGGGGGGAAGTCTGCCCGGTTTGAGACTGAACCAGGGCAGCAACCAGTCCGTCCTAAACCACCTGATGGCCAACCCTGACAACGCCGAGCCTGATGATGACTTCTTTGATATGCTCGTCAAATGCCAGGTAATTATTCAGACCTCAGAGAGAACTGGCCTTTTTGTTTGATTAAACAAGGGATGAAAAGTTTTAAGTGTTTTTATGTTAAATGTTGATGCTCACAGCTTGTAAACTAAAAATGTTTTTTCTTAGAATTTTGTTTTTTTTTTAGTAAAGGATGTATTTAATGACTGTATTAAAATTTAACTTTTTAAATGAAATAAATTAACCTTTTGATGATGTTCAAATTCATCAATATACACCTGAATTTATAGCTGGACCATGTTTGGTATATAATCATTATTTTATATGAACTTTGTTTGATGATGCATTAATAAAATGGACCAAAAAGGCACTGGGAACCTTGGGAATTAGAGTTGGCAAAGGGCTAAATGACATAAAAAAATGGACCCTGAATATAACTTCAATTAAGTAAAATCTCTAACTAGATATTCTCCTTGCTGACATCTTCCTTCTAGGGCTCCCGCTTAGACGACCAGCGCTGCGCCCCCCCTCCTCCTCCGGTGCGAGGACCAACCGTACCCGACGAGGACTTCTTCAGCCTCATCATGCGATCTCAGGCCAAACGAATGGACGAGCAACGCGTCACGCTGCCATCTGCAGCCAGATCCTTCTCCAGCACAGACTAAACCAAGCACTAAAAGACAAAAATCTCTTTTCCCGTTTAATCTCGTGACCTTGTGGACTGCAGCCGGATTAACTCTTTAACGCTTTTGTCTCGTTTTAGACAAAAACAAAGCACTGTAAAAATTGTACAGACCATTATGGAAAAATCTCTAACTTGTTTCGCACAACTTGCACACCAGCAATTTCAACATTAGCTTTAGGAACTCTCTTTGTTGTTTTGGATTGGCTCTTGATTAATTAATTTCCTTGCATCTTTTAGTGTATTTTTTATTGTTAACTGTACCATGTTTGTATTTATTGTACCTTTTTATAACTGTTTTACTGCCGTCCCAAAATTATTATTTTAAGATCACATTGGTGAATGAGTTTGTATGAGAACGGAAGTGTATATAAGCGAAAATGTGCTTGGGTTAAAAGTTCTCAAGGACTTGCAAAAGAAAATAACAAATATACAGAAAATAAGAAAAAAGAATTAAACCAGATGAATAATTGTTATTTTGTATGAAATTTTTCGAATGAGTTAAAAAATAAAAGCATTTCAGTAGAGATCCTGATTTTTTGTAAAAGACACTTTATTGAACGTACCGGCAATCTGACCTCATCAAGCTTCACTTTATTTAAGTTAATTTTTAAAAACAAGAATTAGAAAGGCTTAATTCAAGAGCCACTAGCATTTCAAAAACAATTAACTGTACATACATACATCAACACTGAAATAAAATCTATGCATGTTAGTTTGGCCTCATCTCTGGAAACAATATACTCTATAATAAACATAAAAAAAAAACTTAAATATGCATTTTTTTAGCTAATTCTGACAGCTAAAAGACAATGTTAATGAAAATATATATAAAAACAATGCATATGCCCCAAATAAATAGTAAAAACACCCGTGCTTCCGTCCAGATGTCATTGTGCATATGATTAAACCAAGACTGACACCTACTGTTAGTACACCACAACAGCAGCAGACGAACCAAAGCTCACCACTGGCAAATTAAAAAAACAATAAAATGAATGTTAGGATGTGCAACTGAAATCTGAATACTGTATATCTTATTGATGCTGAAATATTAAAAGGTCCTTCATTGCAAGCAAGCCAATGCAAAAGAGAAAAAAAAAAAAACACCACCACCAAACACAGACTCCAAATTAAACCAGCTAATTTCCACATTCTGCGTTATATACGGTGATGTTAGATAACCCATCGGGGAGCGATAGTCGAGTTATTCAACGGGAGGTACGACGATATCTGCAGAATCGGATGGGAGAAGCTCGCGACCGACAGGAGTGTTACATGTTACATCAGCTTTGCTTTACCTCGACAATAGCAGCGTTACGGCGGCTAATAGGAAATTATATGCAAGGCGCGCAATGTACAAATTCTTTAAAATGGTTTTTAAAAACGGACATAGTGTTGTTGTTGTTATGGAGACTGAAAAGGCACAGTCAGGGACAAAAAGAAATCGACAACTCCCTATTTCGTTAAACCCAAACATCTCGGTGAAAAGGACAGTGAAGGAAGAAACTTGCGTATGCAAAGAGTGGAAACGGAGGATGACTCGCATGGGTTCAGGAATAAAAGAAAAATAACTGAATACTCAAGCCTGGGGATGACGAGGAGCATGCAACGTGTGCTTCTGATGTAGCCCGTGTTTTCCCCCCATTTGGTTCACAGGTTCAAAAGGAAAGGTTCATTTAAGCTGTTAGTGTGAGCATGTAGAAGGGATGCGGCTAGTCATCTTTTAGGTGTTTTTAGTGCACAACTTATACATCTCCTCCGTATCAAGGGTTGTGTGTCCACAAAGTGACGGTGCGGTCGGCGGAGGATGAGAGGAAGGACAGGTCCTGCGTGTGCCAACGACACTGAATCACCTTGTCGCCGTGTTCTCCCACCACGGTCTGGGGCAGCTGTTTGGTCAGGTCACCTGGAAACACACCAGATAAGACACGTTTCGGGTTCCGACTCCACGTTCCGACGCTAAAACTGCATCCACACCGTCTCCAACGACGACTCACCTTGAAGGTTGGTTACAATGACCTTCATGTCGTAGGAGCCGGTGAGCAGGTAGTGAGCTCCGGGGGAAAACCTTACGGATCGGACGTCGCTCGTGTGTGGCCGGTACACCTGGACGATCCGACCTCCTCTGATGTCATACAGCATGCAGGCGCTGTCTTCCTGTCCCGTTGCCAGGAGACGCCCGCTCGGATCGACCGCGACTGAGGCTACAGGACTGCCTGTTTAGCGAAGAAGACACAAAATCCCATCAATACGCATTTCCTCCATGAAGCACAAGTCTGCAACTAAATAATTATTAGTTAATTATTGCAGCAGTACTTATTGTATTGAGTTATGGTCTCCTAACAGACCTGAGCCGTGGAAAGCTGTTCCTACGACTCTCACACAGCTGGGCACCCTGAGGTCCCAGAAACGCACAGTCTTATCCTGAGAACCCGAAGCGATCATCCAGCCTCCCCAAGTGTACAGAGACAGAATGTGGCCTGCACAGATCAGAGAAAAACAGCCGTGATGGTCCACACTTTGTGTCTAAGCTTATACAGATAGGCGCTGACGTAAATCTCTGGGAGGGACCTGTGTGTCCGCTGAGCGCGTGCAGCCCTTGTCCTCTCTGGCAGTCCGTGGTGTAGATGTTACAGTCTCCAGCTCCGGCGCTGATCAGGATGGCCCCTCCACTTTCTGGTCCCTCCATGAATGCCAGGTCTCTGATGGTGCCGTCGTGCATGCTGAACTCCAGATCCGGTCCTGGGAAAAAAGGCGAACAAATCGATACTTCGGTTTTGTTCAACTAGAAGAAGTCGACTGCGAAGCATCATCTCACGAGGAGCTCTGACCTGTGGCGTTGCACGTCTCTGCGCTGAAGGGCAGGACTTTGACGTATTTGTCGTTGGAGCCTGTAGCCAGCAGCTGGCCGCAGTGACTCCAGGCCACACAGTAGATGGAGCCTTTGTGGTGCTTGTTCCTCTTGAAACGAACCACCGGCTGCTTCGTCGGACTTGAACCGCTATCGAGCAGAAAAGTGGAACAAGAAAAAATAAATAAATCAAAGTATTAAATATTCCAAAAGACTTCTGTTTTCAACATTTTTTTTACGTTAGTTTTAAACTGTCAGCTTCTTTTTTTTTTTACATATAATTTAGCCCAGTTGAAATCAACCTTCAAAAAGCAGCCTTAATGTTCAACACTTTTGCACAAAATTTCTATGTAAATTTCCCTCAGTTTTTTTATAACAAGACAGACATTTGAGCTCTAATTTTTTTTCCTATGCTCCAAAAAACATGAAACACTGAGATGAAGTTGGTTTCTCAGTTAGCAGATTGACTAAGGGCCAATTCACTACTTTCTATCCATTAGGAAAAAAATTCAGATCATTAACATACACAGGAATGCAAACTCTTTAATTTGTGATATTTTCACAAGGTAACAATGAATTTTCCATCAAAACTGGACCCAGATAAGAACTGCAGTTTAATCTGTGACGGTCTAAAAGCCATCAGGATTTTATGTGGAATTAATTTGTTTTCCAGCAGATTCCCAGTCAGTGATAAAAACAAATGACCAAAAAATTTGATGAAAATAAGTTTTAATGCAATGAATCCAAGATTCAGATGAAATATCTAAATGTCAAAACGCTTACATTTTTATTTTTTTATTTTATATTATGTATAAGGGAACGTGTGGAAACGGAAACATTTTTACATGTATTTCTTTAAACCTGATAAAGCAATTTAAGCTGATATTTAACATCTGGGAACCGTATGAAAATTAACCTGAGATATGTGAAATGAAACATGTTTTCAGTAATTTAGTCCAGATATATGAAGAAAAACAACTAAAACAACCCACTTTGTTTAATAGTCTTTAGTTAAATATCTTTAGTAGTCGGTTTGTTACCTTGAGTTCATTTTGTCTGGATAGGCGCACACCCGCAGCGTTTTGGAGTTGGATCCCACAGCGTACAGAGCACCAGATGGATGAAAGGCAACAGCTCGGACAGCCTGAGTGTCCTCCAAAGTGTGTACTGGTACAAACAGGCTTTTTGGTTCATCACCCTGAAAGTGAAGCCATGCCTCATTAGTTAAAGGAATTAAACAGACTACAGTGTGTTTGGATAACAATCCGAACAACTACGGCTTCACTTTATGAAAGAGGGAAGTATCACTACTGAGCCTGTGCTGGTTTTATACGTGCCCAGCGTGTTTTTTGTGCATCCCCACCTCTTTACTGCGGGATAAGGAGCCGGGAGAGTCGCTCTGATGACCTTTGGGTTGCTGCCCACTGTCAACAAAAAGCAACACCTCAGAAATATTCTCATCCAGCAAAGAAAAAACGGCCGAGTGTGAACATCAGAGAAATCCCACCGACCTGGAGAGCACAGGGGACTCATTTGGTGGTGGGACGGGACGTCCCCCTACGCTGCGCTGCGGGGTGCTGCTGACCACCCCTCCCCCGCAGCTCCGGTTCTGCTCCGGGGTCACAGAAGGAGGGTTGTTGTTGTCCTCGGAGGCGGGCGTGTTCCCGTTCCCATTGCACTGCTGCGTCAGAGATTTCACCTCTTCCTCCAGGTTCTCCCTTCCCACGTTGAGCTCCTCCAGCTTCTGAATGGACCTGAACCAACAAAAGCCACATCAAGGTTTGTTCTCACAGCATATCTATAGTTCTCTTAAGAATTGTTTTCATTACTTTTTTTAGAAATAAATGTGGACATTCTTAGGGTTTAACTTTTTCATACAGGGGGACAGGGGAGAACCACCTAGTTAAAACTAGAAATAAGAGGACAAAAGAAATAAAGGATATCATTATGCATGGTCACTTCTCTGAATAATGTAGAAGACAACATGGATGGATTTATGGGCGAGGGAGGACAGGAAGAAAGACATTCCCCTTAAGAATCTAATCAATTCTTGTGTTTTTTCCTTTCTTTTTAAACAATTGTCTCTCCATAAATCTACTGGGGTCAGATACTCTTAAAGTCTTTGTGTGAGACATTGTATTTGTCATTAAGCCAGACTTTAACACACGTAGTGAGAGTCCCAGGTGGTGGAGCGGCTCAGGGCAGATGGTGCCGCGCAGCCAGGAGGGGGCAGCGCCATGTGAGGGGGCGGCCTCGTGGGACCCATTATTTTCAAGGCCTTAACATGTCGACTTTATGCCTTCTGACAGCTTCTCCCTCTTTTGTTAGACAACTCTGAAAGCCATACGATAATTAGCACGGCTACTAACAAGCTGAGCCCGAAGAGGACCCATCAGAATACGTCTTTTCCTGCTTCTTCAGAGAGAGAGACGCATAATTGTGAACTGGAAGGGAAAGTTTATTCCTTTACAAATTATATAACAATTTAAAAAGTGTTGTTTGTGTTTGTATTGTGAGCTATGACCTTTTCAGAGAGATCAGTTAGTGAATAAAAACTGTGGTTTTACCTGCTTGTCCTTACATTGTTGTATTGTCTTGACCATTGTCTTATTGTAATTGCTTTCTTGTATTTTGATAATCAAACTGATTTACTCTGTGTTCTAATTTTTAATAATGTAAAGCACCTTGAATTGCCTTGTGTTGAAAGTGTGCTATACAAATAAAATTGCCTTGCCTTTATTCAGTCCTTCTGAGTCAACTCTGTAGATCCACTTATAGCTGCAGGTTTTATCTACCGACTTTTATATATCTAGGGACCAAAGCTTTTCCAGTTCATCGCTCTGAGCAGAATCTCAGTTAGATTTTGTTGCAGCCTTTACGTGGGCATATGATTGGATCTAAACCATTCCAGTCTAGCTCTAAATGTACGTTTAGGTTTATATTAATGCTTGACGGTGAACCTCCACTCCAGCCTCATGTTTAACCGCATCTTCTAAAAAGGTTTTCATCCAGGATCGTGCTGTTTTCAGCTTTAATTGTAACCAGCTTCACTATCCCTACTGGGAAAAAAAAAAATATGCACCCCACAGCATAATGCTCCCCTCACCATGTTTCACTGTAGGGAATTTGTCTTGTGATGTCTTTGTAATGTTTGTTATCCTCTACATATAGCAGACTTTTTCGTTCTTCTATCAAAGATGGATTTCTGGAATATATTTGGGGAATTTTTTTAATAATCTTACTCTGTTTTAAACTTCGTCACAATGGTACAGCTGAACTGTATTCCTTGATCTTCTTGATGCCAATTGTTCAATAATGTTCTCAAAAACAGAGCCTCAGAGTTCTACACAGAATACCTGATTCTAAACCCAGAACAAAGCTACACACGGAATAACTCTTTAACAATTAGGTGTTTTTTGAAGACATCTGGTTACATGGCATTTTATTTATGGGTATTAAAGTAAAAAGCAGCTACATACAGATGCAAAAAAAAAAAATGTGTTACTTTGTGCTGGTCTATGACGTGATACCAAAATAACACAGCAGCAGTTCCTGCTGACTCTACCTGTTCAGGAACTTCTCTGTGAGGCTGTGCTGCATATCGTTGGGTGGGGGGTCTTCCTGGACCCCTCCCTCCAGCAACATCTGCTGGTACATCTGCCTCTGCTGCTGCTTCTGCTCCAGGTGTTGCTGCACGCGAAGCCGCTGTCGGTAAAATTCCTCGTACTTCTCAGTCGATTCTCTAAGCTGAGGGCAGAACACGACGCACATGTGAAATGTAACTAGTCATTTATACATATGCACTTTTTCTTGTGGAATTAACTGATGGGGTACCCTGGAAATCCAGATGTGTCGTGAGAGCACAACTCGAATTGCCTCTGCAAGATCTTAATCTTAACATATTAGGGTCTGGATTTTTTCAAGGCTACTTTGATGAATGGACAGAAATGTCTGCTGTTATTTGGTACATAGGATTACAATATGAGGTTTCCTGTAGAAACTGGAACATTTCTGCTTACTTTTACTGAGGTTTTATTGCACTAAATAAAAAAAGTCACCCAGTCTTAAATGTAGATTAAGACAGAGATTCATTTGTCGAGCAAAGAGATCCAGAATACATAAAGATTTTCTTAATCTTTAGATGCTATTTTCATTTTGCAACTCTTTGGATGTTTGAGGAAAAATATTTATCTAGTTTGACTAAATTATCTCCACTAATCATTTAATAACATTATTTGAGAGGGTCTCAAAAGGGTATTGCATTTTTTTGCAGTTCTGCACAATATTTTGCATCACAACAACCACCCTCTCAAATTCAGTGAAAAACTGCCTACATATTTGGTAGGCTATCACATTTCAGAGACCATGTCCCCAGCTGTGCTTGCCAATAACATATTTGAATTTACTGTATTTATCTGGTCAACCTTCACCTCATTAACCTTTATTCCTTACATACTATACAGACTTGAATTATAAAAACAGCAAAGAGCAGGTAAATATAGAGACAACTGAGGTCGACATTGTCGTATTCAGCAATATGAGGATTTAATAATTTTCTAATGTTGTCTGCCCTACTATTTTGTGAAAAAACTCAGATTAGCTCTACTTTAAATAGCTTTAAACACATAGATTTGTCAAATAGGGAACAAAGTATACAACACTAAATACAGATTCTTTCCAGCCCCTCGTATTCCGTTTCTAAAAAAATCAAGTTGTGACGATAATCTTAAGGAATACTGATCACTGTAAAAAATAAATAAATAAATTATATAAATAAATTATATATATATATATATATATATATATATATATATATAATATATATTTTCATTCAGGCATGAAAAATGACTAAAGCAAACCTTACACTTTCCCTCAGATCTCAGTGCGTATGGAACCGTGTTTTGGAGAAAACGCAACATTTTCGAGGCTCCATCTGTGTCTCTCAAAGGCGGCATTGTGGTTTTGTGAACCCTTCACCTCTCCCCTGCCAGCTCAGGTATAAAGAGGTTGAATCGGAGAGCTGAAGACAGGTCACTTCCCCCGCTCTGTCGTCTGCTTCCTGCCCTGACAATCTGATGGCGAAGGATCGGCTGAATGCTTGGGGAGATGCCAGACCCTGGCTTTGTGCCAGGAGGCCCAGAGGAAAACAGGAAGGAGAAAGCAGGGCTATAAAAAGAGATCAGAGAAGCTTCCACTGATGCCTCAGCCTGTTGACTTCATATGCATCTTCTGTTTGACAATAAATGAATGCAATTGTGTTTTATTTTGATATGAAATTACATTAAGTTACCTGTTAATTTAAGATACAGGAAAAATCACAAAGGGACCCAAAAGTGGACAAACACTGATAACATCCCATTTACAGGCAAACAAAAGAGCATAGATGACCCATTTTGTGTAGCTACTGAGTCGTGGATCCCCACTGACCCCAGTCCAAAGCCCCCCCGTGCTTCCAGCCTCCACTGTTCTGAAACCTCATTATTCAACAGTTCAACAAGCTAAACACTTAAAATATTTTTAATTAAACTCTAAAAATATCTCATCTTCATGACAGAGGAAGTTTACTGCTATTTTTCTGTTTTTATGGTCGGTTTTTACACTAATGCAAAAGTTAATGCACTCTCATTTTGGCTGGATGAGAAAAACTATATATAAAAGAGTGTCCCAGTCGCAGCTTCGATCTGTGCATCAGTGTCAGCCTCAGCGGCAGTAACACTGTAACATAGATCGATTCGGATTAATCAGAACAGACACGGTCACGGCAGGCAGAACTCATTTGTGACCTGGAAATAAAAGGGAGAGACGTTTTTTCACCGGATCAGGACAAACGCTTACCTCATTCCTGTCGGCAGAGTCAGCCGCCGGTGCATCCTCGCCTGGAGCCGAGGCGGGCCGTGTGTTCTGAGCTACCCCCGAGCTCAGCATCTTATCTACAGGTGTGTCGGTTCTGGATCTGCACATACAAAACAAAAGCAGCATTAAAGTACCGTAGAATTAATCTGGGGAGGCCCAAATAACAACAACAAATTCATATCTTTCCTGACTCCAGAATAAATTTTGGATTCATTGATCTCATTGTTTTTTTGTAGGGCAGCAACATTATACATAAACACAATCAGCTTGGACTAAAATAAGTATTAAACATATAAGTATCATGCATTTAAACTATATATGTTAATAATACATTTTAGCTATGCTTGTTGTTACATGCAGCATAAAAATGGTTGAGAAGTGAGAGAGGAGGAAGGGGGTGGAGTCGTTAAGAAACTACATCTCATGTGTTTGCCATGATCCAATAACAGAAGAGACATCCCTGCTGTTGGGTTAAATAATTTTTATCACAAATCATATTGTTATGGACACACTGATCACCGTTATTGCAGATTTGACTAATTTCACAAAGCCGAGGTCTTTTTAAAAAGACATTGTGTAGTTTTTACCATTAATCTCTGGAAATATCCATCGAAATATTGTTGAAAATGGGTAAAATGATGCCAGTATATGGGGTGTATGTATTGGACGGCGTGTTTCCTTCTCCATGAGCCTATTTGGACATTTACGGTTACATCACTATCCCCTGGTCGTCTATAAGAAGTTTTCACGAAGAGCTCTACGAACACACTGAACAAACCCCTTTCTTAAACACGGACCGAATGACCAACCCGATCCAAGACCCACACAAACCAGGTTCCAGAGACGCAGGCTCCTAGAAAACTAGAGTAAATATCGGACTTGCATTCAAAGTCTAAGGAAACACGCTGCAGTCGCATGCTCTCTGTTGAACAGGTAACAACATTCACCGCAATGTTTTTACAAAGTAGCCAGTCATGGAGAAACTACCCTGAAATTAGACATTTTATTCATCCCGTCTAACAATACATTTTTTTTATTTATTTTTTTAAACTTTGGAATAATATCAGTAACCTATAAAATGCTGAAAACTTTCACCATTCATAAATGTAGTTGTTTAACACATTTACCTCTTCCCTCACTGCCTGTGATGAAAGAAGAGTCTGATGTGCCTCTCATTTTGCTGCACCTATGATTTCGCTGGAGGTTGAACTATCTGCCTCGTAGTTTTTGGGCTTTATGGCCATCCGTTTGTAAGGTCCGTCACTCAAACACAAAAATACCGCTTGCTCCCAGTGATTTAGGTTATGCACTGCCCCCCATTCGCCAGGAAACTACACATTGTCACTTTAAGATCTTCCATTTAGAAAAGCTCAAGCCTGTGAACACAAATTTTAGCCTATTCTGATTTATCTTTAGGAACTGTAAGTATTTTTTATATTTTCCTTTGGTTCCTAACTTATCATCTGAAAGATGAAGTATGCAGACCTCATGCGGTATTTCTTAAAAAGAAAAAAAAAAATAGTTTTTCCTTATGACTCACAGTTTTATTTAACCAGTGTGTGAAGTTACACCAACCTTAGCATGGGAGCCATTGTTGCCAGTCTGAATCTATGCGTTTAAGAGAAGCAGAGTCTGTTTTATACATTCATTTTTTTAGTTTTTTTTTTTTTATTGAAGCTGCTAACAGCTTTTCTGTTTCCCCTGACGTCAGTTTCAAACATCTGTCTGATTCTGACAGCAGCTTTTTCAGATTCTTCTTGGAATAACAACTTTCACACTGAACAGTGTTGGTATGACTGTGAACCCTTACTGCTATGCTACGGCGTGTTCACTGGCTGGAAAAAGGTTGGATTTTTAGTTTCAGACAGGCAGATGACAGATCAGAGCCGGCCCAGCCTAAATATTGTCTGATTTGGATCATCAGATTTCTTACGTTTCGGGGGATTCCTCAAAGATGCTGTGGCAGTCGGAGCTTTCCATCATGAGACTCCTGCTCAGGTTCTGTCCAGCCACTCCCGGATAGTGGAAGTTTGCAAACGAGTGAGACATTGCAGAGACCCCTTTTCCGGGCACATTCTCCATACCGCTCGCCCTTTTATCCTGGCCCGACAAACCATAGGACAGCCCGTCCAGAGCTGGGTTCAAGGACCGTGACATGTAGGTGTCTGCGGACTGAGGTCGCCGAAGTGGAGAGGAAGGGTACGGGGACAGCTTGCTGATGAGCGGCGTGAGGAGGTCAGCGTAGCCGGTCTTTGCCGGCTTGGCCAAGCGGTCGACGTGGATGTTGAGCTGCTTTTGTTCGAAGGCGCAGGTGAAGACGCTGTGGGAGAGGTTCTGCATCCAGGAGAGCAGCGACAGGTCCAGATCGTCGCAGCCATTACCGCAGAGCATGTCCACACCCAGAAGGACCTCACTCTCTGTTATCTCCTCCCCTGTAGCCTTGCTCTACACATAAAAAAAATATGAAAGGAGAAAATACAATATACTCATCATAAAGAGAATGATAGAATGAAACAAATTTAGGTGGCTTCTTCAGTAGTTCACACCTGGCAGAACTCCACGCAGCATTCATACAGGACTCCTTTGAGAAGCAGCTGAAAAAGTCGGTCCCCGCTGGCCTTAAAACCAGCTTCACTCAGCTTCCTGTCTGCAGGGATAAACTCTGCCACCATGTTGCAGGCCTCCTCAAAACACTGCACCCTGGCTGTGCTGGGATTCCAGTCCTGACGGAGAAAAATGACGCATCAAGGCAAAGTTCAAAGACAATTGAGAAAAGCTCAGATTAAACAGCAAAGAAGAGAAGAAGAGTCACTAAAATCTAAAAGTCGCTGTATTCTTAATCTGTAAAACTCTCACCTTGAACTCTGTGTGGTTTGTGAGGCGAGGCAGTGTCAGCAGCAGACACAGTTTGCTGTAGTCATCTTTGGACGGGCAGAACTCTTCCAGAGTGTGGAGACACTTCACTGCTTCCTGCATGGTGAACTCCAGCTAAAAGCATCAAAACATGCACTACTCAGATACAGGAGCAAAACATCTGAGAGGTGTTGGTATCAATTTAGATTTGGTTCTAAGCTGAATTTTGGTCCAACCAAATGGGAACTGTCTCCAGTTTTGTTGCAAACATTTATTTCTGAAACAAACTGAGACAAAACTTGCAGAGCCTACAGATATTAAATTAAGTTTTTATTTTATTTTAAGGAGTATTTTTTTAACCAAAACTTCTCAGGGTTAGTCCAGTTAAAGTCCAAGTAACGTTAAACAAGTCTGACTTGTTTAGGGTTGTAAAGAAAGGGCACAATAGTAAGTAGAGAGCAGGTAAAGGTTGTCATGGAGATTTGGTAACCTCCTAGATCTTGATCTTGCTGTGGTTCTCCAGCAGTGAATGTTAGAGGTTTCATGTATGTCTCTAATATTCTTCTCTCAGAGTGCGGAGGCAACATAAACACATATACACATATATAAACACATAACTCCTAAAGCGATTCAAGAAATCATAAATTAATTATTTGAAGTATCTGAATTCTTGTTAGCTTAAAAAAATAACAAAGTTTACACTTAACTTGTATTTTTCCTGAACAGCTAGGGCAGCCGATTCGTAATTGTGATTTTATTAAAAAAATCATTTCTTGATCCCAGTGAATAAATGCACTAAAATTTAAGTGTTAAAATGTGTATTTTTTTTTTTCCATAAGAAATATTCCTAGCGCAGTAAAGGATTATATGACACGTCCTCCCCAGAGGTGCTGTTATGTGTGGAAGGTTCTGTAAAGTGGCTCCTCATTTGGACTTACATGCTGTGGTTCGTCTTCAGCAGACATGGCGTTGTTCACACACAGAGCTTCCAGAAACTTCTGCTTCAGGATGATGTAACGAAACCTAAGGAAAAGGTTTCTGTATGTTATAGTCACATGATAAAGAATAATAATAATAATAGAAAACAGCTTTATTAAACCAAATATTTATATAAATTAGGGATGTAAGAAAATATCGATACGTTGATATATTGCAATATTTCATGTCACAATATTCTAAATACATTTTTTGATTTTTTTTTTTTACTTTATTTTATTTTTTTATTTTAATAGAACCATTAACGATGAAAGTCATTTAGTAGTCAAATTTAATAACAGTAGTAAAATTCAACGTATGGCTGCTAGTTGGTGGCTGCTTTTCCCTTTTTCATGCAATGGATCAACTATAGTACAGACCAAAAGTTTGGACACACCTTCTCATTCAATGAGTTTTCTGTAATTTTCGTGACTACATTGTAGATTCTCAATTAAGGGCATCAAAACTATGAATGAACACATGATGTATGGAATTACTGTATGTACTTAAACAAAAAGGGTGAAATAACTGAATACATGTGTTATATTTTAGAATCATCAAAGTAGCCACCTTTTGCTCCGATTACTGCTTTGCATTCTCTTGAGCTTTAAGAGGTAGTCACCCGAAACGGTTTTCCATCAGTCTTTAAGGAGTTCCCAGAGATGCTAAGTACTTGTTGGCCCTTTTGCCTTTATTCTGTGGTTCAGCTCACTCCAAATCATCTCCATTGGGTTCAGGTCTGGTGACTTTGGAGGCCAGGTTATTTCCAACTTTTTTGTAAAAGTACTACATAATTCCATATGTGTTTTTTCATAGTTTTGATGCCTTCACTGAGAATCTACAATGTAAATGGTCATGAAAATAAAGAAAACGCACTCAATGAGAAGGTGCGTCCAAACTTTTGGTCTGTACTGTAGATCTAGTAATAAAAGTGGATTTTTTACGTACGAAACAGGCTTCAAATGGTACGAGCGTTTTTCTACAGTAAAATTCAGTTTGAATCGCTATATATCACAATATACTGTCCGCCCCCGTATTGTGATACATATCGTATCACCAGATAGAGCCAATACACATCCTTAATATTTATATAGACAAACAAAAAGGGACAAATTAAAGACATTTAAAACTTGACTGGCTCACCTTTTTCTGTCAAACTTATCCATGCACTCGAGGGGCTGAATGAACTGCAGAACCTCATCCCACTGGCCATCCAGAATCAGCTGCCTGAAACAAAATCGAACATGGTGTTTAGCTTCAAAATAAGCAGAAGAGAAATTTTTTTGTTTTGTTTTTTTTATAATCTGCTCTATACACTCTGATAGTCCTAAAGCAACTTTTAAAAATACCAAATTAGAAAGAAACTATTCACACTACATGATGATTTTCCCAATAATGTTTTCAATGGCAAGAAATGTTGGCTTCAATTGAGAGCAGGTGTCCAATTTGAATCAGATGTCCAAATCAAGATAATGCTTGAATGTATCAGATAGTCAGAAACACTGGACATAAATATATCAGTGCGGTGGAGCTGATTTACCTGAGGAACAACATGTCATCCGAGTAGAGTCCATTGATGACCCCGCTCTCCTTTTCCAGAGCGAGCATGCTGATGTGGAGCTTCCTGGAGTGGAGAAAGTCCAGGATCACCTTGATGATTTCCACCTCCTTCACATTTATGGTTTCTTCGGCTGTCATGGTGATCACACTGGGAAGGACAGGAGCAGGGAAGCTAAATATGAAAGACAAGAAGCAACCAATGTCATAGGTGTCCTGCAATTCATATATTTTTTAAGTAATTTCAAGAAGGTAAGAACAACAACAGCCTGAGCTCCCTGCAGCAGGCTGGAGGGGAAATGAGTGAGAAAAACAAAAAAGACTAATTAAAATTGCATTTTATTCATCAACTTTTGTTAAGACAGCCATCTGTTTTCTGCCACTTTAGTTCTCAGCTGGGAACAGCTTAATATTTAAGCCTGAACAATCAGCCAGACCTAAACACAAATCACTCTAAAACTGTATATAAATGTCCCTTTTCACATTAAAAAGGTGAATAAATGGGCAGAAAAGTACCACTTAGCAAACTAGTTCATGTCTATTTCCATATTAGCAACAACGATCATATCAGGCAACAGGAAACTGCAAAAAAATAAAAAAAAATAAAAAAATACTTAAACGAGAATAAAAAAAAAAAATTTTCTGACTATTCTGATCAGACTATTTGAATAAATAAAAAAACAAAAAAAGGACAAAATTGATTTGGTGATGCAATAAAGTGAAAAACGATTTGCCTTCTTACACGTTTCTTTAGTTTTACTTTAAAATGTTTCAGATCAAACTCATTTAAATATCAAATAAATGGAGTAACAAAATGCAATTTTCAAATGATTTCATACATTAACCGAAAAAAAAGCTATAAAAACCAACATGGTCTTTAAAAATATATATATATATATATATAAGATGGGCCTTTAATAACTCGTTTTCTTCAGCCAAGTTTCTTCATTATTTTTCAATCGGGATCACTGACCTTAACTGAGGGAAGGGAGGCCTGTTCTGTTGTGATCAACAAACTGTGTACTATCCGTGTAACCTTTGTAAACCAACCAATCCAGTGAATGTTCAGGACTATTCTATGCTTTCTATATTTATGGAAAAAGACATACACTGTGGTTTGTCGGAGTCCCTAAGCCTTAAAAGCATTTTTGTAACCCTTTCTATACCGATAGGTATCTAGGACTGTTCTAGCCTGCTTCATGTGGTCAGCCAGGTTCCATTTAAGAGATTTCTAGGCATGGAATAAGTTTGGGTGTGGCTAGCAAAACTAGACCAAAAATTTGGGTGATCCCAGTTAATGATTAAACAAGGAGGTCAATTACATTTCCACAAGTAGTCAGTTTAAGTTAGTTATTTTTTTTTTCAACCAAAATAAATAATCTAATCTTTTCAAAAACTAGTTTTGTGTCTTTAGTCAAGTTATACGTGTCTAAGATCAAGATTTGTTTGATGGTTCCAGACATGCAAATTATACAAAAAAGCAACAAAAAAATGAAGCTACTAGGCAAGGAGAAAACACTTCTTCATGGCACAGTACCAAATCAACATGTGGAAGCCAAGGATGACCAATTCATCCAACAGAGACCATCTGACCTTGTCTATATTTAAAAGAACCACCCAGTCGTTCATTTTCAACAGGGTTATTTTCATATTGATCTCCCTCATCTTGCCGTTTCTTTTGCAGATGTTTGAGGTTGAAATGGTTTCACCAAGACTGCATGGGCGCGTTATTTCACAAGTCATTGTGTTTTAATGCAGACATAAATTTTACTGAACAAAACATACACTGCCGTCTATAACTTTAACCGTAGCAAATTATCAAATGTCAAACAAAGGAAATGCATATAGACAGTCTGATTTCTCCAATCAGGCAGATAATTATTTAAATTCCCAATGAGGAAAACATCCTTTCATCTTCTGGGTGGCGTTTCTAAATCTAGAAAACCGAGGCTGTGATTATACAGATTTACCAACTTACTTTAGAGTAGTGGTTTTCCCTTTTGATTAAATGTATTGCTTTCAAGCTTCTATGTGATTCATTTTTAACAAGATAGTGTAATTTTAGTTACTCTGTGTTTTGTAATTTAATCGTTAGCTTTAATACAGTGACTGCTGATTAAAAAAAAAAACACTAACTTGTCTAAAATTGGCACATATAAACGACAAACTGAGGAAATCATGCTGATTAGAGTTCATTGTCCATCTAAACTCAAAGATCAAGATAATAGATAGTTGGGTCAAGCAGAACAATAGCGCCGGTGACACATGTTGAATAGCTTTAATGCGAGTCGAAGTCCATATTTAAAGTACCTTAGAAAGAGATTCATGCACTTTCACACAGTTTTACACATTAAAAGCCTATAACTGGGATTTATTGGGAGTTAACATGAAACCCAAACAAGATGCATAATCATTAAGAGAAAGGAAAATTAAGTTTAAACAATTTACCAGCTATAAATGTAAACAGAGATAGAAAGCCTTAGTGCCCTGAACAGAACATCTCTATAGTCAAACATGGTGATGGCTGCATCATGCCGAGCGATACTATTGAGGCTGGTCAGAGTTGATGAAAAAATGGTTGTGGCCGCGTAAAGTGAAAGTCTGGAAGAAAACCTGCAAAATGCTATTTACCAGGCAGGTACTTAAAACAAAGCACAGACATGTGATAACGGTCAAAGCCCAAACATACAAGTATTTAAAAGACCAGAGTTCAAATGTTAAATGAAGAGGGTACATGTTTCACTCTGGGTATGGAAAAAACTTGTAGAGGTATAACCCTCAAAGACTTAAATGTGGCTGAATGGACAACTCAGACGTTTCTTTGAATTATCCAAACGTAACTAAATGTGGAAAAGGTAAGTAGTGTAAATCATCTTCCAAGACTGTGTGGGAAATTAAAAGACAACAGTCTGAGTGAGTCAGCCTGGTCATCAGAGGTTATCCAAAGTGTATGAATCAGTATCACTGCTTTACTTCTAGGACATGACAGATAATCGGGGTGTGATTTAGGTAGATTTGCTTTATAAAAATGAACTGGTCCTCATGTTGGTTTCCTTTCCCTTCAAGGGATCATAATGCTGGACTGGTACAGTGTGTTGGAACCTTAATTTTGTTTAACCTGGATGGAAAACAGGATATTTGCTCCCAAATGTAATTGTATGGATTTTAGGCGAACAAATCTTTCTAACAGAGCACGAACCGATGCTGTCGTTCATGTGTTTTGCTTATGAAGAAGAAAAAACGCCATTTAAACACAAGTTCCCTGTTAGAGAGCCTGGACCTGATGAAACAGGAGCCCAGCAGTTCTGCTAAGCTAGCCTGATACATGGTTAGCCAATAAGCATTAAAGCCGCACAGTTAAACAGCATAAGAAGCTTACGCTACTTGTTTGCTCTATGCGGGCACCGAACTTAGCTGGAGGATTAGAGCACAACCATTAAATGGCTAGTTCCTGTCAGCGCTTTCATACAAAGCTAATTTGAGCAGCGGTAGGAGGGGAGCTAGCCAGGGCCGAGGAGGGTGAGGCATCATCCGCTAGTTAGCTGGACTGGACGGGCGGGTTGACAGCTCCAAGCACAGCAACACCAAACACTCACCTGCTTCTGAAAATAACGAGGATGAAGACAGCGGTGTATATCCGCGCTATTCACAGGCGGTGTCACGGTGTTCCCCCCGGCAGCAGTTTTTTCGGGTCGCTCCTCCGTGACTGTATCCCTCCCCTCCTCTTGCTGGATGTTTCTCCGGCGCTGCGCTGACTGACTGCGGTCTCTGGAGCCGCCCTGCCCAGCCTGCAGAGCACCGCCTCCCCTCCCCTCCCTCCGTCCTCCACACACACTAACTTCAGACATAATTATGGGGTGTTTCTCTGAGCAGGGAAAGGAATAAATATTCATGAGGTCTATATGTAACAATAGCCTACATGCTCTGTCTGGGACACAGAGGCGTGCACAAGGGGTGCAGCTGAGGGGAACCTTTAACTTTACTATCCTGGGGGCAATGGACCTGATTTCAATGGTAAATCTATTACTAGGTCTGCAATTTTTATTTACCCAACTCTTCTACATTCACTAAACTGTAAAAAAAAGAATAATTATTATTTCCATTGTTAAAAATATACAGACTTGATGTATTTTCATAATAAATAAAAGCGTGGGAATGTGTGCTACTGCCCTGAATTCATTTTTTCGTTTTTAACCTATAATTCATACTTGCCAACCCACCCGATTTTCCCGGGAGACCACCCAAATTTCAGTGCCCCTCCCGAAAATCTCCCGAATTTCTCCCGATATTAGACGGGAGTCGCATCACATCTTTGGCGAAAAGTTGCTGTTTAGAATCAAAAATAGGTCACCTACGTGGTTCTTATTTCTATGAGGAAAACAATCAGTGACACAGGGCGCAGCAGCGAGCCGCAAGTTTTTAGAAGTCTTTGCATTTGGTCTGGCAAAAACCAACGTTAGTGTCAAAATCAACAGACTCATTGCTTTCTTAGTTTGTGCTGCGACCAAACTAAAAAAAATACTTTCTCACTCTCTCCTGACACAGAGTCTCCTACGATTTTTTGGACTGATTCCTAACCTCCTAAACTCCTCAGCGCTGCTGAGCAGAAGCATATCCAGGAGGTTAATAAAGAGGGGCTAAAAGGGCCCAGGATGGGACTGTAGCACCAAAATAAAAGCAAAGGTGTTCTTGTTGTGGGGACCCAATCTGAGCAGTCGTCATGTTAAAATTACAATTTAAGGTCATTTTATTTTGCTACGGTTTATGTGACAATGTGATATGAAAGCACATAAAAAAATCAATGCAACCTTTTTACACAAACGGTTTTTCACCAAAAAGTGGAGGGACTGTTTAATTTCTTAACTTACATTATTGCTGTCGACTGTTATTTTGTCAAACAAATAAATACTCTAAGATTCCAGTATTCTTAATAATTATACATATATATATATATAATTTTCTATTTTTTTAACCCTATATGCTATAACGTTAAGACCGTTTGATACAAAGTGAGGACATTTTGCCCGGTCCTCACTTTGGAGCCCTGTCAATGATGTCTACTACTTGGTTTTAGAGGTATGGTGTGAATTAGGTTTTAGTTATGGGTTAGGAATAGATCAGTAATGGTTATGGGTAGGAGAAGTGTCTGGGTTAGGCATAGTCCAGTCACTAATAAATGGAAGTTAATGAGGGTCTAATAGCAAAACAAGTATGTGTGTGTGTGTTGTTAATGTTGATTACTAGAGCGTAAGGGTCATAAACTAAAATATATAGTATGCATTTGTTAGCTTGAACATATTCATTTTAAATTAAAGAATTTAGCCTACCTGTTGTGCTGAATGTGCTTTATGGCAACAAGAGAAGCTCTCATGACTTACAACTGCAGTAGGGATCTCAGTGCATTTACATGCAGCAAGAGAAAGTCTTATCACGGCCTTATTCCGACTGAAACCCCACTTTTGAAATGCATATTAATACCTTAGCTCAACTTAAGTCGAACCCAACTGGATTTTGAGAAATCAGACTAAGGTACCCAGATAATGCGGTTTGAGAATTTCTCTGCATGTAAACGCCGACTGCTGGTCACAGAAACAAAAAATGCACACTGCACCTACATGCAGACCTCATTTATTGTAAAATTCACAATACATTTTACTTTTACTCAAGTAAAAATATACTGAAGTAGTGCTACTCTTACTTCAGTATAATTTGTTCTGTACCCACCTCTGAATCTCGGAAGGAAAAGTTAAGACATACCCTCTAGCTGGTGTTACTCTTTGGCTGAAATAGCTTCTTCTGAAAAATATTCTTTTAACTATCTACCAGTCTGAAGAAACTTTGACCCACTTTTCTATAGAGTTCTATGAGCTGTGTTATATTTGTGGGTTTTCTTGGATACAAAAGGCATTTCAGGTCACTTAATAGCATCTCTGTAAGAATAGAATCTGAGCTTTAACTTAGCCATTCAAGGAATTTCCACCTGTTTTCACCAAGTCCTTTGTGGCTTTATTGCTTTGTTTTGGGGTTCCTAGTATGTTTTGCTTTAGCTCTACTTTCCTATTCTTTTTTTACAGATGGTCACATTATGCTCAAATGTCCTCTGAAACACAACATAATCTTTGCTGGATTCTGTGATGACCTAGGCCAGGCATGCTGAGGGACAGAATCACGAAGGAAAGCATCCCAAAAACCTGACAGTTTAATCCCCACGCATCACAGAATGAGGTTATTTTCCTGGGATGCTGCATTTGGTTTACATCAAACAGAATCTGTTGTGTCCAAATACAGAAAATAAATCAGACTGGTCAAACCAAATGAATACTTTCAGATCAAACGTTTCTTCCTTGCATACCTCCCATGATAGTTGAGCAAAATTCTAGATTGTGAAGGCACACATTATTCCACCAACAGTAGCAAGAGCCTGCTGTATGTCCTGAGATGACATGAAGGTTTTTCATGACTCCTTTTAGATTCTCCCAAGTAAAGAATTGTTGGCAGTTTTTTAACATGTTGTCTACTTTGAGACCGTTGTTATATCCTTCTTTATAAATTTGACCTTAATTGACAATTTACCAAATTTGTAAGTAGTACATTTATGTTCCTCACGACCTTGCAAAGAAAAACGGCTATAGCCGATGGATGGATGGATTTACGCTGTGCCAACTCTAAAGTTTTACAGGCAATGTGTTTTTCCTCATCAAGTAATGGTTGTGTTCTTTTGTTAAAGCAATGGTACTAGTGATAATGTAATTTCCATGAAAAGGTGCTGGTTTCTCAGTGATACGGCTACTTTTCCATCACTCATAAAAATAACAAGCTTCAAATCATTAATGGCTAATAACATAAAACAAAGACAGGTTTAGAAAAAAAGTCGAGACAGACAGTGAAAACTGTTAAGAGTTGGCATTTTAATAAGACAGAATTTAAAAAAAACATATCAAGAAGAGTTCATGAAAATGTGACCATATTTTCCTGATTAAAAGCAAAATGAATTTAGAGCTGGAAAAAAAATAAAATCAATAGAACACTTCTGCCTTTAGCAACACTTTGCATTCAAGCACACACGTCCTTCAATAACTGTACTGCTTCATAAGTACACACTTCCAACCTGTAAATATCCTTACAAAAAATACTTCTTTTATGTCAAAATATATCTGTACATAGTCAACACATACTGAGAGGAATGTATGACGTAAAAATGTAACGGTAAGTGAAAAGCCCCGACCGTAACAGTGCAGAGGGTCTGGAACGGCAAGCGTGGACAAGGTCATCCTCGTATCTACAATGTAATCAGATTGCAGTCTGCATCTGACAGTGAGGACACAGCATATTATTGGGACATTTTAATTATTTGTTCACTCTGCAGCATAGTCAACAGTTAGTTTAAGTTACCACACACGCCAATGACACTGAGATTTCCATTTAGTTTATAACTCATGGTAGTATTTTCAGTAATGCTGTTGATGGATTGGACATTTTGCATGTGTAGCATAAGAAAAGGCCCCAGAAAAAACAACAACATACATAAACATGATAAATATAAAAGCTACTCAAATGCTACCAAGCGCTGTCTTTCTTACCTTGCTATTATATACAAAAAAAAAAGTAGCTTTTGTATGTGATGGATTGCCGTGGATTTCAGATAAAACATGCGGTGCATTTCAATGTAACTTGAAAGCTATATGAAAATTGAATAAATTAAAGTCTATTGCAGGTGATTTCCAGAACCATTTGATGGTACTCCATACACTCATCATTGCACACTTATGTTAACTAACTGCAATCTCCACTTGAGGTGTGCTTGACACGCTGGTTGGCACTTCACTGTATATGCACACACACATTTAGAGAAAATGAACCTGTTTATAGTGTCGTCAATCACATATACAAAGGCGAAGAAGTAAAGGAAACAAAATCAAGCCTGTAAAGCCGCTGTAGTCGCATCAAATGCTGCCTCTGATCACAAAGTCGACTGACAGGTCACCACAAAGGGGGCCTAATCTGATCTCAGAGCAGTGTGTACAGACAACAAAAAGATGCTTTAGACAGGCACAAAATGACACCAACACCCACTGCGCATCCATGTGACACAGAACAAGCATAAGGCTACAGATGATTAACGGAGAGAACCCAAAGTGTCTCTGAGAGGCGTGACATTCAGTGCTTCAGTGGTTCAGCTTGGTAAGGCATAGGCTCACCTGGTATCATCTTTTCTCCCTCTTTTCTTTTTTTTTTGGCACATGAGAACATGGATACACATGCTGACAAGAACACACTCGTGCCTCACTGAAAGTAGCGTCATGGCCAGCTCTGTGTTACTTTTATGTCTGATAATGTATTTCAACATTCCAGTTGTGATTTTTCAGGAAAGGTTACTGGTGTTTCTCTAATAAAAAATAAACCAAACCAAAAACATCCAACATTTTTCTGTTGGTTTCAACAGAGCATGTCCAAAAGCTGCCCCATCACCTGGCACTACTTTGGGTGTTTCTTGGGTGTCCCCTGCTTCTTGGTTTGCCACAGGTGGCTGGCAATGGTAATGGCGTCCACGCTGGCAGACATGGTTTTAGCTGGGATCTTGCTGAACTGCTTCCTGTCCGAGTTGTACTTGTACAGAGCTTCGATCATCTTGATGGTAATAGTTTTTGGGCCGATGCCAGCCAGCTTGGCGATCTCCTCCGTTTCTGGGCAGTACGTGTAAACGGACCTGAACTGGCACCCAGAATCACGGAACAACACAAGGAAGTTATTGGCTTCAGATTTCTCCATTTCCTGCAAGAGATGAGAATGAAAATATATTTCTTAATTTGCTTAACAGTCAATGTTAGCTTTCTGTTCTGCTCACAGTGACCGAGTTTCGATGAAACCACCCAACGACCGGTGGAAGTCCAGTCCTCAAGATCTACCGTCCTGCAACTTTTAGATGTCTCCCTTTTCCAAAACACCTAAAAAAATGGCTTACCAGAATCTAACTCTGCAGACGCCTGTTGACAAGGCATTCATTGGATTCAGGTTTGTAGAGGCAGGGATGGATCTAAAAGTTACAGGATTGTAGATGCCGGGAACTGGACTTTGGCATTCCTGCTATGGATGTTTTGGGGCTATAGTAACTGCAATGCCTCAAATGGGGAACTAGGACAGGACCTGCAGAGGGGAAGACCAGTCAGTAGGTCCCAAATTTAGGCAAGGGAACTAGGGCCTGTTTCCCCAACCTACATGGAAAAGCTTACTTCACTGAGTTAGAAAGGAGGATCTGATTGATTATCGGACCTTGTATTTAGGCGAAGCAGTGTGGTTTTTGCATAGACTGTAAAAAAGAATAGACAGCGCCTCCTCACTCCTCCCCGTTTACCAGAATGACTTTCATGGGGGAATTCATGGCGGATTCACAGACTCCTCCTCCCCAGCTCTGACAAAGCATGTTCCTAAAACGGGCATAGGGGCGGGATCTTCACTGACTCTGCCTTAGCGGGGCGTGTATGGGTGTGTAGTTCGGTCGTAATCACGCCCATTCTGCTACTTCGTCTTTAGCTCTGATACTAAACTTGGCTAACTAAGCCAAAGGCTAATAGCCCCATGCCTGACTGCTGCCGTATCTGCTCTCCTACGACGGTTCTCCTATTTCTCAAACCTCAAAAGGTAAGAACTAGTAACTTGAAATAATTATTAAAATGTAGTGTTACTATACTTAAAGTCCAACGAAACAGCCTGTCAATCAAAGTCCCCTCATTAATTATGCAAGATATCAAAAAATTATCTTACCAAAACCAGCCTGGTGCCTATGTTTTTGACGAGGCCAGCGTTATCTCAGGAAGAATGTGTAGCCATAGAAAGTTTTAAAAAAATATGAAACCTGGCATTAAAGTTGTTTTTAACGTGTCTAAAGTCCAATGCTTTTCAATGGGGGCCTAGCGGCCAAATGGAGGTACTACAGCAATGGAGGAGCAATGGCGGCCTCCATGGTATGCGGTCACAAAGCAGAGCAGCCAGGGGCCATTGGGTTTTTATCCCTCCTGTGGAATAGTGGATCATAGTATGGGTATACTGTCAAGGGCTATCAGCCACTCATGAATTATCAGCTCAGAGATTAGCGATTTTCCATGTGTAGGTGCCTCCACCAGAGCTGCCCCATGTCCCAGGTCCTGGTTATTGACAAGGATCTAAATATGTATTTGTTTGAATGGGGAATGTGTACAGATTGAAAACTTTTAGGTCCCATCTTGGCATTTTTGCAGATAAAGTCATTCTTTTGATGTCTTCAATTAGTCAACCTGCCTTCAACCTACACCTGAAGCTGAGTGTGAAACCCTAAGTATGAGTCGGCTCGTTCAAGTCTGAGGCTATGGTGCGCCAAAAAAAGGAAGAAAAAACAAAGATGGATTATCTCACTCAGGTCAGAGATCAGTTGCCACCTACATAAGACAAATTTAAGTATCTAGGTATTCGGTCTGCAGTACTGTGCCAGTCTGTTGAGGTGTAAAAAAGAGCGGAGTGATGAAGCAAAATTCCTTGATTTACCCGTATTTGTTCTGACCCCCAACCTTTGGCCTTGAGATCATGAAGAAAAAAAAAAGATTCCCAGATACAACTTTTCATTATTGGGTAGCTGGGCTCATCTTTAGAGACTAGATGTGGATTTACATCATGCAGGGGAATTTAAAGAAGAGTTGTTGCTCCTCCACATTTTGAAAGAGCCAAATGGGGTGGGTTCAAGGACGTCATGATGCTTCCTAAACGTCCCATTTAGAACTTTTTCAGGGACATCTAATGACTCTGGATCAGAACAGGAACTTGCTACAGAAACTGTGTAACTCTCAGGATCCCCTAATGTAACCAAATCTTTAGGTTTCCTTCATGAACCTTCATTGACTTATTTCCCCATCTCGCAGATGAGGACACAAAGGAGGATGGATGATTCTGTGACGTTAGGTCCAGAAATTAGAACCAAAGAAAAATGCTCATTAATTGTATTATAGGCTGCACGGTGGTGCAGTGGTTAGCACTGTTGCCTTGCAGCAAGAAGGTTGTGGGTTCATATCCCAGCCCAGGGCCTTTCTGCATGGAGTTTGCATGTTCTCCCCGTGCATGCGTGGGTTCCCTCCAGGTACTCCGGCTTCCTCCCACAGTCCAAAAACATGAATGTCAGGTTAATTGATGTCACCAAATTGTCCTTAGGTGTGAGTGTGATGGTTGTTTGTCCTGTTTGTCCTGCCCTGTGATGGACTGGCGACCTGTCCAGGGTGTACCCCGCCTCTCGCCCGTTGACAGCTGGAGATAGGCACCAGCACCCCCGTGACCCATTAAGGATTAAGCGGTAAAGAAAATGGATGGATGGAATTGTATTATAACCAGTTTTCCTACTTTAATAAAGGCCATCTGTATGTAATATTTGCCTGATCTTTATACATTTCCGGAATAACTTGGTGTAAGTGAGAATAGACAAAGAAAGTCATAAAATGTATGTATAACTTAAACTCTCAGCTAAACACACACAGATACAGGACATACATCAATTATCTTGTTTTTCTGCCCTTCGTTGACTTTGCCAGCTAGGCAGCAGTGAGCCAGGGCATTCTGGATGATGTGCTTGTTGGATTTAGCACTAGGCTCCCTGTACAGTTTGGGTCCTGAAGGAAGAAAGGGTGAGAGAGCAAAAATTAAACGTCCGCTATATAAATGGACCAAAAAGAAGAAGAAGCTTGACATTTCTCTCCACCTCTACCTGTGTACTCCGTGTTGGAGGGAGTGGAGGAAGTGGTTGAGTCGTTTTCCCAATCTTTCTCTCCATTACGGCTGCCGGCCGAAGGACAAGACGAAAAACCCTCTGCGGAGTCTGGCCTGACGGCAACCAACAAATAAACAAAGACGAAACAACAATCACAGCAAGGACGGACAAAGACAACCACATAGCAGATATCACCACACACAGACATGCACAGAAACACAGAGATGGGTCAAAGGGAGATCAAAATATTGTGACACAGTTCTCCAAAGTCTGCCTGTTCACTTGCATCGCATCATGGTGAAACAGTCTAGTGAAGCTGGGCCGTGTTCAACCAAGCAAAGCAAAGTGGCCGGCTTCATGGTTACAGAGAGAATCATGAAGGAAACAGCAAGCACACAGCTAAAACGTAAAGCAGAGAGCAAATGATACAGGGAAAAGAAGACGAGGTGGAAAAAGCTCTGCAGCCTGCGTCTGATGAACCGTCGTAAAAACACAAAAACTACAGTGGAGCAAAGACTGTATTCCAGTCAGTAAATTACGCCGTTAACTTGTTTGAAATTATAACAAAATTAAGGCCAATACTAAATAAAATGAAGCAGCAACATATCTACACAGAATTACATTTAAAAGAGCTTTAACTTAATTTCTGAGTGTTACTAACCTTCCCTTTCTGTCTTTGGGAGAGCTTAAAAAAAACGGGATATGGGCGGAAGCTAGTTTGTGTCTTCTGAAAGATGCATGCAGAGCAGAAGGAGAAGAAGGAGCAGAAAGGGGAAAAAAACAGAATCAAACTGTAGTAGATTCTTCTATGGCTCGCACGTTAAAATCACCAGGTTGAGTGATGTTTGATATCAAGGGGAGTACAGGATTTGTTTGTTAGGCTTGTTATGCACAGAAAGAGGGTCGAAAAGAAACCTTTTTATATCCTTTTAAAACTGATTAACACATTTTTAGCTTATAGGCAGTTTTTAACTTTTTCACATAATGAGAAATGTCAAGGTTTTATTGAGATTTTATGTGACAGGAAGATTAAAGAGGGTTTTGTCAGAAAATAGGTGCCCTGGTCATATGAACCCAAAATCCAACCTTTTGATCCCGTCTCTGGGGGGACGCTAAAGCTTTACATAAGTCTTGTACCCACAGGGAGGCATGGTGGTGGAGGTATCGTGGTGTGGGGTTGGGGACACTTAATGTGGTTATGAGTTGAGGGGAAGATGGATGGGGTTAAAGACATGGGAACCTTGGAAGGAAACCTAGTATAAGCTGCAAAAGTCTGGAAAATGAGGTAGAGGTTCACCATCTAACAGAACCATGATATTGAACATGCAGCCAGAGCTCAAATAGTCCAGAAACGACCCAGTCAAAGCCCAGACCTAAATCCAATTGAGAGTCTTTGGCAAGGCTTAAAGGGGGGGGGGGGGCGTCTTAAATATTTCACCATCCAGTCTAACTGAGCTATTTTGTGAACAAGAATGGACAAAACCGTAGGCCTTTAGATCTGCTTAGCTGTGTTATGCACTCCTTAGTGTTGGTCTATCACATAAAATTTCGATAAAATACAGTTACTTTGGTGTTCTAACACAACAAAACGTGAGAAATTATCTTTAGTTTGGATTTGGGATTCACAAATCAATTAATGTCTAGTCGGTTTGTTTCTTACCTGTTGTTCTTCCTGTTATCTGGCTGGTCTCGGTCATTGTCAGCCAGATTTAGGGACGCCAAAGAGACGCTTGAGACAGAAAAGCCCCGAGGACGCACACCTGCAGTAAAGTCGCACAACGAATCAGGACGGATCAGCATGAGACGCTCAGTGAAAGCACTTTTGTGTCTGTGCTTTGTGAGTCATTCACCTGTCGCTCTCACAGGAGGAGTAGATGACTCCAGGACGTCCCTGTGGATGGACTTGGGCCGCTGCTTTTTCTTGAGACTTCCACCTCGAGGCTTGATGACCTCATCCATGTCCTCCATCAGCTTGAGCTGCTTCCTTCTCATAAATTCATTCTTGATGTAATCCCTCCTAGCCTTCTCTTCATCCTTCTTCTGTTGCTCTTCCTCTGCTTTTAGCCTGTACGATAACAACAAAACGTGTACTGGAGACTGAACACTCAAGTTGAAAAGAAGAGCCATCTGGAGTCGTTTTTTTTCTGGACACAATGAGATGCAGAGAGGACACACCGTGCGGCTTCTTTCTTCTGCTCCTGGTCCAGCTCCTGCTGTTGCCTCCTCTCCTGAGCTTCCTTTTCCCTCCGAAGCCTCTTCTCCAGCAGAGCTGCTTTCTTTGCTGCCATGTCCTCTTCTGCTTTCATGTCATCCTGGTGTTGAAAGAGAACATGCATGGATAAATGGAACATTTATACACACCTTTAATGTTTCTATTCTGAAGGTTACCTCGAAGACAATTTGTTGATCAGATAACATCTTAGCCTGATCAACGCCGATCAATGACTTGCCAGTATGAAACTAAACACTCCAATCTTTTTCAATCTATCAATATACCATTTATAAATGCTACCAGGACACGGAAGCTGGGAGCGAGTGCAGAATACTGAAATATAGCAATTTACAGTTAGTTGTTTGAAACCAATAAGGAGAGAGCTAAAAAATGAATTTCTTAAGAGGTGTCCTGAAATGTTTATTTCTTTTTGAGGCTGCATAGACAGATAATTCTTCTTGTACTGAAAATGGTCATAAAATGCATCCCACTGAATAGCAGTATCTTTTCAAAACTTCTGGGTCCCACTGACTGAAGTGTCTTGTAGTAACCATTTATGGTGGTACCTGTGAAGTTGAAGTAGAAGAAAAAACAAATCCAAAAGCATATTTTATTAAAAAAGGGCTTAGAATGAAGAGGTATTCTAAAATCCTTGTGGAGAAGATACACTGCCTGAACAATAAAAAAAATGGCGCCACGTGGATTTAACAAAGGAAATAGGTACGAGCCTCCTAATCGATAATTACTGCATGGGCGATTATCTTTCAGCTAGCAAAAAGTTATTTAACTCCAACTGGTGCATTGGGTTACTTCTTATTTCATAAACAACTACGTCAAATGACACATCTTGTGGTCGTGGAAAAGATGTTAGTGTTTTTGCGAGGGGTCAAATCATTGGCATGCATCAAGCAAAGAAAACATCTAAGTAAATTACAGAAATGAATAAAATTGGGTTAAGAAATGCTGAACGCATTATTAAAAAGTGAAAGGACAGTGAGGACCCATTGTCTTCGAGGAATAAATGTGGCCTTAAAAAAACCCCATGAATGATTCTAATCGCCAAACACTTAAATGTTTGGTGAAATCAAATTGAAGAAAAATAACATTGTAACTCAGGGCTATGTTTAATAGTGAAACTAAGAGCATTTCCACACATACATTGTGAAAGGAACTCAGGGGATTGGGACTGAACAACTGTGTAACCATAAGAAAACCACTAATCACTGGAGCAAATCAGAAAAAAAGGCTTCAATTTGCTAAGGAGCATAAAGATTGTACACAGGAGCAATGGAATAAGGTCATCCAGATTTACCCCATTCCAGAGTGATGGAGTTATCAGGGTAAGAAGAGGGCCGGATGAAGTGATGCACCCATCATGCCCGGTGCATATGCTGCATAAGCCTGTCGGGGCAGTACCATGATCTGGGGTTGCTGCAGTTCGTCAGGTCGAGGTTCAGCAACAGTATGTGCTCCAAGAATGAGGTCAGCTAAATACCTGAATATACTGAATGACCAGGTTATTCCATCAAGTTTGTTTTTTTTCTTCACTGATGGCATGGACATATTCCAAGATGACAATGCCAGGATTAATCGGGCTCAAATCGTGTTCATGGAGAATGGGACATCATTTTCACACATGTATTGGCAACCACAGGTTCCAGACCTTAATCCCATTTAGAATCTTTGGGATGTGCTGAAGAAGGCTTTGTGCAGCGGTCAGACTCAACCATCATAAATGCAAGATCTTGGTGAAAAATTATTGCAACACTGGATGGGAATAAATCTTGTGACATTGGAGAAGCTTGCCAAAACAATGCAAAACAGAATGCATGCTGTAATTGAAGCTAAAGGTGGTCCAACAAAATATGAGACTGTGTGACCTTTTATTTGGCCAGACAGTATATATAGATCCATGTGCTTTACAGTACATCTCTTCCTAAAAGCAGTATAGCTCACCTTACTAAGTTATTGCAGTTCTGTTTTTGACACAGTAGTATGACAGCAATTCAAAACCTGATAGAGGGGAGAACTAAAGAGACCAAAAGGAAGTGCAAGTCTTTCTTTCAAAAAAAACCCTGCAAACATCTTTATTACGTGCTTTTTTTTTAAATGTCAGTGTATTCTATCTTGTCGCTCAAATCAGGAGCTACAAAGCCTCAGAAATTCTGTTCACAAACAAATACGAAAAGTCTTCAGTAGTTAGTAGAGATGTCACGGTTACTGGTGTAGCGGTAAACTCTGGTAAAAATTTTTACAATAATAATTACAGTCTTGTTTTAAAAAAAATATCTTGGTGGATTACCGCATCCACGGTGTACGACGGTGAGCCTTACAAGCCACAGTCTCATCTGCTGAGTGGCCACAAATACGCAATTTGTAGTCACCAACCAAAACTTTCTCTAAGCTAAAATGATGGCAGAAGAATGGACATTTATCAGCAATCAAAAAAGACAAAGTCAGAAGTATGGACATATTTTGGGTATTTGAAGAATACTGAGGGACAGTTGATAGAAGACAGCTGTCCTGTTTGCAGAACATGCAGGAAAAAAACGTTTAACCTCATCACACATCTGCGTGAATATCAGCCACAACTCTACAGCCAAAGCAAGGTATGTTAGCATTATCATTTTAGCTGAAATGCATGATGCAAAAGCAGTGTCTCGGATCCTTCCATATTCAAATGATGCTATGCATTAAGGGGCTCCAAGGGGGCCTTGAACTTCTTATAATATATCCTAATTCAAACCTCGACTACTCCCAAATGTTCCTGACAAAAAAGCTATGTTCATGCTTAACCCTTGTTCCTTTACTTTGATATGAAAAGTTGCACTTTTGATAAGCCATTGTCTGAATTATTTTAATTGTAATAAACACTGTTAAACTTTTTGAAATCTATTACAGTTTGTGTAGAACAATTTATGCTTTCTGAACATATTCAACACCTTTTGAAAAAAGTTACTGAAAACCTTAATAATTTTGGTCACAGTAACCATGAAGTTAAATTTTCACACCGTGACAACCCTAGTAATTATTAGTAGTTTCACGGTCATTGGGTCAGATCTGATGAAAAAATAGTTAATTAATTCCTCCTGTCAGGTGTCTTCCCCCAGGCTTTAAGAACAGCAGTTATCAAACCCCAACTAAAGAAAAACAACCCAGACAACACCTTAATGCAGAACTACAGGCCAATCTCTAATCTCTTGTTCATCAACAAGATTATTGAAAAAGCTCTTTCAACAGTTAAATAAAGCTTTTATATTTATCAGACTTGTTTTTGTATTTAGTTTTCAATGACTGACATAAATACTGTGGATACGAGAATCTGTTGGACCTCAGTGCAGCATTTTACTCTGTTGATCGTGATATATTATTTAAATGACCGGAGAGCTGGGTCAGACTTTCTGGTACAGTCCTGTGCTGGTTTGACTCCTACCTAAAGAACAAGAACAGGGTGTACCATATTTTTCTCCAGCTAAATCGAAACAAAACTGAAGTAATTATTTTTGGACCATTAAGAAGAACCATTAAGATTCAGCACACAGCTTCAATTAATACAAGTAGAAGCTGCTGATCAGGTGCGTAATCTAGGAGTAATGAACTCAGAGTTGAACTTCCAGGGTGATACGAAAGCAATAACAAGGTCAGCCTTCTATCAACCGAAGAACATTTCTAGGATTGAAGGACTGATGTCACAACAGGACCTTGAAAAACTCCTCCATGTGTTATGTCTATTTGGAACATAACACATGGAACGTCCTGCCAGGTCTATCCAAAAATCAAACAGCTGCAGATGATCCAGAACGCTGCTGCTAGGGTCCTGATTAGAACCAGGACATTTGAGCACAACCCCCTTAGTTCTAATGTCCTTACACTGGCTCCTTGTAGCTCAGGGCATAGACTATGCTGCCCTTATCTCAAACAACCTTCCAAACACCTGCAGAGCTGCTGCAGTTTCTTTAAATCAAAGCTAAAAACTCAATGTGTTCAGAGCTGCCTTTGAGTAAGTGAATATCAATAGCCGGAATGCCATGTTTTAATGTGTATGCTTTTACTCTATTTTATCCCCTAACGATGTAAAGCAGCTTGTTATTGAAAGGGTGCCATTTAAATAAACTTGCCTTGGCTTTGCCTTAGTGCAACCCCCTTTCCACGATTTTTTAAACCTATTTTCTTTAGGGGTAATTAGAGCATGTAGGGCTCCAACTCACCTTAAAAAAGAATCCACAGCACATCTTTTGGTCGTCTCCAAAGGTTTCTTCTCCCGTTTCTCCCTCCTCTTTGGTTTGTGGACCTCGGCCACCTGGAGGCTTTAGCCGAGACAGAGGCACATTTACTAGGTCCTTCCTTTCCTGGGTGTCATCTTGACTTTGGCTAACAAGTCCGCCTTTGATCTCTGAGACTGGCTGGCAAAAAATCTCTATCTTTGACTCTTCTTTAAATCCTGTCCTGTCCTTAATTTGTTTATTTATCTTTTCTTTCGCTTCTTCTTCATTACTTCTCTTTGCTACGGTTTCCTCTTTTGTCTTAGAGTCATCTTTCTCGTCCTTGAGGTCTTGGTTGTGTCTTTCCTTGAGCCCCTCATCGTGGCCCAGGTAGGCAAAAGGACTCTGCTGGGTTTGACTGGAGTTGAAGCGCCTCAGTCTGGGGAGGCTGTCCACCGAGGTGAGAGTGTTGAGCATTCGGCTGAGGGGGGGGACCTTTAGATCGTTCGGACGGGGAGTTCGAGGCGTTCTGGCATGAAACGAGGCCGGCCGTCGTTTGATGCCAGCAGGCGAACGATTGGGGGCACGTGGGGATCCAGAAGAGGATAGGATCGGCGACAAGGAGCCCACCGAACCTCGGCCTGATCCTCTGCCTGTTACACTGCTGCTTCGTAACTCGCGGAGCTGCCTGTGTGCATCAAGGAATAAAAACAGTAATGGGATGCTTGCTTTTCAATCACCTCTTCGATGGATTTGGCAATAAGGGGTACCTGTGTGGAGACGGAGCAGGTGGTGGGATCACCCAGGCCTGTTGCTGCTGGTCTCTCATGGCCATGATCTTCTCCTGCTGCTGGGCCAAGCGCTGCATCTCAGTCTGCAGGAAGCCCAGCGACGTGTTCAACCTTTCAACGGACCGTGTGTATTCGGCAAGGTCGACCTCGCCAGGGGTCATGCCTTATGACCACCAACAAAAACAAGTAAATACAAAACTCTAAATAAATCATCATCACAAAAGCCAAGTCAGGTGAGCTAAAAAAAAGAAGAAAAGAAGAAAAAGGAGAAGCATGCAAACGTTACCCACCCCCACCATCTTCGCATGGAGATTTTGGAGCTGCTCCGTCAGGCTTGCACCTCTCCACTTGCTCCACACGGTCCTCCTTTGAGGAGGCGATAGGTTCGGGTGAAGGTGTTTCTGTCCCACCTGAGTTTGGACTCAGTGGGGCTGTGACTCCTTTCCTTTTCACCACATTCAGGAAGGCTGTTCTACCCATTTTCTGGCGGTGCCTGGTGAAAGCTGCCTCTACCTAAAAATTGGGAAGAAACTGGAATTAGATTTTAAACCACACCTGGGATTTCTCTTGTGAGACAAGGCTGCATACCTTTTTCTTTTGAGCTTCAATGGCTCTGCGTTTTTCTTCAAGTTTCATTCTCAGCTGAATCATCTCTGATGCTATGAAGTGGGAGGGGTCTCTAGATGATGGGGTAGCTGGAGAAGTCGAAGTGATTGGCAGGGGAGGTGTGGAAAACTAGGGAAAATGAAGTGTTAATGCCAAACATTTAATTATCATCAAAATTGTAGTAAAATCAGTATTTCTGCTTCTACACAGGGCAGTATTTGAAAAAGTATTTCGCCCTTACAGATTTTTTTCTGTTTTGGCTGCTTTCCAATTATTTAATTTAGCAAAGAAAAGAACTATTAAACAAAACTTGCCCCAATGTGAAAATTACAACTGTCCATCTTAATACACTATGAACTAACCAATCCACCATTTTTAAGTTCCTTTTTACCAACCAAACCCTGGTTTGGTTGATGCCAGACCTGTATAAATTAAGATGTCACTTAGATAGAACCAGAAAACATAGAGTAGACTAAAAGATCTTAAAAGGCAAATGATAAAGCCACGCACAAAGGGTTACGAACCCTAAGGCCTTAGGACTCCAGTGAGTCCGAGCGATAATCCACAAATGGATCAGAGGTAAACTTTCACAGGAAAAAAATTACTCAGATTGCACAACTCCTCCAGGAAGTGTCAAAAAACCTGCAGTACTGTAGGCCCTTACTTGCCTCAGTTAAGATCAGGGATTAACATTCAACAGTAAAAGAAGACACCCATCAATTCATCATTCATGTGCCTCCTGTAGCTTCAGTGTTCATACGAAAAGAAAGAGACAGATTAAGAATGGCATCCATGAGAGTGTTCCAATGACTTTAAAGTCTCTTTCACATTTGTCAAAAAGCATTTAGATGAACCTAAGACATTGGGGAAAATAATCTGTCCACTGTCTGAATAAAACTCAAACATTTTGAAAGGTGTGTGAACAATTAGATCCCACGCAAAACTTCAGCCATCAGTTTGTGATACTACTGCAGGTAGTTAATGTTAGGCAATCCTCCAGTGTGGCTGAAATAAAACCATTTTGCAAAGAAGGGAGAACAAACTCCCCCACCGACAAAGCAATGCGAGAAAAAAAAAAAATCTATACTTGGTTATAAGGGTTTTCCATTAATAACGGGTATATGATACCAGTCCCTTTTCAGTAACTATTATGCTGGGATTAGGGTGAGGCTTTTGTGGTAACATAATGATAGGATAGTTTTTTTCCCCCTTTAATAAAATAAATATTCTGAAAACTGCTTTTTGTTTTTACTTGGGTTATTTTTAGGGAAGATGGAATTTTTTTTGATGGTCTGGACCATTTAAATCGGATAAAAAAAGCTAAACTAGAAATAAAATTGTGGGGCACCACTGTATATTAGCAAATATCTGTGAGAAGTGAAAAAATTATGGAAAAACCTGAGAGGAAGTAGTTCGGGCTGAGTGGGTGTACGGTACATTGAGATCAGAGCTGTCTGGAGTGGTGGTTCCTCCACTGCTTCTTCCCTCCAACTTCCTGAACTTCTGCTCTGCAAAGCTGGTCATCCGCACCAGACCCCCACCTGAACCACCTGAGGAAGAGGCGGGACTGTCTGTATAAGACCTAGGGAGCGTGGGTGCAGAGCTGGGACAGGGGCCGCCTCGGTCGCCTCCGTCTCCCCGTTCAACCTCAGCATTGGCTTCCACTCCTTCCTTGTGTCCTCCTTCCCTGCTCCTCTCCTGCCTACCAGGCAGTGGACACGACCGTGTCAGGGCCTCACAGTCTGGATCTATATCCGAATAGTCTCTCAGAGACGAGGAGTCCTCATCCAAACTTTGGATGTCTTCCGTCCGCACATGGATGCCTGTGTCAACTTCATCCGTGGATGCAGAGTTGGGTTCTCGGTCGTTAACCCGAGCCTTCGCAGAACCATGGTCCTCTCCTGGGGCTTGAGCCCCTGGAGGGTCTGAAGGGTCTGCATCATGCAGAAAAAAGCCATTGTCTCCATCTCCAACACCGAGGCTGGCATGGGGCCTTTCTGTATCGTGGATGATCTTGAGGGCCTCCTCAATGCTTGGAGGAGTTGATGGACTGATGTGGCCAGAGTGGTTCCCTTGGTACTTACTGGGGCTGCTGTCTGGTAAGATTCCATTAGGGTACCTAGAGAAAGATCCAGGTAAATTAGAACCTTTAGACTGAATATTGAAAAAAATACTACTTCAACGTAATTTTTTTAAATACTCTCGAAGAACAAACAAAAAAACACTAAAGGTTGTTTGTATCTGAACAACACTAAAATGCTTTTTTGAACTATATTTTTACCATTGTTCCACCAGTAATTTTGTAAAAAACTATTAACATAAGATTTTTTTCATCTGTCAATGGAAAATTTTTAAATGGTAGATTTTGTCTCAAAAAAATATTATATTATAATTAGAATACAGAAAAGAAATCATATCTATTTCAAACCGTTTTCCTCATCTCTACCGGGAGTGAAAATTTGCCAATGTGTATTTAGCTTACTCCAACTTGTTTTATCCTTAAGGTCACTAACAGATAAGACTTTCATCTTTTTCCAGTAGAACGTAGAACCTGAGATTCAAATGGGGGTTATTTTGACACCAACCAAAACATGTTTTTCAGAGCCAATTGCACTGGACATTGTTTCGTTGTTCTTATCTTTAAATGGATGAACTCCCCAATATTAGATTACATTTTACTGAAATTAAGCCAATTTTCACCTTGATAGGTGACCATTCAAAAATTTGAACATATCATTCTCCAGTAAGAGACCACACTACCGCTAAGTGCTAACAGGCTACCCTACTTTCACTATGAGTGAGGTGAAAGAAAAAGTCAAATGAAGAAAAGGTGTAAAAATAAATAAAAGTTAAACGGCAAACTGTGCTCTCTAATAAAGATGTCTTTCTTTCATTCAGGCAGCTACTTTTAAACAGTTAGTAAAAAAAAAACACACAGGTAAATGTACTTTTTTATCCTTTATCCTTTAACCTATTATGAAACTTAAAAAAGTTATTTATTGCTCCTCACGAAAGTTTAGAACAGTTTGAAATGGTTATCAGAAAGTCAAATGTCGGCGACAGCAGAAGTCTGGAGCAAAACGAATGGTGTATTTGTAATCATACAGGCACTTTTTTTAACAATCTCAGTTTTAATTTACCCTGCAGGTGGTTGCATTAATATGATGCAGTTAAACAACCTGTGAAAGTCGTATTTAAAACCCATTCTTCGTCCGCACCTGCTTTGGTTCTTGATAGAGAAAGTGTTGTGCCGTCCCAAGGGTTTGTGTGAAGCAAAGTCGTCATCTTCCTCTGGGATCTGTCTGCCCTGACCGTTCACATCGACTGGCGTAAGGGAGGGGTGACGTTTCATGCCTCCTCGGGGTGCATAATGAACTTTGAACCCCAGACCATCAGTACTGGCTGAGCGGGTCATACCGCGGGGAGCCTCCAAGGGCAGCAACTTTGGGTCTCCATCCAGGGGGATCTCAAAAGAGATTCCCCGTGAGGAGGAGCTGAAAAACAAGAAGAGAATGAAATGTGTTGTCAGTAGAAAAAGAAAGAGACAGTTATAAAATGTAGATCACTGAGGGCTTGGTTATCATACCAGCTTCATACACTCACTGTTTTTCTTTGGGCCACGTCCCGACACAACCGTCAACATAGGACATGGAGGTAGATCTCTTCATTAGGCCTGTTAGATATTGAGGAACTTTTTAGTCTTAAATGATCAAATAACCCTTTTATTTTTGATTGAAAGACATAGCAACTGCATCTGTGGAGGTTAAAGTGTAACTGAACCCCATGAAAAAGCATCATCCCGCCCCCAGGCAACATTTGAAAAACTCTACCAAAGTGGGCAGGACCAGGAGACAGGGAGGGGCATGGCCAAGAGTGGAGGATGAGCGTGAAGGGGGGATGCCATAGTTCAGTCATGGCTGGACTATAGCATCCTGCCACCGAGCTCCGTAATGCCTCTATGTACCTATGGTAAAGGGAGAAATGAGGTCTCTTCTCTACCATCCACCATAGGTAAAGAGAGGCTTTATGGAGCGAAGCGGCCAAACGACGCATCAGTTCGAGCTGTTGGCTCAGGGCGCTGAGTCAGTGCTGCCTGAAGCCAGCAGCACGTACTGTAGCAAACACGCACAAATAGCATAGCGTTAGCATCGATGCAAAGTAGCTTCGGAGGGAACTTCCTACGCTTTTTTTTTTCCTTATTCACGGTGTGTTTAAAACATATAGGTTATAACTTATGGCTTTAAACCACTTCGACGTTGTGGTCCTCAAAAGTGCGATTTACGGATTTCAGCTTCTCCGTTTCTCTCAGTATGCTTCTGTGAGCAAACGTAGCACACAAGATGAGCAATTTCAAGATGGGGCGGGGTGAGTGTGTCTGAGAGAGGGAGACCATGCCTGTGATGTAGACATGAACTGTCATGTACCAATCAGAAAATTCAAATGCCGTACCACACAATGACCATGAAACGCAGCACTAAGATGTGTTTAGACCAAAAATGTGGAATTTAACAAGTTTACATGAAAATGTCAAATATATGCCCTTAAACTGAAAAATTGCATTGGTAAAAACCCATTTATATAGTTTATAAGCAAAAAAAAAAAATGGTTTTGGGGTTTAGTTACACTTTAAGGAAGGATACAGACAATCTAATTTTTACAACGTTTTTACAAAGAGGAATGTCTTATAACAGTTTTTTTTCTTGCGTGTTTCTATGCATTTTAGTGCTTCACATGTGTCGTCCAGACTTTAATCCCAGAAGTATTTTGTAACTCAGTTACACTTTGCACCACATTAGCCCTGTTATTTTATTTATTACTGGTGTGAAGCTGTGCACAACCACTAGGGGGCCTCTGGATTGTTAACAAAAGAAATCAGAATCTGCATTCATCAGGGTTCCTGCTGGACATAGCTGCTATCACTGATGTTTTTGCTTCTCAAGGTTAAACAAATTTATCTATCTATCCATCTATCTATCTATCTATCTATCCATCTATCTATCCATCTATCCATCTATCTATCTATGCTATATAGCATTCCTGTTGTTCTCGCAAGAAAAAAACAAAATCTTTGCATTTCTGGTTATCACATATTGTTACTGCTCCTGTTCAGAGTAACCCAGATCAGATTTCAGCCTTCACCTCTTCATGTTTTCTTCATAGTACCTTTGAGAACCAAACAAATGCTCGTCATCGCTCATCATATCCATGTAATTTTGTCTCATACTGTAGCTGACACACTATGGGCACTGGCATTCTTGTTCTCCCACTAAACAGAGCCAAAATTGTCTTATGCTTTTCCAAAACACATCCATGGAGTCAATCAATCAAGTTGCCAACTCAGTTCTATTCATCCCCAAAATTAAACTGCATTATAATTCATTATCTCAACAAAAAAGGGGTACCTAACAACTAGTCTACAAAACTATTGATCTATTTAAAGATTAATGTGTCATTTCTTTCTGGAATTTTTGAATCTTACAGAAACAGATGCACATAATAACCTGTTGTTTCAGACAAATATGCATAATGGTGGCTCTGTAAGGATTCCTTTGTCTTGCTTTGGTCAAATAGCAAATGGTCCTACCTTCAGTGGTGAGGTTTTCTGGACGGGATGATCTGTCTGCATAGTTCTGTTTGACAGGACTGGACACAGGAGCCATATCTTTGCAGGGTGATACAGACTCACAGGCTGCATGACAAAACAGGACAAATTCTTTACATCATTTGTAACCAACTAGCATTCATTACATGAAGAAAAATGGCTGCTGTTACTATTCTCAAAAGGAGTGCTGACTGGACTGTACCGTTAGGGTCGAAGACTCTGGGCTGAACAAATGACGGTTTCACAACTTCAAACCACCAGAAAAGCTCAGCCATGAACACCAGGTAGTTACTCTGAAAGATCACACATATATTTATGGTCAAAATACACAACTAACATCTGTTTATCTGCTTTTTTGTTGCTCATTCTTTCTATGAATCTCCTTAAAGATGCTACAAAAATCAGAGTATCTATGAGAAGTTGAAAGACCACTGAGGTCACAGTTATCCTTCGCTGCCCCTGTGCTCATATGGGCTTGTTCTTGTTCTTGACGATCTGTGCACAGACATTTAACACATCTGTCACACTGTGCACAGATATGTTACACGGTGCGACATCTGTAATGTCAAACCCACGTGTCAAAAAATCTCGAGTCTAGTTTAATACCCTAGTTTAATACAGTGCCCTACAGAGTTTTAAAACCTATGAATGTTTCATAATCTTCATACAACAACCTTACATTTAATTGTATTTTATTAACTAAGATGGCGAGGGTTAGGACCAACTTTAAGCTCTTAATAGTTGTGAAATGTAAGGAAAGGATGTATGGCTTTCAAAGTTTTTACAAATAAAAGAAAAGTTTGACTTATATTTTTATTCAGCTCTATACAATCTGATACTATTATTTAAATGTAGTCTAATCAAGGTCCTTTAAAGGTCCCCTACTTGGTGAAATTAGTCTGCCTATGTTATAAATTCTCAGAGTAAATAAACTGTTTTGCAAGACCCTGTACACCCCATGCAAACATATGACTAAAAACTAGTTAGTAGTAGGGCTGGGCAATATGTCCTCAAATCTATATAGCAATATGATCTAAAGCATGTGCGATAACTATATCTACTGTGATAAATATATATTTTATATAAATATTTATTTTATACTTCTTTATGTATGTCAAAAGGACAGTTTAGGAACATTCCCACTTGCCAAATAAATGACAGCAGAATGACTTAAAAAAGGTTTAAAATACCACTGAAAGAACATTTACTGTGCAAATGCATTTAAAAAAATTTCAAATCTTCTTTAAAAAAATGCAACAAAATTCTCACAAAATAAATAAAGATGAAGATATCTTAAGTAAAATAAATGCTAAATGTTATGAAAATACATTTCAAAATTGTCTGCTTTAATAGTCACTGTTTAATAAATTTAATTTAATGCAAAAATGAAGATATCATATTTGAATTAAACTTCCAGTTAAATAAATTTTTCAGATGAAAAAAAAAACCCATTTAAATCTATTGTAAAGACGAACACTGAACATCAGTATTTTATTTTATTTTTATTTTTTTTTTTCCTTTTTTAACGTGTCCTGTCTAGCAGTATGCTACTCAGAATTGGTGTCTGAGTACCAAGTACAAGCCCAACAGTTTTACTTTCCCAAGCAGAGTATTACAGCTTCGCTGTAGTACGCCACTTGATGTATATGTATGAAAAATCTTTATTAGTGATTACTGTGGGTTCAATTTCCTGACGTCATGGACATTAAACTGAGACAAGAAGGGAGAAAGGAAGAAGGTGAAGAAAAGAAACCGGACCAACAGAGGGGCGAACCGATGACACAAGACAGGGAGGCAAATAAAGAACACAAGAAAACATCCCAGTCCTCCACCTCTGCCGGACGGCAGAGAAACAGTAATACAAAACAAAAACAACAAAGTGTACAGAACCAAACCAATAGTTCGGATCTGGTAGAGTAAACAAAGAATTACACATTCACTACACACAAGCATTGATTAATGAACATAATACAAATGTTTCTGGTAAGCTCCTGTGAACAACTAACTAATGATGATAACCTCAGCTTAAGATATGTCCGTCCTCACCTATGTCCCCACACCTATGTGTGTGCGAGCATGCAGGTCGGAATAAGGTTTCCCCATGCAAGTGATTGATAGCTGGTGTAAGGAACCGTCAATCCGTCCTACAGGAATCGGCACAGACATGGAGGAGGCAAGAGATGTATGCATCCAGCGTCCCACAGAGTACAGAGTCCACAGGCGGATCAGCGCAGGGTCGATCACCCGCCAAGAGGGGAACAGATGGAAGCCCCAGGGGAGCACCCACCAGCCGCGATGCTGGGGCCCGAGAGATCGCAGTGACGAGCCCACGGGCTCCGCCGGTAACCGGCTACGCCAGGGCGGGCCCGGACCAGGAACCGGAGGCCACGGGGACCAGGGGCACCCCACCCCCCAGCGGGGCCCCAACCAGTGACCAGCCGACAAGGGTCCCCCGCCGCCGCCGCAGGCAAGGAGGACCCGCAGCCAACCGACGGACAACACACGCCGCCGCCACCCCGGCCCGCCCCCACACATCCACACGCCAGGGAGCCACAGCGGATGTACGCCCTCCCCAGGCCGCGCCCAGCCGGCACCTGGACATCCAGATCTTCCAGCTCCAGGGTCCAGATCCCGCCCCACGTGGGGCGCCAAGATCAGGGGCCCAGCCAATGCCGGACAGCCCCACCAGGCGAACAGACCAGCCAGCTGAAGTCCTGGAACCGGCAGGAGGATTGGGCGCCAGGCACGGTCCCCACCGATCCACCGGACGGCACCAACCTATTCTACAAACCCGGCACCCCCATAAGAGGTGCCCCAGTCAATCCAAGGAGGACATCGGCCCGAAACAGCGGCCGCCCGACACACCGGACCACCCAGGACCCGCCCGACATGCACCAGGACCGAGCCGGGCCGCAACCGGGACCCCCAGCCCCAGGCATCGAGAGTCATCATCAACCAGCGGGCAGGAGCAACCATCACCGACGGGGAGTGACGGGGAGGGAAGAAGATGCATCAGGCCAGAGAGCAGCCAAACACCCAACCTGACAGGTAGACATAGACAGACAGAGACACTCATACGTACCCTCCCTTTCTTGTGTACACATTCTTACAAATACAGGACATACGAAAAAAGGACGCTATACCCTCATTCATACCCCCCATACGTACACTATACTCCATACTCCCAGGCCCAGGGACAGACACCCCAGTAGAGAACCCTGCCCCTGCACCCAGTAGACAGACCCCTTTGCCCACCAGGACGGGGACAAGTAGACCGCCAAGGCCCCACACCGGCAAGAGCAGCCCACCAGCCCAGGACCCCGACCAGACGGCGTGATGTTCTATCCGGGCTCCGATCCCTGATGGTCCAACGAACAGGGGTGTGGAAAGACCCCCCAGCCTCTCTCCCCCAGCTCAATGTGGTGTTGTTGCGTGTTGTTCTAATGTGCACTTAAAACAGAGGGGGGGAGACATGGGAATACTGCCGGGTACCCCCATCTCCCCCCCCGGGCCCTCAGTGTCTAGATGCGTTTAACCAGTGGGTGCCGGCACCACAGGCGAGGTCAGTATTTGTCCTCCTTTCCCAACTAGTACAAAGTATGTAGCCACAGCTTGATGATTTCATCAAAATGTCCAATTGTGGCATGTTGGTGTAGCCAGAATCTCTACCTTTGGCCTAATTTATACAATTTCTACCATATAACTTTTATATTGCCCACTACTAGTTAGTAATGTAAGCACCTGCCATTATTAATAAACGTATCAAATTATTAGGCAGATCTTTGAAGTAATTTTGTGTAGTTTACCTTTTATCATAGCGGCGTAAAAACTTAATGCATTGGGTTAAACATGCACAAACACTAGTTAGGATTCTGTGGATAGCGAGTTTGTGGCAAACAGGGAGAATGCTTATGACTCCCTGTTGTACCATAAAACCAGTATTCAGTCGATGCACGGACAAGGCAGTGAATGGGAAATGAAGGCGGAAGAAAAAAAGCTGAGCTCAGAGTGTATGAGGATGAAAAGCGACTGCTGTGTGGCTGAGAGGAAAGTTCCAGTCAGCGCGGACTGTGACTTGAATCCTGAATGTTTCTACCCACGTTCTCTGCATAATATTTACCCAACGCTTAGTTAGCTGCTCTCTGTTGTTTGGCATTGTACAGAAAACTGTAAAATGTCCCCCCAAAAAAAGATGTTTTGTCTAAACCATTAGATCTGTAAACTTTAAATATTTTTCCTCAAGAAGAGAAATATCCCAGGAAGAGTTGGATTCTGAAACTCTCCTCTGTCTAATCAGGATGAGGTCAGCCGACTAGACACGCACATAGACTATTAAACTTTTCCTTGCATGAGTCAGTTTTGCTCTTGTGGAATTACCCACCCAATGTCTCCTTCTACTCTCCATACAAAAACATCCTTCCTTTCACCCTTTCACAAACCCAATCCTGCATCATGAAAACAGAACTTTCCACATTTTCCACGCCTAATTTTCGGTAAACATCAAATATCCTGGAAGGTCATACCTTTATTGATGCATGTGTGTAGAGCATGTCCTCCAGGCTGAAGTGGCAGCAGTGATTGAGGTTGTTCCTGCAAAACTCCTGCACCAGCTGGAGGTTGTAGAGACTGTCAGCCAGAGACATGGTTTCCTTGAGGCAAATGTCTGCTCGGCCAGGGGAGGGGTCAAACACATATACAAAGGGAGGGGGAAGAGCAAATGCCAAACAGGAAAGGATAAGGAGATAAGGTTCAGTTTATGGTAAAACACTGAATCAAATTAAATACAGGAGGGGTAAATTGTCTTTTTAACTTGCAGCAGCATGTTGAGTCACTCAAAACCCTTAGACACTCAATACACCCATTAAAACTTTTCAGCTCCGATATGAATCATCTAGATTTAGAGCTGAGACTTCTGGTGGCTTATTAATCTGGTGTGATATCAGCATTAAATGTACTTCTGGCAGGCAGCAGAACTTAATGAACTGTGGCTTGCTTTCCCATCTGGTTAGAACTCTTGTATGCGAATTAAATCCAACCTCAGGAGGAGCTGACAGGAACTCAGTACAGGAGCCGTTTATCTTTGAAATTGCTGCCTGAAAAGTAACCGTCTAACGGTTCTCTGCAGCTTGTAACTCGTGACCAATCACGTCTCAGCCCAAGGCGTTTTTAGAAAACAGACTGGATCAGAGGAAACACCTCTTTGTTTTTCTCCTTCTCCCTCTTAAAGTCAGTCCTGGGTCATATCTGTACTGTGGAGTCATTCTTTAGTCATCATACTCACTGTGGTTTTCTAATAATACAGAAAACAAGTAAAAACTACCAAACAAAAAGGTTAAATCTCTTTGAGCATCTGGCTATGGAGGAAACCTCAGAAAAACAAGAAAACAGTGGATGATAAATACACTCTTTGTTTCAAACGGCTAATTCAAATGTATTGTGTGGTCGTCACAGGAGCAACAACAAAGCACGCCATTGTGCGTTGTACATATAGAAGCTCCCAAAAGAGTACGCATCCTTGTTAATATGCCACATTTCAGTGATGCACAAGAAGATGAATCATTTCAAAAACTTTTCCCACATATATTGTGATGTTCATCCTGTACAATGGAATACAGAAACAAAGATTTGTAAGAGGAAAAAAGAATGAATAAAATTATTATAATTAAAATTTTTATTTATAAAGCACTTTCCATCAAAGTGATGTACAGCCAAAAATATCAACCATAAAAACACTCACCGCATAAAAGATAAATATTTCCTAAAAAAAATAACTTACCTAAATTACGTACTTATTTAATCACTACTTAAAACTGAACAACATTGAATAAAAAAACAAGTATACACATATATATACATATATATTTATAGGAGGTGTTACTATAATTGCACGACTGTAATTTAGTAACACAGCACTGGATGGGGTTACAGTTCACCAGCAGAAACCGTATCAACCTTTTCAGCCTTTAAATGCCCATCTGAAGATTTCCCTTCTATTGTAGCCATAAAAAAAGGCATACAATGTTAAACTTAGATTTTTGAACATACAAATCGATTTTTAGGACTTTTCATACAATTGATTCATAATCGATTTTTTTCCCACGAGGTACTAATATAATGTCTTTTCCTCTCCTGACCTTTACACAGTAGGACCTCTCTGCAAACTGTGGCTTGAGTTCAAAAGCTGAAAATTAGCAAAGTTCAGACAAATCCTGTAAGAACAGCAGAAGATTATTTACAGGTAATCAGATTCACTGTAACGGAGTCCCGAAATTTTGACCAAAATCAGCATCAAAGTTACATTGGATTACATTGATGTCATAATAACCTGTTTTTAATCGGACCTTCAACAATTTGGTTTGCTTGTATAATGGGTGTGGGGATCCGTGTGTGGTTGAGCACACATGTAGGAGTAGGTGTGTTTAGGTTGAGAGGATATATGTGCGCACATTTGCCACCTGGAGTCGCAAAGTTGGTAGAATGGAAAGGGTCCATAACTTAGTCCTCCAATAAATACATTCGCATTTTACTTGAACTGGATAGGATATATGTTATGTCATATGTGGAATAACACATTTTTAATGTCTCAGCTTTTACATAACAAAAAACACGTAATATTAACAGGAGACTGTTCACCGCACAAACACAAACACAAAAACAATCACTAGAGGTCATTCATGTATTTCCTGATAGGATTTCTTGTTTTGCAGTGTCTGTGCACTTTAATGAAAAATAAATCAAAGAGCAGAAATATGTGGATGTCTGGGCACCCACCTTCCAACCGGACAGCCTGTGGGCAGTAGAAGTGCAGCAGGGCAGCGAGGGCGCAGCCGTCTGTGTTGTCCTTCAGCAGATTCTCCACCAGGGGGAGGGACGGGACGTTCTTCTGGGCAGGCTCCCTCCTGTACCTGGCCTGAAACCATGGCAACGGCAGAGACACATCACCTTCATGGGTGATATGTAGCGGCTCTCTTTGAATATTGGTACATACAACCGCAGACACGCCTACTGCTGCATGCCCAACTTGATTAAACACACAGGTCAAGGTGTTAATCTGAGGATTTTCAAGCATCATTGTCAAGTAATGCAGATTATACTGAGCATGCAGATAATACGTCTCTGGCATACACTTTAGGATTTCTTATTGCTCTTAGAGAAAAGACTGGAACAGTTCAACTCTTTCTTGTTGCTCTATTTTATTATATCTGTCAAAAAAAATTACACTATGAAACCTCATATGAAACAATTTTTGGCACTAAGGCTGTCAAAAATCTGTGCAGTGGTTCTGAAACAGACATGCGACTTATAGTTTAATAATGATCTGTTTAAACTTATTTTTTCTGTCTGTAGGTTTCCTGATGTGTTGCTATACACGTGTTTAAAAAGCACAGGGACAAAAAGCACCGCATGTCCCTTTGGGGCATCAGTACTCCAAGGGGACTCATAAAGGGATGCTTTCTGATGGCTGCATTTTGTAACAGATCTGGTACAAAGGAAGATTCAGCCAGAGCAGAGCTCTCTGCCAGCTATCACTGTGCATTGAGCTGTGAAAAACAAACTGTGGTCCTTCACTTTGCTCTATTTGCTCTGAATCACTATCAGTACTGCTTGTCCTTTTTTCACGTGAGACAAGTGCAACTATTTCAGGTTTATAAGAAAGACAACAAAAAAATGCTTTAATTTATTTTAGCTTTAAGCAAATCAACAGGTGTAAATGTCAGCAATCAGCTGTATGGTGTAGGTGCAATGTCTTACAGGTATATCTCAGTTTAAAGGGAAAGTACAGTTTTATCAACATGGACCTTATTTTTAGCATGATTTAACCACACAAGTTTGGAGTCACTTGGAGTCCTTCGGGAGAAATTTATATCCATTTGCGATCAGCATATATCCATATAATGAGAGTTAATGAGGTCATTGACGTGCAGCCTCTAACTAAGGTATCGTCTGCCACAAAACTCCTTCATTTCACCAAAGGGTATGTTAGGGTATGTTTTTTTTCACAAAACAAACATACCCTAAAGCCGCCTGCTGCCATTTCAGGAGCTCTGTCATTCTATTGGCTGGAACGGTTGCTAGGCGACGACATTTCTAGGCTGCGAGAGAGAGTGCACAGAATCCGCTAGTAGAGAAGAGAAGTTCGCGAGGGCAGTTTTGATCGGGGCAGAGACAGTTTGTGTGCAAGGAGAAAATCTGTGAGCAAGAATTATAAAATCTGAGAGGGAAAACAAAGTTTTGAGGGAGAACAAATAATATTTGAAAAACAGTGGACGTTTTAAATGCAAGAATTACAGGTTTTGAGCCTGAAGACACATAAGCCTGCTCTAAAATTTTAAGCGTACACTCTTGCTTTATGGCAGTAAAATTCTCCTATACCCCTATATGGATATTCGCTGATTGCAAATGTATCTAAACTTCTCCTAAAGGACTCCAAGTGGCTCAAAACTTGTCTGGTTAAGTCAATTTTACACAATTCATGCTAAAAAAAAGGTCCAGGTTGAAAAAACTGTACTCTCCCTTCAAGTCCCAAGACTTACCACAGCATGTCATTCATCTTAAACTGGGAAACAGGTGGGGAGGGCAGGTGAGAGGGTGGGAGACATTTGGCCAAACATTGATGGAGCTCAGGGCTGCATGCAGTGATAAACAACCGGGAAAAGGAATGTGTAGGTTTGGGGTTAAGGATTTTCAGGATCGATGCTGGGGTTATTGAGATCTTTTCCAGAATGGATGGACTTACAGGTACTAATCTCCAGTACCATTTGCTAGAAGACTGGATGGTGGATCATGATTGGATAAGAGGAGAGAGTGGGATACATATTAGGCAGACAGCAAAAAAAAACCTGAGTGGCAAAGAGAACACATGAAAACAACATCTGCTATTGCTCTGTAAAATACAGAGAATCATTTATATGTGTTACTTTCACAGGAGCTGAGCCAAGCTACTCATTCTCTCTTTTAGGTGAGGCAACACATGAGCGTGAATGGATCTAACGCATTCTGTTGTCACACTGGCTGTATGTTTTGGGTGTTTTTCTGCTGGAGAGTGAGCAGTGCTAGATTCAGTTATTCTAAAAACTAGCTGGGTTTTTTTTCTACAGTCATGGCCAAAAGTTTTGGGAATTACATAAATATTGGAAATTGGAAAAGGTTTTATAATAGGATTTTCATATACTCCAGAATGTTCTGAACAGTGATCAGATTAATTGTATAGTCCTTATTTGCCATGAAAATTCCACTGCATTTCATTGCTGTCATTAAAGGACCAGCTGAGATCATTTCAGTAATCGTCTTGTTAACTCAGGTGAGAATGATGACGAGCACCAGGCTGGAGATGATTATGTCAGGCTGATTGGGTTAGAATGGCAGACGTGTCATGTTAAAAGGAGGGTGATGCTTGAAAAGAAACCACTTCTCTCCAAAAAACCACATCAGGGACTGATTGATCTTCTGCAGAAAGTATAGTGAATGGACTGCTGAGGACTGGGACAAAGTTATATTCTCCCATGAAGCCGCTTTCCGATTTTTGGGGCATCTGGAAAAAGGCTTGTCCGGAGTAGAAAAGGGGAGCACTACCATCAGTCCTGTGTCATGCCAACAGTAAATCATCCTGAGACCATTCATGTGTGGGGTTGCTTCTCATCCAAGGGAGTGGGCTCACTTACAATTTTTGCCCCAAAAAAGAGCCATGAATAAAGAATGGTACCAAAACACCCTCCAACAGCAACTTCTTCCAACAATCCAACAGTTTGGTGAAGAACAAACATTTTCCAGCATGATGGAGCACCGTGCCATTAGGCAAAGGTCCATGGCCTGGAAACTCCCCGGATCTTAATCCCATTGAGAACTTGTGGTCAATCCTCAAGAGGCAGGTGGACAAATAAAAACCCACTAATTCTGACAAACTCCAAGAAGTGATTATAAAAGAATGGGTTGCTATCAGTCAGGATTTGGCCAGGAAGTTGATTGAGAACATGCCCAGTCGAATTGCAGAGGTCCTGAAAAAGAAGGGCCAACACTGCAAGTACTGACTCTTTGCATAAATGTCATGTAATTGTCGATAAAAGCCTTTGAAACGTATGAAGTGCTTGTAATTATATTTCAGTACATCACAGAAATAACTGAAACAAAGATCTAAAAGCAGTTTAGAAGCAAACTTTGCGAAAACTAATATTTGTGTCATTCTCAAAACTTTTGGCCACAACTGTAGGTTTGCCATGTATTTAGTTGTATTTCTCTTTCCATCAACTCTGAAAAGCCTCCCTGTCCCTGGTGAGAGAAGTGATCCCACAGCATGATGCTGCCTCAACCATGTCTCATCCAAACAGCATAGTAACATATCTCCTCACAAAAAGACATTTGTTTCGTTGTCTCAGGTTTACTTTATTTGACTAAAAATGCACAGAGAAATCAGCCCATGACCGGAACTGGTAGTTATTCACCCTGACCGACCCCGACTGCAGTCTGGCTGATTCAAAAACGTTTGCCCCCTCAGGCTGCAGTTCGACAACACTCTTTGGTTTTCAAGGTGTTACCCATGTGACAAAGTTAGGAATTTAGAAACGGTAACGAGTTCAAAAAAACTCAGTCAGAAGATACTTTCAGAGGAAGGCAAAGTTGTTTTGTTTCTTTTGGCTTTAAACCTTGGTAACATGCTGCCTTTCATAGAGTTAAACTAAGGACCTACTGTATACCCTCAAGGGAATAAAGACTATATTCAGCTAACTAATGTCAATCAAACGACTTTCAGAGATAGCTTGATAAAATTGGATACAATTATTGAAATAAAGTTATCTAATTAGTGATCTTAGTGAGTTTTTTTTCCGACTTGTACTCAACCATGATGTCGTGCGAGCTCCCACAGCACACTGAACAAACATCTTCAGTATCCTCCCCCACCATAACTGAGTGGATGCTTCGTCATATGACCAAAGTTAAACACTTTTCACACTGTCCCAGAATAGAAGAGACCAAGGACTATCTTGTGCTAATCTCTTGGAGTGGGCATGTTGGAGAAGCACTGATGTGTGTGTGAAATGATTTCTTCTCGCTGTTATTACTGAGTGAATACACTTCTGTTGGGGCTGATGGCATGCAGAAAGGGCTGTGGGATGGAGTTTGCAGTATGAAAGCAGCTGACTGATGTCGAATGTCTTTTTTAAGGACCGTTTTCCTCTCTCATCCATCTTTGGCTAACTATGTCAGCATGTAACAGGTTACAGACGGTTACACACACATATGCAGTATAAAACCTACTCCTCTTACTAAACCAACAACATATTACTTTCTGTGAAAGATAATTCAGCTCCATAAGAGGTAGCCAGGGCAGAGTCCCAATGACTGAGTTGCAAATTGTTGTATGTAAACAATTAAAAGTGTTTTATATTTGCAGATTCTGATGGGAATATAGAGATTATCCTGTTGTGAAATACTGAAAGATTCAAATTTGTGTTCCGTCAAAAAGTAAAATCAAACCGTTCTATGTAAATACCTTTTTTTTCATATTATCTGAAGTTTTAGCTTCAAAAGTTTTAGACTAAATAACTAATTAATGATTAACACTAAATATTTAATAATTACGCAGGTCAGATAAGATAGACAAAGATCCTATGGTTGATTTTTAGACAACTTATTTCTCGTTGAAAAGGAAAAATCCTACTGCCTTTAGTCATCTACTTTCTCATGAAAATTCTAATAAAAAGGGGATGGCTGAGTAGGACTGCATCCATAGAATTGCTAAAGGAAATGTTATTATTGATTAGCTGATTAGAAATAAAGTATTTTTAAAATGAAAAGTTCACCACCCAGAACGCAAACTGAAAAAAATCAAAGCAGATCAAAATGCATAAAAAATGTAAACTGTATGTAAATGTATTCCCACACCCTGAAAAATGTTGAACGAAATGCAAAAATGTATACATTACAAAATATTTTTGTTAGGGGTATTGCTGTGAATTTTACAGCCGGAAAATCGTCGCTCAAAGCAAACAGAACTTTTGATTTGAAATATGGATCTTTACTATGGAACAATTTTCCTTAAATCGTAACATCTCCAGGTGTCAGAGCATCCCACTACCTCATTATTATAACTATTGCCCTCCATCCCCTCTTCTCTTAACTGGAAATCTTAAGAACTAATAAATTCTTAGTCTACGGTTGAGGCCGTTGGAGGAGCGTCACAGTCTCTGCGGCGCTTTGTGAGTGTTGGCTCTGTCAACTTTTCAAGCTTTTCCTGCATTTCATGCTTCAAAGCTCATAACGTTAGCAACGCAGAAGTTCAGCTAGCTGAACTTTTGACGGTCCTGCACGGCAACCAATCAGAGCGTCTCACTGACGTTGCCTGATGTCGATGCTGCCTAGCCAACCGCCATCCGCGAGTGTTTAAAACATCCAGCAGAGAAAGACTACGAGCTTTCCAAGCTTCAGCCTAGAAATGTATCTTCTGTGTATAGTCGTTTTATTAGCGTTGCGTGACGCTGACAAAGCCTGCGGTCTCAACGCACCATCATTCATGTGCACTCTGATGGAGATACAAGCGTGCTGAAGCTGTCTTAGATACCAACATTTTTGTAATCTGGCCACCTCATCGAATCTCTAATTAACAGCAAGAAGCAAATCCAAACCCTCCAAAGTGCCACAACTTCATTTTATTTAAGCTTTCAGTGATTTTTCTATTTTTAACCTTCACCTAGTTGTTACCCTGACATGACCTGTGATCTGACCAAGATCTGCTGTAGCTTCCCGGATGAGTGAGCAGAAGAGGATGACGGCTGATTGAGCTGCGCGTTATTGCCAGCGGATCGACTCGCTGTGTCACAGGGAGCTTACATAACCACAGAGCTAGCAGGGTGTCTGCCTGTCACCGAGGCATGCTGGCTACAGCTGCCATGTCTCCTACCCTCTTTCCCCCTCTCATCTCTCATGACCCCTCCTCCTTTCTCATCTCTGACCGTCACCCTGTTTCTCCTGCTCTGCCCTGTGCAATGCTTTGTCTCCTCAAACAGCAGTGGGGAGACTCTCGCCAAATATTTTCTGCAGCTGGTGACTGAGCTCATCTGTTCAGCTGATTCACAGAGCTCTGTGCACTGTGTTGAATGCGTCTGGGAGGGCTTATGCATTTGTGGAGACAGATGTGGTCCTTGAATAAGACTTCAAATCCACAAATATCAACTCTCTGCAAGAAGGCAATCAAACTTGTTTTTAAATTAACTTCTTCTAACAAGAGTACAGCTTGTGTTCTTACCTTATGAGTTGCTGCGTTCGACACTTGAAGGGAGGCTTCTCTTAACTTCTGCTCCTCGATGAGGATGTCCCTCAGCTGTTCGTTCACCTTAAACGAGAAAGAGAAAACAGAGAGAGTGACAGAAGGAGACAGAGACACTCAGAAAGAGGGGAGGTGCTGTTTCAAACAAGCACTGGGGTAGAATCAGGCTGAACAATGGTCTGTTCTGAGAACAGCAGTAACGTGACTCTCATAGAAAAACTTCTCACCATCACTTTGACATATTAACTTAACATAATGGGATCATATCATATACATCAGTCTATTAAACAAAGTTTTAAAATTATGTTTTTTTTCTTTTTCGGTATCTTGAAACACCCATCTCTAACCAGTTCACATTTATCTCAAAAGGGTTGCGCATAAAAAAAAGAATCCTTAGTTTAACATTTAATGTGCATGGGCAGCTATAAATCGCTCATACGCAACATTCTATTTAACTTGTGTGCAAAAACTAACAAAAAAGGGAATCTGAAGTAAATCTTAGAATGCTACATATTTATTTAATCCCTCACTAAAATTTGAGTTATCAAGAACAGATGAACCATAGCCATCAGCTGTTGACTGAATGCAGACAGTGTTTAGTTTGGCTAAAGCCAGTTGAAAAGTCATTTTTTTCCCCCACTCCAACTACTGAATGCGCCATAGCTAAGCACTAAGAACAAAACTCTTTGGCGTGGAAGTTGTTCTGTTAGAAGACTCAAAAATAAAGTTGGAGAAATGACAAAAGAGCTGTGGAGCAAATTAAAGGGCAACTGAGTTTTCTAAGTAAAACACAAAGTGAGACCTCAGCAGATAACAGGAAAGCTAAATGTATTAAAGCTCGATTAATCTGTTTATCCTTAGGGGATTTTCCCGTCTTTCTGTCATGGAACATACTGGATTTGGTAATGCTGTGAGTCTTTTGCAAATATTAGACTTAAGGTTAGGATCTCCATTCTCTTGGGAATACACACAAAGACTGCTGTGATTAAAATGTTGTGCTATTTTTGCTCATTTCTACTACTAATATGCTGCAGACAGTTGAAATACCATCTCCTTTAGCGTTTTGTGCTCGTTTTTAAATGTGTAACTCTATCTTGGAATAGAATAGAATAATCCTTTATTGTCTCACAAGGGGAAATTTAGTTGAAACAGCAGCAAAGGGACTTCTGTCTGTTGCAAATGGTGCAATTTCCTAAAGACTAAAACAAATTAATTTTGATTTGATTAAATTTGGCAGCTGTTGAACACAACATCGTCAAAAGGGAAATCAGAACAGGTAAAAGCTTTATAAAATCTGAAGATTGTAAATCAGCCATAAAGTTACTTTGGGGCCTTTGTAATCATATACCCATTAAAAGGAACTCATCCTTCAGGACATCTAGTTAAAATCAATAGATTTGTCTAATATCAACTTTCTTGGCACCATAAGCAAGCAGCTAGTTAATCTTTAGGAGATCAAGAACAACGATATTAACCCTTCGTAGTCCCTCAAATAAATGCTACACTTGGGATCCTCTGCACAAAAAAATGTCCAAGAGGAAAAAAGTGCAAATAAAGTCATATAATATTTAATTACTCTCAAAAAAGTTTTCACAAATGCCATCCTTAGCCTCAGTACTCTGGAAACATAAAAGAATGCCTGTTTTTGAGATGAAAGCCATTTAATACCAGGTTTTATTTGAAAATCTGCACTCTAAAAAACCTCCCAAAAAACAGGAAAATGACATAAAATTGTCTATTAGGATATTGCTCTTCTTAAAATGACCGATTTTTTTGATGCAGACTGTAGAAACATCATTCACAAAAATTATGAAACCAAGCATGGACACCAGTGTATGACGTCTCTAAAAACGCTCAAACCATATTTTTTAAAAATACATATTGCATTATGAATTCAGGGCCCATAGGATCCCAAAAATGTGAATAATTTAAATTCATCTTTATTCAATGCCCCAGCATTTATAAAGAAATCCATTATTCAGGTGAAAAAAAGTCAAAACTACAATTTCAGTTTATGATGGCCGCAGAAACACTGGTGTGTAATTTTTTTTTTTAAATGGGGATATTAAGGTCTGTTAGAAAAATGTCGTTTGAATGGGAGTCAATGGCACAAAAAAATGTCCGAGGGACCTTTATGTTACTGTAATGAATATACAATGTTTTAAATCTAGTATGAGAAAAAAAAAAATATTTCTGTCAAACTCCTCCAAAAATGCACATCTTCGGAAAAAATTGTAAGAATTGCATTAACACAACAACAGTTATTCTAAAAATGACACCCGCCTGCGCAAAAAAACGCCCCAGGGACTATTAAGGGTTAAAGACTGGAGCAACTCAATTTCTGTTTTAGTCCTGCTTTAGCAAACTAGAGAGGTTGCTAATCCTGGAAATCTCTGGGGAATTACTCCACATTCCAGCTCTCTAGCACGAAAATGACAAAAATGCTCTCATATCGGCTGAACCCAGACAGATACAAACAGCGACGCATCAAATAAAAGTCAAAGAATGGAATGTGTGCAGTCTTGGAAAGCTTTGCTCACATCGCCCCAGGACATACTTTGTTGATCCAGGTGGTGATTGCGTCCTCGGTGTCGTACGGTAGCCCCTGGACGAGTCCGTCGCTGTGTAACGGTTCAGCAGACGAGTACTTGTTGATGCAGGACATAACCCTCTCCACACTCACCATCTCCACGGTGTAGGCCATCATTAAGGTATCAATGAGTGCCAGATGGGAGCTCTGTACAGAAACACAGCAGCAAAAGCCTTTTATTGAGATGAGTTTAACAAAAAAATGGGTTTCTCTTACATTTCAAACATGAACGCTGACAAATAAGGTTAAAAATGAGAGGGTAGAATTATTTTGGAACATTCATGTTAGGCTCTTGATTATAACATCAACACCGACACAAAAGTTGACATTTTCCTGGCCTTTCTTATCCCATTCTAAACCTCCCCTTCCCTTTCCTGCAATACAGTACAGCTATTAGAAAATATGTAAACTGCAAATTTGAGTGTGTGTATGTGTACACTGTTAGCCCGACAGCTGCTTACCTATGCATTTACAGGATCTAAACATCAACCCTAGCAAGGCAAACATCTTAGGGTTTGTACTTAATGATTCAGGCATCTCAATCTGGCAACACAGAGTTGAAACCACAAATAAAAGACTTCAGTTCAAAACATCATGGCTCTGTGTGACCAAATCCTTCCCCAAGAAATAAAATTGAGCTGCTGCTGGTTTTCAGTGGAATCGCCTCATGTAAAGCCAGTTTAAAAATACAGCAGATATAAGATCACTCCCAGAAACAAACTGTGACTAGAAACAAATGGCAAGAGGAGATCGGTCAGAAGGAACTAAATATTTTTGAAGTGAGTCCCCTTTTTTTTCACATGACTGTAAAGTCTGCAAATTGTTTAAGTAAAATATAACAACTAATGAAAATGTGATTTCTTGTAACAGCTCTAACTTCTAATGAAGGTAAAAAATGGATCTTGCCTCATATTTAGCTTATGAAGCAATATGCTGACTCTGTTTTGAGTTTCTGCCTCATCAGGATATTGTCAGATACTTCACATTATATATGCATTCTGCACCTGGCGGATGACTGGCTTACTGGGAGACAGAAACTGACTGAATGACGGACGGAGAAGATGAGAGCAGCCAAGCAGCTTAGACAGAAACTGGAGATCTGGAAAATTGCAATTTCCTTAAGACCCCATAGAGCTTTCCCTGACGATTAAAGCTTTTCTAAATTCTAATTTGCATAAAATCCCTAAATCTTCGATACTGTTAAGAAGCTTGTGGTGCCTGGACATAGCAGAACTTACATGTGGGTTGTTCAGATCTCTAGAAAGAGAAATCCTCAGACTTTAAATGAAAAAAGACAAGCCATTTGAGATAACTACTTATTCTGTTGAATTTATTTATTTATTTTCAGTTAAGGGAGAATTTATAGATTCAAAATAAATAGAGATGGTTTAAATGACTAAATGTAAACATTTATCATCCAATTTACAAAAGTAGAGATGGGGATAAATTAGATTTTTGTTATTTATGTAATTTTTTAATAAATGGAAAGGTGAACACGGATGTATTAATGTAACAATTATCTATTGTAATTCTTTTTCTTTTATAAAGCAAAAAAGCAATCAGCGGCAATAAATTAAGGGCGTATTAACAAAACAGTCATTTAGTTCACTTGAAATGAACTCAAATTCGTGTCGTCCCTTCGTCCAGACCTCCTGTGCCAGTGTGAAGACAACTCAGCGATCTCTGGTGTGCACCAAACAATTGAACTGAGACCCAGCTGAAGAGGTGGTCTCGGTGCGGTTCCAAATGAACCCTGGTGCGGAGCAAATCAGGAGAAAATGTTATCCTACCCAGGAAACAAAAAAAGGACCCAGTTCATCTTGGCAGCCACCTGTCTTTGTGGCGCATAACCAGTAGTGTTTTAAATGCCTTTTTTTTTGTTGCATTTTTTATGTATCTGCTGCTAATGTCTTCATGGTGACATCAATATAATCAGTATACTCTATTCATATTAATATTACTGTATATGAATGAAGGGGTAAACTGACCAATGTCAGGAGATTGTAGTGGGCATGTTAGAGACAAACCGAGAGGTTTCTGGTTGGGAAAGAAAAATTCTCTGTCATGTGGAGGAAACAAGTTGTTGCTGGTAAAAGGAGCTAACTCTGCTACTACAGAAAACATAAATGCAGAATGCCTTCAACGACTAAAACCAGGAGGGCTTTTATCACTTAGTTACGTGATCTCCTTCAACAAAAGTCACTCTATTTGGAGTTACAACAGCAACAGGAAAAGCACATACAAAGGCTTTGTTCAGATGCAAATGGATTCTTTTAATAAAAGAGTGAACAAGATACACAAGGATCTATGCAACTTAAAATGAACTATTCTATTCACTCACAATTGTTTTAAGGAAGAGAAAGCTTGTGTTGAAATGTTGGCTAAGGGCTATAAAACATGGCTAATGACCTCAACATGCAAACTCCAGTCTAAATAAAACACAAGGAAAAATTGACTACATGGAAAATCCGTCTCAATGTAAAAACCTAATCTTCAACGCCGGGATCCCTGGGTCTGGGCATGAAAAATGGAGTGATTCAGAGGACAAGATAAGGTAGATTCTGATCGAGATACTCAAAATTGACCAAAAAGCATATTGAGACTGAACGCACTCACAGCTTTGGGAAGCCTTGTGCCAAAGATGAAAAACCCCAGCCAACCATGGATAAGTTTCCTTGTTTCAAGGACAGGAATACTGTTTTAGAGAAGGCAAAATATCTTAAAGGCTCTAACATCTGCCTTACGATGGACTGGCAATCTGTCCTGTACCCGACCTGTACATTTAACTTGTGTATGAAAACTAACCCAGCCCCCCATCCCCACCCCTTACCCAAGCTTTTTGTTCTCAAGGGTTTTGTTCCATTTGCAAAAAAAAAAATGCTCAGGATCTCTGGTTATTCTGGTTCTGTCCAGGCTGCTCATCTGAGATTCCGTTTTACATGGTAGATGACGAGCTTATGCTTTCCACAGATAATATTCCCAAGGAAAGACCCATGTTAAAAAAATATTTTCACCCACTAGAAATTAAACAGGTATAAACAGTTTCTGTTTAATTTGACCCCGACTAAACTTATTTTCAAGGTAAGAAATTTGTTTAAACAGTTTAAAAATTGATTCATTATGTCAAGAAAGTGTATCTTCAATTTTAAATTTCAATACACACAGTCTTCCAAAACCTTACGATCACTTGCTTACCATGTTATCTACACTGAAACATTCATTGTCAATTATTGGGCTTAATGGAACATGGCTTACAGAGAACTCTAAAGAGTCTGGTAGTTTTGAACAACCTGACTATAACACTGTAAATGCCATCCAACAAGGCAGAACGGTAGGATGGGTTATAAATTAAACATGATGATTTTGCAATAAAAACAGATTAACGTGATCGTGAATCGGTTTTTATTGAAATTATTTTCATCTACAAACCTCCTGAAACAATTAATTAAATGAAAGTGTGAATACAAATGTGTATATGATAAATAAAGGACAAAATATATTCTGGGGGACTTTAAAATATTAATGTTAAAGTCCCCCAATTAGATAAGCCAGCAAGAATAACCAACAAATATGTAGCATAAATTGACATTATTTAATACTTTAAAGTTGAATACAACATCCAGATGAATTTTTCTCAACAATCTTTCATATTATGCTGTTTTATAAAGCTGTCAAAGTCACCAAAGATCTATTTTTGCTTCGTCAGTGATAGGGCCGAGCCATCTTGGGTGCTTCACAATTCGATTATAATTAAGAAGCCATGATTTAATCATAAAACAATATTTTTTGTTGCATATTTTTTACCCTCATTTAGGCATTTTCCTTCGTTCCTTCCTTGGCTATTAATGATTTAAGACTTGTAATCCACCCATAACAAGCTCTGAATAAATATTTTTAGTTCGAAATTTCTGAGGACTTCTGTTTATTGTTCAGAATACAGCAGTAATGACTCACTCACACTGTAACTGTGACTTAGAACCAAAATAGCACCTCCACCGTTCTTCTAACACTTCCATTAGCTGATTAAAAATAAACAATGCTGCTCGGTTTCCCCGTCTTAATATCTTCCACGCTCTTAAATCAAAAATGTTTTACTGCACCTCCACAGTGTGTGGACGTGCTGTTCCATATTCAGAATTCTGGAGAGCAAATAGGTGTGAGATCAGGACGAAGAACAAGAAGGCAGACAGAAGCTGGAACTACTTATAGAGCCTTGTGAAGGGAATCACATCCCTTGAACTTTTTTCACACTTCTTGATTCAAACACCTTACAGAATCTCAATGCATTTCATTGGGATTTTAATGTAAAAATACAGACATAGTGTGTGATCACGATTGTGATTATCTTCTTAAAAACTTTTTTAACAGATATTAAGCCTGGTTAAGTCAGTACTAACAATTACACTTTCTTTTTGGGCATGTCTCTACTAGTTTTACACATCCGGAGACAATTTCTTGCAACAGTTTCTGCCACCTAAGCTACAAATCTCTGCTTCTTCTCCAGAGTTGCCATGGACCTCTTGGCTCCTTCTCTGATTGATGCTCATCTTGCATGGCAAGTCAGTTTAGGCAGACATCCATGCCTTTGTAGGTCCCCCCCCCATCCATGTCTGGATGACAGAATAAACAGTACTCTGCAAAGTGTTAAACACTTGGAATTTTCATTTTAACCTAACTCACCACAGCTTTCTCCGCGACTTGTCTGCTGTGTTCCTTGGTCTTCATTAAAATGTTTTTTTCACTGTCCTCAAACAAACCTCTAACGCCTTCACAGAACAGCTGGATTTATTCTGAAAATAAAATTACAGATTCTGTAGGCAATTATTTGCACTTTTTTATTTTATTTATTTTTACAGATCTTAATTGGTAAAAAATATATGTAACCTTAAAAAAAATATATTTTTTCTTAATTATGCTTTACATGCCTTTCACACAAAATCCTAGTAAAACACACTGATGTTTGTGCTTTACAGAATACTGAAACTTAAAGGGTAAAACTAGTTTTGCGCTGTACTTGTGTCCAGCAAAAAGAAAAGACACCACTGTCGACTCCACAGCATGTGCTGCCTATTATGCCTTCACAAAGACCTTTATGGTGCATGTGAGTGTCTAAAAGCCTCACACTGACAGACACGCCTTATAAGGCCTTGGAAATGGCAGACAGTGGTCACGAAGAGTGACACAAAGCCGTAGCAAGCTCATGCACACCACTTAAGATGTGCGTCAGGACTCATCCACCGCTGCTGCATGGCTGCGAGGGTGTGTACGTGTCTGTCCTTGATCAAAGGCATCTATAGGGAGGTAAAGCACACCTGAGCAAACATAATGAAAGCAGCAGAGTTGCCCACAAACAGGAAAAAGTATTCATTTAGAAAGGTTCCGTCTTACAGAAGGAGTTTTACTACACAACTTTACACCAATCCGTCTGCTCCTTTCTTTTATTCCCACCGTTGTTCTTCACCTTCATTCACCAAATCAAGGTGAAGCCTTACTGATGATTCTCCCCCCACCCCCACCCTCTGCAGGCTTTCAGTTTCCACTCCCACTCTGCCTCATCTGTCATTTTTCAGTGTTACACTAACAGATATGCAACAGACATGGAAAATTCAAACTAATTAGAAATTAAATGTAAAAAAATAACAAACCAATGATTCTTGCTGAAGCGCCGACTGCTCCAAAGAGACGTGTGTGTTTTGGAAACGGGGTATCATTTATGCACCACACGGGCTTTGATTCAGTGTGAGACCCCACCCTCCACATTACTGCAGTAGTGCACATCACGCCTTCCTCATCTCCTTTCCTGCTGGCTCCACACTCCTCCTCCTCCTGCTCCTTCGTCTTACTCCTTTTCCCCTCCTCTCACCTACTTCCAGATGGCATTAGCAGTGTTTCTGTTCCACTCATTTTCTCGCTCTTTCCCCCTCTTTCTTCACAGCTTTTCTCCCTCTCCCCAGTTACATCCATCTTCCACCGTCTTCACCCTTTCCTCTCTACCACCGCACTTTCCTGCTTCCTCTTTGATAACACCCAAATGGCTGCCCCTAAACTCCCTCTTTTCGTCCTTATTCCTTCACCCTCTGACAGAATGCCATACTCCTCCTTCTCCTCCTCCCCGACATGAGTTATTTCTCTGGCGCACAGTATTTGGAAAACCATGAGCTCATCATTTTCTTTGCAGATACATCATAACCCGGACAAAAAAGCCTTTACTTCAGCTTCACTGAAAGGTTCCCACTGACTCCACAAAAACACACTTTTTTACTTTTTTTCCCTATAACCAGAGAAGAGATTAACAAGTAGAATTACACAAAAGAAGATCAATATGTCCAAGAGGGAATTAGAAATCAGTGTCATATATCTACTTAATGTTTTCACTAAATTACTGGCAACGCACCACGACAGGAAGAGTGGACAGACAAATCAGCACGCCTCCCTCCCCTCTTTGCGGCTTTCTCAATCAATAAGCGATGCAACGAGTCAATCAAATTTAAAGTTAACCTCAACCTGTTAACTTTAAATTCAATTCAATGATATGTGCAACAAAAATGAGAGGAGGAGTGCTGATCTACCAAAATTCAGCAACAGAAGAGTACATGCAGCAAAAACGAGTGGCAAATATACGCCTAATTAATATTTAGGGAAGAAATGTTTTTCAAAGCGAAAAAAAAAAAAGCTAAACAGAAAAGTTAACAGAGGTTGCAGGCTGTGAGGGCGACGACGGGGAAGGACAAAGTGCACTGCATTACAGCCGCCTCTGGCATTTGCAGAAGCGCCCCATCCCCAGCCATGCGTGCCCTCACCATATGCCTAAAACACATCACTTTCATATTTTTACTTGATTCATACCATATACACTGAGAGGATTATCTTCCAGCACAGGCACAAACAGCTACAGAAATAATTAACTATAAGGAAAAATGAATAAATGCCAAAATTAACAAAAATCTCATTGGTTGGCTATTATATTTCATATCTGAAGAATTCATGCTCCGGATCCGGAAAAAAAAATTTGTCCAATTGTAGAGCCTCTCAGTGTGTTGCGCACAGCTTAAATACATTGAAGTGGCTAAGATGCTAAAGCATATGAAGTGCAGTGACAACATCTTAAAAAAATGTAAGGAAGATGATTATGTTGATGAAATGTCAATTAGTGAGGGGTAGGTGAATATAAGTTTCGCTGTTTCGGCCTGTGAATACTGTGAATTCTGTAAGAACATAATATTAAGAATATAATATATAATATATAAGAATATAATTGTTCAAGTAAAGAAATGTTCATTTAGAGGAATGAATATGCGGGTTAACTGCAACGTCTGTGCAATATTGAAGTATTTAAATAGTCAAGACAGTAAAATAAAACTGAAGTATTGCTCCTTAAAAGAAGAGAATTGTTCAGTAAGTAGTTTGTATTTTGCTGCTAAAAGCATGTATCTGTTTGAGCTAAGACATGTTTGTCCTGTGTGTCTGATGATGAATGAAAACATATTTGTTCTGAAAATAATACTTCAAATTTCCTGTGGGTATTAACGATTTTGTAAGTATTATGCAAGCAATCTATCAAGTAAGGACTCTATCAGGCTACATGCAGATTAAAAAGTCAATAACATATTCCAGTTTAATCCTGGCTTTCAAACAAAGCTTTGGACTTAATTAGTGTCGGAGCTTCTGTTTTTTTTACATCAAGATGCATTTTTATGCTTTTCTTCTGCCTTTCTGGGCTCTTTATCATTTGTTTGTAAAGTAACCTCTTGCATGTTGGTTGAATCTTCTCCTGTGTACATTAACTTGGGTTCCTTTAACCATCATGTCATGAGCTTCCAGCTTTTACAACTCGATGTCTCAAATCACAGAGATCTAAATAAATCACATTCATTTTACACATGTTTCTGAGGTACAGTACAGACCAAACGTTTGGAGACACCTTCTCATTCAATGAGTTTCCTTTCTTTTCATGACTATTTACATTGTAGATTCACACTGAAGGCATCAAAACTATGAATTAAAAAATATGGAATTATGAAGTACTTTCCCAAAAAGTGTGAAATAACCTGGCCTCCAAAGTCACCGGACCTGAACCCAATCGAGAAGATTTGGGGTGAGCTGAGGGGGCCAACAAGTACTTAGCATCTCTGGGAACTCCTTAAAGACCGTTGGACAACCATTTCTGCTGACTATCTCTTGAAGCTCAAGAGAATGCAAAGCAGTAACCAGAGCAAAGGGTGGCTACTTTGAGAAATCTAAAATATAACACATGTATTCAGTTATTTCGCCATTTTTGTTTAAGTACATACAGTATTTTCATACATCATGTGTTCATTCATAGTTTTGATGCCCTTAATTGAGAATCTACAATGTAGTCATGAAAATAAAGAAAACGCATTGAATGAGAAGGTGTGTCCAAACCTTTGGTCTGTACTGTATGCAAGTTTGAGGATATTTATTAAATGTTATAAATATGTTATTTTACAAAATAAATCCACAATGACATTTAAAGTCAACAAAAAAACGAAAAAATCTTGTGTTTTAAACCTACTTTGTCCCTGAATCTTCCCACACACACTTTAACATCTCCACTCACCATATGTATGGGTGTGCTGGTCAGGTCTCTCTCTGTGACCAGTTTGTCCTGATCCGTGACGTACAGCCCCTTCTGGGCCAGGGCTTGAATGACAGCGTTGTGTCCCACCAAAGGTTTGACGGCATCGCTGCGGAGGATTAGGCTTCCTGCGCGGCAGTACAGCTCTGCGGACTGAAGCAGGCAGGCGACAGGAGGCTTCAGGTGTTCCTGGTGGTATTGGTCCTTATAAAGGGGTTCGACCAGCTCCTCTGGAATAGCATCTAAAAACAGAGTGAAAGGAAGGTTGAAGAAGAAAGAAGTTAAAAAGACAAAGTTTGGTTTCCATGTTTTGCACCATTTATCTCAACCCAATCTACTTAAAGTTGTGGGTAAATATCAGTTTCCTATACACAAGATGTGATACTCTGTTTTAAAGATTGTCTGTTCAGTGCAGAAGCTTTTATTTCAGTTTTGACATGTCTAAGCCTTTTAGATAATGAGCTATAGATCATCCAATACAGTCTAATTTTTAAACATCAAAATAGCACAAACTGCCATTGCTACAATCACTGTACGACGCATCAGTGGCACCACACTGCGTCTTGTAAATTAAAGTTCCTCTAACGCACATTGGAAGAGTGGAGCTAAAGTGCACCGAGACAGGACTCCAGCCTTGGATACTGTTATCAGAAGTCTTGATGCTATTGAACGGAGCAGGCGCAAAAAGATTTGCCGAGCCTCAGACGCCTACCACACACGGGTGTAGTGGGTGGATGATAGAAAATGCTAGCAACGTCGTATCATGAGGAATATTACTGCTTTAGTTCAAGTGAAGCGCATGACGCTCATCGCTTTTCTTGTTTTGAACAGTAGATGTTGCTGCAGAAAAAATTCTGGCAACATTTACCAATTAGTAGAAGAAGGGAAAGTGTATTCCTAACATAACTCCAGCTATAAAATGTTATCTTAGTAGTGATGGGGGCGAACAGGCAAATTAAAAAATAAACGAACAAACGTCTGAAATGAAAAACAAGCTATCTTCCGACGGGGTTTGTTCTGTTGTTTCTGCTGATACAACAGAACAAACTAGTGAGCAGAAATGGCTGGCATTAACTAGCTATTACAGCACTTACACAGGGGGAACCCACTCCCCGCCAAGTGGACATGCAAATAAATACACATCAATCTGCAACTGCTCCCATAGAAAGTTTCTGAAAAAGGGAGGTGTCCGCCTACCTTGTCTTTAGCCAATCACAATAACTACTTTGGCGCGGCCATTTTTGTTTTACATAGCCTGGGCACTTGCTGCAATAGACTGCTATGGTCATACCTGAACACCAGCCCATGCACCCGCTCCAAAGCGCAATGCTAACAAATGATTGGTGCGCAACACCAGTGGAATCTAATCAGATGGTTTTGGTGGAGCCATGCAAGATGGAGATTTGTGGGTTTGTAAAACTCCAAATCTCGCAAGAATCCATCTTTCAGTGGAAGGTTAACAGCCAATCAGCACCAGCTTTGTAAATGCCAGCCAATAGCATGTAAACTAGTATTGTGTCTAGGTATTTAAGATTCCCAAGCTGTATTTATTTTAGATATGTTTTAAGGGTGGGCCGGGGGTATTATGCAAAATTGACTTTTTGACGTGTAACATCCTGATAACATGTTATTTCCTCATAAAAAACATGCCTCAACTCATCCACTTATGTTTGAATAATTTTTGAGTCTCTGCTGGTAGTTATTGGGGTGCTGCTATGCCTGCTCCCACCTAGCTCCCCTTTTTCCATCCATCTCCTCCCCCTACCTGACGTAGCTTACTCAGCCGAGCCACTGCCCCTGCAGCCCCCCCCACTCAGCTGATACAGTTAGCCTAGGCTAATGGTAAGGCTAGGAGTTTGGACTTCATCTTTGGAAACAATGTTAGGCAAAAAGTTATCTTTGCGTAAATCACTTCACAGAGGACTGCTTTTCCAACAACAGCCTTTTTGATAGTGGATTAATAAACAGATTAGACCTAAAGGCAAGGCTACTCCATCGGAATCTGTACAGGTAAGAAGAGTTTCTCAGTATTTCTAACTCCGACTTCAAAATGTAGCTTCATATTCATTTGAATTTATGCAAAACAGAGCTTCATATTTCTGTGCTATCATGATTCCAATGCAAGATGTGGCTTAATATTTATTAATATTTATAAAAGGGTGCCAAGGAGGTTAAATATTACAAAGCTGACACATCTTGTAAAAGCCTCTGAATTCTCTCTGGTTCTTCAAAAACCCCACCTACATGGTCAGATATCGGATCATTTGCGTGACGTCTTATGATCCCCCATGTTGCCATTTTTCACCAATGTATTTTTTTTTTCTAAATACTAACATACAACACACTGAAAGCTTCTGTTAATTATTTGAGCCCGACTCCACATGCATGCTGGTATATGACCTTCTGCAGGGGGAGTTTCACAAAGGGTAGGAGGGCTTAGAGAGGCTCAGGTGAATATCAAGGCGTCAAATATGGAAGGGATGAGAAGGCAAATTTCTTTAAGGTGGATTTTGATATGTACATGATTTTAAGAATGCTATAGGGTAAAAATTTCATTTGAGTGTGCTATACAATGGTAACGTGTGCCTGGAAGACCCATAATACCCCCCCCCCTCTTAAAGAAAAATCTCCAGAAAATTTCCCATAAGTAATTTTGAGTCTCCCTGCACAGACAAATGGCCAAACACTGAACCACAAACAGGCTGAGGTGCACTATATTATAAAACTCACTTTTTTTCTGTTTAAGGCCCATGCCACCCCTACAGGCTGTGCCACCCTGGGGGGTGAGCCACATCATACGTATAAAACTGTCACAGTTCACCCTGTTTAAAATACCTCAACGGGCCAAACCGATTTGAAGACATGAACATGAATGAACATAAACTCACATTCAGTTGTGTTTCTATGACTACGGAAGACATAACTTTGATGTGCAAACTTAAAGGCCATCTCGCGGATTTACTTTTTGCAAAAATAGAAAATGAGTCTGTCACACTTTAGTGGTTTTCTACAACATGAGTCTTACAAGCAACCCCCAGTGGGAGACTCAGAACTCTGTCACTCCTCTTTAGCTTTTTTCTCTTTCCTTATGACATCGTGTTGTTTTTCCACCACAAGTTGTGATCTAGGCCTCGATGATACTCCTCATAAATAGCCCCCTGTAAGCATTAACTTCTTATTAGTGCCCCTTTCAGACAACGCTCCTGTGTAGGAATGTCTCTGTGTGAGAGTGTGCGGTGACTCCTGTATGAGTGTGTATCCCTGGTGTGCGGGGGTCATTTCCTCTCTGCCTGTCTCTGAACCACTCAGAGGAAAACAAAGAGCACTAAAGGAATCCAGCTTAAAGGAACAATGTTTCCCCCTTCAAAACGAGCTCAGGACAGATTCATAAAGCTTGACTAAATAGCTTCTGAAAGCGAATATGCAATGCTTGGTTCAGAGAAACAAATATAACATCTAGTCAGCTTGTGATCAGCTCTCTGTAGTTTTCCAGAAGCTGTGGTTACAGCAGCCTTCCCATGCAGCCACACTGGGTGATGAAAGGAGATATTTAAAGGAACACGCAGATGTTATACCTCTTTATAATAAGATCCTCTGCATCATAACTCTAATTGGTCCAAACAGTAACCATGTCTACAGATTAGAATTAATTAGCAAATCTATATTGAAAATAGCAAGATAATTTATTCACTAAAGTGACTTTAGTGTAAGAAGACTTTTTATTTAAATGTTCAGTTACTGTACAACCCCACCTCCAGAAAAAAGTCACAGTTGCTTTCTATTCACATAACGGCTGCTTCTTGAAGAGAAATTTAAGAGAAATTACTTCAAACAACAACCAACAAATACCAGCAAAGCCTTTTTTTTAAGTTAATCAAAAAATCTGGAATGGAGTACTTTGTGTTGACCATCAAAGGGGAAACAGACAGGAAGTAGCTGCCACGGGAAATCCAGGCATGGAGAAGACCGCTCCTCTGGAGACCCCTGGGAACAAGCTAACGGTGCACTCTGCTTATCTCTGTTGACTCTGTTATTTGTGGGGGGGGGGTTTAAAGGCAAACTATGAGATTATAGTTACTTTTAGGCAAGGCAAACCAAGTTTTTTTTTCACAGCACACTTTCAACAAGGCACATATATGCGCTTTGGTTAATTGGGGGACAAAATAAAATGAAATAAAAGCAGCAATAAAAACATAAAACAACATTAGAGACACAACATATGAAGCGTTAAGACAAATGACATTTCTACTATTATATTAATTACTTACTCAAAGGCATCTCTAAACAAATGGCCTTCTAGCTTTGATTTAAAGGAACTCAGTGTTTCAGCCGCTTTGCAGTGGTATGGAAGTTTGCTACACATAAGGGGAAGATAGAAACTGAAAGCTGCTTATCCATGCTTGGTTTATAATTCTAGTGATGATTAGTAGACTGGAGTTGGATGACCTGAGTGGTCTGGGGAGTTGTTACAGTGACAAGAGATCTTCAGTATACTTTGGCGATAAACCATTCTGTAAATTATAAACTGATAAAAGTATTTTGAAGTCTATTCTCTGGGGAGCCAGGCAATGGGCCCGGCAAAGGTACTAAAGCATTTTGAGCCAGTTTGTGTGGAATCATGTGGGTACATTTTTTTTATTACTGCAGTGCCATTTTTACAGACTCTGTATTTGTCTCCGTATAAACAGGGCCTAAGTTAGACCCACCTAAATGACAGGAACAGTTATCTGAATCCCAATAACAGGAAGTGAAGACTACACAGAGAAAGGTTTTTTTGAACCCATTTCCTTTTATAATCACATTAAGAGATAGTGAGGTCCATTGCAAATAAAATGTAATATAGCTGAGCAAACTGAAATACAATTTTGTAAATCAATAAGGCTGCAGGTGCATGAAATAAACAATGCTGCCTCCCTCTCCGACTTTGGAATACTATGTGCAGACAGAAACTCCAGACAGATTGGAAAGGGTAAAAAACAGGATTCAGAGTTTTATTGTAATTTGAATCCCCTGCTTTTGACTCACTACAATGTTGTGATGATAAACTGATAAAAATGTATTTTCTGTATGATTACAACACCATTGTTCCCAAGTAGGAGTCTGTTTCAGGCCACAGATCTGCCTAGAAACAAGTATATATCTGGTGAGCAGCAGTTGGGTTGAAGGAAATGCCATGTTTATCTCAGAGGAGACTGACTAGAGTCAACATAAAGACAAATAAATAGCTCAAACAAGTACTTCTCACAACCAATGTACAGTCTACAGAACACCATATGTGAATATATAAGTCAAACCTTAAACCAGGTGGGCTACAGCAGCAGAGGACCACACTGCAAATCAGCTAAGAATAGGAAGCTGAGATGACAATTTACACAATCTCACCAAAACTGGACTAAAAACAGATTTAGCCTGGTTTGATTGTAGCTGAAAGATTTGGATGCTAGGTCAGGAATTTGACGTTAACATGCCAGTGGTTCAGACTGGTGGTAGTTGCATAACCAGATGGATGGCCAAACTTTGGGCATGTAAGTACTAACTAAGCATGTATCAGCACAGTGTACCCATTTCTAATAGCTGTTTCCAACAGAACAATGCACCATGTCACAAAGCTCCTCTCAAATGGGTTTCTTGAATATGGCAATGGGTTCACTAGACCTGGATGGCCTCTACACTTACTACATCTCAATCAAAGAGAGCCCTGTTTAGTAATGTTGGAATGGGAGGTTTGCATCAAGAATGTGAAGTTGACAAATCTGCTGCAACATTGACATATTGTCATTAACAAGAATACTTTGAACACCTTGTTGAATATTTTTCATGAAGAATTAAGATTTAATTTTTACTACAAGTGTAGCTCATTGAATGCTCTAAAAAAGCATGTAAAAAAAACAAAAAACAAATAGCAATCTGTTTTGTTGTTCCCTACATCTCCTGGTATTCAAAACTATATTAGATGAAATTAACTTGCAATTTAAAGATTTCAGAGCCCAAAAGCTGAATTGACTACTAATTAAATAAAATATAGAGCACCGTTCTGGGGAAATGATCTTGGGTTGATCAATCAAAGATGTATGCTCTTCGTTGCGTTTGACGGCTAGTTAAAAAATTGGGATCTACTCCATCCATCCTGTTGTAGAGCCCTTCCACCAACGGCTAAAAACTAACGGAGATGTATAAACCCAGCTTTACACTGCTTTTACACACATTTGAATCTGGGTTTTATGGTTTTGTTACTGAACCTGTTAAAGCTATTTCTAGTAGTCCATCTCTGTCATTTACTAAATTACCAGAGTCAGTATTGTTTCTTTACTCCAGCTGATGCTGTGGAAGAACCTATGAATAAGTTTCTGCAGAGTGCTACCAACACTAGTTAAGTAATATCTTGACATACTCATTTAAATTGAAGCAAACTCTCGGGGAGTGCATTGAATGCAGTTTTTAGATTTAATTTACAGGTAACAGATTTGATAACCAGTGACAAGAAGTGGTTGAATAAGAAGACTGGTGCAAAGTACCACAAACAAAAACGACCATGTTACTTTCAAAGATTTCCACTTAAGTCCCCCTGTTAGCTTAATAGCTTTGCATCCATTTCTTATTTTTGGGAATTCACCTGTCTTGTGTCCTTCCAACAGCCTGGGAAAACCAGGTGCATGTGAAAATCCACCTCCCATAAGTTTCTGATCCAGTGAGAAAACTGTTGCATCCAACCACTGGCAGATTCTACCCACAGATCACTGGCTCTATCTAGGCCAAGCGGAGCTCTGAGGACTGCTCATGAATTGGGCCATAGTTCTCCTCAGTGATAGGAGCTGAAACTGTGTCACCAGAGGGCCGAGATGAAAAAAAAAATGAAAAAGCCACAGGACACACTTGCTATGTTGTACATTTAGCAAAAACATCATGCTGTCAGGTCAAAATATAACTCAGTTCTACTTGGCATAGAAGGCCTGATCAATGTGTGTGATTGGGCACTTTGTCTAGTACTCTATAAGTTTTTCTGTCTGTCTGGAGGCTATTCAGAGTAAAGGAGTAAGCTGCTAAGTAGCATTCCCTTTGGCCTGGAGAGGATGGGCATGGGCTCAGACTGGCAGCGTCTTAATGCTGGAGCTTGGACATTTATTATTGTTTAAATGTCAATGAAACAAATTATATCAACACATAGAAAATATTAAGTCTGTTGAGAAGCCGCTCCAGAGATTGTTTTTTGACCTAAAGAGAGTAATCAGGCAACATCTTTGTGTACCCAGATTCTTGCATTTGATCGTTTGGTCGGCATTTTTAGATATTGTTTGCTTCATTTAAGATTTAAACACTCTTTTAACAGCAAATATCCCTGGAAATACATCAAAAGTGTTTCACTATTTTTTTTAAAACAGAAAACTCTAAAATAGCATGCATCTGTACTTAGCCCACATTACTCTGATAACCCTAAATCAAATCTCTTTCTATGGAGAGGTTTGAATTAGGATATAAAACAATATCCCAAAATGTTGAGATAGAAACGGAACAATCCATCATGCAAATCAGAGAATAGGGCGACAATAGGGCACAACTGCAAAACTATCAAGGCATGAATGTCCACCTAAACAAGAGGCTGGCCAATGGCTGCATTATTCAAAGAATATTGTTGTAATCCTCCAGAATATTATTGAAATTCTGGAGGAGCTGCTGAAATCCACAGCTCATATAGGTTGAAAGGAAAACTATTAGTTTTTAACTCCACAAATCTGACCTTTATGGAAGGAATGGTAGTGTTGCAATTCATTGACCAAAAAAGCAGCTTTTTGTTGGGCTAAACGTTTGTTTTCCGCGTATGTCTGTCACAGTGAGAGCCTGATTACAAGAAGCTGTTTACAAAAACAGTCGCACCAGCACGCCACATTATCACACGCTCGTTGATTATCTTCGGCGACGTTTCCCCACTCTTCTCTTCTCTTCTCTTCTCCTCTCCTCTGGATTAAAAGCACCGAGGAGGCGCCACCTACCCGAGCCGAAAGCCTTGGCCACCAGCCACGTCAGGCTGCAGGAGATCTTGGCCCTGGTGAAGTCGTAGTGGTCGAAGCTCTTGATGGCAGGGACGATAAACGTGCGTCTCATCCCTCTGTCCTCTGCTGCATCTCCCATCGTCCGTCTGTGCGTCGGTGTCCCTTCCGCTGCTGGAGGCTCAGTCAGGAGGAACTCCTGCTGAATGCGGATGACATCCCGTCCAGAGGAATTCAACGCAGTAAAAAAAATAAAAAAAATCCCTTTCTGCTAATTAGAGAAATGGGATATATATTCTGGTGGGGGAAACTTTAAGCTTAGCTGCTGTGAGCTTGATGAGGACCTCCTCCTCGGTTAAATGAGCCGCATGTTCAGTTTTACAATCACATTGAGTCTTAAATCGTGACAGCGCGGCGCAGTTTAGTGGCAGGATTCCCGAAGAAGATCTCTAGACATTTTTATCCTGAGATTTCACGACATAACCGATCATCTTTGTGGCTCAGGAGCAAAGCTACAGTATCCTCCCCACGGTTCTAGGAAAAAAAAAATCAAGCTGTTTGAATCCGTATTTTTCCTTTTTTCCTCTTCCTAACTGTTTTCCTCTCCTTCTTTCCCTCCTCCTCCTCCCCTCTGCGCTTTTCCTGCCGCACTGATCAGCGGCTGAGCCGCACTGCGCATGCGCGATCCACCCACCCAGCTTAATCCTGTCAGGAGTCATCACAAAACTAGCGGCAGGATGGCTGCTGACTCAAACCCAGATGTTTCCACAGTGAAATACATGAGAAAAATCCCAAAGATGGGGATCTTGTAACGCAGTGATTAAACACCGCGCATTCATCTTTTTTAACAGGTTGGCATTAAATGTTAAAATAGCCCTTATTTACAGACAGGAAAAAAATATAGGCTACCGTACTATAAATATATGTCTTAAGAAAACAAAGAACTAAAACAATAAAAGCCCTAAAACTCAAACATATCCATTGCTGAGCATAAACAAAAAAGTTGTTCCACTGTTCGTTTAATTTATTTTCAACCTGAATCTAAACTTGGCTGTATGATTTGGTCGTATTTTAATTACTTATGATTTGGAGCTGTGGTGTATTTTTGGCGCTATATTAATAAATATAAGAGAATTAAAATAAAACTTCTGCTATGAGAAAAACTCAAGGTTTATTTCACTGCGAGAGATAGAATGTCCCTCACAAAAACAAACAAACATCTAATTTCTTACATATTTTTTAACATTTAACAGCAGTCTTGTTCCAAACTCAGTTAAGTGACACTTAAGTTATCAGTTATGATTTTATTTACAGGATAAACATTTTAGTTGATCAAATTTATCTTCTAGAATAATCTCATATATGATCTAATATTAACAATGTTCCTATTGTATTACAATCAAATGCCTTGGAGACATATTTAGCCCATATACTTTTTCAGATTTTGCCACGACAGACCCCAAAATTCAAAAATAAAATCCAGATCTCTTCACGAATCACCTATTGAGTAATAAATAATAAATCCAGCTGTTCTGTAGAGGCCTTCAGAGGTTTGTTGGAATATGCTGGTGAACAAACAGCCTCATGGAGAGCAAGTGACACAGCAGACAGTTCAGATAAAAAGCTGAGGAGAAGCTTAAAGCATAGTTAGGTTCTATAACTGAACTTTGAGTCTCTAGTGGAGTACTGTTTAATCCATAATCTGCAAAAGCAAAGCATAAGGCACGGATAGAAACCTACCAAGACCTGGTCCACCATCTGAGCTGACAGGCTGGACGTGGAGAGCAATAATCCAAGAAAGAGCATTCAGGACCATATTCTGTTGTCACCTCCAGTCTGAATCATTCCCATGACTCATTAAAGTTCTTACGGAGGTCCAGGCTGCTCTAATTGGTCAGTTTGTATATCTAAAAGGATTGCTTGGATAAACATGATCTACATGAATAATCTAATTTTGTTTACTAATTGATGTTTCCCACAGTCTTGTTTTGAATCAGCTTGTTTTGCTCCTTTTTTTTAAACATTGAACACAAAGTTGCAAACATAAAACTGCATAAAAAAAACAACAACCTCATCCTCATCTACTGCTTTTCCTGATAATTGATACAAGAACTGTTTCTTTTTTTAGAGTGCATGTTGGCACAATTAGTGGCATCGTTACAGCAAGAAGGTCCTTGGTTCAAATCTGGGCTTGTGGTCTTTCCACATGGAGTATGAATGTTCTCCCTGTGCATGTATGGCATCTCACTAGGTGTTCCAGCTTTCGCTCAAAGTCCACAAACATGATTTTAAAGTTAAGTTAAAGTTAAATGGTCAATCTAAAAGGTCCTTAGGTGTAAAGACCGTGCTTGGTTGTGCTCCATGATGGACTGGCAACATGTCCAGGGCGTACCTTACCTGCTGTAGACAAGCACCAACCTTTACAATGGATGGATTTTCTTCTTTCTGTTGATTTAAAAATGTTAAAGCCAACTCATTTTTTTAGGTCAGTACTGATCATTCAGTTAACGCGTGCTTTTAGGAGTCACCTATACCTCACAAGGTTTCCACCACCATGAATCGGCAAATTAACACAGATTTTTGGATCTCTTTAGAAAAGCACTGCAGCTTCACTATTATTCAGCTCCCAAACTGTGGAACATTCTCGGTTGCTGGAATGAATGGCCATCTCCAGACGTGTGAAGGTATCAGTCTTCCCCCAAGTTCATAATAAACAGAAGCCTCATAGGGGAATTTAAAGCTGCTAAGATGGAGGTGTGAGCATTGCCTTACCACAGGCTTATGATGTTTTTTTGCTACGGGTGTGCTTATCTAAAGTTTCCCCCCTCAAACACGTGGTCCAGTATTACTCCAGTCCTATTTTAATCATGTGTTGCATCCATTTGTCTTTTTTAGAAGTATGAATACCTTTTTATTTATATTTACCCACTGCAATTTACCTAGAAACACACAAAACACCAACTTCTCCCTTTTTTTGGAGAACATGAAAAAGAATCTGGCTATATGTTAACCTGTCAGGTGGAAATGCTCCTACTTCCCTGGCTTTGGCTGTCTTGATTATGTGTGGTCTCGCAGATGAAGATTATTTTATGTGGATTGTAAGATCCCCTTTGCAAAAGCGGATGTATGATCTTAAAAGGAGTTCTGGTTAAATAAATAAAAAATGATTAGACTGCATGTTTTTATTCAATGTATTAGATGTTGATATTATTGCATGGTAATGTTCATGCTAATGTCTGAAGACTGTTTTCATTCCAGATCATTGAATGCGCAGGTTTTTTTTTTTTTTAGCTACATATGTGTTAAACTGTTGACAAACCAAACATAATCAGGCTCTTATTTTGAAAACATTTATTTTGTAATAATATTTTATCCCACCTCCACTAGAGGGACATTATGAGGATGCTTCATCCTATGAAAAGCAATGAGAACAGTGGTATGGCAGAGCCCCCTAGTGTCCAAACTGAGTTGGTACATCTGGGTGGATATGAGACTTTACATTCAATATTAGTCAGTAGGTGTCAGTATTTAGCTAAAGTTAATGATTAGTCTCTCCTTTGATTATTTCTTTTTAATTGGTTGTGTTGTATGCAGGTCTGAGAAGAGGCAACAGTTTGAAGTGGAAGCCCTACATCTGCTCCAACACTAACATGTTTAGTGTTCAGAAAACTCTTTCTTTCTTTCTTTCTTTCTTTCTTTCTTTCTTTCTTTCTTTCTTTCTTTCTTTCTTTCTTTCTTTCTTTCTTTCTTTCTTTAACTCATACCACCTTGGTCTGCACTTCCCTCTACACCCACAGTCATTGTAGAGTCATTCCCGATCATAATATAGTTTGCATTTTCTATGTGAATGTTGGGCTGTGGTGGCCACCAAGGCCTTGGATCCCCACTGTCCTGCTCTCGTGGTACACTGGTTCCAATAACAAGCCGTTGTTCCGTACAACGCCTCAGTCTCTCTATTTCCTGCAACCTCAAGCGATTCTGTCTCCTCATTCTCTGCTCCTCAGTCCACAGCTTTCTCAGTTTTTCAATTTTTGCCCGAGTAAAAACCTTCTTGAGTTTCCTCTCAAAGTTTTTTCTCTCCTCCAGCGCCACCAGCGTCTGCAAGGCAATGGGGATCTTCTGTTTGGGTATGGAGTTCTCCAGAGGCAACAGGGGGATAACCGTGTTAAATTTGTGTTCGTTGTTTATAGAGTTGATGAGAGCCATGTTGGTTTTCATTTCCACCATTTTTGAGTTGAAGTTGCATGTGAGCAGCAGGAGGGTGAAGGCAGAGTTGTTGACGGCATCCTCCACGCACTTCAGAGTGCTCTTTCCTGGAATGGCAAAGTCCTCTGCGAAAGTTGCCCCTGTCATGCCGATGACCGCCTCAAGTTTTTCCTTCAGGCTCTCTGCCATATCTGAATCTTCATGAGCATGCAGGATAACAAACGCATAAAATATTTGCTCCTCTTCTTCAGCGTCTTTGCTTTCATGTGTGCTGCTTAGGAAAGCACTGTTTGGCAGAATAATGTGTGTAGCAGACGGTAGGTTTGATTTAGTCTCAGTGTTGGTGATCGTTGATGTTTCATCCAACTTAATGTCGTTTTCTGCTCCAGAAAGAGATCTTCCAGCTGATTTGTCCTGAGGTTCTGCTGGCTGAATATGTGCCGGGACATTTTCTGTTTTAGTTCCCTTAGATAGATGAATGGAAGAGGTTAGTGTTGGGTTTCCTGACGTTTCAGCAGCTACCTTGTCTTCTTCAAAAGAAACTGTTGGAGGAAGACTTATCTCAAGATGAGAAGGATATGAAGGCTCAGAGTCACTCTCCTGCAGAGGGCTGGGCAGGTTGTAAATATTTGCTGACTCATCCTTAGAAACAGCAGTATTTAAAGTTGCATTCCCCTCATTCATGTTTCTGTATGGATCGAGGGAAGACTCTGATTTGAGATTTGAGGAGGAGCACATCAACTCTGCTAATTGGGGCCCACATTCAGCTATGGCTTCCTCTCTAAAATGATCATACTCCAAATAGCTTTTCTTTGAGCATTCACTGGAAAGGGCTCTCTTGTAAGCCAGATTCTTTAGATGTGGATCGCACAACCTTTGTTCAGACAAAACTTTAAACACTCGAGCCAGTGATGACAGAGATCCTCCCGTCTTGGCCACGAACAGGCCACAATGAGCTCCAAAATCGTCAAATTTACCTCCACCCGAGTGCCACTTCTCAGCCAGATGGTTAGCGAGGGGGTTGTCCTCTAGCATCTGGAGCTTCTTCAGGGCCTGGGCCTCCCTCTGGAGGATGACCAGACACAACGCTTGTATGATTGTGTCTTCAGGAGACTCACCCAACTGGATTGTTAGGCTGAGCAATCGCTCTGAAGGTGCCTTTACCAGAATGTCAAAGACATCTTTCAGTCCCGTTCCTTGATTTTTCAGCTCTGTATGATTCATTCTAAGGCTTAGGTCCCATCTGGTTTTGGGCAGAGTCAACAGGATCAAATCCGACTGCGTTTTCTTCAGATTATCAGTATATTACCAAATTGAGGAGAGGATTACAGTTTCCCGGTTATGCTTGTTTCTTTAAAGAGATATGAAAACACAAATGAGGTCAAATATATTTTGTATATATATCTATTGCTCCAACGGGTATAAAAAGGTGGCCAATTAATAGAAACAAATCAACTCCCTGTGTAATTTCCGGAACGTTAAGATGATCATAATCTAGTAATTACTCACCGGCATGGTTTCACTAGAGCCCTGATAACATATCTGCTGTTAGTTCAAACAAGGAAGTCAGACAGAGAGTAATGTCCTTCACTGTTCAGCGTTTTCTTTCTCTTAAAAAGAAGCTCTTGCTACTCAGATTGGTCACTCAACAATACCATAGGTTCTCCTTGGATCTCTGTAGGGTATCAATGAAAATCTACCTGTTGCTGGTTCAGGACTCCGTCAGCTTGAAGCTAACCTAAGCAACAGACTGCTGATGTCACAGCTGCTACTATGGCAGTTCAAGAGGGACAAAAATGATTTTCTGTCATCAACATTTCCTGAACACTAAGTTGTACCTCTCAGAACTGTTTTTTGTTCACTAGTTTTTTCAGTCAGTTTTTTTTCTTAAAGACTTTGAATATGTTAAAAAAAAGAAACAGGAAATAAATCAGTGTGGCACGTTGTAAATCTGCAGCTCCCTGAGAACAATGGGTGTGCAAGAAATAGGAATTTGTTTTCCCCCCCATCTGCCTCCCTCTTTCGCTCTCTCTTTGCAAAGAGGCTGGTGTATTTTTATCCACGGAGGAAACCTCCAACCCTGTATTTACCAGGGGTGGGGTCACACCAGGCAGAGACCAAGCCAACACAAAAATCCCTGAACCCAGCACAGACAGAGCCGAAATATGCTTCATGTGCTGAGAGCAGAGCAATATGTTGACAATGTGAGGGATTAGAGCATAGAGATTAGAGTCTCTCTTCAGGAAGTGTGGGTAGATTTCTTTGCAAAATAACTTTTCACTTCTTAGCTGCAACACATTAGGCTTACTGAAGGGTTGCTCACATCTTCACTTTTCTCATTGCATTTTACTCAAACGACGAGTATTTTACCGGAACATTTTCTGAGTCACTGTAAATACTGTACTTTTAAATGTTTTAGGAGATTTATTTCATTTCATTTCATTCTTTATTCATTTCAGTCATGTCATATCATTTTTCACATTATTTCTTGAATAGGTTTACATGAGTTTTATAACATTGATTATGGATAAAAATGTATTTATTAATGTAATATACCCAAACAAAACATCCTAACTGAGAGCTATGCAGCTGATATGCTAGATTCTGACTGTTTAATGTGATACTTTCTAACTTTGTGTGGACTTATAACTCTGTTTGCTTTGATGTGCTATTTTTATTCCATATACAAATCATAAATCCCCCAGATAAAAAAGTGTTTGCAAATCTACACAGATGCAGCTGAATAAATTAGAATATCATCAGAAAATATATTTATTTCAGTGACTGAATTCAACTAACCTATGTACATTAATTATATGCAAAATAATTGTCTTCAAGTCATTGTTTCGGTTAATTTATGATGATGATTTATAATAAAAACACCAAAATTCTGTTGAGCAGAAAACTAGATTGTTACATAAGACCAATAAGAAAAATGCATATGCACTCTGATCCGGGCTCCTTCTGCATGAACTATTGTCGGAATGGAGCATTGCATGGCGGAGATCAGCCTGTGGGTCTGCTCAAGTGTTAAAGAAGTCCAGGTTGCTTGCCCAGGTGGACTTTACCTCATCTGCATTGTTGGCTCTGGTGTCTCTCGTTTTATCTCTTCATGATTCTCTGATTCTCTCCGGACCAGTCAGATCTTTTTTCAATGTGTGCAGGTGCCAAATCCTGCTGGAAAGTATAAAATCTGCATCTCCACAAAGCTTCTCAGCAGAAGAAATTATGAAGATCTCTAAAATTTCCTGAGAGACGGTTCTGCTGCCATTAAACTTGATGAACCCAGTGGACCAACAACAGCATATGTCATGACTTTCTAATATAACTACTAATTGTGGAAACTTCAGTTTTCAAGCATCTCCACTTTTCGTCCTGACTTTGGGACCTCCAAAAATGAGGACTTTGGACCACTGAACAAGAGTTCTGTCCTTTTTCTCCTTAGCCCACTTCTTAAGTTGGTTCTGGTTCAGAAGTGGTGTTTTTAACATGTTTATAATGGTTGCAGTCTCAGAGTGTGGTGTCTCTAGAGACTCTAGAGCACACATGTCAAACTCAAGCCCCGGGGTCCAAATCCGGCCCGCCTTAGCCATTTATGTGGCCCTTTAAACTCTAGAAGACCCTACAAATAGATCCTTTAAGTTAAATTTATGTGCGCCTTAATACAACATCAAATCAGTGTTTATTTGAACAGCCCTGAAACACATCATTATGTAAAGATGTTCAGTTTTGTATAATTTCAAGGTACAAATTTCAAGAATGTTGAATGCAGATTCAGATTATATTTTATTCATATTTTAACAGTTTGTTAAAGTTTCGTCAATACAACCGGCCCTTTAAGGATATTCATGAACTTGATGTGGCCCCAAACAGTTATGAGTTTGACACCCCTGCTCTAGAGGTTCTGGTTCCAGTCTCCACCCATGCTTTTTAAGTCTCCTAAAACTCCTGAATGAGCTTTGCTCCACAATCTTCTGAAAGCTGCAGTCATCCCTGTTGCATATGCAGACTGTTTTCTCTACCACATTCTTCTTTCCACCTAACTTTCCGTATTATATTTATATACAGCACTCTACCAAAAGCCAGACCCTTTTGCAATGACCTTTTGAAACTTACCTTCCTCAGGGAAGAAGTCAACGTCCATCAGCGTGACAGCTATCAGGTCAGCCCATCCACCTGTGCTTGTGTAGGCCATAACATAAAATTCCTGTACAGTATCTTTATGTTTGTATTGATATTATATAATATTCCGATTTTGTGTTTATGTGTAAGCCATAATAACAAAACCAGTTAGTTACCACTGTGTGTAATCACTCTATTTGAGTTTCACTTTTTGAACGGAATTCACTCAAATAGCTCACATAGCTTTTACAGAAAACAAAAGTTTAATTTCAACTATCAAAATTGCGATCTGAAATAGAGGCAACATCCACAAACTAGGGAAAATTACAGAAGGAGCACATCTAGAGCCGAAGCTTTACCCATCTGTGACATCCCAGAGATAACCGGAAGATACTGCAGATATGCAAGAAAGACATAATTTCTGCATTGTGTAACAGGGGCTGAAACAATGTTCTTCCTGAATACGCCAATATAAGACGTGTACAGAGCAGAAACATGTAATTACGTAGATTTTATTCAACAGTGGTGAAACAGCACATGGAGTTTAATTTTGAATGTGTTGCTGGGTTCTATTTGGTACTGTCATGGTGGCTGCTATGTTTAGTTTTTGCTTTGAACATGTGGATCATACGAATATTCTGTGCTACTGTACAACTCATGGTTTAGAAAATTAACACGTGAAAGGCATTACATGTCTGTAATAAACTGATATGTGCTTGTTTCTTATGATAGAACATCAGGATGGTGAACCATTTTGTAGTAAAAATCAAAAGTGTATTTCAGTCTATTTGAGTTTATTTGAACCGCTGTGAGCCGCTCACCCCAGCCAAGCGAATAAAACTTTCACCCACTCACTCTCTTAGAGATACACACACACTGACACACCAAATCCCAACACCCACACCGCCTGGAGATGATCCCCAGTCAGTTACATAATGTGCTGCCAAATGTCCATCTCTATTGAGGACAATTCCTTTAACAAGAGACATGCTCCCCCAGCAGCTGTGTTAGTCAGCCTGGCAGTAAATCTGCTTCCACCTTCAGGCAAAAACATATAGTAAGAGGCTGTGTCAGTTCTGCAGATTCTGGCATTAAACATCCTCCATTAAACAGTTTGGAGCAAATTTGTTCTGACCCAGGCTTGTTTTTTTCTTTGGGTGAGGGTCACGATAATATGTAGTAAAATACGTGGGCCACTCTCCAGTCACGTGGTCTCTGGCCATAGGCAACAATGCGCACATGTTGGGTTCTGTGCATTAGCATGCATGGATCCTGGCTGTGGGAGAGAGCCCTGAGAGGTCACGTAAAAGAGGCTTTGGGGCAGACAAGTGAAAAGGAGGCCCTTTCTTGGACAGGGACTGAAGATTAGGATAAAAGACATATGAGAGGGGGATCCGCTCTCTTGTAGCATCCACTTGGTGCATCCCTCACAAGGATTCTGCTTCATATCCATAGTAAATGAGAAGGAAGAGATGCTCAACAAAAGATACAGAGACAAGGACAAAAACTGATGTTATACCCCAGAGTAAATCTGAAGATCAGTGGGTAAGGAGATGGATTTTTTCAAGTGGATGATAACCAGTGCAGCGGACTGCTACACCCCCCACCCCCCCAAGCAAATGTGATGTGTTCCAGATGTTAAAGAAAAGTAATCCTGGTCTCTGTATGTTCAAGTATTTTGGGATTTTTTTGCATTTGAAAAAAATTGAACAAAATGAAAACAATCTTGTTTTTGGTGTGTTTTTTTCTTTTTCTGTTTGAAGCAACAAAAAAAAAAAAAACTGCCTGAATGTACACAGACCATTCTCACACCTCTTTATCTTTCTCTTCATTTTACAGTGTCTTGCAAAAATATTCTCATCAGCTATACTTTTTTTCAAATTTTTACATTACAACCACAAAGGTTGATGCATTTAAATGGGATTTTATTTAGTAGACCAACATAAAGTATATATATTCACTGTGGTATTTATTAATATTTAGCCACACTGAGTCATATAGTGTCACTATTTGCTGCTATAAATGCTGCAAGTTCAAAGCGGGGTGATGTCTACTGGCCAAATTGTTAGCTTAGTCTTCTCAGTCAAACTGGGTGGAAAGAATCTATGAGCATCTCTTTTCAAATCATGTCACAAATGATCAATTAGCGTTTTGCCTGGATTTAGGGCCATTCTAGCACATGAATATGTGTTGATATGAACCGTTCTGTTGTAACTCTGCCTGTGTGTTTAAGGTTGTCATTCTGCTGGAAGGTCTTTAACAGCCTCAGTCAGGTTTTCTTCCAGGATTGATCTGAACTATATTTAACCCAATCTTTCCCTGAAGTTTGACCAGTTTTCCTCTTGCAACTGAAGACAAGCATTCCCACAGCATGACCTAAAGCCAGCCTAAAGCAATATTCATGATAACAAGATTTTTCTATTTTCAATAATTTGAATGAGAATTAATGTTTTCATTGTGTCAAAATTAAACAAAAAGTATTTTATTTGATAATTAAAACTAAACAACTTTTTTTGAATTGTTTTCATTCATTCATAACTCATTGTTAACGTTTTTTGAAAGCTTTAAAAAAATATATTTTTCTTTTTTAAGACACCAAGTTAAAATACTGTATAACGTAGATAAATTTGCTGTTTTTTAAAGTGTTCAAATGATTTTAATTTTTTATGTTAATGAATTATGAATTTGTATGAAACAGATTCAATTGAGTATTTAGGTAATTTGTGAAAATTTAAAATATAAAAAAACATCTTCTGTTTCTAGCAGTATAAAAAGCAGTTTCAAAAAGATGTTATCAGCATGATCATTATAAGGAGGTCCTTGGGAAGATTTTACATTTTTACATAAGGGCGGTCTAGCAACCAAAAGCTTAAGAGCCCCTTCTCTAAGAGATGTTCAGAGTTTGTGATTTTCGTTTGCAACCTACCTTTGGTACAATATCAAAGTTTAGGAGACAATGAAAATGTATTTGAGCTGTACTTTTGTGTTTTATTTGTCGAATAATTACCATGAAAAAGGATGACACACTTTCCTGGTATTGTGTCAGGTCATTTGTAAGACAAGTTTATTTACATGCACCATTCATTCAGAAGGCAATTCAAAATGCTTAACAGTATAAATAAAAATATGAATGAAGAAAACTTACACTATATACAAGACACACATCAAAATTAAACCTAACATGGATGTTTGTGGACCAGGAAATTAATTTCTACTTAGAAAGAACTAACACATACACAGGAGGAACATGAAAACTCCACCGAGAAAGGCTCTGGCACGAATTTTAATTCAGGAACAGCTGAGCTCAATACATCTCAGTAAGAAAACTGTAAAATGCTAATTTAAATCAAACAAACAAAGGCACAAGATGACCAAATAGGACCAAAGAAAACAAACGTTGGCCTTTACAGGAAACTCTTCAGTAAATAATAATTATATTCGGCCCTAACAGGTCCCACAAATCTTTGCTGTATTTTTTTCCGCTTTTGCTCTTAAAGATGTGATTCATCTTAATTTTTGTTACAGTTTTCCCATTTTATTATATTTTTTGACTTTATCAATATAAAACTCACAATATGGTGCCTTGAGTTGAGAAAACAAATGAACAGACCACTTAAATAAATGACAAGTAGCTCCTCTGAAGCACAATACAAATAAATCATGAGTGGCTCAAAACCTTTTTGCCCAGAACTGAATTCCAAATGTACGTTTACATGCAATATGAAAGCAAGAACAGGAACACAGAATGCCAGCACCCACATTTGGGACTGTTTAAGTCGAAACCTGCAGGTCAGTTTAATGCAAGGCAACTAACAGAGCTTCAAAAACTAATAGTGTGTTGCTCTGATAAGACTGGTTTCTTTTCTTTAATAGACTTTAGCTTTGGCTATCCTACATACATTCATGTGTGTAGAGTGCGGCAAAGCAAGAATAATCTACAATATCAGCTCCGAGGCTAGTTTATGCTGTTGACAAAGCAGGCCAACAGATTTGAGTTAATGTGACAGTTAACTGGGATTAATTCAGGAGCCAACGTAAATGAAGCGGGCCTGCGGACAAGACAGGGGAATGCAGTGGGGATGGGAAGACGTGTGTACTGTACCACATTGCTGCATGCTTGGATAAGCATGTAGGCCATGCCTACAACAATGCGTAATACAGGCTCTGCTGATGGGGGATGGAAACACACATAGACACAAACTCAGCGTTTCTACCTCACTTTCTCAGACACACACACATTTGGCTGTGCAAACACACAAACTCACACTCATGCACAGACATTGATGGTGATGGGGCATGGAGCAGTTTATGCTCATATCAAGGGAAAGTCTTTGATCAGTGTGACAGGAAGGGCACTCGCCCCCGAGGAATTAGCTAACTCTTGCTTTGAAAAAGCACATCCACAATAAATCAGCCGTGCTCAAATCTGCAGCGCAGGGGGAGAAAAAGTCTGATATTTGGCTTCATTAATATGCTAAATGTATGAATATGATTTGTTCCAGTTCAGTGTCCAGAGTGGCACGATGAGCACAAAGAGCAGAATGTGCGGAAATTTAGGATGTACTCATGATCCTCTCAGTTAAATGGGTAATTAATTAGCAGTTCAAAAACAACACAATAATTTGCACGTTAATAAATAATTATGCATAATGTATAAGATTTGGATATTGTATCAATCAGAATTTTATCAGGTTAGTGACCCTCATACAGCCTTATTAAGTATTTATTCCCTTTTTCCCACTTTGTCATGCCACAACACCAAACGACAAAGCATTTTATCATTGTTTTGTGAGATAGAACAACACAAAGTAAAGCAAAATTATGAAGTGGAATATTGTGGTGTACAAGAAAAAAATACAGTTAAACCCAGATGTTTATGGTGAGGAACAAAAGTTTTGGAACACAATGTGATTTTGCAACTTCTCCAACTTGGAAATTATGTAGGGGTCTGAAATTCACATTGTAGGTTCTTTTCCACTGTGAGAAAGCATAAGAAAATGCTGGAAATCACAGTGTTTTTTTAAAACACTGTGATTTCTGTGAAATTCTCTCCCCCATTCTTTAAAAACACATTTTTAAAGAATGGGGGAGAGAATTTCTGTCTGGTTGCCAAGAGGAATGGAGCTCCGATCGGGGCTGTTATCCACACACGTTGTCCACGCGCCGGTTGGAGCAGGCAAGCGTCTGAGTAGCGGCACAGCAGCGAAGTAGACATTTGACCGGATGGAGAAACCACGGTGAGCCCACGGTGTCGGGAAGGAAGAAGGCTGGTAGCTGGTATAACACTAGAGAAGCAGGAAGTTTCTGCTGTGATCAGAGAGCTGGAGCAAGAGTTGGCTAGATCGACTTCAAGGCTACAGAGTCGGAGTCTCAAATGACTGGGTGATCGCTGGTTAGATTAGTACTGGGGTGAGGAACACAGATCATGAGCTGGAGGCATGTTATGGATTGATGCCCAACTATGTGAAGTGAGTCACAGTTCTTTAACCTTTGAGAGGATTGGTGTTGTAGTGATGAGTTTGTGACTGTGACATGTCCTTGCCCATTACTGTTCTTCTAAGATGGTGATGGAAACACTACCATCTCGTTTTACAGCATACTACCTAGCAGTTAGGGTCTTGTAATGTCTATAATGTCTCAAGATGTGTTCCGGGGTCTAAAGCGACCCTAGTGGAAAAGGGGCAAGAGTCTCTCAACCAAGGTCTTCTGGCTGAACGTGGCTGCAATCTATGTTAACTTCAGTTAGCTTCTGACTAGCTTCTGACTAGTTTGTAGCTACATGGCTCGGAGTGTTAATCCTCCACCCCAACCCTCACAGCGCAACTCTCAGCTCCACCTCTTTGCCCAATTTTGTATTTTTTGAGAGTGACGAGGCGAGTGACGTGACCAAAATGGCAGGGACCGCTCAGTTGACTTCATTTTCTGTTCTTCAGAAACCTATGGGTGTCCAAACTTTTGGTCTGTACTGTATTTGTATAAATGTCAGAGAACCCCAAAAAATAAAATACAAATAAATAAATGTGAGAAAAAAAGAAGATAGATAGATAGATAGATAGATAGATAGATAGATAGATAGATAGATAGATAGATAGATAGATAGATAGATAGATAGATAGATATATTAAATGTATACCTCTCTTTTGGATGGGGCTGCATTGCTACTCTTGGGCCACACTAAGATTTTAAAGCATCAGAGACTGCACAATATGAGAGACCCCTCATTTGACAGTTCGGCCTCTCGTTAAATAAAAAATATTAATAGATACAACAGTAGCGTATAACATATAAACACTTTTGAAACACATTCTTAATGGAACATATGTACATGTTGTTGCCGCTACAGTTACTATGGGAATGCAGCTTAACTTAGCTTTTTACTACTACTACTATGTGCTCATAATTTGCTCCTGAACCCATCCGTTTAAAAACTGCACTCCAACGACTACGACTAGTAGCTTTGGAACTGTTCTGTGTGTAAGCACTCACGCCAAGAACAAGGCAACTGAAAATGTTAGTGATACACAACTGTGGGAACAAGTTGTCATCGGTGCTCAAGACTTTATCAGGTTTTTCATATTGATATACCAATTCTGTCAATACACTCCTCCCTGGGTTCCCTGTTCAGCGTATCCCTGTATGTTCCTTTTTTGGGATTTTAACATGTATATTAATTTCTTTCTCCCAACTGTGCTTCTTCTCTGCGATGCACTGTGTGTTTCTGTAGTGAATCTAAGGTTTATTTACACTCGTTCTGCTACCAAAATGTCTGCCATATCCCAGAATGCATAGCGTAATCCCAAACCCTATAAATCTGAATCCACATTGCTGTAATGCGCCAAAGAAACGTGTAGCAATGTGCCACTTTCAGTTTGCTGAAATATCTTATTAGGCTCACCAGTTACCTCAGTACCAGTTCAACTGACTATTTAGACCCCAAACTAAGGAGCTTTGCACTAGGACTGCACAATGTTTGAAAAACATGTGCTTTTGGGCTGTAGAAATTCTCTTTTGTAAGCAACTTTTTTATTCTCTTGCCAAACATCATTCTCAGCTGCTTCCAAGTCTTATAGCCCATGGCTGGATTTAGTAAACATGCACAGAAAATACGTAGGCCACTTTGAGTGTGAATTAATGTATACATGCAGGATTAATTCAGCTCCAAACACAGCATTCACTTCAAACTTTTGTCCGACTCTAAATTGCTTATATATTTAACTGGATTCTTAGAGTCCAACAAGTACAGCATTCACATAAATTAAAAGTACAATTTTTTGAAGATTATTCCGTTTTTTTTTAACATCAAATGCAGCAAGCTCACACTTATAGCGTCTTCGGGGTAAAGTTGTAAAAAAGCCTTAGCATTGATTAATCTTTTGTTGCAGATATATATATATATTTTTTAAAGCATCCTTTATTCAAAACTTTGGACGAGTATGTAAAAAAAAAATCTTGTCCCTTTTTTCATGTTATTGTGCGAACCTTCTACAGTATCTTGTCTTTTCCTCTCTTCAGCCCACCTCTATGTTGTTCTATAAGATTCAGGTCTGAGGACTGAAATGTATGGATATCAGTACATATCTGAAATATAATATATTATAATATAATATAATATAATATAAAACAAAAACACTTTAATCAACTTTACAAATGCACATAAATTAATACTAAGAACTGTAGGTACAGTTATTTTGTAGGAATTATCAGGGATATTTCAAATTGGTCATTTTAAAACAATTGATTGTTTTTAAATTTGCGTTCTTTTCCTCCTTCTACTAAATGTACTCAGATTAAAGCTTGTCTATTTCAGTTCTTTTTTTATGTGTCAGATTGTGCTGCTACAATAACAGACACATTTATTTTAAACCTTTTTTACACATATTTTACTAGGAGAACCAATCATTTTAGTGGGTTCTGTGGATCTGGTTATTAAACTAGTTTTATTTGTAGCTATCATCAAAATAAAGGCAGATACTTGAGGTGGTTGCAAGAACTCACTGAGTTAGAATATAAAGATCTTGACATATGTCATCCCATCATAATAAAATTGTCTTTATGTTGTCACTCCTACTACTACATCTCGCTATTTTGCATTAATTAAATGTCCTCCATTTGCAATCTGTCTTCTGGAATATTGTGGCACCTTTGTTCCTCAACCTCTCCAAAATAAAATCCAAAAACCTCTAATAAAGGCCATAGAAAAGTAAGTTATTAAATCTTACGAGGCTACGAATGTGGAGAATATGGGAACTAAAACTTGCATCGTATCAGCAATGCTGAGAACCAAAAGAATAAATGGACCCAATCACTTGGTGCTGGAAAGGCTGCCCATCCAAAATCCAGTGCTCAAGCCACCATGTCACTTTTGTCCATTTCCAAACCCTGCGGATGCTCCGCTTTTACAGCAGATGCGCAGAACCAAAGGATGCCAGGCATGAAAGCAATGGGAAATTCATTACATATTCCTACCCCCCTCTGCTCCCCATAATCACTACAATTAGCAGACATCTGCAGTGTCTCCAAAGCCGGGAGTGCATTCAGGCAATCAGAGCAGCTTCAGCGACAGCACTGACTGCAGCCCCCTCTGAGATGGGCCTCATCCTGTAGGGAAGCATTCCATTAGAAACCCAGAGATTAATTGAGACACAGAACTCGCTTCTGGCATCCGGCAAGAATGAAACCCAATGGGCGGCATCCACGATGTCAAAGCTGAGCGCAGGGGTAGACAAGGAGGAGGAGGTCCAGAGTTGGTGGGGACTGTTGAGATAAAGCCCTCGCATTGGGGTTTGTAATTAGCTGGATTGCAAGAGTTACCAGACAACAAGTATGCAAGGAGTATCTGACCCATCAAGTAAACAAAACCTGTGTGTGGCTAATGATAATCCAGATTTTATAGCTGCTTAAGGATATTGTTGCTGCTGTTATCCCCTCTTCTCATTATGAAACAGTTAACACCTGGATTCACACAGTTACATCAGGACCCCTCTAGCTGAGTGAGATGGCTGCTATAAATGCTTCAGATACATTGAGCTGCTAAAAATGTAATTCATTTGGTTTTAGAAGAGAAAGGCTGTTTGTTGTCTGCTGTATATGTGTTTTTTTTATTTATAGGCTGGGTTACATCGATTGATGACTTTTAGTTCTTACTTGGTATATTTGCAGATATTTAAATTGAACAAAGACAATTTTATAACACCCTAAAAGAAAACAAAGCAATGATTCATGAAAATGTCTTGAATATATTTAGGTCTTTAACTGAAATAGTTTACATTAATTGTTTTGATGAACATTTTCAGCTTTAATTCCTTGTAACCAAACTCCTAAACTATGTCATTTGTTTTATTTCAGCATTTTAAATGTTATTATCCCTGAAGCTCATAAGGCCTTTAAATCTTTAGATGTTAAAATCATCATTGGCTCTTGATAAATTTGTGCTTCCTTTTTTCTTAGCTGAAGATTGATTTGTCTTTCACCTTATTGATTCTTCTGAAAAAAGCCCAATAGGCAAGAATCCACTAGAGAGTTCATCAGATGCACCTTACTGCTACTGGGCTTTTCCCCCCTCTGAACTGCTATAGTTCTTAATTATATTGTTTCCACACTGAGGAGGAACCATTTACCAGAGCTCTTGGTCCACATTGATATGATAGCTTGCATGCTGCCTTAATGCAAATCCACCATTCCACTATATCCTAAAGGAGGTCTGATTGAGTGCTGGTGAATGCGGAGGCTGTTGGGCTGCAGTGAGTTGACCGTTATGTTCAAAAAAGCAGGTTGAGATGATACGAAAAGTACCCTGTTGGAAGAAGCCATCTTAGTGGTCATAAAGGGACAGAAGTGGTCAGAAACAATACTCAGACTGGGTGGGGTGTTTAAATGATGCTCTGTTGGTGCCAAACACACCATACTGAACTGAGAACATTCATCTCTTACCATAACACCACAACAGCAGCAGCCTGAACCGCCTTCATGCCGCTTATACAGAACTTAAACCTTGTCATCTGAATGTTATGTAGTCTGCTACTGACCCGTTTTGGTGAGCCTGTGCCAATAACTGCCTCCTACTCTGTAGCTCATCTGCTCCCTTCCTTGACCTCTTCCTATCTAAAGACTATGTATTCTACATACCTTGGTAGTAAGGTACAGTATGTGTGTTTCTGTTGTTTTAGTTTAAAAAAATATATTCTCATGTTTGTTGGTTGTTTTCTCAAGAGTTCTTCTATTCTTTGAAATACTAGCAATAAATCTTTTTCAAACGTGTTTATGTTGTTTGTTTTGTGTAATTTTTGGCTGTTTTTTTAGCGTGTGCTTCCAATAAATAAGAGTGGTAAGATTTTATTTTCTACAAAATACATTTTCAACACTCCAGCTTCATTCTGTAGAAATGGTTCCAACCAGATAATTACAAAAAGCTTTAAGAGGCCCTCTGTACGGTTGTGTGTATGTTCTCAATCTGCGGAAGACGACAGCATGTTAGACAGCTCATTACTAGAGCAGTTGGAGATGTCACTCTGACTAGGCACAGTATGGCACAGCAATGAATTTAAGCCTCAGCTTAACACGTTGTCATGGAAATTAACAGTAACACATTGTACACTTATCGTTTGTGTAAAGAGCGGTGTTGGCAGGACTGGGATCACACATGGACACGAGAGTGAATCCTCAAATCAGTGGAGCTTACAGGGGCTTTGGTGCAAATTAGCCCTGGCCCCAGAGTGACAACTTTTCATGAACTAAACAAAAAATAAACCACATTTTCAGACTGATCAAACAGTTTAGATCTTATAAGGTTGGTTTACTCAATATAATTATCATCAAAGCAGCATAGCACTTTATGTCTGTTGTTTGGGCAATATCTGAACAAATCCGAAATTGTATTTATGTTGTGAAATGAGTAAAGACTTATTCTTACTACTTATTCCTAATATTTAATTTAATTTGATTTATTTTTAAAGGTCTCCTTCACTGAAAATCATGAAAGAACAGTTGTTTTTTTTCTGTACAATCAGTCATTCGGAGTTGTATAAGCATGCTGCATGCTCCAAACTCAATTCCCTGCACCAGTTAGAGAAGTCAACATACGCCAGAAAACATCTGAGTCTAACAAAGCTAACAGTTAGCAACTCTTCAACATGTCAGAACACTTTTGGTATTTGTGGAGATAACACATCAATGCTAGAATTTTTTTTTTTTTTTTCCGCCAAAGATGAGCTGAAGAAAAAAAATGCACAGGGAAAATGCAATATTTAGTTGCTGATTTTTTTCAATAACTTTGAGCAGAGTTAGTTCATAGCTATGGACCTAACAGCACTGGATTTCCCTCAAAAGTGGATTGAAAACCAGGATCTGTACCAAAAGGTGGAACACCAGCTCCCAGGCTACTGTAAGTAAAAAATAAATTGTTAACCCAATGCTTAACTTTTTAAGTATAATTTTAAAACGTGCCATAACAGTGAAATGTACTACCTTGGCTAACACGCTAATATCCATGACCACACCCAACCAGAGATGTAGCTTGTTTAATTATCCTCAAACCTAACCTAAGCTTCAAATCACAAAGTGTGATATCCTACCAAGCTCGCTGTGAGACTCCTTAGTCGTTAGCGGGCGGCAGTGGCTCGATCTAAACAGACTGCAGGTCAGACGAGACAATCCGCTGAATTTAAGAATATTACTAAGCAGAGGAAAAGAAAAAAATAATGTTTACCTCAGTAGCGAAGAGGGAAGAGCACCGAATCCCTGTCTGACTGGCGGGCGTGTGGCGTAGAGAAGCTTGCCCGGTGTAGTTCTGGCTCAAAGCTCAGTGTGAGCCCAGTAACGTTCCATTGCGTCACAGTCTGGTGTTGTTTGGGAATGCAGCCTAAACTGTGAGTGGTAAACTACATCTAAGGCTAAATGCCCGCATGATTTTTGTTTCAGATTGCACTTTTTCTACATTTTAGTAAACGGAGATTGTGTAAGAGCTATGTTGCAGTTAGCCAAGCAGAGGACAGAAAATTGCATGTCATTGGTTTTAATGAGCAAGCCCCCAAATCCTGCTGTTTCTCCCCGCCCACAGCCCCACTGAAATGAAATACACTAAAAACTGTGGAAACAGACACAAACGTCATTCTTTTCTACCAGAGAATAAAGAAAAATTAATAATAACCAGTAAATGAGACCATTAAGGAAATAAATCTGTAAACACTCTCTCCCAGCTCTAAGAAAAGGTTGGAACATTACAGAAAATGTCATTCTGATGTTTGTCTCTAACTGAAGGGAAACTTCTCTGCCACAATGAATAATGGTGAAATAAAGACAATGAGGATAGGCTCATACCGTTGCCATATCAACAATAAACTTCCTGCTGGCCGAACAACATTGTCTTTTGTTTATCTAATCATCAAAGAAGAAAAGTGCACAGAAATCATATGGAATGACTTCATGGTTGGTAAGAACGTTATGTTTGTAGGAAAATAAATTTATCATGAAAGTCTGCACACAGAGAGAAGAAAAATGCAGGGTGGGAGGTTGTCAGGAGAAATAAATATTGCTTGAACATTCGGCCATGCAAGAGTCACATCGGGTCAGAAAGTGGTGGGGACACTCTGGCATAAATGAATAAATTTTTGCCATGAAAAAAAAAGTTCATTTAAAGGGCATTTCCTGCCCTGAGTCTATAAAGGCTTCAGTGATTAAAAAAAATTCTCAGCAGAAAAAAAAGCAGGACAGCTAACCACATCCAAAGCTACCACAGAGTTACTACTTTATCAAAATTGATAAAAGATGTGCCTCTTCATGTCAGTCCAGTCATGATAGTACTTAATATAACTCACATTAATAAGCAGCCAGGGAAGGAAATGTTTCAAAAGCAATCTACCTTAACTGTGCAATATATAATCCCAGTTTTTCCCAAACTGGATTAAATAATTTGTTGCATAAGTAGGAGAAAGGGAATTTGATGCTTTTGAAGCATATGAAAAAATTATCAATTTAGAAGCTTAATATACTCATGTGTAAACAACTGTTTTATCACCAGACTTGACCTTATACAATCGATTACAAGGAAACTAATAAGATGGTGACCACTTAAAAATGTAACCTGTACTGATTAGTTAATATCCCTTATATACAAGATGATAAACATCTAGTACATTATGGATATATATGTCCGAAAACGATGGGCAGGACAGGGGGAAAATGTAAAATAATGATAATGATAATATTTTAGCCACAGTATCATTACACCTTAATACTAAAGATTCATGTTGATGCAAGTGACCAAATGACAAGAAAGCGGGCTGTCATGGATATCTGAGTGTCTGAGATGCTTTGGATGAGAGAATAAAACAAAAGTGTCAGCCATATTCGTACATAGTTTATTTTACGTACACGGGAGGGTCTCCTAGTGAGAACCCCCAAAGCTTCAGACAGATGTATGAGTTTATATACCGTCAGCCACACCCTAAGAATCAGCTTCTGTCCGATCATTACATCATACAGTTATGATAGGATAACCACAAGACCAATCACAGAACAACATGGAATAGGTAAACACAGGATGTGGATGTTTCACTTCAGCTGTCAGCAGTAAACTATCAGGAGATAGATAACAATAAGGGACACTTAGTATAATGCTGAGAAAGACATTCAAAGAAGCTGTCATAAGTGTAACACCAGATAATAACAAGATTTGTCATAAGTCAAGATGAGATGTTTACATACAATTGGTTCTTGTTTGTACCAACTGTCTAAGAGCTGAGTAAGACAATTAAACCTTTCTAATGTCCCAGGATAATAATATTTTCTCTCACACTGGCTAGTTGAAAATGCGTGACCATGCCTTTAATTACAGTACAATTATCTAAATGTTGATTCTGGAAGTTTTTTTTTTGCAGCAGCAGTGGGATTTAGGCTTTTTTTTTCACAGCAAAACATGAATTGGCAAAGGGTCTTTCAAGCCTTTTCCATCCAAACTTTCCGTGCTAATCTACATGACTGTAATTTAAATCTTCTTCATTTTGAAATAAACAACATGATCATTTCTTTTCTCTGTCTGTTTTATTATTTTGACCATTTTCAATGTGTCTCTCTAACCTCTGTTCTTCGGTTTTCAGCTTTTTTAAATAATTTTTTGTTGCACTTCACATATGAAAATTGTTTTCGAACTGAGTGTTGATTTATTAAATTATATTTGGGAGAAAAGAAAATCATCCAAACTCACTTGCCCCTATCTGATAAAGTAAATGTCCTCTAAGCTTAAATTGGCTTTTGGTTACTGTCCATCTGCATTCTTTAGCTTAAAGGCACAGTGTGTAATTTTCGGCCAGTAGGGGGCAGTGCATACCTAAATTATCACAAGCATGCGGTATCTGTGTCTTCGAGTAAGAAACTCAACAACGGAGGTTCAACTAGTGCTGCTTTCAAATGCTCAATTCCCTGAGAATTATCTATACGCAGCAATATGACGAGCACATCAGTCTCTCTTTCATTGTTTGGAACTAGCGAAGAGGTAAAAATGTATTTATGGCGAAACTTTTTAGCATTTTGAGGGGCGTGTTCCGTGCGCTTTGTCCGTCCGGGCTCTTATGATATATATATATCATATACAATATCGCCAATATTTTGCAATTAATGCGCCTTACGTAATTATTATTACATAACATTTTAATGCCTATTTTCAAAGATGTACTGCAAAAACTACACACTGTCACTTTAAGGTCAGACTCCTGTGTTAGGACATTTTTCCTCTGTTGGGAGAAAAAAAAATCATGGCTGTATCAGTAACAGCAAGTTGTTCAGCTTCTAGAATAGTTAACCAGTCTGTTTGACATACAGTTTGATTTTTCTTTTCAAATACTGAATTAGTTTTATGTCATATGTAGCAGGATAAAAATCTTTAAAAACATTTTACTTTTATTTTAACAGTCCTGAGAATAATTTTTCAAAAGATTTGGGGATGATCAATATATTTTTGGTAAAAGTGAGACAGGTCTTTGTGCTCTTTTTGGTCAACAGAGGTTGGTTACTTAAAAGTTTCGTGTAAATGGCAAGGCAAGGCCAGTTTATTGTAGTGCACAATTCATAGACAAGGCAATTCAAAGTGCTTCACAGTTGCATAAATTAAGAAAACAGATAAACAAAAAAAAAAACCCATCAACTTAAAAAATAATCAGTTACAATAAAAAGCAAGAGTGCAGATGAAATACTTTCACTTGTCATATGCACAGGTAAAAAGAACTGTTTTCAGCCTGGATTTAAACACTGCCATTTTTGCCCAGCCTCTTTCTGTTGTGGAGTCATGAACACCGACCTTCAGGCATGAGAGCACTGCAGAGCTCATGAGGTGGAGTTTGATTGCTGTCAAACCAATAAATCTTTCTACACTCTTTATTGAGAAGGGTGTAAACATTTTTAATATTATATATTTTTATATCATATGAAACGAAAAAGATCTTTCAAAGCTGCATTTTCATTGTTCCATTATCTTTCTATAAAAAACAAACTTTTTGGTTGAATGAAAAATGATTATAAAACTCAAGTGGCATCCATGATGTTAGTTTTTGTGACATTGTTTCACAGTTTTTTTTCATGATGTGTTGCTTTTTTAGATATTTTAGTCTAGTTCATCTTATTAATTTCTTGAACTGACTTCACACAAGAAGAAAGTGGTTAATCACAGTAAATACGTGCTTTAAATGGTAAATAGCCACTTAATCATACACTGTTGGTGGTAATCTACACTGTAGCCGCAGCTGCCTTGGGGGAGACTAACAGAAGCAAGACTGTCATTCAATCAAACCCTCCAACCACCAACAGCGGCCAAGGCGGGCAAAGTGTCTTGCCCAAAGACACCACAGCAAAGTACCTGAGATGGTTGGATTAGAGATTCAAACCAGAACCCACCAGTTACAGGATGAACCCCTACCTCCTGAGTCACTGCCGCCTTCAGCAGCACAAAAATGTCCTATTTCAAAAAAGGTATGTGGGGGTTTGTTTGGTTAGTTTTATTCCCTAATAATTGATCAAATCATAACTTGAATAGTGCTTTGTCAGAGCCATCACCCCTCTGCTCTGCCCTGCCTCCCTGTCTTATTAGTGCCTGCACCTGCCTCCAATCTGCCATACATGATCCACCTTCCTATCTGTGTATTCAAACCCTTCACCTCCTCTCACTCTTGTGAGAGCGAGATGAGGTGTTCTCCCTCCTGCCTGTCGTGTCAGTTTGGTGTCTTGTCTTACTGCTTACTGTTCCTGCCATCTTTATCATTTTCATTTCAGTAAACATCCTTGCACCCTTTACCCAAGTCTGCATGTAGATCCATACTGCTTCCAGAGACACTAAGCAGTTGGTCTATGTATTCAGGCTGTCCTTGATAGTAAAGGTATTTTGATTATATTACACTTGCATGTTTGACAAAAAGCTAAATCTGTGTGGAAAATACTTTTTTAACAATTGTCAAAGTTAATGTTTTTAAAATGTTTGTACATAAAACATGAATACAAAAACAAATTATTATTGTAATAGGAGAAAATAAATGTTATTATTGGCCATCTGCACTGTTCATAGATCCACTTTCTGGACTGAACCTTTTTCTGTTTCTCCGTTGCCTACTGAAACAATTTCCATAGATCATGACTTCAAAAACTCTATGCCTTTAAAGTCGTACAAATATTACAAAGAAATAAAATAGTTCCAAGCCGTTAATCACAACGCATGTTCGATTTATTACACAAACTTTACAATGCATAGAAGACTTCAATTTCCACAACCTTACCTGTCAAAATAACCTGAGATCATCTCCTTATCCCATGCTGGTATTATGGTTTAACACTTAAAAAAGTAGCAACATTTGAAAGAGTTAGGCCTGCAAATTTATATTGTATCAAAATTTATCTGAGCAAGGCTAGTGTCCTGACAAACTTTCGGGGGAAGCTCCTCTTCCCCTTCAATCAGTGGGGTGAACCAGGTGGAACAAATCTTCCAGGAGCTGGCTGTGTTCTTGTCTTTGGACTGTAGTGAAAGCAGCATTTATAGCACCTCAAGACCAAAAAAACTTAATCCTTGTCATCAAAGTGACTGTGCAAGACCAAGCCCTCCACAAAACTGTGAAGGACAGCCGGTAAGCACCATATTGGCCATATTATTCCAATGCATGGGTCTCTACTTTGTTGCCACGGGAGGCACACGATGAGGGTCATGAAGGTGGGGCTACAACCCAGCTGAAACTGAGGAGGAAAGCCTGGATCATCCAAGGGAGGAAAATTGCCCAAAAAGTGATGGAAAGCTGCCTTTTCTGCAAAAAGTCCAGAGCAAGAAGATGTAAACAAGTAATGGCGGATCTATCTACTTAAAGAGCCACACCTCAGTTTGAGTTCGTGTTCTCGCTTCCCTGTGTGGTAACACGACCAACCTTAATCTCTCGCTCAATTTTATCTTTGTGAACTTAGCAGAAACCTTTTGTGATTAACTTACTTCTTCCTCTCTGATCCAGTTCCAATATCCTCCTTGTTCCTCCAGATCCTCCAATGGTTGTTAACCCTCTGGGTCCCACTGTCGAACCAACCTGGATCCTCTGCCTTCGTCTCATGCTCCTTGGACTCCCTCTTGGTCAGCCTCTGCACCGCTCCCCATCTGGTTTGTCATACTCACCTGTCTGCTCGCCTGCCCGTCCGTCCAGCCAACCATAGGAAACAGTCTCAACAATCTCCAAGTAAGCTCATTTCATCCATCATATCTCCCAGCTCTTTACTGCCTCTACTAACCTGCTCTCATTTCTCACCACAGTGTGTTCCAGTCGTTCCTTACTGGTTCCCTCCCACCATCCTACTGAAATAAATCTTTTTATTTTATATCAATCACATGCGTTGTCAGTCTAGTTTTTATACTGCACTATGAGTCTAATACCTGCAAACATGACAATCGGTCTCAAACCTGTCCTAAGAGAGCTGTACCAGTTCTTGGATACTCCAGATAGAATTGCAATAGAAGAGATGTTGGCTCAAAAAGGTACCAAATGGGAATGAAAATTCACCCCGCTGACTCACCTCACCGCAATGGGGCTGCTGAAGCTGCGCTCTGCATCCTCAAGAAGTCCAGAGCCTTGGCAACAACACTGGCCTCAGCTACAGCGAGCTTCAGACAACACTGCAACTTGCTGCAAACCTTGCCCACGAACACCCAATAGACGCCATAGTGCAGAGCCATGAAGAAAGCGTGCAGTATGTGTCACCCAACACACTTCTCCTGGGATGAGCCCCTCCAAGCGGTGATGTCAGAAGATTAGACTTTGTGAGCTATCCATACAAGAGACTCAGACAGATGCAGCACCATGTTGACAAGTTCTGGAAGTCTTGGAGTCCCAAACTTATTTCTGAGAAGTAAATGGAACATTTTGCAACAAAATGTTGCTGTCGGAGATATTGTCTGGTTGTGCGACCAAAATACAATGAGGGGCCAATTCAAGCTAGGATGGGTGGTGAGCATCAATCCAGGTGCGAAGGGCATTGTTTGAGACGTGAACATCAAAGTGGTCCAAAGCTCCTGCCTTCCTGTCACAAAATCTGCACTAAATCGGCCATCAGCCAAAGTCCTGAAAGAAGCTGCCCAAACCACGGTCCTGCACAGAGATGTTCGACGCCTGGTTGTCCTGCTACCAGTTGAGGACCAAACTCAGAGCTGACCAGCAGATTTTACGATCTTTCCATTGGTTTCCATGTCAAGATCGAGTGGGAGGTGTGGTGATAAACTGCTGGGGAGCTCCTCCTCCCCTTCATCAGGGGGGTGAACCAGGTGGAACAAATCTTACCTGGCTCTGTTGTTGACTTACTTAATCAGTGCAGTGCTACTGGTGCTCTGGAAAACACAGACTCTTGACTCTTTTTGACGTTGGACGTTTGCATTGTTTGTAAATACAAACGTTTGATTTTTATTAAACAAGTGGGGGTATTAAGGAAAAGTAAAAAAGAAGCCACATTCATCATTTCACATTGTTTGAAATGTTTGAAATGGTTCAAATCAATTTAAACTGTAGATAACTCAATAAACTAAGTTTTTAATTCAGTTAAAATTGTATGGTCTAAAAATCTTTGGCTAAAAAATGTAAGATAGGGTAACTTGGTTAAAAAGTATGGAAATACAGTTTGGCTAAAAGTAAAATGAGATCTGTTAATCAAGCTAAATATCAAAGCAATTGGAGTTAAAGAAGTTATTTTGGCTAAATGTGAATTTAGTTGAAAATACACTGATTCTGATCATTTGATTAAAAATGGTGGTTGTTTATTTTGGAAAACACTTGCTTAAAACTAGAAACCTTGTTTATGACAGCAATGTATTTATTTGAGTTGAATGTGAATAATTTAGTGTTTATTTAATTTGTCCGTCAACTCAAACTAATCACTTATGTTGGTAAATTCTCTTTTGAGTTTTTTTCACCTATTTACTGCCACAGAAAGTTAAATAAAAAAGACGATCAACTTATCATATGGCTGTTTATTGAGTGAAATCCAGTTACATCTTCATGTGGAAGGACTGTCCTTTTTTTAAGCGGGGCATTGCACAAAAATTACACCAGAACTTGAAAGCCAGTCTGGACTTGTTTTGTCAATAAGTGCTATATTTTAAGATTAAATTGTAGATGGTCCCTGATTAGAGTTTTTCAACGTCAGCCCTTAAATTGATAATACTAATAAGAGATAATAATGATATTATACTTATGCGTTTTGCCTTATCCAAAGCCTGCTTTAATCCTTTTCTTTCTTTATCTAATCACAAGCAGTTATAGTCACAAGAGATCTGCAATGATGTAAAGTTATTTGGGCCGTATAACTGAAGTTGATAGAAACATTTATTTGGTCGCCATAACAAATTTGAAATTTGCATTGGACAATTAATAAATTACTTAAATGTTTGTTTTTTTCAATTCAGAGTTTTATATATCTTAAAAAGGGCATTCTTAACAGAGACTATGGTAATAATGGGTTGCGTAAGAATTAAATGTCCCAGTTTTTGAGAAAAGAGGGAAGTATAAAGTTGCATGGCTGTGAGAATGCAGAAGTTGGGGGCCAAACAGGTAGCAGCAACCTAAGAATTGAAATACATTTTTCAATGAAGACGAGAGGCCTAAGGAATAATAGTGAAAAATTAAAGAATCAAGGATGAAACATTGGTGATGTTTGATGCAAGCTTTTGTGATTTAGATGATTTTTTGGGAACATTTTTTAAATGTAATAATAACGTAAGTTATGGACAGAACTATAATAAGGCAGCAAAAAGGAGAAGTTGATCGAGACAGAGGGATACGGGGAAGCGGAAAGGAAGGTGAAGTGAGATCATGATAACTTATAACCTGGAGAATAAAGAAGAAGGTAATATGATGTTAGGAAACATGCACTTAGCAATGGGAGGACGACGAGATCTTGCCAGGATTTGCAGACCAGGTCAACATCAGACAAAGATTGTGTAAGGACTTACAGCTAGAACACGGCAATTCTGGGACAAACAAAACTTCGACACGATTCTGCATCAACTCAGGGACAATCTAAAGGCCAATTGAGGTTAAAGCTTGTGAATTTGGACTCTCAAAATTGCTGCTCACACTGTGGTTTGCATTTTTGATGGATTAACCTTTTTGGGCTCCTGTTCAAGATTTATGTTCGGTTTGAGGATCATCCACTGTCCATCCTAAGGGTTTCCTTTTTTGGGGGGATTTCTGGGACTGAGCTCAAATGGATTTTCACAGGAAGAACTCTCAAGATGAGTAGAAACAAACCCCTCTTTCTGTTACAATTTGAAATAATTACATCAAAAGTCTTCTCAGACAGTTTCAGGGAAAGATACATTTGATTTGATCATTTGTTTTGTGTTATCTTCTCTTTCTCAACTTTACCTGTGTGCCTGCTAAGCTTTGCAATTAAAGAAACAATCAAAATTCCATTATAGTTGAGGACCTTCAAATGATTGAGTCTTGTCACATTCAAGGGATTCTTCAATAGCAGTAAAGCGTCTTGGTGCTTGTGCTCAACAAAAATAGAAGATTTTTATCGGTTAACTTAAGCCAAATTTGAAAATAACACCCCTGAAGCTTACTGTCCAAGAAAAAAAAGAATCTAGCCTGGTTACTAAGTGCAAGTTGTCAAAGAGAAAGAGCTGCTGTTAATAAGCATGGCTGGGGGTCTATGGCTGGCTGCTGGGCTACTCAGTCGGCCCAAACCGTCAGAGGAAGCGGGGTGAGACACTGGAAAGAAAGCCGGAAGAGGCTGGAAGACTCTTTCTCGATACCAGCTTAAAGGGGATGTGCCTTTTTTTTTTAAACCTGGACCTTATTTATAGCATAAACTGCATTCATTTACTCACCCAGACTAGTTTAGAGCCACATGGAGTCCTTCGGGAGAAGCTTATATCCATTTGACATCCGTGTATATACAGTTAATGGGGAAGCCAGAGTGCAGTCTTTAAATAAGGCATGATCTGCCACAAAACTCCTTCATTTCACCAAGGTGTTGTTAAGAATCACCAGTGCTATTCCCCTATGAGGGTGGAGCATCTTACTGTGTTGTTGTCATCTGTGGTTTTTACAGGCTTTTAATAGAACTGATTCCAGCTTACACTAAGCGGCGATTTCAGCGATGTTGCAGCCGTCCACCATTGCAACAATAGTCTGAGCAGGTAGCAGAAAGGGCACCTGTGGAAGCTGAACTTTGTCCACTAGATCATTTTGTTTGTGAAATTTGGAAACACAAAAAACGGGAAACATGTTGATGTTTGCAGTAGCAAGTCCTGTCTAACTGACTTCCATTGCATATTGCAGTGACGTCAGTGAAATTTGCGGGTTAGTGTCGTTGGATTAAAAGCTATTAAACAGTCCTGAAGACAACAATGCAGCACCGAGACGCTCTAAATAGAAATAGAGCTAGCGATTCATAACAAAACATTGGTGAAATGAAGGAGTTTTTGTAGCAGAAAATTGCCTTATTGTGCTGCTCTGGGGGGGTCTGGACTGGGCCTGGGGCGCGGGGTTCTGGGGCGGCGCGCCCCCCGGCTGGGGCCCTGGCGGGGCTTGGCCGGGGGGGGCCGCTGCCGTCGGTGCCGGCTGGGGGGGGGCTGTGGTCGGCCGGTGGTTGGCGGGCGCTGCTGCCCTTTCCATCTCCCCGGGCTGGTTCCTGTCGCTTGCTCCCCGGTGGCCGCTTGCCGCGTCCGGGCGTCGGCGAGAGGCCGTGGCGGGTGGCCGGCGTCTCCGGGCCCGATCGGCTATATTGACACTGGACATGGCTCCTGGGTCTTGGTCTTAGCCCTCGCGGGGGTGCTGGGGTGGGGGGCTCTGGCCGGTGTTGGTCGGCCTCCACGGTGACTGACCAGTTGGTGGGGTGTGGGCTGGTGGGTGGACGTGCTGGGTTCTGTTGCCACCCGGCCATCGGGCGGTAGTAGCAAGGCTGGAGGATGTCGGCCTGGGGATTGGCCGCCCGGGACTTCGGTCTGCTCACGGGCCTGGCGCGGCATGTCCGGGGTACCCGAGTCGGTGGTGCGCCGGGTTCCGGCCTCGGCCCGGGGGTCCTCGGACGCTGGCGGTGCCTGGGGCGTCTCTTATTGGCGGGGAGGCTTTTTACCATCTAGCACAGGCGCTCTTTTTAACGGGGTGCGCTTGGGACGGGAGGGGGGAGGGCGTTGAGGGTGAGGGGGGGCTAAACTCAACCTGGGTGTCTAGTGACATGTGTTTTGTTAGCAGTGTGAATGTTGGGGAGGATTTAGGTATGCCCCTGGCATGGGGGCTGGTGGATTGCCGGGGCCCCCATGGGGCTCGGCGGTACCGCTGCCGTGGGCCCCGACTGGACGTGCTGGGGCCTCCCACCCCTGGTGGATCGGGCCGAACGGGGGTGCCTATTGGAGTCAGCAGGGGAGCTGGCTCCCTGGGGTTGGCAATGGTCACCCCAGTTATTTTCTCCCCATCCCCATGCCTCTGTCCACCTGCTCCTTCATTCTACCATTCACAAGGCCTTGGGACGTGGGCACGTCACTGGGGTGCGGGATGGAGCTTCCGTCTTCGCTACCCGGTGGCGGCCTGGGTCCCGATTTTATTGAGCAATTTAGACACTACACTTGCAACATTTACAGGGAACGCACATGTAGGGACCTGGCGGTGTGGCGCCACAGGCGAGGCCCCCCCGTTGAGGGGGCCTCGCCTGTGGTGCCGGCACCCACTGGTTAAACGCATCTAGACACTGAGGGCCCGGGGGGGGAGATGGGGGTACCCGGCAGTATTCCCATGTCCCCCCCCTCTGTTTTAAGTGCACATTAGAACAACACGCAACAACACCACATTGAGCTGGGGGAGAGAGGCTGGGGGGTCTTTCCACACCCCTGTTCGTTGGACCATCAGGGGTCGGAGCCCGGATAGAACATCACGCCGTCTGGTCGGGGTCCTGGGCTGGTGGGCTGCTCTTGCCGGTGTGGGGCCTTGGCGGTCTACTTGTCCCCGTCCTGGTGGGCAAAGGGGTCTGTCTCCTGGGTGCAGGGGCAGGGTTCTCTACTGGGGTGTCTGTCCCTGGGCCTGGGAGTATGGAGTATAGTGTACGTATGGGGGGTATGAATGAGGGTATAGCGTCCTTTTTTCGTATGTCCTGTATTTGTAAGAATGTGTACACAAGAAAGGGAGGGTACGTATGAGTGTCTCTGTCTGTCTATGTCTACCTGTCAGGTTGGGTGTTTGGCTGCTCTCTGGCCTGATGCATCTTCTTCCCTCCCCGTCACTCCCCGTCGGTGATGGTTGCTCCTGCCCGCTGGTTGATGATGACTCTCGATGCCTGGGGCTGGGGGTCCCGGTTGCGGCCCGGCTCGGTCCTGGTGCATGTCGGGCGGGTCCTGGGTGGTCCGGTGTGTCGGGCGGCCGCTGTTTCGGGCCGATGTCCTCCTTGGATTGACTGGGGCACCTCTTATGGGGGTGCCGGGTTTGTAGAATAGGTTGGTGCCGTCCGGTGGATCGGTGGGGACCGTGCCTGGCGCCCAGTCCTCCTGCCGGTTCCAGGACTTCAGCTGGCTGGTCTGTTCGCCTGGTGGGGCTGTCCGGCATTGGCTGGGCCCCTGATCTTGGCGCCCCACGTGGGGCGGGATCTGGACCCTGGAGCTGGAAGATCTGGATGTCCAGGTGCCGGCTGGGCGCGGCCTGGGGAGGGCGTACATCCGCTGTGGCTCTTGCTGTGGCTCCCTGGCGTGTGGATGTGTGGAGGCGGGCCGGGTTGTTGGCGGTGGGTACTGGTCCGGGGTGGCGGCGGCGTGTGTTGTCCGTCGGTTGGCTGCGGGTCCTCCTTGCCTGCGGCGGCGGCGGGGGACCCTTGTCGGCTGGTCCCTGGTTGGGGCCCCGCTGGGGGGTGGGGTGCCCCTGGTCCCCGTGGCCTCCGGTTCCTGGTCCGGGCCCGCCCTGGCGTAGCCGGTTACCGGCGGAGCCCGTGGGCTCGTCACTGCGATCTCTCGGGCCCCAGCATCGCGGCTGGTGGGTGCTCCCCTGGGGCTTCCATCTGTTCCCCTCTTGGCGGGTGATCGACCCTGCGCTGATCCGCCTGTGGACTCTGTACTCTGTGGGACGCTGGATGCATACATCTCTTGCCTCCTCCATGTCTGTGCCGATTCCTGTAGGACGGATTGACGGTTCCTTACACCAGCTATCAATCACTTGCATGGGGAAACCTTATTCCGACCTGCATGCTCGCACACACATAGGTGTGGGGACATAGGTGAGGACGGACATATCTTAAGCTGAGGTTATCATCATTAGTTAGTTGTTCACAGGAGCTTACCAGAAACATTTGTATTATGTTCATTAATCAATGCTTGTGTGTAGTGAATGTGTAATTCTTTGTTTATTCTACCAGATCCGAACTATTGGTTTGGTTCTGTACACTTTGTTGTTTTTGTTTTGTATTACTGTTTCTCTGCCGTCCGGCAGAGGTGGAGGACTGGGATGTTTTCTTGTGTTCTTTATTTGCCTCCCTGTCTTGTGTCGTCGGTTCGCCCCTCTGTTGGTCCGGTTTCTTTTCTTCACCTTCTTCCTTTCTCCCTTCTTGTCTCAGTTTAATGTCCATGACGTCAGGAAATTGAACCCACAGTAATCACTAATAAAGATTTTTCATACATATACATCAAGTGGCGTACTACAGCGAAGCTGTAATACTCTGCTTGGGAAAGTAAAACTGTTGGGCTTGTACTTGGTACTCAGACACCAATTCTGAGTAGCATACTGCTAGACAGGACACGTAAAAAAAAAAAAAAAAAAAAAAAAAAAAAAAAGAAAATTGCCTTATTTAGAGGCTACACTTTGGCTGCCTCATTAAACCTATTTTAAGGATACACTCTGATTGTGAATGGGTATACATTTCTTCAAAAAGGACTCAGATTGGCTCCCAACTTGTCTGGGTGACTAAATAAACATAATGTATGCTAAAAATAAGGTCCAGGTTGCAAAAAACATTAGTTTCCTTTGAGTGGATCCTGAGCAGATCGGAAGGGTTCGACTGGCTGAGGAGGTCCCATACCTTCTTTGGTAGGCTGGTTTATTCTGCTTTACAATAAGGTGAGGTGGGATCTTGGACAACACCAGAGCCCATCCCAGTTGCAGTTGGGCGGAGTACACCATAAACATGCAGAAAAAACCTTGTGTCTGCGTCCAGCAGAGACCAAAGAGACATCAGAGCAAACATTATTTTCGACAACTTCCTTCACTAAGCCTTCATTAAGTCATCTATAATAGAGGGAGTGGCTAGAGTCTTTTAAACCCTCCATTATAACTAAACACCCATAAAAAGGCAAAAAAAAACAAAACAAAAAAAACTCACTATCACAAACAGTATGCAGTATCTGCTGATTTCTTTTTTTGGGGGGAATTTGACTGGCCTGATGTAATGTCAATGTAAAGTCATACAGTTTAAAAATATTTAATAAGCCTTACATGCATAGTTGACAAAACAGTGGAAAGGTGATCAAATGCAGCACAGCTTCTAGTCAGAGAACACCTGAAGATTTCAAACATAATGATATCAACAAATATAATCACTAAACTTTTGAAAAACTAATTTAATGTTGGGAGGAAATTGCTATTCGAAATCTGCCCAATAAAGTGGACATAGCGTCTCTCTGGCTAAAGATAAGTTCAAAAATATCCATACCCTTTGTTGATTTCGGTTTAAACAGAGCTTTTAATTTGACCAATGTTTCTTCGGACTGAGGTTACCATTGTGCCCCATTTCTACTAGGGCCAGTACGGTACAGAATGGAACGGGTCAGTACCACAGCCCAAGTCTTGAGTCTAGGAAGAGACTCTTTGAAAATGAGCAAAAAAATTAGGGTGATTGTAAAGAGGCCCTCCAGCCACCAAAGCTTGGACCTCATCACTGAATGTAAATATTCAAAGTACATGTAGAAACATGCAAAAAGTGGGTTAGCGATTATAAGAAGAGTTTGATTGCAGTAATGAGCATAAAATGTTTTGTGCTTGATGAAAATATATACCTGATTTTAAATATGCATTTTTTTATATAAATTGAATAAATCAACAGATATACTGTATGATGTTTTCAGCACCGATAATCTTTTTTACAGAGCTTTATCGTCTTTTGAGAGATGCTTGTATAATTTCCTGTCAGATCCATATTTCTTGATTGATCAAAAACTTTATTAAATCTAAATATGCCAGCGTACAAATAATTTACGGCCCTAATTATGTAATGTACATGACTGTTAAACCATTACTGTGACTAGCACAAGCCCACCTAACCCTGCAAGGATAAGCGAGGATGGATGGATGGATGGATGCAGAACAATGCTCAAAACAAAGACCTACATGTAGGATAGCTGACCTTAACTGCTATGCATACAAAGTGCCTTACACCACATTAGGTCATTTACCCATTATCACACATTCACACGCTGATGGTAGCGAGCCCCCACGTTGTAGCCACAGCTGGCCTGGAGCACACTGACAGGAGTGAGGCTTTCGGACACTGTCACCACTGGGCCCTCTGACCGCCAACAGCAGAAAAGGCAAGTGAAGTGTCTTGCCCATGGACACAACGACCGAGTTAGACAGATGTGGGATTGGATCCGGCGACCCACCAATTACGAATTCCTGTGCCGGGTTCGCCCCGATGAGTGCCTCTAAGCAGAAGACGGATATAGAAACCATTGCCCTTGGAGTTAAGGATGCTGAAGAAGCTGAAGCACAGTAGTAAAGATGCTGAAGAATGTGAGGAATCGCAGAACTCCAATAAGTCAGCATATCATTTACTTCTTTAAATACTTTCTTTCATACCATTTATAGCTGTATACAATTGTTTTGTCTGTGTAAAATGTTCAATAAAATACACAATAAATGCTCAATAAAAGATGGGGAAGTATTGTTATGTCAATTGTATATATAGGGGGGGAGCAGCTGAGAATTCATGGAAAAGTATTTGATTTAAATCATACTGGAAAAATACCCAAAAGAAATAGTAAATATGTATTTATTAACATGATTATATTATTAGTTTATGTTTTCGAATTTCCAGAATGAGGTTGTTAAATTTACTAGATGGGGAGTTCCTGAACCATCAAGAAAGAGAATGTTATAAGGATGGATGCAAAAGAAATCTTTATTCAAATTAATCACTTACTAATAGCATTGTGCCGGAGTTCAAATGGAATAAGAAAGGGTACCAAATATAAACAAAAAAAACCTTATTTAACATGTTTTCTAATACATGCCCAAATAATTTTTTATGTTTATGATGTTTGAACAAGAAGCGACAAGATCCGTCTCCAATATGGAACAGAAAAGAAGACTTTCCTGGTGAGAAACACTTCAAATAAACCCTTAAAGAGAAGCAAATGGTGAATTTAACAAAGGTAGAGTAAAAATTCATTTAATACAGGCAGATGGAGATTAACTTTAGTTTGAAATTAACCACAAAGTGCACCAGGATGGGATTATGAGATTTTCACAGGATAGACGTCTCACACATGAACACCCACTCGGTCAGATTTGTGAAGGAGCTGTGATTGAAGCTGCCGGCTAAATTAAGAGGAAAGAGAGATTAGAGGCTTAAAGGAAATCAAGCCAAGGCTGTTGTTCCCGTTTGGCTGTTTGAAATTAGGCTGAATACTGAATAAATCTAGGTGCCGTACTTCTGAGAGAACCAGTCCCACCGGTAATGCAAATTAGCCTCCATATACACACAATAATCAGATGATGTGCTGCTTTGTTGGCGCCTGAGCATGCAGTTGGTGCTGGTTTAGCAGCACAGAGCATTTTGTGTCTTGGTAGAAAGATTCCATTCATGTTTTACAGCTTTTTTTGGGTGTGGTACAATTGTGACATCAAGTGTGATTCTCATTTTGATTATTTGTTTCCTACCAGATTAGGGATCTTCATCAAAATAAGTATGTGTGGTTTGAAACAGTCAGACCAAATTTCTGCTTCCTTCAGATCTTTCTTCACTCTACTTGAAAAGCACCGTCTGTAGTTTTCATCTGTCTGCTCAGGTTCACAAGTAACTGTCTTTTTGGTGTGATACGCGTTTAGAGGGCCTACATCGCCTTATGAGTGTATTCACGCCCCTTTGCCTTGTCCTCATTTTTTCACGTGAGAACCAAACACCTCAGTGTATTTTATGTGGATTTATCTAACAAACAAACACAAACGAATGCATCATTATCAAGTGGAAGACTAACTATATGTGGTTTTCCGATTTTTACAAATAAATGCTTAAAAGATGTGATGTGGACATGTATGTAGACCCTCAGTTAATACCTTGCAGGGCCACCTTTCACTGATATTACATCAAGCTTTTACATTTTTTCCCATTCCAGCTGAAGCTCAGTCAGCTACGGAGAAGAGAATATGCGAATATATCTAATTTCAAGTCCTTCCACAGATTTTCAGTCGATTTTAGGTCTGGACTTTGACTGCAATTCTAACAAATAAACATTCTTTATACATGGCTTATAGCAAACTGCAAACGTAACCTGTTTTGGCTTTCTGTCAGCAACAACTGTTTATCTTGTCACTCTTCCATAAAGGCCGGATTTATGGACCCCACGCCTGATATTTGTCCTGCACAGATTTTCCCACCTGAGCTGTGGATGTCTGCAGCTCCTTTAGAGTTACTGTTGGCATCTTGTTTGCTTCTCTGATTATGATCATTCTTACCTAGCTTGTCAGTCTAGGTGAACATTCACGTCTTGAGCTTTGCATTTGTGTCTTGCACCTTGTACAGCATTAAACCTTGAAAAAGGGGGCTTATGCTGTCTAACTCTTCTTATTACAAGCCTAATGCAAGTGGTTGCAAACAATTGAATTAAAGGGTTACACAGAACCATAAAATAAAACAATTTCCTTCCTCTAAACTATCATACACTGCTTTGCTTTAGCCTGTCAGATTAAAAACTGAATACAATTGGAATTTGTGGCTGTGATATTAGAACATTTTCCCATGTACTGTAGGGGTGAGTAGGTTGTTAATTTTGAATAAAAAAGCTGTGACGTTTCAGAGCACCGTTACCTTAAATGGTTCTCCCAGGACTGATGTAAGAGTGGGAACATGAGAAAGCTTTGAGCAGGATCGATTGAGTCAAGTACTCTCAGAGTGAAGATCTGAGGAGAGAATTATCCATGCACCATTTCCTACGCCACTCCCGTTAGGAAAAATCATGCAGCTCCAGCCTTCTGGTAGCTTTCATCCTACAGGAACACACACTGTCCTGAGTTTTAACATTTATTGTGTATTCATTGTAATTCATTTCCATCTGTATATTTTTATTCTTCTTATCAGAAGAATAAAATAGAAAGTGAAAATAAAAATACATTTTTTGGAAGCTGATGGAAATCAAGATTTTCCATCCTGAGCTCAGAATGACTGTTCTGGGGTTATAAAAACTGCCACAAAGTATAATCCCAATATGACTGTTATTTCTTATGATGAGATTATCAGAATTAACATAAAAATATTTTTTTTTAAACCTCTGACACAGTGCATTGTCTTTATATGTCGCTTTCCCCTCATAGTATTCTCCTCCCGTATTCCCCACCCGAGTTCTCCGGAATAATATAGGACAACTCCCCCATTCCCTCCCATTCCCACACGCAGTGGCGCAAACCATCCAATGGCAAACGCACACTTTTTTTTTTCATCAAGCTATCCCTTCTGAGCCAATCCTTGTTGCTCCAGTGATCCCTGTAAACCGGATGCCCTTCCCTCCGGCCCCTCAAACGCAGCGTAATCTGTGGATCAGGGGAGGCAGACGCACACAGGCGGTGTGGACTTGGGCTCGGATGGAGGTGATGAGGATGAAAAAGAATACATAGCATCAGTCCCACCTCGACTGGAAGGTGAATCCTGATGTTTAAATATCATAAGATGATGGGGAAATGCTGTAAGTATGCCACCACGCAAAGAATACAACCTTAGAAGAATAGATAAATGTTGTTTGTTGGTGAAAAAAGTCCGCGTTAACAGATGCTGAATTTAAAACTAGATTATGCGTTTTGTTGATGTGCATAATATGGTAACGTTTTGGATGTGTGCTTAAAATGAAGGTGAAACTCTGTGCGGGTTTGGCGCTCAGCGCTCTAACGGGCGGTAAGCGCTTGAGAATTTGTTCCACATCCTATTCTGATTTCTTGTAGAAACCGAGAACGAACCCTGCATAAACAAGCTTTTGTACGTCCGCTTGAACTTTTAATCGTCTTTTTTTTAAAGATGTAAATGAACAAAGTTCTTTTAACGTTCCTTTACCAGCTCCAGCAGCTAAAACCGGCTCCGATCGGAGGCTCCACGATAATCTAACTTTGATTCATTCCTCTCACCAGACAGCGTGCTCGTTTCCCTTCTTGGTGAAGACTGATAAATGTTTTTTTTTTATTTAGCTGAACAATGCGCACCAGCTTTGTGCGGACCATCTGTCATATCGACATTATAGCAACCCCTTTGTGCGCCCCACACACCCTACCCCACAAGACACCTGAAGAGCTCGAAAACAGACAGCGGTCATTAGGAGCCACCACCCGTCTCTCTCTCTCTATCTAAGCCCTGACTCATGATGCGATTCGTCTGGGGTGGATGTGTGCGTAAAAGCAGACGGAAAGCCCAGAATAGCCGTTCGCCGGAGAAAAGTGGGGCGGATGAAAGCGATAAATCACAAATAAATCACTCGCAGATCTGTTCTTCTAACAACACATTTGAAAGAGTACGAGCAGGATTAGATGCACGAATTTTTGCGCATCTTGAATTCTCGGAAACGGTCTCTGCGCATCTGACTTCCTCTCGGAACTGGAGCCTTCGGCACACTGTTAAAAAAAAAAGAAAGAAAAAAAGCCAGCTGCCATTTTCAGGATGGGCACTCAGAGAGGATGCATACACTCAAAATAAACATACTTCAATCAGACGCGTTGAAGCTTGAGGGGAAACTGGCTCACTTTAATGCAGCTGCGGCATTTTTTTGTTGTTGCTATTAAAATTACCCTGCTTAGGTTCTCACTGTGCAGTGCCATTGCCAAGCACTAATATGCTCTAAGGTTAATGAGGCAGTCTCCATTAATTCTTCCGCCATCTGGATACATTACATGTAGTTGCTTAGAGCTGCACTAACAAGGAAATGTGCTGATTTAGTGAAAAAATACTTTTAAAATTAGTTTGCTTTTATCTAAACATCTACAAACATCTATCCATGTGAACCATCCGAATGGTTCTGACTGGAGCTGGCCCATGCCATAAGCAAACTTAGCCGCCGCTTTGCAAGAGCGCGCACCATGGGACATTTCATATTTAGCATGTGTCAGTATGTACCTTCGACAGCGCCATTGTATACCTGCGTTGAAAAGGGGAAATTGTCGCTGGTTCTACACATAGTCTACTGTAAGGAGATATGGACACGTGACACCAATAATAACATCTATTAGCCACATAGAGACATTTTTACTTTAATCAGCCGAAATGCTCTGCCATATTTCATTGGAGTTAACTGGTGCAAACAGACATCAAAGGGAATATAAAAAGGAGATAGAACATAATGAACCAAATGAAGCTATATCTAATACATGAGCATTTTATGATTAAAATGTTTAAATAACAAGAGAAACAAACTTGCGCAGTCATATTCTAAAAGGGAAATGGCATTGCAAGGGAAAAAAATGAGAAAACGAATGAGGAAATTAACAAATCGACCTGCCGCTCCTAGAGTTCTGGATTTTTCAGAATACAGATTGCAGAACCTCAAGTTTGTAGTGTCTGTGAAGAATGAACCGTTTGAACGGTTTATGATCAGTAAATTACAATTACATTTGCTTAGTATTTAGAGGAAGTGACAAATATGCTAGTTGTATTCACATCGGAGAAAACTTCCCAGCTTTCACATTATTTAAAGGTGAAACTTAATCAACCAATAAATGTCAGTTTTCCTGTTTGCCTGTAAATGCATTTGGTAAAACGGGTTCAAACTGGATGACTCATTTTTTGAAACACAACATCCTTGACATGACTGTCAGACCAAGTGACTGTAATATAATCCGTTACACAACATACAATAGAAATCATCAATTCAATCTTTAGATATAATTTGTGGCAGGAAATCGGGCCCCTGGTCTAATTCCGCTTACAGACCCACCAACATTTTGGACCGGCACTGGTCCTGATGTGATCCAGACCGATGACTCTCCACTTATGTCCGTCTCAGGGTTAAATTACAAATAAATCTGTTTAGCTTTGTTCTTTCTGAAGAAAGAAAAAAAAAGGCTGCAGCCCGTGTCTCTCTCATCATGAAGAGCAGCAAATGTCGGAGTGAATTTCTGTTTAATTCAGTTTCCAATTGATCTGCCGGCACCGTCGGGGAGGAGTGAGTGGACACAGAAAAAGTCTGTGGTTTCCTGCTGCTGTCATGTTGGACAGAAGACAGTTGGATGTCAGCCTATCTTATCTCCAGCTGAAGCTATGATCATCATTCCTGTGTAATTCAACACATTATGCGGTTCATCAGCTGCAACCTGCAATTCTGTCTGTCTGCTGTTACATAGAAGACGTTCACATCCACAAATCATCTCTGCTGCTCATCATCTCCCTTAAAACAACTCATATTAAAACTAATATACCCTTTAAATAGATTTTTTGTCCATGTATGAATAAAATGTTAGCTTCTTTTAATGAATTTCTCTCACAAGACATTCATAAAAATCTTAGCATTTATTTAAAGAAGGTAACACGTGTGTTACCTTCTGTTAAAAAAGATGACTGTAATGATGTCAATTTGCCAGAGAAGAACAAGAACTGGATGCAGGCGTATAAAGGCTTTAGGTATTTATTGTTTAAAAACAGCAACACACACCAAAAAAAAAACACAAAAAAAACTTCCACCATATTGCTTTTTAAGATGTAATATCCCATAATTGAGTTGCCAGAGAAAGAGAGACAAGTTTTCTTAGGTAGGATCAGAGAGGAACGCTGCCCCTCTAGTCCCTGTTGCTGTGCACTGCTGACCAGCTGGCTGACCAGTCATAACAATTTCCACCTTGTCTTAAGAAAGACAAAACTCATTGTGTAAGAAGTATATAAGCAGGCAGTAGTGGTGCGGAAACAAAATATCAACATTTTTACTTTAGTAGGTGATTTTTGCTTCATTTCTTTTAGATGGAGTCAAATTAAAACAAATATTGTTGGAGATTAATTTCAGTGTCTCCTTTTAGTTTTAATACGTTTTTTCAAAGGCGTTTCTGCGACAGATCTAAAATCAAAAGAGAACAATGATGGCTGCATGGCAGCATGTTAATAAGGACCAAGGTTTTAAACTGAAGCGGTTTAAAAACAGCTAATATTTTCTTCCGGATGATAAAAAGGTGAAAGAAAGTCCAGGAGAGACAATGGTGGCCTTGGGTAACGGAGTCCTGCCCCTTCCGAATCCATACGCTGCACACTGCTGGTCATCTGGCTGAAATAAGTTTGCTATTTTTTTACCTCGCATTCAAAGAAAAAATTGGCAGCCGAGAAATATTAATGTTTCTAAAAAAACAGACATTATGTGGTAACTAAATATCAAAACGACACATTTAGTGGGGGCTTATTCTATATTTTTGCCTACATCTATGTTTTAAATTCCAGTTAATAAAACAAAATCATATAGATTATTTTAACTGCAATACTCCATATGCTTTAATATCTCAGCAGCAGAAGCAGCAGGAATTGCTTTCCAGTTCCAAATAAAAAAACTATTTCAACCAGATTCTTCATTGTTGTTTTATGCGTTTTGTGTTAACAGCATGTTATTTCCAGTGCCTCGTCAGCTGATTTATGCACTTTTCCTCATTCTTACTTTCTTGTTTATGCATCTCAAGCAGCAAGTCGTATCGTTTGTATCCACATGTGCGGGTTAAATGGGCTTTAAAGGCCTGAGTGAGTCTGCGGCAGCAGCAGGAACTGGTGGGGGAGTCGTTATGTGTTTGTGCTCCCCTGTGCAGCCAAGGGTAAAGAAAGGTTAGGTAATGGAGACCCCTGGCCCCCGCCTCGGGCATTGCTACATACAGCCTATCTAGATGAGTGGTTGACCTCTGACCCCTCGTCTAGCCGAGGGCCCGGGTCTGCGCGGGTCAAGCCAGGTGGCTTTCAAGAGCCTATTGGCCCATTTAGAAGCACATGGCGTTTGAACTCGTTGCACTTTAGAACCAAACACGCTCTTCTGTTTAATTAGGAAACTCTTGCAAAGGATGTTTAGCTGTGTGTTTATATGTAGCCGGGAGATTTATAAAAGAATCTAATCTGGGTCTAGCTGTTTTATTAATGCGTAACTGTTGTTGGAAAGATGCAAAATTCCATTTGTTGGAAGATTTCTCCTATTAAAACCTGCGTGTTCCTGCTTTTAATTGCAAAATGCTTCAACAGCGGGGCTAGCCCCGGTCTCGCAGCTGAGAGAAACAGCCTGTCTCCATTCTGTCACAACATGCTTTCTTATTGTATTACCGCGCTAGACACTCCCCGTGGAAATTTTGGAATCTTTCCCATTGTCCCTGAAGGAAAGGGGTGGGGGGGGGTTCATATGGAAGTGGGGAACGCCAGGAAATGACAGGCATTCTTTGTGGACAATTTGAAAATAAACTTCTGGGTCTTTGCCTCTCTCCCTACAGCTGAGCAAAGACTATAAATTAAAGGAGGCATAATCGAAGATTTACAACTCCTTTGTGGTGTTTTTTTTGTTGCTATCTTATATTTTCTGCTGTAGTCTGTTCTCAAAGTGTATTTTTCTATTGAGCGCACCTAAAAGACGCGCCATCAGAGCCTGAAGCTTAAAGGGCTTTCATCAAGAGCTTTTCACTCTTTTCTCTGCAGGTCTTTGAATGGGTGCATTCTTTATTTTTCTCCTTATTTACCCTTATTTTGCCTTACCTTCCTCCCCCTGACTTTAAACTCAACCCTTCTGATGGACCTTTGGTTTATGAGGTGTGACAGTGTTGGTACAGACTGCATGGACTGGAACGTACGGCTTTACATGCACCCTGCTTTGAGAAGGGCTTGAGTTTACTTCGGCCGTATACATTTACTCACATTCAGGAACTCCCCTTTTTTCTGCTGAGCTGGCATGAAAGTGCAAAATAGGATGAAAGAGAGGGAGATAAAAAGAGAACTGCTGTGTTTAACCTTACAGCCTCTTACAGCTGCACATGGAGAGGGCACATTTATAGCAGAACAGCTGCAAAAATAAAAGACCTGTCGAAATAGATGTGTTTAAAGTTTAAAGAGATATTTCTAAAGTTCTTTAATGTCTACAATAGGCCTGCGTCAGAGCGTCACTATGTGATAAGCTTGGCAGTAAAACAGAAATAAATAAAAAAAAAACTATAATGTAATCTATTGCTTTTAATTCAAACAAAAGAATTTCCTACAGCTTTTAAAATTACATACAATGATTTCTATTAGTTAGAGCAAAGTTATCTCTAACATTTATGTATATCTTTTTATTAACAATCCTCCCAGTTTAGATAAGTACCATAAACATTTTTAGAATTTGATTTAGCATGATTTTGTAAGTATAAGAGAAACACAGTAGCCCGATTTTAGCCAGCTGACCAGCAGTTTGCAGCAACATGTGATAGAGAGGCAGCACTGCACTGTTCTGTGCTCTGTAGATGAAGAAAAAAAAAAACAACTCACACATTCTTTCAGGAATCTCACTAACAAGACTATAACTCTGTAAAATATTATAACATTTTTGCGGTTTTGGAAACTCTGACTCTTGTCACAGGCCTGAACCTTGTACAGAAGTTTCCAAATCTCTCTGCAGCCTGTTGTTTTTAGTTCTATCCTAACAGCAGCAAAAAAAATCTCACACCTTATCTCCACTCCCCCCTTCCTTCTCTGTTTCTTTTGCTTTTCCTTCTCTTCCCCTTCTTGTTTTTCCCAACAGGCCAGGGGTAGTTCCCTGGTATTTGGCCAGTGTAGCGTAGCTGGGAGGCCGGTTTTTCTGTCCTCGGTGAGACAAAGGCAGCGTGCCTCAAGGAGAAGGATGAAAGGAAACAGGGCTGTACAGCCACTCCTGTTTACAATGGGAAACATCCTTAGTGAGGCTGTAGAGCAAATAACCACAATCTCTCCCCTCTTTTTTGTTGATGTTGTTTTTTAACAAGAGTTGAGACTGTAAGAGTGGGTCTCCCGCCCTTTGTTGGATAATCACCGCTGCCGACGTACAGACCCTTCTGATCTGAGTCTTGTGAGAGCAAATAGAGAAGAGGGGGTATTCTTTACATCTGAAGAGTGAATATCAGCTTTCTCTTCCTTACACCTGTTTAGTCTGGGCTGACAGATGGTGCCTCACCTTTAAATACAGTTCGGATATTGAGATGTTGTCTTGGCTGAGAATAGAAAAGTGGAAATTTAGGGGAAAAAAGCAAAACTAGAATTGGGATTTAGCAATGTAAATAATTCTGGAGCAGTCAGGAGGATCTAAATGTGTAACTCTTTCATTAAAAAAAAGGAATTCAAAAACGGTCAATGCTGAGAAGCCCAATAAAAAGTACAGAAACATTGCAGTTTTTAAAAAAAGTGTAAAAACGAACCTTAATGGATGAATAAAAAAAATGCATTAAAAAAAGTTAAAAAATAATACATATCTTTAACCTATTCTAAAAGTTTTATACAACTATAAAGACAAATTCTCGAGAAGATGTAGTTTTTTTTTCTTCTAGTTACAGCTATCAAAGTATAGAGGGAAATCCGATATACTGGGACATTAGAAAATGACAAGATGGGATAGAAGAGATTTTACGTTTGTCTTGGTTATATAACAAAACCAGTGTTTCCAGTACATTTGATCTGAGGCATGTTACCACAATCATGCCAGGAACTCTTTAACGCAGCAGAGAAATTCCTTTTCACTTATCTCGTCCCAGCTCATTTTTTGACCCCATTTACACAAAGTGAGACATAAGAGTCTTAATTTTTCTCTTCCCCTTTTTAATAAAAAAAACAATAAATAATTTAGACTCCTGTTTTCTCTGGCTGTTTGAACTTTTAAATTGCAGAGTGCTCCCCTCCCCCATTGCCAGTTGGCTGACGAAAGAAAAAAACAAATAGGGAAGGAACATTTTTTATATATGTGTTGTATAGATTTTCGCGTGTAAAACAATAGCCACGATGTGGAAGCTTAAGGAGCCCCACACACTCCTCCCATTTAGGTGACGCTGCTTTTAAAACTGCAGTTAGAGTGTGAGAAGCAGGATGTGTGCTAAGATGCAGACTTTATGCTAGTACCTGAGCTGATAGCCTAATGTAGCAGCTAAAATTATTGGTTAGACTCCCAGTGTTATTTTATGAAGAGCAGATTGTTTAAACAAAAATGAATATTAGAGATAACATTTATTATAACTATTTAAAACAATATGTTGCATTTTACTTGGTGCATTTCTGCTTTAAATAAAACCCCTTTGCATACATTTTTGATTTACATTCTGTTAAGAAAGCCATGATACATTTAGATTCCCATTCTGGTACACACCTACTCTATTAATATAATATTATTCATCACGTATCGCCTAAATTTCCCAAATTTACCGTTAAGATGAGTATTGTTTTGACATTATTAAATGTTTACAGATATCCTGGCTTGGCCACATATACTCATATTGTTTTTCTGTCTCTGCTGCATATTATACCTCAGCTCGATGTGGTCTTCTGACAGCATCTCGACTGCTTGTGGTGGTGCTCAGGGGGAGGGAGCTGAAGCTGCAGGAGACTTTTATGGTTCCAACTCCAAAGACAACCTGTTCACAGGCACCTCTCTGCTGGCACTTTTTTATGACATCATAAATCCCCTCCTCTTCATTTCCTCTGACCAGTCCTAGGTGGGTATGTACAAGGTACCTGTCTGTCTGGTCCTCCCGTCAGTCAGATTACTCCTGCTAGTAGTAATTTTCTAAAAGCTGGTTCTCAGACTGTCCGAAGATGCTCAGATCTTTATGGTTAACCAATAAAAAACAATTGTTGGGACGAAAATTCAGTTTTCCACAAGTATATTTTCTTCATTCTTTTTTTCTTTATTCGAGTTACAGTGCAGAATCAACCTGCACATTGTGATAGGAGCTCTCTCTTTTTTTTTGTTGCCATCCCTGCACACGTCAGCCCAATGGCTCAGTCTTAGACTTGTTGATGCCTTTTGTTTGTGGAAATTTGAGGGATGAAGGGCATAAAAAAGGGATTAGAGAAAGAAGAAAAAAAAACTTTTTTTATTTGGGGGGGGGAGACCCATCAGTAACCTTCATCGCTCACATTCATTTGACGCTCTGCACCGCTGGCCCCGGGGAGGCTGGAACAATAGACGCACCAGCGTGACACATTCCTTGAGGTTAAAAAGGTCAAGGGTCACCCGGTGACCCCACCCTGCCAATCAGTGGCAGGGCACTAACTCGGTGCCTTTTTGCTTTATGTCTTTGCACTTGTTGAACAGACTCTGCACCTTGTGTTACAACGTGCCCTTTGCTCTCTAATTGACTGAGATGGCCTACATTACTTCTAAAGGTTGTCTAATGCATTTTAAATCAGTTTTAGCCTACATAGTAAGAGATGGACCAATGCAACCGACCAAAGATTGGAATCACTTAATCTCCCCCCTCGACTGGCTTTGAAAAATCTGATATCCTTTCAACTCATTGAATGCATCAAAACTACATAGACCAAACATTTTTTACTTATAAATGCATAGAAACTCATGCATTTTCCACTCACTTTTTGTCTTTACTAAAATCTGATTAGGGTGAAGAACAGATGCTGAGATGCATAAGCAGATACAATTTTATAATTTCTCAATTTTGGTTGAATTCAAAGCACCCTCTATCACAAAAAAAAAAACTGCTCATCATTTTTTTGTGTGTGTTTTGCGCATTATAGCTAGAAGTAAAGTTAAAAAAAGTAAGCGGTCTAAATTGGATCCAGCAGGTCAAAGATGAAAGTGGAAAAAAAGGGCACTGACCATGAAAAGCCTGATCTCCGCATGAAAACATTCAAGAAAGAGTGCATTTACTAAAGGCAGGAAACTGAGAAAAAGTAAGCTAGGTGCAGAAAAATGTGAACATTCACAGGCTTGGCAGTATATTGCCTAAATGGCATCTGCAACCTATGGTGCATACAATAACCCCAGCAGATGTTGTGCAAAGCCAGATCTAAATGTGGTAGAAAATACCCACCACATAGCAGCTTGACTTTAATTATTGGCTATATTGAAACAACATATCTATGCTTTGTTTATATTATTATCCTAACAGGGTCAATGATTAAACCTACAAAGGAGCTCAAGGTCTTAAATGCTGCATCTTTTTTTTATACCTTATATAAAAACTCCACGTTCAGTTCATTACAGCACAATTCCAATGAAGGCTTGGCAGCTATTAAAAATGGAGCATATGTATGTGTAGGCATAGCGCTACATGTGAGAGGCCCACAGGCAGACTGCAGGTCTGTTAGTAATTAGCAGTCAACATACAGTATACACTGCAGTGGACATTAAAGTCCAGATCGGACCACCCCAGAGAAGAGAGACACCACTGGCACTTCCTCTGCCAGCTTCCTTTACTTGGCCTCAGGAGGAGCCTGTTTTGGAATTTCCGGGTGATGCACTAAACATGAGTTGCCCTCCGAGGAGAAGAAAAAAAAAATCTGTAGATTCACAGAAACTATGCTGTTTTCTTGTTTCTGCAAATGAGGGTTTTCCGTCTTTCGTGGCAGGGCAGCAGGTCCGAACACACTCACCGTAAAGACAGCAAATCCACAGCATTTCATCCCGCACAATAAATCCGCTTACAGTCGAAGAAGGAGACGGCGCTCTCTATCAGTCTGCACCTAAAAATGAAAGCCTATCTGGCTGCAGCTGTGGAGGTTCTCCAAAAAGATGGGGACGTTTATTGTCAGGAACAAATAGAGGCCTTTTTATTTTGTCTAGCAGCTGACGACTCTCCCCGACCACTCCTCTAAAATGCTTTTGTCAGTAATGTAGAGTGGGCCACTCAGGAAAGCGCGAGAGACCATGAGAGTTTCCGAGAAGGAAAAAAAAAAAATTTTGTGCGGGGTTTTCTGCCGATAGGATTGAGGGGGGGAAAAGAGCCCGCTGTTTGCCATATGGGATAATTATCTGCTATTTTAGACGATTATCTCCCCCATAAGTATAGTGTTTAAATGTATATCAGGAGGTATATATCAATATATATGTGTGTGCGTGTGATTTGATCTCTGGTTTTTAAACCTCGATGTAATGTGGAGACTCTTTACCCCCCCCCCCCCCAATTCCTTCTTTTAGACTGTGTTAGCCATGATCTGCCCCCCTAACCTCTTTAACCTCAATCCCTTCCTCCTCTGTGAGCCCCTCCTGCACACAAACACACACACACACACACACACACTCATATATATCCAGGCAGACTCTCTTTACACAAAAGAAATATTCAGCTGTAGAGAGGGGGTTCCTTCAGAGGGCGCGACATTGAACTGGGATTGGGGCGGGAGGGGGATTAAGAAGAAATGGATGGCTGACACTAGGGTTGCCATGGCAAAAGCCTCTTTTCCCCTCTCTGCCGACCCCGCTGCCTATTTTTCATTTCGCGTCTCATTGTGGGGCGAGGTGTAAGTGTGTGTGCGCGCGCTTGTGACTGTGATTGAGTGGAGAAGATGTAATAAGGTATAAGATTTTGGTCTCTTATCTGGGGCCTCAACGGAACAGACACTTCGACCTCTGGGGTACACAGTCGGAGACTATGTTTACAAGGGGGGCTGTGAATATTATACTGCATTTCTTTGAGATTATTTACAGACCAGCCCCTGTTTTTCTCCTTTTTCTGAGGGTGTTGCATGTCTATAGACAAGAGCATGAAAGAACGTGGAGGCAGTAACTCAAAGACCTTGCATGCTCACAAGACAAAAACCATTTTGTCTGTTTTATTGCTTTCTAAATTACAGCACCAATGATGTGAGACATTACTCATCCATTGTAGCCGCTGTCTTATCACGCCATAGCTCCACCTCCCGTACCCTGCCGGAGTAATGGATGCTGGTCTGGCTTGCATAATGACATCAGCAGCCCAGAGCTGATGAAATAAGGCGATGGATGAGCGTAGATCAGCATTTGTCATTCTGACGTCAGCCCCCCACTCTAACTCCCCAGCTCTCCACGCAGCGAGCAGCAGAGCGAAGATGCTGTCAAGAGTTGACAATGGGAGCTCCCGGTCTGAGAAGGGGCCACGCCGCGGAGGGGGGTCCGAAAGAAGCTGGGCTGCACAGTTGGACGTCAGTATTGTTCTCTGGGCTGGATGTCCACGGATTTGAAAATGGCTCAGTAACCGTGAGCAGAGCGGTGTCAAAACCAAAGTAGGGGTTGTCAATGAAAGTGTTTCTGACGTTTTCCAATTTAGAAACGTTTTTAATTTAAAGGTCAGTTCTTTCTAAGAACATAAACACTTTTTGCGTTGAGATTTTTTGCTTTCAGTTAAAACAATGAAGATGAGTTTTGTTACAGAAAAGTAGCTAACTACATACAAAAGGCATTGTTTTCCCTTAAAAAAGAGGAGCTTTACAAAGAATGAAAAGAGTAGCAGCACATTTTGTTGTTTATGGAAAGAATCTGCAGCAAACTGTAGTTTAAGCTAGAAATGCTCTGATCCTTCGAGATCAGAGAAGATGGTCTGTATGTTCCAATAGAGATTTATATCTATGGATCATGAAGATCATCTCCATTTATAAGCCCCAAACCTTTTATATGATTTTCATGTATCTAAAAGAAGCGCATGCTGTTAGTTGGTGCATTTAAAGATGGAAAACAGACGTGGTTCTCAGTTATGCTGCATTTGAAGAATACAGGAGAATAATTTCAGTGATGGAAGTAATACTAATGTTTTAAAGTGACTTTAACAAAGACCGGACTTGAATCTGTAGAGGGACCTAAAGATTAGTGGCATGGAAAGGAGGCCTTCCAACCTGAAAGACTTGGAACTCTTTCAGATAAAATCTTTGATCAAAATACTAGCAGAGGCATGTAAAAGGCTGGTCAGTAGTTATTAAAAGGATTTAACTGTTAGAGAGCTAAAAAGATTTTTTTATTTTTTAAAAGTATACAAACAAATTTCTACTTAACTGTTAAAATAACCTCACTCTATAAAGAACATTTGTTTTTCACATTGCTTTTTTATGTTTTAAGAGAATGTCTGTGCTGTTTCTAATTAGAAACAAATTTTTTACTATGACAAATCTCAATCTATCAGCTGTGTAAATAGTTTTAGGCTTTTCTCTACACTAACCTGTTTTTTTTGTAAAAAAGAAAAAAATGTCTGCTTTCTCTATACATACTTCTCCCTTTTCAAATTTGAGATCTGTGTGGATCGGGTATCGGGGGATGATAACATAAAGGCCCACTTTGAAAATAGCGACTGTAACTTTCTGTACTACAAACTACAACAACAACAGTCAAGTAGTTTTCTGAATTGTTCTCCTTTTGTCCTACCCTGTAGCATTTAAAGTTCAAATGTAAGCTGAAGAAGTGAAGTAAAGAGCAACACCGGAGTAAAAACTGTCAGCTATCATTGTTTTGGGAAAACCTTTGACCCTAGCACAGTTTTGGCAATACTCTTGGTCTTCTTTGAACTTACACACTGAGTAAAACATGTGGAGCACTACATCTATCCATTTGTGGTCGTATGGAGTATGATTGCTAACAATAATCACAATGTGTGTTTCAGATGCCGCTGCAGACTGTTTTTAAGCTGACGATGAAAGACTTCAAGTTCCTGTGAATACAAGATGGTACCATGGCAATAAAGCAGATTCTCGAAGCTCAAATCCACACTTAAACACACCTCGTTACACTCTATGTGTATAACATGATCAGAACTGTCAGCGCCCTGGGGACAGAACACTCTGCCACTGTCTTGTGTCATTATATCCCCCTGTTGTGCAACCTGACCTCTGTGGTCTTGCCCGAGTCTCTGTCCTCCTCCTCTTCTTCCTCCTCTTCCTCCTCTGCGCCCTGCCTTCTCTGTCACATCGGCTCAGGGTCAGGTCCGCCGCCCCGCCTCCCTCGGTGAACATTCAACGCTGTCGGTGAGTTTGGTTTGAGTAGCACATAAACCATCGACCGTTGACTGTGCCCCGCGGCTCGCTCTGGCGACTGTCAAATCTGAGCAAATAACGGAAAGAAGACCGGAAAGAAAAAGAGGGGGAAAAAACGAACAAAAGGGCAAGTGGGCACCACGTGCAAATGCGGAGATGGAAACCACATGCGCAGATGCTCATAAGTGGCACTTTGTGTTCACTGTACCTAAAGACCAAAGGTCACAATCAACATTCATTGCTGTCGCTGGGTTGGACTCTGTAAGAAAGCTCACTGAACAATGAGTGCAACTGTGGCCCAGATCTGCCTGACTCGCATCTCAGCCAATCAGATGACCGGATGTGAAGCGCTCTGATTTCTTTATTTGTGTACTTCTTGTTTTTCACTTCTATTTTTTCCCCTCTCTTCCTCCCTCCCCGGTGCCGGGAGTTTTTGGAGGAGTAAGGCAGAGAGATAGGCGGCACAAATAGACTTCTGGCTGCCTGCTTGTCCTCAGCCTCCTCTTCTCTCCTCTAATTGATGGTTATGTGTGCAGCATGGGGGAAGGAAGCCGAGTGAATGTGTAATCATTTGGAGTCTCTTCTCCTTTAGATGTTTCATCCCTCTCTTTTTTGTTTGTCTAATTATATACTGAGCTCAGTTAACTGTGTGTCTGTGTTGGCAGGGAAGGCAGATTTGCAAAAAGGGAGGACAACGGAGGGGAAAAATATATTACAGCTTCTGAAACAAAAAATCTAGTTTTTACTTTATTTTTCATAATAATTCCACTATTACTCATGCAGATATGGTTGAATAAAATTCATTTTGCAATGTAAAAAGAAGAGTATTTCCACTTTTTTAATGAAAGATGTCTCACTATGTGCATTTCAAATTATTGTTGTCCTAGCAGTCCATGTGTACAGTGTGCTTGTGCCGTCCTCTACAATAGAGGTGATGATATGTTATTTTACTTCAACAACGAAGCTACATCTCTCAAGGGGGAAAAAAAAGTCAATAACCCTGTCTTTCTTCACAGCCTGTGACCCACCTTATTTTTCCCCTTTGCTAAAACACTATGTCCTGTATCACTTATTCATGTAAGGTAAACATGCATGTAGCTGAAACCAGATATTTACATTCGTGCCTGAAAAAGATACACGACAAATCTTATTAGAAATCTTATCATTATTAAATCTTCAAATAACAAATCTTATTTTTAATTCTTATTAGACAAATTATTTCTCTCAATCTGACTGAAAAATAGAGAAAGGCAAGAAAAAAATACAAAAAAAAGTGTCAAGATTTCTCTAAACATTCTTCAAGGGCAGATTTTGGTAATACTACCATTCAAACGTTATGACTTGGTTCAAACATTTTGGGAATCCACACCCTTCACAAAATTTTGTTGGAAATTTGGCCCATTCCTCCGGACAGAACTGGAATAAGTGAGTCAGGATTGCAGGCTGCCTTGTTCACACACACCGTTTCTGCTCTGCCCTCATTTATTTTATGAATCTGAGATTCGAGCTTTGTGATCGCCTCTCCAGAACCTTGAATTTACTGTTTTTAAGTCACTTTTGTTACTGATTCGGTGGTTCAAGTCATTGACCATTTGTGCTCAGGATATGCCTATTTTATATTTTTGAGATATTTTTTCAATATGTCTACATGAGGTTGTTTCCTCATCATGCTATCACACTTGAAGTGCACCAGTCCCTCCTGCAGCAAAACACTCCCACGTCATGATCCTTCTCATCTAAAGCCATCGATGGTTACTATAGCTAAACCCTTCCAATTTAGTTTCATCAGACCACCAGACCTTTGAGTCTGGGAGCATTTGCAAACTGTAATCTGTCTTTTTATTTTGTTCCTTGAATGATGCTTTCTTCCTCTCTGAGTGGCCTTTCAGTCCATGTTAATGTACTTGTTTCACTGTGGATAAAGACAACCTCTTACCAGCTTCACCTATTATCTTAACTGTGCCTTCTACTTTTGCTGTTCGGTTCTTGAAAATGTTATTTAGATTATTCCACGATGTTGAACAATGCTTGAGGTGTTGCTTTACAATACACTCATAGGCATACCTCCAATAAACTCAATTTGTCTTAATGTGCTAATCAAATCTCCTGATTTTGAAGGAACTAATCATAAAATTATTTATAAAAATCTGAATATTCTGGAATTTTACTAAATAGAAATAATTTATGTAATTCTAAATAACCTTGATTTAGGCTACGTCAATTATTTAGAGTAGGCTATGTACAGTAAATATCAGGTTTCAGTCGCGTTTATGTAATTTCTATTCCTGCAACAACGTTTCTTAAATGACTTCCCGACTAAGGCAATACATTTAAATCAAGACCCATTCACCTGTATATGTTGTGTTTTTTTGCAGACCGAATTAAACGATTAATCCACACAGAGTTTTCTCTCATGTCTCCGCCACTCCTTCTCCGAAGTGCTTTTCCTGTCATTTAGTAACCAGGCCCCACGTCCGTGTCCCCGTCTCCCAAGTCGCCCTGTATTATTCATAGAAAAGCACTCTGTGCAGTGGTGCAGAAGAGTGAAGGTGATGTAACAGCGGCTGGGGGCGTCGCTTCGGACTGTCATCTGGGATGAATTCATGCGACAGGCAGAAAATTTCAACTTGGTTCAGCTTTGCTGATGCTGCCAACAAATATTAAAACACGGTTTAATTTATTTATTTTTGGTCCGATTCCTTTGAGATGTTCCCTTTAATTAAACTTAAAAAGGTCACATCTGAATCATGTGTCCTCAAGCTGCAAAAGTTAAGGCGTTGAACGTGAGCGAAATAGGGTGGAAATACAAATACAAGTTCACATGATGGTTTAATGAAGCTTCACTCCGCATAAGAACGTTCTCATAGAACAACAAAAGTGTTGTTAGCGCTTTCCGATTTGTTGCGCCTGCACTCTTTGAAGCGCTGTTACCGCCATCTAGTGGTGCTTCTATTACAAGACTTCCACTCTTTAAAAACGGGAAAAAATAACATCTAAAAAAATTATTCCATATAATTGATTTAATATTTTTTATAACATCTTAACACTTCATTTAGTTCAATTTAAGGTGTTCATATTTCCTGATACAGCTTCTGAAGGAAATTGTTTATGCATACACGTAAGTGCACTGCAAAAGTATTCATACACTTACTGGTTTTTTCCACTTTTCTCAATCGGAATGCATTCTACTGCATTTTATATAATGCATAATTGTGATAATAATTTTCTTCAAACTCAAATCTGGAAAGTATAGCATGCATTACAAACATATTTATATATAGCCTACTCTTTAATCAAAACCATTACATTGTTGCTCTGGCTGTAAGTTTAAGGCTACTATCCAGCTGGAAGGTGGACCTCCGACCAAGTTTCAAGTATTTTGCAGCCTCTAACAGGTTTTCATCCAGGATTGTCCTGTTTTTAGTGCCATCCTCTGGAAACTGGAAACTATCAAAATATGTAACTTCTGAGTTGTTTAAGGGAGTTTTATTTAAGGGAATCAAAGTAAAGGGGGTTGGATGCAAATATGTTCCACACTATTCAGGCTATCAAATGGGAACAGTTTTGTAAATTATGTATCACTTTCCTTTCACTTCAGGGCTCTGCTTTACATTATGATGGTGTATCTACCACATACGTAAAGTACATGAAAATACCTTTTTTTATTTTTTACAAGTTTTGGGTTATAACTTAATAAAATGTGAAAATCGTCACAGGTAGGTTTGCAGGTTGCTCTAACTGTCAACATATATGCTAATTTCTAGTTTTATTTTTAAAATCTGGAATGTAACTAATTTGAAATAAACGTATTTTCATGAGTAGTCACTGAATTCTCCAGAGAGGCTTTAAACTGTTTAGAAATCCCATTTAATTGTCAGCAGCTTGGTCTGTTTTTAAGCTTCATGAGTATTAAGCTGTAACTTGTTTTTTTATATAACAGGAAGTTATAATCTGAGCTAGATTGATAAAAAAGAGAGGAATTTATTTAGACATTGATTTAAGGTTTATTTCTCACAAACAGCTGTCAATGTAAAAAAAAATTCAAGACTACAAAAAAATTAAATTAAATAAGAGTGTATACTTTTTTTAGAAGTAAATAGATCAGTGGTTGATCAGGTGCTCTATATGCAGAGGCTTCAGTTTACAACACAGCTGTCCTGGATTGACTTTCCGGCCACACGTCATTTACTGCATGTCGCCCCCTTTTCTCTCTGCCCTTCTTCGTGCCCGGCCACTGATGAATACAGTAAAACGAAAACAACATTTTAAAAAAATGTTCAGAAAACAAGCTGAAGCATTAAATCACACATCTCAGCAATGTCTTGGAGTTACATGAAGCAAAATTGCTGTCAGTTGATCAATCAAATAGCAACTGCCCACCATTGACAGTTTTATAATGAAAAAATTAATTATTAAAAAAAAAACTATGTTTTTAGCACATTCTGTAAAACACTTATCAGATACAATTTAGGGTTATCTATGGACAAACTATTGACCTTTTTAGACTTTTATTTCTATATTTAACATCTATTTGGTTTTCTTTCTACCTGGAAATGAGCATTAAAATATATTTTTGTATCTTTATCATGTGCTCATGATATCATGCTTTATCATTGTTCATTTTAAAAATCCCTCCTTCAGAGTAATACCTGTTTTCACAAATAATACATTAACTGCGTCTTTTCTCATAAAATCAGCAAAAACCTCCCTCTTTTGCCATGCTTTACTATAATCTTAATCAGTGTAGGTATTAAGAGCTTTTGAGAAGTTACTGTTTAACTGAAAGTAGAGTGAGTTGATTAACTTCTACTTTGTCTTTGGCTAATATTTTATGATTTACTATGTTTCCATCGTGGTCTACCTTTGACTCTGTCAATGAGTTTTATGTTGAATTACAGAATAAAAAAGATTTTTGTTTCTGAAAGCAGAAGTCATATTACGTGCAGTTACAAGCATCATGGATTTTCCCAGTTCCAATATATTAAATTGGTTCATAGAAAATTTGTATCACTGATCCTTGAAAACCTCTGCTTGTTTTCCATTTACAACCAAACAGTGTAGATACATTTAATGTGAGTATATTCCTCAGCAGGAACAAATAATAAAAATAAAAAATTGGTAGAACTTAAAGATAGTTCTTTAAAGTCATGATCCTACCACAGACCACACAAGGTTGAGATGATTCCTGGTGAAAAGTAATGATAGAAAACCTTACCTTCCTGTTCAGGCTGTACAGTTTGAACAAACTCATAAGAGAGTTGATTGTCAGAATAATTTAGGGGTTTGAATGATGGAAGGGTCATAATGAGACATACAGGCTCACATATTATAGAGTCATATTAAAAAATTCAGTAAAGTGTGCTGTGTGGCTTAAAGTACTTCTTGAAAATAAAAACATTTAAGCAAGAATTAAATATACATTTAATTAAGCAAAAATTTCTCTATTCAGTTTCTAATTCGTCTGGTTTAATATTCTATCTTAAATGCAGAATGGAGAAAAACTATGATAAAGCTAAACTTTTTCACACAAATCTTCTGAAAAATCACTAAAGTTGTTAATTGCATGTATAATCTATTCTGGAAAAAGAACAGTACAAATGCATCGTGAAACGACCAGTATTATTAGGATTATACCCATTGTGTATAACGACGCATGAGAAAGCCTAACTGGTTTTGTTTCATTGCATCACCCAGCTGCAGAACAGGTTTGGCCGTGGAATACACAGCATTGGAAGAAAAAAAAAAAAACCAACACAAAACACTATTTTGATCCCTGATTTACATTCTGATCAAATCTTCCCACAAGTTATAAATAAACCTCCCAATATATAAATAAACATTTTTGAGTTAAAGCTCATGTCAGCATTAATATAGCAGCTTTGAAGGTCATCATGAAGTGCCTGCTCTTTTATGCGCTTTCAAAGAAAATATTTCCTGCAAGTTCTTTGAGATTGCATCACACGCAGGGCTTTCACAGCTGAACCTGTTTTCAGCTCTGATAACATTTCTCAAAACTCCCAAAGGACTTATTTCCTGACAGTTAGAAAATTGACAAGGAAGTTGGATTACATTTACACGCTTCTCGGATGTGTGGCACCTCATGCACACCACATTTTCCCACACTGACAAATAAAGGACTGAACAAAGCTGAACAACTTAAATGGCTAAAGATAAATGTGTATATAAATATAATGTAATCCACAGAACAGGCAAGTGATTATTTTCAAAGTCTGACTTTTTTTTATTTTTGTAAATGGTGCACAAAAGCAAAATTTACAAACAAACAATTTACAAACAAAATAATATATACAGTGCTCTTACAACTGAGCCAATACATGTATTGCTTTACGACATCATGATGTCATCATTGCTTTTTAAGCTGGTGTTCATTAAGCAGCAAAGCCTCTTCTGTTAGTGGATAACAGGAAAAGTGGAGCTTGAAAACGTCTTTGCAGTAGCTGGTCTCTGAATCCTCCAAAGTTTCTTCCTCTGGGACCTCTATTTTTTCTCTTGTGCCTTCTGATGAACTTTCTGTGCCATCGATCTGCAATAAGACCAGTTTAAATATATGTTACATCTCTTGATTTTTTTTGTCTTAACATTTGTTATCTGTTTTTCACGAAAAATGACTTACTCTAGTTGGCCAACATAGTATATCACCCATTCCTCAGCAGGGTTGGCACATCTTTTGCCTTTCTTTGTGTGGAAACTGGATTAAAAGGGAATCAAGGTTGTTAAGAAATATAAACATAAATATAAATTATAAATAAATAAGTAGTATAATTTGTAAATCGTTGGTTATAAATAAGATATTACTTACATGATGGCACTGAGTGGACATAGCTCTGTACTCTTCTGCAGTGAGAAGCCCCTGATTTCTCTAAATGGGATTTTTCCTTTAATGTATCTTCGACAGCAATAAATATAAACTGTAAGAAAAGATAAAAGATGAGTTAAACATTATGCAACACGTTTCTGTCATTCTTGTTTGTATAATCAGGGAAACAAGAGCATAAAAGCATGAAAAGATGGAAAGAAGAAATACAAATGCAAAAGCTTACCTGTATGTGTGTTTGTAGCTAGGACACAAAGAGTAATAAGAGCCACTGCCATCACTGTGACTTTAGGTGATACCATAGCTCCAGTTGTGCCCGTAGATGCTGCTATGATCTGAATGTGGTCTCGCCTGTTTCTCTCTCAGAGTTCTGCAAGGTGATGATCACAGATCACAGAAGTCCTATATTTATATCATTCAGAGAGGAAGCAGCAAACGGCCCACAGGAGTGGTTTTGTAATCGTAGCATCAAAAGCCCCAGCATTTTCCCCAAACAAAGGCTTCAGTTCTTTGTACCCAGTCACATGGTCTAATGGTGAAATTTAATCTGATCTCCTTTTTTTTGCTGACAGCACACAATATACTAAAACCACAGAGGTGAAAATAACAGGTGTAAATATTTTCTGTTTATAGAAAATATTTGAACGTTTTAATACTCCTACACCTTTAAATGAGAGTGTTCCATTACTTTTAACACAGTTATCTTCCATGTGTGGTAGTGGGGCTTTCCATTGGACCTCTGCTAAGAACAGACAGTATGCAAATAGTCAATTATTTCTAACATCCCCAACTTTGATACTTCAATGGTGTTCTTAAACGACTTTGCTGCTAATTTGGCAGATTGTTTCGGGTTATTTATGCCTAAACTTTAATTTTCTGGCTGATGTTTTATTTTTATTTTTTTATTTTACTTCTATTCAACTACAGGGTATTGTTTATCATTCGTAATATAGCCTCATCTGTACTTTGAGTTGAATCATGTTCATCGACTTGAAAATTATTGGCTTTTTGACTCAAACATTAAAAATTATCATAACAGGAAAAAAATAAAAAACATTTTTCTGTTAAATTATCTCATTGACCGCCACTGTCTATAAAATGATCACTTGTATGATTACACAGTTAAACCCAAAAGTGTTATTTCGGTAAGATGGCCTTCTCGTCATTACCCTTATTGTGCAACAATAGGTTTGGTTATGAGAAACTGCTATTAAATACCAGAGGTAATTATTAATAAAGTCAGTTATTCAGATCAAAATGACCAAGTAGGGCTACCTGCGGATTATTAGGAGTAAATGACCATATAACTCTCATTGGGAAATATTGTCTCATCAATATCTGCCTGGTGAGGTTGTATTATAGAGCAATAGATGGAAAAAGGAAGGAGTGAACTGAACACAAACACAGAATAAACATGATCACCTTCTCTCCAAAACTTAATTAACAAATTACCTCAAAGTCAAATAAAAATACTTTTGCCTATAAAATCTAGACTAGGCTAGTAATATTCAATTAAAAATACTAAGTAAATTGGAAAGAACAAGAAAATCTAATAAACTACAAAGAGTAAAAATAAAACAAATGAGGATACAACCATCCATCCATTTTCTGAACCACTTATTCCTCAAGGGGTCAAGGGGGGGCTGGTGCCTATCTCCAGCTGTCAACGGGCGAGAGGCGGGGTACACCGGTACACAGGTCGCCAGTCCATCACAGGGCTACATAGAGACAGACAGGACAAACAGCCACGTACACACTCACACCTAAGGACATGGTCATGTTTTTTGGACTGTGGGAGGAAGCCAGAGTACCTGGAGGGAACCTACGCATGCACGGGGAGAACAAACCCACAACCTTCTTGCTGCAAGGCAACGGTGCTAACCACTGCGCCATTGCGCAGCCCAGGATTCAACCAATGAACAATAAAACAATGCAGTGATATCCCAGTTCAGTGTAGTAATATGTTTGTATATGTGAGGCAAGACAAGCTAATTTGTACAATACATTTCAGTAAGAGGCAATCCAAGGTGCTTCATGTGATGAAAACATAAGCAACATTAAACATGTAAGAACCGAGGTTTATTTTGGGAAATTTGGAATGAGAATAAATACGCTTTTAATCTATTAAGATTTACTTTAAGAGTCAATTAAGAACAGTCGGTGTATCTTTAACCAGTTTATGATACAAAGTAGATTGGAAAATAACTTTTTTATTAAGTAATATATTTTATTAAAATTTGAAATAATTAACCTTTTGGACAATTCAATCTCAATATTGTAACAACTTGCCATCAGAGTGAACGATTGATGGGTTCATCTTGGTAGTCCCCAAGACAGGGATGTCCAAAGTGCAGCCCGGGGGCCATTTACAGCCCTTGGACTGATTTTGCATGGCCCTTGACCACCATTTAAGATCGGTACATCCTGCAGTTGGCATCACAACACGAGTAATTGATGCAGATGGAGACTTTCTTTGATAAGGGCATCATTTTTTGTTGACAAATTAAAAGGATTAGAAAATGATCCATGGCACAAAAATAATTATTCATCTTTTAACAGTCATATTTTTATGCTTTCTTTTTCATTTCGTTGCATAAACAACTAATGCAAAAGCAGATGAGGAGACAACCAAGCATTGCTAAAAACAACACATATTTTTAAAGAAAAACTGACCTACACCCTGTTTTTTCCTGCTGAGAAAAAACAGATTTTTGTTTAAAAATGAGCCCCTCTGAAATATTTGAAAACGTAATGATTTCTTTTAAAAAGGTAAATCTCAAAAGCCTTGTGTTTTGAATATACAATCCTTTAAAAATACATTTACTACAAGAATTTCAACTTTATTTTTTTCATTAATATATTACATGTTTAATTTATTGTTAAGCAGGTAAAAAAAAAACCCCACAGATATTCTCACATTGTAGCAAAAAGTTTGGCCATCCCTGCCCTAAGATCACGAAATAATCAGATACATCTTTTCTTTGGGAATTTATTTCTTAAAGATTTTTTCTGCAGGTTGTAGTCGGAAAAACATTTTAAATAAAGAGGTGAGAAAGATTTCTTAATTTCTTGGCGGTTTAATATGAACTTGTTTGTACAAGCAAGGAGGAACAGCATCTCACAGTATTGCCAGGATCCGTGTAACAGGTGACATGCTCCCAACAACTAACAAAGCCTTTTTATAGATTTAGACAACCTTGCAATTGTCTCTACCCTATCAGTAAACATTTCTCCATGGTGAAGTTTCCTGACCCTCAGGTGTCTTCATCTTTTAGGACGGGCTCAAACTTAGGACATGTCAGGACATCCAGTGCTCCGAGGGTCGTTTCCATGGCAAAACAAGACGTAGGGATTCTGATATCCGTTAATTTGACCTAAACTAATATCATGCAGTGTCACACAATCAGACTATCACTATATCATGAAGAAATGGCACACAGTTTTCTCAGTATGTAAGAATACACAGAAAAGATCATTCTTAATATACATTTCTCAAAATAACTTCTCAATATAAATTTTTCCATAACAAGAGTTAAAACAAAACAGTTTCTGGCTTAATTTCAGTCAGGGTACAGTCGCCGGATACACAAATATTTTTTTTGGATCCAAGGTTTTTTGAAGTAGCAGTGTTTTACTCAACCAGTCAGAAAAAAGATTTCATGTGTGAGACCCCCAATGCAGTCAAGGCTATGAGAAAAAGAGAAGAGATTTTTAGATTTTTATTTTCTGTGTGAAACTCAATTTTCCTGGATACTTCTTTAAGGTATGAAATGGGTTAATGTAGTGCATTCTGGGATCATTTTTTTTTTTATCAGTCTCTTTTGTTCTCTGACTTTCAATCCGTTTTGTTCCTTCCATGGCCAGGCCCTACACCCTTCTCTTTCACAGACTGATTCTTTATAAGTGGCAGGACTCAGGCTGGGCTACTTAATAATGTTAATATTATGTTCTGTCAAAAAAAAAGCAACTTGGCACCATTAAACAATTGCTTTAAGACTAAATCTTTTAGGGGTATCAGTAATTTTGGGCTTAAGTGTAAGTTAATTTATGTTAGAGGTGGAAGAGTAGAGGAATGAGACACAGAGGTGAAAGCATGTATGGCAGAGAGGAAACAGAACAAGAAACAGAAGTTAGGAAATGGGAAACTACTTAAAGTTTGGCTTGATTCCCGCACAACTCTTGTCAATTAGGCGGAGAGTAGACGTTTTGCACCTCCTTGAGGTAAAAAGATATCACAGCAACAGACGGAGAGGTAAACGGCACACACTTCCTCCTCATGATCTGGACATCTGGTACACATCCAGATAAAAGAGAGATATATATCTGATCCTAAACACACATAATAATAAAAATGTAAATCATATGTAAAAATTATATTGTTAAAGGATCCAACATTTAGATGAATAGTTTTTAAGGCCATAGCAATTCTTGAACACATAAAGAGAATAAAGACAAACATCTTCTCTCCAAATGAGTTGTTTGGAGACTTGCATAGTAAGGTGCTAGTCACATTGAGTTAAAATACGTAATAAGTAAATTGGAAAGAAAAAGGACATCTAATAAGCTTATAATGAAGTTAAAAAATATATAAGGATAAAACCAATGTCCAATAAAAGTATGAAGTGATACCACAGTTCAGTGTAATGATATGTTTCAGGCAGGGAAGGTTTAAAGAGAAATGTTTGTTTGATCAAGAAGAACAATGCTGGTAAAATGTAAAGAATCTGGATCCATCATTTACCTCAATGGCTGTTGAGGCCAAAATTGGTGACATTAACTTAATTAAATTACCAGATGTTAAACAGCTTAAAAGATGTGCATCATAGAACTAACACTTGTTTTCAGATGAAAAATCCTTACAAGCGGTGGGGAAGAGAAGACATCTTCCACAACTTATTTATTTATTTATTGCAAATAGTAACTTTACAGCTTTAACTGTCCTGGCTGTAATACGCCAACTAATAAAGCTGTTTCAAACATGACGTCAAAACTCTCCCAAAAACAGTTACTGTATGTTAAAGCTACACTAAAAGAAAAAAGAATATTTCAGATTTCTTAGGTTTTCTTTTTATTAGTGTAGGTAAAAAAAAGGTAAATCAATCAGTGTAGTAAATTAAATTATTATACTAGGAAAGCTGCAGTTTTGTCATCAGAAATATTGACAAATGCTGCCACATGAATGTTTGCAGATTAAATCTGCAGTACTATAAAAAGTACCAAATCAACTTTCATTTCTGAGGTTTTTTCTATTGTCATTTCATCTAATAAAAATTTTACCATATTGTATATAGAGTGAAAACCTTGTTTTCTCCCAGTAGACTTATGGCCTTAATACTCGAGAAAAGCTGTAGCAAATTCTGGTTGTTCATAATTCCATACAGTGATAAAAGGTTTAGTTTTTTTTCGCCATTCGGCAGAGGAACAACTCATTGAACAGAGTGAAACAGGTTTCTCAGAATACAAAAGCCTTTATTTTTGGATTGCTTCTTGTAATGATAAGAAGCTACTATATCTGCCATCTCCCCACTACACATAGCGGAGCATTTCTGCAGTTACAAGTCATGGCATAAATAGCAAACACTTTTGATGAGGGCTCTCTAGCAAGAATAGAAGGTGTAAAGGAAATCATTTTGGGGTTTAATAATAAGAAATGTCTTTTAAAAAATGCAGCAAGTCATCTCTTACTTAAAATAGCTTTGTTTGGGGGTGAATGTTGGGGTTTCCATCAGCCAACCATGAGAACTCATACATTCTTGAATATAAAACAGAAAGATAAAATCTAACTAAAAAAAGAATCTAATACCTGACATTTAGAGGTAGGTGGAAAGATGCTCAGGGAGGGTGAAAAACTGAGAAGACCTCCGTGCATATGCTTTAAGTGGGTCGCCTATTGTGGGTTGGTGTGGGGTTCCATAGAGGTTCTTTTCTAGGTCAGAGGAACTCTTAAGCCTATACAAGACCCATGCATCAAAGGCAAAGTGCATTTAGTGCACTAAAATAGGTCACAATAACCCTAAATCTTGTGTCATCAACTTTCCATCAAAACCACACCAGTCATCTAAGTACATATCCTACTCGTACATTTCTTCGCATTGTCATATCGTTACAGTCGCAATGTTGTAAAAGTACATTTGGTCCATCTGTTTCTAGAGTATTATTTATAGTAAAGAGGTGAAATCTTGCTTCAAAGGAAATACATCTGTATATATTTCATTGATGATGCCTTTGTATACTCCGTAAATGTTGGCATAACATCAATTCGATGATTTCATATTTCACCAAGCAGTTTGAATGCAGTAGTTACCAAAAATAGTTGTTCAACTCTGTAACAGTACATATTCTTTTAGACAAGACTAAAATGGCCAATATGAAGAGTTGCTTGGAGGTTCAAAATCAAACACATAAATTCAAGAGCAACTCACCCTGAAATAGACTTTTGTTGGTAAACTATATAAATTAGTGTCTAATAGTGCTGTCTACATGTGTAGTCATTGTTTTGACATTTTAGTGCAACTTATTAAAAATATAAATTTTCTACCTTAAACCATCAGTGTGGCCCCCTCTTTAAGAGAAAAGTCTGCAGTACATTTTAATTTGAATCTGTCTTCGCTATTGGCTAAATGGTAATATGTGATGGCCTGTACTTGTATAGCGATTTATACAACAGTTAGTTTTGACCCAGTAAATTGATTGGACAAGAGACATTCCATGAGTGCTGATATTACAGTACAACAGCACTGGAACTTTTTGTGTGTTCACTCTTACATTTGTGTTTGAAATATTTGTGTATAAGACATGTTAGTGTTCGCTGGCAACAGCCTTGTCCCCCTTCCAGTTGGAACCATTGGTGTTGGCTGAGATAAATAAATGAATTAACAAACAAATCATAATCTATTGTCGATTATTATTAATAAAAAATCAAATCAGGTTGTAGAACTGTTGTATAAAAACAATATCATACTCGAGGTTGTGCTGTTGTGCGGAATATCAGCACTGTTGGGATTTTCTATGACTAAATCACAGCAGTGTGGATATTTTGCACAACAGCTCTCCTTCTTGTGTGGTATTGATTAATTATCTAGTCCAGAGGACCCCAAAGCCCAGTCATTCATCCATTCACATACACATTCTCACACGTTCTTTATCTAACTCCTCTCATTTAGACAAAAGAGACTGACCGAAACTTTTTCTGTCACTTTAAAGTGGACCTGGCATGAAACTTGCATTTTTTAAAGTTTTTGATCATATCTTTTGGTTCCCCCAGCCTGCCTACAGCCCCTAAGGGATTAAAATTACTAATTAGTCTTTCCTTTGAAATTAGCACTCAGAAACGGGCTGTTTGGCAGTTCGGCATATGACGACACGTTTCGGCATATTAAGTGTTGATTTCCAGCCAATTACTCCCTTCCCCGAACTACACCCCGCAAGTCCCTCCCTCCGCGGCGCGGAGAGCTACGGTAACAGGCAAACAACAAACCAACAGCATGGAGTCCAGACCGCATCCAAACTGCACTGTACCTGGGTGTACAAAATAGTAAATAAATATTTTTGTTCTCCCCACTTCTGAGCCACTGAAAAGCTTGTGGATAGATTTTATTTATGCAGGTAATGTGCCCCTACCGACTGCCGAAGCGTCTGGTAGTTTGTGGCAAACATTTCTAGGACAACTGTTTTTCCAACTTGGGACAATACTGCCGTGGATTCACAGATTGCATTAAATTTCTACCAGAATCAATACCAACTCTCCGTTAACCAGCAAATATCCCTGTACAAGTAAGCATGTTTCCTCAATAATGTCCTTCAGCTGTTAGTACACATTGGGGCATTGTTTAAGTTGTTCGCTTTTCAATTAGCTTCAAAGCTAACATTCAGAATTAGCTTCACAGCTAATACCCCAGTTTGTTTATGTAGCATTGGTGCTAGTATGCTTTTACTTTGGGGAAAAAAGATTATATATTATAGTTGAACATTCGAAATATCGTTAGAGACTCCTTGACCACAGAAGTGCTAATGCTCATAGAAGGACTACCTCGTCTACCTCGTCAAATCTACAATTCTACAACAAGGCTGAATTACGGCAAGCGATCCTTTGATATAGTATTAAGGTACTTAGAGTGTGGCTAAAAAAGGGCCCAAACGTTGCGGGGAATTTCATGCCAGTTCTACTTGAAATTTATTTACAAGTTCAAAGTTAAAAGTTATTTAGCAATTGTGTCTTTTGGGAAAGATGATCAATAACATTTATATGTTAGGATTCAGTACTGCGAATGTACGTGTGTTGCTACTTACCTCGCTGTAGGGTTAGATGGGCAGGAGGTGATGGATTAAGGCTGACAATAGATGGTTTACGCATCTAGCATGGTAACAGGCCACTTCAGTTACTTAGCAAGTACATTAAGAAATACTTTGTCGAAGAGTTGCTTACCTTCCATGTCCTCCTCACAGCTTCCAGTTCCTGGATGTTTCTTGTAGTCCCCGATCCCTCGCTCTTGTCAATTTCCCCCATGCTCAGTTTGCTCCCTGGATCCTCCAGTAAAAACTTATCTGATAGATGCTCCAGAATCATCTGGCCCTCTTAACTCTGTGGCACAACTTCAGACACATTCTTTTTTTGGCACATTCTAATTTTGGCATATTCTTCCATTCAGATCTCCTCTAGAGCAGTGATGTTTTGTGGCTATCGCTGGGCAACACGGACTTCCAACTCCCTCCCAAGATTTTCTATGGGGTTGAGATCTGGAGATTGGCTAGGCCGCTCAAGGACCTTGAAATGCTTCTTACGAAGCCACTTGCTCCTTACCCAGATGGTGGTTTGAGATAATTGTCCTGCTGAAAGACTCAACCACGTTTAATTTTCAGTGCCCTTGCTGATGGGAGGAGGTTTTCACTCAAAATGTAATGATACATGGCCACAATCATTCTTTCCTTTGCAAGTGTCAGTCATCCTAGTCCCTATGCAGAAAAACAGTCCCAAAGCATAATTTTGTCACCCTCATGTTTCACAGCAGGTATAGTGTGTATAGTGTATATACCTCTGATGAAAATTACAGGCCTCTCTCATCTTTTTAAGTAGGACAAGTTGCACAATTGGTGGCTGACTAAACACTTTTTTTACCCCATTGTAGTTAAAACCCCCCCGACTGCCTCCTAAGCTTCCACTCAACATTTGCAGCTGGGAAGGACACGTCTCTTCCTCGAAGACAGGCAGAGGGGCATCTCGACAGGCTTTTGTCTGTACTGCTGCTCACCCCAGTTCTTCATCTCCTCTTTTCCTGTTCGCCCAAAATCCTTCACCCATGAGTTAATCTGAGGGGTACTGATTGGTGTTCAGAAAGAAAGCAACAGCCTCCACTTCACTGTCCCCTCATCCATTAATTTAAATAATAACTTCATCCTTGGTGGATTTTGGTTCTGAAATCTAATCCACCCTGAAAAAAATTACTCGTTGAAATATCCCTTTCAGACTCTCAATCTTCCAATCTATGTTAAAGCCTTTGATGGCAGTTCCATAGCCTCCATCACCCACCAAACCTTACCCGTCTCATTTACTGTTTCAGGTAATCATTGAGAGTTCTGTGACAGTGTGGAGGTCCTGTCACTGTGTAATTTATGATGTGCCCTGGCTGTTTGGCCACAGGGATATCCCTTTGGCTGAATGGTTAGTGCGCATGACTCTCACCTGGGAGTTGTTGGACTGACTCCTGCCCAGGCTCTTGTTGTGTACCTTGCCACAGTTCATTCAGTTTTTCACCTTTCCCACCAGAGACAATCCCATAGTCCAGGGTTCCCCAAATCCAGGTCTTGAGGGCCAGTGTCCATCAGGCTTTAGTTATTTCCTGGTTCAACACACCAGAATCAAAAGATGGCTTGTTATCAGGCCTCTGCAGAACTTTCCCTGCATCTGAATTCTTAGTATGTACTACATGCTATGTAGTAGCTGCTACTTGCCCTTTGATGCAGTGTGTATATATACTGCGTAGCAAACAAGCAAGCAGTAGGCATGAAATGGGACGTACTGCTCCACCATTTTACCGGGATGTTTACATTACGTTGCATGTGGTCCCGTCTTTGGTAGCCGATGTCACTTTTCTACGATTTTGAGGATTCTGCTGTATTGTGGGATAGCGTAGCGTGCATCGGATTTCACTTTGGCAGTAGTACACATCCAGGAACTTTATGCCTACTACTCCAATCCGTACAAGAGATTCCGATCTACTGCATCGCTCACTTACTGCTTTTCGCCTGCTACGTAGTAGGCATAGTAGGGGTATTCGGATGCAGGGTTTGACATGCTGAGGAGGAAGTTGGACAATTTGGATAAGCTGTGTTGGAGTAGAGACACATCTAAAACTGGTAGGGCACTGGCCCTTGAGGTCTGAATTTGGGGACCCCTTCCATAGTCCTTGGTTTCCCCTGGCTTTCAACTCACAACCCACGTAAAAACTGAGTGAGCCAACGTCTGTGGTTGCTGCCTGAATAAGAGTATTTTTCACTCATCATGGCATTATGTGCGTATCTCAAAGCATGACTTCCCTTTACTGATAAAGATCTACCACTACTGTTCATAATGGTGGCATTTTGGTTCGTCAGATCAGGGCACGTGTCTGCATTACTGAAGTAAATATTATGGTATTGATTCAGCAGGTGAGAGTGACACATCCTTCCTCAATACTACGCAAATAAAATTAGGCTGGGCTTTTTAAAGAGGAACTCTGACTTCTCCGATAAACAATGAAACCATAACACTTGTCTACTGAAAGAGGTAGTAACCTATATTATCATTCAGGTTTAATGGAGTCTGAACTGGTTTTGATCCAAATTAATCAAAACTAAGAACTAACAAAGATAAATTAGCAGCAGGATTTTTTTAAAATAATGATAGAACTTGAAGCAACATCAAACAGATCTGGACAGCATGGTATTCAAGAAAATCCACTCATATAATCTAATCACTATTCATTATGATGTCAAAGAGCAAAAACACTCAACATATATTGCATTCTTCAGAATCAGAATCAGCTTTAATGGCGAAGTATGACACACACAAGGAATTTGACTCCGGCAGCTTTTCTCACTAGTACAGACTTAAATAGTTGGAATAAAAAATAGATACAATAAATAAATAATAATAAAGGATAATATATACACCTAACCGGGGTTATTGTACAGTGAGTATATACAGCAGTGCAGAGTTATAGTTTATTGTTCATGTGAATGGACTCACACTCTGTGACTACACAGAGTTCATCAGAGCACCAGCCTGGGGGGGAAAATTGTTCTTGTGTCGGGTGGTTTTGGCGTACAGCGCTCTGTAACGCCGGCCTGAGGGGAGGAGCCTAAACAGGTTGTGGCCAGGGTGTAAGGGCTCAGTGGTGATTTTTCTGGCCCGCTTCCTGACCCTGGCCGGGAATAGGTCCTGAATGGAGGGAAGATCATTACGTATGATCCTCTCTGAGGACCTGAGTGTTCTATGCAGTCTGTCCCTGTCTTGCCTGGTGGCGGATCCAAACCAGACAGAGATGGATGAGGTCAGGACAGACTGGACTATTGCTGTGTAGAAGATGGTCAGCATCCTGAGGCAGGTTGAACTTTCTGAGCTGACGCAGAAAGTACAGCCTCTGCTGGGCCTTCTTCCTTATACAGTCAATGTGGGAGGTCCACTTCAGGTCCCGTGTGATGGTGGATCCTATGAACGTGAAAAGCTCCACTGTGGGGACTGACCTGTTGAGGATTATGAGAGGAGATGTTGATGGGGGTCCCTTCCTGAAGTCCACTGACATTTCCACAGTTTTGAGCGGGTTTAGCTCCAGGTGGTTCTGATTGCACTAGAGGACCAGCTGTTACAGAGGGGAAGTTTTCTTATAGAAAACATATTCCTGTCCAGAACATTAGTTTCTAAATTTAGTCTAGGTTCATTTCATTGTATTGCAGGTTTTTCAGTCACTACAAGATTTAGAAGATTTATTGAACTAATGAGCAGGATACTATAATTAGTATCAAGGATGATGATTAAGAAGGGTTTGTTGATAAACAAAATGGCTGTCGAACACTGTAACATAATGCTGACAGTACAACAATAACATCAGCAGGATGTGTTATGAGGTTTGTACATTTTGTTTTATACTTTCAAGTCTGTCTTGACTCCTGAAGAGTGGGGGAGAGAATTATGTCACCGCTTAAAAGGCTTCATGTGAATCTCTGCATCCGTGCTTTGTACAGGTGGAGTAAAATGGTTACATTACAGATGCAATTTATCTGAAGCATTTCTCTCATTAAACAGTCAGTACAACACTGTAATAATAAATTCACAACATATATGATGAAATAACTGTGTTGTTGAGTAAAGTGGCGCTTAGTCACCTCAGATTGAAACAATCAGCCATTTCAAGAAGATGAAATATTACGTGCACGAAATTTAAAGCTTAATTTAGCTTTCTCAAGGTGTGACTCAAACTACCTCATATACCTCTGAAATATCACATAGTGAAAGTGTCCCTTCAGCGTTATGTGAATTCCATTAATAAAGAAAAGCAAAAAAAATAATACAGTAAAAATTTTATATTTGTTTATATCAATTGTCCTTCGGATATCTTCATAATGTCCCATTTTTGGATCTCCATCGGGGGTTTTATGCCACAATGTTGGTAAAGTACACGGAAAGTATGACCTCAATACATCAATGCCTGGTTCTTTCCAGCTTGTTCTACGTCTGTGGTTGGACTGTTTCCTTCCGTTTCCTGTTATAAAGTATTTAAACTTCACATTCAGAGATAGACGATATCTCTACATCCCATCTGACAATCCACACCTGCTCTTTGATTTACCACTGACTGAGAATAATGGCAAAACTCGCTGTGTGCGTCTCTGCTCTGCTGCTGCTGCTCGTGGTGCTCAGTGAAACCAGTAAGTGAGCCTTAACAGACTCTTTTTTTTTTATGAAAGATGTAATTCTGAATATTTTAGATCAATCAAAAACGCTGTTATTCTATTTGGGAGAATATTATTTCCAATTTGTTGAATGAGGTTAGAAACATATTGATAAATATCGGTTTTCTCTGACATGTCTTTTTTTTTTTTCAAAGGTCCCCCAGTACCTTGCTGCACTATGAATTACAAAAAGCCGATCCCTTTAAGAAATCTGAAAACGTTTGCAATCCAAAATGACACAGAAACCTGCAACATCGAGTCAGTTATGTAAGATAAAAATTTGCCACTATGACACACATAATACATGGTGCTACTGTGACTGTATTAATAAGAATTATCTCATTTGATTACAGTTTCTTCACTGTGAAAGACAGACTTGTCTGTGCCGATCCTAAGCAGGCTTGGGTCATCAGGGCCGTGAAGCACCTACAAAAGTAAACAATTAACTTTGCTTAACAACTTTCAGCACTCCAGGATCACAATTGATTCAAAAATTAATGTTTATTTTAAAAATGTAATGCTCTTTTTTTTCTTTAACAGGCACCGCTGAACAGGATCTGTGCCATTTTTTTTAAAGAAGAGCAGCTTTAACATATTAATATAAAAATACTTTTTCTATTCTTAACTGCTTTTATATATCTATGTGTTTGTTTTTTAACCTATGTACTCCTCCATATTCAATAAATCTACTTTTGATAAATGTTTCTGTCCATTGGTCTATTACTATACAGGTCTGAAATAGTATTCATATGTGTGTTTTTTTTTGGTACTCTTTGAGTTTATTCACCATATCACTTGATACATTACAATAACCCAACATGAGTAAAGAGTAAAAGACAGATGGGTAGAACTAATGGGTCCCCAAAGGAAGCTAGAAAAGCTTATGGGTGGGGGCCCATGGTTCATCAAAGGTAAGTGGTACAAACAATGGTATTACGCAATTTCCACCTGAAACCAGTCGGTAATGGATAAATGCACTGTTAATCTTTATAGCAAACATCAATTAACCATATTTATGCTGCACCAGTAGTAGTCACTCAAGCAAGAAAAGAAGGAATCAGTTTTATTCCGAATGAGGTTTATCCATCAAGGTTGAGAACACAGACAACAAATTTGACTTTGGTTCTAATTTGCTCTCAGTGAAAACATTTTGAAAAGAAAAACATAAAATGGAAAACAAAAATAACTGAAATTCACTGCTAAGGAGTAAAGAAATTTTACAAGAGTATGGATGATGTAATTTTCATGATGAGATTTAGATTTTTAAGAGTCACGTGTATTTACTTCAAGAGCAACTCACCCCCTTCCAGAGTCTTAGTCAACCTACATTTCTGGTTTAAAAAATGCGGCAAAAGGAGGTGCGTCCTAGTGTAAAGAGCAGACAGCGGGTTACGATGGCTTCGTTTTTAAATCTAGCGATCTGATTGCTGTTCTGCAGCTCTCGGACACATGTGTACACAGTCTGCACAGGATCAGCACCAAGGGATGAGTGAAAAGACCTAATGGTGCACAACTTTGAAATAATTGATGTTTTAAATTAATTATTGTGTAAAATCTCAAGCCAATTTCAAGGAAATAGGTTCAAGTCCGAGTCAAGTTCTAAGTCATTGGCGTGGAAGTCCAAGTCAAGTCAAAGTCTTTTAATATTTTTTCAAGTCAAGTCTGAAGTCACAAAATTATTTGACTCCAGTCTGACTCAAGTCCAAGTCATGCGACTCAAGTCCACACCTCTGGTTAGAACGATAGCGAATTGGTAAGAAAGCCAAGAAACTAGGAAGAATAAGGTAGAAGAGTGCCAGATGTGCTTCCTTTAGTCTTATAATATAAAGTTATCTATGTTCCAAATGGTTAGCTGATTACTAAAACAGTCTGAGCCTAAAGAGCAACTACCATTTTAAAACATTTTTACTCTCTAAATAGAGAACTGCACATGATATGACTTAATTTAGGCGACAAAAATACTGGGTGTATTCTAAAATTGTACTGTATTAGTTGCTTTCATTGGCTACATTAAAAACATTGCATCTAAAGAGGAACATGGTGGTCAATTTTGATTTCTCATGAAGAGCGTTTTGTTTGCCAGCCATGCTATCAAAAGGCAAATTTCCCTCTTTCCAAAAACAGTGGGTTTTTTAAAAAAATAAAGTTGAAATATACATGTTATGGTAAGTGCCATAGTGTTTCTGTTGTTTACAAAATACTCCTATCTCATTATCTTTTTCACATTATTTCCCCCTAACAACCTCACCTACCGTGCATTTTAACATCGAAGCCAAAATGTTAAAATTATTTGTAAAAATAATTTTAACATTTTTGCTTCGATTTTAAAAAGTGTTGTGTACATTCCTACTCAGCCCTCTTTACTTCAATACCCCTAAATAGTCATCTGGGTAAAATTTACATATCCAGCCATTCTATGAAGGCCTCAGAGGTTTGTTAGAGAACATTAGTGAACAAAAGACACATAAAATCCAAGAAATACAGTAGACTGGTCAGGAAGAAAGTTGTGGCGATGTTTACAGCAGGACTGGGTTATAAAAAAATATCCCAAGCTTATAAAGCACTCTTCAGCTCATCATCTGACAATGTAAGGAATATGACTAAGTGCAAATTTATTTTAATATACAGACTCCACAATGAAACATGGTGATGGGAGCATCATGGAAATGCTTTTCTTCGGCAGCGATAGTGAAGCAGGTCAGAGCGGATTTGAAGATTGACGGAAATAAACAGGTACAAGGCAACCATGTATGAAAACCTGTGATGTACTTGATACTGGGGCAGGGTTGGGAAGAACATAAGGTTGAACTGCATGTAATATTTTTTACTCTCTGACTCTACAGTTTTTGTAGATGTTAAATTAAAGTTAAGAAAAATAAGGATATAAACTTATTTTGTAATCTTACAGCATGCAACCCACTAAATGTGAATTCCCATGTTTAGTAGAAGGTATTAGCATGTTGAACTTTAGATGCACTCATCACCGGACAGTTTGTAATTTAAGGAACCGATAGTGGGCGGCAGTGGTAAACTGCAAAACAGGAAAGATCCACTGTATGCATGGTTAGCTACATGTCTAAGCTGGGAACGCTTACTTTGAGCACTTTAAGCGCACTCTGGGCGACGTATAAATGTTGCACATAACGAAAGGCGTCAATGTGGCAGGACGGCCGTGCGGTTACAGATCTAAAACCATGATTAGATAAAGAGATAGGGGAATGTCAGAGCGCCTGTGAAGCACAAAGCTAGCTGAAGCTAACTGAGCTAGCTGCGCTGTGGTTGATAATGACAGCTGCAGAGGGAGAGATGCTGAGAAGACAAGAGAGGTAAGATAAAGATAAATGCACGACATGTCTCTAGCTCTCAAGACTCATTCAGGGAAGCTTTGTGTGTAAACGAACGTTGCTTTGTTTAAGAATTATACAAAAAAAACATGTTGGAAAAATGGTTTTATAAAGCCCTGCACGCGCTTACTCACTCTAAACTAAATACTTTATCTGATGCAGACATTACTTCTTGTTTAGGTGTGTCACGGAGTGACTGTTGCTGGCTGAGGCTCACTTTGCAGAGCCAGCAGACTTCCAGGAACCATGAAAGAGGAGTGTTCAGGCGCAGCTTTGTTCGAGGACCTCGATTTTCCCCCCACAGACGCCTCCCTTTTCTCCGACTGCTCCACACCCATCTCCCGGCTGCACGGAGAAATCACATGGCTGCGTCCGCAGGTTAATCACTTGCGGGAATTCCCGGTTAGATGTAACGCTGATGCTTTTGGTTGATTAGGCTGAACCAAAAAAAAAAATTGTGTCTGATGCATCCACTCAGCCAGGGAGTCATTTCCCATAACAAGGGGGTAGAGGTGACGATGAGAGATTTTTCTGCAGACAGGTCACACAACCAAAATAAATTCCACAAAGGAAGTAAATAACACCTTACTTGTTATTACAATAGGTTACCTGTTTTAGACAGGTTGAGAGATTCTTGCAGTACGCGAACCTTGAGCAAAAAATACTCAATGTTGGCGTAAAATGATTAACATAGAAAAGCAAAGTACTGTAATATAATTAGAGGTATAACAAGCAGATCTATAAAAATTTATGATTTCTACCATTATGTACAGATTGTTATTCTAAATCTATGATTAAACAACCCTTTGCTTCATAAATATGTAGTAGCTGTAAACTCCTTAGTTGTGCAAAAACATGGAATAAATGCATTCAAATAAAATGATAATACAGATAAAAATGTTTGTCCGTTCCACTCTGAAACAAATGCGTGTGGACATCTGCACATTCTGGGACAACATAAGTAGCTCCAGTAAAAGTTCAGTCCAGGATCTCGCACTCCTGATAGGATGGTAAAACAAAACAATTTTTAGCAATCTGCTGTTTCCCTGTTACAATCGAATGCATTGCATTTTTATTTGCACCGAATGGACCGAAGCAAGGTGTAGAATTAGCCCCTGCTCACTTTTTTTGCAACAGAATATCATACCATTTTGCTGTTTTCCTCTTAATAGAGTGACACAAATACTGCCATGAGATATTGACCATAGACAGGTGAAGTGCCAAACGCTGATCGTCTGTTTGTTATGGCACCTTGTAGCGGTTGGGACATCAAGTGTCCTCAAAGTTGTTGTGTCAGAAGAAGAAATGAAGTGCAAACGTAAAGAACTGGTTTGATAATGGATGAAGTGTGATGGCTAGATGACTGGGTCAAAGCATCGCCAGTCTCGGCACTGTTTATGTAGTAACACGAAAGAATGGTGTCAGATACACCATGCATCACAGTTTGTTTCATATTTGGCTGTATCTGGTGGAAAGAAAATGCTCTGATACTTGTCGCCTCGTTCGGCAGGGTAGGCGCCCCTGCAACAAAGCACAAATGTTCAGGAAGCACAACAAGAAGTTTGAGGTGACAGGCCTCTGCAGCGCTGTGTGACATGCTGAGTAGGTGTTTTGGAGCAGAGCGGCATCTAAAAGTTGCAGGTCAGCTGAAGACCTTTGGGCAATATGTTTGGGTAGCCAGACTGCAGAGTTGTGTGTTTTGAATAATCATTTTACAGATTATTTTTGCTTAGCATTGCCGTTCTGTGAGAATCTCTCAACCTGTCTACAACAGGTGTTGCATTAATGAGCAAGATGATATTTACTTCCTGCTGGCGGGCTATCCAAGCTGTTTGTAGCTTGCCAACTGCAATTTGAATACAACATTACACTAAGAATATGGGTATTTAATAAGCTGCACTTTGAGCAAAAAGCTTTCCTGCGCAAACAAAACGTACTTTCTGTCGTCCATTGCTCTTTGAGGGGGGACTGCTTTCACAAACTGAAGAAAATAATCTCTAGTTAACCAGAAAAAACACTGTAATGGCAGGCAGACATGCCATAAAAAGTCAGCACCCCCTGCTGTCCTGGTGGAGAATTAATTTGCAACAGTTAAAAAAAACAGCGGCGAAGTATAAATGAAAAACCTCTCAATCAATACGTCTGGGTGCAAACTTGCTTACGGAGTAGTATAAACTAACTTTAGATGGGGAAACGTGTGGGTGTCTTTCTGCCAACTATCTAGCAGTAGTCAGGAGCAGGTGAGTGAGGGGCTGCATACACTACTCTATGCTTTATACAGCCTGAGAGAAATACCAATCACTCATTTATTCGCTCTGGAGTCTGATTTGAAGGACTTTAAACTTGATTCCTTTTTAAGGAATTTGACACAGCAGCTTGTTTAAAACCTAGTTTTACCTTGATGCTGGCAGCCCGCTATGTTCATTAAAGTCTTAACGAAACATGCCTGCAGCGCTTCATTAAGTCTATGTAACTTATATTCTTTTTCTTAATTTTTTTTATGTTTATTTCATACATGAAGGAGATCTGCCAGTCACCAGCTCTCTTCCCCTCCGACGCTGACCTGGCTCATGCTAAACAAGGTCTCTTAGGAGACTGCTGGTTTCTCAGTGCCTGCACCTTCCTAGTCAAGAACCAACACCTTTTAAACAAGGTACACAAGCAGTATTTCTTCTCACTTGTCTCGTGTTTTAGAGTCCTAATTCTCTGCTTTGTCTTCTGCGCTGCTCCCTGTGTCTTTGCTTCGTGTTCAGGTGCTGCCTCCAGGCCAGCCCCAGTGGGGCAGCAGCAAGTACAGGGGGTCCTTCCAGTTCGTCCTCTGGCAGCACGGCCGCTGGACAGAGGTTACTGTCGACGACCGCCTCCCCTGCTTGAATTCCTCGCTCTGCTTCTCACGCTGCCACTCCCCCTCTGCCTTTTGGGTTGCTCTGTTGGAGAAAGCGTATGCCAAGTGGGTGTCTTATGTCCGTTTAACCGGATAACCCATGAAGTTTACACCACGCACGGTTTTATTTCCTTTTTACTTTGTTGTGCTTTCCTGGCAACATTCCACTGAGATTTTTGTGTTTTGTGATTAATTCCCTCCAGGCTTCATGGTTCATATGAGCAACTGTGGGCCGGCCAGGTGTCTGAGGCCCTCGTGGATCTGACTGCCAGTGTTGCCGAGCGCTGGAGCCTGAGGGGATTTGGTTCAGACGAGGAAGAACGGCGTGCAGAGCGGAACAGCGATGAAATCGGGGGGAAGAAGCTGGACCTGAACCTTCTGCGCTGTGTGAAAGAAGAGTGTGCGCTTAGCTGCTCCACCCACAGCACCCCCAGAGGTCAGAGGAGTGTTGCTTTGTAGATTATCCAGCCACTGATCTCCGTTCTCACCCCTCTTTGACGTTTTCATTCGACTTAGAACTCGGGGAGCTGGATCAGCACCACGCTCTGACTGTGATGGAGTGGCTGGACGTGAGGAAAGTGTCAGGGAGTGAAGTGCGGCTGCTCAGGATCAGAAATCCGTGGGGACGATGCTGCTGGGCAGGTGCTTGGACTTTGAGGTAGAACTTTGTTATCAAGAACATTCATAGTTAGACTGGGTTTTAGGAATATCCAATTTTTTACTGTCATTACCCAAGAAAAGCTACTAAATCCACATTAAGGAAATATTTCCTGAACTTTATCTAATGCCTTTATTAGGGACAAAAAACAGGGATGTTAGACTATAGACATAAAAACACGTTTTATTTAGGAGACAGTAGAGACATGGATGCTGGGTGGCTATGGCCTGGGTCAAAAAACAATGACGCCACTTTGGCACAAAACTGAGGCGTCATCTAAAAGTGGTCAAGTCCACCGTTGCAGTAATATTACTTTCAAGGTTTTGGCGGCACAGATACTGCAATATTCTCAACTGGCCATGGTGCCACGGCGCGTTGAAAGGACGCACCATGGCAACAGTATTACCCTAATTTGCCACCACCATTGGTGTTTTGAAGCGGCCTACTCTGGAAGTATTGAAGGACTGTTTCCATTTCTGGTAAGTTAGGGTCAGTTTAAGACAAACAACTGCCTTTCTGTTCATTGAATCATCCCTGTTAAAGAGCTCAATTGACTGAAGGAATCGAGCTCTTATACCCTGCAGAAAATAAGTTCTGAAAGTTAAAGTACATGCAGAGTATAATGTAAAAAATCACACCAAAATAAAATCTCGTTAAACACCCAGTTTCAATTTTCAACCTGCTCATCACATACTTTTAAATCTGATTTTGTAAACTTGTGTGGAATGTTATTGTAGATTACAGAGTATATAAAAATGGTGAGATGGAGTTTCCAATGAACAGGTGGAGTTGGGCAATGACACCTGTTTGGCTTATTGTATGAATGAAGGGTGTGGAGCAATGGGTGTGTGAGAACAACAACTAATAACACTGAACGTCTCATTGACTAACAAGTTTAGATTAGAAAAGGTTGTATGAAACACCTGTTTAAATGTAACGAGGTGGCCCTTCTTTGAGCATTAGCACAGAACGCCCGGATTTTGGAGGGCGGGGCACTAGGCTATGCGCTTCTGTGGTCAATGAATCCGTAACGATATTTCGAATGTTCAACTATGATATATAATCTTTTTCCCCCCAAATAAAAGCATACTAGCACCAATGCTACCTATACAAACTGGGGTATTAGCTTGTAAAGCTAATTCTGAATGTTAGCTTTGAAGCTAATTGAAAAGCGAACAACTCAAACAATGCCACAATGTGTAGCTGAAGGATATTATTGAGGAAATAAGCTTACTTGTACAGGGATATTTGCTGGTTCACGGAGACTTGGTATTAATCCTGGTAGACGTTTAAGGCGATCTGTGAATCCACTGCTGCATTGTCCCAAGTTGGAAAAACGGTCGTCCTAGAAATGTTTGCCACAAACTACCACACGCTTCGGCAGTCGGTCGGGCACTTTCCCTGCATACATAAAATCTATCCACAAGCTTTTCAGTGGCTCAGAAGTGGGGAGAACAAAAGATTTATGTTCTCTTTTGTACATCCAGGTACAGTGCAGTTTGGATGCGGTCTGGACTCCATGCTGTTGGTTTGTTGTTTGCCTGTTACCGTAGATCTTCGCGCTACGGAGGGAGGGACTTGCAGGGTGTAGTTCGGGGAAGGGGGTAATTGGCTGGAACGCAACACATAGTATGCCGAAACGTGTCGTCATATGCCGAACTGCCAAATAGCCCGTTTCTGAGTGGTAATGTCAAAGGAAAGACTAATAAGTAATTTTAACCCCTAAGGGGCCATAGGCAGGCTGGGGGAATTAAAGGATATGACGAAAAGCCTAAAAAAATGCAAATTTCATGCCAGGTCAACTTTAAAGAATGGAAAACAAACAAATTTTGTCCAAAAACCCTCCTATTTTTTATTTTTAGTAGGGCTGTTAAACAATCAAAAAATTTGATCTATTTTATCACAGGCTAGCTGTGAATTAATCACCATTCCTAAATATGACCAAAAACCTACAATTATCAGTGTAAATAAAGGACAAATCCAGATGCTGTCTTTTTTTTAGATTAAATTTAGGAGAAATCAATGTAATTTTTGTTTTGAACTCCACAATTGACCTTTCGGCGAGCCCTGCCCCTTTAGTTACTGTTGCTATGTCTGACAAACAAATGGTCAAACATGACTAGAGTTACTGGGGATGTAAAGTGGAGTTAATACAATGTTGCGGACTGAAGCGCAGTGCAGCGGTGTCAGGCTTTCTGACAGTCACCCTGTAGCTGCAGAGAGAGCGCATGTGTCTGTGATGATGATGCCACTGCAAATATGATTAGGTGAGTGGGCAGATACTGAGTGCTCTTGCTGTCTGCATGCTGTAAGAAACTTAGTTGTGAACTTAGTTTTAGGTTGGATATATATTAGGCGGACTTCATTAAAGCGGACACTCCCTGCAACGTATCACCCAGAAATGCGTTAATAAAACGGCTGCATCGCCGCTCGCTCCAGAAGGCGGTGGGTTTGGTTTTCAGTAAATCTCCATACACCACAGAAAATACCTGTGAGATCTACCAACAAATTAACCCGAAAATATTAATAGTTGCTCGACACCCGAGGAACTCGACACACCAAGGTTTCTTATTAACATGTTACTTTAAAATAAGAGAGGGAGTGGGGCCGTCCACACTTTTTATCCATTGTAAGCATCGCTCACTACGTGTTTTCAGCTTTGGGAATGGAAAAACAAGTTCTCCAGACAATCTCTCGGGGGGGGGGGGATATCTAGTGTCCGATTTACAAAGCGCTTCACCATCTGGCTTGGAGTCAATATTTGTCGGACCTGCTTGCATAGTAATTGTTGCTTTTTGATGTTTGAATGGACAATGGCCGTTTAGGGGGCGGGGCCAGCGAAAGGTGAATTACATTCACAATGTATGTGTGGTCTCATATGAAAAATAACAGCAATTAGAGGTAGAACTAACAAAAATTATGAATAAACGTATCGACTTCATCAACATTTACTGTAACCAGAAGAGAAGAAAGTAATCATATTTTTTGGTATCGCCATTGTTACTCTGCATCGGCAAGTACTCGGATCCAAGTATCGGTAGGTGATATCGTTGCATCCCTACAGTTAATGACATTCCTGACAAAGCCCTGGGGGGGGATATGATCCAAAAACACTTGAACACATTTCTATGGATTCTGATTTATAAAGTGGAAATTGCGTGCAGCAAATATGGTTTTAGTAAGGATCCTATGCAAATTGTTATAAATGAGATCCCAGAATCCTAACTTTAGTTAACTTCCAGGTGTTTGATGTAGCAGATCTTGATGCATTTTTTTCTGAAATATGTACATGTCTTTGGTACTGACAACCAGAGTACTAAAGGCTTGAACCACCTGCTCTTTTCTGATTAATGAAAATTTGGCAACCGGTCCAAAAGAGCCTCATAGATTAAAATATATTAGTTCCTTTAGTTGGTACACAAGTTAACCCTTCTTAAATCAAGTAAAGTTTGTATTGGGAAACTTATTTCAAGATTATTTCTGTTTAGTGATTAGTAATTATTAGTGAAAGCATCCGGTGATTATAGCATAATGCTTGGGACTTAGAGACTGAACTTGGAGGAGACTTATTTATATTTTACCTACTCTGGCTCAACTGAAGGACAGATGAGAGACCTGTTATGTCTCTGGAGCGGTTCACTCTGAGATAAATTCACAGAGCTTATGAAGAGGGAGCACACTTCTGTCTAGCTAGGGCAGAGAGCCATTTTACCCAAAAGATGGGTTCCTGTTCAGATCCTAATAAATATCTTTAACAATTCAATGGAGACCGATTCAGCCAAATCGTTGTCTACATCGATATTGGATTTTCCCGTAACAAGTTCAAATCAAGAAAAGTAGTAGTAATACCTGGAACTGAAGCTGTAAGACTTTGAAACTTCTTTATTTTTGTCTTTTTGCTTATAGAAATGTTTGAGTTTTTGCCATCATGTTGATCTCAAGTCGTATCATCTCATCAAGCATATTCGTGTATATAGATATTTATTTGTATATATTCTACACTTAGTAAAAAAAGTCAAATTCTTTTTCATTTATTTCACATATAAATGTTAAAAATGTCTCTTTGTAAGAAATATTGTTTATATACGCAAACTATATAAATATTAACTAATCAATCATTACATTATGACTAGCATTGTGTAGTTCTACCTCATGACATCAAATCAATCCTAACTGTTAAAGCATTGGACTCTTGTAGAGCTCTGCTCTGTAGCATCTATAAAGATTTTTATAGTCCAGAGGTGGACATTTTGTTTTGTATTTTTTTAATTCTACATGAAGAGAACAAGCCAAAATTTCCCAGGAGATCTTCATTTAACAACCAGTGTACCTATACTGCCCCCTTGTGGTATGTTTTACTCAGGTCAGCTGGAAACCCATAACCAGTCAAACCTCTTATGTTGCTCTGGCATTCATCTTTCATGGTTATGTTGAGGTGCCCTCTGTAACTGGTTTGAGCTGCAAATACAGATTAACATGCAGATTGTACACAGCTCCATCTGCTGTACGCAGAGCAACTTTCAGTCTGAACAGTCTTTGTGGGTTTTCTATTTTCTGACCCACATCGCTAAGCTTCACACCCGGGGCTGTTGTCTTGTGTCTATCTTAGTTTTTTGGTTGAAACGCATCAACATCCTGCTTACTGCCAAGTGTCTCATTATTAAAATAATCCATGTTTGCTGAGCTTACCTGTCAGGGATCAGAAGGTTCTGTCAGATTAGTGGATGCATTCAATGCTTTAAGGTGATTCTTCTTGTCATAATAATTACATTTGTGTCCCAGAATTATATATGTCAAACTGTGACTTTCAGCGGCGTTGGTTGGAGCTCTCTCCACCCCGTTTGTGCTGCAGAACTACAAGCCCGAACAGCTGAGGGTGAATTTTGGTTAGATGAGGCTGAGTTTACGTCCCAGTTTGATGACATCACAGTGGGATATCCTATTGGCAAAGATGGACACTTGAAGAGCATTTATACAGGTTATACCTTTATCTGGTTCAATTAGTGTTCAACGTCACGTCACGTGGTTGGTTCAGATGCTTTTGTAAATCTCTCCTCCTCCTATAGGAACCCTTCTCACACATTCCCATCAGTTGGCTAGTCGGTGGATAAGAGGCCACTCCGCTGGCGGAAGCCGAAACACCAGCAGCTACAGCAGCAATCCCAAATTTTGGCTCAAGGTGTGCGAGGGAGGTGAGGTACTCGTATCCTTGCTGCAGCATCGAAAACGGAAAAACACAGAAAAATATGCACAAATGGCCCTGGAGGACAGCAGCAACGCACAGCACCAGCATTACCAAGCCATTGCTCTACACATGTGGAAGGTCGGTGCCTTGCAAAACATGGTGGTGAAATGTGGATTACAGTATAATTTAGAAGGAAATAATGTCTCTACAGGTGGAAAAGAAGCGTTTTAATCTAAACCGGATGTTAAACAAACCGCCTTGTGCTTCTACTCACTGCCATTCCTACGAGAGAGAGGTGGTCCTCTGCAGGCAGCTGGAGCCCGGTTACTACCTCCTCATTCCCAGCTCTTACCAGCCGGGAGCTGAGGCCCGCTTTCTCATCCGGGTCTTTTCCTCCTCTCCTACATCACTCAGGTAGAAATCCCCTGTAAGATCTCCATCCAGCCCAACTGCGGAGTCCTGAATGTGATTAGAGACAAATAAATTAGATCAATACAGAACCTCAGATTTTCATATTCTTTATAAAAGGTATGGGCTGCTTTCCAGATGTTGTTGAAATATGTAGTTAGAATAATTTTAAATGAGCTATGCCATTCCCAACTCCCAACTGCAAAGATGAGAAAAAGTAGAGCTCTGATCTAGATTACAACCGGCTCTCCTAAAAACTGATTCATGAAAATTTCACAACGTGTTTCACAACAGTTTTTATAATCCCCATTTTTATAACAATTAAAGCCTCCAAGATGAAAGAGAAATACAATTCAATTTAAATCAAAAATACTAATTGATCCCAGAGGGAAATTAAGTTATAAATACGCACAGGCAGAAAGCATTGTTTAATCTATCCCTCGAACATTAAAGACTGCAGCACAGCTTCAAACCTATCAAGACACAATTGTCAATGTAAGATGACAAGCTGGTTAAGAAGAGTATATATAAGAGCCATATGGCTCATATTTTCTTTGGAGGAGCTGCAAATATCCTCATCTTAGTTCAGAGGTCATGCTACACATTTTTCTGTCCATTGTTTTGACTGGCAGAGTAAAAAAAAATCCAGTCACAATCTACTTTTATCTTTCAAATTTTAACTCTAGCAATTAGCTGAGGAGTTTATACCTGGTCAATTCAAGTTCCAGTGTTTCCCTTACATAGGCCTTACCGTGGCGCTCCGCCACAGCTGGAATTCCAGTGCCACGCCTACAAAATCTCAACCTGTAGGCTATTTTTTTTTGCGTAGAAAATACATGCTAAATTGCGGTACTCATGTCTGACAGACTGTGATGGACTAACGACCTGTGCAGGGTGTACCCCGCCTCTCGCCCGTTGACAGCTGGCGATGGGCACCAGCCCCCCCCACGACCCCTTGAGGATTAAGCGGTTCAGAAAATGGATGGATGGATGGATGTCTGACAGATTGATGCAGCAGCGTGGTGAAGCTCTTTCAGCCAATCATTGTAGAAAAGTAAAGAATAACGAGTTTACCAAACGTAACATCTTCGCTCCCTCCTCCCTACCTCCTACTAGGGTTGTGTTGAAAAAAATCGTAAAACCGATTCTGAATCAATCCTTAGAGAAATCGAATTGAATTGATTCACAATTTCCAAAATCGATTATTTATTTTTTGAATAGTTTTCCCTTTTTACAACTAAAATAGGAAGGTAAGGTCCAGACGGCGATTTTAAGTCTTGTGTCTGAAAGGGTAAATACAGTTTTCCCGGTGAACTGTTACTTACCCAGTGATAAAGCATATTGAATTACAGGCATATAATTAAAGTGACGGTGTGTAGTTTTTGCAGTACATCTTTGAAAATATCTATTAAAATATTATTTAATAATAATTACGTAAAGCACATTAATTGCAAAATATTGTAAAATATAACTTTAAAAATCAGTTTTAAAATACATAGACGCGGGTCCTCTTTCAGGGGAAAGCCCTATTAGATGACGTCTTTACTTCTACAAGAGCCCGGAAGGACAAAGCGTACGCAATGCTCGTCATGCTGCTGCAAACAAATCATTCTCAGGGAATTGAGCGTTTGAAAACAGCACTAGTTGGACCTCCACTGTTGAGTTTCTTACTCGAAGACAGATACCGCATGCTTGTGATAATTTAGGTATGCACTGGCCTCTACTGGCTGAAAATTACACACTGTGCCTTTAAAGTAACAGCTAAAAAAAATAATTAATAGCATTGACCCATATCAACTACAAACTGGATCAGATCGCATTGATTCAAATCGAATTGTGATAATCGATTCTAACTCTTAAGAATCGGAATTGAGTTGATTCATGAAAATTGAATTGATACCCAGCCCTGTTGAGTATTTTATTAATTTTAAGTATTATTCAATCAAAACAACCTGAGTACTTTGAAAAAATGAAATTAAACGCTTGCGTTTATTATAATATCTGCAGTTTCTGCACGGCATTGAATGCAAATGCTCACTGTTTTTGTAATTTGATATTAGGATTGTTGCAGTAGTTATTGACATGGGGTTTTGGATTTTGTGTCAGATAGAATAGATTAACCCTCATGGGCGTTTAGCTGTTGGTCTGCAGTGGGAATTATCTTATCGCTCCCCCACTGGAGACTGCAATTAAGTCAATCACTTTAGACAAAATGTTTTCTCCCATTGAAGCAACCAGAAGTTGAAGACTCAGAACGAGCCGTTTCCTGACCCGTAAAATACCAGAGGAAAGCCTGCAGTTAAAGCAGCAGCAGGGCGCCACATGACACTTGTCTTTGACAAACATCGGGCTCTGTGGAGCGGGTCTAACCAGGCGCACTGGGATGGATGGACTGGTGACCTGTCCAGGGTGTATCTCGCCTCTCGACTGATAACCACTGGAGACATGCACCAGACCCCCCACGACCCTTGAGAAAAGTAGAATAAATAATGGATGGAATTTATTTACTTTGACTCCGTGCATAGAGTAAAAAAAAAAAAAGCACATTTACTTCAAGCGGTCAGAGGGAGGTGTGAAAACTAATCTGAAAAAATGACGGACGGCCTTCAGATTTTTCCATGATTGTTCTAAAAACGGTTAAATATGGAAAATATTCGGTTAATGTGACCTCTGCCTTAGTTGCAATCTACCGATTTAATGTCCACAAAATATCTTCATCTAAGCTGATTGAACTGGAGCTTTTAAAGAAGAGTGTCAGACTTGAAATCTTTGCAGCTGGTGGAGACATAATCTCTGAGAAAGGAGGTTTTGCAGCTCTTTTCCCTCAAATGGACTGAATACAAACCCAGTCCACAATTAACAGGTTTTTATTTAACAAAGTTGACAACCATGTACCATTTTCCTTCCACTTAAGAAATAAAAGCCACTTATGCTGATCTAGGTCATAACATCCTGATAAAAATGTAAAGAAGGTGCCAGTTGTAATGTGTATTATGAGCAATGAACACGTGACTGAATTAAAAATCAAAAGTTGACATTTAAGCAATAGAAAAGTCCAACCCAACTATTTATACCCCAGGGTTTTCTTTTTACAGAACACATATTGGTTTTTCTTTGAACATTTTTATCTTTAAATGTCACACCTCTGCCCCTGTGATATTGCTGTTTGTTCATAAAATAACAAAGCCATTGTTGTCCTCAGTGCCCTAAAAAGCCCAGCACCCTCTCTGCCACTGCCAACGGACAGCGAGTGGGAGACCAGTTTCTTCCGCGGCTCGTGGGTAGAAGGAAGGACAGCGGGAGGAAGCAGGAACTTCCCGTCCTACTGGCAGAACCCCTGCTTCCTTTTTGCAGTGTCTGATGAGCCAGCGCTGACATCTGAGGTTAATGTCAGGATTACTCTGCACCAGAGCCGCCCTGACACTGATTTACATCCCATCGGTTTCCATGTCTACAAGGTCAGTCGGAAATAATACAGGTTGTTTACATGCCAACTGATATTAATTTGTTTTTACTTTTTCAATTCTAAAGACCAGCCCAGGTGCTTTTAATTACAGTGGGTTCTGAGAGTATTCAGACCCCTTTAAATCTTGCACTCTTTGTTTTCTTGCAGCCATTTGCTGAAATTCAAAACGTTCATTTTATTTCTCATTAATGTACACTCAGCACTCCATCTTGACAGAAAAAAACAAGTTTAGAAATCTTTGCTAATTTATTAAAGAAAAATGTAAATATCATATGGTCATAAGTATTCAGACCCTTTGTTGTATCGCTCATATTTAACTCACATGCTGTCCATTTTTCTGATCCTCCTTGAGATGTATCTGCTCCTTGATTAGAGTTCTGCTGTGTTTAAATAAACTGGACTTGATTAGGATACCTCACAGCTCACAGTGCATGTCAGAGCAAATTAGAATCATGAGGTCGAACGAATTGTCCAAAGAGCTCGAAGGCACAGATCTGGCAAAGGTTACAAACGGATTTCTGTAGCGCTGAAGGTTCCTAAGAGCACAGTGGCCTCCATAATCTTTAAATGAATGAAGTTAGGGACGACCAGAACTATTCCTAGACCTGGCCGTCCTGCCAAACTGAGTAATGGTGGGAGAACAGCCTTGGTGAGGGAGGTAAAGAAGAACCCAAATATCACTGTGGCTGAGCTCCAGAGATGCAGTAGGGAGATGGGAGAAAGATTCACCGAGTCAACTATCACTGCAGCCCTCCACCAGTCAGGCTTTATGACAGAGTGACCCGACAGAAACCTCTCCTCAGTGCAAGACATACGAAAGGCTGTATAGAGTTGGCAATAAAAACAACATGAAGGACTCCCAGACTGTGAGGAATAAGATTCTCTGGTCTGAGCATCTCTAGATAGACCTGGAAATGTGTGTCCACCAACATTCACCATCCAACCTGACAGAATCTGCAATTAAGAATGTCAGAGATTCCCCAAATCCAGCTGTGAGAAACTTGTTGCATAATTCCCAAGAAGCCTCATGGTGTTACTAGCTCAAACGAGTGCTTTTACTCAATACTGAGCAAAGGATCTGAATACGAATGACCATGAGATATTTTACTTTTTCCTTTTTAATACATTTGCAATATTTTTTTACATTTCGGTTTGTTGTTTTTTTGTCAATATGGGGTGCTGAGTGAACATTGAGAAATAAAATGATTTTTTTCTTTATTTTAGCAAATTGCTGTTATGAGTAGGAGGGAATTTTTTAAAGCAGTCTGAATGCTTTCTGTACCTGTTGTGGTATCCCTTAGACAAACTTAAACTCCTCTTACGAAAGGATAAATCAGAGTTGGTATTTTACCTTTGTAATTCACCCAGGTACTACAGTTGGAATCAGAGCAGACAATAGCCAAAGATAAGGACCCAGTGGCCAGTTGCACCCCACACTGTTACACCCAGGATGTCAGTCTGGCCTGCACTCTTCCTCCTGGATCCTACGCCATAGTTCCGTCCACTTATCAGCCGGACTCCCCAGCAAACTTTACAATCAGCCTGGCTCGCAGGATACAAAGGTAACTTCTCTCTTTTTTCTGTATGACAGTAAATCAGATGAAACGTTAACAATATTATTTTTATTTGCTGAATGAGAGAATGTTGTTTTATATTTTTGTTTGGGTTTTTTTGTTGTCTTTCTTCAGATTAAGAAAATTGGATACTATAAATCTCTACAGTATTCAATGAACTCCCGTTTTTAAACTGTTCGATTTGGATCAAATGTGTTGGGTGTCCTTCAATATTTCCACACAATCTTCTCTTCATATGAGGACTTCTATTCTGTGAAGAACATCAGTCAACTTTGGAGAAAATCATCCACATATCATGACGCTGCCACCTTTGTACTTAATTACGTCTCCAAAATGTACATGTTTTTTTATCCCTGAATGGCTTTTCAAACCATAATCTGGATTTTTAAATTGCATTTGGAGTAATATCTTATTTCTCTCTGAGTGGCCTTTCAGCCCATATCCATACAGGACTTGTTTCACTGTAGAAACTGACAATCTCTCACTGGCTTTAGCCACCATCTGTTGCTTTTATTCTGTGTAAAAACACGCTTTTAACACCAAAACACCTTCATCTCTTGCACACAAAAAAATCTCCTTCCTGATCAATATAATGGCAGAACATTTTCATGGTGATACAGGCATCAACGTGCCACCTTTGGGTTTCTGAAAATTTCACCCAAGGATTGACCAGACTGGTGAAGTTCCACAGTTGCCCTCCTAACATCCCTCCTGGTTTTTGAATATCGTTTCATCTCCAACATGAAACTTGTCTGCCTTAATATATATATCTGAACCTAATAAAAAGTTTACAGTTTTCTGGGCTTTACCAAATGGTTTAAAGGCGTACTACGGGATTCTTAGCATATTTAAGTTTCTGAATTTGAAGAAAGTATCAAAACTTTTTTTGTTTAGCAAATATAAATGACAGTGGTACACCTAACTGACTTAAAATAGGAAAAGTGTGATTTAAATTCTGTGAGGCAGTGAGATAAAAAAGTTGTCTTTTATTAGGGATATACAGGTAAGATTTTAATGTACAGGTATCGGCTAGTTAACCGATGCCATGAACCGATACTTAAAATGTAGCAAGTTTAGTTTTGTGGTCATTTTTATTATTATTTTATTTTTATCTAATACACCATCATTTGCTGTAACAAGATGAGAAGAAAACAAAACCTATCTTCCTATTTATAGCATTTTTTCGTGTGGTAGAAGTATTGATATCTGTCCTCTGTATCGGCACATACACAGATCCACGTATCGTATCTGAAAAAAGTAGTATCATTACTTCCCTAGTCTTTTTAAACATTGGCTTTCAAACCTTCTACTTTGCAGTCTGCTCTGAGCGTGACATGCTTTTGTTTCTGGTTTTATAGAAATCATTGAGGCTAAATGTTGCATATAACCAAAAAGTCAAGTTCTCCAATCCTGGAGAAAAGATGATGCAAACTGAAACAAGTTTGTTTATAATGACTTATTGAAGGACAGTAATTACAGTGTTGATCTTAAACAATGTCTGTTTTACATTTCTGCCAGGAAAGTGGTGAAAAGTCAAGAAAGGCTCGGGAGTGCCATCCATGAGGTTGGTCAGTGTGATTGATTACATGATGGATCATGTCAAAATGACATTGTTAAAGAAACTGAAGAAAAAAAAAATGATAACAAACTTCATTAACTGCCAATATGGATCTGACTATTGAGATGAATATAAATAATATTTGACATGCAAATTAAATGGATGTATATCTTTTGAAAATGATTTGAAATCTAAACCTTCCAAAGGTATAAATAGTTTTATTCTGTCCAACCGTTTCTGCCCTATTGCTATACTTATATGTTTTAGAATATCAGCAGGAAGGGGCCCAGGCAGATTTGACAGCCAGCTTCAAGGCATTGATAATAGAGGACATAAGCATGCATGCATGCCAGACCTACCTTAAAGTGCAACTCACAACAAAATCAACTTTTTTTGTTGATAAACTGTAAAAATGAGTGTATAATAGCACTGTCTACATCATTTTATGTATTTTAGTACATGTGATCACATATCATTTGATTCTTGCCAATACACATCAATAGATTTTAAATTCCATCTGTGGTCGTCAGAAGATGGCAGCACTGAATAACCCGTCTGTCTTGTTTTGTGTCTCTGGGTGGCAGGTCTCTCACATCTCTGTGATGAAAACCTAGTTGTCCAGGACTGACGTCAGCTCACAACCCCGCGCCTCCTGGCCCACGATGAAACAAACGGTTCCACCATCAGCACTGAGCACAGAAGGCATGACTGCGTTTGTATTTGTACATACGGGCCATGATTGGCCAGCCAGACAGGGGGACAAACCCAGCTCCACAATCATCTGTGATTAGGACATCAGAGGCTGTCGGTGGGCAGGGCTGCTAATGAAGTATGACGGGACTGACTGGTGTAAACAAACAGCGGCAACTGAAGAATACCGCCACTGCTCTCGCTCATTCACTCACCGGAGCGCCCGCCGGCCAAGAACAAAGAGTCCTCTCATGAAGGTCCACACAGAGGCAAGGGGTGCTGGGATGGTCCGCGATAGCAGAGCCGGCCAAACCAAACTGCACCAAATCTTATCATAGGATATCAGCTTTGAATTTCCCCTACATACATTATTGCAATGTTTTGCGTCAAGAGCCAAACACGGCTTTCACTGTTAGTTATCCATAAAATGACTGAGCCGAACATAAGAGAAGTTTACTTGGTTCCCGTCCTCACCCGTCACCTAATTTTTAGCGGCTTAGACTCGGTCCAGAGCTCTTCCCAGACCTGAAAAGAGCCGCTGTTTGAAGCTGCCGCAAGAACAGTAGACAAGCAAACGAGAATCACGGCACATCAGAGGATGCCGGTTCCAACAACGAGGCCGCCGGTTCTCCTTTTCTTATATTGAGGCTGTGCTTGTGCAGCGGTGTGTGTCCCATCCGCTTGTACCCATCCATATCCGTGAGCTGAAGTCGGCGGATTTCTGATCGCTGCAGCTAGAGGGACTCCACACTTTTAAATAAACAGTTTCTAAATGACCTGTGGTACTTTAACTATTTATCATGTTTGGAAATATTTGTTATACATGAAAATATATAAAATAAAATTTCAAGCTTTCATAACTGAGTTGTTTTGATGTGATTTTCCGACTTTTGTTGGCTTGTCTCCGCATTGTCTTTTTCTAGTGAGAACAGTTGTTGCAAAATGTTATGAGTAAAAGAAATTACATTTTTCTCAGATATATGTATGATATACTGAAATTTAGTATTGTCATTTTTCTGAGGAAATGCATCAAGTATATTTTAGTCAGCGTTTTAGACCACTGAAGTGAGCCACTTCTTCCTTGTGACAGTCCTTCATGCTGAAAGTCAAAAATATTTATCAAAATACTTCAGGATCTAGATTGCTGCTTTTAAAGGTTTGATTTTCAGTCATTTTTCAGAAGGAAATGCATTTGGCATATTGGCATGCACAGCGTATTCGGATATCAAAGTCCTTGAGTCTGAAGACAGAGCAAAGAGGTACTGAATTTATATTAAGGTCTAGTATGAACTTTCAGTAATTAATATTTTAGGATTGTGTCATCTGCAGGACTCTTTCCCCTGTGTAACAAGCACTTTACGCTTCCATCTTAAGACAAGCTTTATGGAGATGCTGATTTAATCTTTAACAGGATTTGGCATCTTCCCCTATTGTCAAAAGTATCAAAAAACCTACTTTAATAAGTATAAGATCAGTGCACCTGAATGGCCAGCAAGCTCGCCCTTACCAAACCCCAAAGAATCTATGGAAGATGCTGCAGAAGAAACATGAGTATCCTCCATACAACACCTTACATGCCACCCCTATGATTCCATAGCTCATACAGAAAACCCCCTGAGTGCTGAGTGTATACGCCTTACAATATGGTGCAAAGACTTTTCATTTGGGTGGGTTTTATGCATTAAAATATTCGTGTCAAATTTTAAGTTAGCTTTCTGACAAATAGCGATCACTCACTGTGTAAGGAAACCATCTCTTCAAACTATATTGTTATTTATCGGGTTGCACCTGTAAACTCATCGCAAACATCAGCAATTAAATGTAAAAAAACGTTAAAAGATAACTAGATTTCTAAAAACTTTTGGGCTTTGCGCATGCGTGTGCTGCCTAGCCCTGACAGCACCTCAGGAAAGGAACTCTGTGCAGGGAAAAGTTACACACAGCTACAAGATTGGAGACATAGTATGGATCGATACTGACCCTGCAAATGTAAAAGAATTTTCCTTGAATGAATGTCCTGACAATCTGACATTCACTTTGAGTGCTTTGATTGGTTTCCAAAGAAGCTTGTCCAGTGGTGGTTTGGGCCACTACACTGCCTACTGCAGGAGAGCTCCAGGTGTGTGGGAGTTCGACGATAACTTGGCAAGTTGAGTGAACACAGCATCTGAAACCAAAACGTTACAACCCCATGCTGTGTTATACACAGCAAAATGAGCATTCCTTGTATTGTTCGGTCTTTTGTTTCATTACTATTACATGTGTTCAATATACGGTTAAGTTATCAGTATGTTCAGTCTGTCATATAAAGTCCTTTTTGAAAATAAGTGACTTTTGTTCTCTTTTGTCATTCTAAGTAGATTTCCTTTTCAAACACAGTCAACTTTACCTGTATCCTCTTGAAGGTAATATTTTGCGTTCAATAAATTTGCTGTATTATGTGTTGATCTCATGAGCAAAGTCACAGGTCAGCAAATTTTTCAGTTCAAGGAGCCACTTTTCCTCTGCCAGCAGCGGGGCACACTGACGGCAGCTGGACAGTACTAATAAAAAAAAAAACAATGTAGGTTCACTTCAATCAAGACACCTGTGATGGCAGTTTTAAGGGGAACAAATACAATTTTTTGTCTATCTTGTGTTCGTTTCGGCTCTGGTTTAATCAGAAATATCCACTATGAACCAGTTTATTTCTGAAACATATAAAACATTCATAAAAGCTAATACTACAGCAAGCACAAGAAAAGTGGATATTTAAATGACTGAGTTCTATAGGTGTATGTATATGTTTTAAACTATAGCTGGATAACCACAAACAGCAGTATTATTATGGTGTAAGCTGTAAATAACTTTTAATATCTCAGAAACCAAAGCAGCACAAACGATAATTTTACCTGCACAAATCAGCACAAACGAAGAACTAAAAAAGTAGACCTTTTTTGTCCGTTTTGGAGCTGTCTGGGGGGACCGTGATGTCATCACGCAAAAATAAAACTTTTAATATCTCAGAAACCAAAGCAGCACAAACGATAATTTTACCTGCACAAATCAGCACAAACGGAGCACTAAACGCTCCGCCTATTTACCTTTACTTTTCAAGTGGGTGGGGGGACACCTTCACTGTATAGCAAACAGTGCGCATGCGCGTCCATGTGGAAGGATTGCGCGTCGCCGTTCTTGCGGAACTCAGGAGGCTGTTCTCGGACTCCGAAACACAAACTGCTACCTAGAAAATAATGAACAACAAATTTGATGCGTGAGTAAAGGTTTATGGTGACATTTGTGCGTTGCAGCTGTCTGTCGGTCGCTTTTAGACATTGACAGAGGATTGAAATGTTACTATGGGCGACATTCTGTTAAATGAGAGGTGTGTCAGCTTTATGGCGTGGTGCTATATTCTCTGAATATATTTATAAACTAACCTGAGAGTTTGGTAATCTCATACGGAAACATTTAAAGCTAAATAAAGAAATGATGTGAAGTATAAGGTTTATAGGCGGGTTAGGTAGCAGTTAGCTGTAGCTTAGCCTGCCTTGTAGCAGGTAGGCCCCTCAACCCTCGTTCTGGTAGTAGCTGAGAAACTGAAGGCGGTGTGCGAACACGCAGATAAAAGTGGACTCATAGAGCCCTTATTTACAGGCGGATAGACAAGCATCGCGTTTGACAGAGTTGCATTTAATTCTTCGAGCATATTCATAAAGGATTTGTGGTTATGTTTTTCAATTAAACGTCATTTGTTTTCTTAGTACGTGGGGAAAATAAGTTAGCTAAATAAGCTAAAGTAACCTGCGGCGGATCTTCACGCCACGAGGTCATAGTTGACATTTAGGTTTTGGGGTTTGTTTTTCTACCTCAGCTGTCTGTCTATTCCAGTGATACATGAATACACCAAAGCCTCCATTAAGATCATAGACCTGATTAAGAGGATCTGATTAAAATCAGTTTGCGTTTAATGTCAATTAAGAACAACAACAGCCTTTATTTTGGTTTCTGTGTTTCCTTCTGATCCAGGTTGAAAGACGATGACAGTGGAGATCACGAGCAGGACCAAGGCTCACCGAAAGACGGCGAAAAGGAAAAACCAGAAGAGGACGACAAAGAACAGAACATTATAAAGAAAAAAGTAAGGCAGTGCAGCATTCGCTCCTGTTACCCATGCAGAAATACAACTAATGCACACGACAGACTTGTTCTGGCTGATGCCAGTACTTGCCAGCCTTTGAGGTCAAATTTATTGTCCATTTCACTTCAGATTTTTTATTATATGTTCAAGTGAAAAAAAGTACTGTGGGCTCTTATGTGGGGACATTCCACTTTTTTAAACCTTAAATGAAATGTGTTTTGCATTTAGAGTTTGTTGGAATACTGTTTTGGTTATATTTTTTAAGCCTTTCAGTTTTCACTAACATGTTTTCTGACCCATTATGTTACAATTAGAGCTGAAAGTATTTCGGGCTTAATTTCTATCTTTGTCCACAATCTCGGATCGGGCTCAGGTTTTTAACGGTCAGCTGATCATCTCATTAGCACGATAATTTATAGTAAAGCGCTGCGGTCGGCCACTAACATTATGCCGAATCTACCAGTCAAGATGTTGCATGCACACCGCATGCATCATGATGTGAAATACCCACTCCTCCCAGATCAAAACAGATAATATACTGCGCTGCCCTCTCACAGAAAATGCTGAAGTTTAAATGCAGTATTATCCCAAGTTTCAAGTTGCAGAAGTCTCCTGTATTTATATAACAGCTCCCTGATGCCCACAGGTCAGATAAAATCTCCTGAAATCTAGAGCAAGCGGTCGAGAGCGCATACAGAAACATACGCAGAGGAGACAGACTTTTATGCAACAGAAGCAAGAGGTTAAAGCTTAGTATAGCTGCAGACAAAAAAAAAAAGATTATAAATCCACATGCCTGGAAACTATTGTTATTCATTCATCATTTTAAGCTTCAGATAACAGGCCTATTTGTCGGACCCAACTTTTGAGGCACGATTACAGCTTAGTTATAATACTTTCACTAGATTTGCTAAACAAGGCCATGGACTTCCAGCTAAACGTTGAGTTAATCTGCCATCTTAATTTCTCACTGCAAGTCTGTAGTCTTGGGTACAGGAATGCCGGAGGTACAAGTCAATCAGTCAAAATGTTTGGTTGTCAACCCGCATGAATCTTTACGCCAGCACCAGAACCTCTGTAAAGTGCCTGGTTAAGTTATATTTTCATGGTAGTTTACCTGCCTTAGCAGGGAAAGTATTTTTAGTTTGTGGGAAGGAAGAGCGTTAGGAACCTCCACCAGGATGGTTTTGCTGAAATACTTAGTTTTATTGAGGGGTCAAAATCTTGCAGAAAATTAATGAAAATGAGAAAGTATTGATATTTGCATGACATAAGTTACAATATTTTATAAAAGACTTGCTCTCATGAAATTTGGGGTTCTTCGTGTTGTTAGCCTGTTCTTGGGGCATTTTCTGACGGTTCAAAAATTTAGCTTAAAATTGCATTTCTGAGTATTTCTGCATTCAAATCTCTGTGCATCTGTAGCAGACACTAAAGCGCCGTCTAACGGTGTGTCCACACCAAAAGCGTCAAAACGCGCCACATGCCCCCAGCTGGATGCTTGAACATTCACACCTTGAAGCGTGTACAACGCGAACTGGTCGCGCTTCAAATATTGTATTTTCACGCGCGAACTGGCCTTCAGCAGAGCTGGGGCTACAGTGCAGCTGGCGGTGGATTATGGACCGAGCTGATAGCTTTCTGTCTCTGTATTGAAAACTGCTTGTGTCATGTAAGCTCGGGGTGATTAACCACGGTGTTTATCAGTATTTCCTCCTCGTCCTGCTGAGGCTCTGACTCCATGACAGTCACAGAATCACTGAAACTCTATCCCCTGATTGGTTGTCGGGGCGCGATTTGATGCTGGAGTTCAGTTTTTTCCAACTCGAGCGATAGACTCCATGTGCGCGAATGCACAAAACGCACCACATAAAATGCAGCGCGAATTTTCCATCGCATCTGTAGCGCGAATTGCGAATCGCGCAAATCAGGCAGAAAAGCTTTTTTGTAACGCATATCCACTTCTGAAGTGTCGCGGGACACCAAGTCGCGCTTCATCGCGCTCCTCCATTGATTTTACATGTAAACCTGAAGCTCAAGTCGCTCCTATCGCGTTTGGTCTGGACACACAGTAAAACGCACTGCTGTTGTAACGTAGCAGCTCCACTAGTTGGGACACTAGCTCCTGCTCTGCTCGGTCACGATGGCCCGTAACTTACCCTGCCACCCAACTTAAAACGGTGTAATAATGTTTTAAAGACAACTGAGAACATTTTAAAATGGCTCAAAAGATAATCAGAGTGGGTATTTGAACTTAAAACTACTGTTGGTTGATGTGCTTACTAACCAATTAGGGATGTGAGTTCCTTGTTTTGATGGACTTGATGAGAATGGAGGAGAAAAGTATTTTACCTGTTGCTAAAGGCCAATCTAAGAAAAGTTGGTCGATTCAACTCCCTGCCTCAGGTCTCTGTAGCTACAGTGATAAATAAATTGCTTTATTCCTGTTGTAGATGGTGGTGCCGGGGCCAGGAGAGCATCCCCTTCAATACAACTACACATTTTGGTATTCGAGGCGTACTCCAGGGAGACCAGCCAGCACTCAGAGCTACGAGCAGAACATCAAGCAGATCGGCAGCTTCGCCTCGGTCCGTTGCTCCCTTCAATTTCACAAAAGGCCACTGTTGGCCAACTCGGCTTTACCCAGTCTATCCATGCTGGCTTTGTTGTCACTTTTCTTGTTTGTTACTGTAAAACTTTTTGCTCTTTTCAAGGTGGAGCAGTTTTGGCGTTTTTATAGCCACATGATCCGACCTGGTGATCTCACGGGTCACAGTGATTTCCATTTGTTTAAGGAAGGCATTAAACCCATGTGGGAGGTGAGTTTTTTTTTTTCTTCTTTTTACTGAGATCATAAATAATTGTTCTGCTTAGAGCATTTAAAATGTAATTTTTACCCTTGCTTTGGAACATTTCCATGACTTTAGGATGATGCCAATAAAATGGGTGGGAAGTGGATCATTCGCTTAAGGAAAGGCCTGGCGTCTCGATGTTGGGAGAACCTGATCCTGGCCATGCTAGGGGAGCAGTTCATGGTGGGAGAGGAGATCTGTGGCGCCGTTGTGTCAGTACGCTTCCAGGTGAATCCAGTAGCACACCAGCGTATCGCACTCACCGGTTACATGTAATCGCCTGACCTCAGCACTCAGACCTGTTTGCTTTGTTTGCATCAGGAGGACATTATATCCATCTGGAACAAAACGGCAAGCGACCAAGCGACGACGGCCCGCATCAGAGACACGTTGCGCCGAGTCCTCAACCTGCCTCCCAACACCATCATGGAGTACAAGACGCATACAGACAGCATTAAGTATGTATGTCTCCTCTTATTATTTTTCTCAACCTTTTCTATTTTCTAATTATTTTTGACAATTTTGCATGCCTTTAAATCGTTTCTTTATAATGGGGAACCAGGCGAATTTAAATTTCTACAACTTAATTCTTGTAATTCATGTTAATATTAAATTACTAGCATAATTTGTTCTTACAACCACAAACCTTAATTTGTTTTTATGAATCCTTAAATAAATGAATAAGTCACTTTCAGCAATCCCCTGATTTCTTACATGAATCTCAGCTCTGTGTAATTTAGTCTGAGTTTACATGAAGGACTCAAAGGTTAGAAAACATCAGTGATCGACAGCATCTTGAAGACAGGGGAGCACAACAGACAGGGATGAAGTTGGGGAAAAGTGTAAAGCAGGGTTTGGTTAGAAAGTGATATCCCAAGAATTAAATGTCTCACACAATGCTGCTCAGTCAATGATCTGAAAATAAGAGTATGAAACAACTGCAAACCTACCAAAATATGGCTATACACCTAACTTTCTAATCATAGACGCAGCCTAGAGGTCCGTGGTAACTCTGGAGGAGCTGCAGATTCTACAGCTCAGGTACGGAAATTTGTGCTCTGGACAGCTGGAAGTGTTATGGGGAAATTATTTCAAGATTATTTAGTGATTATTTATTATTAGTAAAGGCATCTAAGAAATATGCCATGATACTTTGAACTCATTTAAGACACTCGAATTGAAAAAGACTTCTGCACATTTCACCTTCTCTTGTTAACTGAATTACTCTTGTTATTGTTGTTTTGTCTGTACAGTAGGCCAAACACGTCTGATAGAAAAGCTCAGGAAGCTGACGCAGGCAGAACCACAATGTTAAAGGGAGAGAGAGAGATGCCCGAAGCGGGCTTCCTGTACCACCATGATTAGGGATGCACAGATGCTGGTAACGGGTATCGGTTAAAGTTAACCTATACCATGAACCAATACTTAAAATGTGTAAACTCCGGTAATTTCACAGAAATTTTTTATTTTTCACTTGAAAGGTTAGGTATGTGGTAATTACTATTATAATTTTTAAAAAAAATCTAATTCACCATCATTTGTTGTAATAATCAGAGAAGACAATAAAACCTTTTTTTTTTTTTTTTTCGGTAGAAGTATCGGTACTCCGTATCAGCAAGTACTGAGCTCCAAGTATCGGTATCCTATCAGTTTGAAAAAAGTGCTATCGTTGCATCCCTAATCACAATAACTATGTTAAAACGCCAATGGAGACTGAATTGTCCTCATCTCTATGGAATTCTTCCACAACAGAAGCCATTAGACGTTCTGTTCTTTGCATTTGCCACAAGCCGTTTGGGTGACACATTAAATATGGGAGAGTGGGCCTCTGCTCAGATGAGACTAAAATGGAGCCTTTATGCCTACATGCTAAATCATGTCATCTTTAACACTCCGTCCCCACTGTGAAAAAAATGGGAGTGGCAGCTATCGGAGCTTTTCTACAGCACAAACATGGAAGCTGGTCAGGGTTAGAGAAAGATGGATGATAGTACATACAGGACAGTCCTAGAAAGAAAGTTTTTGAGGCACAGTCAGTCTGATACAGGACTCTGGTAGACGTATCCTTAAAGAAGTGGCCTGAATACATATGCAGATATTTACTTATTTGTACCTTTGTAATACTGGTACATGCCGCCAACATTTTTCAAAATAGTAGTTGTTGAACTTTTGAAACCCATGTTTTATTTTCTTTCTACTTCAGTTATGAACTACTGTGTTTTGGTCTGTCACATAACTCTCTCTCCCCCCCAACCCCGCCCTCCCCCAAAAGCACATTGAGGTTTGTGGTTTTCCTGAAAAATGAACAATTTTAGGCAAGTTGGAGAAAAAAAACAGTTTTAAATAACCAAATATTCAACGGATTTGCATTTTTAATGGTGAGTTTAGCCCACATTATAAAACAATTCTCAAAACAAAATCCACTGTTAGATGAAAGAAGCAGTAAAATGTCTGCAGCTTGTGGAAGGAAACTGACTGTAATGGATGCCACATACGGTCTCTGATGCCATGTCGCTAATCAAGTCCTGTATTGTGAACCCACTAAACTTGCTTGGCAACAGGAATCTTTTCTTGCTGATTACCAGCTTATGTGGAACAGTTCCTTTTTTTTTTTTTTTTTTTACTACAATAATGATACCAGTAGTTAGTTTTTTTTAACTCGCTTCCTGATCTCAGGTTGGTCTCTGGTTGGTGAGGAGGAACATCAGGCCCGTCGGTCCAAATTCATTATGATACAAAATCAAGACCTCATTCATGTTTTTTTTTTTTTTTCTGATTATCTATTTCAGCTAGAGCTCCTGAGCAAATTATAGTTTTTAAACAGTTCTCTCTATGTGTGCAGTATTTTTTTTCCTCTGGGTTCTGCCTCCTCTGTACAGTTTTTCCTCTCAAAAGGCCTCCGTTTCTCCTCACGGCTGACTTGTGAACTCTTACAGAACGTCTGGCTTGTAGAAATCTGGCTGGTGTGCAGGATGCTACTGTTGGCCTCACTTTGCTTAGATGTTTACATTGAGAAACTGGCTAAGAATTAATTTCAGGTCTGGTCCAATTGTGTGCTGTCTCCAGCATCACGTTAAAAATCTTTGATTCCAGCTTTTATTGGCTGATAGTTGTCCAAAGATACCTCCTCATAAATGTTATTAATGTAAAAATGTATGTATGTTTAATTAGCTATTTTCTTTGAAATCTGAGTGACTTTAGGGATGCATTCACACCAGTCCTGTTTAGTCTACTAAAAACAAACTCTAGTTCGTTTCCTTGGGAAAGTTCGGTTAGTTTGGGCAGGTGTGAATGGGTAATCCAACTCTGATTCGGACCAAACAAACAAACTCTAGTCCGCCTAAAAATGCTGGTCTCTGTTCGATTGTAACAAACTCTGCTTCGGTTCGATTGCATGTGTGCATGGTAAACGGACCGGATCGCGCCAGAAGCAGGAAGCGGATCATTGTGCAGATTAAATACAATCCAAACAGCCACTGATGCTTGATAGATAAATGCTGGATCTTGCACATACTTTACTCAACGTCCGTATAAGGAGGCCATCTGTGCTGCAAGTCGTATGCCGCACGGTCCTACTCATTTCACAATGCTTGTATGAAGCTGTCTCAGCCGTGTTGTATAAAAAAGCCCCATTCTGCATAGGCTTCTTTCTCTGTTCATCCTGAGTTACAGCGGCAGTATTTATCTGGCACATTTGCCAAACATAGATCAATCCTAAAAGCGCTACAATCGCCTGCTCCTCCATGTTTGTTGATGTTTCACTGTGCTGGAAGTTCTCCTGCGTCATGATAAAGTACAACAGCGCCACCACAGGCAGAGAGGTGAAATTGTTGCTGAAAGCTTAGAACTTTCTGATATTAAAAAGCCAGTGTGAAAGCGAATCACACCAGCTAAAAACGGCGACAATGTTGCAATTTTGGTCCCCAACCGAACAGAGTCTAGCGGACTATAGGGTGTGAATGCAGCCTAAAAGAATAACTGTCTAAACCTCGTCATTCTACTGTGAATGATGATGCACTGGATGCTCCTCTTTCCACAGAGCCTGGGAAGACTTCCATGGTCTGGTGAATGCTAGTGGCGGACGTTAGCCCCTCACACGGAGATACTCTGCGAAGAGTAAGAGCTCTTACTGTTCTAGTTGAAGACAATTAAAAAGATTTTCCTGATGCCTTTTGACATCATCCTGCTGTGTCTGCGTGTGCTGTGCAGGTTGGTGTGTATAGTTGGCGTGTTGAGGGGTGGACGAGTCCGGGGCTGGATACCTCTGCGTGGATCGGCACTGTGCAACATGAGGACGGAGGAAATATCCACAGGAACAGAGGGCCTGAAGACCATTCCCTATTTTTGTCCAATTTGATGTTTGAAAGGAGCGACGTGTCGGCGAGCGATAAAGCGAGAAGAAATAATTGGTCAACCAGAGAAAAACGGAGCCTTCATTATACTTGTTTGCAAGTTTTACGTGTTGCCAGCAGAGGGAGGCTGTGTGACTGCCGTCTGCTTATCTGCCTGTTTGCTGACAAAGTGTACGGGACAAAAAACCAAAACAACAAAACTTGTTTCATATAGAAATGAATGCCATTTATTGTTTAACAGATTTCAGCCAAGCTGTTATAACATGTCTGTGCTCAGGAGTTTTAGTGGGACTCAAACAGGGAAAAAGGTGGACTGTTTTATTACAGTGATGTATTTTAAATACCATTTCTCAGTCCCTCTGAACACAATCACATCATTATTGTCTACAATATGTTTGTGTATACACTATGAATCGGTGTGATTCAAGCATCTATGATATGGACCTAACCTCTGAACAGAGACGGGCTGTCCTGTGGTGAGCAGAACGTTGGATGAGGGCTTTCTTTAAAGTTCACTACTAGCTGCCTCTATCTCAGTGCCTGTCCTCAAGCTGAGAGCTGTACAGAGCTGAAGGTATTTAATGTCTTCAAATGGTTCATAGATGAACAGACTTTGCTTAAAGGTCCATATTAATCCTAAAACCAATATTTATCACCTTTTACAGTTTATCAACAAATCACATGAGATTTGGGCCAGGATCGGGGTTCGTTATCAATTTCATCCTGGAAAGTATTTCGGTTTTCTTTTTTAAGGTCTGAAGTTTGTGAGGAAGTGTAATTCTGCCCAATCTGTTGGTGCAGAATCATTGTTTCTCTTCCTTTGCAGGGATATGCACCTGATGGATTCTAGCAATAAAAGTTAAATAAGCATCTGCTGCTAAAGCTGAGACTGTCTTTTTTTAATGCAAGCTGGAACAGTATTGAGGTTAAAAAAAAACACTGCAAAAAAAAATGTTGCCATCAAAATGAGCTTGGTGAACATGGTGCTTCATAGTTGATGACTCATGCACGGTGTCCTTAATTTTTTCAGCTCATCTCAAAGAACATGTGATTCTGAAAAGACAGTAACAGGTTAGATAATGAATACCTGTGTTAAGCAGAAGCTCTTAACAAGGCAATATTAGACATGGGCTGATATTAGTATCTGATATGATGGCCTGGAGTCCAAATATACTATATACATAAACTAAAAACAAATGTGTAATGTAATGCTTTTATTCAGACTATATAAAACTACTATCCTTGCTAATAAAAGACTAACAAAAATAAGTAACTGGTAAATTTAGCATCTAACATCCTCATTTCGCATGTTTAACTTCTTGCTGTTCTGTACAAAGCATGCTTCCTAACTTCAGTTCTGCAACAGTTTCCTGCTAAAAAAGTTTCCATGCCATTATTTTCTTTATCCAAATCAGAAATATTTCCAAACGGGTGAATGTATCTTTCCTTCAAATGAGAAAGACATTGAGGAGCCTTCCTTCAGCCAGCTGACCAACTTTGTGCTACGAAAGGTGGATGAGGGACTTCACTTTATGCTCCATGGCACTGGAGACAACTGGCACTTTAGTGTCTCATTTAAAGGGCATTTTAAATGTGGGAATATTGGGATGAAAAAAAATCTGCTTTTAAAATCAACCAAGGCATGCCTAGATTTAATCAAATCTACCATGCTCCAAGCTGGAGCACTGTCAAAGGAATATAAGGCTACACAGATCATAGGTACTTTATAAAAAAAAAAATATATATATATATATATATATATATATAAGGACAATGATGTATGACTATGATTTCTTAAATTATGCAGACTGATTGAATTCTTTTCATCTAGCTTCCATACTTGCCAGTAAGAAAGTAGCTGCCAGAAGCAGGAGTTTAGTATGTGGCTCCAAACTCTGTGGCACTGCAGAAAAAGAACAAACCCACAAGAAATTAAGAAAATGATCTTAAAGGAATAGATTTATCCAATCAGAACATAAATTATCTGTCCATAGTTTGCACCCAAGCACTGTCAAACATGGTAATGGTAGCATCATCCTGGGGGAATTCCTTCAGAAGAAGAAAAGGGTAACTGGTTAGTTGATAGGAGATGGGGTAGAGTTAAAAAGGGTCCAATACTGGAAGAAAATTCTGTTGGAGGCTATTAAACAAACGAGATGTCGGTTCCCATTCCAGCAGCACAGCAATGGTAAACACGTTAGTCCAGAGCTAAATCCAACTGAGAATCAGTGACTAGACTTGATTTTCTCCTTTCATTTTGAGCTTGAATTATCCTTCAAAGAAGAATGTGAAGGAATGTTGGTCTCTACATGTGCAAGGCTTTCAGGCTTGCTTTGGTGACTGCACCAAAGGGTTTATTTTTGATTTGTATGTGTATAAATTCTTCAAGCCAGGTCTTATTTTCCTTACATTAATAATGAACTCAGACCTGAACCTCCAAGGTCATATAAAACCAATAACAAGGTCAACATTCTACTACCTGAAGATAATTTCCAGGATTAAAGGCATAATGTCGCAAAAGGACCTGAAAAAAAACTAATCCATGTGTTTATCTTTAGTTGGCTTGATTACTGTAACAGTGTCCTCACAGGTCTACCTAAAAAGTCAGTCAGTCAGCTGAAGCTGATCCAGAACGCTGCTGGTCACATCCTCACTAGAACCAGGAAAGTAGAACACATCACCCCAGTTCTAAAGTCCTTACACTGGCTCCCTGTAGCTCAGAGAATAGACTTCAAAATACTTTTACTTTTATGAATCACTAAATGGCTTAGCTCCAAAATGTGTTGAAGACCTGCTATCATTATACCAACCACTCAGCTCCTCTAACTCTGATCTACTAATAATCCCTAGAATCAGAACCCAACATGGAGAAGCAGCTTTCAGTTCCTATGCTTCCCTTATCTAGAATAAACTGCAAAGCTGCTGAACCACTGAGCTTCTTAAAATCAAAACTTAATACTCATCTTTTTAGAGCTTTCTTTGAGTGATCATATGTTGTGTGTGTGTTATGCTTAACTGCTGTTTTAACTTTCTATAATGTATTTTATGCTTTTCGTGCTTTATTCATGAATTTGGTTTGGTTTGCAAGGTTAAAGTAGTAAAAACTGATGCTGCCTAGACAGACAAAACTCAGCTTAATTCTAAGGATTACTGCTCTCTTTTTTTGAAGTTTCAGTTCCCACCACTATAGGTGAAGAGTTTGTTGCACTGAAGGAAAAAAAAGATCCACCTGGTGGAGAAAAAGGAAAGTATAATTTCTTAAAGCAGAACTCACCTTCCACCCCAAAATATTCATGATCCATGTTAGGTTCATCTCTGAAGCTGGGCCATTTCTTCCATATTGTTCCGATTTGTTCTCCAATGTTGGAAACAATCTGTTCATCAATTTAAAGTCCTTATTACAAGAGAATTGTGTTTGTATTATTGAGATTTGGAGTGACTTGCAGAAGTATTCACACTCCTGGAACCTCTGCATTACTACCACAAAGTTCGATGAACGTTGCTAGGATGTCCTGCAATTGAGTGCAAAGTCGTACGTAATTCTGAAGGGAAAGGATATTTGCATTTGTTTCTTAAAAGGTCATACTTGCACTTTGCTAAAAACCATGTGTAGGAATAATGGTGGGACCAAAACTTTGATTTCTGGCTTATCTAAAACAAACTGCTATGTATGGTGAAATACCAATGCTGCACATCACCCTGAACACACCATCTCCAAACTAAAACATTGTGCCAACATTATAATGTGGGGAGAGGTTGGTCGGAGCAGATGGGAAGATGAATGGAGCTAAATAGAGGGCAATTCTACAGGAAAACATGCTGGACACTGCCCGATTTTTAGGTAATTCAACAAAATGTAAAGACATTCTGACCTTCGCTGCAAGCTGGATTCTGATGAGATTTGGAGTTTTCCAAACACAAGAAAATCCATCTTGTACTGCTCCAACTAAACCGTCTGACTCGACTCCAGTGGTGGTGCGGACCAATTGTTTGTTAGCATTGTGCTTTGCTGCGGGCATTTGGGGGGATGTTCACCTATGAACCTGTGCATACCAAAACGAACATGGCCGCGCGGGTGGTTATACAGTATGTGTTACATACGTACCTGGCTATTGAATCTATTTTAGGAGAACCAGAGACGATTTCTTCCTTGAAAAATGAGCAAAGCTAAGGAATTTCTGCATTTTGTGATGGTAAAGGTGTGTGATTTTCTCCCAACTGGATTTAGCAGACACTCTTGGTGGGAGCAGTTCCATATCAATCCCTGCATCCGAATTCTTGGTATTTACTATATGCTACGTAGCAAATACTACTACTCGACCGTTGATATAGTAAATACTGCGTAGCAAACGAGCGAGTAGTATGCATGAAATTGGTGGTACTGCTTCACCATTTTGCATGTCCTTCGACCCCTATGACTGTTCTATTGACCCGGATGGTTACGTTACATACGGTTGCCTGTGGTCCCGCCATCCACTTGTGGTTATTTTGTCTGGTATAACTTATCAACTTAAATGTTTAATCATTTGTCAAAAGCAATTACAGTAATCAGTATCATTGCTACACATACATTTATAGGCCTAAATTGTGGCTGTGTCAATGGTTGACAGTTTGTCTGTAGCCATTTTTAGCTGGGTCCTTCTTCTACGATTTTGGGGCTGCATTGTGGGATAGCATAGCGTCCACCAGCTGCTTACTGTGGCGGTACTACACATTCAGGAATATTGTGCTTACTACTCAGATCCATACTGGAAATTTGTATCTACTACATCGCTCTCATACTCCTTATCGCCTTCTAAGTAGCAGGCATAGTAGAGGTATTCAGATGCAGCCAATGTGTAGACTTGACACGGGCTGGTCTACGCATAGATTTGGCTTTTGCCAGATTAAAGAAGTTTAACATATATGAATACTTTTGCAAGGCATTGTAAATATATAGGATTACCTGAAACTGTTGGTTGGAAAAGCAGCGAGATGGGCAGCAGGGGCCCTGGATTTGGATTCTGGAGGCTCCTTCTGGGTCGCACACCTCCAGGAGAGGGGTGAACATGCTCCACCTGATCACACAGTCAGTCAACAGGCAGCAATAAGCAAAGTAGCAGAAACACAATCCAGTCCTTAACATTATAGCACAACTTATTCCACATTTTCAACTCTCATGATTGTACAGCCCCAAAACCATTGTCTGCCCAGTGTCAGAAGGGCTTAAATTTGGGCACGATTTATTCTTGCACAACTGATATTATATTATATTATATTATATTATATTATATTATATTAAGTCAGTTTCTGGTCACTAGAACCTTTACCAGGTCCGTCCTAATTAGACACAATAGTGAAGAATGTGGATTCATGTAAAGGCACTCCGGTTAGCCTTTGGAGGCAGATTTTGGCCTTATGAAGAAGGGAGTATTTTAGGTTGACACTTCCCATCACAGCATTTCTGTCGATGTATTCCCATGCAGACAGCTGGTTTGTGCATGAACTCTTCCAGGTTTAGACTGCAGCTGGGTTGTGTGGAAAGACTCTTACTGCTATTTAGAGAAAGGCCTGGGAATCTAAAGTGGCTCATTTTGGTCAGAGGATGGAGTGACATGGAAAAAGCCCCATGTGATAAGCTAGTCAGTTGTAGAGACTAAAAGCATAAAATGTATTATTTATAGTTAACTGTTTCTATCAAGGTTCTGATGCTCTGTGTCACATTTAGATTAACAAAATGTTTTTCATTTTTATTTTCATCTTAGATCCCAGCTGCCAATATATTCCGACTTACCTTTGTTGAAGTTTTGAATTTAATGTTCCTCTTTATTTTTATTACCATCTTAAGCCAAACCAGTTTAGTATCTATTTGGTTTTACACAAGCAGTATGTAGTTTGCCATTTAGCTAAAATGAATAAGGACCTTTAAACTTAAAAAAGCATTGTCCAGTTAAAACCACTAGTTAATCAAGGCCTTGTAATTCTAATACCTTTACCAGTTTATAGCTTATTCGCCTTATTCTTTCTCATTTGTGGCATAAAAAATAATCCTAACTATATGAGTGTGTATATATACAGAGTACAGATATATTATATCATATTATATTATATTATATTAAAATTCTTCCCTATCAGTTTTAAAATTGGTACTATTGGACTTGGAGACAGTATGTTGCTTGGTTTATTTTCAAAAATAGTTTTGGCAAAATTGCCACTTCCCTACCAATAGGTAACTTTGAAATATACTGTACTTTAGCCTCATAAAGTCAAGAAATACTAACCTTTACTTACAAAACAGAACAAATCTGTAGATGTTATTTTGGTTACTGACACTTATACTATTATAAAATAAAAACGTTTTTACTGCAAAAACAGTTGATTTTTTGAAGTATTTTTAAGATGATAAACATTTTAGGTAAACTACAACCAGAGATGCAGGATTTACACTTCAACTAACAACTGATTAACATAAAAGTTACCTGCTAAACAGTACTAATCCTTACTTGTTAAATTCTTGGTTGCAATATTTTTTTACTTCCAATGGTCAAATGGTATAGAAGGTCCGTGACTCAGTGGAATCCACAACTACAAATGCAGAAAAATGCATTTGGATACCTATTAAAGGTAGTGAGTTAAATGCATTAAAGTAGTGGTGTTAATCTAATTTCTATTTTGGGCCACATCAAGCTGATGAATATCCTTAAAGGGCCGGTTGTAGCAGAAAGTATTGATAAAACTATAACAAACTGTTTAAAGTCACTCACTGCATTCCAAAAGTAGGTCTTAAAATTAAATAATCCTTAAGAACTTTACACAATAATTTGATTAAGGACTATTTAAATAAACAGTGATTTTATTTTACTGACTAAACTGTATTGGGGTGCACAAAAAAAGAACTTATATTTTCTATATAGGGCTCTCCAGAGTTTAGAGGGCCAATTAAATGGCCAATGAGGGCCGGATTTGGCCCCCAGGCCTTGAGTTTGACATGTGTGCATTAAATTGTTAAAATCTTATACAAGGCTTGTATATCATTATATTTCATCTGTTCTGCCAAATTAAAACCAAAGAGAAAACTTAACAGAAAAACAGAAATCTTTATATGCAACATAGAATATATAACAAATGTAGGTTCCCTATAAAGACCAGAACAACGTTTAGGCTGACTGACCTCTGACATACAGTGCCAATGAGATGCTTTTTAGGTGAATATGCTCTGATCTCCATCAGGCAGCACCCAAAGCAGCAGGCATCCATCCTCAGGGGCCTTTCAAAGTAAAATACCTGCTGTCCCTGATAGTCAAAACCCTGCAGGGAGCAGGCCCGAGCTGGACCGCAGAAATGGAGACACATACAAGAACTCTCTGGAAGAAATGGGGGAACCATAAATAGAGAGAGTAGATTAAAGCACATGACTTTTGACTCTATGGTCAGTATTCTCATTTTGATCCTAACTGAAACAAATGAGTACCTTCCACAGCCACAAACATCTGTGACTTGCTACTTCCGGTGGTGATGTTGTAAATCCTTCTCAAAACACACTGTGGACCTGCAATGAAAGAGTGAGATGCCCACTTCATCGCAATGAAGCACACAAATACACAAGCACAGTCATGATACAGGGAAAAAGTACAGCACCCTTTGGATTTAGGGTTTTAAAGGTTGAACGATACAAAATTTGGCTTGTTCTAATGCTGGTTTTAAACACGTTTTCATTCAGAAAACACTGACGATTCAACACTTATCTATGTAATTTTAACACAAACAAAGTTTAAGTCAAATCAAAAGACTGAATTATCTCCTCAGCATGCCATCAAGTTTGGTGAAGGCCTGGAAATGAGCCGTTAATGGGATTCAGGTGGGTTTGAGCAGGGATGCACATAAAAGCTGGAGGCAAGTAACTCTTGAGGTCTGGTTTTAGAGAATCCCAGAGTTCATATGACTTCTTTGGTCATAGGTTTAGAAACTTTGTCACTTAGGAATGCAAAGGCCCCTACACACGTTTTGTAAAGAAATAGGTAAGTCCCCAGAACTCAGTGAATTCCAGCACGTTTCCAAGATAGGATACAACCTTTATAATACCTTTGCCTGTGGTATTTGTCTGCTACTGAATATTCCAGTCAGTTTATTGTGGTATTACTACAAATTGGGAGCAATTGGGAACTACAACAACTCAGCTATGAAGTAATGGGCCACACAGAATCCCAGAAAGGGGTCAGTAGATGTTGAGGTACATATGCAGAAGTTGCCAACTATATCTGTAAAGTGTTTGATGTAGATTTTGTCATACTCACCCCGCAGCTCAGGTCTCACAGTGACATTTATCTGCCTGACCGTCTCTAACATTGATAAGAACTGCAATCCGGCTTCATCTTTAAGGTTGTGCTTCATTGCTGGTGCCTGTATGCACATGTCCTTTATCCCCCTGTGAGGACTGAGATTTGATTTGTGTCCTTCTGATTCTAAGTCGGGAGGCACTTGGTTGGATTTGGCTTCATCTGAATGAGTCTGACACTCACAGGAAGGCCCACAACGGTTCTTGAAAGCCCTGAAAATGCCCTGGATATGTTTCTCTCGCTCAAGTGGACCGAAAGGAAGAGGCTGACTGGTCACTGCTGACATGATGTACACCTGAAAATTTCATACATAGTAAACGTTTTAAATCTGGTTATCTTGCATATGTAGGGAATGTGTTCAGAAAAATATTTAAACTTTCAACTCTTTCTATCAGTTTTGTATTGGATTTAGATTAATACTTTAACTGGGCAATTTTATCAGAATCTTTTTTGCTTTAGTATACACTAGGGCTGGACAACATGGACCAAAAGTACTATCGATATTTTTCAGCTGTAATCTAATTTGTGAGTTCTGTAGATATACATTAGAAACAGTGTCAAAAATAGATTATGGGCATGCATTAATAATGTTACCTTCTTGAATAACATAATATTTCATTATTCCAAACCAAAATTGGTATACATTTGCTATTAAAAAAGTATTGTTTTCGGCAAGGGTGGGCTGGTGTTGAAATTCAGCCCAGGAGCTTGGTTCTGAGAGGCTAACAACACAAAATTAATAGAGAATATAGTGATGGTTTCTTTTTTAAGTACTACGTATTTAGGTATGTTGAGTACGTGTCAAATGTTGCTTGCCAACTGCCATTAAACAGAATTTTATTGATTGTGGTCTTATTTTCTGTGTTTTCTGTTTATAAGTTTTATATGTCCTATGTCTGTGTTTCTCAAACTGTTTGCAGTCTGTACCACCTGAGAAAATGTTGAGCTCTCCAAGTACCATCATCATGACCGATCTGAACATGCAGTAGAGAAGTTTTACCTTTTTAACTATGGGCAATTCACATACAAGGCATATTTATCCCTAAGGAGGATTATTTATTGGTAAACATTAGCATTATAACAGGCAAATGGCATATTTTTTAATTAATTTGATTTTCAAAAAAAATATTTATGACTTTCCTCCAAGTACTCCAAGAGGAAGTTCACGTACCAAAGGTGGTACGCTTACCTAAGTTTGAGAATCATGTTCCTACGTTATTGAACTCACCATAAAAGTATGTTCCTTGAATGCCCCACAGGTGTGATGCAGCACAATACAGACAAGCTTCTGGCTTTCTGTCCATTGTGAAAGGAGAATGGAGCATTCTGAAAATTTGGGCGGGGAGCTTGCTCAAAGATCATAACAGACACACTAATGAGCTACTTTGTGAGAATGCATTCAGCACTTGGAGAAATGATTGAACTCTAAAAAGCTATTTTTAGAAGTGATAGTACTAAGTACCATTGCATACTTAAAGGGGAAGTTTGGTTTCTTTCAACCTAGACCTTATTTTTTAGCAAATATTACTTTAAATTACTCAACCAAACAAGCTTGTAGCCTCTTTGAGTTCTTCGGGTGAAGTTTATATCAAATCGTGATCAGCGTATACCCATATTATGGCAGTCAGTCAGGGAAGGAGATTTGCCTCCCATAATAAGGCATTATCTGCCCCAAAACTCCTTAATTTAACTAACTTTTTGTTATTAATCGGTATCAGGACTCCCCTTGGAATTCAGAACATCTTGTAAGTGCTTATTAGTTCTGTTCTGGTTTGATTTAGAGGCTATGATACAACTATGTTATCGCGTGATATAAATTACATCACTGCTGTGCTCCATCAGTCTAAGCAGGACTTTTAATCTGTGCACTATGGCAGTCGGCTAGACAGAAATTGCTACTACAGACATCAACATGGTTCACGTTTGTGTGTTTCCAAATTGCCATAACCGAATGACCAATTGGACGATGTTCAGCTTCCACAGGCTCCCTTTCCACAACTAATGCAGACTACAGCTGCAATGGCAGACGACTGCGACATCACTGAAATCCTTGGTTATTGTAATTGGAATTGGTTGCATTAAAGGCCTACAAAACCCCCAAAAGCTAACAGCGAATATCGCTAAATATTTATTTAAAAAAATTGTTAAATGAAGGCGTTTTAGGGCAGATTAGAGATAGACAGGCGGCAAATCTCCTTCCACGATTGAGTCCCATTATATGAATATACGCTGATAACGGCTGGATAAAAACTTCTCCTGAAGGACTCCAAGTGGCTCAAAACGTGTCTGAGTGAGAAAAATGAACAAAATGTTTACTAAAAATAAGGTCCAGGTTGAAAAAAATATATATTTTTGCCCCTTTAAAGTACTGCAAACCAGCAGCTCCTCTTCAACACTCTCCTTTGTGCCTTCCTCTTTCTCCATACTACTGTTTACTTCTATACTGAATGCAGCAGTGGGGTTGTGGTGAGATATACCTTCAGAAAGGATGCGAGGTGTAACAAGGGCAAGTACTGGGAGAGACAGACGAAGAGGCAGGAAGGCAGAAAACTAAGTGGTCTATTTATATTGAAATAAACGCTGTTGGGTCAGTCTTGTATCGTATATGACAAATATCTATATATTTTAAAAAATAGAGATATCACCCAGCCCTATTATAAACCACACTACAGTTGCTCCGGTTGTATATTTAGAGTTGCTATTGAGTAGTATTGCCACACCGTCATGCTGCCACCCTCTTATTTAAGAGTGGAGATGCTGTGTTCAGGGTGATGTGCAGTCTTAGTTTAACACTGCACATACATTGAAATCCGTTTTTGTTAACTGAAAATATGAGTTTCCTCCTTTTATAAGGCTATATTAAAAAGATGAACTCTAAACATTAGGCTTTTAAAATTCTAGTCCTTGTGTAAAAACTCACATACAAAAAGTGATTTGCTGGAAAAGGCTATACCTTACTGAATATCAACATATGCTGCAGAAGATTTACAGAAACCAGATCTCCCTTTTGTCTCTGTGTTTCTCACAGCAGTCAGGTCTGCTCCCTGGTAGCAATACAAACATCAGTCCTGCCATAGAACAAAGCCTGTGGCTCTTTTTGTTTTCACATCACACACTAGCACTGTTGTCTTACTTGGTCCCTGGGAATACCAAACTAAAGCCCTGCTTAACAGTACATTCATGTGTAACATAACCCCCATCAAGGTCAAAAAGTTAAACATTTATAATTTTGCTCTAATCTCATATTTCTGATCTTGAGAAAAAATATGGAAAACAACTAATTCTTTCTTACCAATAGTGGTCATCCTCCATGCATCTGCTCAACTAACTACAAGTTAGAATGAACCAGGCAAATTATAATGATCAGGAGGAGTTCTAAGGCAACCTCTTTAACACCCATGTGTACCTATTCATGCAATGCCTTGCTTTGTGTCTGGATCTCTGAATCTCTCAAGTCTCCCCACCAGCTTTTGTTTCCATCCCAACTATCCAACCAGCCGGATCCACCTTTTGTTGCGCTAGAAAGGGGCCACTGAGCCACGTAATTGAAATCCTACTTCCAGAGGTAGGTGGGCATTGCTGGGAGATTGTGTTTCAGGATGAAGGCGGAGATGTCTCTGCTCTCTTGGCCTCAAAGATGAGGTTGGACATGAGATAATAGTTATGATTGCAATTGTAAAAAGAACCATCAAATGCAGTAAAAGTTAAAATGCTTAATGTAACAATCGCCGTTTTAAGGAATTAATGAATATTTAACAGATAATGAGCAGAGACAGAAGGTTTTTTGTGAGTTCTGTCTTGTTTCAGGACCTAAACATGTCTCTTCTCACAGACAGAATAACCTAACAAAACAGTCTGCGGTAGACGCCACCATGGAGCTATCCACCATTGCATTCATCCGCACATCAAGACAGTCTGGCTGCAGGTTAACAAGTAAGGGCCACCTGCATGCAAATGCAGAGGAACCACGTGCAATCCTGGAGCAGGGCTGTGTGATGTTACACTAACCCTACAAGGCTGCTGAAGCACAAACATTTCTGATTTATTTATTTACTTCATATGAGCAATTTGACAGAACTGTGAAATTTCGCACCCCCTACTTTCACAAAACCAGAAAAAAAACCTTGGAGATGAATGAAAACATGTATTCACTTACTTTGCGCAATCATCCTGATATACCCTTCATAGTTCAGTTCACCTGACGGGCAGGGGTGATGAGAGCTATGGTTCTATTTCAGTTTGATGCAAGAGGCAGCTTTACCTCCACTGTTCTTCCTCCCCAGTCACAGTTTCAAATTATTTTATTAGACTAATTCAGGACATCTTTACGTTCAGCGCTCCCTAGGACATTAGCTCAGGTTTGGTATCAGCAACGCTGGTGCATTTTAATGGGGGAAGATATGTCTTCGGATCTCCTGCAAACAGTGTGGAGGGTGTCTGGTTGAAATAGCCCGTAAGGAAGATGCCAACCATGCCAATGAAGAACACAAAGGGCATGACAGTAAAGCAGACCCTATCAATCACCTGGACAACAAGTAACCATTACAGATTTTTTTTGGATGTATGTAAAACGATGGATTATATTATAATTATTTATTAAAATGAAAAATGCATAGAACAAGACATTTTATGTTTTTTTATCCTAGTCTGACTGAGGCGACTGTGAACCCATTTAAAGAGTGTAGTGGGAAAAATGCATTTTAAATAAAGAGGTGAGAGAGATTCCTTCATTTTATCTGGGAGGTTTAATTATATTTCAACTGATCATACAGAACAACAGTACAGATCACAGCGAATGCTGAATGCTGCCTCGTCCCAGCTCAAATGAAAACAAGTATTTATTAAGAACAGCAACCTTGCATCTATCTTTTCTAAAGACAAAAATCTTCTCTCAGGGTGGGAATTTCTCAGGATGAAGGCGCCTGACTCTTTAGCTGGGAGTAAGTGAATCTTGGAAAATACAAAATAATGGCAATAGCTTGGGTTAAATCGTAACACATTAAGAGAAACTCTCAAAACTAAGTATATAAGAAGAAACAATAATCTCAGGCAGTATGGTTTTCTGTAACCTGGGTTCCCATGTGAACTTTCTGGCCCAACTGCATCTTCTGTTATTCACACCCTCTGCTCTCAGTTTTAATAATAATCATAATATTGATTATGATCATATGTCTTACTTTGTAAAACACTAAATGTTAAATTCATTTTGCCAATCATTCAATTATTTGTAAAAACCGACTCTGTGGAAGTTGTTCTGTTTTCTTCTAGTCTTCTGCTCTGTGTGTGCAGATGGTCACACTGCCTCATTTCTATAGAGGCCTGTGCAAATCCAGCACAACTTTTCTAACACCAACTTTATGAATTTGTTTCCCTCTTTGAGTTTGCTGAACAGGAGCTCAGATCGGGACAATTTTGCTGAATATTTTTGCTTTGTTAAGAAGCATAATGAGCTACATTGCTGGCAGTGGAGTCTCTTTCCTGACAGAGATTTACCATCATTAGTGTCTGAAGTCTTATTACTGTTTGGTGTCTGGGGTTTCATCCTCTTCTTCAGCAGGCAAGTCAGCTTAATTGTGAAGATCTGAGAGGGTCACATGTGGACATAAAGGGCAAGTTGGGCACAGAGCAAGTTGGGCTGACCAAGGGTAACATTTATAAAGCTTGTTCATGCACAAAACGGGGTCTGAAAACTACGTAAGCACCTTCATACGCCAAGTTTGGGATTTATAGAGAAAAACGTGGTGGAAAAATTTGCGCAACGTTAAGCACACTAAGGAGCTTGCTTACGCACTTTTTGGACACGGAGGGCACTGACAACGCAGCAGGTCGGATAACAAAATTGTGAATTTAAGCCACATTTTCAGACCTTTAGAGCCTTGCACACCCAGATGAATACACAACCAACACACAAACTTCACCCCCGTCCCGTCTATAAGAACTGAGAATAAAAATGAGAATTTGATTAAAAATATGTTTCATTTAAAAATTATGTTCATATGCCTTCAGATTTTATAGCAATTGCATATATTGGTGGCTGCACGGAGGCACAGTGGTTAGCACTGATGCCTTGTAGCAAGTAGGTTGGGTTTGTATCCCGGCCCAGGGCCTTTCTGCATGGAGTTTGCATGTTCTCCCCGTGCATGCGTGGGTTCCCTCCGGGTACTCCGGCTTCCTCCCAAAGTCTAAAAACATGACTGTTAGGTTAATTGATCAGTCTAAATTGTCCTTAGGTATGAGTGCATGCATGCATGGTTGTTTGTCCTGTCTGTCTCTATGTGGCCCTGTGATGGACTGGTGACCTGTCCAGGGTGTACCCTGCCTCTCGCCCGTTGACAGCTGGAGATACCCTGGAGGAACAAGCGGTTCAGAAAATGGATGGATGAACTCATTAAAGATTCTTTTTTTATGTCAGGCACGCTGCTGCATCAACTGTCACCTGCAGCTCTTCCATTTATTTATTTATCTTCCAAATCAATATTTTGCATTGATTTTACTTTTTAACAGTAGTTTTGAAGCGCACTTTTTCGCACTTTACTTTTCGCACTTTTTCTTATCATAGCTTATAATTGAAACCTTATATTTAATGTTCTTATTTGTTTCATCTCATGCTGCTGCTTTTATTTTTTATTCATTTTTATGTTTTTATTTTTTACTCTTGTCTTATAACACATTTTCTGTAACTATATTTTTGTCTGTTTATGTGAAGCCTTTGGCTGAGTAAAGCTCTATATAGATCAACACTGACTGATTGATTGAAATAAATCAGTTTTCTCTGCCTCCGCATGCCTTTAGCTGTGTCTTTCTCCGCCGCTTGGTTGCCATGGTTACCCGTGAAACGCCCCATATTAGCCGTCTAAAGTGTGTGCAGAATATTCACTGGACACTTTGAATTGACCGTTTATGGTAGAAAGTGGGTGTGTACGAGGCGGGATATGATCCAAACACAGCTGAGCACATTTCTATGAAGAGTCTGATTTATAAAGAGGAAAATTTGTGCAGCTGTGAGTACTCCAAGTTTGATAGATCAGAAACCTACTAGGCGTAAGTTAAAAAAAAGTTGCTGAGCTTTACTACGGTTTTAGTGAGGATTCTACGCAAGGTTTTATAAATGAAACCCCTGCCCATTAACATTATACCTCCTGTTGTGTGTTTTAAAATATACAAAACAGTGAAATTTATCTTGTCTGGTTGGGCAGCTCCCTGAAAGCTCAGCACCCATTCAGTCTTTCGCCCATTCATGCACACATTCACACACTGCTGATGGGAAGCTACAATGTAGCCACAGCTGCCCTGAAAAAGCTAAACACTGGCACCACCAGACCCTCTGACCATCACCAGTAGGCGAGGTGGGTGGAGTGTATTGCCCAAGGACATAACGGCATATCATAGGCAGAAACTGAAGTTTAACCCATGACTTCTGAGTCAAAGGCTGACAGCTCTTCCATTGAGTTACATCCATATCGCACTGAAAGTAAAGACACGTGGAATCTCCCTATATTTTATTTATGCCATGTGTCCAATAGGGAGCCAAAGTGACGGTCATCTATTTCCAGTCTATGTCAAATATGAATGCGAATCATTGGAGCGATACATTTTATTTTCTGTTTCAGTTTAAATTTGGCCAAATTTAACATATGACATTGGTGAAATTCGACCCATTTTGATGCAGAGAAAGTGCACATTTTCAACAAGTGGCTAAGTTACTTTAGGCTTACTTTAGGCAAATCTCAAAGGATCACAAGGGTTCTCACTAAGATGATATTGCACAAACGGGGGCATACAACGTTTCCTAACCAATGGATTTGGTGGACCTAATGGATGATCCAAATATAAGAAGAACTCAATTGAACCACATTGTTTACTGAATTTATTTATTAATGCATTCATTTGGATGTAATATATGTTGACCCTCCAGATCAAACAGTTTGGAGCAAACTCTGAATTTGAATGACTTTCTACTGCTGTGCGACACAATTATTATTTTTTTTTGCAAAGGCATTGTATGGCGTCATTTTCAGCTTGCATAACAATGCATCTACAGTTTTCTGGCCTAAGTTATAATCCACAGAACCACAACTCTTTTTGCCGATGACGTGTGTGGTCAGATTTTCATTTTTGATTATCATATTCATTTAGAAGACATTAAGGTTCACTCCTATTCTGTTACATCAGTGTTATTCTGTACTGGAGGGAGATACTCCTTTGGATCCCCAACAAACGGTGAGGAGGGGGGCTGGTTGAAATGGCCCATCAGGAAGATGCTGGTCGTGCCGATGAAAAACACCAATGCCATGACAATAAAGCAGACCCTGTCGATCACCCGAGCGACCAGAACCCATTCTTCATTTTCCTAGAATGAAGTAAAATGTTCAATGTTAATTACTCCCTGCTGCTATCAGCACAAACATGCTGAAATCAGAGAGCAGCTCCCTTGGAAAAGTTGGTCAATGATTCTATTTGACTGCTTGGGAGCATCAAAGTTAGATGGAACTTTGTAGGAGCTTACACTCTGGAAGTTGTTTTGCTGTCTTGCAGTCTCTGCTATGTGTTTGCAGGAGGCCACACACTGCCTCAGCTCTGGAGAGGCCTGTGCCAGACCGACACTAAGCTGCTCCTCTGTGCCTCCTTTAAGTCCATCATCTGTGTAAGAGACAAATCCCAGAGTTATGCTGCGCTGGTGTTGAAGCAATTACAGTTTGATTCAACGTTTACACACACATAACATGCCTAAACATGTGATATTAAGAGCTTTCATTGATTTTATTGGAATCATTCATTTTACAGATTATGCAACATATAATTTGAGTAACTTTATTAAAATCTTTTATTTGTTAAACAAGAAGATTTGGGATATTCTCTGATATGTTGGCAAAGTAGTGACAGTCTCGAGAATTTGTACGTTTTTCCAGTCAATTGAACATCTGAATAGTGCTTTCTCCAAACTTTTGTGAATCTACATTTCATATTTTAGTTTGTTGATGTAGATTCTCATTCATCTTGGACATGGTAGTCTTGAGAGTTAAATGAAGTCAAGTGGACTTAGGCTGTTTTCCCATGTGTGGCCGTGCCAGAATACGGCCAGAGAAAATGCAAATTTCTTCTGTTCGGATGGCACGTATTTGACCCATACTGGAATCCAGTGTTTTACTACACCTAAACAGCAGGTGGCAGTATACAAATATGTCTGTAGTTATCCAACAAACAAGGGAGTGAGAAGTACCAACGTCATAAAATGAGAGAAAGCCTAGAATGTAAACAAACTGGTCTACTGGTCAGCTGCTACCTGAAGCCATCTACAGGGTGAGTGTTGTAGTAAACCCGCCGTTTTGTAATCTGCTGTGTTACTTGAATCGCGTTGTTTTGGTATTTTTATTGTCGCGTGGTGATTCTGTAATTTCGCTCCTACCTGGACTCCGATACTACCTCCAAGGCAGGTCTCTCTGGCCATATCCTGGCACGGTCCAGTCTGTGTTCACATGGTACGAAATAAGTGGATCGTAACCAAATATGGTATCCGAGTACGGACTCCCGTACCATGTGAAAACGCCCTTAAAGAAGCCTCTTGGATGAGAGACGAAACATTTTCAAGATGAGAAGAAAAGTCAAGTCGCCTTCAAGACTATTCACTGAGTTCCTTTCATTTTGTACCATGCTGTTAAACATCTTCTCTTAAAATCTGGCAAAAACAAACTACTAGCTGTGGTAAATTATCATAACCAAAAAGGATTGACAAAACACCTAGCTTTATAACATTAGCACCATGTTCTAAATGATCAAAGTGTGGATAGATAGTGACTTGTGTTTCTAATTTTTTTTAAATATCATTGAAATTTTGTGTTGTGCAGTTATGTCAAAAGGGAAAAAGAAAATATCTTATAATTCACAAAAAGCCTAAACTCATTATGATATTGATATCCAAGTGTATTAGGCTGATCAGAACTGGGCTTTTACATTGTAAGGTAAACCATCTTTAGAAAGTTCAGAGATGTGATACTTACGAAGCTTTTCTAACACTGACATCATTAAGTCGCTCCTCTCTTTGAGTTTTTCAACCACCAGCTCAGATCGAGCCACTTTGACTAAATATTCCTCTTCTTTGTCGATGAGAGTAATGGAGCTGCGGCGCCGGCAGTGGTTTCCATCTCTGCCCAAGGTTTTTCCATCAGTAGTTTCAAAGGCATTTGCAGGGTTTGGTGTCCAGGGTTTCATCCTCATCCTGAGCAGTTGAGGCAATATGTTCAAGAAGACCTGAAGTCAAAACAGAATTAAGGTGAATCTCTCAGGAAAAAACATGCTTATTTGTGTTTAAACAGAAGATTCAGAAGGTTCTCAATTCTTATGGATTCTTTATTGTCCCCGAGGGGCAAATTGTGCTGCAGCCAGCAGTAACAGACACAATCAACAATGTTAAAACAACAACAAAAGTTATAAAATGTTAAAAACAAACATCAAATACAGAAGACAGAATAAAAGATCACTTATTAAGAAAACCTATTAAAAAAACCTGTGGCAGCAGGGATAAAGGATTTCTTGAGCCTGTTTGTCCTACACATTGGCATCATATACCTGCGGCCCGACGGGAGCAGTACAAACTCACCGACCAGGGGATGGTTCAGGTCAGTGAGGAGTGAGTGGGCCTTACTTAAGGTTCTGTGCCTATACAGGTCAGAAAGATCATTAAGAATAATGCCTGCAATTTTGCTGCACACTTTAACTATGCCCTGCAATCTGTTCCTGTTCTTGAGGGAAAGTGAACCATACCAACAGATAAAAGAAAAGGTAAGAATTGACTCAATAAAACAAGAATAAAACGTTTTCATAAAAGTGCTGTCTATATTAAATACATGCGTTGATGGACTTTGCTACAAATAACATCAACATGGTTATTAAAAGTCATTTTATCGTCAATATTTGTTCCCAGGTATTTATAATTATTGACCCTCTCGACAGCTTGATCCTCAATGACCAGAGAAGGTGTGCCTGACACACCTTTCCTAAAATCTATGATAATTTCTTTGGTTTTGGCCACATTGATGCACACAAAGGATGAGGAACACCAGTCAGTAAATTCCCTCACTACGGGGCCATGTTCAGGGTCGTCACTGGTCAGCAAGGACACAATCACGGAGTCGTCTGCTAACTTTAAAATGTGACGTCCCGCATGCTGACTCCGGCTTTCATTAGAGTACAGAACAAACAGCAAGGGTGAGAGGACGCAGCCCTGAGGTGATCCAGTGGAGGAGACAAGGGTGTCTGACAAAACACCATTGACTCTCACATGTTGTGGTCTTTCTCTTAAAAAGTCCATTAGCCAGGCTATTGGACTAGGATCTACATTGTGGACGTCCCTTAATCTTCCTGCTAAAATATGTGGCTGGATGCTGTTAAAAGCAGATGAAATGTCGATGAATAAAAGATGGGCAAAAGACTTGGCTCCCTCAAGATGATTCAAAAATAAATTTAAAAGGGTGGCTAAAGTATCATCAACACCTCCGCCTGGCCTGTAAGCAAACTGTAGTGGGTCCAGGTTATCTCTAACACTGGTCAGAAGTGTTTCCTTGACGATTCTCTCAAAGGACTTCATAACTAGAGAAGTTAATGCCACGGGTCTAAAATCATTTAATAATTTAGGGGAAGCAGACTTGGGAATTGGAACAATAATGGAATCCTTCCAGAGTGCGGGGACCTTGTATTAAACTGGAGGGACATTGAAAAGATAAAAGTAAAAATGTCTGCCAACTGGTCAGCACAGTTCTTGAGAACAGGCCCTCCAATGCCGTCCAGGCCAGGGCTTTTCCTTTCTTTGACTCCACGGAAAACTTTGTACACCTTGTTCCTGTCAACAGCACTATTCTGTGAAGAAACCTTTTTAAAAACTGACAATTCTTCACTAAAATCATCATTATTAAAACAATTACAAAAAGATCTAATCTGGGAAAAAAAGTTATTTACCTTACGAACTTTGTCCCTCATTCTGTGAGTGTTCGGAGTTCTTAAGGACACGTTGAGGACAATCACACAGTTTATTATAACAGTGGTGGTCACTGACATCACAAACATCAGATATCTGCAGTGAAAAGAGATGAATCGCAATTTTAAGTTAGTACAAGGGTAACTAAAACAAAAACAAAAGTGAGTGAGATGAACTTACTTTCCAATAAGAGGGACTGCTTTTGAAGTCTCTGGAACTTTCTTAGCAATCAGGAAGAGAAACACGGTCTGACCCAGAAGTGAATAAATAGCCATGTTGCACTTCTGTCCACCAGCTATAAAAAAATAAAATCAATATTCATTCAGAGCTACAACTGAAACCAGGAATGTATATTCAGTGTACAGAAACAACCTTAACCTTTTTTGTTCACATAATGACATTAATTCAGACTGAACTTTCATTTTTTAGGTCAGCTAGGATTACTAAAATGATTTCTATTTACCAAATACAACAAAGAAAATCTGGATAATTTTCTTCAAATGTTTACACTGTGTTGGTCAAAAATTGTCATTATCCTGAGGGAAAAGTGGTTCACCAAGTTCACAGAACAGGCAGCATCATGTTGAAGGAAGAGATGGACCAAAACCTCGACTTCATAAAGTTTCTGTCAGGAGGAATGGGCAAAAAATTCCTGCAACTATTGTGTGGATCTCACTGAGGAATACCTGAGATATTTTCAACTCCTCACTGGAGTCATATCGTCTGTCTGCCTGCTTCAAGACCTCCACCATAGTTTCTGCCCCCAAAAAGCCAAGAATCACTGGACTAAATGACTACAGACCCGTAGCTCTGACATCTCGATCTCTCCTACACTTAGACTCTCACAGTCACCCTCCTGGGCCCCTGCAGTTGGCCTACAGAGCCAACAGGTCTGTAGACGATGCCATCAACATGGCTCTACACTTTATCCTGCAGCATCTGGAATCCCCTACGCCAGGATCTTGTTGGTGGACTTCTCCAAGGCAAGCTTTCCCAAATGAAGGTGCCTGATCCCATCTGACTTCCTGACAGACAGGAAGCAGCATGTGAGGCTGGGGAAGAACATCATCCTGACTGACACCCCCATCACCACAGTGGAATCATTCTGCTTCCTGGATAGCACCAGGATCTCAAGTGGGAGTCAACCATCACCTACATCATTAAGAAGAACCAGCAGTAAATATAAACCTGCCAACACGGATGATGATGCAGTTCTACACTGCAATCATTGAGTCCATCCGCAGCTCCTCCATCACCATGTGGCGCCACCGTCAGCGACAACCAGAGACTGCAGCGTGTAGTGCACTCTGCTGAGAAGGTAACTGGCTTCAGACTCCCATCTCTACAGGTCCTGTAGACCTACAGGACACTGGGGAGCATTTCCGAGTCCAATTTTGATTTGATTCAAGTAATATGGTTTAAAATGAAATTCTGACCAATTGTTTGGAAATGTAAATAAATCTTTATTGAATTTAATTAGAACATCTCTAAAAATAAATTGTATTATCTTGACATTTAGCTAAAATAAGTAATTTTGGGCTGTGTTAACATCCAAAATATGACACCACTTGTGGTTTGATTGTCATGCAGGGAAAAAAAATATGTACGTTTTTCATTGCAGTTTTAAAAGGTCAAACCAACACGTTCCATTATGGTGGCACCCTACACTGAAAGCAAACAAACGCTCAAAAGGATAAAAACCTTTGGCAGGTAAAAAGTAAACCAGCAGACCAAGGGACGAGAAAAAGATGCAGGGAACAATAATGTTGATGATGTAGAAAACAGGCTTTCTCTGGATGATGAGGAAGAAAACAATCTGCTGGTACTCCAGGTCATCTTTAGTATACTGAGTGTTGATCACCTTCTTGGCAGGTCTGTGTCTGATCGCCCACTCACCGTTTTCTAAAACCACAAGCATCAGCAATTTTACTTTTTGCCGTGAAAACATCAGCTTTTAAATCCTAAACCATTTTCAACAGCTCTTTAACAGTTTGCTGGATGCGTTTCTGTACCTGTAAAAGCTTGTTTATCAATTTCCACCCACTCCAGTGTATAGTTATTCTCTTCTTTGAGCTTTAGTTCAATCTCACTGGCACTGTAAGTCTGGGACCTGAACACAGAGAATAAAAACATGGTCTCTCTCCTTGGTAAGTACAGTATACACTCATGAATACTATACATCTAATACAAGTTCTGTTCCAAAAGGGAGATTGATGACAAGGGTTCAGAAATGCTCACTGAGCTATTTGATGCGCAAAGAGACTTGATTGGAAAGGAAAAGATGCATTACAGCAGGAACAGTGACCTCAGGGTGATGTATTTTCTATTTCTTTCTTTTATAGAGTCTCATCATTGCTTTACATTTTGTATTTTTATCCTATGATGACTTTTGCTTTCCTCCTGTCAGAAATTTTTATGTGCACTGCCTACGTTTGTGTCGTATTTTGTTCATTTTTTTCTGCCTCTTCCTGAAAGTCTGTGTTTGAATCCATGCAAATAGTTACCATGGATCTTGACAAGTTTCAAGTTTCTAATTTCAATGGCTCAATGTTATCCTTTAAAAATTAGCAAGCAAATGAAATTCGATGAAGCAACAAAGTCAAGAAAGCTTTCACGAAAAAGAAAAACTGTATATCCAACAAAATCAAGGAGCACCGGACAAACCTAACATACCTAAAATAACTTAAGAATGACATTCAGACAGCAACAGGATGAGTCAAACTAAGAAAGATGGAGCAGAACTTATGCAAGACAAGACAAATTAAAAAAAATAAAAATATTTAATGCATAACATGGAATTGCAGCAGGAGAGTTTTAAGTTATTTGAGATCTCAGCAACAAACCAGCTAATATTACAGATGAATGCATATGCATAGACCATTTCACTGCAACTGATTTTCTGCACATATTGATATGTAAAATCTCAGAAAACAAATTTACTGATTAGTGACTGATTGATTTTGTTTATATTCTGTACATAACTTCTGTTTTTTAATCTCTTTTTTTAAATGTCTGATCATCCGCTGGGTATACTTACTGGAAGACCATAGTGCAGTTTTGCCAGTCAAAGGGGAAATAGTTGACTGTGATGGCACAGGCACTACGGTAGATGGCAGGAGGCAGCCAGTACACACACCCATCTTTAGACACCAGCGCATTGCAGTAATATGCTATCTCAAAATGTCCATCCACACTGGATAAAAGAAGGGAAAGAAGAGATAAAATAAAGTAAGTTGGCTTAAAAGATACACAAAGAAAATGTCATTATACAACATTTTTTAGTCCACACTTGAAGTGACACTACAATATTCAGGCTTATCAACTCAGTGACCTCATAATATATTTAGTTTAACTAAATAATGGGAGAAAAAAGTTGAGCACATGTGTTGAATTGGGAAATCAGTAAATTCTTCTTTAAAGATTAAAAAAATTCTTCATGAGTTTAAAGCTTTATCAGAAAAAGAAAATCTGAATGTTCATTCTCCAACTCAGTATTCTCTGTGTAGTTCGATTTCATGTTTGCTTGTTCTTTGAAAAAATCTGGTTTTGTATGACTCATTATATTAGTGTGATTCGGAATAGCTTAATTATTAAGCATTTTAAGAATGCATTATAATAATTCGATTTACAATGGAAGTGTTAAGATTAAAATATCTTTCAGCAATATGATTATAGCTCTCCATTCATGTGGTTTGTAAATTAGGCTCCTATACACAGAGAGATCATCCTTAATATCCTATTATTTAGTTGAAATAATACAAGTTATAAAATCAATAATCAATTTGAGTTGCTCTTAAAGTCATATTATTAGAATAGAATTGAATTGTCACTGCAATTGTCACATGAAATGCAGTTTGCATCCATCCAGAAGTGCTTCAGGAATAATATAGATCTATTAAAGAATATAGATCTATCATAGATGTGTTACAAATGCATACAGTATGAAGGTATGTCATGAATATACTATAACTATAAGTATATACAGGCTATAACTGTAGGGAATTTACAAGCTATGAACAGGCTATGAGTGTTATAGATATTGTTGATTATATTACAATGAGGCAACCAGAGCTCAGGCTGGGTGTCTGTCTTGTACTCGGAAGGTTGTCAGTTCAATCCCTGGCTATGACAGTCTCAGGTGTTCTGTCCTTGGCCAAGACACTTCACCCATTGCATACTGGTGGTGCCAGAGTGTGGCAGCCTCGCCTCTGTCAGTGGCCCCAGGGCAGCTACAACGTTGCTTGACATCACCAGTGTGAGAATAGGTGAATGACTGAATGTAGTGTAAAGCGCTTTGGGGTCCGTAGGGACTGAGTAAAAGAGCTATACAAATATGGGCCATTTACCATTTACCATAGATATTGTTATAATAGTTATACTCACTTGTTCTCTAAAACAATGTCAGGCAGCCAGATGCTTTTGGAGGGAACCCGTAGCGCTGATGTTATGTTCCCATATAAAGCTGACCTTGGTGGTTTGTCCCACCTCAGTCTGTAGTCACACCATGTCTGCACACAGGGAGTCTGTTTAGTAAAGTTTTCAATGTCTAACCAAAATCAAATCATTGCCCAGTAGGAAAGAAATGCTGGCAGTTTAATTGTATATGAAGTTACCATTTCGATCCACACGCTGGTTGTTAGGACCTCCTCTTTTTCATTCTTAATGAGAGACAAAATAGGTGGCAGTGTTAGCTGATAAGCCTGTGGAGTACAGCTGCTGGCTACAAAGGAAACCATTAGCATGAGAACAGATCACCAGAGAGATGAGGTTGGTCAGAGTAATCTTGATGGAGACTTGGGTGACGTTTCCATTTTTCTCATTTGGTTGCACATTCTTGTTGTAGCCCTTCATCAAATCCTTGAAAAGTTCTCCCTCAAGGTTCACAGCACATGCTTTAAATAAAACACGGAAAACTGATTAAGAAAATTTGAAATGCGGACCACGTCAGACCAAACATTTAAGGTAACCAACACTTTGAAATTTACAAATTGATATTGACACAAACAGGTGACTCTGTGTTGTATTGCTTTATGCTTGTAGAATGTAGGAAGCTGATTGCGGAGAAGAATCACGGCTTTGCTAGAAAGTGTGCCAAAGATTTTAATGTCATTAATTTCATTAGGTGTATTGGTGTTGAATAAAGTTTCACCTAACATTTAGCCTAATGTCTTTCAGACATGCATCTTGATAAACAACCAAGGTGCTTCAGTCCTCATTAGTCAGCGCTCTACCATCCCAAACAACTGTCTTGGAACAAGGAGATGTGAATAAATAAAGCAGAGAAAAACATCTAATATTTATCCTTGTCTGATATTAATTGGTTATTGTGGACCTGTTTTCAATTTTAAAGCTTGATTTAATGGGAAAATAAGAGAATCCAAGAGGGGAAAATAGTTGAGAATAAAGGAGACAATTTATTTCATATGATTTTTTGAAAATCACTTTAAAAGACAAATCTAAATACATTGCCATAACCACAAGACAAATATGTGGAAAGAGTACATTCTATTGGCAGACTTAATGTAACAAACAAATTTTAATGAAGTGCAATTATTGTTTTTTAAAGAGAGGCATATTTTTTTCTATGCATGTGTATTGGTTTACAAAATGGGGATCATTTTACAAACACAAATTAAGGAATAGAACTATCTGATTGTTATATTTATTTTGTTATGTCTTTCAATAAATTAAGATTTTTGAATTTATTTTTGGCTACCTATTCATCATAAACCATAACACACTTCATTGCTAGTTTAAACCTCAAAAACTCCTTGAGTTATTTCAGTTTTGTACAAATTTGTCAAATGCTAAACACGTCAGACCAAAAATGAAAGGTAACTAACACTTTGAGATTTACAAAGTGACCATGACACAAACAGATGACTCTGTGTTGCATTGCTTTATACTTGTAGATGATGAAGGAAGGTATTGGAGAGAATAATCATGGCTTTGCCAGAAATCGTGCCAAAGATTTTAATCTCATGAGTTTCATTACGTGTATTGGTGTTGAATAACGATTCACCCATCATTTAGCCTAATGTCTTTCAGACATACATCTTGATAAACAACCAAGGCACTGACGTCCTCATGAGTGTGTGCTCTACCATCCCAAACAACTGTCTTGGAACAATGAGATGTGAATAAACCTGAAAAGATTAAAATTCAGGGATTTTTTAAAAGATTCATAGAGTTAACTAAACCGTCTCTTTCCTGTTTTCCGGAAGGCAGAGAAATCCATCTGATGTGTCTCAATGTCTGAAATGTATTTGTTATTGTTAACTTTTTTGTCCTTTCAATTTTAAACTGGAATTTAATGGAAACATAAGACAACCCAAGAGATGGAGACAGTTGAGAATAAAGGAAACAGTTTGTTTCCAAAATCAGTTTAAAAGACAAATCGAAAGACATGGTCATAACCACACAACAAAGGTGTTGAAAGAATTCATTCTATTCGGCAGACCAAATGTGAAAAACAAATTTAATTAACATTATTGTTCTTTTTAAAAGAGAAGCATGTATTTGTTCTATTCATATGTAATCAAATTGATTTACAAAATGTGTTTATCAGATCATTTTTACAAACATTCATAAAGCATTGGAACTATCTTATTGTTATGTTTCTTTTGTTGTGTCTTTGAATAAATTAAGATTTTTTTTTTTACTTTATTTTTTGCTACCTTTTCATCATTAACCTTAACACACTTCATAGCAAATTTAAACTTGAATAACTCTTTTAGTTATTTCGATTTTGTCAAATTTAATTCATATTTTATTTTATTTAGATTTATAATGTTTAATTCTTTTTTTTTAAATTTTTAAACATAGATTATGAGCTAAAAGTAACAAGGGATACTCTGAATAATAACAATATTTACTGTGAATCCCTACCTGCTGCAGAAATCATGAGTACCATTAGTAAAAGTAGCGGAGAGCTTCCAGGTCCAGAATCCATGAGTGAGTTTATGCAGCACAATCTGAGACAAAGCACCATACGTGTGCATGGACTCTACCAGGTGGAGTAGCTCGGGTTATGGAGTCAGCTCTTTGGCTGCATAGCAAGGGTTTGATAGGAAAAGGATGGGGAAGCTGTTGCTGGTTAGGGTTAAGTCTAAAATCTATTTCTGAGATGAACAGCTGACACACATATATGGGGATATGACATGCTAACATTTTGGGAAAAGCTTTCTGTGTGGGTCTGCTAGCCAGAGCAGCATTTCTGCTCCGGTCCACCTGCCCATTGTCATTCATCCACTGGCATGAACAATGTAATATGGAGTTTCTGATGGCAAATTTACAATTGATCTACAAAAGGCTTTTCTTGCTTTTTCAAATTTGAAATTACAATATATTGTAAGTGCAAAAAATACATTTAGCATATAGATAAAGTTAGATTATGTAGGTCTGTTATAGATGAAAAGTAAAAAAAAAGAAAAGAATGCCATGGTGGTCAAAAGAACAGGTGGTAAGTCCAAATCATTTGCAGTATTCTCCGTGTGATGAGTGACTGCAATCTGCTGTGGTTTCTTTGAGTGTGGGTGCAAAAAATACTTCCCATGATAGAGTGCACTTCACTTACATCGACACGCAAGCGTCAAGCAGGAACTGATGAATCACAACGGATTTATGTTGAGACTCGTTAAAGTTAACATCCATGTGATTGTTTGTTCCTAAATCACATGTGTCAGATGAGCAGCAGAGAAAAGTTAACAGCAACAACTCATTGCAAAAGGACTCATCTTTCATAAATATTACCAGACTGCAGTGAGGCATTGATGCACTTTTGATTCTCTCATTGGGTAATATGGTAAACAAAAACATAGAGAGGTATGTGTTTCCACACTGTGCAGCAGCTGCAGTGTTGATAGTCATTCTGTTTGCCTTATAGGAGGTCAGAAGAGTGTCACAATATCATGTTCATCTGTTTTCTTAAATGTGGGCTTTGGTCCTGGTGGAACTACAGTAATATAATACTGCAGGAAGAGGTGTATCGCTCTCAGTCCAATCAAACCTAATATTTAAATAAATAGTCTAAAATTACATTCGACCCAGCATGCAAAACTACAGAATCTTAGGTGTGTATATATATATATATATATATATATATATACTTTTTTATTAAAAAAAAATAAAATACAACTTAGAAATAAATATTTTAGGGATAAAGATAGTATACATAATATAAACAATCTGTGTGCTTCACAAGAGGCTCAACCTTTGTAAAATACATTAGGAATAACTTATTTTTTTCAATAAATGTATAACTTAAACATGGCTGCATCTTGAACAACAAATGCTGGCAACGTTTATTGATACCCCTGATAAAGATGTGTAAAATCCCCTAAAATAAATTCCTGTTTTACTGCAGTGCCACATTTTACAGTAAGTTTAGGTGAACTTTTTAAACTTCAAAAGACTTATCCTTTACATTTTCTATAATTATGAAATGAGGCACATTTCTATTAGCCTTTAGCCAATAGGCATGACAAAAACCTAGGTTTGTCTTACCACTATATACAGTGAGCAGGATGAATGGAAACATTTCCAAAGCTCACTGGGACGGAACTGCAGCAAAGTGTGGCATTTTGGTGTCTTGAAGTCCACATAGCAGCTATTACGTTTTTAGTAGTGATGTGAATTAAAAACCTTTTCTGTCCTCCCATCACAAATGTAACCATAAGGATTTTGCTAAACTTTATCGAGGCTTTAACTAAGACTGGGGAATAGGATTTTTGTCCACACTCAATATAGATTTGAAAAATAGTATGGTGGAGGAACTGTAATGATGTGGGTGTTTTTCTTCTATGAAGATTTTGAGGAATCTTGGCATAAACTCTTTAAAAATACAAAATCAGTACTAATAAATGATTCTGTGTTATACCAATCAACTGTTGAATGGTTTGTAATTGGGTCACAGGATGTTGTTTCAAAACATGGTCAGATCAACAGACATAAAATTAGCAATGTTCATTGCTAAACACAATCCTGAAATTAAATTAAGACAGTTTATGCTTTAAGAGATTCTTGAGCTACTTGTGATAATTATCTACCCCACAATTTGACATAAATCAAATTGAGTGTTGAATTTGAAATTGATATTTTGTTACTGTAGTAAAAATGTATTAGAAAATTATAAAATGTATTGGAGTTTTGCACATCTTTATCAGGGGGCAATAAATGTGGCTCAGTAGTATAGTGAGTCATTGTCAAAAATTCAAAGGGTACATTCATGTTGAATTGAGAGTCAACATCAGGTTCTGCAAGTCAAAATAATGCCTTTTAGAGAGAATAGTAAAAATATTTGAAAGTGTCCGCTTGATGAGCGTATTTGTCGAGGAAACCATGCAGACTGTTCTTGTATGTTTTTAGTTTCTGCTGGTAATCAAATTTTAGTCTTCAGAGTGTCCAGAGCCACAGCGATGACCCTTGGCACGCTGCGGTAAAATGACTCGTTCTCAAGACCCACAAGACTGTAGAAAGTCAATGGTCGTCCTGCCACCATGGCTCGGATCCGCGCCTGGTAAAGTCCTCGATCGTTTTTGGAGGTCAGATCAACTAAAACCTGAGGAGTGACAAACAGAAATAAATAATATAAATATATAAATAAGGCATCTTGGAAATAAAAGTGCCTCTTGAACCGTAATCTTTAACTGTCATTTACCTCTTGGAAGCTCATCTGCAGTTGGTTGTTTGGTATGTTTAGGATCCACTTGTAAGACTCTTGGATTTGGCTAACTTGTTGTGAAGACTCTCTCAATCCTGGACAAACTACAGGGAAACACAAATACATGTCAGTTTGGTCCATCTATAAATGTAAATAATAAGCAATATATTTAACCCAAAGCCAGAAGTGTTTGATAAGTACCTTTGCCACTGAAAACAGAGATCTGCCTCTTTTGAAGAATGCTCCTGGGTCTTCTTTGAAGACCTAGTGATGTTTCATCACCTTTAGGGTCAGAGGTCTCTGTGTGAGCAACTTTCTGGGTGGTAGACGTGAACAGATCTGAAAGTAGTGCAGTTGAAGGTTTTAATTCTTCTCCATTCCCATTGTCATCCAATGTCAACTCATCTGATGCGGTGCTCCAGTCAGGAGAAACACCTCCAGGGAAGGAAGTTTCACTTTGTGATGTGCCATCATCCACAGTCTCATCTTGTGTTCCTATTCTTTTTAGTTCACCCATTAAGACTGACAGAAGAGACCAAGGCTCCTTGGATTTTTGGGCCGAGGATGATGGAGCTGTGTGGCCCGGTGTTGTGGTGGAGGAAGGACTGTATGGAGCGCCATCTTCAAGATAGACAGCATCCAAATGCAGAAGAGGAGGAGCTACTCTAGAGCCCAGTTTTGAGTGAAGACCAGAAATGACAGACTTATATTGTCCATCCAGTTGCTTCACCAAGGAATCCTGTGTCTGTAAAAAATTAGAAACATAAAATAGATGCTAGGAATAGGGTAAAGTAAGAATTTAATGATTACATCTTTGGCTCCTTGAAAAGGTAACAGCTCTGTTTATTACTTTTTTTTTCTATAATCACGCTATTGATAATTTAGGTTTTTCTATGGTGCAAACAATGTGATTGACAAAACTAGTCAGTTTAGTTTTTGATATGTCCCTTGTGATGCATATGTTTTATCATCCCAGATCCATTTTTGAATGGGTTGGTCAACACCTTGTGACAACTCCTTACTCATAAGCTCTGGTTCCCAGTGACTAGCTTGAGTTCTGACCTAACCATGGGGACACAGAAATGGGGCACGCAACAGGAAGTTTTTCCCAATGAATACAAAATGTTGACCCTCTTGAAAATTAAAAGCTAGTACTGTGTGGACAGACAGGAAACACTGCAACTATCCCTTCCTCTAAGAGATTCACTGAGATCTGAGAACTGCTGAGCAGAAATGAGAGGGGTTCTGGAGAAGATAAACAGCTTCATCCTACCCGCAGTAGCAGTGAGGTGAGGTGAAATTATTTTTTGAATGACTCTCTTGATCTAGCATATAAAGAAATGTCCTGCCTGTTAAGTAGAAAACTCCTCTATCAGCTGGATTTGTTTTTATAGATTGTTGGACTGAAATGAGACAGATTTAATTATGTACATTGAAATAGTTTAATGTTTTTTGATCAGTGCTACCTACATAACTTTTCTCTTCAATCTAAATTGGTTATTATGAATATTTTGTTTTCATAAATCTTTATTTGTTAAATTAAATTGAACCATTTTTATCCTCTTGCACAAAGATAATCTTGTTGTAATGTAAAAGAAAAAAAACACACACACACACCAAACAAATTATGTTTTTTTAAATAAACAACTTACCTGTAGAAAGATATTTTCCTCACTACTTTTTGTTCTTGAGGAAATGTCAATAATTCCAGTCTGGTGTTGTTTATCCATGTCATCAGCCATGTTCCTTAGGTATTCTTCCCATTCGTCCACTGAAGGACCAACATGTCTAAATAAAGCTGGTGGCGAATCCTGTGTTGCTGGTGTCACAGCTCCACCTAGCTGTTCTGCAAATAAGGAAATATGTGTAAAAAAAAATCAAACAATATGTACATATATTTAATATCATACTATTGTGTTGTGCAAAAGTGCAGTAGCTGCACACGCTTTTATATTCTTGCACAAACATAAAATCCTGCAGCAACACAAGCCTTCACACCTATACCTTTGATCTGAGTGAGACCGTGGCTCAGACCGAGGTCCCTTCTCTCTCTGTTGTGTGTAAAAGCTGCACTGTAGATATGTTCCACAAGCTGAGGGAGAGTCTGAGTGAAGAAAGTCAAGTCCATTTTGTCCCTGATGTAGTCTTCAGCCCTCTGCAGCAAGTCCAGCAGTGTTTGCAGGAATGAGCGTAACTCTACGGGACAGAGAGAGAAAAAAGTTTCCTTGTTTTCAAGCTAACACTAACTCAGTAACATTATGCATAAATTAACTTTTGAATAGGTTTACTTACGACATTTTTTGAAGCGGATGAGACATTTGTCCTCAGCCATTTGACTGCAAGCACTGGCAGACTGGCCAGCAGGACAGGTCAGGGTGTAGAAGTGACAGAGAGAGGTAAACTCTGACCTTTGTTCCTCCTCTGTCATATATGTTGTTTTTAGGAGTTCTGGACATGTTGGTTCCCTGCTGCCTAATGATTCTGAAAACATTATACAGTGCTCAGGTGATTTCAGCCTGTTGAATCTTTTTTGAGATTATAATGGGGGGGGGGGGGGGTGGGGTCATGTTATACAGTAGCTGCATGAAACTCACTCTGTATCTCAGCCTGAACCCAGTCAGAGAAAGCAGACACCCGGGTATACACTCCGGGTTTTCCTTTTTCTCCACAGCCATCTCCCCAGGAGGTGATACCAAAGAGCTGGAAGCGACCTGAAATTCTGTCCTGGTAGATCAGGGGGCCTCCAGAGTCCCCCTACAGATGAAAAAGACATGCTTGAATATAACAAAAGCTTTTGATATTCCTAAAATTGTTTATATTAATAGCCTACTAATGATGGAAGCATGCAAATACAGCATTAGAGAAACCATATAACAGGACATCATTGGGTATCTGCCCACCTGACAGGAGTCTATGCCTCCAGTAAGGTAGCCGGCACAAAGCATAGTGTTGGTGACCAGGTCTTTGCCGAGAGTGTTCTTACAGGTGCTCTGAGGAAGCAGGGGAACCTTTGCTTCCATCACCACATCAGCCGAAGGCCCATCTAAAATACAGGAAAACATGGTTATGATCAACTCATTTTTTCAATTTAAGTCATTCATATTTCACTGTCTTAAATGACAGTTCAAAATCTTTAATTGAAGTTAAGAGTTTAATCGCAGTAAATATTTCACATGCAGTAGATAACTTTCTTGGTGTTTTCATTTAGTATAAATCCAAGTCAGCTGGTCCCGGCGCCAGAAGCGAACAGGTAGTGTCATAGGGTCAAAAACAGAGTGAACTTCTACTAACTACTAATCTTAAAACGTCAAATTAATTTTGTATTGTGCAAGAAGGAGGAGCTGTTTCACCAATGATCTTCATGTGTGAAACAGATACTGGAACGAAATACATGAAGCTTTCTGGTCATAGTGCTGCACCGTCTCCTACCTTCATTAGCCTTGTAGACAATCATAGATCACTCTACAAATACAAACCCAATGCAAATGTGACTATGCTCTATGGTTCATTAAATAGAATTACAATCCATGATGTTTTTGAGACAAGAGTTGTTCTGCAAAAGCAGAAGTACACTTTAGCTTTGGCCTATATTTGTGTTGGGGTTAGCAAGACAACTCTCAATTTGAAATAATTTTAGAGAAATTCTGAACTTTCCCTTAAAAATGTATAGTACTAAGATTTCAACAACAGCATAAAGATATGGATAGAAGACTTGACTTTTTTAATTTTTTTTAATTTTTTATCTTTTACTAGTTGTGACCTGGACAAAAAAAGAGAGAAACACTACAAGTCACCTTCATAGAGAGACCCCCATCCGGCCACAAGGCATGGGCTGCCTGTTGGAGGGTCCAAAGCAGAAGGAAGACACACTGGAGTCACATGTTCAGACAGAACCACCGGGGATGTCAGCTCCACCAGGGCTATGTCGTTGTTAAAAGTCTTTGGATTAAACTGCAGGAAATTGAGATTTGTTTTATTGGAAGGTTCTACTGATAAATTTATTGTTTCTTGTTATGTTAGGATCATTATCTCTTCATACTTTGGGATGCTGGATGATGCGGTTAACTTTGAGAACCTGTTCGTCGGGGTCTTTCTTGGTGATGTCAAATTCGCCTACCACAGCTGTCCAGTAGCTCTCGCTGCGGCTGCTAAGGAGAGAAGATGGAAGGCAATGCGGGGTTATTTGTAGAGCGCCATTTATACACATTCAAAGATTCTTACAAGAAAATGTGGGAACAAAGGTAAAAAAAGTTATTTTAAGAACAATAAATGAAGGGAGGGTAACATTTAAGCATCAGATAAAAGGAAACATAAAAAGCAAAATCGTAAAACAACTGATACATGATGAAACACCTAACTAATAAAAGTTATCGTTGACTTTTATGGGCAAGCTAAAGGAAATAATAATGTTTTTAGTGCCAGTTTAAAGGAGGCAACAGCTTCTACACAGTTCAGCTGGGTTTTATGCTGAAGAGCACTTAAACCAAATACTTTATTAAGTTTTGGTCCTGAGAACTCTGAGTGAAATAGTAACTGTATACTGTATACAAATGTATTTAGGTCCAAGTCGGTGCTGTATAGACTAATAAAAAGATTTAAGGGTTTAAGAACTGGTGCAAAATGACCCATTTTCAAAGTGTTGATCATGATTCTGACAGCAGAATAAGCTGCACATCCCTAATAAATTTAGAACAGAGACCTCTTTTTAGGTCTGAGTAAATAGGAAAAAGGTGTCTTGTATAGTTGGGGGTCTTTAGCACTAATCTGTAGTTCTGTCCATTTTTAGTTGAGTTAGAGAAACTTCTGATCGCTGATTTCATAAAACAGTAAGTATGATCCTGTGTATCTGGATGACACATAAAGATAAAGCAGTTTGTCATCAGTATTGCCATGGTAACAGATGCTGTAGTGCTCCACAATCTGAGCAGGAGGAGAAGGTAAATAGTGAATGAAAGGGATCCGAGAATGAGGCCCTGAGGCTTGATTTATGTTCTCTCTGATTAATAATTTGTGTTATGGGTTCCAAATGAGACGAGGTAGTCTTGGTCTGTCAAATAAGATCTGAATCAATCTAAAACACTACCATGCAATCCCACACTTTTCCTGTCTTTCTGCGACTATCTCATGATCAACTGTTTCAATAGCAGTCTGGAAAACTGACATGGTACAAAAGAAAACAAATAATATAAAGACCGTACATCCCAAACAGTGAAGCAAGGAAGCTTACCTAGCAAAACAATGTGCAGCCGTGACCACCCAGGAACTGTCCACCAAGACCCCTCCACACATCAGCTCACCATTTAGCTGCAGGTTCACCAGCCAGGGCCAGCTGCCCAAAGGTGCAGGGTAGCCACCCACGATCCTTGAGCGTGGCTGTGTGATGTTCTGCACTCTGGACGACCTCTGACCGCACACTGCTGCTAAGACAGACATCAAGAGAGGCACTTAGGCACAAATGAAGACCATTTATTCCTATGGTTCAAGAAAGAGGAGGAATTGGGTATCGTGTATCATACCTTGTGCAGGTGACTGCACATCAGGTTCAAGGTTCTGCATTGTGTTAAGCAGGCTGCACTGGAGGACGCGGGCACTGCAGCTCTCACCCATGATCCTTATGCAGCTCTCGGTGTTCAGTTCACCTGGACGACAACGATGCTGATAGAAGCCACAGGCCTGACTCAGAGCCCAGCTCCGCTCGGCCTCACCCTGAAGCCCCTGAGCCTTGCTAATCACATCACAGCCAGGTTCCAATAGAGCACCAGAAGGTGATGCTATTCAATATGAAAAATAAAAATAAAAAAACACAGTCAAAAAAAATGTAATCAAGACTCAAGAATAGGAGGTAATTACTTGATAGCTGCTGTTCTTACAGCAGGATCCTGATAGCTGTCCACAGTTCTGAAACAGACAGGGAACGCAGCCTCGACAGCCTGCCTCAGCACGACTTCTCTCTGACGACACGCGCTCAAGAGCAAACAGGGCGCTCGTCATGGCGGCTTCCAGAACAACTGTGCCCCTATCAGAAAGAGCTGCGGGAGACAACAAGACGTGGCATCAATCTGTTAACCTCAATCTATTGATCAAAGAGGAAGCAAAAATAACAAACTGCTCAGCGAGTGTGCAGAACACATTGTTGTAACTCATGCTGTGTCATAGTTAGTGCAGTTCTCATCTACACGTGGTTTCACAAATTTAATTAGTTATGAGAATTATTACCAGAACTTTACAAGGAAGAGTAAAGAAATAGAACCCACATATAGGTATAAATAATTCGGGTATTTCATAACAAGAAGGATATTTGCTGTGAGAACGCTGTGTATGTGTGAGTATTAGCTTGAAGTGAATGTTTGTGAGCGTGTGTGTGTGTGTGGGGGGGTGCGTGTGTGTGTGTGTGTGCGTGTGTTTGGCTGCTCTTTTCTCATGCTGTTTTTTGAGTTCATTGGCAGCATTTTAAGGGAAGCTAACTCATGCTCTGCCCACCAGTGAATCCTTTTAAACTTTCAATCGGGCCGCCGACCCCGCAGTGCCCCCCCTTCCCTGCTGCGCTGCACCACATTGCAGGGTAGGACCAATGACAACAACAATGCTGACTGAAGACTTAATTAGAAGGCCTGGGCCGAGTGGGCAGAGGCTGATCGGTTTTGGGTTAGGCCTGAAGGGCACTGGCTGGCAGACCTGAGGCCAAAGGGAGCCCAGAGATTTGATGGATTTCTACACCTGATGCTGCTGCTGGCCAACTATAGCTGACAAAAAGACTATTTACACATTTACTTTTAATTCCAAACAGGACATATTCAGCTTTATGAAAATATTTCTGGTTGCAAAAAATACATTCAAAATAAATGTACTATCATACCAAAACTATAACCATAAATATGGTGTATTTTCTTAGCACAGCAGGAACATTTGTTGCTTCTTTATTTGGATTAACATTGATTGGATCAGGTTCCACTATTGTGTTATCATACAATGAGAAGTACATGCGTACATGTCCACTAATATCTATTTCTCTGTTTCAATGAGGCGTATTGCATGAACCGACATGGACACCAAGGAGACAGCAGAATTCTGATTTTTGATCATTTGTGTGTGTAAGTGGACACACAACACTCTTTAAGACAGGCTGTGTCAACGGATGTTTTTTCTCTAAGAGCAGAGTTAGTGTTTAAGTGTTGCACACAAACAAAAGTGTAAAAGCGGCAGCTAATCTACAATATACATAATCTTAACTATTAATATGGGTGTAATTGAATATAAAAAATTTACCGTTACAATTTCCATTGATAATCTTAGCATTTGTGATCGCTCACATTGCATTGTATATTTCACGATGAACAGCTTCAGTAAGTTAAGTGAAGGTACCTTTGAGAGCACTCTGGGGCATCCTGTAGACTTCTCTTCCTGTTATGGCTCCCTGTAAACAGTCCAGCCCCATTAGCAGCAGTGAGATGAACAGCGGAAGCATAGTGTCCGAGCATCAGACCCCCACTCCACCGTGACAGCAGGTGGACAGAAGAGCTAGCAGCAGAATGAATGAAGAGGATGCAAAGGTGATGGAGACCAGGCCGGTCTACAGAGTTTCCGCGTCCTTATTGTCTGGGGGCTCTGTCTCCCTCCTCCTGACTCTCTGGGCTCTCTCTCCCACACTGTGATGCAGGGCATCTGTCTGTAAGGTACTCTGAGGAACAATAGGCGCCTGAAGTGGTCCCTGGAATATATATAGAGTCCCCGAGGGAAGACAAGAAAGAGGGGAGGAAGGAGGGAGGGAGCGATGCTCCCATGGCCAATACACAAACAGATGAATTCATTCAGACTATGACAGCAAATCGGGCGCAACTTGCCAAGGCTGACCATCACAAAGAGGTTTGGTTTTATGAAAGGAGACAGAGGGAGGGAGATGTAGAGACGCAGATCAGGAAAGGGGGGAGAAGGGGTGAGCTGATGGATTGGCTTGGCGGAAGGGAACAGGGAGTTGTGTGAATTAATTTGTGTGAGGGAAAGATGGAGAAAGTTTTGTTGAAAAGGATATGCGCTGATGTGACATAGAAGAATGAAAAGTTTAAAGGAATTCTAAAGTGAAGACTCAAAGTGAGCTTGATCCACGGGGACTCGAGGGGACTGAGTGCTCGAGGGAAGTGTCTGCCATTCGTGTCCCTCAAAGAGGGCATTGTCCCCGGCGTCCCTCTGAGGATGCCCACATCAAAGCCGGCCTCCGGGCATCACTTGGCTGCCGCTTCCATTGATCACTTACAGTCTTTTGTCTCTCCCATTAAAATATTGTCAGTTCACATCACTTTTGTCTTTCTCTGCTGAACTCTGCTTTTGTTACATAAAGGTACAGTAACACACTGCTTAGAAACTTGAAGTATTTTCAGGGAAAATTAATTCACAACTAAAACATTGACTTAATTGTAATGTCTGCTTTAAGATTGTCTCTTGGAATGTGTACAGTATGAGATGTTTCACTTAATTACTATTTGATAATTCAAATTTATTTTGTAATTCCTTAAATTGGACAGAAATATCTACAAATACAGTTAATTCATCCCACACTATGAGGTGAAACTGAGCATTCAATTGCTCTGTAAATAAACTTATTTAAACTAGGAAAACTTTTATGTATTTTATTTCTTCTTTTAAGAATGCATTTATATTTCTAAATTGCAATAGGTTTGCATTTTCTTCAAAATTTCCCACCCACCAAGCATCCATCCATCCATCCATCCATCCCTCCATCCAACTTATCGTTGATGGGTTGCGATGGGGCTGTTGCCTGTCTCCAGTTTTCACTGGGCTAGAGGAGGGCAGCTTCCCCCCACATAATTCAAAATTGTACAAGGTGTAAGAAATATACATATATATATATATATATATATATATATATAATATATATAAAAGTAAAATGATCAAATGAAACTGTATAACTTAGCTGCAATTATTATTATAACATATTCTTTATGTTAAATTGCTGAAACATTAGTGAAAGGGATTAAAAAAATAGACTGGCTCAGTTGCATGATGCAGATGGAGTTACTCACAGTACAGCTGAAGAAACATAGTGATGAGGAGGAAAAACTGAACGGAATGGTGAAAAAGCCTTGCTTGATTGGCCAATCACAATGGGCCAGGGTCTGCTTGAGGTTTTTTCTTGGTTGTTTTCCTCCACACAGTCACCACATGCTTGCTTGGAATGGAGGATTGCTGCAAAGTCACCAACCCATCGCATGTTATTGTCCACTGTCGCTATGTATCAATCTAGGAGGAGTGAATGCTGCAAGTCAATTACTCAATACAGTCTGCCGGGTTTACTTAGAAAGTAAACATCTTCAACAAAGTTGAATAAATAACTAAACTCGACCGCATTTTTTGATAGCTAGGATCAATTGGAATGTATGTGTGATTGGATTCACCTTTTTAAAGCTGCCTTGAGATGACATATGTTGGTTCTATATAAATAAACTGAATTGAATAAAATAAAGACATAGGCTTCATAAAATGAAGAGCATGATGGACAACCCTCAGCATCCTCTTCACAAGAGGCCTCTTTGGATTCACTGTAACACAAACTGCTATAAAAGATATTTTCTGTCAGCAGACATCCCCATCTAACAACATCTCACTGGAGAAATTTGTAAATTATTATTTTCAACAACAGTTAATTTCCGTTTAGGATTAACAATTTTTTTATTTTAACTGAATTAACCAATCAAACTTTATTTATTAATCGCTTTCCATGCAAAGATTACAACTCAAAGTGCTTTACAGAATAAAAATAACCCCACATATACCACATTTCCATCCCTCCCTCCCAGATTAAAAGCATGATCACATGTATACCCCCCTCCCCACAACTAACCCGATGTGCCCACACACTCAATAGCAACATTAAAAAGGACATTAATACAAAGGACAAATACAAATTAGAGCGATATTTCCCAAACTAGATGTTTTAAGAAATGGCAACTGAATCACCTTTCTTAAGGAATGTCATCAACGGGCAACCAAAAGTTGGGATTCAGTTTACTTCGAGGGCTTTTACTACCCTTACTATAAAAGCACATGATTTTACATGGGCAAAATCCCATGTGAAAAAATCTTTGACCCATTTGTAATATATGTGTGAAAAGATAAGAAAATTTGAGATGTATGAAAAACATTTGACCACTTGTGTTTTGCACATTTTCTATGTGAATTTGGCAAATTTTCATGGTAATACATTGTGAAACATGTAAACCTGTAAAAGATGTTACTTTCCACATAAAACATCCTAAAACATATTTAAAAAATGAGTGAAATCCATGTGGAATAACATGTGAAGCCTATGTGAATACTTGTAGAAAATATGTTAAGCCCATGTAAAACCAAACGTGAAGTCCATGTGTCCTACATACTAGGTACTAAATGGGGTCATACGTGATCCCATGTGAAGAACATGTTCAACCCACGTGATTTTTCCATAAAGGTAATTTGACTGTATGAAGAAGAATGCGCCTGCAGACCTGAAAACTATAAAAAGATTAACTTCCATGTTTTAATTTGTGATGTAAGCTTTATGGTTATGACCCCCCCCTGCCCCCCCACCCCCTGCATGATGGCTGTGAGATCTGAGAGTAGGATCAAGCAGAGCAGAGCATGGGCCGACCGGGCGGCTCTCTTTCATTCCTTCCTTCTCTCCACTCATTTGCCTTTGATGTCCTTTGATTAATTTGCCTTCTGCTCACTCTTCTTTTTTTTTATGCACCAGTCATGGACAACTTCCTTTTTTCCACTGCCAGCCTGCCTCAGTGTCTACATCTGTGAAGTTCTGCCATCATCCTTTGACTTCATTGAACACACGCAACTGTAAAGGTCCGTTCATTGATTATCAAAGTTGATGCATGTTTTCAGGACCCAAGTTGTCTCTTAAATGAAAAGTTCTGTGTATGCAGGAAAAGGTGGACAAATATAAGCTCTGTTAACTTTATATCAATCGATCAGGAGGCAATAACTGTTGTTTACATTAATACAGCTAATTAGAGATTTATATAACTTGTCGTTAGCGCCTTTAGTCATACTCAACAGAATAAACCTACATGGCTTTTTTGTTATTTGATTTTCAATGAAAAAGTCTGCTTTATATGAATTTATTTATATTCATTAGTTTTACACTTCAGTAGAACCATTATTTATTCTTTTAACAACTGAATTAGTAGATTTATTAGCACCCAACTCCTCGATTTTTCAAACGTGAGGTTTTATTTATTTTGTGACCTACAGTTTCCCTGATGTGCAAGAAGATCCCAACTCCCATGGAACACACATAATTGTTTGTAATATATGTTCTGAAATGAGATTAAAAAACTGAATAAACTTCTGAAACTGGACCACTTTAAGATGTTATTTTAACTGGACACATAGATGGCAGCACCTGAGGAGAATGCTGGTAATAATAGAGTTAAAAAATATGAAAATAAAACAGAAAATGAATATTTACTTTGAAAATAAAAACTGAGTTGAAACTGTCCATTTGTCATCATATTAGGGTTTTCAAATTAAAATGATTCTGAATAAATAATATATATTTGGTCCTTTTATTAGGGATGCACCAATACCAATTTTGTTCAAAACCGATAGGATACCGATACATGGATCTGAGTACTTACCAATACAGAGTATCAATGCCGATATGTCTGCCACGAAAGAATGTAATGTATTTAGAAAACAGGTTTTATGTTCTTATCTGCTTGTTACAACAAATGATGATGAATTAGATAAAAATAAAATAGTAATATAAATGAGCACAGAGCTAAAATTTCAAGTAAATAATAAAAAAAAATTGTGAAATTATTGCAAAGTTTCCACATTTTATATTTGTTCATTGTTACCGATACCGATACTGATAGAAGTACATTAGAAGTGTATCGGCCAGACACACGGTAACAGTATTGGTATCGGTGCATCCCCAGTTGTCTTTCTTTAGTCACCTACCTGAAACCCAAGTGTTAGTTATCACGATATTTATCGTTTAAGTCTATCAGTGTCGAAGGTATGCTGCTAAGACCATGGCAATACCCTGGAAAAAGTAATAAATACTTTTTAAAATGCTGGCCGGTATTTAATCAAGAAATACAAATTATGATCATTTTAGAATTTGTACACTAGTTTTGCAGTTTAATTAGCTATGTGGCACAAGTGAAAGAAAGATCATTATAACGGGTATACGCCCTAAAAATGAATAAACAACCACTTTGTCACAATTATCTTGAAAAAAAACATGTACACAATTCTGCTAATATGCTATGTTTTATCAGTGATTGGCAAAATAAAGAGGTGTTTTATTATTTTAATATTTTTCATCACAATGACTACGGATATATCTCCCAAAAAAAATAAGATAAGGATTTCTATAGAAGAGATTTAACATTTCTGAACTGACTTAACCAGAATTTAGACAAAAATCAGCAGTAGATATGTTGGTTCACTTAAGAGGGTTATGGATAAGAGAAGTCCTCACAAAATCTGATGGATCTGGAGAGCCTTTGCAAAGCAGAGGGGATATATTGTCCAATCTATACGGGTTAAAGACGCCTACAAAATTAAACTAGATGCATAAAATGAATCAAAAGATGATTTAACAAAGAACTAGTTTACATTTATGACAGTGTTCTAACAGAGTACTTAGCTTGTCTGATGTAAAATATAATTCTCATATTATATGCGTAAATAAATGTGTAAAGTGCTTTATCATGATTTAAGCTGTACATCTTTTTTGTTGCAGCTCATGAACAACATAATGCTCTAAAATGTTACATAAAATTAAAAAACACTGCTCAGCAGAAACTCACTCGTCAACGACCACCTTCACAACAATTTTGTTGAATAACACCCTGCCATTGTGCTCAGTTATGAAACCAATCCTTCCATTGTTTCAGAAAGAAAACAATTGAAATCTGGGTCAGTGGGGTACACAAGAGAGAAGAGGTTCCCAGCATTTCTGCACAGGCGGACACTTGAGCTCCCTGACAATAGTCAAGCAGAAGCATCTTGTCTGCACCTGTAAATAGTCATTGTTGTTAATTTGATCCCTTGTGACTGCAACAATCCAAACAACTGCCACTAGATGCACAATAAACATCGCTGGAATCACATTTACATAAAGGAATGAGTACTCTGGTATGATATATAAAAAAAAAAAGGTCCTATTGTTTTTTTGTTTGGTTTTGGAGTTTTTTTGTCAGAAAAGTATTTGTTAAACGATTATTTTTAAATAAAATGTCAGACCATAAAATAGAAAATATCAAAAAACATAAAACTTTTACTTCGTATCAAGTCAGGACACGAACTGATGGTGAGGCGTCCTTCAATTATTATGGCCCTCACCTCTGGAACAGGTTGCCGGAGTATGGGAGAAAATTCCTGCTATTTATGAAGAGAATACAATTATAATTTGGAAGAGGATCATTCTGTCTTCTCCTACAAAACCTGTAATGCTTGCGCTCCAAACTTCTGCTTTCTTTAAAATATTTTCTCTTCTCTCTCAAAACCTGTAATGCTTGCGCTCAAAACTTCTGCTCTTTCTCAGATATTCTCTGTTCACTCTCAAATTCTATGTTTCTTGCTCACAGATTTTCTCCACGCTTGCAAACTGTATCTCTACGTAGATCAAAACTGTGCTTATGAACCTCTCTTCTCTGCTCGCGGAAATTTTTTTACACAAATGTAGACTTCCATCATTCCCCATGCTTCCTCTTCTTGCAGATTAAACCTCTTGGTTTTTAATGTGTATATGTATATAACTCACAGCAGAAAACAAACGCACCCTAAAGCAGGCTGCAACCATATTAGGAGAACTCTCATTCTATTGGCTGGAACAGTTGCTAGGCAACGACACTTCTCGATCTGCGAGCGAGCACACAGAATACGTAAGCAGAAAAGAGAGGTTCATAAGCACAGTTTTGATCTACGTAGAGATACAGTTTGCAAGCGTGGAGAAAATCTGTGAACAAGAAAAATAGAATTTGAGAGAGAACAGAGAATATCTGAGAAAGAGCAGAAGTTTTGAGCGCAAGCATTACAGGTTTTGAGAGAGAAGAAAAAATATTTGTCTCTCTTGATAAATGGCAGGAATTTTCTCCCATACAGGAGGCTCAAGATTTACCTTTTTAGCCAAGCTTTTAACAGATTATTAGTTATTAATATCTGTTTAATCGCTCTGCATGTTTTATTTGATTTAATCTTTTGTTTAGTTTTAAACTGATTATTATTTATTATTTATCTGCTTTACACTTTTATCTGATCATATCTTATTATTCTCTTGTATTTTATCATTCGGGATGCCATCATTCTTAAAATTTTGTCTGTATTTTAATACTTAATCTAATTTTCTACTGTTTATTTTAATATTTTAACTTCTTATTTTAATCATCCTTCCAGTGTTTTCTCTGTGGGAGCTCTTTCCATCGGGGGTAGTGGTCTGCTGTGGCTGCCTGGGTGCTCTCCAGGCAGTGCCTGGGTGGAGGTGGGGGTACCATCCCTCCCGCCTCTGGGCGCCCTGGGTCAGCGTCTTTGCTGCTGATGTTGAACTGCTGCTGCCGATGCAGATGGCTCCGATGATGCCGTTTCCTGGCTTATTTGTACTCAGCCTCTTGTTGCTTTTGTTTACTGTTGCTTTTATGTATGTGTGCTTTGGAGATGGGATGGGTTGGGTGGTCGGGGCTATAGTTGTGATGATGATTTTTATTTTGGGTTTGGGAAGGGTGGGGTTTGTGGGGTCATTTGACCTGTAAAGCACTTTGAGAAGCTTTTGTAGTTGGAAAAGCGCTTTATAAATAACGTTTGATTGATTGAACTTCTCATGGATCTCTGGGCTATTATAAATATCAATAACATTCGGTCCTTCAGTCAGTAGAGGGTAGATGCATCCTAACTCTTTAACAGCGATTTTCAATCAACACTGCCAGAACATCTCCAAATGTAGTACTTGACAGGGCGGAAACTTAATTTTTTGCATTTGTTTACTCATTGTTCCTCATTCAGAAAACAAATAAAGGGAGCATCATGTTTTTCTGGGGGTTTTCTTTGTGTGTGTGTGCATCTGGAAATTACTAATTTTGTTTCTCACTTAAAGTAAGGTTGATTCGATTACACAGCAAGATATAAAATAGATAAGAAGTTTTTAGTAAAGTTTAGTACAAAAAGATTTTCATTTTTGTCGAGGTGAGATTTTGTTTTCAGTGTATCAGTACTTTTTTACATGTATTTTTTGAGCAGCATTTGTATTCAAAAATATAAAAAGTTTAAGAATCATTTCCTTGCAGCACTAAACTTCCTTTTCAGTTGGGAACAAACACAGAATGGTTGTTTGGGTTTGTTCCTTGATAGAACTATATTCAGGGAACTGAAATAGGTGCATGATGACATAAAGATACTGCTACTGATTTGCAAACACTGACATCTAGTGTTGCTACTGCTTTCATCCCACTGGGAGAAATTCCTGCTCCTGCAGCAGTTAACTTACAAGATCACATGGCTATATGATTCTCCAACAGGAAAAATGAAATATAGAACTGAGCAATGACATAAAGCATGCCAACAGGGCCATACAATCAGACATAAAAACAGCAGTTTAATTTTCATCTTAGCTAATTTTTACAAAAGGATTAATTGCTTGTATTTACATTCTTTTGTCTTTAATACCTACACTGACTATAAAAGATTGATTCAAGAAAGATGTTGGCTTCCTTTGGAACCTCTCTTCAAGTCAGCTTTTTATATCTAATTTAATGAATCAGATAATTGTATGCATGTTGAATTTGATTTAAAGTAGACTATTTTCTAAATAATTTTCTAAATACTAGAAAATTAATAGTTTAAATTAAAACAAAACAGCCCTTCCAATGGCTGTGGGTTTTTTCCCCCAGTTTTTTCCCCCTCTCAGAACAGAAACAACTGTATAGTCAGTGATTTCACTAGCTAGGACCACGCTACGGATGGAATTAACTATTCACAAGCAAGAACCATGCTACAGATTCTGAATTTTAACAGTTTATTGAAGGCGTGAATGATCAAAAGGTCTGGGGAGAGATATTGTCGGAGACCTGGAGGAATACTCAGTATGGGGGCGCAGTCTTCAGGAAAATAGTATTTCCGAGCCTGCTCAGGACCCCCCCAGACGGGACCTAGAGAGAGATGTTTGAAGGGTGGTACAGGAGTGAATGAGAGCACGGAACAGGGATGCTGCGAATGGTGGATGCTGCAATATAAAGGGGCTGACATCTGTCAGTCATCAGTAACGGAGCAGGGCTGCACAAGAGCTCCTTCTAGTGTCATAAATGGGAATTACTATACATAACAGCCTGTAGCGTAGAAGCGAGATTTCAGAATCTGTGTTACTGGGATGTGGGCTCATATATGCAGCACTTCACACCAAAAGTGCGACTCGAACACACATTTTCAGTACAATGTCTGTTGCCGTTTGTATCTAAATCTGCAGTGATGCTCAATTTGTTCATTTTTTTTTCAAAACATCAAGACTGAAATGCAGGAAAACGAAAATTACAATTCAAAAGGGATCCAGAAGACCAAAAAGTAAAGTAAAATAGAATAAAATAAAATAAAAGAGGCCACATGGTGGCAGAGTGAAACAGAGATTGGAATTCTATCTTCCTTAGAAATACAAAGTCACTCAAAATGGAAAGTTTTAGAATTGGAAGTATTTATAAATTACCTCATACTTAGTCATAAACCCCCAAAATGTCACAAATGAAAAACATAGTGACACCATATAAGACAAACAACACTGACATCAAAATAAAAAGCCTGAGTGCTTCATAGAGGGATGTCTTCCAATTTTTTCTGACCCTTACTGGACCCTTTTCTGTTTGTATCTGTTTGCCTCACTCAGGCATAAGACACACCTGCAAGAGTTACAGAAGGCAAACTGAATAGATAAATGATGTGCAAATGTCCTGTTTTATAAAAATAAAACAATTTATTCTTGTGTATGAAGAGTTTGATATGAGTGACAACTATTACGCAGTAAAAGACAGGGACATTTCATACATATTAAAAATGAACCTGCTGCCAAACAAAGCATAGAAATTCTTCTCACTCCTGTATCTGTATTTTTACATACTGTACTGTGTTGTGTCGACGCCATTAAAGTGGAGACAGAAGGTCTAAAAAGCTAGTGGTTTCACCTATCCCTGCATGCTGCTGTCTGACCTGTTGGAAGAGGCTGAACACACACACCCCTTCCCACCCCTCCTCTCCTTGCTGTAGCCAAGCCATTAGCCATGAATTATGGTGCTGCTTCCATCACGGCCAATTGTCTGGATGAAACGCAGACTCTGCCTGACTTACCGTTGTGTGTTAGCTTGTGCCTGATAACAGCAGGTTCAGGATCATAGTTTTTAAACAGCTCGTCGAATCAGGACGGATGCAGGTGAGCAAATGACTTTTTTTTTTAAAGATAAGAAGTAGGTTTATTCATAGCTATGACTATGTAATACAGACAGTTTTTCCTTTGTCAGATTCCCTTAAACTGAAAACCAATTTTATGTGGCTTCCATAGATGAACAACATCAGTCTAATTTGCTTTATTTGAACTGGAAAGACCGCTTCTGTGAATGCAAATTATGTTTTACTCTAAAGCTGTTTGATTTGCTTCAGCAATTGACTTTCCTAATACAGGAGAACTGGTAATTTAATTGAGGGAGGGGGACATCGAAAGATTATCAGGAGAGAGAAGGAAAACTCCTCTAACATATAACTGAGAAACCCAAGAGCAGATCCGTTGGTGGAGTGATGTGGAGTCTGGACACTGGGGTACATTACCTGACACTGCACTGAAGTGTGGAGTAAGTGTTCAACAATGATTATATTTGCTTCTTATCTGGAGTTTGAAACTGATATTAGGTGACCGCAGCCTTTTCCAGCCCTCACAGTTGGTCAACTTTGCAAGGCAAACATCAGATAAATTAATTAAAGCTTACACTGCAAATACAGAATATTTACTTTGTGGGATCTAATTGCTTGTAGTTTACATATTCATTTTTTATTATTTTTATTATTTTGTTTGTTAACGTGCAGTTAACCCTACCACATTTCAGAAATAATTGTGTTTTACTAAAGATTGTTTACAGTGTGAGAAACTAAATGCCCGACACACTTTTTGCTTTTATTTGACACATTTAAAAGTTTTAGATCATCAAACTAATTTTATAAAAATAAACAGAAGCACAAAAAATGTCTACACATGACGATTTTATTTTTTTATAGGGAAAAAAGAGAGCAACCTGGGACATTTTGAAAATGTAGTTTGAACTGTTGTTTAATCAGGAATTAACTTTGATTAAACTCTTTTTTTCTTCAATTCCAAAATCCAAACCTACTGCTGAATCTTATTTAAAGAAATCATTTAAACAGTACCTCTTTGACAACATGACATACGCTAAAACATCTTAAAAAGCAATGGATCAAACCCAGTGTGGTGGCAAGATTTAGTGTTATGATTTATCTGTACTTTGTAATCAACTGTGACCTAGTTTACTAAATGTTGTAGTATGATTTTGAATGATTAGTCTTACTGAGTGACGCCTTTACCCAAGACATGGTCAGAGAGTTTTGATAATGATAGTCCATATCCTGTGTTACCATGGAGATGGTTCTCCAACCGGGCATCCTTAAAGATATACAAAATTCACAGCTTTCTAATCTAAGAGAAAGGAGCCACTAAGTCTCTGATTTTCATCTTGAGAGTTGTACTTTATCGAGTAGAATAGATAGACCAAGATTGCTAGTAATAATATAAGCTTGTTGTTGTAAGACCGAGACAGGTCAGTATTCTACATTTACTGTGATGTGTTACTGTCCTCCTGTACGATCAATTCAAATCATATTGAAACCTCCAAATGTTTAAAGGAATCTCTCTCATTTATTAAGAGTCTAAAAATCCGACCACACCCAGTCTAAAGAAATGTGGAAACAGATGAGAAATGCGACTATCAGTCCAGAAAAGGTTACACAGCGTTTTTCTGGGACTTTGGTAAACCAGCAAACCATAGAGAGCCACTATCCAAAAACAGAGAATGCCTCTAACAGTTAGGAGTAGCTGGCCTAACAAACTTAGTCCAAGTCAAAATCACACCATTGACTCATCAAATTTAACTCAATGTAGTTTGCTTACATAGCTCCATTTAGCAACAAACTGATTTGACGTCAATTACATACATTAAAATTTGATTCTAATCATTAAATACTGCAGTCAAGTTCAGTTTATTAAACCAATTGGTAAAAACAACTCTAAGGAAATTCAGCAAATTGCTTCGAGTCACTCACATTGCAGCAATCCCTCCTCCTGAACAAGCATTAACAACAGAGGAGAGTTGTTTGCATGGAGTTGGAGTAATCCTGCATCCTGAGCATACATGTGGCGACAGTGGACCGGGAACCCAACTTTAACAGGAAGAAATCATCAGCAGAAATTGGCACCGAATTATTTCTATATTGAAGGAGGAGTGGACAGTTTAATAGAGGACAGAAACACAGCTAAACAGATGAGCTCAGAGCCAGTAGTAAAATCTATGATGGCCTAGTTTGACTAATTTAAATCCGGTGTTTATGATTTACCAAAATTAAAGGGACTGGACAAAAAAAAGAGAGAGTTCCAGTTGGAAATATGCTGCTCACCAAAAAGAGCACAAAGGGCCATCTCACACATCTAACACTTTGGGAAAGTATTCTGTAGATGGATTAGACAAAAGCAGAACCTTTTGGAGTTTGTCCTGTTATGTCAGGTATGCACAGCTTTTCAGAAAAAGAACATCATACTGAAATCAAACTTGGTGGTGGCAGTATGATGATCTGGGGATGCTTTGCTTTTTAAAGGACCAGAATGACTTGCCATTATTGATCAAATCAAATAGGTCTTCTTCTTGATGGCTAAAAAAATGCATGAAAAAATGTATGAAAAAAAAAATCCTGTATTGATTTGAATCCAGATGCTGTGTCGTGAACTATCTAAGTTTTTGGTTTTCCTAAATTCACTTTGTATTGGCTTAAAAAATAATGTATGGTTACATGAGCACAATATTTTATGTGTTTATTTATCCTCCACATGATCAATACCACCTGAAGATGTAATATTTGTATTACAAGCATTAAACACTTCATAAGGTTACCCAGAGATTTCAAGCACCTTCCAGCATTTGAGTTGTCCTTTGTAACTTGCATGATTTTTAACAGCAACAGTTTACCTCACTTTAACGCACCAGGCATTTATTAGCTTGCTATGAGCTGAGAGAGCAGTAGCCAGATGGTTGCTGTTGATCTTGTTAGAAAGGTAGATGTGAGAAGACTATTACCTGGATCACAGCAAACACACACGCCACTAGATAGGTAATCTGTGTCCCCATCTCAGCACCTGTTTCTCCTGAAGATGTTAAGTGGTAGATAAACTTTAATAGTGTTGTACACCAAGGGTAAAATTGAAACTTCATGTATGAAGGAGTTAAGAGTAAAGTTGAGACCATAGTTGGAGGGACACATGGGTTTGCATACTAACTAGCCACTGATTGCAAAGCTGATGCATAGGGTAATAAGTGAAGATGTTAATGATTGACCAGACCTGTTTTTAAACAATCTGCCAGAGGTGGTTGCTAGGAGCTGCAGAACAGGAGAAAGCATGGTTGCATGTCCAATAGCCAATATGGGCTTTTATAAACCACCCTGGCCTGCATATAAATGTCAAAAAATGATCTCTCTCACTTTTATGCTCTTAGACCAATGCAGCAAAAGCCGGGCTCTGATTAACAAAGCTCATTGTGATTGCTTGATCAATGGAAAATTGCAGATTTGAAACACAAGATCAAATAGTTCTCTCCTTCTGTATCCCTGAGCTCTGTTGGTGTGATTCAGTGCTTTCAGCAAACTGTAGGCTTTATCTGGTACTGAAGAACATGGTGGGGCTGAGAAACCGTTCTACGTGGGAACCGTTGTTATTAAAGGCCTCCTGCATTAAGTCTTGTGCCAACGGCTGCTCCATTGGCATCACTGCACACCTCACGTACGCAAATGCTGACACAGAGTCTGTGGACGGTGAGTTTTTGCTAAAACCAAAGTTAGTGTTGCAGTAAGCTTTTATGTATTAGTTAAAAAAATGTGCTGAAATTGGAAGGAAAAAAATTAGATAGAAATTCGGATCCTTGAGGAACACTACTGCTAAAATGTGCCCTATAAGACCATGCCTTGCAGAGGAACTTGTATTATTTAAATGTAAAACGTTTCAAGCAAACATGCTTTATGGAAAAAAAAAATCTGGTAATCTTTTTACTTCCAAAGTGATACACTTATTACTTAATTTATCTTCACAGTTAAGATCAGAGGATTTGCCCATAGATCCTTTCTCAATCTGGAATTGCTGTCCCTCTGTATTCAGGTGTGTTTGTGTACCCTCTCGAGGAAAAAGAAGTTGTGGTGGGCTTTGAGGCCATAATTGCAGGACGGCTAGTGGGAGTTCAGATCCAGAGCAGAGGAAAGCTGAAGGACTGCTGTTTGGAGTGTTGCCCTGGATCTGGTCTTGATGGAAACTGTGGGAGCGGCCAGGAGTGGAGCTGCTGCTGCGGGGTGTCTGGCCTGGACATACAATGCACCAACGGTAAGGATGGGCGAGGATAACGGAAGACAATGAACGACAAACTTATGTTGGTTTCAGTAGGGATAAAACTCTATTCCCCTCCTCAAACCAATCATTGCGTTAAGATTTATAAATGTATACAGGTGCATTTAAATGTAAACACAAATGGTCATTTGAGCATTTTGACACCAAAACTAGACTGGAATACTCTGTTGAAAAGTAATGATAAAATGTAATCTATTTTCCACCCAAATTGGCTTAATTCATCCATCTGTCCCAGTCGAACCCCAAGGTGTAAGGCAAGGCAAGGCAATTTTATTTATATAGCACACTTTCAACACAAGGCAATTCAAGGTGCTTTACATGATTCAGTGATAATGAAACCAAATACATGGTTACAGAAGCATGATTAGAGAAAAACAAACATATAGGTTCAACAGATAGACACAATCAATAAATAAGATAAGATGATGTAAGGAACAAACTTATGCAATATAGATTAAAAACAGATAAAACACAAATTTATGCAATATAGAATAAAAACAGTTGAAACACAATAGATTAAAAATGGAAAAAAAAGAATAAAAACTTAAACCACAAGAATCAAATAGTCATCAGAAAGCACAATTTAGGACTCAAAGGTCCAGTAGGAAAACCCAGAAATCCCTCTCCCCAAATACACCCGCCAGCTCATTATGGGGGATCCTAAGGTGTTCCCAGGCTCGAAGGGATACTCCAGAATATGCCCTGAAAACGTCTAAGGGGATTCACATTGGAGCAATCCTGATCAGATGCAGCCACATTCAACTAACACAGGGTTTAAGAAATTAACAGTCATACGTTTTTATGCAACCATATAGCTAATATATAGCTGCTGATTTCAACCATGAGTCTATATAAAGTATAATATATAAGTTAAGAGTGTATTTGATCACCAGTCAAATTGGTTTAGACACTGTATCAACCTTAGTCAGTACCCACATCTATAAGATGTTTGTTGTAGTTGCTCGCCTTTTTTTTTTTTTTTACACATATTGGTAGAGATTTTGGACCCCAGAGTCTGTACAGAAACCCTCTAAATCCTTAAAGGTTCTAATTCTTTTTTAGCCACTTGTGCCTCGGTTAGTTGCATGTTTTGGGTCATTATTATGTTGCACGCCGATTCACATGGCATCTTTAGTCTTTAGATAGGGGAAGATGATTTTGGTCCATGATTTTATTGCTCATTTGCTCTTCTTCTATACATTTTGTAAGAAACAACCTCTCTCCATATTTGGCTGTGCGGACGATGTTCTTTGGGTGAAGTTGATGCCAAAGAGATCTTTCTTTTTTTCTGATTTGATCACAATGCTTTCAGAATTTGAGACTGAAATTTAAAATCATGCATATCAGAGCTGTTTGTTTATAGATGAGCTGACCTGAAATAGTAACAGGGTATCTAGAATATTGTATTGAAGTGAGTATTTTGATTTAAGGACACTTGATTTTGGATGAAGACCTGGAACGAACCACCTTCATCGTGGGTTGTGGAGTCATTGGCCCCATGGATATAGTGTCTGTCATCATAAGCACCACACAAGAACTCCCCACTATGGACAATGGTGCAATCCGCATTGTCTACCCAACGTTGCTTACTCCGGTAGTAACTGGCCAGATGATGGCAAGCAAGAGTGAAAACGGGGGCAAGTCTGAGGAAACTGGGTAATTATGGTTTCTTGTTTCTCTCCTGTAAATGAAGAAAAAACTATATATATATGATGGACTGATAACCTTCTATACTTAAATTCTCAGCGCAACCAGCTGCTTTGGGGCTACCTCAGGAAAGCAGGATCGGGCTGTAGACTCTGAGCAGCAGTGCTCTCATGGTCTCTTTTCCAGTCCTGCTGTCAATCTGGCACCGTATGAACTCAACTTCCAGCTGCTGGTTAGAGGCGCCTGTCTGCTGGCTGGTACTGTCCATCTTCCGAAACAAGTCTGATTTGGTAGTTCTTAACTAAATGATTGTGGTATGCTGGAACAGAAGGCAGTCTCATTTCAAAATTCAATTATTGAGCTCCCAGGAAAAAACCTGAGTTGCAGCGTTGCCAAACAAAAAATATGTCAGTAGAAGATTACCCTGCACATTTTTAATACAGAGACTTGCAGAAGTATTCACACACTAGAGATATACCGCAAAATACCTGCAGCTGTAATTCCAGTGACCTGTCCTTCTGCAAAGTAGGGAGTTGTGGTGAATGAATGCAACCCTTTCTAAGTTTTTATTACAATAAATAATTTAAAAACATGTTTAAAATCCTCCACTTTGAATTATTTTGTCTTTGTCTATCAAATAGAATCCCCCCATCCCCTTACTTTGCCACATGAATACTTCAGAAACGCAATGCAAGTGCCCTAAATTGATCAATGGTAAACTTTCTCCTAGATAACACTTTACCTTGTTTTTAGGTCTGGAGAGCCCTACTCATGCCCTGAGAGCAGACGCAGATCCTAGTGCCCAAAGCGCATATGCCACCTACATTACTTTGGCTCAGGAGCATCCGTATGATAGACACATAGAAATAATATTACACCTCAGCGGTGAGTAAAGAGATGCTTCTGGTGAAATTTTTCAAAGTACATTCAGGATTCATGAGCAGTGGGTTATCTTTTTTAAGCGTGTGTTCATTTCACAGAACCTCACAGTCCACTAGTCATCCTGGAGAAAGGCCGACTGTCCTTCAGCCAGTATGAACAGCAGATCAGCTCTCGCCGTGATTACATTCGCTTTATCCGCAAAGATTCAGAGCCTGAGAGAAGGGTGAAATATTCTCTGGCCTGCTTACTTTTCTTTTCTACATCTCATTTATCTTTTCAAATGCTATCTTTGTGTTACTTACATTACTGTGCTGAAGCTGGAGTACATCCGAAGGCGATACCACAAGGACATTCTGTGCAGCCCCGTCCTCATGCTCAACTTCTGTCCCGACCTACTGTCTGAGCCTCTAGAGTTGCACAAAGCTACCAGAGAGTTGCTGTTCCTGATTGATCGCAGCGGCAGCATGAGTGGCACCAACATAGTTCGCGTGAAGGTGAGATGCACTGGATATTGTTTACTTGAAATGTCGAGGTAGAATGTGTCTTGATTTTGCTCCGAGCTGTGGTCAATTTGGGGTATTCTTCTTCTTTAGGAAGCCATGGCTGTGGCCCTGAAGAGTCTACCCTCTGGTACGATGCTCAACATAGTTGGGTTTGGGACCACCATCAAGCCTTTGTTTATCTCCAGCAAGCTCTGCACTGATGTTAGTTTTACACATGATGTTTGTTAGACATGTAGCGTCTCTTTGTTTTTATTAATTGGCACCCTTCAATGAAAATATGTAAAGTCTTCTCCTAAATTAATATTCTATTGTAGTTGCACAATCTTACTCTTAAAGACCTTTATTTTGAGCGTATGTATTTAGTGAGGAGAGATATTTAGTGTTATGAATTAAATAAAACCCCTTTAGAGTAGATACAACCAATAGATGACTGTTCTACTTTATACGTTCTAGCTTTTTAAGTAGGAATGCAACAGTACCACTTTTTTTTTTCCAAACCAATGCGATACTTGGATCTGACTTATTGCCGATACCGAGTACCAATGCCGATACTTCTACCCCTCAAAAAAAAATGCACTGAATTGGAAGATATTTTTTTCCCTCTATGCTGCAGCAAATGATGGTGAATTAGATATATTAATAAAAATGACCACAAATCTAGAATTTCAAGTGAAAGATAAACATATTCTGTGAAATTATCGCAGAGTTTCCAAATTTTAAGTATCTGTTCATGGTATCAGTTAACTAAGCAATACAATAAAGGTACATTCGGACGATATCGGACCTGATACCCAATACCAGTATAGGTGCATCCTTATTTTTAAGCTTATGGGACTTCCTAGGAACTTTAATTAATAACCAGTGACTTCCTGTTTCCCTAGGTTATGAATATGACATGATGCAAAGGCCTTTTTCTTTTAGCCACAAGACTAGACAATAACCTACTTTTATTTTTCCACCACACACAATGATCAGATTGGTGGTAGAAGAAAGGATTACAGTTTGATTTGTTTAAAAGATTCTTAATTTGAGATTGTGCTACTAAAGTAAAATATGAGTAAAGCTTCAAACTTTTATAAACACCATTGCTAGAGATACTGAAAAATGAGGCAGCATTGCAATAACCTTCACTGTGAGCCTGTAAGACGCCGACAGTAAATTCACAAGATTGCAAATCCCTTCTCTGTAAAAACATGTTGCAATTATTTTTCTGTTTTGGTTTTTTTGGTCTTTTTTTTATTTTCATTTAGAGAACATATATGCATCACTGGGTTCATGTATCCTGCATGTCAATGTTGTTTAACCACGCTGGACTTTCTGTTCTACTCTCCAATCTGGCCACAGGGCTTCTTCTTGGGTTGCCTTAGTAGCAGAGTATCAGGTTTAATCCAGACCAGGGACTGGGAGGACAAACGGTCTTTTCACATTCTCCACACCATATGGTGGCCTTTCATGCATTTTTACTCAGGCAGGAGATGTCCTTCCGTCTCTTGTCCTGGCGGGTATCTTTTTCCACAATCTGAATTGAAGCAGGTGCGAGCAGATATATGTTTGTGCTGTCTTTGTTAGAGAGGGGCTGATTTATTTTCTCACAGGTTAATTTAAGCATTTAACATCAAACAATAAACCAGTCTCATCTGCTGTTTGTTCTGGCATTCAAGTGGAATGGGTGTCATTTACTGCTTTACAACAAATCTGACTGCATCCATATTCTAATGTGCTATATGCACCCAGGTGACTCTAATGCAGGCCTATGAGTACATCCAGAGGATGAGAGCAGATATGCGCGGCACCAACCTCCAGGGGGCGCTTTCCTGGCTCTATCAGCAGCCCATGCAGCGCTCATATCCACGGCAGGTCTTCATCATCACCGATGGCTCCATCAGCAATGTTTCTAAAGTGCTGGAGTTGGTTCGTAGAAACACATGTGCTGGCAGGTATGTAAACCATGTAAGCACTTGGAAGGAAAAACAATGGCGGAATGAGGGGTTATGTCAAAATTCCCTGTTGACCACAGGTGAAATGGAGGAAATATCGTGGATTTTTAAAAGAGAGACACAGATTTGAGAACTTATCTGAGAAACCATGTGGAGGAAAAACGAAAAGAAAAAAAGAAAGCTTTCAGCTCCGCCCAGTAATCCCGTTAAGTGCTTGGCCTTGCAGTAGGAGTCACGCCCATCAGTTTCCTCCATGCAGAATTACTCAGTTTTTACCTCATTAGTATTCTCCTGGTGGACTGACTTTCTCCAAAGCATCTCATCTGTCTCTCTCCCTCTCTCTCTCTCTCTCTCTCTCTCTGGAATCAATGCATTTTTTTCTTTATTCTCCCATCTAATATCAGTGAATACAGTTAATTCACGTTGTGTCTGTTGTTTTAAAATCCAACTCTTCAATATCCGGATCACTTCTGTAGGTGCTTTGGCCTTGGCCTTGGTCCCAGAGCCTGCAGGAGGCTCCTGCAGGGGATCTCCAAACTGACTGGAGGGACTACAGAGTTCCTGGATGATGAAGAGAGACTCCAGCCCAAGGTCAGCACCAGCACAGCACAGCCATCTACTGGACAAATATCAATTACACAGCAGTTACAGTTGAATCCTTTCTATTTTGTGTATTTTTTATAAAGCAGGCCTTTTTTTCTTTTTTAATATTCCTATATGCATGGACATGCTTTAGATGAAGCAAAATCGAACTCATACAAAAGCATCTTGAACCTTACACTTAAATTGGACACATAAATAATTGCCTACTACAATATTCATAAGGATAAAAAACAAGCATAGAAGAAAAAGGGAAAAAATATGAAAAACAGCAGGGTAAGGAGATTAAAAGTAACAATACATAATTCAATATAAAAAATAGAAATAGGTCATGAGAATTTTCAATGGAGATCATTCTAGGGGATTCGGTCTCTGAACATAGCTTGATCACCCTCAGCTCTCAGCAGAGATTGTGGTGTGGCTAGAAGACATCTGACATCTGTTCTTGGTGCAGGGAACATGACTTCCTAAAGAGCATATTGTGACTTGCTTCTCAACTCTGATGCAGCTAATTAAATCCCTAAAGAAAGCCTTTGAACCTGTACTGACGGATGTTCGGATTGACTGGTATCTGCCAGAGAACATGGAAGCCCTTCTCTCGCCCAATGAAATTTCTCCCCTGTACCCCGGGGATCGCCTAATTGGATACTGCACTCTTTATGACATGACAACCTTCAAAGCAAAGAAGATAGAGGTACGTTATCTATTAATATGATGTAGCGCTTGCTCTGATTATCGTCTGAATGATTTCTGCTTTTAATACCTTACAAAAGAAATGCTACCTCTTTTGTTTTTTATTGGGATTTTCCATGACAGAAAAATGCATTGTAGTGCATAACTGTGAAGTGGAAGTAAAAGGATAAATGGGTTTAAAAAATATTTTTAAAGTAAAAATCTGAAAAGTGCGGTGAGGCCACTTTTTCCCAGCGTCAACACTTTGTAGCATCAACTTTACCTGCAGTAACAGCTGAAAGTTGTTTTTTATGCATGTTTCTACATTTTGTACCTTAACAGACTAAATTATAGCCCTCCCTATTAGAGTAAAAGAGGGTGAATACTTAAAAAATGTTTTTAAAAAAGTAAACTATATATAATTTGTTTCCCACTTCACAGCCGCAAAGCATTTTCTGTTGGTTAAATAAATAAATAAAATCCATTAAAGTTTGTGTTTGTAAAGCTTCACATTGGTTAAAATGTTAGAGGTAAAAATATAGTACACATTCTATTGCACAGTGCCAAGGACAGGACTGCAGAGGTGTGCACCGTGACTCCATGGGTTCTGTTTTCACCCATTCCAATGATGAGCTTTCACCGCCTCCTTCCTCTGAGCTCATGCCTGTGGTGATGCACGCAGACAGAACCGAGCTGGAGGAGGCTCTGAGAGAAATTTCAAGAGAAATTTCATCTGAGTTTTCTTGTGCCAGAGACACTGACATTGGAATTAGCCCAGGTGATGGACAGATCAGAAAACTGATTTAGAACTGGAGACACTGTCATCATGCTGTTTTACAACTGTGTTTTTGTCTACACCAGGTGGGGACTTTGACTGGTCCACCGATATAAGGCGGAGGATCCAGCAGAGCTCCTACATTCAGGAGCAGTATGTTCTCACGCACTGCTCCCTGAGCAGCCAGCGTAGTCTTCAAACACAGTCCCACGTGCATATTCATGCCTCAAGCTCTGACTCCGCAGGTGGAGGCTTTCTTTCCGACACCTACTCCTCTGGTCCGGTGTTGGAAACAGGGTCTTTACCACAAGGCCTTGAGAGGATGGCCCCTCCAGAACCATCATCCTTATCTCGTTGGGCGGACCCAGCATGGCAACAAAACCTTTCAGTGGAAACTCCTGACAATGTAGCTAAAAAGGTGAAAATAAAAGACTGAATTTAACCCAGAATTAAATTAGAAAGAGACTCTAAACTTCTTTTGGACGTTCTGAATTTTTGTTCTTACACCGACAGAAAGGGCGACCAGATGGAGCTGAAGAGTCTCGAAAAAGACAGAAAGTATTAGCCCGTTCAACCATGGCAGCACGAAGTTTCTCATCACCACAGGGTGAACTGGAAATGCATCGCCTCCGGAGAGCTCTTGAGAGGGTCTCCTTTGACCAAACTCTTGGGGGACGGTTGGACGAAAGTGATGGAGAAACTAGGCCTCCATCAAGAGGAACAGTTTCCCACAGAAGCATGACTGACTCCAGTGAGTAGAAACAGAGCACAAAATAGACTTTTCCTAATTCAGTGTCATCATCTAGGGCCTAATTTATCATAGGTCCTGCTGGTTATTTTGATCTCCATTAGCTTCCATCGGAGTGGTTACTAATCCTCTAGGGGTGCAGTTAATAAAATATATTAATCCTGCACAATACCACTATGACAATTACATATATGAAATTCAGGTAGATCTAAAGCTAAATTTTGATTTTAACAATTTTTTTAAAGAATAAAAGCCATTTAATTCTCTAATATTTTTTTAAAATTATTGTTAAAGAAGCATCATGAATCAACTGGACCTATTCCCTCTCTCCAGCTGTAGTACAGTACAAGGGTCAGAAAGGCTGGCACAAAACGTTCTCATTTAAATATTGCTCCTTGCACCTGTTATGAATTGCTCACTCAATTTTGGATCACTCACAAATGAAAGAAAACCCATTGTCGCAAAAATGTTGCGGCGCACTCAATTTTGCACTCTTGGGAGTTTTCATAAATCAAAGCCCCTAAAGTTTAAACAAGAGATCAGCACACCCTTTATAAAAAAGACTCATAACTTCTTTTCTAATATATATTTTACATTAATTCAGGTTAAACTTTTCCTGTTTTATACCAACGAGGATTACAGAAATGATTTCTTTTTGCTAAATGCTAGAATAACAAGAGAGTAGATTTTAATGGAGTTGAATTTTAAATGTTATGACTTGGCTCAAACATTTTGGAAGGCGTTTCTCAAAGTAGTTTGCTGGGATTTTGGCCCGTTTTTCCTGAATTATCTGAAGTAAAGTGAAGAAAGTGATAACTTTAGGACCATATGGTACCTGAGAACTATATATATATATATATATATATATATATAAATATATATGTATATATATATATATATATATAGAGAGAGAGAGAGAGAGAGAGAGAGAGACAGAGACAGAGAGAGAGAGAGAGAGAGAGAACTGATGTGCCTCTATTTAAATCAAATGGTGTGAATTAACCTGTCAGAAGTTTAAAAAGCCATTACATTAGGGTTAGGGTTAGGGTTGAACATTTTGGAAGCATTTAGATTTAATGTCAAACAGTGGGGTGGGGGAAAAAACGTCAATTTTTAATACAGTTTATGTAGATATATGGTTTTCAAAGGTACCTTTTGACTCCTCGTCCTCTAGACGGACTCCTGTTCCCCGCCTCGCCCTTAGACTGGGACAGCCTCACTGACCCAGAGTATCTCTTTACCGCTGCTCAGCCTGAAGATCCTCCCCCAGGTCAGTGTCGCTCCATCATTAATGGCCTGCTGAGTGGCAAGCCCGTGTCCTGGGAGGTCACTGTGGACCTGGGGCATCTCTGGCCACCAGAGGACCAGGACGTCACTGGAGGCAATGAAGGTGGAGTTGGAGGGGGAGACGTAGGAAAACAATGGGAGGATATCATTCACCACTTGACCGCTCGCTCAGTGATAAGGGACTTTGAAAAGCTGGCAGAAAAAGAGAACGAAACTGGACATGGTGATTAATGTTACACATCCTATCGATGAAGTTCTTCTTTTTGTTTTGTCATTTACAGTTGTTTTCCTTCTGGGTCAGGTAAACGGTATCGTATGAAGGCTATCCAGACAAGCAAGAACTGTAACATTGTGTGCATGTACACGGCATTCGCCATTACAGATGGGAGCTCAAACAAAAGCTTGCCAGAGAGCACGGAGGTCCGAAACAAAGGTACATCATCAAATGACATTGGTTGTAAAAGGTTTCACTTTTTTACAGTGTTGTTTTTAACAGCTAGATCATCATTTTATATATTGTCAAGTGAAAGAGTAGTTAATAGAAAGTGTGCTGGCAAGTGTGTAGAAATCACTTTTTTTTATTGTAACTCAGAAAAAAAGGTCTGATCAGCTGATTGATTGTCTCAAAATATCTTTGATCAAGATTAGTCCTGAAAAGTATGGCATTCATACTAATTTATCCCCCATAATCTGATGCCCTTAAACAAAATATAATGCCAAAAAAAAACAGTTGGTTATTAATAATAGTGAGAACTGTTTAGTGTATTTATTTGATATACATGTGCAAAGCTACCAAGACAGGACTGTCCACCTAAACTAACAGACTCAGTCGTGTCCTTGCAGAACCTTGTAGCAAACTCCAAGCAGGACTTCTTTCAATAATGGCTAATTTCTTGCCACATTTTGATGAAGACCAATTTTACAACAATGCTTGGGAAATAGTTGCCCTGTCAACAGAAGCATTTCCTCCTGAGCAGGAAATATGGGCAGCTTTCCCAGCATTACCATGGTCCTCTCTGCTGTTTCTTTCATTAATTCCCTCCCTGCTGTCTGTGGTGAGACTTGAGTAGTGGAAGGTTCTCCTACAAAGGTTTGATTTTGTATCCTTTTTCCTCCATTTCAAAATTTTGAGCTATCCTGTATTGGTCTATAAATTAAAATACCAACAAACAAAATCTGAGAAAGATGACGAGTTATGAATGTTTTGCGGGAAAACTGTTTACCCCCATCACTGTGAAAGTATGTGAGAATAAGATGAAGGTTTTGAACAACAAATGTTCTTACTTATATTCGTTATATCCACTCTCATTTATTGGGGTTTTGATTTAGTCTATCCTGACAACACAAACCAAACTCAGTGATAGTCCATCGAAACTGATCTCAATTCACCCCACTCTTCCTCTGTATTACAAACGTTTGATCAAAAGTTTAAAAAGTGGTCAGGGCCAGAGTACAAAGGAGAAGTAACTCATATGCTTCCATGTTTGTGATTTACTGACATTAGTTTTTATATAGGTTAAGACTTATTACATACCATATGGAACAGAAGTATTAAAGGATCATGGAGTATATAGGTAAAATGATTCAGACATCAGATTGGTACTTATAAGTGTATTCCAATGTGTGCATGTATATTTAGGAATTCAAATGGGGAACAGGCAAACTTCCCAGTTCGGTGGTCGCAGACAGAGGATCTATTCTGCTGGTCTGGGAAGAAGGCGGATCAGTGGAGAAAGTGAAGAGGCCGAAGACACCTGGAACTTTACAGGTACCACACTCAAAATGACATCAGTACCTACTTCTTTTAACCAAACTTTACATCAGTTTTTAAGTTTCTTTAAGAGAAAGACTACTTCTGTAAGCAATTTCTCTAGGCTACTCATGTAACCTTACATCCTGGAATATTATCTAAAGGGCCTATATGTTACAAAATCAAGTTTTTGGAGTTTTCAATCATCTGGTAATGCAATTTTCTCATAAAAAAAACTCCACCAGAGTGGTTTTTGGCTGCATAATCCTCCTGAATCCTGCTCTCTGAGAAGCTGCCCTCCCATAAAAAATTTATTGTAGGTTTCGCAAGTTTAACATGGGTTATAGGAGGAAAGTTGAATGAACGAGTACGTATGTCATTTCGTTTTCTTACCAGTTGAGTTGTTGTTGCCCATAACTCGTTAGCATTTTGCTAATGACCGCTGATTGGTCAGTGAAGGACTCATTACAACCAGATGTACCGCTTGACGGCATCAAAGCCAGTCTGGGAAAAGCCGCACCACTCTCCATTCATTACCATTGTAACAAAATTTGGTTGCAGTTCCACTAGAGTTTCACTGGGGGCGATCGCCATGAGTGCAAGATGAATTGGAGTCTATGGAGCAAGACGGCTATATTTTTTACTTTCACCCCATAGCCGTTGAGAAATCTAAGATTTGATTGTAGATTTCGCAAGTTCTAAATGGGTTATAGGAGGAAAGTTGAATGAACGAGTACATATGTCCTTTCATTTTCTTACAGGTTGAGTTGTTGTTGTCAATAACTCACAAGCATTTTATAATTTGGTCAGTGAAGGACTGATTACAACCAGATATACAGCTTGACGGCATCGTGGCATCCAAAGTGATACAAGAATGTTAAGGCAGACTTTTCCTAATAACTTTTTTTTGTTGCTAGCTCTGTTATCTGCCTATGGTTATGTATGTAGTGTGAAGTTTAAAAGAAAAAACAAGGATTACCGTAAAACAGTATCTCTGGTCGTACGATGTGTATGACATCGTTGACACATCAAAGTACTTTTTTTAAAGCAAATAAGTGACTCTAAAAAATCTAAAATCCAGCAAAATGTAATTTCTTTGCCTCTACTTTTGGAAAAAAATATTCCAATTACCGGACAAATAATTATATCCTGTGAAAAGTAGATTTTTAGGGGTATTGCTCCATAGACCTCCATTCATTCTGCACTCGTCATGAGAGCGCCTTCACATTAAACCAGAGTGGAACTGCAACCCAGAGGTACCAAGAGAGTGGGAGTTCTTTCTTTATTAGAATTTCTTTGGTGGCTTATTTTACATCACTATGTTACCACTAGGAAGTGCTAGAGGTGTTTGCACTGAAAAAAAAAGAGAGGTTTCTGCACCGCCCCTGCAGAGAGAGCGGCCTACCTCTGGTAGAGTTGCAAACACACCCTTCACCTCCTCAAAGCTCATAGCTGGATTGTACCAGCTGAAACAATTTTTTTTTGGAGTTTTACTTTCTCGGTGAACATGTTGCATGGCTGCATGGATTACAGGAATTAATTCTACATTCTTAAAGAACAGCAGCTGGATCAAAGACGCCTGATGGACAGAGAAGTTAGTAGCAACATGCTAATGCTAATGTATGTTGGCCATTTATCTAGCAGCTTATGTGATCTTATAACAGCCTTGTGTCGTTAATTAATTGATCTGTAGCATCTCAGAATGTTCAATAAACGGGTGCAAACAACACTGTGAGCTTTTTTTTATACTGGGCTGGAAAGATTGCTTGCTGGACTCAGTTATGTTGGTTCCGGCTCTGTCTAAAGCCTGGATAGGCTCGTCTGTAGTCTGGTAGATTTAGCAGCTGAAATGAGCTTTATTTACTCCGGTTTTTACAAATTATAAAAAAATAAACCAAAAATCCAAGCCCTTAATATAACAGTTTCATTGTGGTACTTGCAGCACTTAAATTTAAAGTCGGACTGCTGTTTAAGACATGGCTCAGCTTTTTTCTCAGTCAGAGCAGCTCTGCACAGGAGAGGAGCGGAGGGGAGTGTGGGGTGGGGGGTGTGGTGTGAGGAAGCAGGATTATAGAGAAACGAGCCGTTTTACTTTGGTCCAACATTAACTGCAGGATACAAGTTAAATTTCCGGACAAATTAATACTATATAATACCAACGGTAACATTTCATCATACGCCTATATATGTCTATCCCAGAAGTGGAAAGCTGTAAAATAGCATGATATAGTCCCTTTACTTCTTCTGCTTGCGCCATAAAAACATTCCGAGGACAGTAGTTCTCCTACCTCCCTAAACCTTTAGTCCAACAACATTGCAAAATACATATTTTTTCAATTGTTTTTATTTCCAATTCTATTTGATAACTGGGTTAATAATGAGGTAAACTCGTTTTAATGGAAAGAGTTTTTCGTTTAATGTTTTTTCCTCCCTTATCCTGTCTTAGACACTGGCGGACACTGTTCCATGGCTACTGTAACAGGGATGCCGTGCAATCGTTCGCAGCGATCCATAGAGAGCAAGTCAATGGAGAGCTTCTTTAGTACAAGGTTATATTTACATTCTTTTCCCTATAAGGAAATATGTGAAATTCACTGTGAGGTGGGTTATAAAAGACTGATAAATGTAGGCCTAAATGGGCACGACCATAACTAATAGCCTAAGCCCATTTTGTGTGGGTATCTTTAATCATTTACTCTCAAAGTCCGTTTTCTATTTGTATTATTTTTAAGATATGTTTTTCTGGTATTTGTAGATTCCAGCTGGGTCGACTCAGGTCCTCCATTTCATCTGGAAAGCAGGTTCCCCTCAAGTCTCACTGTTTATCTGCAGAGACCGACAAACAACCTGAGAGTGAAACTCCAGACTACCAACCACTGGTGAGGTGGATTCACATCCAGCACAATTTAAAATATTTTATCTTCTGACACTAATTAACAGACATTTTCTTAGGTGCATTTACAGCTTGCATCAGGAGCTTTTCTACTCACAGAGATCTACTCAGAGTGCGTCCAAATCCCCCTGGACCGCCTTAAGAGAGCATCGCCTTACAGCCTTCACAGACGTAGCCTCAGCCCAGCTTTCCGCTGCACCTCTCCCAGCGCTCCCTCTTTATCCACCTCTGCCAAGCCTCCAGGTGCTCCCACAGTTCACCATGTCACCTTTTCCCCTTCCTCATGCTCTCTGCCCAAACCAGCTGCTCCTCCCTTCCACCATACTCCAGTAGACAACCCCTTGATTTCAGAGTCAAGGCTTCTGCGAAGACACTTGTCGGACAGAGACCCCGTCACCTCTCCCCCTGACCTTCCGAGCTCTGAGGAGGGCTCCCTAGAGCTTTCCATTGGCCCCTCTCACAGCCAGAGCCTCGGACAAGCAGACAGCGGCCGCGGTTCAGAGTCAGATATATACGAGAGGTCGTCAGCAGAACCAGCAGACCTCCTGGGTAGCAGCCAATTGGCTCAGGAGGATCTAGAAAGCTCCACCTGGGCCACCGCCGTAGCACTGGCGTGGCTGGAGCATCGGTGTGCTGGCTACTTCATGGAGTGGGAGCTGGTGGCAGCAAAAGCAGATTTCTGGCTGCGCTGTCAGAAGCTGCCGGAGGGAGTGGACCTCGCTGGGCTAAGAGGAGCAGCCAGACAGCTGTTTCTGCTGCTGCGCCACTGGGATGAAAACATCAAACTCAACATGTTGTGTTACAACCCGAATAACATGTGAGACAATCAACTTGGTGGTACAAAAACAAAAATACAGTCATGGAAAAATAAGAACACCCCATTGAGAAGTTTTAAAAATATTTTTGAAATATTTTGAAGAACAATGAAGAAAAGGGACTCCTTACCAGAAGTAGGTAGTCTTTGCCCTTTTGACTGCAATAACTTCAGTTAGATACTGCTTGTATCCATCTACCAGCCTCTAACATCGCTCTGAGGAAAGCTTGCCTCACTCTTCACTTTCAGCTCTGAGATGTTTCATACGTTTCAAGTTACTTCACAGCAGCTCAATAAGATCAGATCTGGGCTTTGACTCAGCCCATGACTCTCCATGTGTTGTTAGCCAGCCCTGTAGCTACAGGTTACTGTCATAGTACAAGAACCTGCTCTGCTTCAAGAAGAAAAAAAAAAGTGCAACTTAAGGTCTCACATTTTACCAAGCACCCTCTGATTGATGGAAGAATGAATGGTGGATTCTTAGATGGTCAGCTGCCAGGTCCTACTGCATCAAAGTATCCCCAAACTTATATCTAAAATTTGCTGTCACTCTTATACTTCAACAGTCAGGAACACACCAAATTAAATGTCTGAGGTTTAAACAGGGCAAACCCAATTTAAAATGATGATTAACAATGTTCAATGTGGTTTCTTTGATATGGCTAGATAATATCAGCCATTTTAATTGGGAGTAAATGTGAGGCTGTGCTAATTTAATCAGTCCATCAGAAATTGCATTATTTCAATATACATAAAATTAAAAAACCAAAGTTTGTATCGTTATTTATTATTGCTAGAATTTTATGGTAAATAACCCAATGTCCCTATGTCCGATTTTGTTACAAAACAACTTAGGCTGTTATAAGGTCTTCTAATTTTTTCATGACTGTAAACAAAAGCTGTACTTTCTTATTTGATGCTGCAAACCAGTGCCAAATCCACAATAATTTACAAAAGTGACCTTTTATTCTAACTTTGCTTTATGCAAACACAGGATTGCCTTGACCATCCGAATAAGCTTTTAGTAGTTTAGAATGTAGCTTAAAGTTCATGTTATGTATACTATGCCAAACAAAGAATCCGTCAGTGATCGACAGGTTGGTTATTTGATAAACTGATAAGGGTTTAGCTAACACAATCAATAATAAAATATAATGGAAGCTAAGAATTTGTTGTACTGTGTACAAATTAACTGAATAAAAAGATTGAATCTGATTTTCCATTTTTCTTGCTTCAGTCAGCCACATAGTGCATACCAGCTTAAAGAAACTAAATCAAACTTTTGAAAAACTTATTTAGCTGTTACATTTCATTTGCAGCCAATAAACAAACATAAAAAACATAATCTAAACTTTCTGTTTTGACAGCTCAGTATTTTTGGCTTTAAAGTAACTCAGTAACTCTGCAGATATTTGTCCTCTATCGCCCGCTCATGCATTGCGGCGAAACGTCACCGTCATAAAAACAAATCTATATGGAGCGCTTCTTTTACAAGCTCGCCAACTAAATAAAACAAAACATCAAACCAACGCCATGTCAGTTTGTAAACCGTCAAACTGTATCACATCATCATGCCCAAATAACCCAGGAGTACACATTTATTACTTACCAATCCAGTAGCAACACAGCTAGTTAAGCATCCATACATCCTTCTGCATCTCTAACGTTTCCCTCATAGCGGCTGACCAAACGAAACTGAAAAGCTGTAAATCTAGGTTTTGGAAGCTAATAATACTTTGAACTACACTGAGTAACTGTTTGACAGAAAAGATCTTTCACAACAATGAAGGGAAAGAAATGTTCTCTGATATGTCTTCTCCCATCTTGCTGCTCCGCAGCTCACAATGCTGCAACGTTCCTTAGCCCCGATTCATACCGGGGCACAGAAGAGTTTAACAAGCCTCCTGCTGCGGTGAAGCTCCGGCAGCCTTCAGGTGCTCTTGCATCCCAGTCTGTTTTCCTCCCTTCTACTTATAGCATCTTCTTTGGGGTTGAGAAGCTGGCTCAGCTTAGTGTCCAGCTCCGCAGCTCACACCGGGCGAACGGTTGCACCCCGGTATGAATGAGGGGTTTAACAAGCTTTCTGCGGTGGTAAAGCTCCAGCAGCTTTCAGCTCTTGCAGCTCAGTTTCTTTTCCTCCCTTCTTCTGAAAACGTCTTCTCTTGTTTCTTTGGTGGATCTGCCATGGCTCAAGTCTCAAAACCTCAGGTTTGTTTATATTATTAGGTAGTGCGTAGCATACTGCCATAAAGCCAAACTCAGGCAGTACATCCGGAGAAGCGGTCTGCGTTTAAAAATTATATAGTGCGTTTTTTCTTTCCCGGGCCAGGAAATGCAATTTTCAGCATAACACCTGTTTACACACAAATTGCTCAGTTTGTGACAGGTTAGGCAGATGCAGGAGGGGCGAGATTGACAGGGGGTCCCTTGACGTGTTTCAGCATTGGGCCTTCCTCAGTGGGTCCTGAGGGGCCCACACAATGTTTTGCTTGGAGCCCTTGGGACAATTCCACGCTGAGCAAACTGAGCCTCAGTGTGGATTAACCACGAAGGTGGATCATGCAGCCACAAGTCCAGGATCTTTACAGCCACGGATAAAGAACCTGGGGACGCGGGTGGACGTCCACAGCAGCAGGCGTCCTCTGCGAGGAGCTGGCTTCAGTTTCGGACATGTTCAATTCCAGGGGGGTCACCGATGTGGAGGAATTAATACACGACACATAAGAGCTATGTTAGATCACCTCATTATCTGTGAAATGTTCAGCACCTTCCTGTTTTAATGACCTGGACCTGAGACTCAATTTGAATAATACTTTGTGTGTCCTGAATAATGTAATTTATTAATTAAAAATCCACACTGCTAATCGTTGTTAATGGTTTATTTGCAGAATTGCATAAAAATACAACAAAAAAATGCAGGCCTTCAACAAATACCAGATTTAAATTGATGAACAGCTATTTAATGGTTCTGGGTCAAACTTTAGCTCTTTGGGTTTTATCTTATATCAAGCACATTTTGTATATGAACAGATGCTCATTTGTATGTAAATATATATAGACAGAAAGCTGTTTTACAGATTGAGGAACATTATTTTCCACAAGGTATATTGATTCTAAATATGCTTTTCACACAGCACTTTAAAACTTCAAATTATGTAACAAGAAAAAAATACACCTGAGGAGCCATCTTTTCGCTGACAGCCAGCTACAACAATGTGTAAAAAACTGTCTGCATCAGCAGCTGGGCTTGAATGACTTAAAGCTGGAAACAAAGACGAGAAGCATCCAATGGCTCCTTGTATCCATCTAGAAAGTTTTTCACAGTGACTTCCTTCTGCATGAACGCTGTGCCGATCAGAGAGGAGGGCGATGGAGGCTACCCGGCGTCCGAACAAACGTCCCTGTTCCATCAGGCTCAGTGATGCTTGTCCTTATCAGATGGATGTTCTTGCTTTTCTGACAGGGGTGGAGCCAGCCACAGACAGAGGAGGATGATGAGGTGACAGACGTGGAGGGCTGCAGAAGTGCTGTTAGTCGAGGGATAGGTGTTCCACGAAAGCTCAATTAGTCCCAGAATCAGAACTCTGCGTGTCAGAGTAAAACATAGCATTATTAACACGCAACTCGTTTACAAATCTGGACTTTACTACAAAAATAAAACCTGGTTTATCAAGATTTCATCCTACCTGAGCAGGTGGGCCAGCTTCTTGACACCACCGCTCCACAACAGGTAAGGCAGTGTATGGAAGTACCACACGTAGAACTGGTAGTGCAACGAACGGCTGAAGCACATGCCAATGAAGTTAGATGTAAAGAGTATCAGCACTATCTGTGGGTCGCTGTTAAGGACTTCAAGTTCAAAGGAAATCTGAGGCATTTTAAAGAATTGATTTTTACAAGCACAAGTTGTAGTTCAATTGGACTCCAATAACGGCCTGAGTCAGGAGCTGTGAAAATGATGGGATCAGTGATGGTGGACGGCCTCTATATGGTTTGTCACACTAAAAAGACAATAGAGCTAACATCAAAAATACAAGATATTATAATTAGCTTTCTTGTCGGTCAAAGATGACAGCAGTTAAAAAAAAAAATCTTACAATAAGATAAAATGAAAATGTTAATTTTTCTCAATTGCTTATGTAAAGAAAAAAAACCCGCAACTTGAGGTGTTTCTAAAAACTTGTGTTTAATATATATATTTATCCTTAGAGGACAAAAAAAACATACAGGTCATATGTTTGTGAACATTTTGTTAAAGACAAATCTAAACTGTCTTTTAAACCAGGTCATAGGATATGCTGACATCTAGTGGTAATATTGCAAACTGAAGCTGAAATCTCTCTTCTTTGATGAGGCAACAGAAATTATAGCGCTGACTTAAACACTACAGAATACCTTCCCTGGAGGCAGATTTAGTTTCTGTTGTCCGGGGCTGATGTGAGAATATCAGACTTTAAGCATGAGAAGCTGACTTGTTGGCAGACAACAAGAACCGTTTGTAACTTCACAAGAAACACCATCAAGGTAAATATATCAACAGATCCAATAAAATGATGCAGTTACTGTAAGGATATGATCCACTGGGAGGTTCTGAGCCGGGATTTTCCTTTTGCTTGGTTCTTTAAGAAGCTCCAATATGCTTTCTCCTGGTCTGGTGAGAGAAAACAGAAAGTCCACTTAACATTTGTTCTTTTTTAAACAAAAAAAGAAGTTGAAAGTAGATTAAATATGGACCTAAATACTGTCGACTTGTATTTTACAATTAGCATTACAGATAGCACTTATTTCTCCATTGAAATATCAGCATATGCAAGCTTTCATATTGCAAAGGACTGGAGTGTAATAACTGTTGACTAATATATTCAAAGTGCTAAGGACTTGCACTGTTCATGCTAATGTAATATTTAGCTAGTTGTACCAAGTTTCACGCCAACAGATGCTCAATATCACAATACATATCGCAGGGTTAGAAAATCATTGAAATGTCAGGTTTTTTTATAGTGTGCAGTGCTACTGCTTTCCATGAAAATGTATAAGGCTGGTAAAGGTTTGCAATTTAATTTGCATTTGTAGTTGTAGTTTTTTCATTCTCAACATTTTCAGGGGGAAAAAGCGTCATCTAGCAGAGGTTGCAACCGCTCTACTATGCTAATGACTGTTTAAAATATGTAGCCGTCAATCAACTTTAAAATAATATGGTTTTATGGCATCTTTGCACACAAACACTCACATGCTGCCCCTGTTTCGAATATATAAAAAATATATTTTAATGTCAATCATAGCATATGAAGACAAACTGGAATCTACCACAAAAAAAACAAACAATACGAACAGGCGAAATCCTTACAAAAACCAAAGGTTGGAACCTTGACAATTTCTGATCTGTGCCTCTCTCTTGAACAAAATCCAACCCTCTCTCCTGGATTATCTTTTCCCTGGAACTACAGCAAAGCCGAGGTCTGTCTCACCTCTTCCAGCGGCGGAAAGCGAAGAGCAGCAGAGCGAGAAGGTGAGCAGCCAGCAGCACCAGGTGGAAGTAGCGATTCAAGAAGAACCACTCTGGCAGGAAGCGCCAGTTCACCGTCCACTTGAACATGAACTGACGGCCGAGATCGAAGGCCCGGCTCACATAGCCGACAGGATTGTCCAAAAGGAAAGGCAAGCCCAGGAGAAGCTACGGTAAGCATAGAAAAATATTGGGATTCATGTTACCGAAATATATGAATATTACAAAGAATTTATTTCAGGTTTTAGATTAAAAGGATTTACCTGTATGGCTGCACAAAGTAAAAGTTTAGGGATCGTTCTGATCAGCCCAAATTCCCACAAAAGGCAGAACAGTAATCCAGGGGCAAAAAGAAGCACGTTCATTTTCACAGACACTGCTAAACTGTCAGAAAGAGAAAAAGATTAAGCTGTAATTTCATCCCCTCATTTTATAAAGAAATCGGAATACATATCGATATTTAGGTCTTAAAATGAGCTAAAGCTCAAAGGAGGAGTTCACACTTGCCTGTAAACACCACAACCCAAGGTCCAGTGTCCATCCATAAAGAGATTAATGGCTGCAAATAGCAGCATCATGGCTACAGGGTCATTAAAGAGACGCAGCACAAAGATGGAATGGATCCGATATGAGGCACAGCACACAAAGAAGAAAACATAAGGGGGAACCTAAAAGAAAATGTCAGGAGATGAAAATACTGTATATGTTTAGTATGTTTTCTTTACTATACATTTCTGCTAGACAACCGACGGACCTTCTTGGTGCGGTTATATATTCTGAAGACGAGCAGCAGCGTAACGAGATAGAAAACTGCAAAAATGTACTGGCCGAGCCGGATGTTCGCCCCATGGCTGGTGATATAGTACAGAGCGGTGAAGATGTAGACAAATCCAGCAGGGTACCTAGAGAAATAGGAGGATTCATTAATCAACATGTTCTGAGCAACAAGAGAAGAAGCCTACAGCGCAAAAAAAAAAAAAAAATGTGTCTCTGTAAAACTCACACCAACGGCCCCGTATCTCCTTTAAGCAGAGTGTAGTCATAGGTACCGTTGATGACCCCCTCCACCTCATCCATGTATGCCTTCCAGTCGATCTCCGTGTCTGCACAACATTTCATATTCATTCATTATTAACATAAAACTAGTTGTAAAACTAAGTGACTTTTTCTTATTTAAAATGACCATCTAAAGCCTATTAACCAATAACAAGTGAATAATATAAAAACTCCTTTTTAGTTCATCAATGAGCAACAACTGACCTTTTTTCTTTATTGATTGATGAATACGACCCATTTTATAGGCTTTAACTGGCAGGAGCTGCACAATGTATAAAACAGTTTTTGCAATGCAACTGTGTCATATGGCAATCATAAAAGGGACTGTTCAGATTCAATGTTTGGTAGCCTATTATATTTTAAGATCCAAACACTTACAATATGCATGTCAACATTGCTACCGATTTGGATGAACCCCAAATGCAATTGCTACCCACCACCTGACATGTGTTTTTATTAGTTGAAATGCTAAATCTCATGAAGGGTGTAGGGAGTAAAATAAAGTGTCAGGAAAATATGAGTTCATCCGAATCAATAATATTACAATCGTTCAGCAACAGGAATTACATGTTTTATTGGTGTGCTGCAGCGCTAGTTTTATTGTATCATGGCATTGATATAAGGATTTATAGCAAAAAATAGTTACATAATTGCTTTTGTAAAAGAAAACAATAAAAGCAACACTTAAACCTTCTGATACTTACATAATATTATAGTTATAATGATATAATCAATAACAGTGAATCATTTTTTACTGATGGACCAACTACTTTAACAGCAACAACTAATTAACCAACAATAATTCTATATTTATTGTTGAAATGGAAAATTTTGCAGTTTTTCATCAAGCATTTTCAATCATTTTCACCTTTTAAATTAGGATACCTTTTGTTATTTAGTAGACTAGGTTGCTTTCACATGGAAACGTGCAAAGGGAACAACGGAGGATTATTTTCCAACATTTTGCAGAAAAACCTAACAACATACTCATCTTTTATGCAGCTCAGGATATCACACACTTGCTTTTACTTAAACGAATATCTCCATTATTTTTCGACTACTCAAGTGAAATATGCTATTTTCCCTGAGTTTATAATATATAAACACGCATTAGTATCAATGCTATGAATGTACATTACGAATTTCAAATTTATGCCCACGTTATACAGCAAAAGAGCGATGTTTGCATTCAGAAAATTATTATACAGCTCGCATTTATTTAACTTTTTAATAATATGATAAAACTACCTTCAAGTGCTTGTTAAAACAGACATTCCCGTTTGACACCGACGCATAACTGGGTGTAATCCAGTGACAGGTGTTAGAGTTCAGCTAATGCTTTGCTAATGCTAGCCATTTAGCATCCAGATGCCTTCAGATACACGGCATAACAGTGGAGCTTGCTAACTAGCAGCGCGGCTACTTACATGCCACTTTCTGTATGACCCAAAAGTTAATCCCAATTTCCAGGATCCACAGCACTGAAACCACCAGTAACGTATGCTCCGTATTGAACAGGATCATATGCTTGTCCTGCCAAAGCGTGTGGAGTTTTCCCCATAGCGGGGACGGGGAAGCGGGACTTTTCCTCCGCACACCTCCTGCCATCTCGGCGCCAGCGCATAGAAGCGACGTGGAGAAGAGACTGTGACCTACTTGCGTCACGTGACGACAGCGTCATGTGGCCAGTTCGCGTAGATGTGTTAAGACAGATTTAATTTTCTCCTCAAGGTAACTAAAAATATACGATCGTGCTAGACTACTTATGAATGTGTGATTGAAATTCCTAAAAGCCATAATTCGATTGGTTACATTACGTTACGTAGAGTAACTAGCACAGGTCAATATTGGTCCCAGTCTATGGTTGGTCCCTGGTAGCGTTAGCAGCTAGCTAGCTAGCTAGCATGAAAGTAGAGCGGATCTTTAAAGTAAAGATACTTTAAATTTGATAAAGCATAAATGACACTGTCATCAGACGGAATGCTTCTTCAGCAAAAGTATTTTTTCACCAGTTTCACTGAAATAGCATCTCAGAACTTGTACTCTAAAGTAGGAAAAATTACAGATGTGCAGTTTATTGGTAGTCTGATCATGGAAACCCCAGTTTTAAATGGATATGATGAGTGAAGAACTTCCCTTATCAAACCTTTTTGGCTCTCTGTTTTGTTTTCATTCTGTTTTGTTTTTGTTTAAATGTAATCAGTTCATTGTTGCTTTGAATTGTTGAAATGTTTCAGATCTTGCACTAACTGTGCTTATGGTATGTTGTTTTTTTTGTCTTTTTTTTTTTCTCCACCAAGGAGGTTATGTTTTCACCAGGGTTTGTCTGTTTGTTTGTTGGGAAAATAACTCCGTAAGTTATAGACGGATTTTGATTACATTTTCAGGAAATGTCTGCAATGGGAACAGGAATACGTTATTAGATTCTGAAGTAATTGGCGAGACTTAGTGTGAATCAAATCAGACTATATCACTGTTTGTCTTGCAAGGCCTGTTGGCTGTTGTTACACGGGCTTTCTTTTCTGGTTTCAGGGCTGTTATAGGATCCCAGGAGAGAATGGATGGACTTTCTCTGACCGTTCCAGAGGCAATGTGCCTTGGGGTCAGCTTGAGCCTCTCCGGCCTCTTCTACTATCTACACAAAAGAAACAGAAAAACGGTTAAAAAACTTGAAGTTAGTGTCCCCTTTTTAAAACAAACATACTGTAAAAATGGTTATGAAAATATATTCACCGCTTATGATTAAAGAGTGTTTGAACCCTTGAGTCGCTGATCGAAAGTGATTCAAGTTTTCAAAAGCTGCAGTGTCTGTTGTCGTCAACTCTTCACACATGATTGACACGTCTGAAATAAAATAAAACATTCATGATTAAGTATGTTGAGGAGAACAGTAGGTAATACTATAAAAAAATGAGAATTGTAAAAGAAATATATTGGACCTTTTTATTTGCTAAAAGTAAAATCTTTGTTGGTGAGTTGCACTGATAAGCATTTTTCCCATACTATGTGCAAATCTGTGAAATGGCCATGTAGTGCATATTTTACCAGCTTGTCTTTTTCTCAGTCTGCTCCACACTTTGGTATAGATGGAAAACTCAAAAACCTTTTGGAAGTTACTCCTGGATCCTGCCTACAGTATGCTGTGATTGAAGGTTATCACAACTTCACTGTTTGATACAGACAGAAAATGAATGCATTGTTTTAGTACAGTGAAAGACACTTATGGCTCATTTACTCTGTTCCTGGATGTATGTTTATTTATATAGGTACAGTAAAACCAGTGGGTGAGCCTCTAAGAAGCCAGTTCAACAATGACCTATGTGGAGTTTTGCAGAAATTTACGATAAAGGAGCATAGGCTGGTGTGGAGCAACTTTTCTCGCTCATGGTGAGAGTCGAATAGAAACACACACAGGATGTTTTTGTAAAATGTAAATTTTCCTAATGTTGCTTTGTATTTATTCAGAGGGCTACCATAGTCTGTACATTTATTTTTTATTATACCATGGTTTGGATGAATGCTCGATTCTGATTAGCTGGAGGGTGTGTGTTAAAAAGTGATAATGTACACCCAGGAGAGGCGTCCCATCAAATTGACTGATGACAGTTCTAAATTATTGCACTGGCTCAAATGGCAACGGAGACTCAACATTATTTCACAGTTGACTCATCGCTGTGGCAACGTTGCTTGGCAACGCCTGTATACGGGAGATATTAAATAGTGCGCTCGACTTATAAAAAAACAACTCAAGATTTTTACTCTAAAACACATTAAAGTATTATTAATTGATTAAATATTTATTTATTTCGTAAGTGACCATGGTATAAGCGGGAGGATGCCCTTCGAGGTGTTCGTTATGAGAAAATAATGGACTTCGCGGAAGCAACAGTTCACGCCTCCGCATCGTCCATTATTTTCTGATAATGGACACCTCGTCGGGCATTATCCCTTGCTTATTTTACCCAACTGTACTGCCACATTTCTCAAACAGAAGTGAACTATAGGTTTGTGGAGTCTACAATTTTTTAACCAGTTCTTCTACCTGAGCTGTGTATCTCAGGAGCTCCGCCATCTTTCTATCAACTCTGGCCAGTTTTTTCTCTCCGTGCTTAAGAAGGCCTCGCCAGAGCATGACGCTGCCACTATTTGAACCTAATGGACAGGTGTGACTTTCCACCACAAGCAGCAGTTTCCACAATTGGAACACCTGCTTCCACATATTTGCTGCATCGCCCTACTGGGTCTGTGGTCAGCAGTGAACCCTGCTTTTTTATAGCTTTCTTTTCCCATTGGCTTCCCTCTTCCCTTATACTGTCCCATATTGGCAAGCTATTTGTAGTAAATTGACAGGGATAGGTAGTTCCTAGTTACATTTACTCAGTCACATTTTACTTAAGTAGCTTTTTGAAAAAGATGTACAAAAGTTTTGAGAATGACACAAATATTAGTTTTCACAAAGTTTACTGCTAAACTACTTTTAGATCTTTGTTTCAGTTGTTTCTCTGATGTACTGAAATATAATTACAAGCACTTCATACGTTTCAAAGGCTTTTATCGACAATTACATGACATTTATGGAAAGAGTCAGTATTTGCAGTGTTGGCCCTTCGTTTTCAGGACCTCTGCAATTCGACTGGGCATGCTGTCAATCAACTTCTGGGCCAAATTCTGACTGATAGCAACCCATTCTTTCATAATCACTTCTTGTAAGTTCGTTAGGATTAGTGGGTTTTTGTTTGTCCACCCGCCTCTTGAGGATTGACCACAAGTTCTCAATGGGATTAAGATCTGGGGAGTTTCCTGGCCCAAAATTTCAACGTTTTGGTCCCAGAGTCACTTAGTTATCACTTTTGCCTTATGGCACGGTGCTCCATCATGCTGGAAAATGTTTGTTTTTCACCAAACTGTTGGATTGTTGGAAGAAGTTGCTGTTGGAGGGTGTTTTGGTACCGTTCTTTTTTAATCATGGCTGTGTTTTTGGGCAAAATTGTAAGTGAGCCCACTCCCTTGGATGAGAAGCCACCCCACACATGAATGGTCTCAGGATGATTTACTGTTGGCATGACACAGGACTGATGGTAGTGCTCCCCTTTTCTTCTCCAGACAAGCCTTTTTCCAGATGCCCCAAACAATCGGAAAGAGGCTTCATGGGAGAATATGACTTTGTCCCAGTCCTCAGCAGTCCATTCACTATACTTTCTGCAGAAGATCAATCAGTCCCTGATGTGGTTTTTTGAGAGAAGTGGCTTCTTTGCTGCCTTCTTGACACCAGGCCATTTTCCAAAAGTCTTCGCCTCACTGTGCGTGCAGATGGGCTCACACCTGCCTGCTGTCATTCCTGAGCAAGCTCTGCACTGGTGGCACTCCCATCTCGCAGCTGAATCCTCTTTAGGAGACGATCCTGGCGCTTGCTGGACTTTCTTGGACACCCTGAAGCCTTCTTAACAAGAATTGAACCTCTTTCCTTCACGTTCTTGATAATCCTATAAATTGTTGATTTAGGTGCAATTTTAGTAGCCACAATATCCTTGCCTGTGAAGCCATTTTTATGCAACGCAATGATGGCTGCACAAGTTTCTTTGCAGGTCACCATGGTTAACAATGGAAGAACAATGATTTCAAGCATCACCCTCCTTTTAACATGTCAAGTCTACCATTCTAACCCAATCAGCCTGACATAATAATCTCCAGCCTTGTGCTCGTCAACATTCTCACCTGAGTTAACAAGATGATTACTGAAATGATCTCAGCAGGTCCTTTAATGACAGCAATGAAATGCAGTGGAATTTTCATGGCAAAGAAGGATTATACAATTCATCTGATCACTGTTCAGAACATTCTGGACTACATGTAAATTGCTATCATAAAAACTTCAGCAGCAACTTTTCCAATTTCCAATATTTATGTAATTCTCAAAACTTTTGGCCACGACTGTACCTTTATTTGTAGTTTTACTGTACTGTACTTTTCACTTGAGTAATAATAATTTGAAGTAATGCTGCTCTTTCTTGACTACATTTTCTCTACCCATCTCTGTTAATGATCTATGGTAGTTCAGCCAATGCATTCTTCTACCTGAACTGCAGCAACTGTTCCAGAGTTATCATCAGCTTCTTGGCTGTTTCTTTCAATAATGCTCTTGCTGGGCCCGTCTGATTTAGAGGACGGCAATCTCTTGGTTGTTTTGCAGTTGTCATAGTACTTCCATTTTTAGATACTATTCTAAAGCTTGTGATAGTTTTCTTATAATCTATGACTGCTTTAAACATTACCCCTGACCTGCCAACTTTTTCTTGGTCTTCTTCTGCTGTTTGTTCAATACTGCTCACTAACAAACCTTTTAGGCCTTCAAGAACTTCAAGATTTATACTGAGGTTGACTATTAGGACTGCTTGATTATGTAGTCTGTTTTTTGTTTTTGTGGGTTTTTTGTTGTTGTTGTTATACATGCTGGAGCTTCAGCTTCAAGCAGACCATCACAAAGAACCTTTTCCTCTTTATGTCTACTTGTTACAGGCTGGACTCAGAACGCATCATACACCAAAGGGTAAATACGGTGCCTTTTGTTCTGGTTGGATCAGACCAGGCTGCAGTCAAAGTCCAGTCCCCTTTGCAAGCAGATGGATTGTACACAGAGATCACCAATGAGAGATTTCACCAGGCCACTTATAATTTTGGAGCGCTTGTTGATGTTTTCTTCAACGGAGAAAAGTCCAAAGGCCACCTAGAGGTTGAAGAAATGCTGAAGGTCAGTTGTTTGATGAATCTAGCACATCCTAAATTTAGACGTCTCATTGTTTTGATACTTCTTACTAAACAAAATGTTTCTGACTATAATCATAAACTGTTTTCTAGGTGGGCACGTCTCTTACCGGCATCGGTGAGTTGATCCTGGACACAGACGGCACTCTGACTCTTCGACCCCCCTCTGATAACTCACCGTATTTCTTGAGCTTGGGAGACTTTGAAAGCCTACGAAGTGAAACTAACTCCATTGCCATTTGTTGGAAGGTATTGGCCATTGTTTCTGCTTTGGCGGGAACAGCAGTGCTCCTCTGGGCTGGCCTACGCTTCTATCGCACCATAAGAGTTCGCTGGGAGCAGGAACGCTTAAATAGGGAGTTTGCACAGCTGCAGGCGGAAGCCGCACAATTCCGTGCCAACAGAGCAAACGCAGAGGGTCCTGAAGACGGAGCTAACGGCAATAATGTGGAGAATGTGTGTGTGATTTGTCTCAGTGAACCAAGGGACTGCATCCTGTTGGACTGTGCACATGTGTGCTGCTGCTTTGTGTGCTATCAGGCCCTCCCACAAAAAAATTGCCCCATCTGTCGACAGAACATTGTCCGGGTTCTGCCATTCTTCCAGCCGTAAGGAACCTACCAACCTGTGTGACACACTAAGGCTCTAATATGAATCTGAAACAAAAAGACTTTGGAAACGGTTTTTCAGTTAACGTGGTGCGACGTGAAACTGCTTGTGACAAATGTGGGCATTTTCTAGCAATACCAATGTTTATTTTTGGCTAATGTGCCTTATGGAAAAAAAAAAAACAAGGCTGCTGCTGTATCATTAATAGAACTGTTCAGTCTATGCTTGTTCAGATTGGTTTGGTTTTAGTGTAAATAAAGAGATGAAAAGTTTTATTGCTGTAGATTAAATCTTACACTGACAGAATGTTATACATATTTGTTTTATCAGAGTTAGTAAACATTTAGGAAAGGTGTGACTAATTTATGTGCCATCTATGAGGTAAGGTAACTGTCAAAACAAAAGGGTATTCACAGCTTAAAATTTGTGAACAATGGTCAATAGTTGTGCATAACTAAACTTTGTAAACTATCGAATTAAGCAAATCACTCATGAATCAGAAGTGTACATTTTCCCTGTGAGAACGCACTTTCAAAAGTTACATCTGAAATTAATCACAACTATTTAATTTACAGTTGATGTTTCTTCAGTATGAACACGAGGAGCAAGGTTTCTGAGAATACACGTTTCTGCACTGAGAATACGATTTCCTCGTGGGGCATCAATGATCATGAGGGCAGTGAGGGATGAGCCCAGAACTACACAGTAGGACCTAGTAATCGACCTTAATAGACCAAGGACCACATTCTCACAGAAAACCATTAGTAACACACTCTGCTGTCATGGATTAAAACCCTGCAGTCCATATATGTCATATCCAGCATATGACAAGGCCTGTCTGAAGTTTGCCAATGACCATCTGGAAAATCCAGAGGAGGAATGGGAGGGTAATGTGGTCTGATGAGACAAGAGTGGAGCTTTTTGGTCTAAACTCCACTTGCTGTGTTTGAAGAAAGGACGAGTACATCACCACCGGTGAAGCATGGAGGGGGAAGCATCGTTCTTTAGGGATGCTTTTCTGCAAAGGGGACGACTGCACCGTATTGAAGGGATGATGGATGGGGCCATGTATCATGAGATCTTGGCCAACAATCTCCTGGGTTTTCCAGCATGAGAACGACCCGAAACACACAGCCAAGGCATCTAAGGAATGGCTCTGTAGGAAACATCTCAAGGTCCTGGAGTGGCCTAGCCAGTCTCGAGTCCTGAATCAAATAGAACATCTTTTGAGAGAGCTGAAAGTTCCCCAGCGGCGGCTCTGAAACCTGGACACTCTGAAGAATATCTGTATGGAGGAATGGGTGAAAATCCCTGCTGCAGTATGTGCAAACCTGGTGAAGAACTACAGAAAGCGTCTGATCTCTGTAATTGCAAAGCAAAGGTTTCTGTACCAAATACTGAGATTTGTTTGTCTGATCTATAAAATACTTATGTCATGCTATAAAATGGAAATTATTTAAAAAACATCAACTGTGATTTTCTGCATTTTTGTTTTAGATTCTGTCCCTCACAGTTAATTTAGACCTCTGCATGCTTTGTAAGTGGAAAAACTTCAAAAATCAGCAGTGTATCAAAAAATTATTCTCCCCATGATAGATAGATAGATAGATAGATAGATAGAGGCATTTTAGTGTAAAACAAGTTATTTTCCATATTTGCTCTTTCTACCACTAGGTGTCCATCTTGGTTTACTTTAAGTCGGTGGAACAGTCCTGTACTGACTGACGGAAAGGGGAGACCCTGACTTCAGTGGACGTTTCCACATCACATGAAACAATCACCCACAGTAGGGCCCTTGATGTGCCCTGATTGCTGTCAAACTGTGTAGATAACATGATTATAACCTAATTGGCTTTGCTTAATAGAAGGGAACATCATAGGGATGTGGTGGACTATTTACAAATCTTGTACTGGCTGAATGCTTTGTTTTAGTTAAATACTTTTTGTGGATTTTTTGAGTAAACTTGCTATGAGTAAAGTGAAAACCTTTGTGTGTTTCAAAGCATTTTGCGTCCAGACAGTTTGTAGACCATTAGCCAAAGGCACAGCAGATGGAGGCTAATTCTGTGTTAAGCAGCACAATGGAGTTTTAAATAGAAATGGCTTAGGTCCATCTCTGCAGAGAAAACTTCTGATGAATCTTTGAAAATCCCGACACTTCATGACCCCATGTGCTTTTGCTCCACTGAGTTAAGGCCAGCGTGGGGAGCTGTTTTCCCTTTGCTTCAACGCTGCTCGCCAGGTTTTTATTTTTTTTTAATTTTTTTTACAGCCACCCCTGCAGAGATGCATTATCTCAGGAGACAGAGCCATCACAGCACGTCCCGGCCCCTTATGCCAATTACCGCTGTCACCCATCTGCTTTGGGCATGCAGTGAAATGTGGGATAGGTTGACCTACTTTCTGACAGCAGTGCGACTGCAGCGCTTCTCTTCTAACTGACAGAGCGCTCTTTCCCTGGGGAGAGGATCAAGGGAAATACACTTTAGTTAGAAATAAGGATTTGTTTTTTTGTCCTGGAATTTTAATTCAAATAGACAAAATCATTATACAATTAGTTTAACATAATTACATTGTTTCCCTGGAGGTGCAATTCCAGCTCTAGTCCCTGAATTCTGCTGCCACTCATAGATAACCTCTTAGCTTCTCAACAATCAATCAAATAAAAATACAATTATTGATTAAGGATCCAAAAACTAAATTCTGTTACATTTATTTCATTTGAAAAGTTTTTTTTTGAGTGAAATGAGCACTTGGTAAACATGGTACACCCTCCACTCATGAGACCCATGTGATAGGACTGAATTACCTAAGATGTACCTCATTTTTTCCATCACTTTCATGAGTGTTTGTGCACATTCGTTTGCTTCATGATTGGAAACTAAAGTGAGTGAGCTGTTTTTTTTTTGTGGTAGAAGGGGTAAAGCAGCGCATGCAAGTGTGCTGTCCAGAGATAGCACTTTGTTGTTTGTTCCACCTGCTGATCAGCTCTGCTCCACCCACGAAGAGGAGGCTGTTTGTGTCCACACAAACAGCAAGCCTCATCCCAGCATCCCATCCATTAATCATCCTGCATACTTCACCTTCCATCAGCAAGTAGTAACAGGAAACATGTTTTATGCAATGTATAACAGCTCTTGAAGAATTTGAAAGATGCGTTTTTTTAAGTGTAAAAACTACCAATGCACTGATACCGTTCTAATGTGCTCGTACTCGTTAAAATTAACCGATAACATGAACTGATACCTAAAATGTGGAGGCTCTGCAATAATTTCACAAAAAATCTATTTTTAACTTAAAATTTTAGTTTTCTGGTCATTTTTATAAAAAGTGTTTTAATCTAAACGAGCTGTTAGACAGCTGCAGTACATCCAGAACGCTGCTGCTCGAGTCCTTAGAAGAACCAGGAAATACGACCATATTAGTCCAGTGCTCCGGTCTCTGCACTGGCTTCCTGTTGCTCAGAGAATAGAATTTAAAACAACTCTGCTTGTGAACAAGTCTTTTCATGGTTTGGCACCAAAGTACATCTCTGACATGTTAGAGACATATGAACCCTCTCGGACCCTGAGAACTTTAGGGAGGGGTGGCCTGGTAGTTCCCAGAGTCAACAATAAAACAAGGTGAGGCTGCATTTCAGTTTCAGGCAGCTAAAATATGGAACAGTCTTCATGAGGATGTGAGACAAGCCTCAACTCTAACAATGTTTAAATCCAGGCTGAAAACAGTTCTATCTTACCCGTGCATATGACAATTGAAATGATTTTATCTGCACTCTTGCGTTTTATTGTAATTATTTTTTTAATTGATGTTTTTTTTTTTCTGTTTATCTATTTTCTTAATTTATGCAACTGTGAAGCACTTTGAATTGCCATGTGTATGAATTGTGCTCTACAAATAAAATTGCCTTGCCTCTAATTCTCAGTATCTGTAAGTACTCAGTTTCAAGTATCAGCATAATATCGGTTCGAAAAAAAGTGGCATCGTTGCACATAAACACTAATGCATCATGATATTTTATGCTTTATGTCTCTGCATACAAAAATCTAAGTAGTGTAGTGTGATGCCAAAATGTAATGATGCATCAAAAATGTTTTGCTCAAAACACAAATACAACATAAGCCAAGACACAAAAAGTCCCACTTTTCCTTAGAACCCTAAACAAGAGTCAAAACAGAAAACATACATCTGGAATAATTTTCTTTTGGCAGAGAAAAGGTTTTGGAATAAACCAAATACTAGTATTCCAGGTAAAGACCATCATACTGGATCTGCCAATACAGTTTAAAGTAGAACTCAACCCTGCAGCATGACAATGACCCAAAATGTAACAATAAATGCATGAAGGGCTGAGTGAAAACTAAGAAATGAAAAGTCCTGGAATGGTGAAGTCAAAGCCCAGGGATCTCATTTATAAAGCTTGCTTACACACAAAACGGGGTCTGAAAACCACGTAAGCAACTTTATACGCAAAGTTTGGGATTTATAGAAAAAAAAAACGTGCTGGAAAAATGTGCGCAACTGTAAGCACACTATGGATCTTGCTTACACACTTTTTGGAAAGGGAGGGCACAGACAGCGCAGCAGGAGGGAGCAGTGTTGGGCAAGTCACAATGAAATTGTAATATATTTCCCATTACTAGTTACAATGTCAAAAATATAATATGTTTGCAGCACATATTACGTTCTTAAAAATGTAACTGAGTTACAGTTCTTTAAGTCACTTTTGGCAAAATATCTTAAATATCTAACACGACTTCTAACCACCGTAACTTATCAATGTATATTTTACACAAGTGTCACACCACAAATACTGTATTTTTAACACTTTTATTCAAATTAAGTCTCAAGTTCTTTTGCATGCCTTATATTAAATGGTAATGTTTGTTAAATCTAATCAATAGAAGGTGCTGGTAGTTTTGAGCAACAGGAAGTGGATGGTGGATCTTGTTCTACTGTATCCAACTTGATTTGGTCTGTTGCATTAGTTCGCCAGAAAAAAAAATTAAAATGCATTTGTAACTTGAGTTACTGAAATTGTAATTACTATAGTAATATATTGTTGTATATTTTGTAAGTAATGCATTACATTACTCAGTTACTGAAAAAAGTAATATATTCCTGTAACTCATTACTTTTGTAATGCACTACTCCCTAGTGCATTACTACTCCCAACACTGGTAGGGATACCAAAATTGTGAATTTAAGCCAAATTTTCAGACTTGTAGAGCGTTGCACACACAAACGAACAAAACTAACACACAAACTTCTTCTCCGTCCCGTCTATAGGACCTGAGAATAAAAAGGAGAATTTGATTAAAAATATGTTGCATTTAAGAATGATCATATCTATGTCTTCAGATTGTATAGAAATTGCATGTATCGGTGCATGTGTGAAGAACAAATATGCCGCACAATGGATGCGCTGGCACTCATTGAAGATTCTTTTTTTATATCAGGCAGCCTGCTGCATCAACGGCGTGTCACCTGCAGCTCTTCAGTTTATTTTTATGACCCCAAATTAATATTTTGCATGGATAATACTTTTTAAAAGTAGTTTTGAAGCTCACCTTTTCACCAGGCTTTAAATAACTTGGAGTGCTTAAATTTATTATGTTCTATTGTAATTTAGTTTTAGTTGTATTAATTTGCTTTGATTCCAGTCTTACTGTCGCTACAAGAGATAATCATAGCCTGTAATTGGAACTTTATATTTAATGTTCTTATTTGTTTCATCTCTTGTGCTCCTGCTTTTATATTTTATTTATTTATATGTTATAATTTTTTACTCTGCTAACACAGTTTGTGGGGCTATATTTTTGTCTATTTGTGTGTAAAGCTCTATATAGATCAACACTGATTGATTGAAACAGTCTCTATGCCTCTGCATGCCTGCAGCTGTCTTTCTTCGCCTCTTGGTTGCCATGGTTACCAGTGAAACTCCCCATATTAGCCGTCTTAAGTGTATGCAGAATATTCAATGGAAATTTTGCATTAACCGTTTATGGTAGAAAGTGGGTGTGTAGGAGGCGGGATATGATCCAGAAACAGCTGAGCACATTTCTACAAAGAGTCTGATTTATAAAGCTGTGAGTACTTAGTTTGATAGATCAGAAACTTACTAGGCATGACAAAAAAAAGTTACTGAGCTTAAGTACGGTTTTAGTAAAGTCTCTACGCAAAGTTTTATAAATGAGACCCCAGATTTTGATCTCATTCAAATTGTTGGGGTGGATGGAAATGGGCTGAAAAATGGAACAAATGTCTAAAATATCCTGAAGAGTGGGCCAGACGTTATTCAGAAAGATGTTAGAGATGATTAGAGAATACAGTTCTGTATACATCTTTTGTTTAATTAGTAACACACAAAAAAAGCTTTGTTGTTGCTATACCACTCATTAATAGTATATACAAAGTTAAGGCCCCTTATTGCAAAGCAGTAATCCTCAAACTGCTCATACAGCAGTTCATAGCACTTAGTCCCACAAATGCAAACATTTGAGTTCAGAATTAGATTCTTTGTCGATTTGACGTAGTTTATGCGGTGAAGCATGGAGCATGGCTCCAGTGTAGCCTTGATGCGCAGCACACTCTCACTGTGATTATTTCTAATTCAGCTATGTGCGCCGCTTACTGATCCAAGTGCAGGAGCTGTGCCAACGTTTCCACAGTCAACCAGAGGATGTTCTTGCCAAAAACTCAACCACAATGATCTTCATGACAGGAGGTGAAGATGCACAGTGCACCGTCAGCTTGGTCAGTGACTAAAGAAGGATGAGTATGTCTTCTCTTTATGCTCAGGCCTTTCAAAGTTTTCTAAAATATAACTGCAGGATTTATCTTTTCGCTCTTAAAAACAAACACACACAGACACACAGTCATATATCCACGCCTTAATGATTCCAGTCATTTCCCAGAATGTAATTCTAAATCTAAGTATTATCACCGCTTGCCCAAGAGGTCTTGCTATGTGTGCCTCACACACAGAGAGAGAGATAGAGAGTAACAAATTGATCCTGGCTCTTAACTCTGGGCTTGTTATTGGTGTTTTTCCTCAGCTATAGTGTTCCTTCAGGAGGAACACTATGTGTTTACACAAGAGCGTGTGAATGTGTGTGTGTGGTTTAGGTCTGCTCCCGGAGAGATATTGGGAGGGGGAGTAAGTGACTCAGCACAATGATTCATTTGTAATTGGGAGCAGCGTTTCGAGAGCATACACACAGACACACACAGATGCGTACGCACACTGTCGTCTTCAGGGTGGCTGACCTTGTCAGAGATGATGGGCCCCGCTGAGTGCGGCAGATCATTAATAACTGCTACCTGCTATTAACGGAGAAGGAGAAAGACAGATAACGGGACAAAGGAGGAAAAACAGCTGTGGTTAGATGCAACATATTGAACATATGAAGCAGAATTCGGTACCGTATTAAGCAGCAGGTCAGATTTTATCTAGTCCTCCTAAAATCTGTCTCAAAAGAATGAAAAGTCCCTGGCCTTTGCTTGATAAAGCCTCTACATCAGCTAATTGATGGCAGAAGTATGCACCTTCTGAAGCAGGAGCAGCTTTGTGAGTCATCACAGAAGTCTAGTCTGCTCTGTCCCTTTTTGTAGATGGCTTCACTCTTGATTCTCCAGTCCAGTCTATTGTCCAGGTGAACTCCGAGGTATTTATACTTCTCAACCACCTCCACTTCTTCTCCCATGATGGAGACAGTCTTTGACTTGTCTCTGTTTCTTCTGACATCTACTATCATCTCCTTTGTTTTGTTTACATTCAAGGTAAGATGAATGTCTCCACACCATGCCACAAAGCTTCTCACCAGCTCTCTGTATTCAGCTTCTTCACCATCTCTGATATACCCGATAATTGCAGAGTCGTCTGAGTATTTCTGCAGATGACAGGTCTCTGTCTTATACTGGAAGTCTGATGTGTACAGAGTGAAAAGGAATGGTGAGAGTACAGTCCCTTGTGGTGCTCCTGTGCTACTGACCAGCTGGTTTGACATACAATCCTTCAGTCTCACAAACTGTCGTCTGTTTGTCAGGTAGTCATTGATCCAGCTGATTGTTGAGGCCTCCACTTGTGTTTTCAGGAGTTTCTGACAAAATAAATCAGGCTGAATTGTGTTAAATGCACTGGAGAAATCAAAGAACATGATTCTCAAAGTGCTGCCTGCTTTGTCCAGATGACAGCAGGTTGGTTGAAGCAGGTTGATGATGGCATCTTCAACACCAACACCATGGCGATAAGCAAACTGCAGGGGGTCCTGATAGGTTCTAGTTTGCTTACTCAGGTGGGGCAACAGGACTCTCTCCAGGACCTTCATGATGTGGGATGTCAGGGCAACAGGTCTGTAGTCATTGATGACTGATGGGTGAGTCTTCTTTGGTACTGGAACAAGGCAGGATGTCTTCCACAACACTGGAACCTTCTCTTGGTTCAGGCTAAGGTTGAATAGGTGTTGCAGAATCCCACAGAGCTGCTCTGTACAGGTCTTCAGGACTCTGGGGCTGACACCATCTGGACCTGCAGCCTTGTTCCGGTTCAGTTTTTCCAACTGCCTCTTCACCTGACTTTTAGAAAAAGATAGGTGGGAAGGTGAGGTAAAGGGGGTAACGGAATCTCCTGACTGAAAGTTGTGGAAGAAGAAGAGTTCATGACTGAGGTGGAAGATAAAACATCTGAGGTGTGACAGGACAGGTGTGGGTCAGAGGAGAGTCAGATGTCTCTCTGGATGGAAACAGGAGACGAGGATGCTGAGCTTGTTCCTGAACGGAACCTATTGAAGAATGTGTTCAATTCATTGGCACTATCCACACTTCCATCTATCAAGTCCTTCCTGTGCTTAAAGCCTGTGATCTTTTTCATTCCAGACCAGACATCTCTTATATTGTTCCTCTGTAGTTTGTTCTCCAGCTTCTTCCTGTAAGCCTCCTTGCTGTCTCTGATCTTGACTTTTAGTTGCTTCTGTATACTTCTTAATAACTCCCTATCTCCCTCCCTGAAGGCTCTTTTTTTCTTGTTCAGCAGTTCCTTCAGCTCACTGGTGATCCATGGTTTGTTATTAGGGAAGCATGTCATTGTTCTGGAGGGGAAAATGTTGTCCACACAGAAGTTTATGTATTCAGTCACACACCCAGTCATGGCATTTATGTCATCTCCATTTGGATGGCAAAGAGTCATCCAGTCCGTGGACTCAAAGCAACCCTGCAGGGCTTCTTCAGCTTCATTTGACCATTTTTTAACAGTTCTCTTTGTCAGAGTTTGCCTTTGCACAAGTGGTTTATATTCTGAGCAGAGAAAGACAAGATTGTGATCTGATTGTCCTAGCGGAGGTCTTGGTTTGGACATATAAGCATCCTTTACATTTGCATAAAACAAATCCAAGGTCTTGTTTTCTCTTGTGGAGCATCTGACAAACTGTGGAAATGTTGGAAGTGTAGAAGAGAGCGAGGCATGATTAAAATCACCAGATATTGCCACAAATGCATTGGGGTGCTGGGTCTGTAGCTTAGCAACAACAGAACTGATGACATCCCATGCATGGTCGGCAATGGCTGAAGGTGGAATATAAACATCTGCCAAAATGACACTGGTGAACTCTCTTGGTAAATAATATGGACGTAGATTAACTACCAAGAGTTCAATATCTGGGCTGCAGAGACTAACCTTCACAGTAAGATGTCCTGGATGACACCATCTATTGTTGACAAGCACTGCTACTCCCCCTCCTTTTCTTTTTCCACTTATCTTCAGATCTCTGTCTGCTCGTACAGTCAGAAAGCCAATCAGAGGGATGTTGGAGTCGGGGATATGATCCTGTAGCCACGTCTCAGTGAAGCACATAACACTGCATTGACAATACTCAGGCTGAGACCTTTTCAGGGCTTGGAGTTTCTCCATTTTGTTAGCTAGAGATCTCACGTTTCCCATTATGATTAATGGAAGAGATGGTTTGAATTTCCTCTTTCTCCGTCTCCTTTTCAATCCTGCTCTGCACCCACGCGTCTTCCTTTTCAACTCTTCAGGGATTTGTGGCTTCAGTTGAAGTATAATTTCAGTTTTTGCCATGTTAATCAGCTGCTCCCTGCTGTAAACCACCTTGTTGCCATGGTTATGCATCATAACAAATGAGCAAAAGTGAAAAATCAAAAGCAAAAATCCTTCCAACTTCACAGGAAAAAAACCCGCAAAGCAAACAGGTCGAAAAAGTGCAATCCTTCCTCAAGAAAAAGGGGGAAGCAATGTCCAAAAAACAAAACAAAAACAAAACTCAATGTGTAGCTAACAAAGCGACTCCAACATGCAGCCACCCAGAGCAGCGCAATTCTAGAAATGGATAAATATTTAATATCAATATTTAATAAATAATAATGAGCAATGATCAAAAATTTGTATTTTTTCATGTCGTGTTTTGGTACAGGGGAGGATATTGTACTGTGCTGGAAAGAAAAATGATGCTACAAAGATTCCTGAAGAAGTTTTAATTATGTGTGTCACATTCAACAACAAAAAGTACTTTTCACAATTGATTTACAGCCAACAGCTTTGGTGTTTAAAGCTGAATATGAAGTCTACCATTGTAATAATTCAACCATAAAAAAGGAATATTGAAGTATGTTATTTTGAAAGACCAAAAGAAAAACTGTTTAAGATTTTTCTATTCAAATGTTATGTTTTTATGCACTGTTACACTGTATTAACTTTATCTTGAAAAGCTAACTTTTTCCAAGCGATAACCAATAAGAATGTAAAAAAAGTATTTTAAAAACATCTTCTACACCTGGTGAGTTTCGACTCAAAACGATTAGATTTTATGGTGTGTCTCAGGGATTTCCATTGTCAGGGTAACTCAAAACACCACCTGTAATAATTGCACATATCCCTTTGACACATGTCGGTAGCAACTGCTTCCCACCCGTAAGGAGAATCTCATGTACACAACAATATTGTCAATGAATTTGAGAGATAAAAAGAAAAGTAAGTATTTATAGGACTGCAATACGCTCTATTTTTTTGTCCTTCATTGTATTTAAATTTGTTGTACTCACTGCAAGTAAAGGGCCAAACCCAACTTCTAAAAAAATAAATAAAACAGCCCTACACTATAATTCCCCTCAGCAAAAAAGTTTACTTTGAAAGGGGAAATTTTATGCCTCTTTTAAACAAGTAATGATAGATCCAAAAATGCTCAAAATTAAATAAATAAATAAAACCCTATAATATGAATCTTTGCATTAATGAATATCAGACAAATATTGTATGTTACAATTAAATTATAAAAAAGTAAATTTAACTAAAATTTTCAGCTCATTATTATGAAATATTTAAAAATGCATTCATTGATATATATATATACATATATTATAAAGGATTTTAAAATAGATTTTTCAGTAATTTTAATTTAATCTCATTTGCTTTTGTTGCAAAATGTATGATTTTTAAGGAATTTATTTTATATAATGGTGCAGAAACAAAGGAAACATTTCTCTAATTCAGCCGATCACAAGACTAAATTACTCTCTGAACTAACTGTTTCCTGGTCCATGGACAATGCTTCAGCGCCAGGAAAGCCTGCTGGAGGAAAGCAGGTGACAGTCATGCCTTAAAACCTCAGAAATTTTTCGATGTCCAGTCAGCTCTCTGGGAGCAACATGCATTGAATACAGTGTCTGGATATCTTTTATTTACCTGGACTCCATGCATAAAGTTGAAAGTATCTGTGCACTGTGGTCAGAGTTGTGAATACTAATCTGTAAGCATGAAGGACAGCCTTCTGATTTTTTGTCCCTGTTCTACAAAAAATTTTCAAATAAGGAAAAAAATTCTGCTAATGCAACCCCTGCCACTGAGGTACTTGGCTTTGAGACTGGTGAGGAAACAGCCCAGAACTACACGGGTGGAATTGGACAGAGGTGTCAAAAGTATTCACATTCAAAAAACTCAAGCAGAAGTAAAGATACTAGGGTTTAAAAATACATCTGTAGAAGTTGATATATCAAGTCAAGTTTTTTACACAAGTAAAAGTAAAAAAGTACTGGATTCAAAACTACTTAAAGCATAACATTAAAAGTGATATGAGTTTTTGTTTTTTGTTTAAAGTCGTTAGAAAACTAAAGCTTAAGCTGCAACACAGCACTACCACACCTCCTAAAGACACTTTTACTAAAGGCCATATTGGCATAGGTATCCTATTTCAGCTGTATATATCCATTAAAATTAATGCATTTTAGTGCAATACAAATACATTAAAGAACTATATATGGACTGCTGAGCATTAATACGTGTTTCATAGAGTGGAAGATATGATGGCTAGTTGACTATTTTTAATCTCTGAGTCTCATTGGTGTTTTTGAACATGGCAACATACGTCTGCTTCATCCTGCTGGACTGTGAAGTGATTTATATATAGGTCAGCTACACTAAATAAATCAGCATTTTTAAGTCATCAGGTGTGTCCTACCCACAGAGTTTATTTTTAAAATATTTTTTAGTGTTAATTCTGACAAAATACTTTTTGTGTGGTAGCTAACTTTTGAGTTACAAAGATACATATATGGGAGCCATTTAAAGGTGAAGAGTTAAGTGTGCTTTGAATGCTTTGTTATGTAGGCCTAATACACTTCTTTGAACTTATAATGGCTGGCTTCTATGAATATGCACGCAGGCCTACATCTAAAAGGAGGGTTATGTTATTCTGCATAATGTGCAAAACTAGTACTGCTGGACAAAGCTTATCCAGACGAAGACGACAACAAAAAAAAGTTTTAAGGCCTGTCTGTAAACCAGCTATTTCATTTTTGGCCTGTAGGTGTCACTCTTGCTCCTTGTCCCTTCTGAACACCACCACCCGCTACCTCAATACAAGCACGCGCACACTCTCGCGCTTCAACCCCGGATGGATGACTTCACCGCTCTTCCTGGGTTTCCTTTATGATCCCGGGATCTCCCACATCCCTCGCCAGACATCAGCCAGCAGCACAACTGAACGCAGCTCCCTCTCCGTCTTCTCTCTGCCTCGCTCTCTCTCCCCCCTCTCTCTGTCTCTCTCCTTAACGCACTAACACTTCCTCTGGCTGCAGCTGCTCTGCATACAGAGACCTCAGCGCACCGACTTCCACTCTCAGAGAGAAAGCGGCTGCAACTTGTGCGAGAAGGGATCTAAATTTGCCGTGGAAGGAAGACTGCTTTGTGTTGCTTTTTTTTCCACGCTTATTGTCTACAAGGATCGCTCTTCTATACGTGCCACAATGTCCGAGGTGCTGCCATACAACGAGGGCAAAATGAGCGGCTATGGAGCGGACAGTGAGGTCAACCAGATGTCCTTTAGCTGCGGACTACAGGACACAAGCGCCTTCTTCGCTGCGTCGCAGGCGAAAAGACCCCCAAAGCTGGGACAGATTGGCAGAGCCAAACACGGTAATGGATGCTTCATATCATACGCTTATTGTAAACTGAGAGAAAATGCAAAATTGCCCCCCAAAAAAAAAAATTTTTGAGCAAAAGTGTTGCGGCGTTTGGAATATTCCAGCAACCTTAAACAGTACGCAACTGTATTATAAGTGACATTTTGTTTACATTCATAGACAGGAGATTATCTCCGTGCAGGCAGGGACACACCCTATATGCACTCTTTATTAAACAGTAGGGATAAAAGGCTGGCTGCGTGCCTTTATATGCCATCATTTACTTTGGGCATTTCGTGCGCTAATATACATGGATAAGGGGAAACGATGTACTGTGTTATTGTCATAATCTTATTTTGAGTCTGAGCTCCTTTAATCTAAACCTCTCCATCCATTTTTTCTCTCTCTCTCCTGTCATCCACAGTGGTCATCGAGGACGACCGAATAGATGAGGTCCTGAAGGGGATGACGGACAAGTCCTCACCTGGCGTTTAAAGCGTCTCAGATGGCCTTGCAGACTTTTTTAATTTTCGATCACCCGATTTGAAGCAGTTGTCGGCTGTGCATGTTCGAGGATTTCAGGAGAGAGAGAGAAGAAAAAAACCCACGGGCAGCTCTGAGCGAGGACGGGGATGATGAAAGAAAGAGAAGTGGGTGGGGGGGATGAAGGGGAATGGACAAGGCTTTGAGGGGAGGAAAAGGAACGAAGAGGTGAAGAAAGACTGGTGGACTCTTGAAGAGGGGGATAGGGGGGATAAAGACCAAGATTTATTGTGGGATTGCTGGCAATTCTTCAAAAAGAATCCCGATTTTAACTACAGGATGTTGAGATGGCTGCTGTGTATCTCAAACCTCTGCTGACTTAAAATGATGGATGAACTTGTCATTTTCCTTCACGATCATCTCTTTCTGTTTCTTTTCTAGAAATATATTGGAGAGGGGGGTGAAAAAAACGCGCTGTAAACAACAAAACACTGCAACTATAGAGGGCGAAGCTAAATCCCAACCCTGTTTCAATAAGTTGTACAGTAGGTAAAGCTATAAGCTCTTAAAACGCCCCCCTCCCCCTTCTTTCCTCAGCCCTTTAGGCTTTGCTTTGTTGATCCAGTCAGCCACGGCGCATTTTAAGGGAGCTGTCCTTTCAGCACTAATGCATCCCCTGTTGCTGCTAATGCTTTTACAAGAAAAGGAAAAAAAGAACAGATAAACCAAACTTTATTAAGTAAAGGAGACTCATTATGTATAAAGACATATTATCCGAGGATGGTGCAATGTTGATATCTTCTGTTGTAGAACCCAGAAACCCCCCCCCCCCCTTTTCCCTGTTTGTTTCAGCGTCTAAACAGCAGAGAAACAGACCACCATGTTCATTTTGCAGTACCCCTTAGCGGTGAACGGTGCAGGATGGCACCCCCATGTAGCTGATTTAAACCTGCACATATCTTTCTATTTATTTCTTTTCTCATCTTTTTCTTTGTTCGTGTTGCGTTTCTTCGGGTAAATAGAGAGGCCTCCAGAAACGTGGTAATTCCAGGAAATGATTTAAATATTATTTATGAAGCTGTTTGAACATGTAATTTTGCAATTCTCAGTAGAATTAGCTGCCCCCCCCCCTTCATCTATTTTGCATGAACTGTTCCATTCAGGTGCCAACGCAGGTGCCACCACTTGTAACCCTGGCACGCTTCTTTTTAACAACAAAAAAAAAGTCATATTTGTATTTTTATATCTAAATATTTGTTATTTGAATTATATGCTAGTCTCTTGTCTTACGATTCATCAACAACAATATTTGTACTTCAGAGAGGGTTTGATTAGTTGGACTGGGCCTCACACTGGTTCATCTCAGAGTTTAGTGGACCGGTGTTGTCCTATATCAAAGGTCAGGCATTTTTTTAAAGACTTACTGAATGTGTCTGGGTTTTTTGCACACATCAATGTTAAACTATTATTAAGAAATCGTATACTGTGAGTTCAGCTTTGTTGATGAATTTGTTAGAAAAATATGGCAGTTTTAGAGTATATTGCACTGTTTACGAGTATCCTCAAATAACGCATTGTTATTTGACCAATTTTGAACATGACAAGTTATTTTTGTTTGTTTGGTTTGGCTTATTTATTTAATTTTGTACCATACTTTTCAACAAATTGTTGGTTGTGCATGAAACCTTAATATTTTCAAATATTAAAAAGAAACATCGTTTTATGAAGCAAAAAAGCAACAAAAATGTCATGACATTCTAAGAATGAGTCATTGTATATTATGATGCCATTTTCACTGTATTTGGTGAATTAATAAATGGTGACAGAAAATGTTAATGCGATTCCTAGATGTGGCTTTTGTTCCGGGACATTCAGTGACAAACAATGAGCCAGCACTTTGGAGAGCTGGACTTGTTCTGTGAGTGAAACTGAAGGCGAATAATAAAAGGTCGCATCATCTTAACCACATTAACCATCGCAGGCAGATCTGACATCCTCCAAGCAGACAGAGATTGCATCGTTGCAGGTTTGGGGCCTCTGCAGCTTCTAGAAGGATTAGCTATGGTCCTAATGACAGCAAATACTGATCCTTAATTAAAGAGACTGAATGAATCAGTGATCCAGGTGTTGAGCTGTTAAACAGCTCTGTGCTGGGCTACACAAGTGAATTCATTAAATCACAAATCCCTAAGGAGCCCCAGCTAGCTCACTCACGGGCATGTGGATGCTCACATATCCATTGCAACAAAACAAGGTAAAGGCACCTGCCAGGATCCCAAAATCAATGTTTCAAACATTCTGTCATTTATTACAGGGATTTAATTGATACAGCCATTTGACCGTTTGAAATATAGCAATAAATGGAACACAAAACTGATTCATTTGGATCAAGTTTGTCAACATATGACTGAATGATGTGGCAGGAAATGTTCACCACACTTTGCTGGTTCTGACTCACATTATTTGAGCTCCTGCACACCCATGTCCTCTGTTGATTTTGGATATATCCTGGCTGAGGCTGAGAATCGCTACCTTTTCACCATAAAGGGTCTATGAACATGTCAGCCTGATCTTTAGCGTATTTTCTTTGGGGATTTTATGGCAAAGAATAATGCAAGGTGTGGAAAAAATGAGAGCTGAAAGGAAATGGATACATGATTCTTAATTTGTTTGCGAATACATTTTTGAAAACATTAGTGTATATTCTACCCTCTTTACCCAACCTTCTGGAGGAGGTGCAAAGATCGACAGCTCAGGTGAGAGAATTTGTTGTCCATTTATTGCTGTGGTAAAAAAGACAGTCTTTGTGTAAAAAAAAAGACAAAAAGAAGCCAAATTTGCAGGGGCAGCTCTCCTCAAGCAATGCAGAAAACACAGCAAACAAGTGGAAGAAGGTGCACCAGGCAGGTGAGACTAAAAGTCCACCTTTTTGGTTTATTTGCATACTGATCTATGTGATTGAAAAGTAGCACAACACATCATTCTGAACCATACATGCAGTATGTTGATGTGCCAAGTTGTGGGGATGTTTTTCCCCAGCGGGGACAAGTCAGATTTGAATACAAGACAATACAGGAAGAAGGCCGCACAATAATCAAACCTGAAGGGGAGAGTTAATTGGTTTAAATCAAATCATGTTAATGTGTTGGAGTGGCTCTGTCAATGCCCGGACTTAAATCTAATAGCAAAATCTGTAACGACCCTTGAAAGCAGATGTGCGCAGACAATCTCCATTCAATCTGACTGAGTTTGAGTAATTTATTAAAGAAAGGAATCTCCAAAGAATGTCCGTGTCTAGATCAGCAAGGCTGGTAAATACTTCAAAAGGTGTGCAGCTGTAAAGTGAATCTACAATACAAATGCATGTCACACTTTCAAATTACTTCCAAGTAACTAGAAAAAGCTTGTAATCTTTTCCTTCCACTCTCTAATTAAGCATCAATTCATCCTGTTGTGTCACCCAAATCAAGTATATCAAAGTTTGTGGGGGTAATGTGACAAATTAAGATAATTTTGCAAGCTACTATAGCTGTAAATATCTGGGAGTATAAAAATATACTATGTGTACTACACTACAGTATTTGATAGCAGCATCAAGCAAGAAATTAGGTCAGCTAATAGCACCTCTCCCCTACCTGTAGCTCGCAAACATGACGGAAAACCAGTCAATAGCAATATGTCTTTCCCCGCAACCGCACCTGAATGTTCTTGGAAACCGGCTGGTTAGATGACCCTTTATTGGTTTAAAGCGGCATCTACAGTACCAGGACACATCTATAAACACCTGCACGCACTGACAACAACACATGCACACTTATCTGTATGCTGTTCCCAACTGCACTTTGAAGGACATAAACAAAGCATCACCAGTGTAACCCTTCCACATTGCCATCAGCAGGCTTATCGACTTCTCCGATAACACCAGCACTGCGCTGAATGAACAAATAGTGCTATTGATCATGTTGTTGTGGATGCGGTGGATGAACTGCTTGTATGCGTGTGTCTGTTTGGTGCCGTGAACAATTACACTTTAACAGCAATGGAGAGCCGCCGTAGACCGGAACCGGACTGACATATTTGGGCAGATATTGGATTGTTCTGGCTCATCCTCAAGCTGCTCTTCCTGTCATGTGAGTGTTTGTTTACAAACGACTTTTACTGCTATTTATATTGGTTCACAAACATTTCTACATATCAGTCAGTCTCCAACCCATAAGGAACCAATAGATCCACAGACCGATTTGAATAAAATCTATTCAAGTTGGGGAAAAGGATTGATTCTCTATCTCGACTTTCAGTAGTTTCAAGATAATCTAATGATAATGTATGCCATTATTAAAACATATTAAGGCTTTATAAAGATTTAGGCATTAGTGCACATGTTGCAATTCCTGGTTCTTGCTTAACTAAAGGAGTTTGTGTAAATCTTAAAATAACCATAGCGAACTCTATAGATCAAAACACGGATCTATTACTTTAAGTATGTCCCAGTATTTACATCGCAACTAACATATAAGAATTTAAGATAAAAAATGTTGAAACAGATGCAGACTCATTAAAGGCTTTCCCTTATTTGGTCAATCTTTCTTGTCTGTTTTTGAGGATCAACAATGTTTTTGTTTTTTTAAGAAACGAATAAATAAAAGATCTGCCTTCCTTTTTGTTCATTTAAATAATTTTTGATAAAGAAAATAAAAACTTACAGATTCTTTTAAACGCTGATGAATGACCAGAGTCTGACAGGTTGTCTGGGTGAGCGGATCATGTTGGAGTCAACAGAAACATGCTGTGTTTTATTAGGATTGGAATAAAAGATTTTCTCAAAATGGCTGTAAATAAATGATGCTGAACTAGTGAGTCTAGAGCCTGCAGTACCCTCTGTGCTTCATCAAAATGATAGAGGAATAAAAAATGTCTTAAACATAAAGGCAATACAGCTTTAAATCAGTTCATCTTTTAGATTTAAGGGTTGTATGTGGAACATTTTCATAAAAAGCTACATTTAAAAAATGACATCCACAGGGCTTTTAGAGGGTTGCAGAATGAAAGTACAAGTTCTTAAAAATATATATTTGAATTAAAATATGATAAAATGTAGCCTACATTTAAATCGGGCACAACAATTACGTTGTGTTTACATCTACCAGCCATTCGTGACCGCGGGATGTGGGTTGACAAATTTGGTCTCTATTGCCCCTGTTTCACTAGGGCCGGTACGGTACGGAATGGGTTAGTTTGGAATGGTTCCGGCGTGTTTCCATCACCTGTGTCCGTTCCGAGCTCACCCCAGCCGACCGCTTTTTTTGGACTACCTCTGCCTTGGTCCGAATTGTTCAGAAGCGACCCAACACGCCCACCTATGGACTGATTGGTCCAGTAATGTGATATCCCTCTCACTCCTACCTAGCAGCGGTAGCTGCTGATTGGTCTGGAGTTGTTTGTTTCAAGCAATGTCTTAGAATGTAATAACAGTAACAGCACCAAGATCAGAAATGTTTTCCATAAAATTGGAAATATTCAAAGTGTTCGAGAAGGTTTTATTTTTATTTTCTTTAAGTAGCTCCATAAAAATAGAAATAAAAAAACTGAGTGCGTTTTATAGTGTTTAGTGTTGGGAAGGTTGTGGTTTTGATGAAGCTGAAGCTGAGGGGAGAATCTACATTGATACAGGCTACAGCTTTGCTTGTAGCAGAAGAGGAAATGGCTTGATATGGGCGGCAGCTTCGGCATCAAGGGCATCGTTAAACTGTCTGGTGGTAGATTTTTATCAGGTCGCCAAGAGGAATGGAGCCGCAATCGGGGCTGTTATCACCTTCCACATGTGGGTTAGAGCAGCGAAGTTTAACAGAGACATCACCATCAGCCTGCAGTGAGTGGAGGAAGAAGGCTGGTAGCCGGTGGTAGCAGCAGAGAAGGAGGAGGTCTCTGCGGTGATCAGAGAGCTGGATCAACACTGGCGCTGTTATCTGCTTCCACAAGCAGGTTGGAGCAGGTTTCCGTCAGGTAGCGGTAGCAGGAAAAGTCTGTTAGTGATAGGTAGCCAGCAGCAAGCCCGCAGTGTCAGGGAGGGAGAAGCCGGTAAAGCAGCACAGAGGCAGGATGTCTCCGCAGTGATCAGAGAGCTGGATCAGTTGCAAGGCTGCAGATTTGGAGTCTCCACAGACTGGATGATTGCTGATTAGACCAGTACTGGCATGAATTAGACCAGTACTGGCATGAAAAATATTCCACATACAACCCTTAAGAACACTGATCAGGAGATGAAAGCATGAACGAATCAATGACTGCTTTTTGCTGGAGTTTTTGTTAAGCTAAGTCCGCCCATTTCCTCATCCACTACCGTTCTTCTGAGATGGTAATGGTACACAAACTACCTGTTCTAGACCGTACCCTTCCATTCTGGTCTAGAGCGACGCTAGTGGATAAGGGGCATAAGATCTAACTATGTGTTCGGCACAGCTCGGCTCACCCTGGGAAGAATGGTGGAGTCAGGAAGTCAAGCAGCTGCCCACATAAAACATTTCCACGGCATCAAACGCACGTGGAACCTGGATTGGTAAGCTAACTCACTAGCTAACTTGGCTGACGTTAGCTTTCAGTTTAACTCTTCTAAAATAGATTAATCAATGGACACAGTTCAGGTTGGTCACTGGGCGCATTGGCAGCGAACCAAGCAAGCCAATAGCTGGAATAATGCTTTTATTGTTGTAACTACAACCTAGATAAACTAGATGTCGCTATAATGCTCAAGTTCCATGTCCAACCTTTAAAACACTATCTGCAAATACTTTTTACAACAGGTCACTAAATACACAAATCAGTAGACATTCACAGAGAAATCAACTGGTTGAACTGTTCAAGTTAAAACTGTATAGATTTTTCACTTGGATGGCTATTATTGGCTGATCAGAGCCTAAAAATCTAATATTTTATGCGTGCCAAGTAAATGTACTTCACATAAACATTACCCTGTCAGTGCTTCAGTTTTAGGTCTTTAAAAATAATGTGGCAAAATAAGTGCAAAAATTAATTTCTAGAAAAATAAACTGTATATTCAACAGACTATAGTTCTTACGGGGAAATTATTATTATCGTTGGTTTAGGCTTTTAAAAAATAATAAGCCATAAATTCTTCCATTGATAAAAGGGAACCCTTTTGTGTCTTTAAATTTTAAGTATAAGCTTTATTCATTTCAAGAACACCTATCTACTGTCTGGAGAAGTCTAGCCAGAAGTTGTCTTAATGGAAGAGTTGCAGCCAACAAGCCATACCTTGATGTAGAAACAAGACCAAGCAACCTGAGTTTCAAAACATAGGAACTGGGATGCAGAAAAATGGCAACAGGTGCTCTGGATTGATGAGTCAAAATGTATAATATTTGGTTGTAGGAAAAGGCAGTTTGTTCGTCTATGGGCTGGACAGTGGTACAATAATGTTTGCAGGCAACAGTGAAGCATGGTGGAAGTTCCTCAAACATTTGGGGCTGCATTTCTGCGAATGGAGTTGGAGATTTGGTCAGGATGATGGTATGGAACCCACAGATAGATATCTCTTTTGTTCAGGGGCGACTGTGGCTCAGTGGTAGAGTAGTTGGCTTGCAATCAGGGGGTCGTAGGTTCTCCAGTCACATGTCGGGCAAGGCACTTAACCCCAAAAAATTCTACATCGTCCTACCGAGCCATGTTGGCTATCGGTGTATGAATGTGAATGGGTGAATGTGGCTTCAATGTAAAGCGCTTTGAGTGGTCAGTAGGACTAGAAAAGCGCTATATAAGTTCAGTCCATTTACCATTCATTCACTGCATTTTGTTTAAAGATGAAAATGAATGATCAACAGTTTTGGAAAGTATTCTTAGTTTAAAGCATTTTTAATGCCTGCCTAAAACCTTTGTTCGGTACTGTATGTAAGGTCAGGGAAAGTACTTTTAAAAACCCAGTCTTAACTGTGTGCTTTCATTCCTACTCATATTTTTTAACAATGCTGCGGTAAAAATCTAATCAGATTTTTGGAAGACAATAAAATGGCAACAAATGCCTGTGAAAATTTCCCTAAAGAACAGCTGATTACTGCTGCAGGGAGCTGAACGTTCAAAGGGATGCAAAAGAGCTGTCGCAACTTGGTTCAAGCACAAATTGAGCCGAATGAGCTCTTGGCATATTAATAAAAGCATAAGGTTGACCTTTCGAGTCACATGATCTGCTACATAACACCCATAAAACAAATCACTGAGGGCAAAACAATGCTCCCAGAGAACAGGGTTGCTGTGGTGCTTGAGAAGAGCAGCGATTGAAAAAGTTAAATAGAGAGAGAGAGCAGCAGCGATTGAAAAAGTTAAATAGAGAGAGAGAGAAGCACTGAGCATGCAACAGATTACTGCCGTGGGCAACAGAGCATGGAGGACAATTAGCATTGGGGAGAAACAGGAAAAGTCTGAGTTCTGTTTTCTCATCTATAGAAAAAAGCATGATTTAAAAAAAAGGTAACGACTCGAGATCAGGTGAGAGAAAAATGAACGAACATCTGAAAGCCAGGATATGTATTTAAACAATGGCAAGTCTCTCCAGCAAGAGGCTCGTGCGTTGCTCTGTGGTTATATAACCTAAGTCCAGGCAAGTGAAATCTCACAGCAGGGTCTCTGCCACTGCACATCAGTCAGTCCCTCTGAGGCAGCTGGAAACCCAATGTAAACCACTTCTCATCTTTAATACTTTCATATAAGCACAGAACACAAGCTGAGATAAGATGAAGCTAAAAGAAAGTGTCAGCGCTCAGAGGTGTTCAAACGGGAGTAGAAAACCTTTCCTCGTGTGCAGACATATCCAGCCTCCCTCAATCTACAGGGTAATGAATCCATCAAATGTTTTTACATCCTATTGCAGCAGCGCTGTTGAAGCCTCGCTAGTCGATATAAAAGCTGTGGCCATTTTGGATTTACATAAACAGCACCCTCCCTATTGTCCTGGTCAGGCAGATTCTACATGGTTTCTGAACCATCCCGCTAAGGTAGCCAGGCCATTACACTCTCTTTGTCACCATGGAAGCCAGTTGGTAGCCAGACAACTTTCCAACATGCTGTAAACACAGCTGAGTGAGTGTGTACATATTATCAGAGGAGAAGTTAAAAAGAGATTGAATTCCGGCAACATTTGTTGGTACCCCTAGGAAAGGTGTCTTAGAAGCCTTAAAACAAATGCTTATTTCATTGCAGTGCAAAATGTCACACTAGATTTAGAAACATTGAGTAAAATAGAGTAGAAAGATAATCCCAATCATTTGTTTAGAATTGTTTTACCAAAACCACCAAAATTATTAGTAATCCCTGACAGCCCCCTTTAAATGAAAGTAACTAAAGAATTTATTTTACATCCACTGTATACATTACCTTTTTAAATAGCAAGTATTTGAAAACTTCTCCTTTGTAATCCAAAAATGTATGTTTCCTATAACAAATACAATCTAAGTCCTGTGTGCTTCTATTAGACCAAACCGATGTGGAGCTTGTCTGAAGCCTGCACACTTGTTGGGTATTTGGAATAAAACAATGAATAACTACCATGTCATCACCGTCAATGCCGTAAGAGTGCACTGGCATCATGGACTCTCTTTAAAATTGGGATTCAGTGCGACTATCATAACATGCGAACAAATCAAAACAAGTATGGTTAAAATCAACCCTTTAAATTCTGCAGAAAAAAATGCCCTTTTCTAAGAACTATAGAGTAATATTAGGGCATTGCAATAAAACCTACACTTCTCAAAAACATTTTAGATATCTTTACTGGCAATACCAATAGAAATGAACAATACTAATTGTACATCTTTTTTTTGTGCAACCACTACCCCCCAAAAATAAACATTTAGAAATCATTATTTTTTTTATTTCTTTACATAAGATCAACAGTTAAGTTGGGAACAATTTGAACATAAAAGTCAACACAGGACTCTATGCACAACTGCAAACGCTTTGTTCGTTTACCTGAACAGTCACTGTCAACAGTTTTTAAGTCCAAAAACACATTCTCTGCTGGTAATGGCCGGTCAAACGGAAACAGTACTGCTAGCAATGCAATATTAGAAATTAGGCAACAGGTTTAGTTTAAAAAGGGCTTTTTGGCTCATAAGGCATTTAGTTTGCACTCCTCAGTGGAAAAAGAGATTTGGATCTTACTGACAGCATCATGATCTGTTGATTAGAAGTCCCATCTAAAGTTACATAAAAAAACAAAGAAAGCTATGTCTGGATGACAGTATGTTACATAATTTCAAATATTAATATTGTTAGCCAGTTAAATATGTGGAATTGTTCTTTGCTTGGGAAGATGCCAACTAATTAAAGCAGACCATACAGTGAGATCATTCTCTTAAACAGAGCTAAAGCTGACCAAACTATGATGATACTCCCAACAGCAAACTGTAGGAAGAAAGAAGAGCCTTCAGAAAAATCACATTTTTTCCCGAGGTCTTAAAAATAGGCGTTAATTAGATCTCAGTGGAGAATTAAAAATAAATGATTTCTACTTTATTAATGTGATCCCCTTCCCTCCAGTCAGAAGTCCTCCTCCCTGTCTGCACGCATGGCTGTGTGTGCTGTTAGTGGGCTATATTTAAGCAGCTGAGAGCACATGACCCGACACCCGGTATCATGTGTCTTGAACAAATAACATGAAGGGTGAGCAGTTTCTTGTAGGTGCATGTGCATAAAATGCTGTTTGACAGCAGTGTGAAACGTGGCGCGAAGTTCCTTTAAGCTTTTGCGTAAAATATAAGGCAAACAAGAGCCACAGATGAGGAGGACACTGACAGACATACTGACGAAGTTTAACAGCCTCTTAACATACAGAATGGTGCAGCTCTCGTGTGTTGGATTAAGACATGATGGTTTGTTTGGCAAACTGTTTAAAATTGACAAACTTAACTTGCACTGCAGAACCACAAACTCCTGAAAAATCCTTTTAAAACATCGAGGCAGAACATTATACCTGAATGGAAACATGCAGGGATTTTTTTATGATTAGGAAAGGAGAACTAAAGATATTAGCAGAGCAAGACCAAAAACCTCTGACACATAAGAGAGGGGAACCACAATTCGTCATAAATAACTGGGTCTTTGCCACCACTGCTGGATGGCATTTTTTTCTAGTAGTTTCTAGTATTTTTAACACTTGAGAGTAATCATGATTTTTGAATCTTTTCTACATCTCAGTTAAAACCTTGAGCCTTAATGTAATTTACTGACATTTTATGTGATGAACCAGTGCAGAGAAGAGCATAACTGTGAAGAAGAAGGAAAAGGATGGATTTCAAGATATTGCTAAATAAACCTGTAAAGAATAGCAACCCTTAGTCAACACTTTGTAGAACCAATTTTTGTTGCAGTTAAAGCTGCAAGTCTTTTAGAGATTTGCACATCTTTTGAACATCTTTGCAAAATAGCGGCAAATCAAGACTCGTAGCCAGATTGGGCAGAGAGCACCTGTGAACAGAGATATCTATACTTACTTGGATTTAGGTCTGGAATTTGACTGGGCTATGTTAATACATTAAACTGCTTGATCTAAACTATTCTATTGCAGCTCTGGCTGTTTGTTAAGGCCTTCATCCTGCTGTCTTTTGCAGCCATGGAAGCTGGTCAGATCTGATCAACGGAAAGATGGAGCTATATACAGATATTCTTGAGAAAACGTTATTCCTCTTAAAGCTGCATGTCTGTCTGGCTCTGGTTTTAGTTTTTACTGACCCTAATCCAAAAACTATGTTTAAGGCATTCATTTGGTTCAACAGATTCTGTTATGTTAGAAAAAAATATTATTAAAAAATTATCATGTTTTACCAATTCTTTTTTTATATCTAACAATATCTAAAAAATATTCCTAAAAAATATCTGAATAAATCTTACAAAAAGCAGGTCTTGATCACAATCACATGAAATTGCAAAGTAAAACATTTCCTTGTACAAATAGGATGTATAAAAGTTCACAAAAGCTAAAACATTAAAACACTAAAAATGTAGCTAAGATTATGTTTGAATATTTTTTTAACACAGAAGATGACGACTCAGTTATTTTTCAAAAGCTTCTGCTTCTCAAGGCTAAGACATCAAATATTCCTGAGATTAATGCCTACACTCCAGTAACTTCATAAGTTAATATTGCACAGGAAGTCATTATTCTCTTCATCTTGAGGGGTGGGACTGCTGGCAGGTTGGGATTTAGGTTCCTCCAGTAGCTTCTGTTCCAGAGCTGCATCTTCTGGGCAGAGCTTCTCTCCTTTGGTCATTACATACACAAAATACTCAAAGCCCTGTCCGTAACTCTCATGTCTGACCGACCAGTTGTACTCGGTGCGGGCGTAGAGGCGTTTCCTGAAGAAGGGCTGGGCGAATGTAAGGGAGATGAAGCGGCCTCCGGGTTTCAAACAGCGACTTATCTAAGAGAAGAACCAAGAAAAGGGAAGGAAGCGAGATTTGTTAATGATATTCGAGCAGCAAGGCAAACTGGCTCAATACCCCATCTAAAAAAATTCAAAAAGAGATGTAAATTAGGTATTTAAAAAAATATATACACCTTAATAAAGTGTGCAGGTTTTAAATTGTAATAAATGTCTTCCAGCTTGCTGAAAGTATAACTATCACATGTTAGAGAGGCCTATTTCTCTTAGCCACTCGTCAAATTAGGAAAGACAAGTAAACATCTTGAATGGTGTTAAATCAGGGTAGCTCAACTTTGAGCTCAAGCTCAAGGTTGGAGAATTGGAGCAGAGACTGGCAGCTTCCATACAGGCCTGGAGTGGCTAATTGTGAGGAGTGGGACATTCCCTGGTGGGCCGGTCTAAAGTTTGGGCTGCCTTGTTTGGTGTTCTGTTTACACAGTCGGCATGCCTAACCCTACACTGGATTGATCCTCTGCTCCCGCTGTTGCTTGGCCAACTCAATGACCAGGTTCTTCCCCTCGTTAAATCCCAAAGCTCACAGTGCACCAGGTGTGCAGCACACAACCTGCTTTCTGAAAAAAGCAGGAAGACAGAAGATGACACGGGTCAGGCAACACGTCTTTCCCTCACTGCTGTGAAAGATATTTTATGTCAAAATGTTTCTCAGGTTAGGTCAAAGCTACTTACCCAAGTAGCTGTGAATGAGGCATTAGAGAAACAATGGGATGTACCATGGAGGCTGTACTAGCTGTGTTGCTTCTGGATTGGTAAGTAATAAATGCTTGTTGCAGGATTATTGTGTTTGTTGGGGCATGATGATGTAATACAGTACTGGGAAAACTGTTTGACAGTTTAGCAACTGATATGCCATTATTTAATATTTGTTGTTTTGGCTAGCAAGCGTGTAAAACCTCAAGTACACCGAGATCTTCAGAGGCCCTCTATAGAGATTTGTTTTTACGACAGTAAAACAATCAGTTAGAATCCTATCACATCCCTGTGCGCCCAGTTAGACGAACGCTCATTGTAAGAGTCTTCTTTAAGAATCCAACTATTAGATTTCGAAAAAGAAAAAATAAAGTGAGCATTTTCTTTCCATGCCATGCAGGTATTCTAATAATAGTGCAAACGTTTAATTTAACTTTTATGTGTAATTCTCTGGTCAGGTTGTTTTGACTGAATACTACTTAACAGATACTATTGAATAGGTATTAACTCATCAGACGATTGCTGGAGATAGGCATTTTGATCCATCACATTAACATTTGATGGATCAAAATAGATTGTGACTGGATTTTTTTTTACCCTGCCGGTCAAAATGACAGACAAAAAAAATGTCTAGTCCAAACTTTAATACACTATATATATTCTTTCTTTTCCTACAAAAATTGTGTGACAATAGTTGCCTTTATTCACAATCATCCCGCGTTCACAACGGTCAGCGCGGGTGCAGATGCATAGACTTGGCATGTAATCTAGCTACCCTACTGCCTGGACGAGGTGACCGGTGTGAATGCAGCATTAGGATGAAAATCTGCAGAGGGAGAAGGGACAAGGACATGCTACCCAAGATAAGGAACTTTTTCCAGGATGGTCAAGGACCCATGACTTCTGCATATGGGCCACTGACTGTAACGCCATACTGCACTTCCCATCACATTTTTAATTTTGGAGCACAATTTAGGAGTCACAAGAACAAAGAGAGATCCTTGAACTGCAAAGCAAAACAAGCTTACAACGTAATGGTAATATATTTGGCATTTTGCCACAGCAAGCCACAATGAGAACATTTGTAACTCAGGCTGCAACATGAACATGAAAATGCAAACAAATGAAGGAAATATACAATTTAAAAGACCACTGAAGTACAGAATGTAGAGCATTTAACAGCTAATACAAATTTCAGCAAATATTTCAAGACCTGTCTGAGAGTGCTTGTACATTTTTGAAATCTATGGAAATTCTGTTCCACTAGGTTGAGATCATAATCATCTATTTGCTGCAGCATCAAAAACCTCTGAGGTAAATTTCAAACATTATTAATTTTCTCATGGTTCTTCAGCACTTTCCAAAATGTGACCTCGGTCAGAATAAATCATTGGTTTGTTGTTCAGTAAGTCTGTGGGAGAAACAAATGCATCCAGATCTGACTCTTCTACCTCATTGTTCCATTGCTTAAAATTAAATCAACAAATTGCGTCCCCTATGTCTGACAAATGTCAAGTAATTCAAAACTCTGACCTCATAGAACAGGTCCAGGTCCAATGTAACTGTCTTAATAAAAGGTACAAACAGGTCATCCTGACGAGACACTTCAACCACTAATCGGTTGCTTAGTCATGTAGACAATTAACTCCCTGTGAGCAGAAAAACATTGCCATGTTTATACAAATGCACAAGCTTCTTGAAGGAACTCCAGAGCTAAAAACAGGACTACAGTATACGAAGACACTCACACATTTGCACACACTTAGAGTTTAAACACTGACAGATACAAAGATTTAGTCAGACTTTGGCAGCAAGTGTCTCCAGAGACATAGTGTGAGTGGGAGTGAGGGGACGCGATATGAAGAACACTAAGCCGTGTGCAACAAAGTTTTTATGTTCTATTAACGTTTTTGTCTCTCATTTACCCTTGCTAATTTCCAAAAAAAAACATTTCAGGATATTATGTAGAGTTGCTCTGTTAAACGTTGACAGAATCACAGGAAACCACCTGTGTGAGAAACCTGTCGGCTGTCATGTTGTTATCTATATAAAGTTCACAAAGTTCATCCCCCTGTTTAGCTGGCATTCATTTAGAGACAGCTGTTCTGACTTCATGATGCTAAGTCTATCATTTCTTTCAGCTAGCAGTCACATCATATTTTAAGATTTGAACCTGTCATCAGCAAATGTGATGAGGAGTTGGTCAAAATTATACAAGCGGTACAGCAGCAGATGGACTACATATACCTGTGGGGGTCAACTGTTGAAGGTGCTAGAGTTGAGGATGTAGCTGACAGCAGTGACAGTGTGTGGCCAGCATGGATAAAAAACAGAATACTCAAGCAGTCCCCCCCCCCCCCAAGCTTTGTGAAGAGTTCCCGGGGAAATTACGATTTTGATCATAGTACTCTAGTACTCTAGTGCCAGGCACTCGATGGAAATATCAGTATAGGCACCAAAGAGCTAGCCAGGAAACCAACACAGCAGTCCAAGGCAGCATCTCCTGTACTCTTTGCAAAGCTAACTGGTTTATTTACAGAGCAGTTCCTACCAACACTTGCTGAAAGGCTAAATGATTAATTGCATATGCAATTAAATCGCAATTTGGTAAAATGCGATTTACTAATAGCAAAGGCTGCGATTTGACTTGATGTAAACATATCTGGTAAAGTCACATGACTTGCCAACAGCTTAAACAGTGCAGGGAGAGAAGGAAACGCTGCACTTTAACCTGTTATAAAATGGCCTAAAGCTTAACAGAATCCAATGCTGCACAATATTTGGTACCAAAGAGGAACAGTACATCAGTTGTGGGAAATTATATCTGCTATGAAAACGTTGACGCTGCGCAACGCCAGGTATTATGCAGAACCCGTCTTGGTATTGTTGCTGCCTCACGGGGTAGGCTACAGTACGAACCTTTATCAACACAATAAGCTAGGATTCAATCTCACACACACATTTAACCTGTACAGTATAAAAAATGTCGAGAAAGTTAAAGCCGCACCGAAAACAGCAGAGTATTTTGCAACAACTGACCTGAGATCAAACCGCTCTGCGGAGCCATACCAGGGTCTGAAAGTGCATTAGATCGATGGAGAATTAAAAATCAGAGCTTGTTGCTTCAAGAATCCTACTTCCCAGATAACCCAACGGAGGAAAACATTGCAGCCGGAGGGAATTACTAGCTGGGATCAAAAGGAAGAAAACCTTGATTGCAGAACGACACCGATGACCATCCAGTGTGATGATTAAAAGTAGATAAAGTTGCTAATATTTGCCTTTGTCTTAAAATAAGTCTATCTTATGGAATAGAATAAATTATGTATAAAAATCTGTTTATAATACAAAATATTTTTGCTTGCATTAATTAAAAAATGCATGACAAAAGCCCCGCAAAAATAATTGCATATTAAATCGCAATATTGAAGAAAAAAAATCGCAATTAGATTATTTTCCAAAATCGTTCAGCCCTAACTCGCTGTGTGGCTGTCACCTATGATGATGTTATCACAAGCTGGTAAAGTTAATGTGATAAGACAATACAATTCATAAAATGGAAAACTTTTTTGAAAATAAGAGATGAATTCTGAATTTAAGTCCTAAACAATCCACACAAAGTGATTTTTCATCTACATTTGTTGTCTCTATTTCTGCAAGTCTCCAGAGCTAAAATAGGGATTGGATCTTTAAAAAAAATAGGAACTTATTTATTAAGCTCTGCTAATAATATTATTACATTTAAATTTGGAAATGGACTTAGCTCTGGACACTGGTGCAAAGATGTCCTACAGAGTTTTGCAAACAAGAAAATTGAGCTTGCAAAGAAAAAGTTGCAATTGCTTATTTTTCAATGCAAATAAAGGGTAATGCGACATGACAGCATGCTGACTCCTGAGCTACTTCATTCCCAATTGGAAATGTTTAGATCAATTAACAGTAACTATTCTACCTGAAAAGTCTTTCTAAACAGTTTTAAATGTGATTTTGACCATTTTGAGCAATGCGATGGTAATAAAAATGAGCAGAGACACAGGACACGTTTAAATTCACATCTTAATTCTCTATAACAACAACGGGGGAAATATACTGAGGAGTGTGGTGAAAGCTGGCTAAGAAAGCTTCAAAAGAGGTTTCTACCAACAATTGTTGTGACATGTCGCCTAGTTTGCTCTCCAATTTTACATCTCAAAACATACAATTAAATTTAACATAACCACTGAGTGAAAACTTGATTCATTGATAAGATTGTTTATTATAGCAGGCCCAACAAACAGTCTTTCTGGCCTATGCCAGACTGCACCTTAAAAATGTAACTCACCAGGTGAGTAAAGAGTCACTCTGAAATGAGCACGTGTTGTGCTTTTTGAGTGATTCATATCCATTACCAAGAAGGCCCAACATAATTTGTTACCATCTGCTGCAACATGGAAGTGATGCAAAAGACAGGTCAGAGAAGGTTTGGCTAGGAAATAAGACAAATTAACTTAGTATACAGAAACAGGAGAATGATGCAACATCCATCTTAATTTCTTTCACTTAGAACATTGAGGCTGATTATACTACTCTTAAATACCAGAAATATCTCAAACGTCAAACAGCTCACTGCTCACAACCAGGAAAATAATCCTTTTCTCAGATTTCTTGAGTGAATTTTGTATAAACTTAAACTTAATTAACATAAATTGCTGATCCATCTTATAAGAACTTTCTTACAGACCAACAATGAATTCATGGGTAAGATAAAAAAATCTTAATTGAATTAGGAAATTACGAAGGCAGCTGAAGTATATAATCCTGACTTCATTCATAATTTCTAACTCTGATCTGTTCAGCTGCACTTCTTGCTGCTGTGTTACATCATTGGTGAGTGGAGGATGAATGTCACTGGAACTGATCGACACATTACATCATGTTAGACAAACCAGCTCAAACCACTGTTAAAACCAGTGGGTTAACAGTGTAACAGCCATTTAACTAGAGACGCTTTGGAGAATTTAACTCGATTTAAGCTCTTTAATTCAACGCATCACCTTTTTCAACATACCAATGATGTACTTGCACTTTGGCCTGCACTGGATCAGAATAATAAAGTCATCGCAGGGCTTTTGCTGAATATTCCAATGGTAATATCAATTGCAATTAACCCACACTTTCCTGACTCTTTTTTTTTATCACAATAACTCCACCACCCTTTCTGACCATAGCAACAACTAAAAACAGACACAGACTGACCACAACCCTCAACGCAACATTTCCATGGTTGAAAGTGGTAGTGGCAGCATCATGCTTTTCTTCTGAATGATATTTTGATTGATGAGAAGATATCAGGAGCTAATTACATGAAAACCCTGGGCGAAAACCTGTTAGAGACTCCAAAAGACTTCATACAAAGATGGAGGTTCACTTCCCAGTAAGACAACACCAGCAAGCATGCAGCCGACTCCTGTGTCATAATGGGTCTGACAAAGTCCAGATTTGAGACCAGCTGAGAGTGTGTGACAGGGCTGGAAAAGAAAATGCAAGTTTTGCCAGGTTCAGTACATGCATACATGCCCAAACCTCTTTGGAAACATAGACAGATTCTACATCTAACCTGAATACTAAGCCATATTGATAAAACCCAGCCGTTTTAATTAGGAATCTGCAACGTGATCTAAAGTGAGTCATATGGCTCTTCCCAGGGCACATAGTAAAAACTATTCTGTCAATGCTTACTGAAAACCCAACACACAGACACACACAAAGATATACACACATACACAGCCTCCTGACCTTTGCTGAATTATTCAGCGTGGTGCCGGAAGCCTGTGTCGAAGTGACCTCACCTGACTTGCGTGTAACACCACAAAGAGGAAACATAAGATCTGGTGTTAAGTTTTCACATCAGAATTCCCTGGTGATCCAATTAACACTGTGTTGTTAAGGGACGTTTGAGATACACTTTTTAAGTTTGTTCTCTCCCTCAACAGGGGCACAAGTTAGAGTCTCTGAATCTTTATCATACCAGCAAACCGAAATATGGTAAGCAGATATGGAAATTCCTGCTGCATAACCTATAGCTCTAACGACAGAGTTGTCCTTTAGGTCAAGGCCCTCAAAAAATAATCCGACACTGTTTATTACTTCTTTTTTTTTTTCAAGTATTTCTCACTATCAAGTTTGTAGCTCTTGACCAAAAGGCAGCCTCAGTGAGCAATAACTTGATATCAGATGCTAGAGAAAATCCTATTTTGACTGGAGTGTCATATGACTGTATGAAGCATAAAGGAATACAGTGATGCTTCATCCCCACCTGTTGCTGCACACTGTCAGTTAGCTGGCCTAAATAAGGATATTTTTAACTCAACGTTATCATACCGTGAAATCTTGTTCCAGCCAATGCCTAGTTCTTAGCAAGGTTGTTATTTTAGTGCAGAGAGGTGCCAACAATGTGGGGGAAAAGCTTCTTTATAATATTTATATTATATTATTTATATTTAGGTTTTAATTTATTTCAGCCATTTATATTGTCTTTTAATGTTGTTTTTGACAAATTCAGTGTAAATAAAATACTTCATCAAAATGTATTATAAATTAGCATTTTGCAATATAAGATAGTTTGTACAACATGAGACAAACGGTTACATTGAGAGAATTAGATGAACTTGCATCAACTTTTTTTTATCTTGAATCTTTATATGTCAGCTTAATGTCTCTGAATGACCTTTCTGCATCAGTCAGAGGAAAGATAAGGCATCCAAGGAGATTGACATTTCGTTTACTCGACAGGTGCAGTTTCTCCAGGTCTCCATCCTCATTTCACCACTTAGACTTTTGGTCCACGTTGGAGCACAGCATTATAGTTTTATCCTCCCATTTTTGTCCTCTTCCTACTTTGAGCTGCAGTTTGCCTGAAGACACATGAGATCACTGAATGTCTAAGCATGTGAGGACACAGCGATGGGAAGCCATGACTGTGCCATTTCACTTTATTTAACCCTTAAATTACATAATCTTGGTTTACATTAGATTGCAAAGATAAATCTGTGGCTAGAGTAAAAACATTGTTTTAATCTCCAATATTTGAGATTTAGAAAGTATTTCTTAGCACTGTTTAACATTTCTATAACTGGAATAAGAAAAACTTATTTGCTGTTAAAGCTTTTAGATTTTTTTGTATTAAATATTTTTTAAATGCAGTTGTTCTAAGAAAACCGACAATTAATAATTCTTTGAAAAAGTATTCAGTATGCCTGAAAATTGTCAAATTGTGTCGTACTACAATCACAAAAATCTATGAATTTTTTAAGGATTTTCGGTGGGAAACCAACATAAACTGGACCTTCCACCTCTTTATCATAAGTTGGAAGAAAAATCCTGGTTTCCCTACGCTTCACACATCTAGAAGCTGAAATGTTTTGATCATTCTCCAAAGCAAAACAGCTGATTAGAATGAGCAAGTTTTTAATCCCCGTCAAAAACTGCACCTGGACTCTGACAATCTATCAGAGGCCCTTCTTTAACATTTGCTGTGTCACCTATATAGCTTGACACAGGTTTTAAATGGAAGTTTGTACGGCTTTCCTTCAGCAATGGCTTTTTTTTTAAAACCATTTCTTAAAAGCCAAATTTTTGAAAGAGGTAGCCAATAGTTGGCCTGATTGGGCAACCTAAGCTGTGGATTTCTGCAGCTCTTGCAGAGTTCCGGCCAGTCTGCTCTGAATGCACTCTTTACCCAGTTTATCATGGCACAGTCTTGAAGATTCAGAGCCCTCGTGTCTGAAGTCTTCATAAAACAATTGCATTTAAACTACTTTTATCTTTAAATAATGATTAATGATAAAAGGTGTCAGAAAATACCAAAGCATAAATCGATTTGCAGTCTTTATATTTTGCTCCACACATTAAAAAGAAGCATTTACATGTCAAACTGTTTTTAAAGACTGAATTGAGAAATTATTGTTGGATGATTGTTTTTGTTTTTTTTAATCCAGCCAGATGATGGGTGATGAAGTTTGTAGGAAGATAAAAAAGCAGGGGTGTGTTTGGCACTTTCTATGAATGCAGTGGGTGAGATGGAGCGGAGAGCTGTATTTGGACACCAGACCTGTGCAAACCACAGCTACCAACTCTTTCAGCATTACTGTACACCCACAGAGATGGAGGAACACACGTGCACGCACAGACACACGATCAGCGCAAAAACAACACGCTTTCGCTTGCACGCAACGCACAGCCTCGGTTTCATGCATGAATGCTGCTGTTAAGTGTGCACGAGCGCACAAATCGAAGAGGGGCGAAGAGAAAAAGAAACTGGAAGGGAGGAGGTGCACTTTTTATTTAGGTCATGTTTTCATATATTTTTGAAATTCCCTCCCACATTTTCCTTAACTTGTTTACTGGTATCATCTGGCACTGCAGACCCCCTCATTGGAGTCTCAATCTATAAAGGAATTGAACATCTTAAATCAAATGCCTCCTTCCTTTCCATATCACTTCACCTATTATCCTGCAGCAAAGCATGTGGATGGCAAAAACATGTAAATGCCTAGAGGAGACGGCAAAGCGCTGAGGCAGTGGGTGAGAGGAGCGTTAAGAAACAAGATGAGGGAAATTTTGTGAAGAGGGTGGGGGCTTTATCGCAGGTCTCATAACAAAGGAAGTCTGCTTTTCTCCTTCCAGAGGTGTAACAGCCTGCTTTGTCTCATCCATCCTCCATCCCTGTTCTATCAATCTCTTTGACTTGTTTCTTCCTTCAGTGCTGTGCCTTACCAGAACAAAAATATTAAAAAGGCTCTGAGGCACCATTTGACAAGAAAAATAAACGTGGGCACATTTAAGTATAAATGATCTGCAGTTTCTTGCTTGTGAATATTTTCCACAATAATCATAAATAAATAAAAAATACACTTTTCAAGAGAGCAGAACAAATGTTCACATGTTCGAGTACACTTATGACAGAGCCATATTCTACCTGGAGGACTTACACAGCTCAGAGCAGTGATGAAAAGTATGCAGAACGTGAGCGTGCTATATTCCCTCGTCCTTCCCTCCTACACCCAGCCTCCTCTTTTTTGTTTCCTCCACCCATCTTTCCTCCCCTGACTTTCCCTTTTCTTATCCTTTCTCTTCCACCCACCAACTACACAGATGAATTATACATCAGAAGCTTCACTTCCTTTCTCCTCACCCTTCCGTCGGTGAGACAAAACTGCTTGCTTGCACTCGAATACGTGTCCGGGCATTAGAAACCTTCTCAAAGAAGCAGACTCGGACTCGTGATGATTATTTTTAGGCTGAACAGGCTCCCTTAACTCTGACCTAATCCGAGTTTGAGAGCAAACTGTGTGGGCTTGCTTGAAGACATCATTCTGCCTTTTGATTAGGCGCAGCTTTCCTTCTTGGGTTGCCATGCAGAGAGGAAAAAAAAAAAGTTTTGCATTGGTCACAGTAACATATGTAGGTCAGAACTGGACGCTGACCAAAAACAGCACAAAAGCGTAACTTTTATTTGAGAGCTCAGCTAACAAGCAGCTTGGACATCTGACAGAATTAAGACACATTTCTAAAGTAGTCTGAAGGTGTAATGGGGAAACATTATTTTTAAGAGTTCAAAGCATGTTGAAAATCTTTCTATGCTGCCTTATTAGTAGCTTTAGTTTACTGAATGTGAGGGTTAAATAAAGAACAAATTATTATTTTTAATGGCAAATCTATAGCGTAATAAAAAAATATTTGTATCCATGCAGATTTATTGTATTTCCTTTCTTAGCCACACTTAAATATTGGAGATCTTTTCAATATCCAGAATAAGCTTATTTTGTTGTTTTCTTTGAATTATTTAAGAGCCTACTTGCTTATCTGCTTAAAATCATTTTTGCACCATACAACCGAGTGTGCTTTAGTGAAAAGTCACAAAACAATTGGTTGACATGTTCGTGTTGCATTTGCTGGTAGAGAGCAGAATTTATTGTTTCTTAAATCATGACACCGTGGTCAGGTCCTTAGCAGACAAAGGAGTCCCAAACCATAAAACTACCACCACCATGTTGGACTGTCAGTATAATGTTCTTTTTCTGAAATATGTTTTAATGCAACCCAGACCTTCACACATTTCCGCATCAATCCACATAATGTATTCTTAAATTCTGTGGAACTATACAAATGTTTTTTTGGTTTTTGATAACTGAAATAGTGTTAAATTCTCAGTGCGCTTTAGGAATAATTTTGGTAGCTCATTCACTCGTAGACATCATCACAGTTCCATACTTTCTCAATTTTATGATAATCACTTACACTATGGCTTGCTCGAGTGCTGAAACTTCACAAACGTTCCTTTTATCTTGATTTTGTGTAGATCGAGGCACGATGTTTTGACAGCTTTTATTTTTCTTGATAGTTTGTCCATTTTTTTCTTTAGGCCAGGGAATGATGCGTGACTTATTAAATTGTTCTAGTTTATCACAAGATTATGTTAAAGTCATTTCTTGATTCGATTTACCTGTGTAGTGTGGCTAGAGCAAAAAAGCCAAAAAGGAGTGTACAATTCATGATTTAACAAGTGGACAATTACTTAACATATGGCCTGACGGGTCAGGAAAGCTTTTTGCTTTAATTAATGAAATCATCTGTTGATATGCACCATCTCTCTGGCATTTAGATTATTTTTGATAATCTGAAAAATTGAAGTGGATAAAAAAAAAAAAAAAAAAACAGACAACTGTTGGCGCAAATACTTTTTCACGGTTTTGCAGCTCAAAACTGGGTCATGAGTGATGCATTCACAAAGCGCCTATTCAACTAGGTGGAAAAAAGTAGGAAAACTCCTGTGAGCTGGTTGTTGCTCTTTAAAATGGGCTAAACTCTTGTCTTCACGCTACATTTGTACAACAGATTCATGCTTCGAGATGTTATGTTACCATGTGTGTTTTTAAGGTCCATGAAAGGACCCATGCCAGAGCAAACAGCCTTTTTAGCCCAGGCTAAAATCAAAAACCTTTCTTTTCATCAGAAATAGCCACCTCTTCTACCTTTATCTGATTGTTCTTCTGTTTCCCTCAGACTTTTCCCTCCTGGTCTCCTCAACCTTTCTGCACCGGGGGAGCAGAATGAGGTTTGCTTTAATGACTTAACTACTCTTCTCTCTGTCCAAAAAAGACGAAAAAAGCACTTCAGACGCCCACATATGCCCACTGTCACGCTTTCCAAAACAATTTTTCATGCATTTTCTCCCTTGAATGTGGATTTATATAGTGTGTGTGTGATTAGTTTCCTCAGCACTGCCTTAAACATTCAGCTGCAGTCAAATATGCTGAATTAATTAAGCAGTGTTTGCTATTTTTTGACGAGTAGAATGAAAAATGAAAAGCTACAGACTTTGTGAAAAACCTTGTCATGGAGAGAATGCACAAAGTCAGCGCATGTGTAATTAATAAACTCATCTGCCTTTCAGAGCAGTTGGGGGGGAAAAAGTTCAACTCTGGGGAGTAGAAGCTGTGAAGAAACTGGAGCAAAACGTGAGCTTCTGGTTCACTGACACGTTTTACTTAAAAGAGACCAGAGAGAGATGAAACAGTGTTCCTCTCCATTCTGGCCTCCTCTTTTTCAAATCCTCTGCGTCTCTGTTTCCTAAGTCTCTAAATTCAATGCAACCCAAACAATAGAAGTAGCTTGCATTTTAAATCTAAGCCCGCAAGATCTTAGTGGGTTTTAATATGATTTTTCAGGTCAGTCAAAATACAATATGGAGATTCATTTATTGAGAAAAGTGAAATTCTATATGATAAAAGTCAACAGAAGTGTTGGTGCAGCTAATACTTTCTGCTTTATTAGCTATTTTTTTCAATTAAAGTGATTTGGAAATTTCTTCACAACCATTTAATTTTCCCATATTTTTGTTCCCAAACAACCATGAACTTTAAAAGCTTACATGGATTCCATGTTGGGCTGCACGGTGGTGCAGTGGTTAGCACTGTTGCCTTGCAGCAAGAAGGTTGTGGGTTCGTTTCCCAGCCCAGGGTCTTTCTGCATGGAGTTTGCATGTTCTCCCCGTGCATGCGTGGGTTCCCTCCAGGTACTCTGGCTTCCTCCCACATTCCAAAAACATGACTGTCAGGTTAATTGAGCACTGTAAATTGTCCTTAGGTGTGAGTGTGTGCATGGTTGTTTGTCCTGCCCTGTGATGGACTGGCGACCTGTCCAGGGTGTACCCCGCCTCTCGCCCGTTGACAGCTGGAGATAGGCACCAGCACCCCCGTGACCCATAAAGGATTAAGCGGTTAAGAAAATGGATGGATGGATGGATTCCATGTTATAGACCAACACAAACTAACATATAATTATGATATGGAAGGAAAATGAAATTATCTATAAAAAAAAAGGTTAATGATGAAAATTGGAAAAGTGCAGCGTACACTTGTATTTGTTGTTCACCCTGGTACCTCTAAATAAAATCCAGAGTAACTATTTCCTTACATAATTCACCTACTGGTGGAGATTATGCACCCTTGTGCTTAAATCTCACTATAAAAACGGCTAGCAGTGACGGCCTAATGTGTTTGTTAGTGAACATTAGTAAAGGAACACAGCACACAGGTCAGGGATGAAGACGTGGAGAGGTTTAAAGCTGGATTAGGTTATAAAACACCTCACAAATACAAATGGAGAAATAATGGCGCAACTGCCAATCAGGCTGAACAAAGAGATCATTAATAGAGAAGCAACCAAGATGATGTTGGTAATTCTGAAAGAGCTGAAGAGATCTACCACTGAAGTAGAAATATTTGTCAACGGGAAAACTATTAATGATCTACTTCACTGCCCTTTTTGTAGGCGTAGCATGACAAAGCTATTAGAAGCATATTTACATTTTACCCCAAGCAACGTAGCTGAGACTAAAATTATGCTTTTTGCCCTATATGCAAAATCAGTGTGTGGAGGAAAATGGACATACACCACATGACGCTGCTGCCACTGCAATGTTTCATAGTGGGGATCAGTATGAAATTTAGTGGTAGCATGAAAATTCTTAACTTTTCTGCTTTGTCACCCTTAATGGCTTAAAAACACATACCCAAATTCAAATTAATTTTTTTCTTGAAATATTTTGAGAAGAAGAGAGAAAGAAGCCATCCAGAAGTTTCCTTTAAAACTGTGAAAAAAATGTTATAGTACTTTTATTTCCAAGTAATAGGATTTTAAAAACCCGTTTCTGTGTCCTATGGGTGGGACGTCCATTTCTAGGTTTAAATTTGCACATTTTCTAGAAAAACCTCAACAAAAATAGACGTACATATCATTGGAGCAACCTCACCTTCAACTAACAGCAGCATGAAAACACTAAACATACTGACTAAAGTATACAATGCTTCCCTGGTATTTGCGAGGGTTTGGGACCACAGCTGCCTGCAAACAGCTAAAATCTGAAAATATATATGGCTGCCTATTTTGATCGTTCAAGCATCCAATATACCCCAATGTGCATTCATTCAACAGTTGAAACTGCCTTAACCACATACCCTTATTTCCTCAGTTTGCTTCTGCTTTTGAGAGTACAGTCAATTGCCGTCAAGGAAAATAAATAGGTTAGGCTGATTTGCAAAATGGCAGCCAATAGCGAGCGAACTAGCATTACAGTTAGGTAGTTCAGTTTCCAAAGCCAATTTTTCTTTGGAATGTTTCATATATATATAAAAAACTGTAAATAGGCAGGCTTTCCACAGACAGTTTGAAGTTACGTTCCACAGAAAAATCATAATGGCTCAGTCGAAGTTCACAGATGCTTTTCTTTTCATTCTGAATGAGCCGCAGCTATTTTGTGAAGTAGTATTAGCAATATGGCCAGTCTGAAGATGTGTAAAACACGTAACGACAAAGCCCAATACCTGGTTTTACAACTTTCTGCTTTCAGAAATGTTATGAAGGCCAGATGCTGCTTGATAGAAAACTTCAAAGCTCCAATGCAATTATCCAATGTGTTCTTGTGAGGACAATTCCATCAGTATCATTGACTTATATTAAATAGTTGCTCATCTTTGCTATGTTCATCTTGTGTAGCTTTCTATTAGTTTTGAAGGTACTTACTGCAATACACAAATGAAATAGATTGTTTTTTACCTTTTTATGCTGACAGTTTCGGCAACAGCTGTCGCCTTCCTCAGAGCTTCCACTGATGCTGACGCCACAACACCACCAGTGGAAGCTCTGACGAAGGCGACAGCTGTTGCCGAAACGGTCTAAAAAGGTATAAAAAGGTAAAACCCAATTATATTTTATTTGCGTATTGCAGTAAGAACCTTCTAAATTAAATAGTTGCTTTTTTTTTGGCAACTCTTGCTTATTACATCTTACACGACAGCTCATACTTTACTACATCATCTAATTGACCTTTATTTTTCTATAACCTACCAATCAACACTGACACTCCTGTGAGCCAAAAGGGAAACAACATCAATAAAGTGTGTTTTGTCCTTTTTAATAGGGAGCCAGGATGTAAAAAGCCTGGCCACAGCTGGAGGAGGAGAGAGAGAGACAGCAAGAGAGGCAGAGCAGAAAGTAAAAATGGGCCAGTGTGTCTGGCTGCCGATGGGTTCTCTCGTGGGACGGAGAAGGGGGACAGGACAGCCGGAGGAGGTTCCCACAGTCCAGTCTTTATTGGGCCAATAGCACAGGGAAGCCTCCAAAAACTAGAGTTAGTATTACGCAATAACTCACGCGTGTACCACCTTGGAGCTCCCTTTATGTTACAACACAAATACTCCTCAATAAATTAACATAACATCAAAAAGGCCATTGATTCGATTACTCCTTTCACACAAAAGAAAGTCATTCCATAAACATTGAGACGTATATTTAATTTGAATTATGTAAATCATAATGAATACAGCTTAGAGGGAATGAAAACGAACCCATAATTTAAAAAAAAATTAAGCTTGAACATCACAGGAGACCAAAAAAAATATCCTAATTACAAAAATGTTATGTTATGATTACCACAATCATATACAAGCAAGCTAATCCGATCCCGACTGTTTAACAGATGGGGTGTGAACCCGTTTCCTGGCTGATACCTTAGTACAATGTGACATTTTCAAGTTTTTCTAACCTCTGTACAAAATATCAGCCTAAGTTAGATTCAGAGAATATATGCCAGCTTTGAAGTCTCGAAGACTGTGAATCCTGAAGTTTAATCAAACAGACTAGGTTATGCACCTTTGTAGTTTTTTTTATTTTCCCCCCCATCAGATTTGTTAGTTTTTTTAGTTGTATTGAACCGGGTATGTCAGATTAAAAGTTGGAACACTGTCTTTATCATCAGAAAACCTCAGAAACCTGTGGTTTTTAGCAGGTGGTGTATTCACTTTTGAGAGCCACTGTAGATTTCCAACTCTTCTTGAAACTTATTACATTTAATCCTCCACATTTTGTTCGAGTAACCATTGCAGCAGAGCTATTTCTACCTCCTCCATATCTTAAAATATTGTCTTGGCATAAAGAGCTGAAAAGAAACATTACAGGTCAGTTCCATTCCTCCACAGCTTTATTTTTATTTTTTTGGCTAAAATCATTTTGGCTACATTTGCATTCAGCTTAGAATGTTTCTTTAATAATTATGAGAAAGAAAGAAATGTAAAAGATTTTGTTGGGGGGAAAAAAGTAGATTATCTTCTAATATATTTTAAAACATGATCCATTATTCAACTAAGTTACAACGAGGCATTTTCCTAAAGAATAACAATCAAAGATTTTATAAAGGCTAATACGCTTTGGTGCAAAAAAAAAAAAAAATAATAATAATAATCCACAGGTCAGCTGTCCAATTTTTCTGAAAGGACAATGACCGACTAACTATTCACTAGTTCAAAGACAGGACTGGTTCCTTTAAAGAGCTTTAATGCACATATGATTTTTTTTTCTGCTCGTAATGGTGCATTGATTACCTGCTAGTGAGTGACTGTAGAAAGCGCTAGCAGGAGAAAACTTGTATGCAGCACAAAAGTGCTGCAGGCGTGGGCAGTACAGTTTCCATACCAACAGAAAAATAAAATAGTTTAAAAAATCCTAACAACTTCAGCCAGTAAATTCTTAAGAATTTCGTGCAGGAGAGCCAGTCTGTTAATTTGGTTATTTTACATAACATTCAGTGCCTTGCAAAAGCATCAACACAGCAGAGTTATTACTGTGGCTAAAAAGAGTGGACCCAGCAGACTTGAGGTTTGACCTAATGCAACCGCACACAAAAGGCAATTGTGAACAAACTCCACAAATTGGGTGAATGAGCCAAACTTTTATAAATTGGAGAATCAATATCAGAAGAATTTAAGTTAATTCAGCAGTTATACTTTAAAATCAACCTGTACTAAATTCACATAAGAGGAAGACAAAGAAATGATCAGAAGTTTCTTCATTATTAGTGGAAATCCAATGTTTAAACATTCATCACTAAAGGAGATGTGATGCCAAACACCAGAGATCATTCTATCTTGAGATAGAAACTTCTGACCTGATAGAAATTTATGTATGATTGAATTGAAATAATTTGTAAAGGGCCTTGAGACCTGCGTTCTAAATTGGCACAATGAAATGAAATTGATTTGAAATCAGAGGTGGTGAGTTTATTCTCCTGTAATTCTAGTATAAAGCCATTATGCTACAAAACTCACCCAGTGGAGTTATAATTAAACAAAAACCCAATCAGAGATCCAAATTTACAAACTTAGTCTGGTAATCATCAAACATCAGCGAGCTTACCAACGACTCCCGAAACCCCCCTTTTACTTTACTTAAACGAGACTCGTTTGTTGAGGTGTCTGTGTCAGACTGGAAGTCTTAGGCTAGCAATGGGTCTTATACTGCTTCACTCACCTCTCAATTACCATTATTACAAATATTAAAAGAAAGGGGTGATGCAGCTTGTAACAGACATGAAAACGGGTCAGGGGTGAAAAAGGTGAGAAGGATTTCACCCATCTAGGCGGGTCTGGGGGCATGCACCCTCAGAAGAAAATTTTGAAAATCTCATAACTTAAAGCATCAATCTGATGCATTTTGAGATGCATTTTTTTTGCCAACCTGGGGAGAGCATTAAGAAATGGTGGACATGCTGTCACTTAACTTGTCTACTCTTCTATCATGATTGACAGCCAATACAATGTTATGTAATTAAGATTTTAATACATTTTATTAGCAAAGATAACACCAAATTCAGTCTGGTAAATCGCAGAGGCCCTCTGGTGATGATGGTCTGCACGACAACCCTTGTGTGCATGCTCTGGTCAGCACGAAGTGAACTGCTTGTAAACCAATCAGGTAATGGTATTCCATTCGCGGATTAATGTGTCTCGTCGATGCCGTTTTATTTACACAGAATGAAAACAAATAATCCGTCTTTCAGGTCAGATGGCAGTCTATAGTTTTCAAGTTGTTGTTTACGAAAAACGGCACAGCAATTTTTCTCTTTGTTTTTTTTTCCAGGTCAGCCGTATCTACTCAAAGCTGGGCAAAAGAAGCCTGCCCAATACAGTATTCCCTTTCAGCACTGCAATAAATCTTTCCAAATTCTCCCATTTCATTCCCAGGTCACACGTCTTCGAGAAATTAAGATCTTAACGGAACCATTGTTTAAATAAATCAATCAAAAAATTAAATGAAAAAAAAAATGAAAATGAGAGTTGAACTTGTGGACTTTGACTTAACCTCAACACCAACGCATCTGCCAATGCTGCAGTGTGATGTTGTCTCCCTGTTTTCAATAAAGATTTGCATGACGGGTTTTTTGGAGCACAGCTTGACAGCCAGATTCACTTGTGATCGTTGTAAACAGAACTCAGTTATGCAACAACCTACGTCTTAAACCATATTTAACAGCAAGATTTCAATCATATAAAATATCTCGTGCTCGGGTTGGATAGAAAATTTAACATTTTGGAAATGTAATATTTGAATACATAGACATTTAAATGCTCATCATGATCACTTTGTTTGTGATTCAGGTGGAGGAGCAATAAAGAAACCTGACAGATATCAGCCACCATAGCCTACTGTTTTCCTTCACATTTTCCTTTACATCTTTTTTGTTGTTGTTATCTCCGATATTAAAGGGTAAAGACTCACTCTGCTGGACACAATCACTAGGCTTCCTTAAAAGATGAATGTAGGATTATTAATCAAGAAAATCACAATTTAATGTAAAATATGAAACAATATGGACACATAAAAATATTTCTTGTTACTGATCGCTTTTATCTGTTGTTGTGGTTTGTCTAAAATAATCTGCTGTAGCAGATGTATTTAGGTATTGTGACCTATGAGGACATATTTCCTCTCTTTTAAAAATAAAAGAATAATCATTGTAGCACCATCAAAGGGTAGCGTTCAGGCTGTTGCATACAGGTAAAGCCAAGGGGTGCAGCTGCTCAGGTTGCTGAGGCTGTGTGGGTGGAGACACAACGTAGTAGGGTTGGGATTATGCAAAATACACTGCAGGCTTTTCAGAGGAACAAAACAGCTCGTTTTTTGGACTCATTTCTTGACTCCGGCGGTTTATTGACTTAGGCCCCGTCCACACTACTGCGTTTTCGTTTAGAAACGGTGAGTTAAAACAAAAACTATCTCCATCCACACTAGCGTTTTCCCTGCGTATTAGAATTGATCTCCATTCACATTAAAACGACTGAAAACGCGGATCACTTGACCATTCTCCAACACTGGGCATGCGCGCGCCGGTATAAACAGGAAACAGATTGACCATTCCTCAGCTGCAAGCAAAGACATCAAAGCCAGTAACGCTTGTAATTCGCTATCCATGTTGCAGTTTCTAACGTTTTTTTTTGTTTGTTTTTAACACTTTATTGCATAATCAACAATACAACAGAAAGAGTTTCTAACGTAATGTACTCCAGGCTGTTTTTGTATGTTATCTTCCGGGGACGGGTCATGTAATGCTTGGCTGACGAATCAGGGAAAGATACGCCATGACCGATGACACCCAATCATAGAGCCGAGTGTGATCTGCCGCGTCATCGTTTGTAAAGTCCTCCGTTTCGAAACATCCACACCAAAACGCCCTCCGGAGTTTCAAAACGAAAAACACGGTCGGCAGCGTTTCTAAACTTCTCCGTTTTGGGTCTCCGTTTTTGCCGTTTTAGTGTGGATGGGAGGTGCAAACGTAGCAAAAGGTCTCCGTTTTTAAATGAAAACGCAGTAGTGTGGATGGGGCCTTAGTTGTCAAAAATTATACTTAAGGGGTGGGGAGGCACCCCAGATACCAAAAATACACTCTAAAGCAACGAAAAAGTGGTGTTTGCATAATATTTCCTTTTTAATAGTCTTCCAAAATAGAAATGGCAGAACTGCAATTTTGGTTCATACTCAAGCTCTCTAGAGTTATTTTCTGTGAATTTTGTCAAAGGTTAAAGCAACATTTTTGTACATTAGTCACATCCACTTTCACAAAACATTGCCATATTGATAACAGTCTCAGGGTTGCATCATTAAGATATCCACGAAGTTTCACAAGAATCCATGCAGGCATTTCAGCAGTATAAATTAGACATATTTATAGTGACCTATTTATTTATAGTTATATCAGGTTAAAAATGTTGACATTAAATTCATATAAACTTGGGCAAAACTGGTATGAAAACTACTGAAAAATGTTAAAAGTATAAAGGGAAAAACATTTATTGTACATTTATTTTTCTATTTTATTTTTATGTGTCCGAATCCTTTGTTCCGTCACTCTTCCCATCTTACTATGCAATGTTCCACTTCAATTGGCTTTTAGCCTTCGAAGCAAGGCTAAAATATGCAAAATAGCATATTATGCTATGTCCAGCTGTTTTACTGCTGCCACCAGCTCACGATGGGGATGTTAATAAAGACTTTCTGCGCTTTCTGTCGGGTCCATGCGCTCAATGGTCGGAATTTAACTGCAGTTACTCCAAACAATTGCAGCAACAGTGGTGGCACTGTTTCGAAATCAGCGCATTGTCCTGCATTAAGTACAGTGTTCCTAACTTTGCAACTTTGTTGCCATTTCCAACGAAAACTATGAAGGACAAGAGTTTTTGTTTCATCTAGCATTTGTACAGAAAACAGCTAAAACATAATTGTTGCAGGCATGTTCTGCCTACTCCACGGGCTTGGAACCCTAAATATTGTAGTGACAGCATCATGCTGTGGGTTCCGGCAAGACCCATTATATAATGAGACTTGCATGCCTCCCTGCAGTTTAAATGATAAAACTATAACCATTTGTTAGTTAAAAATAAACTAATCGCAAATCTTGTTGCAATGGTTCCTCAAAATAGAAGCAAACCATTAACAAAGCTTGCAAGAAAATTTCCAGGATTCATATTTCCTTCGTTCTTTGTAGAACTGTACAAGCTCTTAAAATTTTGAAAGATGTAAAGGGAAGAATAAGAGGAGATTGATGAAAGTAAGAAATGACAGACACACATCAAATTTGAACCAAAAGAAATTGGTTTATTTTACTGCTGTTGGAAGCAAAGCAAGAAATCCTGCGATTTTCTTCGGAATCGAATCAGATTTAGCTAAATGCTCAGCAACTCTTGGAGCATCTCTTGGACGTCAGCAGAAGGTTTCAATTTGTCAAAGAAAGAGATTATCAAACACATTAAGCCTCAAATAAGTAAAGAATTTTACAACAGCAATTTTAATATATAAATCTTATTTCAAATTATATAATTTAGTTCAGAAACCTTACCTCCCTCCACACTATCTTATTTTACTGTAAGCAGAAGTGGTATAAATATAATTCTTTAATGTTTGTCTCTGCTTCACCAAAGGCCAGGGGAGGTCATGTTTTTTTATTTATTTTCTCTGTCTGTCTGTTAGCAACATAATTCAAAAAGTTATGTTATAGATGGATTTTGGTGAAATTTTCAGGACATGTCGGCAATAGGAGCAGGAACGACTGATTACATTTTAGGGTTGATCCGACATCAAGCGTGCATCCTACTACCAATCATGTTGCTAACCTCCACTCCTCTCCAATGTCAGAGAACTCACCGATGCTTGACCTCAAGTTGCTAAAAGTTTTTTTTTTAACTAGCAAAACCCATAAAATTCTAGCAAAAATTATAGACCTCCACATAGGATCTCTTCTTTTTTTACCAAGTCCGTGAATGTGCTTAGCCACATAATCCGTAGGGATAACAAACAGATATCTGTAAAAATGCCAGTCATGCCAGCTGACATTTGGCTTTAAATAATTTCAAGGTGAGATAGATTGATATACTTGCTTATGGGTTGTAATACTTTAGATGTTAGCTTTCTAATCTAAACTAATAGCCATGAACTTGAGATACCTCTCATAAAACCCATCAAGCTGCAATAACAGGTAAGTCTCTCAAGTGAGACGAAGATTGCTAATGATTTGAAATCTACGTAGAAAATTTGTATCTCCAACCATAATCTGTATTTTTGCATAAATATATAGGGGTCTTTAAATTTCCTCTGATCTGAACATGACGGCAATTATCTCTTAGTGCTTTCTGGGTCCACCATGAGACAAAACAAATTTCCAGCAGCTCTTTCTGCCACACCAGGCTGAGACTCATTAAGTGTTAAATCATAAAACTGTTTCAGAGCAACGCCTCTACTGTCACATTATAGAGCAAGAACAGGAGACAAGTGTAAGAGCCTTCACAGCCAGGCAGGCATAGCTGCAGAGGGTAACGAGTGATGGGCTGGAGCTCAGTGTAGTGTGACTGTACTGTATGTAAGGGAGGAGATGAGCAACTGAAAACTCATTAAGGCACAGATAACTACAGAAAGAAAGAAGCAGAAAATGGCGGTTGGAGCTGACGATTACAAAAATTAGGAGAGATTTCAGAAAAGAAGAAGTGATTTTTTTGTCTGTCTTCTTATTATGCAGGTCCATATTCAAATGTTACAACTCTTTTAGTCTTATGGATGCACAACTCTCTATACAATGTGTAACACTGTTTTTAGAAGAAAATAAATCGTGCATGCCGCTGTATGTCGTAGGGAATCCGACACTTTAAGTGTCATAATGGGCAGTTAGCCATTAACCCACTATACTCAAATTTATAATATAGATTTTAATGTTGTTTGGTTGGTTTTCATCCATTGATTATAACTATTTTGAAAGCATTTTTCTAACATTCAGTGATCAGATTTTGTCACTAGAGATCCAGAATCAAAAACTCTTTAATCAATAATCAGATTATTTTTCCTATCAGTAAATGCACCAACCTAAGTGTAATGGTGACAGTAACACTCTTCATTGTTTAAGATGTTACTGAGTCTAAGTGACTTAACAGTGGTGGTCAGTGTAATAGTAAATATCCAAAATTATTGTATTAAAACTTTTCTGAATAGCCCTTTTAATTGAGGAAGTGTTTGCCGAATGAAGAAAACATTGTTAACCAAAATATTTGACTTTACAATGTCAGAACCTCACTGTTTCTCATTCAGATGATTAACTGTCTTGGTAAATAGCTGGGTAAGATAATGGAGAATGAAAATTGGATCAAAGAAAAGCTTTACCTTAGTATTTTCCAACAAAACTAAGGTATGTAGTTCATCCTGAACCGTAATGTTTTTTAACTAGAAATTGCAACACATTGCTAGAAAATGCCTGCGGGTATAAAGAGAGCGAAAAAAACAAAACAAAAAATAACCACTATCAGTAGAGGTCAACAGAAAGGCTGACCTAAGTCTTGTAAAGTGCTCTGTGTGTCTTTTTGTGCTTTTAACCCTTCGTCTGTGCTGGTCAATACTAGAAAAATGTTTGAAGCCTACTGGAAATCTCAGAGTTAGGGTAAGAATCTATGTTCTGTATAATATAAGTAAGAAGACAGCAATTTTAGTAAGTACAGCTCTGCTAACCATGCTAACAGCGAAAACACAGAAAACCTGTGTTACCTTTGAAATGTTTTTAGTAAAATAAGGGGAATTTTTTAGAATCAAGTCCAGTTATTTTAATGCACTCCCATCCTCAGTAGTGCATGTGTTACAGAATTCTGCTGTGAATCACCATGTAACTTTAAGGATGAGCTGGCCATCTGAGAACAAAATTTCACTGCTCAACTAGTTTCCCCAGTGGTCAGATAATTAACTGCATTAATCAGAAAGAAGGTCAAGGTCTCAGTTTCAAGCACTTGGTATGGTGGGTTGAGTGAATCTGCGTCTGTGCAGAAGTAATATGATTCTTAGATCATTGCTATGACATATAAGTCGTAACTGTGTCCATTCTGTTGTAGTGAGGATGAGTATTTATGGCGTGTGAAAGCTACAGACATCAGTGCAGTGAGGTTTTTTTCTCATGTCCAAAAAGGAAAAAGATTCTGGCAGCCTACCGTATCTGGTGATTAAGAGGTGTATACTACAATGTCCAATGTGTACCAAGCCATTGCTGGACTTTAGTTTCTTATTGGCACTTTGCGCTCCAACATCAATGAAACAAAAGAAGAAAAGCAATATTGAGACAGAGTATTAAAATTATTGTGACATAAAAAGTACTTAGTTATTTTATAGTTATTTTAAAGTACTAGTGCCACAGCAACTGTACTAATAAACAGTAATGTGACCCAGCCACTACCTAGTTCATACAATGTATGACCTTTGAAGGCTAACAAATATTTTAATTTGCTGCCCCAACAACTTTGTACATTATAGTTAGAATCAGATAGTCAGAATCTGTGCAAAAAGTGGGGTTTTGGAAACGAGCCATACATTAATAGTTTCTATGCTGACCAAATAGTGTTTATGCAATCTCTGACCAAACTGTCATATACAAGAAGAAGGTCGTAAGAAGGTCTACAGTCCTTAAACTGTAGCAGCTCATTAACATCCACAGTGTGACACTAAGTACTAATCAAAAGGTACTTTTTTTAAACAATGCTGTTGTTGTGGTTAGATAGAATATATCTAGTGTCTGGCCAATGAGGGAGTCTGTGAATACAGTGTGCTCAGACGCAAACAACATTCACTGGAGGGTGGATCCTCTAAAAACAGAGTTGGCATCATTTTCACGTTTGATAGCTTTGCTGGCAGTGCCGAGCCCTGGCTGTCTGGCTAACTGCTGTTTAAACACGTCTTGAGCTGTCAGTAAAGACACCTAAGATTTAGTGCTGGATCCTGCCAAGAACTTGAGCTGGATTTATGAGGTGCAGCCACAGCAGTCAATGCTGACGGGGGGACTCCAGGACACAGTTCACAGGTGTTTTCTACTTCCCCGCGGCTGGACCAGACTCCCGTGGTGAGTGGAGTAGCAGAAGCTGCAGGAGCTGATGTTGGAGTGACTTAAGTAAGACTGAGTCACCGGTTTAACACACATTTTAGACCAAGAGGCATTCCCCTAGTACACAGCACTGCAGCAGCAGGAATCTATGCTTTTATAAAGCCAGGAGGGGGTTGGGAGATTTATCTATGCTTTGAAAAGCCAGTGCTGGCCAACCCAATCAACTGCCTTCATTAGTCAAATCATTTTCTCAGAATTAAATAGTGAGTTTAGCTTAGTGCTGACAGGACGCTACAGCAGAAATAAGCCCCATTAGCAGCTAACTGTTATCTAGTCACTATACCAATCGCACAGTTTAAATCCTGTTTTCTACTTTTTCTTTTAAATAAAATAAAAAATTCTTGCACAAACATGAAACATAATTGTTGGCGCTGTTGGGATCCATTTTCCAACACAGACTGAAAAGACTATTTCCCACCATTGATAGTTGTATGTGCACAATGATGACATCACAAAGGTCATAAAAGGTCAACGACGGACAGCCATCTTTGTCTTTTTCCACACAAGCGCTGCTTGTAAGGAGACACTTCATGTGATCCTTTTCTTCTAACCTCCTGAACAGGGAAGAGTAGTGATGGCCAGATTAAGCTTTCTGAAACACTCAAAGCTTGTATCAAAAACGGTTCATTACTCGAGGCTTTCTAAAAGAGTCCTCTTGGATGACTTTAAGTGGCCTTTGGTTTGAACATCAGGTTGAATCAACCTGCTTGCCAAATGATGAATAAACTGTTCTTAAACTCATTACTTGTTTGCTGTCACTTTTGTATAGATTTTTTAATGTTTGTAAGACAACTAGAGAAAAAAACAACTATGTATTATTTTTTGTTGGCTGACACACACAACAAAACAAAGAGGCAGGGAATCAAACTCTGTTGAATACCACTGCCTGTGTATATGGGTTGCTGAACTGCCATTAGAACCAGCTGAGAGCAGCAGCTTGCTAAAGTGTTTGGAGCAATCATGCAGCAAACCGCCTCAAAGTATGACCTAACCTTTATTCTAAATTCCTCTTTATGTGTCTGGGCAGAGATAAATTAGAACAATTTAAATATCATTTCAAACAGTTGGTCTGATGTAAAGTTGAATTCTGAATCTGATTTTTGTTCCAACCCTAACCTTCATTTTAGTCGCAGCCTTGTGCCGAACCCAGACACTTCCTAACCCTAACCATTACTGATCTATTTTTTACTTCTCACCGTAAGAAAATCTTTATTCACACAATGCCTTTAAAAGCAACTAGTAGAGCTCAGTGAGATTGTCTGAAAGTGAGAAGCAGGGAAAATGCCCTAACTTTGTACTAAACAGTCCTCACTTGATAATTCTAGACAATTCTATTTTTTTATTAGCATTATTCATTCATTAGTTGATTTGGCTTGTTTTTCATATAATCAATTTTCTTCGATCAGCTTAATAGTTTAGTTTACATGTCAGTATATAATTTACTGACTGAATACTTTGGCTGTAAGGTTGATCTATTTTATTAATTAATTATCATACTATCAAGAGATCATAATTATAGAAAGTTATGTGAACAATGGGGTTTCCTCTGAGCTTTTCTAATCCAGTTGGTCTTTATTTGTTTTAGAAACAGTTATTTTTTTATTATTTCACCTATGCTTCTTTCTACCAGTTACCCAAAATAATTCCAATCAAAAAATAAAGGTGAAACTCAAAACATTACAATATCATGGAAAAATTCATTTATTTCAGTAATTAAGCTTAAAATGTCGAATAAACTGTCTAAAATGTCTAAAACTAATATATGATATAGATTCTATACATACAAAGTGAGATATGTTAAGCCATTTGTTTGTTATAATTTTGATGATTATGGCTTACAGTTTATGAAAACCCCAAATTTAAAATCTCAATAAACTTGAATATTACATGAAATCAATAAAACAAAGATTTAAAATACAGAAATGTCGGACCTCTGAATGGTATAACCATGCATATGTGCTCAATACTTGGTTTGGCCCTCTTATGCATGAATTACTGCCTCAATTTGGCGTGGCATGGATGCTATCAGCATATGGCTCTGCTGAAGTGTTATGGAAGACCAGGATGCTTCAATAGCGTCCTTCAGCTCACTCTAATGCCTCTCATCTTTCTCTTGGCAATGTCTCATAGATTTTCTATGGGGTTCGGAACAGTTAAGTTTACTAGCCAACGAAGCAACAGTAATCCAATGGTCACGGAACCAGGTTTTTGTACCTTTGGCAGTGTGGGAGTGTGCCAAGTCCAGCTGGAAATAAAGTCAGCATCTCCATAAAGCTCGTCTGCAGAAGGAAACATGAAGTGCTCCAAAATGTCCTGGTAGATGGCTGCGTTAACTTTGGACTTTAAAGCACCGTGTAACACCAACACCAACAGAACGTGGCTCCCCAAATCAACACAGACTGTGGAAACTTCACACTGGACTTCAAGAATCTTGGACTGTGTGCTTCTCCATTCTTCCTCCAGACTCTGGGACCTTGGTTTCAAAATGAGATGCAAAATTTGCAGCTCTTTTATTCTTTAGCCCTGGTAAGACATTTTCTGATATTATTTGTTGTTCCTCTTATTTGTTGATAAGAGGAATACAACATTTGACAGCCCATGTACAGGATCTAACTGTATGTGGATGCTCTTAATCCCTAACTCCAGCATCAGTCCATTCCTTGTCAAGTTCCCCAACACTTTTAAATGGCATTTCCCTGACAATCCTTTTCAGGGTGCAGTCATCCCTGCTGCTTGTACACCTTTTTCTTACACACTTTTCACTGCCACATAACTTTCTATTAATGTGCTTTGATACAGCCCTTTGGGAACATCTAACTTCTTTTCCAATCACCTTTTGAGGCTTTCCCCCCTTATGGCGGGTGTCAACAATGGTTTCTGTTCAACTGTCAGATCAGGAGTCTTCCCCTGATTGTGATTCCTACTGAACCCGACAGAGAGATCATTTGTTCAGGAACCCTTTTCAGGTGTTTGGATTAGTTAGCTGATTAGAGTGTGACACTTCGAGAAAAAAATATTGAACCTTTTCACAATATTCTAATTTTATTTGATTTAAATTTTCGGCTTTTCCTGAGCTGTTAGTCATAATGATCAAAATTCTAATAGGAATAATTATAATAGGGAAGACGAAAACATCCTTTCTTGCGTCACAATTCAAGGAAGGTGGTGTCACATTTAAGACATGCATTTTGAAGTCTGAGACCTATAATTGATGAGAAAGATTGTAGAAAATGTTTACAGTACTATGTTGTGCCATGAGATCATATTAAATTGCTATTTTATCTGTAATAAAGAACAATTCAATATTTTCACATTTTTTTGGAAAGTAAATAACTTAAAATGTGGTTCCTACACTTGATCTCAAAGAAAACTAAATAAAATCCTAAAAATATCTTGAAGAATAAACAGACATTCTTTGGTTTTACTATTTTCGGCTTCTTCAAGAGGAAAACAAATACTTTGGGCTGGGAGCTGTCCAAACTGAGAAATGTTAAATCCAAATCAACAAATTCTCAGACTATTCTAGTAGCTATTTTTGTGTCAGCGTCAATCCTACAGGCCGGGAACACAGCTTGGTGACTGGTTCAGCAGCCTCCTATCACGTGCTGTAAACCAGGTCAATGGCAGAGAGGGAGCTGCAACTCGCGCACTGGGGTCTTAGAACCTCCACCCTTCAATAAACTCCTTAAAACTGGGGCATGAAAAAATTTCAACGTAGTCCAATTTTTGGCAAAAAACAAACAAAAAACAGAGTTTTGAGTAGTTTATAGATGATTTGTATATTGTCACATTACAAAATAGCAGCAGGAAGCAGCAGGAAGTGATGGCACTTCAGCAGCAGTCTGTCACACATCACACTCGGTTTGTTTGCACTCCTGCTTATCTGTTATTCTATCCATCCCATCACGTCTTCTTCCATCTGACGAAGGGCTGGATGGATAGAAGGAGCCATCGTTTCTGTGAAAACCTGGTGCACCCAGAGGCTGTTGTTTTTTTCATAATTAATTACTTGGAGCAATAATCTGGCTACAAACAAAACCCACAACAGACTGGGACAGTAACACTGCTGAGCTGTGTCCAAAACATGTCTCATTTTAAATCCGTTCACAATGGGGCAGACAAAAAATGACAGCATACAGTTATTCCCAAAGGCTTTTAAGCAAGTGGAGCGACTTCAGAGGAGTATTAACTGTTCTGAGCATGTAAGACAGCACAGCATACCCCCTCCACTCTAGCTCTGCTCCTTTTACACGTGAGAAGCTTTGTGTTCTAAAATCTCTGTTGTTAGGGCTCTTTTCACATCTATTTCTAAATTTGAACTGACATAAAAGCCCGGTCCATTTTTTGTTGCTGTACTTGTATCATTGTAATTGCATCAGTTGTCACGTGTTGCAGTTATTTTAGGCCCCCATTATATTATATATATATATATATATATACATACATACATATGTATATATATATGTAAGTATAGTAAGACAGTGAAAAATCTTTCAGATTAATTAACACATGTGCCAAAAACCAGATAGGGTCATTAGACATTTTAAAGTTTGATGTACATGATTTTTAATCGGGTAACAGTTCTGTCAGAAATTTTGCCAGTTGATAACGACATAATAAAATACAAAGTTTATGAACCCTTGTCAAAAACTGAAGCTGCTAAGATGTGAAGCTTTAAATTTGGCTCATTGCAATGATGATGGGCACACTTCTTAAACTTGAGCTGGAAGATATTAGAATAACATTAGTTATTACCAAATATTATGACAATCAATTAATTGGCACGTATTTTGCTCACTACACTTTTTGTCTATCATACAAATATTTTTTTCACTACCCCCTTTATGATCTTCATCACTGAGTATACAGTACCTGCTCAAGTGTTTCTTAAAACAACCTTTTTATTTCATCACCAAATCATCTTAAACTGGTCTCTTGAATAGAACAATAAGACCCCTACAGTTACCAGATCTCAATCCAATAGAGTGCGTTTGGGATGTGGTGGAACAGGAGATTCAGATCACTAATACAAACTTTATAATGCTATTGTGCTGCCAAGATGGGATTCCCCACATCTTGAATTTAGTAAGTAGCAATTTGAGATCCTGTCTTGTTACTACCACTTGAATGGCACTGCTCGTTCATTTCTGACCCTTTTCTTCCTTCATTTTCTCCTAGACATGCAGAAGATAAATCAGCAGCTACTGTGTAGTGTCATCGTATCAGTATAAGTCTAAATCTCAGAGGAATGCTTCTAACACGTTGTTGGATCTATGCCATCACGAAGACACTTCTGACTTCAAACGAAGGTCCAACCTGGTACTAGTATGTCAGTATAAGGTGTACCTTATAAGGTCGCCAGTGGGTATGTATCATGTGTTGACATAAGAAACAGGAAAAGTCTATCCAAGTGGTTAAGTGTAGTTTTAATGTTAGGTACATAAAATATTATAGCCTAATAAATAGTATCCAAGCAGTTCTTTGCAATTGTGATGCTGCACAGTTGCAATACTCTGATGTTGACGGCATTTCCGTATTTTTATTCAGCTCTGGCCTGCATGCATATGACCTAAACCTCTGTTTACCATTTAGGCTTTAGTAAAGGATTTCTGTTCCCTCTACATTCTTGCATGCTCGAAAGTCAAATAAAAAAAAGAATTAAAAAAACCAGAGTGAGGGAGAGTGAGAGAGACAACTTTCCCTCTCTCCAAACACTTCTTGCATAGTGAGAGTAGGACAGGATGGGATGGGAGGCTCTGCACTGTCACCTAGTTTCCATGGTTACCTGTTGCTATAGAAACAGGCCCTGCAAGATACTCGGGAGTTATGGTGGGAAAGAGGGGGACAAAAGGAAGTGAGGAAAGACTTAAGAGAAGCCAAATCACAGGAAAATACTGAGGAGTGGTGGAAATTAGGTGCAAAACATAATTTTAAAACTTTAGCAGAACTTTATTCCAAACTACATCATAAACTCAGAAGTCGGTACGGGTAGTTTAATGCCGAGCTTTGTCAATGTGTGAGATGTGGTGAAGGGGGAGAAAAGATCAACTTCATTTTACTCTTTATTACATAATCACCAGGGTAGCTAACACTAAAAGCAGTGTTTTGAGACATCGAGAAAGAGAACATTTCTCATTGGGGTTCAATTTATATGCAAATGGTAGAAAGATTAATTATAAAGAGCGACAAATGGAAAAAAGTAGTATGTGTGCACGCTTCTGTTCTCTTTTGTTCTGTTCGGTGTGATGTTTTGCTTTTTAACAGCTTTATCTTATATAGCTAGGGTTTGTGTTAGTTCGTCTGAACCTCAGTTTTAGCGCTGCATTCAAATCGTGATTGCAACAGAATACGCCTTGAAGTTCAGCGTGTACATCAGGTACATCTTGAGAGCTGCTCCTGTTAAAGAGGCAATGCTGTTATCATCTAGCATCATTATAAAGAGCGGAAAGAGAAGAAATGTAATTTGTTTGTGACTAAGAAAATTACAAGTAGGCAATGCAGCCTGCCAGCAGGTAAATCAAGTTATAACACAATCATCTGCAGCTGTCCACAGAGAGGGGATGCTTCCCAGAAATTACTGAGCAACCAGTCGTGATTTCCCGTAACGTCTCCTTGCACTCAAACCGCCACCTCCTCCTCCTTCTCACCTCTAGCTCACTCTCTAATCTTTTACTGGCCTAAACTCAGCTGCAGCCCTTTTTGCTGTTGCCACATACAAAGCCTGTAAACATGAATGCCGATGATACACAATATGCAAAGCAACTGGCAGGAAGCTCTACGGGACAGATGGATGCATACACACAAACACATTCAGATCGCCTCTCATTTATGCAGGCTAAGGTTTATATGCTCTGTCACTGTGACAAACCGCCCTGCAAAGTTCAGTCACACGTCCTTCATTATGGCTGTAGCCCAAACATGAGTGCCTGAAATATAAACAAAGCAGACAGCAAAGATGTGCACAAGGCAAGTCATAGATATGCATCGCAATCCTCCTGATGGGTAAGCTTGAGGTTGTTTATTAGATGTTGTTTCAAATAAAACCGCATAAAAAATTTTTTTAAAAAAGAGTGTCTCAGAAGGACTGTGTTAAAGACAGCTTTGCAAAAGTATTTTTCGCCCTTCAACTATGTCACATTTTGTCATGCTGCATCCAAATATTTCATTTAATTCTCTTTTTAGATGTTTCGTACAAAACCAATGCAAAGTTACCCTGGAAACCCAAAACCCTAGCGAGACCACTTTTTGAATTTTCTCTGCAAAACACTCTGGCATCGAACAATGATACTGTTACTGCATTTTATATCATAGTTGGGGTGAATACTCGATTCTGATTGGCTGGAGGGTGTACATTAAAAAGTGATAATATACACCTAGGAAAGGAGTCCCGTCAAATTGCCTGATGACAGTTCCACATTATTGCGCTGCCTCAAATGGCAATGGAGACAGCTGACTCGTCGCATCGTTTTGTATCATCCTCTGGTCACACACATGCAATAAGTAGTGCACTGGCCTTCTTAAATGATGTTTTTATCACGTAGCGTAAGATAAAGCAATCATGTCACTTCCCATCACTGATAAACTGCGGCGGTCGGCTCGCTTATGGGCATGTTGCTTGGCAACGCCTGTATACGGGATATTAAATAGTGCGCTTGACTTATAAACAAAAAAACTCCAGATTTTAACTATAAAACATTTTAAAGTATTATTAATTGATTAAATAATTCTTTCTTTTGTACGTGACCATGGTATAAGCGGGATAATGCCCAGAAAATAATGGACTTTTCAGAAGTCACGCATCGTCGCAGCGTCGTCCATTATTTTCTGATAATGGACACCTCATCGGGCATTATCACTTACACGTAAGCAGTTTGGTGAACCAATCAAATTGGTCTATCTGGTGTAGGTGGGCCAGAGGCGAGCTAAACTGGTGATGACAGCGCTGTGACGTCCAGAATCATTTAGTAAACAGTGGCTACAGATGATCACCAGTTGTTTGAAACAGCTTTGGCCGCTACAATGAACGAGTTAGACTTGGCTTTTCATCTAAAAGACTGACATAAAATCTTTAATTTGCAAGAAGGATGTTTTTGCTGTTTTCCCGACTGGATACGGCAAGAGTTTAATCTACCAGTTAGCTCCGCTGGTAGCTGGATACGTCACACTGTGTATTGTTGTGATTGGTCGTGGCGTTATCAAATTGCGTGCAGTGAGATTTTCAAATGCATGCTTGGTTCCACCCCTCGAGTTATGCCCTTACTCGTTGTCAACCCTTAATCTTAATAGATTAGAGTCTGGATAGATAACTGGATTTTTCCAGTCCAATGCAAAGCAAAACCTTATAGAAAAAGGGAAGGAAAAGTATTTACGGTTTTCATTAAAACAAATTGGGAAATGTTTGGTGTGTCAGTATGTTCTACCCCTTTTACTATAATATCCCAAAATTAAAAGCAGTGTGACCAATTGTATTAAGAAGTCAGTAATGAAGTGAAAAGAAAATTAGTGATCAGGCATCATAAAGGCTGGTTCATATAGCACGATTTTTAAAATGGTTGTACAATTCCTATACCTTGAGTGACCACACACTGGGCAATAAAATAATCATGGATATTACAGTTTTGGTCAGACAGTCTATGGTGCGGTTATACAGCAAATATGACACAAAACATATAAATCAGTTTTACGCGCAAAACATTTCCAGCTTAGACAGGAAATGTAATAAAAACCTCACGAGATAAAACATGACTACAGAGTGAATCAACGTTCAGTTGTTGGTAAAGGAGTGGAGACAGCCAGAACATCGACTTTATTTGCTACACAAAGACATGGAGGTGAGTTTGTGTTTTTTCTTTTAATCAGAAACGTTGTTATATACTTTCCTCTGATTGATCTGTGTTTCTAATGGTTTGTTGTAATCGCAACACACTACACATTCTACGATATCGGGCCAAGACATTCCAACATATTGAATATCCACGATTTGTGATCGTTGTGGTCCCAACGTCTTTCTGAGCAGACCTCGGGACTCTGAACACCCCACATATAGCTGGAATATCTTTTAGGATTATCTTAAGAACCATTTTGATAATCAGAGCATCCTAGGGATTGTAGGAATCAGCCATGAATCAGCTTTGATCAAGACCAAGAAAACAAGAACTACTGCCCCCTACAAGTTTCGCAAGACTATGAATGTGCTTAATAATGCACTTATCCGGTTAGGTATGGATGGGGATTTTTTCTAAAACAAGGTTGGGAAAATGTTTTATTTATTAAACATCCAGGTGAGTACATGGCTCGAGTACTCCTATTCACTTGAAATTTTACATTTTTTGATTCATAAACTGTGCTCAGGTCTCCATAGTCGTGTGGCATCTTGAAAAATTGTAATTTTTTACATAGAATAGAGATGGGTGATATAACACTCTCGTCCCTTTCTGTACTCAAGGTCCGGTAGTGGCCTAATTTACATAATGTGTTGGAAAATGTGATGGGTTCTTGTTATTGCACTGTTTCAAAGAGCCTTTAATTCGGGGTTTGATTCCTACTCCTTTCTGTATTTTTTAGTCGTTTAGCCCAAGTCGTAAGTTTAGACTCAGAAAAGTGACCACACAGACCAAATGAGGAAGTGACTGGGGCTGAGTGAAATCTGTTATTTATTCAGTGTGCAGTCATTTATTTTAGACAGAAAATATTTTGCATCTACATCTGAACACAGGTAGGATCAGCCAGCAGCGGCTTCAAGGGTTATAACAACATTCTGAACTCAGTATGATTATTATCTAATCACTAATCACTCAATGAATATAGTGACACAGTTGCTGCATTGGAAGCGTTGTTCCGTTCTGGATGGGATGATGTCACATGACTGTACGTGGCTATTTCCAAGACTGATTAAAAAAATAATCTTACAATACAAAGAAAAGATTTTTCTCTCCTTTGATATTTCTTCCATTTTTTCTTTTTCTGTCACATCATTATTGCGTGATTATCAAACAGATTTTAGCATTAGACCAAATTTTCATTCAACATTTTAACTGATTAAGAAAAAATATATATATATATGTTTTTTTATGTAAAAAATATTAATAAAATAAAAAAACTCCTGTATAAACCTAATAATAGTTTGTTCAAAACTTAACTCAAGAAAACATAATTGTGGCCAGTGTGATTCTGTGTCTATTTATTTTTATACCAATAAAAGCAGATAAGCAAATCCAGGATGTGAATTCCAAACTTTTTATCTCTTCACTGCTTGCTCAAAATGACAGCTGCTGAGCTCCAAACACATATGCTAGTCTCAGTGCATTGTGTCTGTGCAAATATAAGATTAATCAGATGCTTTTATGAAGCGGTTTGGTGCTACATGAGACCAGTTAATCTGTTACTTTGCAGACAAATAAAACCCTCTACCGATACACTTGAATGGAAGCCTCAAATTACTGGGGTACATCTGTGCATGTACCAAAACATGTTCTTTTCTTTCCTGGCAGTGTGTCTTTAGCAGCAAAGGCCAGCTGTTCTGTAGTGGAATCCCTGCACATCTGGCAACCTGAAGTCAAGAGGGTATTCGCCATGCAGCAATGATGAAAGAACAGAATGGAAATGAGATTATATAGAGAAGATGTGAAGTAAGTGATGGATTAATGTTAATAAAACCAGAAAATTGCTTTATGGTGAGACACTCGCATGAGATGAGGCTGACAAGAAAAGAGCTTGGGGGTATGTGTATCCTCCAATAAGTCTTTAAAGTCACGTGTGAAATGTTAACTTTGACGGATTACCTTAAACTTCCTGAGTAAGGACACATAAATGTGGCTGTAAGATCAAAAACCTGCAACACCTCCTGGAAGTTGTCTGTAGAGTAACAGAAAAACCCCCAAAAAACGTCAAACCAAATGAAGTGTTTCCTGTCTGGTCTGGAAACGGCAAAGGCGAAAAGAACAAATTCAGATGTGAAACTGGGGCCTTGCCTTTCCATTCGCACATCAGCTATTCCTGTTTGAGCATGCCGAGGAGAAAACAATCTAGCAGCGATACAGTCTTCACATACAGAATTCAAGCAAAGCACATTGTTTTATGAAAGAGCTTGGTATTCACACTTTTTCAAAACTTGGTGGGTCAATATATTTTGTCACATTACTGTGAGTTCAATAGATTGTATCATCATATTTTTATTTATTTACATTTTTTTCAAGTAAAACTCATAATTTATAGTGATAATTAGTAAATTAGAATATGCGTTCCAATCCGTCATTTGTCAAAATAAAAATATATTTTTAAAATAATATTTAACAAGGTATTAAATATACTTTACATTAAGCCCTCATGTCTGATGTGATATGGTAATTGTAAAATGACAAATTGTATTAGCTGAAAAATGATGTGTAATCCATTTAAGACTCAGAGAAGTGACCACACAGACCAGGTGAGGAAGAGACGGTAGCTGTGAGTGAAATCAGTGAATTTAGTAGGCATTTATTAGGCGTTTATTTTTGAGAGAAAATATTTTGTATTTAGCACAGGATTTAGGATAAGCCAGCAGCGGCTTCAAGCGGCTTATTAACATTCTGGAGTCAGTGGGGTCGATATCTGCTCCAACTCCAGCACCACTGTTCCCCTTTGGTGGGGAAGTCACATGACTGGACGTAGTCACATGACACAAGCAGAGTGCTCTTTCTTAGAGGGGCATGAGCACCGCTAAACCTAAACACATGTTTTCTTTTCTTTTTTAAATACAGAATTTACCGACATGGGCAAAATGATGTCGGGAAACAGCCATACATTTCAGCATTGGTAAATTTTCGGTATACCGCCCAACCCTAGTCCCTTGGTAAAAGCTGACCAATCATTGAGCTCACAGAGCCTAGATGATCCCGTCCCATTTAACTTCCCATGATACTTCTGGTTAGCAAAAAATGAAGAGATGAGGCAACATGATTTACAACTTCTAAAACTTTTGCAGTTTAGTTCAGCTGCCTTAAGACTAGTTTATACTTCTCCATCTCGACAGAGACAGACTGACGCAATGCCATTATCTGTTGACGCAAGGGCTCTCTGTCACCTATGCAAGGACGGAAGGAGTAGAGCCCCATTTTCTAACTATTTGTCTCCGTCAACAGAGAACGTACCCCTGTGATTGGTCAGCTCAACAACAGCTAGAGATTGTTTCACCAGAACGGTTCTTTATAGTCGCCGTAATCAGTAGTTAATGTAGCGTTTGGGCACTACATGCTTTATATTCAAAGGACAGTTTATCGAACATGGGGTTTTGCTGATTTACACACAAGGAGGTGTAGAGAAACAACAAAACAGGCTGCTGTGTTTGTTTACATGCATTTTTAGAGTATTGTATGAGCTGCACTTTTAGTAAAAAGCTTTACACCTTAATCAAAACTTACTTTCAGTCTTCCATTGCTCCTTGAGGTGAGAATGCGTTCACAAGCTGAAGAAAATAAGATCTATGTAGTTATGTAGTTACGATGTAGTTAAAATGTTTTATATCCTGAACAAGGTCCCAGAGTTCGGAGGAAGAATAAAAAAATCCAAGTTGGTTGAAGTCCAGAGGGAAGTTCTACAGTCAAAGGTGTTCCCTGTCCACACTGTTTTATCAAGTCTAAAATGAGTGCAGCCATCTACCAGGAAATTTTAGAGATCTTTGTGCTTCCCTCCGCTGACAAGCTATGTTGAGATGCATATAGAGATGATATACTAATTTACTGAGTTAAACCTGTATCTATATCTGTACTAGCATGAATCAGCTCTAATTTAAGCAAGAGGGCACATTTAAAGTATCCAATAAAGGCTCTCTTCCTACGTTATCATTCAAGGAACCAATACCTAGTAGGTGCTTTTTTCGGTTCATTATTCAAAATCTGAGGTCATTTTGGCGACTTGATACTGAGACAAGATGAAGTACTACAGACCTCTGCTAAGAGAAAAAAAGTTATTTCTCAAGCATCTACTGTGTGCAGACTGAGAGAAGACGGGGTAAGAAGACAGAAGATCACAAAGATCAACCATAGACCCAAACTAGTTCCAGTGGACTGTGAAGGGTCTAGCCAGCTGAGGGAAGGAAAATGAGTGCAGAGGAGAAAAGGTGACCCAGGTACTGAGCTGAATGATTTGCGGTGTGAAAATAGGGGAGTTTTCACAGTTGGGTGGGTTTGATCAATCCAGAAACACTTCACATGCACTCACTCGCAAACAAACAAAAACAAGCCAATACAAGTCATGCAGATAAACAGATGCTCGCTTTCAGACACACAAAGCTAGCTAGTGTAGTTTTACAACTCACTAACAATCCATCCACCCGTGCGGTATAAAATATCCAGATTTTCCTACAGAGTATAACAAAAGAGGACGACTACCCAACTACCCCAACTTGTGAGTGGCAGTCCAAGGAAATGCAAAACACAGACAGAAACGTTCAAGCTGAGTCACACTGATCGAGACTGCAACAAAGAGCTTCCCTATGTTATTCTTACATTTATTTATTATTTTTCTTTAAAATGGTTGTATGTCATACAATGTAGAGCCCACATGTCAAAGTCAAGGACCGTGAGCCAAATCCAGCCCGCCACAGCCATTTATGTGGCCCTCTAAACTCTAGAGGATCTTATAAATAGAACTTTAAGTTCCATTTACTGTATGTCCACCTAAAAACTATTTTATCAATCAAATCAGTGTTTATTTGAATAGTCCAAAACAAATAATTGTGAAAAGTTGTTCAGTATCATTTCATTTTAAGAAGTACTTGTCAAACTTAAAGATGAACTTGTTAAAACAGATATTTATTAATATTTTTGTGGTGTAAAAAATAGTTTCAATAGTTTCTGCCACAACCGTTCCGGATATTAATTATTTTAATGTTTAAAATGAGTTTGACACTCATGCTGTATAGTAATGATGCTAATTGAAAAAAACCCAGTTTATTTACTTTTATTCTTATTGTTTGTTTTTTTTAGCTTTAAATTGTCATTCAATTACTGCATTTAACACTGTGAGCCTTCGTATAAAAAAAGCTATTAATTTAGAGGTTGGGCTAAGCATTTACTATCGAAATAGCAAATATCAAATTTGACAACATATTGAATACTCAAGGAAAGTAGTTTCTTTCCTTAAGCTACACTTTTAAACTTTCCTACATTACCTTTGACTCATTTAATATTGTTAATGTTTTTTTAATATCAACATTGAGCTTGTTGCTTGTGTGTTCTTCCATAGGTCACCCTTAAAAGAAGCCATGTTAATCTTCAAGTATTTAAGGGTAAATATATTATGAAACATTTTTGAACCAAAAGGCTGACCTGCTAAGTGTATAGCAATAACTTTCAACTAGACAGAAAACCTTAATTCTCTCTCCTTTTTTCTCTGTCTCCGGGAAGCCTTAATACGAGAAAAGTGTATGTATTGATTTACGTGCATGTCTGTTTAGAAGTACAAAAGGAAGGATTGATCTGAATGGAGGCAGCTGAAGAGAAGGTAAGTTTATCCTATTTTGAATCTTCCGGATCTCACAAGTAATGCAGACATGTCAGAGTTTTTGTAAAACAGAAGAAAGTAAGTAAACAGAACTATGATTGATTACCCACTTAAGTAAAGCCAAAAACATTCATTTGTTTCTGTGGGAGCATCTGTGTGTGTGTGTGCGTGCGTATGCGTGTGTTTGTGTGTGTGATAATCGGTAAATAAGAATGCAGATATGGCATAATTGATAGCATGCTTGAACTTTTCTGACAGTGCTTTACAGATGTGAGCAGGCAACAAAAAAAGTCAGAACGTCTCTGAAGTAAAGATTTATGGTTGAGTGGATGGATTTATACAAATCCCTCTCAGAAGTGAGATGTGCGTGATTTGCAAACCTTCAGGTCCTTCCTCTGCTTGCCTTTGGCCTATATTGTTTTCCAGAAGTCTACCTTAAATATGGATTAACCTTGTTTTTGGCCCCCTACTAGAAACTGTTTAAATTCACTGGTAGGGCTGGACGATATGGCCTCAAATCAATATCACAATATATTGAGCAGTTCACCTTAATAACGATAAATGGACAATAATTACCCATCACCAAAATACAAACCTTTTTTTCTCCAGATGGGGCTGTGACTTCTCCTCTTTCCCATCAACCAGCTATACCACAGATTCAATATTTGAATCCTTCTCCATTTGCTCACAGACTTTTTCATCCAGCATTAAAATAGCTATTGGCTGTCCCAAAAGTCATTAAAAGTAACTAAATGACTTCTTGGGCTCATTTGCACATTGTGAATGTAATTTTAAGGGGGCAGTACAAAAGAGGAAAAACATTTTTTAAATATTTTTTGCAGAATATTTTTTTTAACCATTGATGACAGTGTGGTTGGGGTGGTGTTTAAGGTTTGTCTTTTAAGTATGTTCAGAGTTGTCCTGTGTTTTTATATCATTAATAAAAATGTACCTTACAAACCTTACAATACATGCAATATGTCCATACAACATCTAAGATAAACACCTTAAATCAGCCTTTTAATGCAGGGTTCAATTTCAACTTCTTGATTTTTGAAGCTGAAGTATTTCAGAGAATCCAGGTCAGCCTGAGACATGATGACTGTTTAAAGATGCACCCTGTACACCTTAAAACATGTTTTATATGTTTTGGGTGCACATTTTTGGAGCTGTCACAACAGGGGAGGGTCCTGATGCTGAAAATCGCACGTAAATTTTATCTCCCGGGATACCTCCCGGATGTACTGACTGAGTTTCGCTTTACCACAGAATGCTGCACGCTACCAAATGATATAAACAAACCTGCTATTTTGAGACGCTAGCCCTGGCAGATCCATCAAAGAAACCAAAGAAGACACTATCGGAAGAAGCAAAGTAAAGAAAAAGAGGAAGCAATAGAGCAAAAGCTGCCCATTTCCCAACTTGAAAGCTGCCGGACCTTCAGTGATGGTGAAGGATATGTTAAGGAGAGTAGCAGCAAGCAGAGCCGCAGAGCTGGACACTGAAGCCACATTAGCTTGTTAACTAATGACCAGGTTGTTTCCACTGTTAAAGTCCAAAGCTCACAGCATCACCGCTGCTCATACTGCTGCCTCAGAGATTAGCAAGACAGAAGATAACACAGGTCAGACAACACTTCTTTCCCCTCACTGCTGTGAAAGATAATTTCTGTCAAACTGTTGCTCAGTTTAGGTCAAAGCTACTTAACCCAGGTAGGATTTGCTTCTACAACCAAGTTTTACAACTTTTCAGTTTTGTGTACACAGCCGCTGTGAATGAGGCATTAGAGAGGCAATGGGATGTACTACGGAGGCTGAACTAGCCGTGTTGATACTGGATTGGTAAGTAATAAATGCTTGTTGGAGGGTTATTGTATTTGTTCAGGCATGATGATGTAATATATGATGGGAAAACTGTTTGACAGTTTAGCAACTCATATACCATTAGTTTGATGTTTTGTGGTTTTGGCTTGCAAGCTTGTAAAACCGCCAGTACACAGAGTTTTTTCAGATGCGCTCCATAGAAATTTATTTTTACAACAATAACGTTACACTGCAAGCCTTCACAGGTCGAAAATATCCGAAAAGTTACGCAGTGTGTCTTTAATGTCTGTCACATAGAGGCGACCACACAATGGACAAGATAAGTGACTGAACTGTGAGCGAAATCTGTGTTTTATTTAACGTGCTGTCATTTATTCTAGACAGACATTGTTTTTCATTTACATCCAAGGTTACCAATCAAAACGCGGTCTCTTATCACATGATTCCAAGATGGCAGCCCCCATCCCTTACCTCAGAAAAATGAATGACACAGAGACTGAGATGGATGTGGAGGAAATGCTGCTGCTCTTTTTGTTGAATAAGCATTTTTGCATCAAATAAACAGGTATAGTCTGGCGAAATGTCCACGAGTCTTTATCTTCTAAAATTTAATCTTCGTCGTGGCTGCCATCTTGGAATCATGCTATCCAAGACCGCGTTCTGATTGGTCGCTTGAATATTTGAGCTCAGTAGACAGCTCACAGAGAGCGCACACAGGACGGTTCTTGCCTCGCGAGGCGAAAAATATCAAATCTGTTTGATTTTCACCTCAGTGCCTCATTAGACCGAAAACTCACCAAAAATTAGCAGCACACAGCAAGCTATCTGCTGAGCAAACATCCTCGAATGACTGTTAGCTCAGCAGATTGCTCTCGTGTACGGTAGGCTTTAGCACTAAACGCATCTTTTCTTTTTTGTTTTTTACAGTAACAAATTTGCTTCCTCCCCCCCAGTCTCTCTCATTAGCTGTCCTCCTTGAGACATCTGTTGTATCCATAGGAACAGCACTCTGTAGTCGATGCTGGTAGTCTTGGTAACAGTAAACTTGGCAGGCCAAGTGTGTGTATGCGGGTGTGTGTTGTGTATTCGGGCAAATGGGTGCACATGTTCCATGTTTACAGAAAACAGGCTTTCCCATTTTCCCTTCAAAAGGTGTTTGATGGTCTTTTAATGACTTTTAGGTAAAGTCAAAGTTTTCTTTGTTACTTTTAATTATGAATTTAAGTTCGCCTAAGACCACTATATTTATATGAACAAAGCCAGAATATAAAATAACTAAACATTTAGATGAAACAAAATATATCAGTCTATATCTTGTGATGTTCATGAATGATCTTACTTTAATAACAGGATCAACATATTTTTACATTAATAAATGCAATTAATCCAACTGTATACTCTAAAATGATGTTTGTTTGTTTGTTTTTTTAATAAAAAAAGTTAAATCCAAAATTATCCAAACAGGTTTAGGTTGAAGTAAAAAGTTTTACTTAATGATTGAGATAGGTGTAATTTTAGAAAGTCCATTTATAATTAACATAAAAAAACAAATATATCATTATATATTATCTCAAGGAAATTTCAATCAAACGCAACTGGACTTGGTAATTTGTCTTGGAAGACGTTTCACCTCTTAGTCCCAGTCCCAGCCTGGTCAGCAGCGAGCATGAACTGATGAAGCCTCTTGGATAAGAGGTGAAACGTCTTCCAAGACAAATTACCAAGTCCAGTTGCGTTTGATTGAAATTTCCTTGAGATAACCATGACCTGGATGAATGAGAATATTCACAAGCTTATCATTATATATTATACATTTCAAATTGGTACTACATAATGTTTTGGGAGATGCCCGTTTAATTTCCAATCAGGGCTTGTAATATACTGGTGGCTGGTTCAGCAAGTGGCCCGCCTCTCATCTTGTGCCGGCTGGATACTAGGGGCACCAGTCATAAAATAATATCCCTGCCAAACACTCGTTCTACTCTGCCTGTGACAATATGTTCCTACCTTTTTCCTTGTTTTTGTACAACACTTTGCAATACAGAAGTCTTTTTTTTTTCAGAGAATAAATCCTGGTTAAAATCTCAAAAACCGTAAGGAAAATGTGTTGTTGTGTAATAAAACCAAACCTGAACTTTGGGTTGTGATGTCAAATGTGAATCTTAATCAAAAACCCACTGCAAAGACCAGCAACCCCACAGTGAAATATGGTGGTTGCAGCATTATGTTCTGCGATTGCTTTCCTTTAGAAGGAACTACATGAAAATATGAAGCGATCTAAGTACCAGTCAGTTTGGACTGAAAATACCGAGGTTTCATTTGAACTGCAAAACCGCTACCCGACGTCCCAAACTTACATAGTGCTGCTACGGCCTCAAAGCGAATGTGGAAGACCCGTTTCACCCTTTTATGAGTTGATGAATCACTGAAACAAGTTCGGAAACATTATTTTAAAGTTAAAAAAATAAACTCTTTGGTGTTGCTTTAAGATGAAAAAGCTGGAGGACAGTGGACTATATCAGAAAAAAAGGAATGGTGGCCCAGTGCTGCATCTGACTGACTGAGGCTTCCACCTCTTACAGCTTGGATACATTTTAGAGCAAAGAGTGAGCAGTGAAGACTATATTGGTTTTAATTGACTTTGAACAGAGGACAACGAGGAATATCTGGAGGAAGTAAAGTGTTTCAGCAGATGTAATTCTACACTAGAAACAAGTTTAGAGTAACAAATGCCGGCAAACTAGTGTTGTATTCATATTCTAAATAATATTTCTTTTTCTGGTCTCTGAAATCTCTCTCCTCCCAGAATTCTGTGACACTGCTTTACAAAAACCTATGTAGTCAGCTTTTGTGCTTTGATGGTTTTGAGACTAAATATAACCAGAAAGGAATCAAATATAATGTACATTATGCGCTGTTTTGGTGTTTGTGTCCGGGGCAGCCCATCTGCCCGTGTGAGTGGCAGGTCTGTATAAGAACAAACATGTGCAGCGAGCCGTTCTAGAGCCATCTCTAGAGAGCACAGGGCTTCAGCTAAGCAGTCAGTTGCCTCACCCACACACACAAATATTCTTCCGTACATGCAAAGCCATCACAAGCATTCATGATGATGCACACGTCTGAAAAAATGTATAAAACCATCATGCTGTCATGATGATAATACAAAGTATGAACACAAAAACAAAACAGGAGGCAAACACATGTAAAAACAAATAAATCTGGAAACAACATCGTCAAGCATACACAAACATGCTTTTTTTCTGATTCCATGCTTGTATCTCTATACATGAGTTGCTACATTTGCAATCACACACTCTCTCGCTACCTCACGTGTGCTCCAGTGCTCTACTTTTCTTCTGGTGGAAGTGGAAGGGAGGGGCTCCTTATACGCTCTCCCACACACAAATGGACCGGTGTGAAATGTAGAGGTATGCAAAAGGATTCATGCAAACAAACACAGGCGTACAAACAAAACTGGAGGTAGGCAAATTACAAGGGTAGAAACCGAAAAGCATGCACACCCAGTTTTGCATTATGGAATGCATGCATTTTTTTTTAAACTGCGAGCAAAAGGAACAGTAATAATTTATACAAGCATGAATAATGCTGTTCATGAATAAAAAACAGGTGGAAGAAAGGCAAAAATAGGAAAGTAATTTAAGATATATTTACACCATAACAAACATTTTAATAGGTGTATACTATATAACTTGAAGATGTTGTCATTATAGAACAGATAAAAAATGCAATTAAAACTCATTAAGTGCATCTAAGGAGACTATTTGGTTCTCAAAGTCACTAAAATTGCCAGAAAAATACCTCCTACACCATTACAGCGCCACCACTATCCTGACCTTTAGACACAAAGCAAAATGGATCCCCATTTTTAAGTTGTTCAAACCAAGTTCTGACTCTATCATGTTAAATGCTGTATGTGAAATTAATTCTTTAGATCAGGTAACAGCATTCTGATCTGTTACTGTTAAATTATGGTGATTCTGTGTGAAATGTCCACTTTATCTTTTACATAAACTAAATGGGGGGAAAAAACAATAACAAAATATATTGGTAGGAGCAAAACTCTGGTTTTAGATCATCCTTAAAGGACCTGATACGGCATCATTGTTTTAAATAGAAACTAATAAGAAAGTTCTGGATTTACAATCTAGTCTTTCCATGTGTATTTTTCGTGTTCTCCAGTTGACTCTCATAGTCGAGAAATATTCACATCAGCTAAACTGGAGATTCTAAATTGCTCTTAATTTGTCTCCCTGTCGGCTTTCGTCAACCTAAAACATATTAATTGAAATGTGCGATTTCTTTATTTTCTTAAATTACTAGTCTGAAAAAGAAAACAGCTTAATCGTTGCATTGCGTCAAATCCTCACAAAACGAGAGATAGAGTATCAACCATAAAACTGTGATACATGCATCTCTTAATTAAGATTAATAACTGCCAGAAAATCTAAATATCAGTATACCAATACATCAGTATTCTGGCACCTTGGGATCAAGTGTAACTTGTCTTGGAGGCTCAGAGTAACGTGTGCTGCACAAGGTGCGTTTCTCTGTAATTCTTTAATGCATGTCGGATGCTACACTTCTTATGGCAACTTGACTTTATTGCACACATCCATGTTCAGTGTATGACTCATCTCCCAGATGACTGTTTCATCTAGCAGACATGGATTACAGCTTCAAACTTCACTTCCAGCTGTACCTCTAAGGTAAGCGACAGATGTGAGCCAGTGCCATACACATATGACCAAAAGCAGATTGAAAAGTCTTGAATGTCAGGCTTATTCCATATAAGGCAAGGAAATACTTTCCACACGTCTCAGAATCTAACAGTATAAAACTTCACTCTATTTACCATGCATTATTGTAAATTTGTGAGGCAAAAGTCACCTATGAACATGATAACTTATAGTTCAAGGGGAAATTTGAAATATGATAATGCTTCAAAGGTAGTGAACTAAAATAAACTGTATATTCAGACTGGGAAGCATTCCCCTTATCCCTTTTTGAACTTCACCTTTTATACAGACATAGAAGTAATTCATATAGAGAAGAAGTGTGAGTGGCGAGTGTGAGAGAAGGAATAAAACGGATTAGCGTAATCCACTTTATTCTGGGACAAAAGGTTCAGACAGCAACCAGGCAGAAACAGAAAGACACAAAACGCAGAAACTCACAACATCAGGGGTGGTGGGTGAGGTGAGAGACCATGAAAAAAATGCATGTTCCTCAGTTCTCGCATGTGTTTTCTAAACCAGTGCATAAATACTGAGGAAAGAGCAGAGGATGAGGAAATCAGGGGAATGACAACAGTTGTGGAAGGGAGCAAAAAGGCAGGCAGAGTGAAAGTTAATAATCAACAAAAAACAAGATGAACTAGACAGAAAAAAACAAGGCAAAAGGGACTAACCAAAGAGTAATAAATAAAAACAAACAAGGAAATAAACAGAACAATAAAAATAAGAAACTACAACAAAAAGGGATTAAATAATATGGCAACACCCTTCTAACAATAATAAACAGAGAATGACAAGACCTAAGGATCATTAAAAAATTACAAGGAAATGTTTAGTATACAGAGACAAACGAACCGAAACTCAAACAAAGAAGGACCATAACAGCTCTACTTCAAACCAGTCACTGCTAAATAAGGAGTAGCACTATATTAGGGACCAAATTCCCTGTCTAGATTTTTTGTGAACAGGGTTTTTTTAGGTGTAGAAAGTTGTTCCTTTAATGAGGTACAGCACATGTCTGAGTAACAATAATGGTGCATCAATGGTTGATGATGTATAAATATTATAAGAGGACTGATTAATTAATTTTCATTTTATTTTATGAGCTCATCAAAATTGGCACAACTTGTTTTTCCTACCAACCATGGGCGTAACTGCTGCGGGGTACATGTGGGACATGTCCCCCGCACTTTCTTCAGCTGTTACTTCTGTTTAATATACGGTAACATATTTTTACGAGCCGTCTTTAAACACACTTTAAGTGCACACTCAGTAACGCAGGCATCATCTGATGATAAACAGGTGTTGCAGAGCAGCTAAGCGAACTAGCAAAATGCAGCAAAAGGCAACAGAAATTGCAGAGATTTTTCCAAAGAATGTGTAATTTGAGTTTTTCTGTTGCATGAATACATTGTTTTTAGTTACGGATGTTACTTGTGTTACATTCCTTGCTAGTTTGAGTTCTACATTTATGTGCAGATGTTGTGCTCACTATTGCTATCCACCGATTTGAGATAAATCATTATTGTCCTTGTTGACAGATTGAATGATCAGAGTCAGGGAAGAGATGTGAGGCCAGCAGCTGCAGCTGGGGGATAATGCAGGTTCTTCAGGTAAGGAGAGAAAGAGATAAATTGCTGATAGAAACTAGAAATGTATCAGGTTATAAATGATACTTCAGAATTACTCTCAGTAACACTCTAAAATACATTTTTGTTTGTACTGTATTAGGTAAAACAGAATGATGCACAGCTGAAACCTGAAAAATTTGAATATTGTGCACAAGTTCATTTATTTTAGTAATTCAACATAAAAGATGAAACCAATATATGATATACTCATTACATGCAAAGCGAGATATTTCAAGTCTTTATTTGTTATAACTTTAATGATTATTATAGCCTACATCCTATGAAAATCCCAAATTAAAAATCTCAGAAAAGAATATTATATGAAATCAACAGAACAAGGATTTTAAATAGAGAATTTTTGGAACTTTGAGGAGTCTTATCATGCATATGTACTCAGTAGTTAGTTTGGGTCCCTTTCGTATCACTTCCTGCCTCAGTGTGGTGTGGCATGGATGCTATCAGCCTGTAGCTCTGCTAAGGTGTTGTGAAAGACCAGGATGCTGGTGTTCACTGGTATTAGCTGATTAAAGTGTGACACTTTGAGCATTAAACATTGAACCTTTTCACAATATTCACATTTTCTGATATTTTAAATGGGAAGTTTTCATAAGCTGTATGACATCATCATAATTATAAGAAACAAATGCTTGAAATATCTTGCTTTGCATGTGTTCAGTCTTAATCATATTTTATTTTAATCGTTTAAGTTGAATTACTGAAATAAGGGAACTTTTGCATGATATTAAATTTTTTTCAAATTTCACTTGTAAATCAGTTTGGTAGCCTGTACAAAACTTGTATTCTGAAGAGTTTATCTGTCATGATTGTGTTTTTTATTGTGATTTACTGAAGCCTTAACTTAACTTAAAACGTCTTTTTTTTAACCTCCATCAAATCGATCCAGATTGACTTGACATTTGAGCTTAGTTATTTGTCCCTGCTGACCACGGGGAGTCCATTACTATTAATTACTAACTGTATATGAACCATTATTAATATTGTTAATAACTAAGCCACTTATTGTGCATCAGTGATATAGGGAACCTAAATCTCCTCCCCCTTCCAATTTCACCTTTTGGTCCTCTGGTGGAAAGAAAAGTGAATGAAAGTCTGTGGAGCAATAAAAGTTATTTTCTGGTCTGCTTTGTTTTCAAATCACATATGATGTATCTCAATATAAATGATAACTAATGATGTGTCAACTGGAATTTTCATGTGAATTGTGATTTATTTGCTTGTAAAAATGTGTAATTAAATGACTACAAATCAGAAATCAGAAGTCAGCTAGCACTAGAAATATCCACGAAAACTTTGTAGAATATCTCTTACATGCTGACTCTCACTTCACCGACTGTTTCTCCTCCAATATAGCTGCCACTTTCCTTATTGCCAGATTCATAGTGGTTTTCTCCACATTTAATGCTACCTACTTCAGCCTGGAGGAAGGATATTAACCTCGCTAAACTAAGCCCTTTTTCTTCTTCTTCAATTGTAGTCTATGTGTTTTCACACAAACCCAAAGCAACTTTTGCCACCGGTCGGAAATGTTCGCTTTCTCAACATCAAAGTTGTGTCTATAAAATTAATGGACATCAAATGTTAAATCAATGGCATAATTCAACTGGAATGAGAAGATACGTTTTATCACTCCACTGACTCAGTAAGCTACCTGTGGACCGGATGTAGATAGACATGACTTAAGCTACGCACAGACCTCGGAAAAATGTGTCCCCCTCACTTCTGAGATGACAGTTACGCCCCTGCTTCCAACAGGAGCTCAGCTGAAAAGATTTGAGAGCCCCACTGCTAAAAATATTCAGTTTGTCTACGTGAAGACTAACCAATTTAGAACTCCAGCATAACTCTTCATCTGGCGTCATTCCTGGGGTGAAGTGTTATAATTACTTTTCTTCTTAGCCACTCCTACTATTCCAAAAGACAGCTACGCTGATTTTGATTTTGCAAAGCAAGGCATGTGTTTTTAAGACCTTGTCTTTCTACCACAGTTTTATTCATGCAGATCATGTTGATCATAGAAGATTTCTGAAGAAACACTTCATTGGTAGGAGGTTGTTTGAATATAATAATGGTGACAGATGTTTCAGGTGTACAATTTGTTTATTTATTTATTTACCACCCCCTTGCTCATATTCTACTTAGTAGGCTTACATCTTTTTACTCACTGAAAGATTCAAACATATCTGCTGATCGGCAGATCTTGTGAAAGAAGTTGAGAGAACTTGGCTGTCAGGTTTTGGTTCCTAGAGCTAAGCCTAGCCCAGTCCAAAAAGCTACGGGCAGACACCCTGCAGAGACCCACCACATGGTGGGAAAAATGCCAAGAATGGCTACAGTGTAAGCCTGACAGCAGGCAAGGGCAGTGGGCTGAGCATGCCAACTACTGGCACAAAATTTTGGTTCTGGGTGAATGGAATGTCATCTTACTGGCAGTAAGAAGCAAAAGCTAGAAAGGGAACTTGTTCAATAACAACTACTTATAGCCTGATTCTCCTCCCAAGCACTGAAAATGTACGGGGCTCTCTCCTATTCTGCATATGCCAAGTATTAATGACCCAGGTGGTAATCGAACTCCCAACTTTCTGATTGCAAGTCGACTTCTCTTTTCTACTCTATTCTACTTTCACTTACAGCTCACCAAAAAATATTTAAGTGATTTTAAGAGCTAACCTTTTTTTAAGAAGCACAAACCTCTGTTGGGGTCGTTGGGCCACAGCAGTGATTACTGGACCAAACACAGACCTCCACCTGTAAGAACTGAAAATCCCACAATGCACTTCAGCTTCAACAGGAAAAAAGACGACTTCATGAGACATTATCACCCTATGTAAACATGGGCTCCGCCCCTTTTCTTTCTCTTACCCAAAGCCAAAGACCGGCTAGCATCGACAACTTCCACCCGTTGCTGGCGAGGGGTGATGGAGTTTCTGAAAGAAACTCACTGGATCTAAAAGACTTTTACAGCCTGCTGATTGTTGATCAGATTTCTCCAGAGTGAGAAAGAGATTTGCTGATCCCCCCACTGTGGAACTTTGAAGCAGCTGACAAGAGGCCGATTCCTGGGAGAAGATTGCTGAGTTGAGCCGAACCCAGCTGAGAGGACAACCTGAGCTCCTGCTAACGGTACCTAGCTGGCCCTACGCTGCAAAGCCTCACTGCTAGCCGTGACCACATGCAGCTGTTGCTAGCTGACCAACTAACAGCTGGTTTCAGCGTTCCATGGAGATCTAAAGATCGTTTAAGTAAAGTTGTGTCAGGGTCAAGTAAAGTTTTGTTGGGTCAGTCCCAGCACGATGTGCTCACCCACAGACAAGCGCACCAGTGAGTAGTAATAATATAACTTGCAGCTTACTTGCTGCACCAGTATTTCTTACAATCACTGTATTTCGAGTAGTAGTTGTGTTTTACTAGGTTAGTGAGTTTGTTGATTAAAGTATTTTGACTGGAAAGTTCTTGTTGGTAATAAACTCTTGTATTTTAGAGTCTTGTTTGTAATTATTGCACATAAATATGCAGTAACTTGCTGTTCAAAGTACGCCAAGAACTTATTCCTTCATCTATAGTTTAATTACCTCAGCCTTATGAAGCCTGTAATCATAAACATTAACTTAGACTGAACTATTTTGCTATGATTATTTTACTTGCTCTCTAATAGTTGAAAACTTAGTAATTTTGATATTTTTAATTAATCCTTAGTATTATTAATACTCATCCTAATCAATTATTAATATTATTAATAGCCAAAATATACATACTGTGCTTGACTTGTGTTTAACTTTGTAAAGCTCAAAGATGATAAAATCATGGTAAGATTGGGTGAATCAAAACTTCTGTCATGCCTTCATCATGCCAAAATCTGAAAATTTTCAAGAACTCAACTGAGAAACACAAAATTTAAAGAGATTTTAAATTTCATTCTTTAAATTCTCAAAGAGAATTTAAATTTCAGTGAACATGTAGAGGTATGGAATTGAAGCTTTTAATAGCTAAAAAATAGTTGAAAAAATAGTGATAGTTAAAAATAAGAGATATCTCGAAAGAGCCCTGTGAAATAGAAAGACACTGAAACAGTACAGATTTCCATTTCTGTGGATTTGATCATAATCTTGTAATCTCTTTATGTTATCATGTGCCACAGCCTACCATGAAACATAAATTACAAAAAAATTACAAAAAAATGATTTGACTATATGGTAAAATGTTCATTATGTACTTTTAACTACTTCAAATTATCAGCTTAGCATGAGTTTTTTTTTATATTTTCTCTTTTAAAAAAATGTGTCACCAGGGTGATGAAGCACTGTTTAGGTTTGGAGAAACAAAAGAGACAGACGTCTAACCAAAAGAATGCTTCCCCACATTAACTCCTGCTTTCCACTGGACGCTTAAGCAGCGCGTAACGTAACAGACCCATTTTACTCACAAGCTCAGCAGCACGTCCCTTCCCACTGGGAATGTTTCAGACATACACTACCGTTCAAAAGTTTGGGGTCACATTAAAATGTCCTTATTTTTGAAGGAAAAGCACTGTACTTTTCAATGAAGATAACTTTAAACTAGTCTTAACTTTAAAGAAACACACGCTATACATTGCTAATGTGGTAAATGATTATTGTAGCAGCAAATGTCTGGTTTTTGGTGCAATATCTACATAGGTGTATAGAGGCCCATTTCCAGCAACTATCACTCCAGTGTTCTAATGGTACAATGTGTTTGCTCATTGGCTCAGAAGGCTAATTGATGATTAGAAAACCCTTGTGCAATCATGTTCACACATCTGAAAACAGTTTAGCTCGGTACAGAAGCTACAAAACTGACCTTCCTTTGAGCAGATTGAGTTTCTGGAGCATCACATTTGTGGGGTCAATTAAACGCTCAAAATGGCCAGAAAAAGAGAACTTTCATCTGAAACTCGACAGTCTATTCTTGTTCTTAGAAATGAAGGCTATTCCATGCGAGAAATTGCTAAGAAATTGAAGATTTCCTACAACGGTGTGTACTACTCCCTTCAGAGGACAGCACAAACAGGCTCTAACCAGAGTAGAAAAAGAAGTGGGAGGCCGCGTTGCACAACTGAGCAAGAAGATAAGTACATTAGAGTCTCTAGTTTGAGAAACAGACGCCTCACAGGTCCCCAACTGGCATCTTCATTAAATAGTACCCGCAAAACACCAGTGTCAACATCTACAGTGAAGAGGCGGCTGCGGGATTCTGGGCTTCAGGGCAGAGTGGCAAAGAAAAAGCCATATCTGAGACTGGCCAATAAAAGAAAAAGATTAAGATGGGCAAAAGAACACAGACATTGGACAGAGGAAGACTGGAAAAAAGTGCTGTGGACGGATGAATCCAAGTTTGAGGTGTTTGGATCACAAAGAAGAACGTTTGTGAGACGCAGAACAACTGAAAAGATGCTGGAAGAATGCCTGACGCCATCTGTTAAGCATGGTGGAGGTAATGTGATGGTCTGGGGTTGCTTTGGTGCTGGTAAGGTGGGAGATTTGTACAGGGTAAAAGGGATTCTGAATAAGGAAGGCTATCACTCCATTTTGCAACGCCATGCCATACCCAGTGGACAGCGCTTGATTGGAGCCAATTTCATCCTACAACAGGACAATGACCCAAAACACACCTCGAAATTGTGCAAGAACTATTTAGAGAAGAAGCAGGCAGCTGGTATTCTATCGGTAATGGAGTGGCCAGCGCAGTCACCAGATTTGAACCCCGTTGAGCTGTTGTTGGAGCAGCTTGACTGTATGGTACGCAATCCAACCAATCCAAATTGTGGGAGCTGCTTCTAGAAGCGTGGGGTGCAATTTCTCCAGATTACCTCAACAAATTAACAGCTAGAATGCCAAAGGTCTGCAATGCTGTAATTGCTGCAAATGGAGGATTCTTTGATGAAAGCAAAGTTTGATGTAAAAACAATCTTATTTCAAATAAAAATCATTATTTCTAACCTTGTCAATGACTCTATTTTTTATTCATTTCACAACGTATGGTGGTGAATAAGTGTGACTTTTCATGGAAAACACAAAATTGTTTGGGTGACCCCAAACTTTTGAACGGTAGTGTACATCAGATGTAGAAGTGTTCCATGCAGCTGGTCCAGGGAAATCATAGGGGAATTACAATTGCATAACTTGAAGGGTAGTATCCAGGAAATAAACATAATGTTAATCTGCATCATAAACTCACCCTCCACTTCCGAAACTGCAGATATTTCTTTCCATGCATTCTCCTTTTTCATGTTGTCCTTGTACAAATGGTCACTGGTGTGATATAAACAGGGTGATCTACACTTAAAGGAATGACTTCTTGTTGTCTCTCCTGAAAACCAAAACTTGACCCACAGACAGACTGAGTTCAAATCTGATGTCCAAGGTAAGGGCGTTTTGATTTTTCGTAGTTAAGCAATCGGAAATGTGTACTTATTTTCTTTTTTTTTTACTTGGCCAGATGCTTTACACTGCTCTAATGTCTGATTTCCTGTCTAGCCCAATCTAAACTGCTGAGATCGACAGTTTATAGTACATAAAAATGTTTTTTAAAAAATTGACCATGTCAATTTAGGAGAGGCCCACGACACAACGCTTCTAAAACATGTCTGATTCACTGTGCTGATTTCACTTGTACTTTGGGAAATGGGAATCTTGTTAAGGTATAAGGAATCATGATAAAATACAAATTTGAAGAATTTGAAAGAAATCCTAAGACCATCAGCTGCAAATGTGTTTTCCACCACAACAATGACATAAAATATACACATTAAACAACTTCCAGACAACTACATGACCTGCAGTGATATAAGCGGACAAAAAGAAGTGCCGGTACTCTTTTTCATGGAAGACGCAACATAAAATGCATAGATGTAAATATAGCTCAGTAAAAAGACCCCCCCAAAGGATCAAAAGAATATAAAAATATACATAAAATGAATAACAAATAAAACTAGGGCTGTCAAACAATTCAAAATTGATGGTAGCTGTGATTAATCATGATTGATTAATATTCCTAAACATGACTGAAAAAGTACCAGTTTTATAAAAGACAAAACCCAACACCCTGGTTTTTTTTAAGAAAATACATGAGAGATGCATGGAACTTGCGTTTTGAATTCCTCTGTCACATTTACACATCCCACTTTTAACCTGTTCATCTTTTATCCTGCTGCTAAGGCAAACTAACTAGTTACCCATTTCTGAATGTAAAGATGATTGTTTTTCAATAATTCTGGACAACCCTGAGCATCGTTTTTATGGTACTATCTTACAACAACAGTGCTGTCACATAAATCAGAGGCTTCTTTAGTTTCGTTGCAACACTGAAGATCTTTCCTGACCACATCCAGCAGGGTCTAGAACTCCTTGAAGAATTAAATAGTATGAGTTACAAAAACAATTTAGTTCCAGGATCAATAGAGTAGTGAATTGAATTGAATTTCTCAGACAGAGTCGCATGCGAGCGAGCACAGAGCAGGCGTTATTGTACGTTCACATAGATATTTGCTCTCAGATGAGTCTCACTGCGAGTGCAGATTGATCACTGCACGTTCTCTAGCTGATGGCACAAATATTACATCATATATTTCTATTTTACAGTTGTGTTGTACGTAAAGGTTGCGGTAGACATTTTTTTTCGTTCGTCATTTTGACCGACGGGGTAAAAAACATCTGGTCACAATACATTTTTATCTGTAAAATTTTTAATCCGGTGCGGGAGTGGGTGCCTGTCTCCAGCAATCATCTGATGACTAATACCTATTCAATAGTATCTATAAAGTATATATATATCATATATCATAAAATAAATGCTTGCTCTTATTAGAATACCTGATGCAGGTCCTGCAAGGCATGTAACGCAATTCCTTTTTTTTTTTTTTGATTGTTATTATTTGATTGAGATTATTCTCATGAGGTTTTGAATTTTTTGCCACGGACACAATACATTACCCAAGGGGACGTTTAACTATTGTGCAGTCAGAATCCACACTTAGCACAACACCTGTCTTTGGCACACATTGGGCTCTATTCAGCATGTCTAAGTGGGCGCACTGGGACGTATGGACAGGCAGTGGGGACCTGTCCAGGGTGTACCCCGCCTCTTGCCCGATAACTGCTGGAGATATGCACCAGACCCCCCTGTGGCACTTCAAAGAAAAGCAGAATAAATAGGCCAAATGGATGGGATTTATTTACCTGGACTCCGTGCATAGAGTTGACTTCAAAAAGCCAGAGGGAGGTATGAATACTAATCTGTAAAAATGATGGACAGCCTTCAGATTTTTCCATCACCGTTCGAAAAAAATGGTCAAATACGGAAAATATTCGGTTAACGCGAACCCTGGTTGCACGCAACCGTCTCACCGTGTTTGTGTTGACAAGAACCACACGCTGACGGTGGTTAGAGTGACACAAGCTCACTATTCACAATAAGGAAGTCACTTCTTGCTTGGTCTACATACTTGTGAAGGTCAGATGGGCAACTCTGAACCTTCGAGAGGGGAGCTGAAAAAAAGGATTACTACAGACCCACTGATGAGCGTACTAGTACTATAAGATTGTTTTCAGTGCTCGGAAGAGCGGTGGAAATCTAAAGACCTATTTCTCGAAGTGAAAACACTGTTGACCTGGATAAAATCATGACTTGAATTCCACTGTGAAATTGTGAGATGAACTGAAGAAGAGGTCCAAGTCAGAAGGCCATGAGATCTGGAGGTGTCAGAGATTTGTAATGAGGAATGGGCTGGGATTCCTCGGGAGATATTTGAAAGGCCTGTTGAAAATTAAAATTAATAATGGTATGCTGTTAACCAGCAACAACTAGCCAATACAACAGAAAAAAGCTATCATCAGGGTGGCCTTTAGACCCATGTATAATAAGTTTGTTTTACAGATGTAAAGTAGAATAGCGTAAGCAATAAAAATGTACCTAGGATGCTTGCAAAAACAGGTTTTCAAAATGATTTGACCGAGAGTGCTTCTGAAACATTTTCATCAGGGAGATAATAATCCTGTCTTTAACTGTATATGGGTGCTTTACACAACAGGAAATTTAACCTCTTGATAAAAAAAAAAGATATTGATAAAATTCAAGGCTTCAGGATACAACATAAATCTCACTAATACCAAACCCACAGCTTTTTAGCTCTTCCAGGGTTGCCAAAACCCTCCAAAGACAGTCTGACAATGCCAACCTTTCAGCCAAGCTGCACGCATAAAGCAAGGATAAAAACTCTGCCCAGGGTCATCAAGAAAAATATTCTGAACATCTGCCTCACACAACAGTGACTTCACTGCTCTAATTCCAACCATCATCTGCATATGTGAGCACAGCAACCATGCACAATTGTCAAACATGCAAACTAGGATACATTAAGTTTTGACCTTGCATAATCTTTTTCAGTCACCTACAAGTGAAGTACTTATTTGCAAAATCCTCTAACATGCAGGGGACAGGACCGTACTGCCAAAAGTATTGAGTCACTTTCTTTTACACACACGAGAACTTTGATGATGTCCTGTTTTCTAAACAAAAGGCTTTCATATAGCATTGGCCCACCCTGTTAATCTGCAGAAGCTTCAACTCTTCTCAAAGGGTTGTCTACAAGGTTTAGAACTGTATCTGAATATTCTTCTAGGAAAGCATTTGTGAGGAAAGCCACTGAGAAAGCTCACAGTCTCTGTGCATCCATGTCTTTATGGACTACGCTTTATGAATTTGTGTTCACTGGTGTGTTGGAACTTAAGAGGGCATCTCCTCACTGCCAAACCCAGACTCATACATTATATTCTCAAGCAAAGAGGCATCATTTGTGTCTGTAGAAAACACGCTTCCCATTCCCTTTGCATATGCGGGTGCCATGCTTTAAACAACTTCATTTGAGGCCTTGCATTGCTCTTAGTAATGTAAAGCGGCATGATAATGAAAAGCTGCCATAAACCTTTCTGTGAGCTGTTCTAGAGCTACTCTGAAGGCCACATGAAGTTGGGAGGACTGTTGCTGTTGACTCGTAATCGCTTATCTATGTGCAGTACAAACCTCCGCATTCACTGCCCACACTGTTGGCAAAATGTATAGGAGCAAGGGAGATTCCCAACTGGATTTACTGCACAAATGGCATTCTATCAAGGTACCACATTTGAATTAACTGAGCTGCTGAGAGTGACCTCATCCTTTAAAATTTCTATACAGTGGGTCAAATACTTGTGCAATTCTTCCACTTAATAAGATGAAAAAGGCCTGTATTTTCATCATAGGTATACCTCAACTATTAGAGACAAAATGGGAAATAAAATCCAGAAAATAACATGTTTTGATTTTTAAAGAATTTATTTGCAAATCATGGTGGAAAATAAGTATTTCATCCTCTACAAACAAAAGTTATTTCTGTCTCTCAACGACCTGGAACTTCTTTTGCAATAGGCTCATCTGTCCTTCACTCGTTACCTGTATTAATGTATAATTCAGTTTCCCAGCAGATTGTAATGAGTCATTGACATGAGGTTGTGCCCGGATCATGCAGACTCCAACCACAGCAATTCCTCAGCAATCCCTCATACTGAGCAAGCATGTAGCGACAGTGGAGAGGAAATACTCCCTTTTAACAGTAAGAAACCTTCGGCAGAACCTGGCTCAGTACAAGCGGTCATCTGCCACGACCGTCTGGGGGTCTGAGAAGACAGAGAAGAGACAGCATGGAGGATGCTCGGTGACTTTGAGCATCATCTGGACTGATGTTCCCCATCCAGCAAGGGACTTTCTGGTTAAGCAGGGTACAAGACCATGTGGAGCTTCTATGGGGGAATAATGTTGAGAGAAAAGTAGAAGAGAGAAGAAAAGTAGAAGAGAGAAGAAAAGTGTTCAGTCTGTCCTCCAACAGTCTAAACCTATAGCAGCATAACTACAAAAATAGCCCAGGATAACCTAAGCCACTCTATAAGCTTTATCAAAAAAGGAAGGTTTTAGGCCTAGTCATGAAAATAAACAGAGTATCTGCCTCATGGACTAAAACTGGGAGCTGGTTCCACAAGAGAGGAGCCTGGTAACCAAAAGATTTGCCTCCCATTCTACTTTTAGTAATCCTAGGAACTACCAGTACATCTGCATTCTGTGAACCAACTGCTCTGTTAGAAACATATGGAACAATCAGATCTCTGATGTACAATGGAGCTTTATTATTAATGGCTTTATAAGTAAGGAGGAGGATTTTAAACTCTATTCTGGATTTGACAGGGAGCCAATGAAGAGAAACCAAAACAGGAGAAATGTGATCTCTCTTTTTAATATTCATCAGAACTAATACTGTTTGAACTCATTATCAGTATAAAAGACAGCTAACTACAACCTCAAACAGTCACACTCCAAACTCCACAATGGCCAAGACCAAAGAGCTGTCAAAGTACACCAGAAACAAAATTGTAGACCTGCACCAAGCTGGAAGTCTCTGAATCTGCAATAGGTAAACAGCTGGATGTGAAGAAATCAACTGTGGGAGCAATTACTAGAAAATGGAAGACATGCAAGACCACTGATAATCTCCCTCCATCTGGAGCTCCACAAAAGATCTCACCCTATGGGCTGAAAATGATAACAAGAACGCTGAGCAAAAATCCCAGATCCACACAGGGGACCAAGTGAATGGCCTGCAGAGAGCTGTGACCAAAATAACAAGGGTTACCATCAGTAACACACTATGTCCCCGGGGACCCATATTCTGCAGTGCCGGACATGTCCCCCTGCGGAGGCCAGTACATTTCCAGGTGCCTTCTGACATTAGCCAGAGACAATATGAATGTTCCAGAAGAGAACTGGGAGAATATTATATAATCAGATGAAACCAAAATAGAACTTTTTGGTAAAAACTCTACTTGTGTTTGGAGGAGATAGAATGCGGAGTTGCATCCAAAAAACACTATGAAGCATGTGGGTGGAAACACCATGCTCTAGAACAGTTTTTCTGCAAAGGGACCAGGACAATGTATCTGTTTAAAGGAAAAAATGAATCGGGCCATGTATCATGACATTTTAAGTGAAAACCTCCTTCCATCAGAAAGGGCATTGAAGATGAAAAGTGGCCGAGTCTTTCAGCGTGACAATGATCTTAAACATACCGCCCATGTAATTAAGAGCGGCTACTGTACCTGAAAAACCCGGCTGTAGTGGGAAATTTAATATTAAGAATGATCTGTTTTGTGTATTGTTCTATACTGATAGTAACTGTGTGCTATTTCTCCATGATATGGTAACCAATCTGATTATATGACACTATGGATTCAAGTCAAGCCAAAGTGTAGAGATATTAAGCCTACCTCCTGGGTTGGGATAGTAACCATCTGATACCTGAAGAGCATTCTGTCATTACAAAGATTATGCTTTCTCTATCCAGCCGAAGACGCCTGCAAGTCTACTGTCCTCATTCTGAAGAAATGTTTTCTGATATGATGTTGATAGTTGTTAGGATTACTGACTCTATATAAGTCTGTGTCAGGTTTGTAAAGGCAGGTCAGTATGCATATGTTCTGTATGACTCCTGTACCTCCTTTTTTGATCAAACAAGTCTACTAAATCTGAAGGAATTTTCTCTCATCCTTTATTTAAGCATGTCTAAGTGGGCGCACTGGGACGTATGGACAGGCAGTGGGGACCTGTCCAGGGTGTACCTGGACAGGTCCCCACTTTTTTAAACTTTTTTTAACATCTTAGTGCCCAACGTGGGGCAACCATAACACTGGCAAAATCGGGAGTGTTGACAGCTATGGGCTATGTAAGTAGCATTTCAAGGTCCTGAAGTGGCCTAGCCAGTCTCAAGATCTAAACCATATAGAAAATCTTTGGAGGGAGTTGATGTTGCCCAGAGACAGCCCCAAAACATCACTGCACTAGATATTTGCATGGAGGAATGGGCCAAAATACCAGCAACAGTGTGTAAAAACCTGGTGAAGACTTACAGAAAATATCGTGTCAACAAAGGGTATATAACAAAGTATTGATATGAACTTTTGTCATTGACCTAATACTTATTTTCCACCATAATTTGAAAAAGAAAATCTGTAAAAATAATAACAATTCTCTCATTTTGTCTCCCACAGTTGAGGTATACCTATGATAACAACTACAGGCCTCTCATCTTTTTAAGTGGGAGAACTTGCACTATTGGTGGCTGAGTAGATACTTTTTTCTGCCACTGTAGAAGCCATCATTGTCAAAGGTGGCCATTGAAGTGATTTAAAAACCCAAATGTATTTAATTGGATGGGTTACCTAATACTTTTGGCAATGCGTTGTACATTTAAACGTCCTTTAGGCATACAATTCGTTTTTTACTTAATATTTCAGGACAAAATCAAGAATCTTTAGGTAAACTCGTCTCTTAGAAAAAGACCATGGACTACTCTTTACCTTTTAAACATGCATAAAGGTTACCAATTAAAAGTGATAGTCTGAAATGATATCCAATGAAAGTCTCTATAGCAACAGCTAGAGTGATTCATGGAACGTGTCAGTCTGTGAAATAAATTTCACACTTCAATAAACCACAGCCTTTGCAGTGAGATTTTGCTTGCATGTACGAGTGAAGTGTGCATGTTAGAAACAAAAATAAACACAATAAAATGAGACTTATTTATAGTTGTTTTGCTTTTTTTTTTGGCTGCAATTTCTACAGCATTAATAACATTTGTTGTCTCCTGGGTTTTGCAAAGTGTGAAGGTGCACCCTTTGTCATTTATCTGCATGTTTTTCCAAGTTCAAGTCATTGCAGGGAAAAGGCCTTAAAGCAGATTGTATTTTGGGCTCCGTCTAATCGGCCCCATACAGGTATGATGTTCATTAGCTTTTTCTGGTGCTTTCTTTCTTTTTCTTTTGTCCCCTCTCCTCACGAACTCTGTCTCTCATTTGCTGTCATGTACGTTGCCCCTTGTCGTTTTCCTCTCATTTAATAAAAATTTCCTTCCCAGCTCACTGGAAACGGAAGATCTTTAAGTGATCCCCACACTCCTTAGTCCTCCATCCTTCCATGTTCCTGCTTTAGCCAAGGGTTTCTCTTTTGCCTTTCACTGCCTCTCTCTGTCGTCTTTTTCATAGCGAGAAATTTTTTTTATGTGAAAGCAGATAGACAGCAGACCTCCCACATTCCTGCAAAACACACACACACACTCAAACAAGGGCATAAATCGTGACTGATGTAGCCATATAAGCCACCATGTCTTGCAAAAAAACTGCAGACCTTTCAATCATAATATAAACATACGCACAAACGTCCATAACAAAGACCACATGTGCAAGTTTACACTTTTCCATCATCATACAACCCAAAGAAAAGAGCAGCTGAGAGAAATCATTATAAAATGCATAGAAAAAAGGGTTGAAATCAAAAGTGAGGAGAGGTAAAAATGAAAAAGCATGAGAAGGAATCTGAACATCATTATAATGTTTTCTGAACAGGTTGGAGGCTGCTTCATGACTTCGGCTTCATTCCTTTTTAAACGATCCCCCCCGTGCAGCAAACCAAATTTACTGATCCTTTTTTAAAACCTCCTCCTGTTGGCGGAAAAGACCAGGAGAATGGCCTCTTTTTCCTGATTATTTGTCTGTTTCCTATTTGCCTTTGTTTACTGAAGCTAGGCTATTTCCCGTTAAAGCTTACAGCCTTAAAGCCTTAATTTAGTAATAGAAAAGTTTTCAGAAAATACTGGATTAAGAAAACAATCCCTAATTTTCTATTTTAACCCTGAAAGATAACCTGAGTAAATAATTACATTTCACTGTCTTCAATCAGTTTCAATTACTGCCAAAACAAAAACATCACTTCTATAAAACTTGACTGACAACCTGAAGTACTCTTAAATATCTCAAAAAGCTACAAATCAAGCCCTGATCTAAAGAATTTAAAGGAAACTCAAACCTCTCCAGACACTGAAGTCAAACTGGAGTGGTTAAAAATGTAATTTCTGTGTTGTTGGAACTCCAAAGAACCCCAGTAAGAACCATATATATATGTGGAAAATATGTAACAATAATGAGCTTTCCCAGAAGTTGCCAGCAACTACTCCAAGACTCAAAGACTCAACCAGGAGGTCACAAAATAACTTGGAACAAAATCCCAAACACTGCAAGCCTCATTCATAATATCCATGGTCTTCGCCCCTCCCTTACTCTTCACTCTAGAGCTATATTGGTCCACAGTGAAGTTCTTTTCATCCTGATTACCGCAGTTCTCTTTTCTTTGGTCTTCTCCAGAAATTCCTTCACAAATTCCAGTTGACTCACATCTCTGCCACCAGCACAATTACAAAAACTCGCCATTCGTACCATATTACCCCAGTTCTTCACCAACTGCACTGGCTTCCCATAATGTCAGGAATAATATTCAAGATAATCCTTTTCAATTTTAAGGCCATTCAATGTCTTGCCCTTCCATATCTGTCTCACCTCATCCAAATTGCGCTTCCCTGACGTTCCCTCAGATCCTGTTCCTCTCTTCATCTCACTTCCCCCTCTTTCGCCTGGTCACTATGGGAGCCAGAGCTTTTAGTTCCTCTGCCCCCAAATTGGATTGGAACTCTCTCCCACCCGACCTTCGACACACTGACTCACTTCTTTTGTTTAAATCCAACCTTAAGACTCACCAGTTCAAACTTTCTTTTAATCAGTAATCCACTCTTAACCTGTTATTCATTGTTTTAATGATGATTTTGATGGATTGTTTGTTTGTATTTCTGATTTATTCCACTGTACTTTTGTGAAGTATCCTTGGGTGCTTTGAAAGGTGCTTGAAATAAAATTTATTATTTTTATTATTACTTGTCTCTTTCTGTGTTCTTGATTGAAATAAGAGACAAACACTAGGGAAAAATGTAATCCATGGCAGAAATAAAGCCCTGGTGACCAAAACAAGCACAAAGGTCTGGTTCACATCTGTCAAAAACCTCTTGATGATTTTCATTAACGTTGGAAAAATATTTTCAGGACTGACGAGACAAAGGTAAATCTTGGTAGTGATAGTGTGATGGTTCTGTGGCTGGTACAGGAACCCAAAAAGCTCTGGCAATGAGTTTGACACCTTATACTTAACAATAGTTGGGTTGTGCATCAACAACCTGTGAATTCATCTAGAAAAACAAAAATTAAAGGGCTGGAGTGGCTTAGTCAAAGTCTGGACAATCACATGCAGTGACAAGAACATTAAGAGGATGTTCCAGCTTGAAACCATCGAATGTTCTAGAGATAATATATATCTGCAAAGAGGAGTGGGCCAGAATTCCTCCACAATGATGTACATTACTCATTTCCATTTGTTACATGTGGCAATTCTTGCCACCATGGTTGGAGCAAGCCTTTAGAAAGTTTGGGGACAATCACTTTTTTTTACATAGCATCAGGTTGGTTTGATTTGTTTCCCCTCTTGATAAAGGAAAAAAATCTATTTAATTTGTTCAGATTATCTGCCGATATCACAATTTGTTTCATGACTTGAAGAATATACATCTGACACGAAGTAAAAAACCTAAGAGGGGAAAAAAAACTTTTTCACAACACTCTATATCATGAGAAAACTATGAGGTACTTCAACTACGATTTATAGTTAACTGTATAAAAAGATGAATTTGTAGACTGTTGTAGACTTAATTTGCAAATGTGATTTTTTTAAGATACAATTCAAAGTGCACACTTCAAGTACATCTTTAGCAATTCTTCTCCATATACAAACCTTGAGCTATCTACTTCAGTTAATAGTTGTGTTCTCTTGTCTTAGTGTGTGAAGGTCTAGCATGGTTAATAGCCAAAACATTGTCATTGTCAAATTGATGTGGTGGTTAGTGCAGCAGCCAACAGCTGAGAGCACTCAGCATCTTGTCAGTCCTCTTTAGAGGGAGTGGAGTGGAAATGTTAAGTGCCACCATTACGGATTTCACTGTCAGAGAGTAATTTGGAGATGTACTATTGTTATTGTAGGGCACTGAAATCATCACAGTAGTGACACTCAGTGTATAAAAAAAATCAAGAGGTAAAAGGTAAGGAAACTTAAGTCAATCTACAGCGCAGACATTTGCGCATCTATTTTATGTACCACTCAAATAAAAGTAAATAACTGCCTTCTTTACAAGTAAACAGAGATGTGAAAATGCTGAGGTAAAGTGATACCTCAGCAATTTTGAAGTGAGGTTCTGTAAAAAGGTTATAAGCAGTTAGTATCTTACCTGAAGTTCAGAACTTTCCGCCATCTTTGTGTACCATGTATCCCAATTAGCTGGTCCTAAAAACGGAAGCCAACGGCTGGTCTGAGGAGCAAAAACCAAAGCGAACTTCTACGATCTCGAAACTCCAGTCAAAAATGTTATATCAGTTCATATGAAGCTTAAAAAAACTAATCATCTTTGTATCAGGTACACATACCAAGAATGTGTCATGGTAATGTAAAACTACAGGGTTATCTTTAATCTTCCATTCAACAGCAAGATTGTTTCAATGGTTAAATAGCTTCCTAACAATGACTAACCATTTCAATATTTTGTAGTCTGGTTTCTGTCCTTATCACAGCACTGAGACTGCCCTTCTCAAATATTTCAGTGTCATCTCCATAAATACATACTGTGGTAGAAGCACGGTGCTGGTACATTTGGACCACAGTGCAGCATTTGAAACTGTTGATCATGATGAATTAAAAATAAAACACTGAATGTTAGCCTCTAAGCACTAATACTAGCAACTAATCCTTAACCTTTCATGGGGTCAACAGTGAAAACACTATGGCTAGTACTTTAGGGAGCCGTTCGCGAATGTGCCCGTTTCGAACAGCCTTTCTACCCGACGTCACTACGCGATTTAAACGCACATGAATGACGCATATCAAAATAAACCTTCGGAAGAGGTTGTTGGACTCATATGCGTGCGTCTTTTCCCTTTCGGCCATTATCGTTATTTTACGTGAGGTCGGCCGGGCGACTTGTATTGATGGCGTCTTGTGGCGCAAGGGATTGTGGGATGGCACATAGCTCCTAATCGGCAGTTAGTTAGCATCAGAGGTCCCTAGGCTAAAGTGGCTTTGATAGTTAGCATACAGGCCACTTTCCCTAACTCCTTTCTAACTGGAAGCCCAATTCGGATGCATCTTATCATGGCACACATCCGGTTTGGCGTAAGACCTCTTACCAATTTAGTGGTTTCGGATGCAGCCCTTGGCTGGTTTTAGTATTACCTAAAGAGCAGGAACTTCTTGGTGTAAAACCGTCCATTGTTCATCAAACAGACGGAAATCACATGATGGCCCCCCATGGCTCCATCTTGGGGGAGTACTAGCCCAAATTAGAACAACCATTAATTAGTTACCATAACTAAATAAATGCCACTTAGCTTTACATTAAAAATGTTACTATGTGACTTTGAACTCATTGAAATCATAAATTAATTCATTAAGGAAATTAATAAATGGATGTGCCATATCTTTCTCCATCTGAATAGAAACAAAACTGAAGTAATTATCTTTCCACCTAAACAGAAATGATAAAGTTCAGCACAAAGCTACAGTTAATACAGCTAAAAACTACTGATCAGGCCTGAAGTGTAGGTGCAGTGATGTACATGGACCTGACCCTCTAGAGTCACATAAAAGCAATAATAAGGTCAGCCTTTAGTCACCAGAATAAAATTTCTTGGATTAAAGGACTAATGTCGCAACAGATCTTGGGAAACTCATCAGTGTGTTTATCTGAAGACAAATTGACTAATGCAGCAGTGTCCTCAAAGGTCTGTCTAAAATGTCAATCGGGCAGCTGCAGTTGATCAAAAACACTGCTGCTCGCATCCTTTCTAGAACCAGGAAAGTAGAGCACATCACCCCAGTTCTAAATTCTTTACACTGGCTTCCTGTAGCTCTAAGAAAATACTTTAAAATACCTTTATTATTCTACAAATCATTGGATTGCTTTGCACCAAAGTGTTTTGAAGACTTTTTGCCATCATACCAACACCCCAGACCACTCAGGTCTTCCAACTCTAGTCAAAAACTCATCCTGAGAATTATAACCAAACATGGAGAAGCAGCCTTCGGTTTTGATGCTCCCCTTATCTAGAACAAACATCCAGACCACTGTAAAGCTGATGAAACACCAAGTTCCTTTACATCAAAGCTAAGAAACCACCCATTTAAAACTGCCTTTGAGTGATTAATGATAGCTAGTTATGTTAATGTGCAGATGGAGAACCCAAATGCAGCAAGATAGTTGTGAGAATGTAATAGAGGAGAAAGTTGACAAGACTTAAGATAATTTAACAGAAGGGCATTGAACACAGGGAGCAGAGAAACTGTCAGTATAACGACAAACTAGCAACAAACTATGTAAAACATAGAGCTTAAGGATACTGAGGAGAAATGAGGATGGACAATGAAAGCCTGAGAACCACTCAGTGACAATCATATGCAGGTTAGAAGGAGAGAGCAGGTGGAAACAATTAGCAGCAGGGACAGGGAGCAGAATACCAGGAAGAAAACAGGAAATGTGTAAACAGAAGGGGAGACTAGACAGAAAACTATCCTAACTGAAAAGGACTAACAAGAAAGTAACTAAAGATAAAACATACTGTATAAGAGGAACTCCAAATAAAAACACTAGTGAACAGAAGGGAGAAAAAAAAATCAGAAAAGGAAATACACTCTAAATAAGAAAACCTTCTACTAAGAGACAAAGTAAAACAGAAAAAAACAAGGTAAAAAGAAGAAATTAGGAAACACAAAAGATTAAATACAATAACAAAGAAACAAGAAATAAACTAAAAATGATAAGATAAACGGAATAGGGAAAAGAATGAAGTGGAACTCAAAACACAAACACCTAACATCATACGGTAAATCTAACGGTAAATAGCCTGCATTTGTATAGCGCCTTTTCAGCCAGAAAACAACAAAGCGTTTTATATTTAGTCATTTACCCAATAAGGGGAACATTCAAACGCTGATGGTGGGAAGCTACTTCACAAGGCTGTTAGACAGAAGTTGCCACCAGGCCGTCTGAGTTTCTTGCCCAAGGACACAACAACTGAGATAGACAGAGCTGGGATTCAAACCAGCAACCCACCGATTAAAGTAACAATTCCTAATGTGTTTCATGCTTTTTTTGCTGCTTTTATTTTTATTTCATCCCCATAAAGATGTAAAGCATATTGAATTGCTACATTTAAAGCGTGCTATACAAATAAAGCTGTTTTTGTTGTTTCTCTACACCTCTTTGTGTTCAAAATCGCCAAAAGACCAGATTAGATACATTATTTCAATATAAAGCATGTAGTGCCCAAACGCTGCATTGACTACTGATTACATCGACTATAGAGCAACATTCTGGTAAAACGATCTCTGGCTGTCGCTGAACTGACCAATCAAAGGCATACGCTATCCACTGACAGAGACAGATTGTTAGAAAATGGACCTCTGCTCTGTCAGTCCTTGCGTAGGTGACGGAGAGCCCTTGCGTGGACGCATAATGGCGCTGCATCAATCCATCTCCGTCAAAACGAAGAGGTATAAACTAGGCTTAAATCCCAAATTGCCGATGACCTGGCTTACAGGGCATACCACCCAATTACCAGATTGTGAAAACAACACTGCTTCAGTCTTAGAATTATTTAAATGGCGAAAACTGCCAGCCATTTCTTCAACCTAATGTAGGCAGTCCAGAAGTGGCTGAAGGGAGGAGTTTGGCTTAAATGGTGCATAAAAATGGCAGTCGTTGACATAGAAGTGAAGTAAGATCCAAAGTTTTCTAAAAAATGCCACAAAATGGAAGGATAAATAATGAACACAAAAAAGTGTTCATTATTGAAAAAGTGTTCATGTGGTCTTTAGGAAAAGCTAGAGATTTTGCTTGGTCCAAAGTATTCCATTAGAAATTAGAAAGATTGTCTTAAATTACGATCTGCTGTCTTGGCTCATTTGCAGATGGGTTTGATTATGTTAGACACCACCAGATTTCTGTGTGTAGTAGTTGTATGTATGTGACTTTTGTATTTGCTTTTGGAAAATGATGTGGAATACAATTTTAGCACCTTAGTACTTATTTACACAGAAACCCAAGATAATTTGCATGAAAAACGAAGGTAGGAGGCGGTGCACCACCAACGATCTTGCATTTGAAACTCTGATAACGGACCATAAGTCTGTCTGGTATAGTAACATAATAAAGAAGTTTGAAATAAGTAATAATTCAATTTTTTCCCTTTTATTAGACATTTTCTGCATTTAAAAGCTTTAAGTACTTATGTCAATATATGTTTCACATACGATCATCAGTAATGGCAGACCACCCGGGGGTGATAACTCCACGTTCAGAGCCCGTATATCATGCACAGCTTAAATAAACACATACTGCTTTCTTGATGTTTTCAACAATTTTGTAAAAATTCAAAAAATCACTAAGTAAACAAATCTGTTTCAGAGAGAAACCCTTCAAACCTAAAATACTAGCATAAAACACAAATGTTTTACAGCTACCTCTGTGAGAGCTTGATGAATGAAAGATGAAGCTTCAGGAGAAACTACCCACGGCGACTTCTCTACAACCATGATGGCATCCAGCGTTGCCTTCTCAAGGATAACATCAAAGGATGCATCTGTAAAGGAGAGCTGGCGCACGTCCATCTGTTGCCAGGTCATACCAGGACAAAAGCTGTACCTGGCACTCATAGCGCTGATGCAAACAGAGGAGTAATCTATGTTGGTGATTGCATGGTATCCGGCACTGTACATGTCTCCACTCAAACTGCTGTTTCCACAACCTGAGGGAAAAGGCGAAAACAAGAGATTAGCAATTGAGGAAGAACCGAAGGCAACATCAAAACTGCTGAAATGAGTAGGTTGATAACTGAGGAAGAAAGAGACATTTAAATATGGTGAAAAAACAAACGGACCATAAATATTGAAAAAAATGTATGATCTTTGTATAAAGGAGAAATTTGATGATTAAAGTTACTCTAAGACTGGTTGTTACAAGTTGCAGTATTCTGCAGGTCTCTTATGTCTGCTGGAAAAACCTTAACATTCATATTAACTGATATTCAGTCAAAGGTGGGAGTGGGCTATTCTCCATTTAAAAGGTAGAGCAGAGCTTCTATCATCTAATCCCTTCAAAATCATTCAATTTCCTCTTATATGACTCCTGAAGTTTAAAGCTAGTTTAATGAGTTGGCATAGACAATGAAAGAATCAGGTCAGGTTAACCTCCCCCTCCGGTTGGTCTTGCCAGCTGTCAGTCAGCAGTGTTTGATGGCTGATGAGCAGGAGCCCCCTAAACTAGGGATGGTCGATATTGGCTTTTCTACCGATATCTGAAATTGCGATATAGCCTAACTCATGATTTCCGATACCGATATAAACCGATCCCGATATGTGGGGACCCTCCCTCATAAAAAACAAAAACTACTAAACCTTTTTAGGTAACCACAATTAAATATCTTGTATCATGCATACTTGAGTTTTAAAAATGTAGAAATTGTAATACGTACTAGAATTTTAGTTAGGCAGTTGAAAAAGGTGCCATTTTTATTTTGTCTTCAAAAGTAGCTGGAACATTTTCTCAAAAACTAAACCTCAAATCTGTCGTATTTTTACATTCTGAGAGAGAAAAGAAGAAGCTGAAGAGTTTAATATATAATATGTGTATGGTGTGAAAAACTCTTATTAAAAAAAATAAAAACCGATACCGATAATTTCCGATTTTACATTTTAATGCCAATATCGGCCGATAATGACTTTAGGCCGATAATATCGAACATCCCTACCCAAAAAATTTCACAGTAGCAAAGAACAAAGATCGATTTGTCAGGTATATGAAAATCATGAGTTACAACATATTGGCCTAAACATCCAGCCATCTATCCATATGTTATCTATTTCGTTTATCTTTAAATGGTTGTGCCGGGGTATCTCCTGCAGCTATTGGGCAACAGGCAGGGTACAACCTGGACAAGTTGCCAGTCCATCACAAGATAACACAAGGCATCTCTCTACCGGTATGTTTCGACTCGATCAATTCAACCTCAGTACCTTTTACTCTCGACTGGCAGAAGTCCTCAGCTGTGGTTCCATCCGTGCTGAACTGGTACTGAAACGCAACGTCAGACGGCTGACGGTCACTGATTGGCTAGTGGGTGGAGTCCCTCGAGAAACTTGGGAGCATCTTTTAACAACAAAACAACCGCCATTTTGAAACCTTGCTACAGCGAGTGGATGTGTTTAGTGTTTGCTCCAAACGGAGTTTCAGCATTTCTGAGCTTGTTGGCTGAAGAGAAGATTCAGTGTGAGCTGGATGGAACTGCTCGCTGTGTGTGGGTTATCAAGGAGGAGCTGACCGCTGTTCAGAGCCGATGGCTCTCACCTGCAGGCCGAAGCAGAGAAACGGAGAACGCCGAAGTCCTGAACTTGCTGTCTCGTACTCTCGGTGAGAAGCAAATTTCATGCCGCTTGCAGGACTATATTTTATTCACAGTTTTTTTTAAATGATCAGTTATCCAAATTAGTTCTGATGTTACTGTTTGTTTTTGTAAATATGAATGACATACTTAAGTTTTCTGCAGCACGGTGAGACATTTGTTTCTATTCCTTAATTTGAATTCTTAGTGTATGTTTTAAATGCACTGTAAGGATAGTACTTTAATAAAATATCTGTGATCCTTTGCAGCAGGATCAACACTTTCTGCTGATGGAGCAGAAGCAGCAAACCTGTTTACGGAGGGTGGAGATGACACAACGCCTTCAATCTGTCTTCAATGAACCTTCCTGGGATGCTGCAGACTAAACCATGACCCACAGACATGTGCAACAGGACTTAACGAGTCGAGCCGTGTCGAGTCGCGTTACCGATAGTATGGTACAGTACAGCATGGCAAAAAGGTACCAGTGGTGAGACGCCTACAGAGACAGACAGGACAAACAAAACAAAAAACACGCACACACTCAAGTTGCAGTTTATAGAGACCAACTAAAAATATCAGTCATGTTTTTTAGACTGTGGGAGAAACCCGAAGTACACAGGGGGAAACCACGCATGCGCAGGGAAAAACATGCAAACTCCGTGCAGAAAGACCCCACGTTGGGATGCGATCATCGGCCGCCTTCTTGCATGGCAATATTGCTACCAACAGCACCCCCTGTGCAGCCTAGTCTAAACATAAGGAAAATAAAAACATTTAGTGGCACATCAAGTCCTATCATTTCTGAGCTCTGTGTTGGGGTGGAATTTACATTGTTCTACTGTCCATTATTGTCTAATGTCCAGGTACATTACGTTTCCTTAACGTCGCTGTCCAATGTGTTTTCTTTAAGTAAAGGAACCCCCAAGATTAATGATGTTATTGATAGATCATTATTTTGACATTTGAATTGTGGCTGTGTTTATTTTGTAGGAATTGTGCAAATGCTTGGTGTGCATGACAAGTGTTAGCGGTGGTAGTCATGTAGAGGAATTTTCATAATTCTGTCTAAAGAACCTGTGGCAGACTGACTAGAAAGGCTGATGCAACACACTGCAGATCATCAACATTTTAGGTGCTGGAGATTATATTTCACATATAAAACAGCACTACCTTGCAACAATGTACATGGGTTAATAACTCAAGATTCAAAAAATCTATTCAAAAACTAAGCGTTTTGACTCAAGGCAAAATCCTTACTCTGACTAAAAGGCTGTGAAACTTTAAACAATATCCTCATAATTCAGGTTTATAGTTCAGGGCTAGGAACCTGGAAAGCGAGGGATTGGAAAAGGCAAGATAAAAGGTGAAGAAAGTTTCAGATGTAGCAAGATGAAAATAACCAACTCTATGCAGTAGCTCACCTTTTGGATTCGATGAGTCAGACTGTGTAAATGGAACAGTAGGAGGAGGGCATGGAAAAGAGGCAAAAGAGGACATAAAAGAGGAGTAGGAGGAAGAGTTATGTTGAACATATAGCCTCTTTATGCACAATACGGAAAGAGTCTTGTTGGGAAGTGTTTTGTTGAACTTATTCTAGCTTGGGTACATGTACATCTATTTAAAAGGATCTGTCTGGGGACGTGTGAAAGAGTGCGATAGGTGTGGCTGCGACTTTCGGCAGCATGCTGGCAGCGACACCTCAGCTGCAAACGTGTGGCTCCTGCTTGTTATCACCTTCCTGCTTCCACTAATTACCACCCTGCAACAGCTTCACATGAGCATGAGCCAGAGAATCCAGGATGATTCAGTTTGCAGTCTCACACTAAACAACACGTTAGTAACCTATTTAGATGTGTGTTTGCTTGTCTTTGCGTTGTAGATGCCCAAACCTTATGTTGCACAACCACAGGTGGCAATGACTCCTGCACACATCTATACATCAAGACAGTCGAATGTGTAGGAAAACCTAATAAAAGCCGATTTAATAGGACAAAAGGAGAAAAATGAAGCCACACAACGCAGTGATTCACTAATTTTCCATCAGTAAGCTCTGCCTGGTGATCAGCATTTTAATTATTAGAGAAATATACATGATTTGTCTTTTTTCTTGCTTTACAAATGCACTAAAACAAAACAAAAACACTGTTTTGATCAGTAAACATTATGAGCCAGGTTGTATTGAAGATTAGCTTTATTCTTGAACAACTGCAGTGCTCAGTAGTCAGTCTGTTCCAAATTCTCATAAACCCAAGACCTTATTATTAATGAAGTTATAGCCGTTTTAGGAGAATTTCTATGTGTAAAGTATTATTAGGTAACTAAAAACTTTCATGGAAACAAATAAAAATGACAATTTTTCTTATCACACTAATGCAACGTGACAAATGACATGTGGCGATATTCCTTCCTTTGTAATTTTACTTTCTCAAGCTCTCATGGCAAAACTTTTTTTTGGTTTTAGTTTCCATTCCCTGTTGGACCTCACAGTATGTGAGACGTTCTCTCCGAAAGGGTTTTCCCCATAAGCACAGCATGTGCGTTATCTTTTTCCAGGCACATTGCTCTGACGAAACTCTGGACATGATGTCTCATTCCTGGGGGTCATCGGGATAAGTTTACTTGTCACACTCTCCTCAAGGTTGAGTCTCTTATTCTGGGTTAGTGAGATCAGCTGGTGGTTCCATGCACGACCTCTAACCCACTCAAAAACACTTAAAATTTGTTACCTCAAGAAAAACTAAGTGAAGTTTTTTTCTCTCTCACTTCAATTAAAAGGCAGCAATGTCAGAGTTACTGTCTCTAGTTCCTGTTTAGGTCTCAATCCAACATTTGCGTTTTCCTACAGGACACAGTTAATAGCCACATCCCTTCAGTGTATATATTTTGAAATGGTTTTTTTAGGTTTAAAATCTTTTACATTTCTTTTACATATTTGTTTTCCATCTTAATTGTAAGGATAAATAAAGTTTTGAAATAAGTTATCGTGGTCTCCTGTTCTTACATCATAAAAAAACAGTCACTTTAACAGGGGTGTATACATTTTTGTAGCTCTACATTGCGGTCAGGAAAGTTCATTCTGCACTTGAGGTGGTTAAGTTCATCTTGGTCTTATACGTGTTTATGTGCCACAGTATATCAAGTTGAGTCTGATAGCTTTTTTCCCTGCAGGTAAAAATTAGGAGGCTATAAATTCCTAATAAACAGAGAACATAGAGTAACTGGATTATTCGAAGCGGAAGAGAAGAGAAAGTTAGAGGTGTCGTATAACCTCATTCCAGATGCCTCTGTGAGTGTGTGATGGAAAAACTAATCTTGCTCTTAAAATGTTTAATAACACTCATAACAAACCATTAAAAATAAACAAGTGAACACTCTGCTTTCCAGTAGCTGCACAAGTAAACAGACCGGTCTTGTGTTTGCTTTCCATTAATAAGGAAAATGATTACTTAATAAATTGTAAAGACAGCTGCCAACACAAATATGATGGCCAAAGATGGAGATGGTACTTTCCTCTCCATCAATGTAGAGTTGGGTGGGTGGGGGGGTGGGGGTCTGACCCCACAAATCCTTTGATATTTAAGGACCAGCTGAACATGTGAGTGACAGCTGTGGAGATATAACACAGGGAAGGAAACCTCTGAGGTAATCCCCAGGAATAACCCAGGATTAGTCTTCTGATGGGAAACACATGGAAAAGGACATCACAAAAATTACATTTACAGCTTCCAAAACAAATTCAACCGCTTTAATCAATTTATGAAGCTGAATGTCTCCATCAATCAATGACACAAACAAACTTTATTGAAGGAGCACTTTTCATAGTCAATTGTAAAAGTAAGTGCATCACAGAGGGCAAAAACAGAAAGACAGACATCTAAACCCTGAAGACAATCATGATGAAATGGCGAAAATGATCAAGACTAAGTACTAAATATCTATCAGTTATAGAGAAAAATAAACTGGAAATGCAATCATGTATAATAGATTAGCAGTAAACAAACTGAAATAAATGTACGCTGTTTTAGTTGAAAGATAAAATGATAAATTAAAAGTCAATACTCAAACAAAAATAACAAATGTTACAAGCTAGAATAGAAAAGAAAAATGCTCTTTACTCTAAACTCTCTGTGACAGTAATCATTTTTTACAGTCATAAAATACAAATAAAAGTTGTTATAACAAAAACAATGAACATTAAGAAAGATTTAAAAATTCAGCAAATACAAAGTTGACTTTTTTTTGGGAATCGACTCTTCCATCGAGGAAACATACAAAGTAGAACAGTAGTAAACTCTTTATATTGCTTTTGTTTTCACAATTTTTGACTTGTAGTTTAAAAGACATTGGGCCTGGGTGTGGGTGGCAAAGTAGCTAAGTTACAATCACATTATTGACATAAGTGTTCAAATCTGACTTAAAAGGCTTAACATATTCCCTCCATTTAGACAACATTCTGTAGAAAGTATCTCTGCACCTTGAGAAACATTTCTTTTTCCATTGCATAAATCTGTTGCACACTTTTTACCCAGTCTTCATCTGTTGGTGGTACAGGTTAGAGCTATCTTCTCAGGAGGGTCTTTTTACCTCCTCAAAAAGAACACTTTCTATCCTAAATCAAGATACTGTTTACTGATCTAGAGTGTGTCCTATTTCATAAATATTGTTTAGTACTTGTGCTTCTCTAAGTTTAACCTCCTCCTATTTACTTCTTTGATTCTAACACAGTGTGACTGGACCTGACCTTTCTGATCTAACATGACCTCCTTCCAAACAAACAGGAGACCTTCAATATATGTATGGTAAATGAGAGACGGTAGGTGGGGAACCCCTGCACGTCAACCAGCGATTTGAAACACCCAAGCCGCTAGCCAAGAGCTGTGCTGAACGCAGCAGTGGAAACTCCATGATGTCACAGGCATTTGTGGTATCCGTTCACATGCCAGAATGGATTTGACACATCAAGGATGGCGACAAAAACCCATGCTGATGAAAGGCGATGTTCATATCAGTTCATAGCAACGAGTTCAACCAAACCCTCCCATCAAGGCTCTGGGCAAGCCTGACGTAAACTGATAACATGATGACACTTTGCTAAGTTTAGCTGCGGCTGTTTACAAATGGAAAGCTCCCACATAGAGCGTATTTGTTTTTGTCTCAAACATGGTGTTTGCATGGACATTAATTCTGAGCTTACATGTAAGTCCATGTTGGAGCTACAATTTATATAATTCGTATTAAACTAGATAAGGAGAGGCATAAATAAAGATAAGGAGAGACATTTCCCATTATGTAAACAGCTGTAAAGCAACCTTAAGAAAGTTCCTTTTTAAAGTCATGAACGACCTGCACATATCAGTGAGTGAACACCAAAATAGTAATGCTGGTGTCTAACTAATTACCACTTATCTCTCTCGAGTCACCATAAGGGTCAATTTTTTTTCAGCTAGTTAAGCCCAAATATCTGTGCCTCAGATAATTGGCAGCAGACATTGCTGTAAACCACACATATATTTGTGATATATAATTATTATGTAATTTATGGAGATATATTGAGAAATCGCATGATTGATTGGGACTTACCAGAAAACAACTGGATGGGAAAAAAATGCAATTGATATTTTTAGTTTGATCAGGCTGAAAAAGGGTGAGAGCAGTTCAACACTTGTCGGTCTACTCCCAGTGTGAGCTAAGTGGTGGCCTCAAAAGCTTTGGGAGATTCGATCCCCAACAATCTCATCACGGATGTAGTCGGCCGGCCTATTGTCGAAGAGTGTGCGTAAGGTGGAGTTTTTCCCAACATAGTGTGGCAGCCAGCATCCTGAAGTGTGCGGCATAGCTGTGTACTAAATGTTGATGTCGGTGGAGGCGTAGGAGCTGGACCTCAATGGGGGTTGGAATGAAGGTGTTCCATAGTTCCGCAATGAACCCGGAGAAGTCTTTGCACAGCTTTGAGCCGTGGTTATACAATGCCGCCAGCCGCTCCTGTGCTTTTTTGGGAAGCAGAGTTTAGTGGGGAACAGCGGAGGCATACTATAGGTGGCTGGATAGCAGGATCGGATCGAGCATGGCGAGTAGACGATTAGGTTTGCCATTTCTCCGGCAGACAGACCTTGGGTTCCGGGGCAGATCGGACCAGTAGGGAGTGCACTTGGCTAGTAAGCTGAACATGAGCCTTGGTTAGTGTGTCCAGCTTGGGGGTTGGTTGATCAGCGGAGCTAATCAACCAACCCCCAGAGATTGACTACCTCGGCACTTAGCACCACTATCTCTGCTTGGATGATTTGACCGGGCTCTGTCATACTAGTTCGTACTTGACAATTAGAGCAGAAAGTCTGTTTTACAAGGACGCAGTACGGTAGTTCCCCAATTGCAACAGAGCAAACTTGGTTGATGTCGCTGCTCAGCTACGATCATTAAATAAATTGTCAAGTTTTACTCAGGAATGGGATTGTTTACACATTTATAATCGATAGTAAAATAAGAATAACCTTTTTTGACCCATGTCAAATATTAAAAATTAGGAAGAAGTATAAAAAAAGATGCAGGACAACTGCATCACTTATTTACAAAACTACTCAACACGGATGAACAAACTTATTGTCTTTATCATCTTCCGGTAAACTCATATCAGATACCTACAACATAAACAGACAAAACTTTTTTTTTAAATTAGAATGACAGAAATCAACCAATAAGTACAGGATATTGATACTGTGACTATCTAGTGAAAAGCAAATTTAAATATAATTTTTAAAACAGAGAAGATGCTGCAAGAGACGGGTAAAGAAGATCGCTCTGAGTTTTTGGGAAGTGGCATCAAAACCTGGAACTCTGGTCTCTCCCCATGCAGAGCTGTCTGCATAAAACAAAGAAAAGGGAGTTTATTCTCCACCAATCCAATCATAGGGAAATTTGTACAGTGCTTTGTTTGATCATTAATGGGTAGGGGGTTAAAATAAATGCCAAAATTGTTTTATAAACTTTGACAACACAATTTATAAATTACCAGTATTAACTAAATAAGTATCACAAATTCCAGGGAAATATCTATTTTATTTTCTGATGCTTCCAGTTATCATCCACATATATATAGCCGCTACTAACAGATAAAATGTAGCGGTATCAAGCTAAAGTAAGCGGGGAAACACACTCCAACCGACCGCTGAGCCTGCAGTTACCGACGTCTATCTGTGGTGCTGAGCTGCGCCGAAAAAAACCGAAAAACATTTGATAATATGCAGATTCTTAAAGGGCCAATATCATTCAAAATCAAGTTTTTGGATTTTTCAACAACCCGATTTCTCATAATAAACCCCACCAGATTGGTTTTAGGCTTAATTCATGCATGGCTGAGTATTCCTCCTTAATCCTGCTTTCTAAGCAGCTGCACCGCCCTCTGCTGGAAAACGACTGAGTGTTAACATAGCTCATAGCTGCTCCGGTTTTGGCAACAGGAACCACCTTTTTTGTTGGAATTTAACTTTCTAAAATGTCAACAAAGATGCCTGGTGGACTGAACAGAGTAGTATTTAGGTACATGCTAATGATAATTTGTGTTAGCCATTTATCAAGCTGCTTATGTGATCTTATAAGAGCATTGTGTGGTTAATTAATTGATTTGTAGCATCTAAGAATGTTCAGAAAACGGGTGCAAGCAACACCCACGGCTTTTTTATATACAGGGCTGGAAAGATCTGCTTACTGGACTCAGCTGCGGTGGTTTGGTTTACTTCTAAAGTCTGCATGGGATCCGTTCACTATAAGACTCTGGGTCGAGATAAGGCTAAGTCTGTTTTTCTCACGGTCAGCGCTGCACTCACGGTGAGGGGGGTCAGGAGGCGGGATTATAGAGAAACAACCTGGCATGATATAGGCCCATGACCGTATAGATGAAGTTTACAGGCCTACTTTCTCACCTAAAAACATCATAAAACCGCTTTTTGTGACAAGTTAATAGTGGTCTAAAAGCCATATAGTTCAGCACTCACCTTTGTTTATTGTTTATCGCTGAAGTACACGGAAGAATGCTCTGATGCTTCCTCGGATAAAATGGGCGGAGCGGGAACAATTCCGGGATTGTTGAGCGTATTTGCCTTAATGCGTACCTAAGAATTTGAACAGTACTTCTGCCACTGCTGACGACTTTTCTCAAGTACTTGAGTACTTAAATAGGCATATTTAGAAACAGCCAATGAGAAGCTCCGAGGAGTGAGGACAGTGGAGATCAACAGGACTGGAAGTGAGCGATGAAACGTAGAAGCAGAGAGGCGAATTAATGTGGATTAGAAGTTCCAGGAGCTTTTGAATAGCATAAACGATGACAGAGCGATGCACCAGTGAATAAGAGGGTCTTTTAGTGAAGAGGGTGGTTAGTGCACACAGGTTTAAGGGATCAGTCTAGACGAGTTTGTTAGGCAAAAATAATAATGTTGTATTATTATTTTCTTAGGATGTCGTTCCTTTATCACATAGTTCAAAATGTACTTTTTAAATGTCATTTGGTTTCAACCATATGTTCCTATGTATACACCCTTTTTCTTTTAAGATGCTAATAAAGTTTGACCAAATAAAGAGAGACTGCAATGGGTGGGCCTTTGGAGACCAGGAGACAGAGCTGTGTGATCAGGAGACAGAGCTGGGAGACTGTCTGAGAAGCTGAGAGGAGAACAGACACACGGTCAACCAGAGTATCTTCCTGGTCTCCCCCCTGCAGAATTTTATTCTATCTCCCACTGCAGAGCTCATTTAACTTCAATTTCTCTCCGACCCCTGTGTGTGATTCTTTCTAGGTTAAACCACTATTTTTTACCATAACAGAGTTCCTGACATGTTCGATTTTTCTCTAGAAATGAGAGTTCTCACACTACTTCAGAACTAGCATGAGAATTTTTGCACACCAAAAATAGATAAAAGATTTTTTCAAGGTTTCAACCCTGTTAACAAAATCCACATACCCTTGTCTGGTGTTTCATTGTAGCCTGAAAGCTAAAGTAAATGACAAGACTGGTCTCACAACTATATCCCTACAGTATTCACAATTTCTTGTTTAATTTTGACCATAGAATATGATTTAGACAAACTAGTTCCATGTGGTCGTATACTATTTTGCATACACAACAGTGGATATCTAGGAGACAGAGTTGGACCAGTCCCAGCCTGGTCAGTGGCGAGCATGAACTGATGAAGCCTCTTGGATAAGAGGTGAAACGTCTTCCAAGACAAATTACCAAGTCCAGTTGCGTTCGATTGAAATTTCCTTGAGATAACCATGACCTGGATGAATGAGAATATTCACAGGCTAGGAGACAGAGGTTTTACCAAAACGGCTTTCCATACTGGACCGCCACAGTGGCAAGCTGGTATTTATTTATTTTTTTTCAGCGTACTTTGACGTTATACGTCAGAGCACTCAGTCAGTGGTGTTTGAAAAGTGAAATAGCAAGGGTGCCGTGGAAAGGGCTACGATTACAAAGAGGAAAGCTCAAACAGACACTAAAAGACATTGAAACAAGCTTGTGGTTTGTGACAGCTAGCAAGGACAATAAAACAGGTAAGACAACAAGTTGAAATTTCCCTGCAAACTGCCATTCCAGTTAATTTATCAAGTCAACGAGTGGTGTGACGTTGTGGCAACTAACATAACATATAATTTTAATAATTTGATGTGATGCCACATAAATAGGAAACTTTGTCTTGTAGGTCCTAAGAGTTAGAAGCAAAACAAAGCATCAAGCAATATGAGCCACTAAGTCCAGAGTGGAACAGGATTACTTACTGAGTTAATATTATAAATTAGTAGTAATATAATGAAGAGCGTGGAGTAGACCTACAGTACGGAACTGGACGCTTTGGCGTGTTTCCGTTACCTGCGTCCATTCCGAGCCGACCCCAGCCGACCCCTTTTTTCTGACTAATTGACTTTGTTCCAAGTGTGCCGAGGCGACCCGAAACGGCCACCTATGGACCGATTGGTCCGGTAACATGATATCCCTCTCACTCCTACGCAGCAGCGGTAGCCGCTGATTGTTCTGGAGTTGTTTGTCTCACAGTAAGCATTAATTAAAAGTTTCTAATAAACAGCACACTGCAGTTAACTGCAAGCAGCCTAAAATTAAAAAGAAATCAGTGTGATTATCTTTTTTGTCTGTGCAACAAAACCAGCAACGTTGTAGCACCAGTGCTATAAGCTAAAAAAGTTAACATCAGCCCTACCCACTATGTATGTATGTTCGATGGTGTTAATCTTACTGCTCAAAATGTATATGGTCTTCAAATAAAATGTTTCTCAAGCAGTTTCAGAAGCTGTAGACAAGTTGAGTCAGCACATTGGCCATATAAAACTCTCAAAACTCGTTTTTCCGGCAACCTCTCCTTGCAAGAGTCTTTTTCCCTCGCCTTACAAAAGGAACCTCAGTTATGTAAGCGGTTGCAGAGATAATTACTGACTGAATAATTAAGCATGTGGCTGTTTGATGGGTAGTGTGTGTGTGTGTGTGTGTGTGTTAGTAAATGTGTGTGAAAGAAGGAGATGGAGTACTTTTGGAAAAACTCCACTGTATGAATCTGCCTCTCTGCTGTGGTATGAAGACTGGAGCCTCTCTCTCTTATCCAAAACACCAACAGGCACCAGGACTTGGAGTAAAGCAAACTGCAACAAGAGTAGAGAGTCATCTTTTCTCACATCGTTTGCCAGAACCAACACTTAGTGAAAGCCACCCACGCCCCTCTGTACATTACCATTTATTTCTTGTGCCTGGTCAAGCATTTGCTGAGCATCTTTTCTTTTTTTAAATAATGGCCAGAGTGCGTTACAGTGCAGAAACATACATATATGGAACTGTAGCACTATGTTTTGCATTTAAAGCCCCTTTAAATGCAAAAAGACAGTGATAAACGTACTGTTATGGCTGTGGCAAAAGACTGGAAATCAAAATGACAAATAAAGCACTAATGCGAAAGGTGGGCAGGTGTTAGGTAAATTGGGCGACATGATAGTAAGAGAAGTGACAAAAGGTAAAAGTCAGCATTAAACTAGGGTTGGACGATATACAATAGGAGCATATTGATAAATTAATATACAAATCAATATCTATAATTATCGATAAATATCACAAAATGTAAAAAATATATTTTAAGGGTATCCCCGCTCACTTTTTTAACAAATAATTAAATTAATACATTTTTCAAACCCTTTTTATCATAACTAAGTTTGTAAGACACATAAACCAATCAAGAGACCAGAGTTACATCAGCAAATACAAAGAAAAGTAATATTAATGACCATTATATATTATATATTTTTTAATTATGTTAGTATTTAAATTATTATCTTGATGTTTTTTTATTGTTTTAAACATTATATGACAGGGTTTATAATATTAATAGCTGAAACCTTTGGTTTAGTTTGTCAATAAAGCTCTAATTCAATTCAGCTCTGGTTCAGCTGTTGGCTAAAGCTAAGCAGCTATTCACCAGAATGTAGACGGAGCCCAGAACACTGCGGCCCAGTCAGTCACTGAGAGCTGAAGCCGGCAGGTCTAACAAACCCTGCAGTGTTTTTAGAATCTGTGGACCAGGAGCAGAACCGAGAGGACATTTTAAAAGCCACAGGTATTGTACGCGGCGTGACCTGGGTACGTTTCCTGTGTCTCTCTGTAACAGATTTGCAGTGAGCCGGGAGATGGGAGTCCTGCTTAAGACAGCTGATCGTATTGTATTTATTTATATATGTATGTATATATTTAGTGCATCGAGGATCGGTTCAAAACAGGACGCAACTTCTTCCACTGTGACTGCAGCAAAGTTACAGCGATGGTTCATTTAGGGACTATAAAAACATTCTTTTTCAGCTCAAATCATTTAATCCTTTTTGTGGTTTGAAAGGAGAGAAGGCTGGCTGACAGAACTGCATGGGTCATTGTTAATGATTCGTTTTGAATAAGTAATGATTGTTGTGTTAAGCTAGCTGGCTACCTAGCTATAATGAAAAAAAAGAAAGCCATGTTTGTTTACAACGGAAGTCTATTTCTTCTTCTACGTCTGTTTCCGGTGTTTTAGATTGTTCTGTGCATGTCAAAATGATTTATTCCGTTCAGACATGCAGCGGATCTAAACTATTGTCATAATCGGACAGAATTCTTCAGGGCATATGTACACAGCCAAATTCTAATCCAAAGTATGATTGAATTAAAGACAATTTGCCCATGTAAACGTAGCTATTGATCCAGGCGATTGTTAAGGGCTCCACCTGCATCTTTAGGAGTTTCTGACAAAGCAAATCAGGCGAAATTGTGTTCAATTCACTGCAGAAACCAGAGAACATAATCTTCATGCTCCAGATGATGTCGGTTGGTTGAAGCAGGTAGATGACGGCATCTTCAACGCCAACTCCACAACCATAAGAACTGTGGGGGAGTCCTGATATGTTCTAGTTTGCTTATTCAGTTGGGCCAATAGGATTCTCTCAGGACCTTCATCATATGGGATGTAAGGGCAAAGGGCCTACAGTCATAGTTGATTGTTGGGTCCGTTCTATTTGGAACTTGAACAAGGCAAGATGTCTTCCAAAACCATGGAACCATGTCCTGGGTAAGGCTATGGTTGTAGAGGTGCTGCAGAATCCCACAGAGCTGCTCCACAAGGGCCTTCCGGACTCTGGGGCCGACATAACCTGGACTTGCAGCCTTGTTTTGGTTCAGTTTCTCTAGTTGCCTCTTCACCTGACTTTTAGAGACAGACAAATGGGAGGGGGAGACTTTAAGGTCTTGGAAATCATTAGTCTTGTCAGCTAGTAATCTCGCGCTAAACATGAACAATAAGGTTTCTTACATGGTGACTAGTAAAAGAGCGATGTCAGCATCTTGTCAATCGCGTATCAGATATATATCCGGGTGGCTGTCTGACTTTTATCCTATTTTGCTTTTGACTAACGACATGCCGCAAATAAAACCTTATTCTACTTAGTGCTACTTTTAGTGGGCTTCGAGTGGTGTTCGTTCAAATGCCGGTTGTGTGAGAATCCATTCACCTCAGTTGAATGAGCCACGACCATCTTCTTCCTGTTATAAACCTGCAGAGAACGCGTAAGTAGGGTCGACTTATGTCACACCTGTAGGAATTGTGCTCCCCGAATTGCAGCACATTTTGCTGCGTACAGCCCGCTTTAGAAAATGGAGCAATATGTGGTTGGGCTCATTCTTTTAGGTTTATAACGTTTTATCACCAAAGAACATAAAAAAACTGGGACATGCATGTTTAATTTTTTTTTAAATCTTGCCCAAAGTTCCTTAAAGTTCTATTGTATAGCACTTTGTTGAGTTTTTTGTTGTTGTTTTCCAAGTACTTAAAAAAAATAAAATTGGCATGTTATATTATTTCCAGGATGTGATCTATGCTTCATGAAACCACCCACCTTTAAATTCTAATTAGCATAATAAAAACCCAAGATGATATAATGATAATGGACTATTTATACAGCTATTGTTTTAATCTATCAATCACAAGAAACTTTCATTGTATTAAAGTGGACGCACAAAATAATATCATTTTACAACCTACAATGAATATGTAAATTAACCCGTCTTCACATCATCACGTCCATTTTCAATGAGAAATGACTGACGGAATACATTCTTTGCATATCCTGTGGAGGAGTGATTTTCACTTATTTTTGTTTTTAGGGTTGTACATATTGGAGGTAATACTGGCTGTTAAATGGTCAAATAAAAACGGAAAGTCTAGTTTAATATAAACTCATTCACATTTCTAGGTATTTAAGTCTGTCACATGGTCCATCTGATTTGAAAGCCGTAAGGGATATAGAAAACTGGAATAATTGTCTACAATACTTAAAATATTCCCAATGACGAAAGTAAAATACCTCTTTCAAAAATCAAACAGCTTTAGCTGACCTTGAATAACGCTTGCGTACATAACTGCAGCGAACAGCTCATATCTGACTTTTCATCCACAAGAAGGGTGGATGAAAAAAAGCTTGATGGTCCATAGATCTATCCATAAAAAGCTCTTATCCCACACCTACAGAGTCCTCAGTCTGCAGCAATGTTTTTATGACTATTATGTATAAAAGGTGTTTTTGTAAAAATGTTGATACATATCAAAGTTGCTTTTAAATTATCTTATAAGGACTTTGCACATTATTTGGATTTTGAAACACCTAACATTACCTTAAAGAGAATCTTTCAAAGAGAGAAGATAGAAAACCACCTTCGATCCATTAATTCTGGCCACCTTAAATCATAACAAGTTTTCCTAATTTTAGTCCAAAATCATATTATGGCATCAACTTTCTCTAGGAACTAAACTTGGAACTCAGCAGGAGCAGTTTCTATACTATCTGATGCGGCTAACGAGAATCTCAACACACAGTTGTTTTTCACCATGGGAAGGTCAGTCTCAGTCAGGCGGTCTCTCTCCTAGGAGTGGCCTCTATAGGTTTTGAGTCGTCTCTTTACTTGGACAGAATTGTAAACATTTTTTAAAAAAGGTCTCTGGTACTGCTAAAAATAGCTCTCTACCACAGATGCACACTGGGAAAACAAAATTATGCTTGCTGGAACTTGAAAGAATAGAGGCAAAAAGCTTAGGGTGAATAAAAACAATGCATCCAAATTTCCAGGTTAATCGAGGCCAAGATTTTGTTTCATTTGAGGCACAATCCGACACTTTTGTGAGTTTCTCTGTCCTTCTATGACTCCAAATCTGCAGTCTTTCTTAGCATTAATCTCAGCAGGAGAAAACATGCTGTTTACACCGTCCAACTAATAGCCCTTAAGAAAATGTAATTCTACAAGCTTTTTTAAAATATATTTTCAGAGCGTGGGCATTCCAAAATAAAACCTAGAAAATTAATAGCTGGAAGCATATCTAAAGATGTCAAGTCCTACGGAGATTGAACGCTTGTAAGAAGAAGGAAAGAAATTGCATTGATTTCAAAAGTTTAGTGTGTTCTAAACCAGCAAAAACAAAATAGTCTGCTTCAAAGAGAATTAATTGCTATATACAACATCTAAAAAAAGGTTTCTTTGCTTACTAACAGTTTTAGGTTCATAAACTTAGCACCTTCTTAAATTCTCTGGAGCAATTTAGAGAACAAGATCATTTCAGCTCAATTTAATGGTTATATCATCAATGACTTCTGTAAAGGTATAGCTTTTTTCTACTTTCAGAACATACACATGCATCTGTCTACTTCACTTTTAATCACTGCATTATAATTCTCTATACCAGAAAAATTTACATCAGTTGAACTATTTAGATCAAACCAAACCAAGAAGCAGCTTTGTAAAGTAGCAGTCAAGAATGGTAGCTTTTTAAGGTGCTACATTTAATTTCTGGATTAACCTGTTTGCAAGACCTGTTAGCAGTGGCTTTGTCTCCAGCATGTTTGCCCTCTTGCTCACCTTTGTGTTCATTTTATCGAAACTGTCTGTTGCAGAAATGGCCATATTTATTTTCCCATCCAGCTGTGCCAGAAAAGAAAATTGTTTTAATCTGCGCACCTCCTCTTGTACTGTTTGAGTGGTGCTGTTTGAATCTGTTAGCAGCTCAGTGGTATAACAGGAGAGAGGAAGGTCATGATTCAGCAATAAAGTGTGTAAGGGCATAATATCAGACTCGGAGGATGTGATTATTTCATTTCACCCAACTCTAGTGAAATAGAAACACAGCATGCACATGCTAGAGATAACCACTAAGAGAAGTCAACATAAGTTAGTGATAAGGATGTTATTTTCCACTTCAATTAAGATTTTACCTAATACTCCACATAAAATTCAGGATAATTAGCACAAGATGGATGTGATACTAGCATTTCATGTTTGAGGTATCCTCTTTTATCGGAGTCAGAATCCTCATCTTTAAATACAGCCAAAACAGGAAAAGGTGATGTTGGTGAATCGTCTGAATCAAACTATGAAGAAGACCCAAATACACACATGCAAAGCAAGAGAGGTTCACAGCAGCATGGGCAATTTCAATTAGCCACCTACTAAGTTTACGTCTGTGCCAAAATGAAATAGCATAAAAGGTGCAGGTATTAAGTTTAAAGGTACACACACACACACACACACATAGAAAGACTCAAACTTGACTGGTTAATTTTCTGCCTGGTTGGCAGGCAAGTTTATCAATTCAAGGTGCCTGCATCAGTATGCAAATGGCTCTATTCCCTGACCTTGGTGTAATTATGCACTATGGATCAGGTTTTAAAGAGGCCAGTCCACTGTGTGAGTTTTCTGGCTGACACAGCATATTGATCCCTGTAGGAGGAAATTGCATGTCTCCCTGCACTGTCATTGTGTCTTCACGTGACATGAATACAGACTATGGGCCAAATGTACTTCCGGAAATTAGGTGTTGTGTGAAAGCATATTATGAGAGGTTAATTCAAATTGATAACCCTAAATAAGTTAACCAAATTTTTAGCGTGCGTTCAAAGATTGAAAAGATAGTTATGACATAGGAATAGCAATCTAATCAAAGTAAAACCAGTTGCCTTGTTGGTCAAGACTCACTGATGCATTATACGGAGACCAAAGACGGACCTTGGTGTCCTGCTCCCATGCTAACACATCTCAAGATAATGAAGATGAGCTGTGTTAGGTTCACTTAGAATTGTCTGTATAGGAACTGCCTGTTTTCTTACAGTCAAAACTAAAAAAACACTATGGAAGAAAACATATTTCAATTTGAAAGGAGAAACTATTGGTCTTATAACGCATATGGGTGGTAGGGCTGTGCGAAATGGCTAAATATTTATATATCCCGATATAGCTCAGTGTATATCCCGATAACTATATACTTCACGATATAGCAATTCTTCTGTTATTTCATGAATAGTTTATAAAAAAATTACAACATGGAAAGGCAATTTTAAATGATAGATGACCCAGACTCTCCCTCTATCTGTGGGAGCTATGGATATCAGTGATCTTTTGGAGAGCAGCTCAGCTCTACACTCTGCCTTTGAATTAAACATATTATTTGAAAAGCATCCAAATTTTGCAGCGATACCTGCTGTCAGTAATTTTCAGTAGCAGTAGCGTTTTTTTGTCTCTCTTTCTTCTTGTACCCTCTCGTTTTGATTTGTTTCACTGTCTGCGTATCGCCTATGTAAAAGAGGGGTGTTCTGTCGATTTGTGTTCCCCCCTCAAGATGTGTTCCGACTCCACCCACACGCGAGGCGGCCGTTGCTCGTAAATGCTAAACAGATGGATCACGTTAGGTTGAGGCAATGGTTCCCGAAATCTAGGATTAGGAAAATAGCCAAATTATGGTTATTGATGTCATTTGGACCGACGCAGATCAGACAACAGTTGTTTGTAAAGTTTACCAGCTCCCAGTCAGACCAGCGGACTCCAACACTACACAATTATTTATCAGCTGCTCACGAACCACGACATCGAATAAAGAGAGCGTCAATTAGCAAAAGCTGCGTCAAGTCGTGGCATCAGCTCCGATAAATTCCTGAAACAGACGCTGTAGCACACCACCGATGTGTTGCTAGCGAACGAAACGGCTTTTAGAGCCGGTGTCGTTCTGTGAGAGACGCTTTTTTTCTGGTCAAGCTGCACGTCGGGAGGGGAGGTGAGACACGCAGGGAGACCAACAACTTTGGGTTGTCTGATAATCTTGTTTAGATCCCTGGTCTGAAATGTGTTGGCTACCGTCTTGCTCCCTGTTTTTTTCTTGTATTGCAGCATGCACAGGAATGCCAAAAGGTGCATCTTGACGTAATTTACTGATGCAAAACCCTATCGTGGCTTAAACAATAGAGACTCAGATAAAACGATAGACATTTTCTATCGTCCTGACGATATTTGAAATGGGAGGCATTCCTTCAGGAAAGCCATTTGATGGACTCTTTCCAATGCATTTTAGGAAAACACTGAGGGGGAAAGGTGTTGACTCTGTTTTTCATTCCAAGGTTGCTGCCACTACCAAGTTGCACCACAGGAATGATTGTTCAGGGTGATGTGCTGTGTAGCAGCCCTACTCAGTGGGCTACATTTTTTTCAACAGTATTTTTTATTAATTGTTTATCAAACAGGATCGTTCACAAAAAAACAAACGATATTATAGCATGATAATTAATTCCCACCTCAACACAAGAAAACAAACATCACTCTCTTCTTTCACACAACAATACATAAATGTATCAAAGAATAGAAATTCGGACTTCAAAAAAGAAGATATTATATGGTAACCCAAAAAACAGATACATCTTATACACGTCAATAGAGATGTGTATGGGCAAGATTCATGCGTTGCGATGTTTCATGATATCCTGTTTTGATACATAGCACATCCAGTTTTACTAGGTGAAAAACAGCCACCAACTAGCAGTCATACTTTTAATTTTACCACAAAATTTACTGTGATCAATAATGGTTCCATTTAATTCTAAAAGAATAATCAAAATATTCATTGAACTTTGATTTTGAATATAGATACAATATTGCAACAAAAAAAATCATGATATTATGGCATATCGATATTTTCTCACATTCCTACACTTCAGTATACCCATACACACATACATCAAGTATAACTTGCCTTTTTGAGTAAAACAAACACAGTGCATATTCACACCTGAAAGAAATGGCCAATATTATTTTTAACAGGGTTCTTAAATTAATAAAACATGTTATTTTTTCTAAAGCCATACATTTTGCCATGGAATTATTACTCCACATAGATTAAATTATACACATGTGGACCCTCTTTTAACAATTAGGTGACTTCTCAAGACAAACACTTTAAATTTAGAGGCCTCAGAGAAATGGAGCTGAATAAAAAAGCATGCCACACTTTTGTATTTTGTATTTGTAAAAAAAAAAAAAAAAAAAAAAGAGCTAGTGAAATGCTATTGTAATCAACTTGCATTAGTTCAGTGTTATTTGCAATCAAATTTGAAAATGAAGAGGCAATTAACACCCAACAGGTGTTAAGGAAGTATTTCAGATCCCAAACACTGCCATGACTTAGCTTCGGTGTGTTTCTCTCCTAGATGAAGCAACTGAAGGAACGACCAGTGCCAATTAACATTTTCCTTTTCTATAACATACAAAATACTGGATGACACTACAGCGTGTTTTTTTTTTTTTTGTGCATCTACTCAGTCTTCTCAAACCACAAGTCGGTCATAGCAGATGGCCGCTCACACGGAGCCAGGTTTTGCTGGAGGTTTCTTCCTGTGAAAGGGGAGTCATCCTTTCCGCTGTCTGCTGCAAAGTTAAAGACTCAATGAAAATGATTGTTGACTATTGCTACATGCTCATCCAGGAAGCGTGAATGCTGAATGTCAGTAACTTAATGTAACCTACTAGGTTTCCTTAGACAGTTCTTTGTTTTTTACTTTTCTTTGTTTACTAGATACACTAAATTAAATTTAAGATGGTTACTGCAGTTTGTACCAACTAGACAGTGTGCTTTGTGGTCAAGTCTTCAATGAGCAGCTGACGGCACTGAAGCTTCTAATAAAGAGTGATTCAGCCTCTACGACAGGCTGGTGGATGAAGATGGTGATTAATGCAGCAAGCTTCGTCCCCTCCTCTGGTCTCTTGCCACATGCAATATGCCAGTGAGTCAACGTTATTCTCCTCTGCAATCATCCAGCTGCTCGTCTGCTACTCTGCTGGGAAGGTGTGATACTGTTGATGCTTATGATTTAGATGCATCTGCTTTTCAATGTTTCTCCATTCGTGGGAAGTTGAATAAGGCACTAACTGTGCACTATGATAAACATAGATTTGGATTCATTCAGTGAAAGATTTTGTGTATTAAATCATTATCATATACTGTTTGACAGGAACAGGGTGTTCCTGTCCACAAGGAAAGCAGCAAAGATGTAGTGGAGGAGGTGAGAAAATGGACAAGAGTCAGAGAAGATAAGTGTGAAACAATTACAATGCGGGTATTTCCCAAATGTCACCACACAGTACAAACACCAGCTTAAACACTGATGTTACACACTTGGCACAAAGGAAGTACAAATATGGGCATGCTAACAGGAACTCAAAGAGAGGCTGTGACTGTCACAGTGGTGATGTCTATGATGCGACTACCTGCAGTGTAAGGATTGATGCTGAAACTCTGAATATCTGGTTTTTGGCCTGCAGAAGACTGAAAGAGAAATATGAATGACATTCAATTTGGTGGAAATGAGAGAGCATAGGATATGAATGGCTGGAGAAATGAATGAGGATGAGAGCGGGAGGAATTTAGGGGCTGGCGTACAGAGTGAAAGGGAAGAGTTGCGGAAGAGGAGCAGGCTGAGATAGATAAATGTGAAAAGGCATAATTGGCAAGTGGAAAGATAAAGAGGAGAACAAAGAGGCTGGATGAGAGCGGGTGGTATGACGTAGATGCAGTCTTTCTCCAACTCTCTCTTCTCTCTGCTGCTTTCTCTATTAGGTATCTTTGCTGCAGCGTCGACTCCAACAGCATGCTTGATGAGGAAGACAAAACACGTCCCAAACACATACAAACACACACATACACGGCAGAAGGCAGCGCCAGGTTAAACACAGTCTAGCACCAATTCTGACCTGCTACCACAAATACAAATAATATTACACACACCAACAGATTTTTTTTTCCACTAATGGTGAACTGATGAAAAGAGAGGAAACACATCCTGAAAATGAGTTATCCCGCACCAGTACTACAAAGATATATCAAAGTTTTAAAAAATGTGGTTTTCGAAATCCATATTAATGCATGCTTTACAGTTGCTATTGGTTAGTACCCTTCTGATGGAAAAGAAGAGAACTTGCTGTAGTGACTGGATTTTTTTTAGCAGTTACTGAACACTGCTGTTGTTTCACTTTTCTCCAGGCAACAATAAAAGAAAAAAAGTGCCTTTTTAGAAATATTTATGGACACAACATCTCTATCTTATAGAGACTAGTAAAGCTGCATTATGTGATATATTTGTTAAAATAAAGTTTGTCTTCTAAGCAATGCAAAATTCTGCAGTGGATCAGCTATCAAGCCATCATCTGATTTAGTGTGTTAAACCAGGGAAAGAACAAACACCTGCAGGATAGTGGCCCTTGAGGATTGGCTTTTGACACCCTTGCACTAGCTAAACTAAGCTAGCTAAACTAAGCTAGCTAAAGTAACTATACATGTTCCAGACAAACAAATATATACATCTATTTTTGTATATTATTGTACTAATTATTTTTTACTAAGACCAAACACCACTAATTGAGAGTAAAAGGCAAGGCAATTTTATTTGTATAGCGAACATTCAACAACAAAGGTAATTCGAAATGCTTCACATGATTCGGTGGTAAAGAAACAAACAAAAGGTATGATAAAAGCATAGCAATTAAAAACAGAAATGAAGAAAAAATATAACAGAAAGGAAACAACAGCAAAACAGGAATTAAGCGTCATAATTGGCAGCTCTAAACAAATGGGTTTTCCGTTTTGAATAAGGTGAACTCAGTGTTTCAGCAGCTTCGAGTCATCAGGAAGTAGATTAGAGCTGGAAGACCTGAGAGGTCTGGGAGGTTGCCATAGTGAAAACAGGTCCTCAACATATTTTGAAGCTTTGCCGTTAAATGATTTATGGACTAGTCTGAGTATTTTGAAGTCTATTGTCTAAACCACAGGTAGCCAGAGCAAAGATTTTAGAACTGTGGTGATGTGCTCTACTTTCCTGGTTATATTGAGAAAGCGAACAGCAGCTTTTTGGATCAGCTGCAGCTTTCTGACTTTTTAGATAGAGCTGTGAGGACACTTGCAGTAATCAATCCGACTAAAGATGAACACATGGAAGACTTTTTCATGGTACTTTTGTGACATTAGTCATTTTATCCTACAAATTGTATTCAGGTGATAAAGGGCTGACTTTGTTATTGTCTTTATGTGACGCTGGAAGTTCAGGTCTCAGTCCTTTATTATACCTAGATTACACGCCTCATCATTAGTTTCTGGTTGTATCAACTGAAGCTGTGTGCTGATTCTTGATCGTTCCTCTTTAGGTCCAAGAATAACTACTTTAGTTTTGTTTCTGTTCAGCTGGAGAAAGTAATGGGATATCCAGCTATTGATTAGCTCGAGGCATTTATTTAGCGTTTGGATCAGTGCATAGTCACCTGATGACATCGTAATGTACAGCTGAGTATCATCTGCATACTATTGATAATTAATGTTATTGGTTGTAAAAATCTGGGTTAGTGGAGGCATGTACAAATTAAACAGAAGAAGTCCCAGGAATGACCCTTGGGGAACCCCACATGTAAATTCCGTTCGCTTTGATGAAGATTTTCCAACTGAAACAAAGAAATTCCATTTCTTCAGGTAGGACGCAAACCAGCCAAGTACGGTACCAGAGAGTCTGACCCAGCTCTCCACTCGTTCAAGCAGTAGTTTGTGTTCAATGGTGCACTGAGGTCCAACAGAACTAGCAATGTGGTTCTGCGACAGTCTTTATATCAAGGTGGTCAGTCATTGTTGGGAGAAAAAAAGTTTTTTTTTTTTATCAAAGACACTTCACATATTGTGCTTATATTTTTATCGGGCTTGTTTCAAACTGCCTAACTGCAGAATAGTTTAATACTGCAAAATGGGTTTGTTAAAACTAGAGATTTTAAATACAGTCTATGCTAAACAAATGTATGTTCACCACTAGAATCTTTTCTTAAAGCTAACCTAAATTGAGTACCTACACGTGTTACAGCCTCGTTCTACCTGGGAAAAGGAGAAAAACTACAGAATCGGAAGAATTTGTGTATAAACCTTTGGATCAAAACATATATTTGAAAAATTTCAATCTGGTTTAAGAGCATGCCATGGTATAGAGTCTGCATTACTAAAAGTACAGAACGACATTCTTCTCTCTTTAGATGCTGTGTTACTGATAATGTTAGACCTCAATGCAGTCTTTGATACAGTGGATCATTCTATCCTCCTGACCCGCCTAGCCCACCATGTGTACCTTCAGGGACCCGTCGTGTCTACGTAACACAACTTATTCTGTGATGATCAATCGTTTTACATCATCGTCAGTTCCACTGTCATCTCGTGTGCCAGAGGGTTCCATTTTGGGCCCTGTTTTATTTCCTTTGTATTTGCTTCCTTTAGGTTCTGTGATATCCTGTCATAATGTATCATTCCAGCTGTATGCAGGTAATTTCAAAATCACATTCTGTCGAAACATGTCTAATGAAATTAAACAGTGGCTGTCACATAACTTCCTCTCCCTGAAAGAATCAAAGACTGAATCAATCCTTTTTAGTGTCTGTATATTTTTTGCTTTTTATTATTTGCTTTAATATATTTTTAATTGATGTATTGCTTTCAGCATTGTTCACCGATTTCTGCAAACCTACAGTTGTTGTAGAGCGCTTATATAAATAAAATCTGATCACCATGCATTCAGGCTCTCTCTACCTATCATATCTCTATGCTGCACAATGATTGTTTTTTAAAGCATCATAAAACCTTTAGAAAGGTAAAAAGGGTGGTGAAGTGGTGCAATCATTAAGAAACTACAACTAATTTTTGTAATGCCAAAACATCAGATTTGACAGTGTTTGAAGAGTAACAAATATTTCCAAAAACAAAAGTGAAATATCACTATGGCTATCATACAGAACAAGTTATTTTATAACTATGACCAATAATACATTCTTAGATATATTTTCTTCTGTAAAAGATACTGTTATAATATTTAATGCTTTTTGCAACATTAAAACAGTTTTATACATTCCATATTTGCCTTCCCATCAAAACATCTTGACTGAGAGATGACATTTTGTCACTTAAACAATACAGGTATATTTTATTTGTTAATATTAACCATACTCAGCCATAACTTCACAAATACACAGAAATAAACACAGGACTTTTCCAGCTACATATGCAAGTAACAACACGTGAAAGAAAGAGAAAAAGGGAGACAGTGCATCTCTCTGGATTAAAGCTTTACCTTTTAATACCCTAGCCTTTTCAAATCAGTGTATATGACCTTCTCCCTCCTTTTGCACACACACACACACACACCCACACACGCACACCCGCACACACACACACACAAACATGCACACAATAAATTACATGTCCTCAACAAATGCTAACACAAACATCAAACTAATACCCCTGAGAAACCACAGTAATACTGGATTGAAATTCAGATTAAAAATCAGTACTGGTGGATTTATTTTCTCTCTGCTCCAACAGTCATTCATGAATTATGACAAAGACTCAGTTACCAAGAGAAACAGCTGTCTGGCAATCCAGCCAACCACTGCACTGATAACAGGAGCCAAAGGTAAACTGTACTCCAGGCCAGTGTGTGTAATCATACGATGATGTCATGCCACTGTGTCCCTGTGAGGAGGTTTCCACACTAGAGTCGTGACGTGAAGCTTCATTGTCTGACTTGAGAGGCTGATGCTCTAATTGAGGACTGTCTCTGGATTGGGTTTCTCAGACTGCAAGGGAGTAGAGTTACAATGCCTCAAGCAGTCAAAGGGAATCTAAAAACATTATTCAGGAAACAGGCTACAGAAAGTATATGTGAGCATGGGTTTAGAAATGAAGAAAGACTAAAACTGTAATTATGTCAAAGTAGCATGTATGAATTTTATACTATTTATTAGATTATAAAAAGAAGGATATCTACCATGTGTTTCCGTCTAACCCATATTAATAGGCATCAAATACTATGTCATTTCAAGTTAAATAGTAAATGACTTTGAATACAAGTTCCCTTATTTGTTCTACACGAGTAACAGTTAGTTACATGCACATCTAAATCAAGCTTTTTGCTTTAATCAGACTAATAGCTTAGATAGAGTGAGAGTAGTGTCCCAGTTTATATGTGAATTACTGAATAAATTGTTTTTGAATCTGTAACGCTAGGTGGTAACATGTGCCCATTTGTGCCTTCTTCTGCTTGCTTAGCCTCAAGTACGCACGCAGTAAACAGATGTTCGCGAGAGTGAAGCAGATGAAGAAAAAGTAGGATATATATATATATATATATATATATATATATATATACACACAATGCACTGTCTATTGATCAATCCAAAACTGCACTCATCGGCCATGTACGTTTGTCCTAGCCACCATTTTTTTCTGCTGTTCTTGATTCGGTCTTCCACATCTCTTCACTTCCCGAGGGGGTTCGTGGGCAGGGGCAAGGGGTTGGTTGCAGAGAATTCCATTTCCAGTCACATTATCAGTGTCCCTTAGTCTGATTTCTCTAACTCCAGTTTGGTTCGACTTCAGTTGGATAAGGTGTTTACAGTAAGGCAATAATCGGGACTTTTTTGCTGCATGTAAAAGTACTTATTTATATGAATTGGTTTTCAGTGTTTAAACTATCAATTTCTATGGCAATTATTGTTTATGAATGCTGGCCGTCTGCAAAACAGCAAGCCAGACTAATCAGTACAAGCATGCAGACCTAATGTATGTAGCACAGCAAATAGCCACTCTCTTTAGCTTAATACCAAACAAAGGAAAACTCTGTTGGAACGGTGTAACTTATGTTGCATGATTTATCTGCATCTTTTCGGCTGTCTGCATGTCCCGCTGCAGAAGCACTGCATGCAGTCATGTCAATCACACCGCAAATCACACCCAGCTTTCCGCCTCGTTAGTTTGCCAGACAATGCCAGGTTTTTAAATATTTTTCAAACAGAACACTTGGGGGCATTAGACTCTGGTAGGGGGAGAGTTACTCTTACCTGCAGAAATCTAGAAAAGTAGCATCTTTATTTTAAAGAATCAAGGACAATTTTTGATTAGAGAAATCAAACCAATGGCTGATTTAAAAAAAAACAACCTGAGTAGAGAAATGTAACCAATTTATTATATTGCTAGCATAAATAGGTAGTAGTAGTATAATAGTTTTCTATAATAGTTTTCCAGTATGACTTAAAAAGTGAACTATTATTGTTACTGGCAGAGTAATTATTTCTACCATTATTTATTTCCATAGATTTTTAAGGCATTTTTGTATTTGGGAAAGCCTATCTGAAGTTTGTTATTTCACTGTTCATCCGAACCACATGGAGAAGGCACACTTTAATATGTTCAAATCAGAAGTCTTAGCCCACTCCTGAAAGTTTTTCAAATGCTTAGACTACTGATAATGCTTTCTACACATTCGAGCTAGGCGTTTATTTTTAAAATGTAAATTGACGTATCGCTTTATAAAATCTTTGATCATCTAACCACACACAATTCAGATTACATGTGGTAGCGTCCTTTTGATGTTTTTTAGTCCCTTGAAGTTTTATTAGAAAACCACCAGATCTTTTGTTTTTAATGCATGTTTACAACACCTGCTTTTTCTTTTATTACTTTACATTTTGTGATGGTATTGCTCATCTTTGTCTTTGTGGAATGGCTACTTCCTATGACATCATGGGAGCGACTGTGGCTCAGTGGTAGAGTAGTTTGCTTGCAATCGGAAGGTCGTAGGTTCGATTCCGGCATCTTCCAGTCACATGTTGATATGCCCCTGGGCAAGGCACTTAACCCCACAATTTCTACATTGTCCTACATAGTTGCTATCGGTGTATGAATGTGAGTCTGGGTGAATGTGGCTTCAATGTACAGCGCTTTGAGTGGTTCAGTCCATTTACATCACTATTATTTATTGCTGTCTCATAGAACCATGAGTAAAAAAAAAAAAAAAACTAAGGAAAAGCAACCATTAACTAACACTGTCAGAGTTCAGGTTTTTAATTAATATTACGTTAGAGTTTATAAAATTTATTATTGTCACAATCTCGATTTTGTATCAAAATCGATTGAAATTATGCTGTGAATTTCCACATCAAAATCCAAAAGAGAATAACGATCACCTTTTGCCATGTTTCCACTCGGTGCGTCCCACTTGGGACTACGTAGCAACAGTTAGCAGATAATCATTTCATCACATGGAATCACATATTACATTTTCCCTAAGAAGTAAACCCAACAACACCTGGTAACATTTTAACGGGATCAGAGCACATGTCTACAGAGCACATTAGGTGACGCTAGCAAGTAGCTATTGGCTAAGCTAAAGCTCGACCACGGCTTGTATAGATGAAGCAGCGGGACCGGAGCTAAAGTCGCTCCTACTCTCAAATCGCCAGTGAGGAAATTTTTTGTTCCTGCCAAGTTAAGTCCACATTTGCATTGTAAACAAGAGGACCGTTGTTAGCTGCATTTTGCTCGGTCCAATGAGCTATCTGGACCTTTGTGTCTCCAGTTGTTCTGCAGTAACTATAAAGAGTCAATAGATGGCAGCCACTCTCCATTACTCATCATTTCTGTTATTTAAACAATATTGTTACACTTTTATTGTAAATAAATTATTTCAATTTAAAATGACATAGGGCTCTATACTGTAAAATGAAAGAAATTAAAATAAATACAAATCGAGAATCGAATAGTGACCCTAAAATTGAAAATCAAAGAGAATCGTCACAGCCCTAATTCCCAATATGATATTTGTTTTGTCTGTACAGTAAGGAAAGATACAATAATAGCCGTCCCTGTTCTCAATTATATCGCAAGTTTTTTAAAACACTGAACTCTATGCTGAGGTGCTGGTTTTGTAATAACGTTTTCAGTTTTTAGATATGTTGTAGGTATTATTGAAATACAGCAGGAGCTTCGAATCATGTGGGAACATTCTCTCCACTCATGTCAACCTATTGCTTGGAAATAAATTGCAGACAAGATTAAGACCTGAGAAAATGGTCCTGAGAGAGAAGAGTGGGAGGCAGAGACGGAGAGGAGTGAGTGCTCTGAAAGATGGGACAATACAGTGCTTGGTGAGGGTGAAGTCTGCTGCCAAAGTGTAGTTACATCATTGCAGGTCAGCGAGGCAAAGTGTAATCATGATTTAGACGAGCAGGGGATGAAAAAGAGTAAGAGAAAGAGGGGGAAGAGAAAAAGAGGAGTGAACAAGCAACCCAGATGTCAACTTCTGAATATGAATAGGAGCTAGTCTAGCAGAAAAGGATTCATCCTCTTAAACTATGACATTTGGGGCAAAGAAAGAGGAACAATTTATGGAGGAAAGAAAAATTAATACATTCTAAAGAAGGAACAAGGAAGGAAATAAATTACAGTCCACAGACACTCCAGGTACACACCACCAGCAACATCTGACCATTTCCCAAGAAGATGAACTCGGAAAATCTGATTTGTCAGGAGACAAACTGCATCTTCTTACCTTCTTCAACCCATTTCACTTGCTTGCTTTCACCGTTTCTCCCCCTACATCTAATAATAATTATAATAAAAATCTAACGAGAGCATCTAAAAAATAATCATACTTATTATGTAACCTAGGATACAGGCTCCCGAGGAGAGGAGAAGCGCTGGGGATGAGGAGGGAAATGACTGTGAGCCATCGGTAACAGCAGACAGGCAAATGTATGCTAAGTAGCCAAGCACAGGAACATACCTGAAATCAGGAAGATGCGAAGAAGGTGATGAAGAACAGAGATGTGAAGCATGAGAGGACTGGCACTGTCATGAGGAGCAACAGGAGGAGAGGAGAATTAAAGGGTAGACAGAATCAGGCTCAAGTTGAAACACAGTTCAAAGAAAATAGGTTTTATGATTTATTTATAAAAGGAGAAAAAAATCTGAGTAATTTATAGATTCTCAAATAGTCATGTCCCTGGCACTAATTGGCTTTCATGAAGCATCAGAGGCAGAAAACAGTGACAGAGAACACATTCATCATCTAAGCATAATGCACAGAAGGCAAGCGGGGCTCAAATACTCTCAACTAAAAGCTATGTCTTGTTAGAGGCCTTCAGTGAGACTGCACCACCTGAAACACAATATGACAGCTACTGTCACAATACAGAACTCGCAGGACAGTGTAAGAGGGAGTGCAGTTTAAATTTGTGTATTTTGTGAAGGGGTGTGTGCATTACTGTGGAGTGAGTGAGTGTGTGTGTGTTCGGTTTAATCAGCACAGGAACATGAGGTCTGGAAGGACTCCCATATGTGGGATTTGAGAAAATCTAAAGCTCAGTACTTTTCTATCTCAAAATCTGTCTTGCTCCCGTTTTCTCTTTTCATGGACAGAATAATGAGAACACTGGGGTTAATCAAGTCCCTTCCTTTATCTGGAGGAGTAATATCCCTTCTTATCATCTAAAAATTGAAGTTTTGTGCAAGTTTCAGTAATGATGAATTTAGGAATTATTCAAACATTTTTCAGATTAAGATCTAAATTAAAGCGATCACATTCAACAACAAATATCGACAGTCTTAAATATGCACGGTCCTGCTGAAGGAGTTGGTACTGGACAAAAACCTCCCAGCATTTTTGTTATTAATTCCCCAAATCAGATGCCTTCACCTCAAGCCAACCAGACAAATTTGGCCCACATTACAGTTGTATCTGGCCCATTGGTAGATCATTTGCTGTTGGGCCTAGCTCCCTAAAAAAAAAAGGCTGATCAAACTGCATTCATAGTAGCGCTGAAGATTTCACAGACATCACGGATGTCTATAAAAGACTACAAAACAGGAAATACCTTGGTTTTAAAGCCTGATGAAATTTGTCGCAGTAGGGAGCCTCCATTCACATCAGGACGTCTTTTTAACTTGCTAGTCGAAGTGAAAGACTTTGAAGCTTCTAAGATCGATGTTTGCGTATCTGGTGATTTTTTTCTGTTTTTAGGGCTGAAACCTGAGATTCACTACTTGAATTCCATATCTGCAGATTCTTCTTTATTATTTGCCCATCAGTAGATTATGGTGCGTTCTAGTTGTCCTCAGAACTCAGAATTTAAAACCGGAAATGACGTAATGAGCCAGTTTTGCATTTCAGATTACCAATTTGGAAAAAATGGAAGCCACCAGCAAAGCTGCATGTATAGCTGCTCTATCTGAGTACAAAGAACTTGTAATCAAGTATTATCTATACCTACAGTCCCTCCAGCAGAAATGCAGTAAACACGGATGGACAAGATTATATTCCTGAGTGTTTGTTTTCTCTTCAAATCAACTATGTGAAATAATTTGTTCTTTTTTTGAACACTGCGGCAACGTTCGCAAGCTTTCATATTTGAAACAATCTAATTATCGATAACAACAATAACAACTACTCAGTGCCACTTACATAGCAAACAGGATGAAAACAGAACATATAAATGAGAAAAAAATAATACTGGTAATACTGGACATAGCCATCTCTAAATTTGGAATTTCGGGGTCCTCTGAAACGTAAGATCTTGCAGCTCGGAAAAACTAGTTGATGGAGTCATTTCCAGTCCTCGGAAAAACGAGTTCCGAGGACAAATGGAAAGCACCATTACTTAAGTGCAAACCCCATTCACACTGCATATCCCATATGCATATTTTTGGTAGTGTAAAGCCAGTAGAAGTTTAAAGAGTAACTCATCTCCCTACCAGAGTTTAACTCCTCCCACATTTCCTGTTTGAAAAATGCGCCAAAAAGAGGTGTTGCCTGGCGGACTAGCGAACACTCAGGGGGGAGAGGACTGGGCATGGTCTGCGCTATCATTGGAATGTTGACAGCAGTGCTGGTGCATTGGCACAGACACAGACAGAGAAGATGGAGCGCAACATGAGCTCCTCTGTCTCATAACTAAGATGGAGAATTCCTTCACCACTTCCACTTCCTTCACCAGATGAAAGAGAAGTAAGACGGAAGGGAAGGAGGATCTGTAAAGGAGGTGTGGGCAGAGACTCAACTTGTTTTACACTCCACAGCGGCAGGGTAGCTGATGTCAGCCATGGTATCACCTATCCTATATATATAAAAAAAATATATATATATATATATATATATATATTTTTTTTTAGGTGTGTCACAATCACGATTTTTTTATCGAAATCGATCGAAATTCCTTCACAACCTTGTGCATTGAAATCTAAAAGACGATTGCATTTACCTCCTCCCATGTTTATATAGTGTAACGTCACTAGCTTCCCACTCGGACTCCGTAGCAACAGTTAGCAGGCAACCGTCTATTTACTCAGATTTCGTCATCATAAGGAACCACACATTGTATTTTCCCCAACAAGTAACTCTCACCAGTTCTCATAAAAGTCACTATCATTCAATTCAATTCAATTCAATTCAGTTTATTTATATAGCGCCATTTCACAACAGATGTCATCTCACGGCACTTTACAAAAAGAGTTATTACAATACAATGTTTAGTGTAGAAATTACAGAACCACAGAAGATTGCGTCGTGGAATTCTCAGCAATCCCTCATACTGAGCAAGCATGCAGCGACAGTGGGAAGGAAAAACTCCCTTTTAACAGGAAGAAACCTCCGGCAGAACCAGGCTCAGCACAAGCGGTTATCTGCCGCGACCGTCTGTGGCTTGGAGAATACATAACAGAGACACAGAAAGAGCAATAGAACTGATGCACAAGTTTGTTGCAGGACGTGGAGAATTTTCCGTCACTGCAATGCCATCTTAGTCAGGGTCGTCAAGCAGGGCTAATCCGGAGCACCTACTATAATAGAAAACAGGTTAGTGCTTGAATTGACAGCACATCATGCAGTTGGGGAGAAGTAGGAGAGAAAGTAGGAACAGACCCTAATAATGTCCTCCAACAGCCTAGCCTAAAGCAGCATAGCTACTAACATTAACCTGTCTCCTAGCTACTAGGAGACCTGGCTACCAACACTCTGTCTGAGTCCTCCTGACCCGTGGACGGTGTAGGGCCGGTAACGGCCCCCGTCATGCCGGGGTCTTCTCGGAGTCGGGTTGTTTGAGAATGCAGCCCAAAGTGGGTGGTAAACTCCATCTAAGGCTAAATACCGGCACGAGACCGATAGTCGACAACTATCTTAAGGAAAAATCATTAACCGCTATATTACAATAAGAGCAGAGCACACTTCTACAGAGCATATTAGCTGACGCTAGCAAGTAGCTATTAGCTAAACTACAGTTAAACCATGGCTAGGACAGAAAAAGAAAGAAGCAGTGGGACGGATGCTAAAGCCACACCTTCTACTCTCAAATAACCAGTGAGGAAATTTTGGTTTCCCTGTGAGTTAAATCAGCATTCCCGTTGTAAACAAGAGGACCACTGTTTGCTGCACATTAGCTCGTTTCTCTGAGCCAGCCGGAGCTGAGAGTTGTTGCGCTGCAGTAACTAAAAAGAGTGAGTGGATGGCAGCCACCCTCTGTTACAAATCATTTTGGTTATTTATTTAAACAAGATTTATTGTAAATACAATAATATCGTAAATAAATTATTGCAATTTGACCATTAATACCTAATGTGATATTACACAATAATTAATAAAAATAATTTAATTAATAAAACCAATGATCATAGACTCAACTAGTCTAAGAATGGCATAGGGCTCTATACTATAAGAAAAAGAAAAAAATGTAATTAAATAAATAAAAAACGAGAATCGAACTGAATCGTGACCCTAAAATTGAAAATCAAATCAAGGATGGAGAGAAATGGCACTCACTTAGCACAGAAAGTACACACTGAAGACTAAACAAAGCAGAACAAAGATGTGCAAATCACAAGCAGAAATTAAGGGTATAATCCAGAGAGTTTAGAGGCATGTTGGCTGAAGTCCTTGTTGATATTTTACAAAGTGCAATAATGCATAGAAAGACAAGTGAACAGCACTAAGGTTTGAATGTCTGAAAGATTAAAGAACAGGCAGTCGGGCTTTAAGATTAAAAAGTGGAGGTGCACGACTCTGTGCGTGCAGCATTACAAGCATCATTACGTAAGAGTGCTGGGGGCCGCATCACAGAGAGCCAGCTCTCTTCTAATAAAAATCCTATTGGATGGACAGACACATACAGAACACTCAAACACAAGAGCAAATATAGTATTTACAGATTAGCTGCAAAAACACTCACAGAGAGGATGAGGAGGGCATCTAGAGGAACAAGTAGAAAATAGAGCCATGAAGAATCTGACTGAAAGATACAAAAAAGCCTCCTTCAGAGGGAGAAAATCCATTAGGTCATCATGAGAACTGTGCAGACTTTTACATAATAAACAGCATCTGACACCCCGGCAAATCAGCAACATATCATACATGATAAATATAACAGGACATCAGTGCGAGGCCACTCGTGCAAGAAAAACCTGGACAGAGATGCCACTGCTTGGCAACACAGTGCTCCAAAGAATGTGTAATATATTACTCCACTGACCAAGAGGTTAGATTTTTACATTTTAACACTTCGTTACAGACTTTATTTAGCTTTGAATAGCCCTTCAGCTAAACGTAGTCTGCATTTGCAGACTCCTTAGATGTTAAAATTCATAAAGCACAAATAATTGAAACCATGACATAGTAATGATTAGGAGTGCCGAAAAAAATTGATTCACGTCCGAATTTTGATTCTTATTTAACAAGAGCCTGGATCGATCTAAAATGGTACAGTTTCAATTCTTAAGAATATGCTTTCTTAACATTTACAGCTTATTAATTCGCTGTGTGTAGTCTTTGTCAGGCAACGGCCTCCATAGTGTGTCGTTCCAGCAAGGGGTGTGTCTGTAATGCTACCAACGTGTTAGCTAACTAGCTGTAGCTGCTAGCACTAACTAGCTGAAGCAGCTAGCATTCAACTAGCAGTAGCTGCTAGCCTTATGCTTCAGCATGAAAGATGAAAGAGAAATGAAGCCTGCCCCATCTTCACTGAAGGCAAATGTTTGCGGCATCTGAAAAAACCGTTGCCTGCCAATAATCACCCTTAACTACTTTATTACTTTTGAAATCTGCAAGTGTAAGAGCGATTTTTCTTTTGTAGGCCTAAGCCACACACAAAATCTAGCAGAGCTGAACACCTGTGATGCTTTCTAAGAACGTCCAAAATATATGCTGAGTTCAATAATCCAATTTATTTTCTACTAAGTATAATGAACAAACAAAAACCTCCTGCCGGTTCCAGGACTTCTGCTGGCTGGTCTGTTCACCTGGTGGGGCTGTCCGGCATTGGCTGGGCCCCTGATCTTGGCGACCTACGTGGGGCAGGATCTGGACCCTGGAGCTGGAAGATCTGGATGTCCAGGTGCCGGCTGGGCGGGGCCTGGGGAGGGCGTACATCCGCTGTGGCTCTTGCTGTGGCTCCCTGGCGTGTGGGTGTGTGGAGGCGGGCCGGGTTGTTGGCGGTGGGTATTGGTCCGGGGTGGCGCCGGCGTGTGTTGTCCGTCGGTTGGCTGCGGATCCTCCTTGCCTGCGGCGGCTGGGGGCCCTTGTCGGCTGGTCCCTCGTTGGGGTGCCCCTGGTCCCCGTGGCCTCCGGTTCCTGATCCGAGCCCGCCCTGGCGTAGCCGGTTACCGGCGGAGCCCGTGGGCTCGTCACTGCGATCTCTCGGGCCCCAGCATTGCGGCTGGTGGGTGTTCCCCTGGGGCTTCCATCTGTTCCTCTCTTGGCGGGTGATCGACCCTACGCTGATCCGCCTGTGGCCTCTGTACTCTGTGGGACCCTGGATGCATACATCACTTGCCTCCTCCATGTCTGTGCCGATTCCTGTAGGACGGATTGACGGTTCCTTACACCAGCTATCAATCACTTGCATGGGGAAACCTTATTCCGACCTGCATGCTCGCACACACATAGGTGTGGGGACATTGGTGTGGACGGACATATCTTAAGCTGAGGTTATCATCATTAGTTAGTTGTTCACAGGAGCTTACAAGAAACATTTGTATCATGTTCATTAATCAATGCTTGTGTGTAGTGAATGTGTAATTCTTAGTTTATTCTACTAGATCCGAACTATTGGTTTGGTTCTGTACAGTTTGTTGTTTTTGTTTTGTATTACTGTATCTCTGCCGTCCGGCAGAGGTGGAGGACTGGGATGTTTTCTTGTGTTCTTTATTTGCCTCCCTGTCTTGTGTCGTCGGTTCGCGCCTCTGTTGGTCCGGTTTCTTTTCTTCACCTTCTTCCTTTCTCCCTTCTTGTCTCAGTTTAATGTCCATGACGTCAGGAAATTGAACCCACAGTAATCACTAATAAAGATTTTTCATACATATACATCAAGTGGCGTACTACAGCGAAGCTGTAATACTCTGCTTGGGAAAGTAAAACTGTTGGGCTTGTACTTGGTACTCAGACACCAATTCTGAGTAGCATACTGCTAGACAGGACATGTAAAAAAAAAAAAAAAAAAAAAAAGAACAAACAAAAACGATATTCGTTTTATTTTATTTTTTTCTTAAAATATCATTTTATTTAAGAACTGGAATTTTTTTTAAGATCTTGATTGTCCAGTTCTAATTTGATATCTTGTAAGTGTTGAACTAATTCCCTTCTCTCAAAAGTATATTTCAGGCAAGATTATATAATATGTTCCACGGTCTCTTCTTGAAGACAAGAAGATAAGGTCTTAAGAGACTGTAAAATCCATTTTGTGTGGATGCTACAACGTTTTCGTCTGTGCTACAAAACCAGCAACCTCTATAACACCAGGGCTATAAGCTTGAAACTTAACGAACAGCCCTGTTACATTCACGGCTCACAACATCAAAGACACTTGGCAGATCAGGTTGTGTGTATTACAAATACAAGTGATGCATGAAAGCCACACAGCCGCTAATATGAATGTGATATTCCACGCTGTAGCAAATAAATGGAATCTACCCATCACAGATATGGTTATAGTTACAATGTTGCAAATATGCTGGCTGCTGTGCAGGTTAATAGCGTAACATATTCCAGTTTATAGAGAATAACAGATAATATTAATTTTAAAAAAAACAAAAAACTATTTAAATCGAGAATCTGTTCTGAATCAAATCGTCACCCCAAGAAACAATCTATTGAATTTTGAGATGTTGTAAGATTCATATATAATAATTACTAATAATAATAACTGAAAAAAGACAATCCAAATGGGCCAAAACAATTGAATATTAAAACAAGAATCAGCTGATATTTTAGCACTAATTGATACAGTGTTAAAATTCCTCCAACTCTTTAACCAATGTTATGTTTTTTATTAAAATATTTCCATTACTGGCATGACAGAAGATATACAGACTAGGGCTGGGCGATATGGCAAAGATAGAATGATTTGATTTTTAAAAAAAAGATACTATCACAGCAAGAGCCTCAGCGGATGTACGCCCTATCACAATTTCAATTTTATCATGATTTTTTTTAATCATGACCAACATAAATTAAATTACAAATTAAAGAGGAGAAACATTGATTAAATAAATTCATTCAAATTAGGGATTATCAACACAGTGCTAAAATATTTATATTGTTAACTCACACCAGAGATGATATAAATGTACCGAAAGTCCTGAATGAAACCATAATAAAATTTAGAGTATTTTTCGTTTTTCCATCTTCATTGAAAACTACTTCAAAATCATAACGTATTTAAATGCAATTATATTAATCTTCACTTGTCTAATAAAACAGAAAACATAGAGCATACATGAACTTACCTTAGTTTAAAAATATGATATTGAACAAATAAAAAAAATAAGATATTTTAATATAAAACAAAACTAAAATGCAACTGCAAATATAGTGCAAGATGTATTGTGCAATCCATAATAAATAAATAATAATAAATATTCCTAATAATAATAATAAAATAATAAAAAATAACAAAAACATTAAAACGTTTTTTTGCAAACATTAATTTGTCCGAAAATGCCGATATAAACAGGCACACATAAAGCTGCCAAATAAAAAGGTGACAGAGTTAACAATGTAGTGTAAAAACAATAAGGTATACAAAGTGCTGCTTTGAATCTCAGCTTGTCAGGAATTTGGACTTTAATGACACTGTAAATGAATTTAATAATCGGAAGGAGAGAATGAAGTTTTTCTAAAGGCAGGAGAGGCGACCAGCAGGCAGGAAGAGGTCAAACAGGATAAGATGACATGATGTTAAACACAGGAACCATTAAGCAAAAAGAGCAGGAAGGAGACAGGAGACAGAAAGAGGAGGGAGACAGGAGCCTTGAAAGGTGGGAAGGCAGGAGAGAAGCGAGAAAGAAGCCACAAAGGATACGTACAGGTATTTGTGTCTCAAAATGTACATGAAACACAGCATCAGTCTCTGGTGTCTCTGGCATGAAACGTTAGGTGGGGCACAGTAACTCAACGAATAATACTAGCAACATTTTTTTGTGTGTTGCATACAATCTGAGTTTAATAATATTGATTGCAATTTTATCTGATCAATTTAATATTGATTCAAAAATAAATGAGCCACAAAATAGCACACATCTACACACTACACATGCCATTTTATATTAATATAATGAAATAATGAAACCTTTTTTGTATTCATGAAATGTATAACAAATGTAGATCTCTTACCATTGCAAACTTTTTAATAACTTTATAATCTTCAATCAATCCCCTTTAAAGCTATTATAATCTCTCAAAGTATTTAAACTATGTTAAAATCCACAGGTAGATGACATACCATATATTTAATTTCTAGTTTTTTGTTTAAAATCAATTTGCTAAATCAAGATTTCATTCAAATAAATTTGTTTTGTCCTGGATGCTAACAAGATATTAGAGGGCTACACACTTCTATCCAACAGAGCATAAATGTGATGTAGCGGTGGGTGGGGGCCCTTAAACACATTGTGCCCAGGGGACCCTGCAATGATAATCCGGCCCTGCCTTGATACCTAGAAGAGAAGGTAAAAAGCCGACATGTCGGGAAAAGAGAAAATCCCTCTACTGTTGACGCTAATGTTAGCAGCTAACAAGCTAACTAGCTCACAGGGACTACTGTCCGTGTTTTTCAGTAGGTAGTAGAAATACAAGCTGACTTGACCCATGTTGTGCGAACCCTAGTAGAAAAGGGGCAGGGGCAAAACAATGTTTCTTGTGGGTAATACCTATGCCCATATAGCAGGGGGTGCTGCCAGGCTCTGTATTAACAAACAATAAATGCCTCCATGTTTAGCACTGTGTGGTCTAAGTTTTTTTTTGATTCTGCAGCTGCAGGTTGGACATTCAGAGCATTTTAGATTGCTCTGATTGGGGGGAGTGGGGAGAGGGAGAAAGGGATATGTCAGCCAGGCAGAGAAGTAGAGAAGGGATCTTAGGTATGCTAATCAGAAATACAAGTCGAGTTTAGTTACAACATGGTACTAAAACCATGATACTAGTACAGAATCAGGTAGTAGACTCATCCACAAAAACTGTGTCTAGCCTGTTGGCTGTGGAATATAAACACGTGCCAGGAAGGACTCAGTGTTTGAATTCATATAAACAGACACACACACACAACCAGTAACACTTTAGCAAACATCTGCAGGCACTTGAGCTGAGCTGGAACTGAAATTAGATGGTTGCGTTTGCTTCTTAGTTGGAGTATATGTACTTTCAGTAACAATAATGTTGGAGCCAGTTGGATCAGTGTTCTGTAGACGGTTTATTACTTGCACTGTTATTTACATTTAGATTTTGACATTACTACCATGTAGGTTATCATTTTTTTCTTCAACATAGATTCATATAGTTGTAACACTAAAAATAAAATGTTAATACAGAGTGACACAAAACATTGTTTTTAATAGAATGTGACACTCCACAATATACTGGAACTATGTCGTCTTCCCAATATTTCAATGCATGAAATATTCACATTGCAAAAAGACTGTTTGGGGGCAAAAAGTATTTAGTCTGCCACCGATTGTGCAAGTTCTCCCACTTAAAATGATGACAGAGGTCAGTAATTTTCATCATAGGTACACTTCAACTGTGTGAGACAGAATGTGGAAAAAAAATCCAGGAATTCACATTGTAGGATTTTTAAAATAATTTATTTGTAAATTATGGTGGAAAATAAGTATTTGGTCAATAACAAAAATTCAACTCAATATTTGTAATATAACCTTTGTTGGCAATAACAGGTCAAACGATTACTATAGGTTTTTACCAGGTTTGCACACACAGTAGCTGGTATTTTGGCCCATTCCTCCATGCAGATCTTCTCGAGAGCAGTGATGTTTTGGGGCTGTCGCCGAGCAACACGGACTTTCAACTCCCTCCACAGATTTTCTATGGGGTTGAGGTCTGGAGACTGGCTAGGCCACTCCAGGACTTTCAAATGCTTCTTACAGAGCCACTCCTTCGTTGCCCGGGCGATGTGTTTGGGATCATTGTCATGTTGGAGGACCCAGCCACGTTTCATCTTCAAAGCTCTCACTGATGGAAGGAGGTTTTGGCTCAAAATCTCACGATACATGGCCCCATTCATTCTTTCCTTAACACGGATCAGTCGTCCTGTCCCCTTAGCAGAAAAAAAGCCCCAAAGCATGATGTTTCCACCCCCATGCTTCACAGTAGGTATGGTGTTCTTGGGATGCAACCCAGTATTCTTCTTCCTCCAAACACGACGAGTTGAGTGTATACCAAAAAGTTCTACTTTGGTTTCATCTGACCACACGACATTCTCCCAATCCTCTGCTGTATCATCCATGTGCTCTCTGGCAAACTTCAGACGGGCCTGGACATGCACTGGCTTAAGCAGGGGGACACGTCTGGCACTGCAGGATTTGATTCCCTGTCGTTGTAGTGTGTTACTGATGGTAACCTTTGTTACTTTGGTCCCAGCTCTCTGCAGGTCATTCACCAGGTCCCCCCGTGTGGTTCTGGGATTTTTGCTCACCGTTCTCATGATCATTTTGACCCCACGGGATGAGATCTTGCGTGGAGCCCCAGATCGAGGGAGATTATCAGTGGTCTTGTATGTCTTCCATTTTCTGATAATTGCTCCCACAGTTGATTTTTTCACACCAAGCTGCTTGCCTATTGTAGATTCACTCTTCCCAGTCAGGTGCAGGTCTACAATTCTTTTCCTGGTGTCCTTCGAAAGCTCTTTGGTCTTGGCCATAGTGGAGTTTGGAGTCTGACTGTTTGAGGCTGTGGACAGGTGTCTTTTATACAGATAACGAGTTCAAACAGGTGCCATTAATACAGGTAACGAGTGGAGGACAGAAGAGCTTCTTAAAGAAGAAGTTACAGGTCTGTGAGAGCCAGAGATCTTCCTTGTTTGAAGTGACCAAATACTTATTTTCCACCATAATTTACAAATAAATTCTTTAAAAATCCTACAATGTGAATTCCTGGATTTCTTTTTCAAATTCTGTCTCTCACAGTTGAAGTGTACCTATGATGAAAATTACTGACCTCTATCATTATTTTAAGTGGGAGAACTTGCACAATCGGTGGCTGACTAAATACTTTTTTGCCCCACTGTATATTTCAAGTTTGATAAAATTGCATTTTCGTTTTAATGTAATATTGTCAGAAATGCTGGAGGTCACAAAGTGATGGAGGAACAGATGAGAAAGAGAGGAAAGAAAAAAAAGGCGGATATAACAGCAACAATTTACCAATATTATCTGCAATATTATTACTCTCTGTCGGCCATTGCTCCTTGAGTGGAGGTGCGTTTACAAGATGAAGTTTACAAGATGAAGTAAATTGACAACAGTGTTTCCCACACATAGACAAATTTGTGGCGGTGCGCCACAGATTCAACTCCAACCGCCAAAAGTTCAATACTGACCAAAAAATAGAAATAAAAAATTCAACACCGACCGTCAGATATTGCATTAAGCAACACCTCCGCCTCTCCCTCTCTTTCTCAGACAGCTTGAAATGTATCGTCTGTGTGGCACCTACACAAAACAGGTCACCTACGTGATTCGTATGTGGCCGATGAAGAAAAAAAACAGGGCCCAGGGTGGGTCTGGGACTGTAGCACCAAAATAAAAAAGCAAAGATGTTCTTCTAGTGGAGACCCAATCTGAGCTGGTCTCATTTTAGAGTTTTCATCTGTCATTCTATTTAGCTAAGGTTTATATGACAATGTAATATTAAAAAAAAATACAAATATACACAAAAAAAGTGCAACTTTTTTTCACGAACGCTTTTTAACAAAAAAGTGGAGGGACTTTATGTTATTGCTGTGGACTGTTATTTTGTCAAATAAATAAATACTGTAAAATTCAAATATTTATTTTTTCATTTCATTTCATTTTTTTCAACCCAATAGTCATGCCAACCTTGCAGGTCCTTGCAACTTGCAGGTTTGTGGAGCTCTTACCAAAGAACAACATACAACAACAGTGTAGAAACCAAACAGAGAAATGGATAAACTGTTTTGTCAAAAACATTTCATCTGAAGTGGTGATGAAGAAAAAAAATGGCTTCTTTTTGCTTAGGCGATAGTTTGCATTGCCCGATGGGGTTGTCTCAGACCAGAGTCACAGAAACAGTGGCTCCTGAGAGGAAGATAATTCTTCAGTTCAAACAATCACATACTTCTGTGAAAGCTTCTGAGATGTCTCACAGACTGCTTTTATCCTAATCAGCACATCCCCATCAAAAATTTTACTATGGCAAACAATGAAAAGCAAGAATTTCAAACCCTCGTTAAACAGACACACACACACACACAAACATATATATTGCAAGATTTCAGATTTCAAGAATATTGTGGTAAAATAGCTTAAAATAGCTTGTAATAAAAGATGCTTGATGGAAGGGCATAAAACGGCATAAATGTTTGCAAAAACGTTGATAAACACACCCCAGTCCTCCCGGGAAAATCTTAAGTGGATGTAGGAAAAACAAAATTGCTTGAATGCAGTCCATCAATCTGTTTAGAGGCAACAAAATGCTCATATAAGGTAAAGAACATCCCAATGAAAGTAAAACACTGACAATCGTGGGCTGATGTGGCACTCTTTGCAGACACTGGGCTCTGAATGCAAATGTAATAATTAAATCATAGGACAACCAAGGTTTTGCAGCAACAATGTTAAACAATATTTTAGCAGTTTAACAATATTACACAGAACAAAGCAAAACAACTTCTAAGTTGAAAAACTGAACGGGTTTGTTACCTATATTAAATTCTTACAAGGGAACTAAGATATCCATTTCCTTTTAACATAAAGAATGTGCAGCAGCTGATGAGTGGTAGAAAAATGAGTGTCTACAAGACACTTTTTAAGGGTGAGAATCTATTTAGCTAAATATTGGTAAAAAAACATGATAATTCTGCGCAGGACTGCAACATCTTTATTATCTCTCTTAAAATTTGTTGTGGCAAGTGAGCCCCCCAAACGCAGGTGAAGTTTAAACTGGTAGCAGATCGATTTGATCCTGAGAGAACTTTGATAAACAACCCCTCAAAAAACCCAACAGAGAATAAGAAACAACTAAGACTGTGAATGAGCGTAAAAGAAGGAACTGACAAGAACAGAAAGAAAACCATCTGGCCAAATACCAGGGTGGTCTTTATATAATGCAAAGGTGATTATAATTACTGAATGAGGAACAGCAGAGGTGAAGGAGGAGCATTCCTTGGAATGGCGGATCAATTGGAAAAAACGTAAGGTTGAGGATGTGTGTGAGGATACATGTTCAACTTTTCCTGCTGGAGTAAGGTCAGTGACCACCTATAAAAGTTACCTAAGATGACTGCATCAGCAACCAGTATTAAAGTATAGTTGGCCCAATCGTACATGAAGCACTGGGATCACAGTCACAACCCAAAAAATTTATAATTCGATCATTATTTTGCACTTTTTTCAATCCCTTGACACCTTAAACTCTTAAGTTTACATCAAGCACATGATCAAAGTGTGCTTCTGCCACTCTTGCCGGTGGAGCTGATTGAACCTTCCAGAACGTGGCAAAGCTGCTGCACTGTTGCAAATACTGTACAAACCGATCCCACCATGTGGACAAATGCATGCATCCAGAAATAGTTAAATCAAGGAGCTTGAGGGGGGACACACTTTACAGAGACTAACAAAATGAAACAGCAGCCCGGACAAAAGGAAAACAGAACCAAAAATACTCGGTAGAAATGACATCTACAAAAAAAAAAAAAAAACACAATAACATTAGAATTGTGAAACAGAAGGATCAAAGCCTGATAGATGCTCTAGATAGTTTGTTCTCTACCAGGGCCGCTAGAACAAAAGCACATAATTGGAAGCCCTTGCAGTCTATTGTTGGCTCATTATCTGGCAAAACTTCCTATCTGCTGTCCACTAACTATAGTGCGATAAGCCAGAGATATAGAATGCTTATTGTTATACCACCGAGAGATGCATGAGGACTTCCTAGGAGTTTTGCACTTGTTAAAATAGAACTGGCATGAAATTCCCTGCAACGTTTGGGCCCTTTTTAGCCTCACTCTAAGTACCTTAATACTATATCAAAGGATTGCTTGCCGTAATTCAGCCTTGTTGTAGAATTGCAAATGTGACGAGGTAGCCCTTCTGTGAGCATTAGCACAGAACGACCGGGTTTCGGAGGGCGGGGCCTAGGCTATGCGCTTCTCAAACAATGCCACAATGTCTACTAACAGCTGAAGGACATTATTGAGGAAATATACTTACTTGTACAGGAATATTTGCTGGTTCATGGAGAGTTGGTATTAATCCTGGTAGAAGTTTAAGACGATCTGCGAATCCACTGCTGTATGTCATCCGAGAAATGTTTGCCACAATCTACCACACGCTTTGGCAGTCAGTCAGGCACATTCCCTGCATACATAAAATCTATCCACAAGCTTTTCAGTGGCTCAGAAGTGGGGAGGACAAAAATATTTATGTTCTCTTTTGTACACCCAGGTACAGTGCAGTTTGGATGCGGTCTGGACTCCATGCTGTTGGTTTGTTGTTTGCCTGTTACCGTAGCTCTCCGCGCTGCGGAGCGAGGGACTTGCAGGGTGTAGTTCGGGGAAGGGGGTAATTGGCTGGAACTCAACATGTAATATGCCGAAACGTGTCGTCATATGCCGAACTGCCGAACTGCCAAACAGCCCGTTTCTGAGTGCTAATTTCACTATGGGAAAGGAAAGACTAATCAGTAATTTGAACCCCTTAGGGGCCATAGGCATGCTGGGGGAACTAAAATATATGATCAAAAACCTAAAAGAAATGCTAATTTCATGCCAGGTCCACTTTAAGTATGAAATTCCCTTGTCAGACATAACTGTTGTTCCAAGTCAAATAAAAGCACACATTTCTCTGTTCTTGTGGTGTATGCACAGAACTATAAGGTAAAGATAGATTAACAAAAGACTAAACTCCAAACCAAACCTAAACAAAAGCCTTATATGATAGCTTTTGGTGATGAGAGAAGAGAAATGGGACAGTCACTAACTGTTTAATTAAACACGTTTCCTAAAATGGGATTTTACCACATTTTATTACTTCCCATTAGGGATGTAAGAAAATATTGATATGCCAATATATCACCAGGGTTTTTCCTGCATTCAATTTGTGTGGTGGCCGACAGCTAATTTTGTGCCGCCCCAGCCTGATATGTCCCCAGCTATACGGATGTTATTTTAACTGCAGTTTTAGCGTTGTATCACTATGCGGCGCTGTGTCAGCAGCGGTATGCCGGGGGAAGCGCAGAGAAAGAAGATGTAAAAATTGGGTTTTTCCGCTTGTTGGTGCTATCGGTGTCCTGCTTTTCCCCCGGCTATTCAACCAGGTAAATGTTTTGTTTGTTGCATCCAAGCATGTCATGTTTATTTTTTTAAACATCCTCGGTCTCAGAGTAACGTTAATGGTTTTTAGCGTTACAGATATGAACTGGGAAAATCAGCCACTACTTAAAAAACAAAAAGGACAGTCAGGAATCGAGGTGAAACAGCGCAGATAAATTATCGTAACAAGCAGTTAAAAGATAATCATGGTTGTGATAAGATGTGAAAATTGCAGGCAGAGACTGGCGGGGGTCAGAATCATGGTCAGAATGCAGGACAGGACACTTTTTATGACGAGTTTGTCAGCCACGGAGTGCCCTGAAGTGATTGCTTTGGCGTCTGACCTACTTTTTGCGTGAGCTACGAGCGATCCAGTCATTTGCGAAACTAAAGGCAATTTTTCTAAATAAAGTTTTCCTCCTGTCTAATTCACTGGGAAACAGAAAGAGAAAATATATTTATTAAATATGAAGAGTAGATAAACAAATTTGTATTTCAACAGTAAATACTCCTCTCTACTACCGCGCACACTGTCATGTTTTCTTTCTGCGCAGATGCTACTTTCAAGATTTTTACAGACTTCTTTCTGCTCCAAAAACGTTCTGTAATATTGCAAGTACTGTTTCAAGATGGAAAAAATACATAATCTAAATGTCATGGGTCTGGCGTAAGTTTTTTTTTTACTGTGGATGGGTGAAAAATATTAATATAATATTTTTGGTTGACTCCCACATTCCATTGTGTGAAGAGAGTATGTCTGAAAATCTCTCCAACTTTGCGCTAAATGTAGATTATTCTCACTATCCAGCGCTCCCAGAGAGAGATTTGATTTGTCCACCTGAAACTGCAGATTAGTTGCAGGTACCCGCTGTATTGCAGGACTCTGATCTGTTTAAATTAAGTTGAAGATTCTCTGAACAGAACGGGCAAAAACAGCAAAGGTTGCAAAGGGAACGCATTCTACTGTTGCGCATATTCTTCTGGGGCGGATACGTATAAATTTGCCATCCTGGTGCTATATGTGGATTTTTAATGTCATAATGCCATTTGAGAAACAACACGTAATCCTTTAGTTTTCAACTATCATTAATTGAATAAACCTCTTTCAAAACCTGTTTATACCTTCAGTGCTTATTGTGATGAAACGTTAAACATAATAGGCTATGAATAGATAACAATTAAAGTTAATAATAATAGTTAATGTCTGTCTGCCAAATGTGTGAATAAATCCCTTCAACTTATTGCACTTTCAGTTTAAAGTTGGCTCCTTATTTTTGTATGTATATTGTTTTAATAAAAGAATGCTTTAACATGATAATTGTCATATTCTTGTTAGAACACTTAACTAAAAAAATATGTTGCCTTTAAAAAAAAGTGAGTTTGTTGAATGCAGAATTCATGCAGGTGTTGGCGCATGGTGAGGATGGTATCACCTCTGCCTCAATTTGAGCCAGGAAAAACCCTGATCACGGTATTTTATGTCACGATATTGTATCAATATTCAAAAGCAAAATATCAATTCTATTTTTTAAGAATTTGAATTGAACAATTAATGATGACAGTCATTTTTGTATTTAAATTAAAAGTATGACTGGTATTTGTGGGTTTTTTCACCTTATTTGTTCCAGTTGACCAAAGTAATAATAGTAATAATACTAGTAATAAAACTGAATGTGTTATATGTGAAACAGGTTGGAGTGTTTAGAGTGCTTGGAACAGATTTACTACAGTTAAATTCAGTTTTACAAATCACAATATATAGTCTTACTCATAGAATCACAATATTTTGCAATATATCATATTGTACCCTTTGTATCATGATACATATCGTTGCACCAGATTCTTGCCAATACACATCCCTACTCTCCATTAATCTGAACAGAGCTGCATAAGATATCAAATGGAGAACAACTTGCCTTTTTCTCATATCATTTTTTTCTTTATCTTATTTTTCTCATTATCAACCATCCTACCTTCAATCCTCCACCGGTTTCCCAACAATTTCTTTAATATGATGCCTTAGCATACCAATAGTATTTTTCACTCATTTAATCTACACAGTATATCCATCGTATGCAGTGATTTCCTGTATGATTCACACTCTCTCCAGTGTGAGTGACAGCCGTGAAGCCTTTCAGCTACAAGTGGTAGTGTGAATGAGTCAGGATAGTGTGCTCACCCCACTGATGGGAGGTGAGGGAATGACCGCACATGTCCTCTAAACAGTCGACATTCGCCATCACTAAAAATTAACTACACAAATATAATCACATGTAGGAGGGGATTTTTACATTTTCTGCTTTTACTAGAGACAAAGAAACTCCCTCTGTAACATCAGACCCCATCACAGACACACACACACACACACTAGCAAAACCCCTCTGTGTTCTGTTTATCAGAGCCAGGACCATCGATCACACTTGCCTGGTTGCCCGGGTAACCCCGTTATTATTCAAAGCACGGAGCAGCAGCTTGCAGAGAGGGCTGAGGGTACTGTGTATGTGCTGATTAGGTGGTGGAGGTTCCCATTGGCTCACTGGCCCCTCTCTGAGCATCCGCTTTCCCAAGCCCTATACCTGATCTGCATACCTATGAGAGAAGTCATTATTCCACACACACGCATGTGTGTGCACGCAGGCAGACACACACACAGTGGAGTGACATCTTGGTCCACCTCGACTGAAGCAAATCCATCGATCTAAAATGAATCTATTTCTACGAGCAACAATACACCACATTCCTGCTCCCGATCTGCTACATTTCCATTCAGAACTTCTGGCCTTTTTTTAGCCTCTTTCTCTTTTTGTACTGCATTTCATTCAGCATGCAACAGTAAGTGCTGCTCGCCCCCACCCTCTGTTAATTCACATTCTGCGGCTTCAAGGCTCATTCACAAACAGCACCACTCCTTACAGCGGCAAAAAGACGGCAAGGGCTGATTGCAGGCAGGGTTGCCCCTACTGACTTACTGACTGCTGCATAGTGAGGGCTCCCTGAACGCTGCAGGCAACCAATGAGGACCCAAAGAAGAGATGGGAGAGGAGGAATAGTATGGGGGAGTTCGATTCCATCAACCCGCCCTTCCTACTATATTCATTCATTCCACCCTGCAGCCATTCATCTGCTCGAACCGTTGCTCATTCACACATTGTTTGCCAACTTTGTACAGTACCTGCGGCGGATGTTTGAGTCGATATCTATGAGGCACTGCAGTGGTGTGAAGAATTTTCTGTGCATGGACCGTAAACACATACGCATGAAGGTGTTTTGAGTGTGTGGTTGTCCTCAGGCAGAGGCTGCAGGTAAAACAAGCCTTACTGCCTTTATTCAGTAGGCAGCTACATTGTTCACTGCATCCCCTTTGTCCTAAAAAAACACATGAATTCCTCACCACCGGTGCTTTTCACCAAGCAAGACATGGGGTCCCAACATATATTCAGTTCTCAGTCCTTTTTAGCCCAAAGTATCTCATAGTTACAAAAGAAGTTCTGCAATTTGCGGCAGATATTTGGCAGTCCGCCTTCGAGGGAAGCAGAGGGAAGAAATGAGAGAAGATGGGTAAATGGATGAACGCATGACTAAATTATAAACAGATGAATGAATGAATGCAGGACAAGTGGGTGAATCTATGGATGGATGAATGGCTGGCTGGCTCCGCCTCAAACTAACTAACTCCTCGTGGTGTCTCCTTCGTCTACAGTGACAATGCAACACTAAAACGTTATGTGAGCATTTATAAGTAGCAATCATAATTAATCATTAACTCTCCTGCATTGATATCAAGCACAATGCAAATAACATGATTTGCAGAAAAACGGTCTAAAGGTCGATGTCCAAATCCAGCTGCCTGGGACATTCAACCACCCGCAAATGTCACCGGAGTCTTTACAACAGCAAATGTGACCACACCCCTGTGTTGTGTTGAGACGAGACCATCCCGCAAGACTCCTCAATAGACGCACTTCTTTGGTACATTTATACTAGTTCTACAAGGGGTTGTCTTTATTTTAAAACAAATCTAAGGTGATCCAACCGTTTTTTATCAACATTTCCTAAGCTTCAACACTGGCCCTTTCAAGAGATTTTATTGCAAAATGAATCAGTCTATACCTGCTTATGTATTATTAGATAACAAAACCAAACAAAATGTTCAGTTAGTTCTATACTGATCACTTTGTAATAGGGCTGGACAATATAGAAAAAGAGCATATCGATAAAGGAAAAGCATATTGATCTATATTGATAGATCTAGATATATTGATAGATATATTGATTCACAAAATGTAAAATATATATTTTAAGTTTCTTCCCGGTCATTTAGTTATTCTTCAATGAACTAATTTTAACTAAGAATTAAATTAATTACTTTTTCAAACCCTTCTTTTCATCATAACGAAATTTATAAAACACAGAAAAAAAATCAAGAAACGTGAGTAACATCAGTAAATACAAAGAAAAGTAATATTATTAACCATTATATAATACATATTTTAAATTAAAGGCTTATCTTGATGCTTTTTAATCTTTTAAACATTTTATGGTAAATGGACTGAACTTCTATAGCGCTTTTCTAGTCATACTGACCACTCAAAGAGTGGCCTTTAGACTCACATTCATACACCGACACCCAAGATGGCTCGGTAGGACGATGTTTTTTGGGTTTAAGTGCCTTGCCCAGGGGCACATCGACATGTGACTGGAGGAAGCTGGAATCGAACCTCAACCCTCCCATTGCAAGCCAACTACTCTACCACTGAGCCACAGTCAACCTTTATAATGGCTGAAACCTTTGCTTTAGTTTGTCAATAAAGCTTATTCGAATTCAGTTCAGCTCTTCAGCTGTAGGCTAAAGCTAAAGCTAACAATCAGTCATCAGAGTGTTGATTAAGCCCAGAGCACTGCAGCCCAATCACTGAGAGCAGAAGCTTGATGGTCTATCCAACCCTGATGTGTTTTTTTTTTGTGCGTTTTTCGCTTCTGTGGAGCGGGAGAAGAACCGTGGAGACATTTTAAAAGCCACAGGTGTTGTTAGCAGCGTGACCTGGGTACATTTCCTGTGTCTCTCTGTAACAGATTTGCAGCACAGCGAGCCGGAGGAGGGAAGTCCTGCTTAAAACAACTGATCGTAGTACTATATTGAGTTTATTATTGCTAAGTTTAGTGTTTCAGTGCGTCGAGGATCGATTCAAAATGGGACGCAACCTTTACCTGAGCCACTGAAACACTCATCCGGAACAACTTCCTCACCTGCTCCGTTGTTGTGACATCTGACCGTGGTGAAGTTACGGCGATGCTTCGCTTAGGGACTATCAAAAAATTCTGTTTCAGCTCAAATAATTTCATCCTTTTTGTGGTTTGAAAGGAAAGAGGGGTGGTTGACAGAGTGTTAATGATTGGTTTGGAGTAAGTAATAAGTGTTGTATTAAGATACCGGATAGGATATAATGAAAAAATGAGGGGAAACTTTTTTTTTCTATCGAACTTTTTTATCGACCCCTTTTTTTTTCTATCGTACCACACGTCTATCAATCTATATATACTGATATCGAATTATAATCCATCATATATATATATGGCAACTCATAATATTTAAATGAATATTTTTTACTTCTACATATTTTTCCAGTCAATGTAAGAACTGTGATAGCATCAAAAATGAGAGAAAAATAACTATAAAACTAATCATAGCTGTAAATGGGCTTTTAAGACACACTTTCAGCAGAGAAGCAGGACACTGTTACTTACAATAAACTCAAATATGTTCTAAATGCCTCTGTGAAAGAAATTAGCAGAAAGTTCTAGTATGATCCAGAAGTACTGGAATGGATTCAAGCCTGCATGCACTGTCTCCCATCACTACAGGAAGGAAAGGCAATCGATAAAAGGAAGGACAAATGTGAGTGAGCCAAACTGTATCTCTCAGTTATGTCATCCTAGGTGATTTTATATATATTAGATATTTGGGTGTAAGAATCAAACATGAACTCTGCAAGGGATCTGATATCTTTGAGGTCGCCACACCTTCAAACCCCAGTGATTTTCCATGCCATCAGCATTTTGTTCCTTTGTGTGTCTGTGTGTGTGTGTCTGTGTTTGTGTACATTTATATTGCTGCAGGGGAAAACACATTATATTTAGGCCATTAAGTCTTTTGAGGGGGAAAATGTGCCCCTCATCAAGCAAAGTGCTTATAAATCAAAATAAATTACATTTTATAGTCTTACTTGTAAGTAGGGGTGTAAGGATACGTTTTTGGACCGATACGATGCATATCGATATGAGGCCAACCGATTCGATACAAAGCGATATATACGTTTTTTTAAACAATAAGATTTGATCGCAGGGGAAATGCATCGATACACCAATACAATCGATGAATCGTTACACCCCTACTTGTAAGGTCCCATATTAGTCTATGTTGCTCACTTTTTTAAGTTGAGTTTTTAATACACATTTAACATTCGAAGGGTGTCAAATATTAATTTGTTACTAGTTTTCTTATTAATCATACTGCAAAAATCCTGCAGCCAGATGTGAAAATAATGTGTATGCACCTTACTTTGCAAAAATAATCCCAACCTCTCTTTACAATGTTTTTAATATACAGCCAAACATAAGGGTTTTAATTATGAACAGCATGTGTAAGACTGTGAGCCACTCACAGGTGGATTTGTCGATATGCGTTTAATCCTTCTAATTGCTGCATTAAACGTGTTTGACCTTGGGGTTAAGGTCAGACATTCTGCCCAATCTCTTATTAAATGTTGAGAGATGAACTATAACCTTGACTAAGACAAGTGAGAACAGAAGTGGTATAAATTTTGTTCTGGATTTTTGTGACCTACTGAATGAGTCACAGATATACTCTTGGAGTAATTTTGTTATCTCCATTTCTGGATAATAGCTGTCACAAACTATGCTTACATGTGCAAAATATCTTTAATCGGATCATATTTCGGATTAGGATTTAACTGTGTCAAGAAATCTATCCGATTATGACAAGCGTTTACATCCGCTACATGTCTGAAAAGGAACAAATCATCTTGAAATGTGCAGAACTCTCCAAAAAACTCAAAACGGCCATAGAAGAAGAAATAGACTTCTGTTGTAAACAAACATGGCTACACCCATTCGAAATGGAGGACTACGATATTCTTCAGAGCGTGCTTTAATTTAATTTTTTTCTGGTCACGGATTTACATCCACAAGCCTTCATTCTTTTACACAATTGAATTTCAAACCTAATGATTAACTATCAGAATAAACTAGCCCTCTCAATCCGATCAATGGAATTTTGATCCGAATGAGTTTGATCGGGTAAGAGTAATCTGAATGGCGTGTTTACATGAAGCATTTTTATTCCGATCAGGCTATTAATCTGATAGCTTTTGTCTATGTAAACGTAGCCACTACGGTTTGCTCGAGTCAAAGGATTAGAAAACATTATGTGCCACTTTTTCAGATAATTTATCTTACCGTCATCAGGTTATTTTAAATGCATTTATTACTCTACAAATTAGTTAATGCATGAGTCCACAAAGATGGGGCATTTGAATTGGGCCAGATTGGTTTGCATAGTTTTGCCCTCTGAATAAAATCAGGATTAAAAAACGCTTTTTGTATTTACTCAAGTTATATTTGACTGATATTAAAATGTGTTCAATGACTTAAGTGTGACAAAACAAGCACAAATAGAAGAAAACTGTACACAGAAGGCAACTTTATAGGCTTTATGTGAGCAAATAAAAGTCTAACAATAGCCTGAGATTGCTTTGGAATCTAAAAATATTTCACAAAAGCTGTTTTAAAACAATTTTTGCCGATACGCCAAAAATTAGGCATCAGAAAAAAAGTGAATTACTCTCAAGTGGAATGATAGTTCAGTGCTTCCCCACCCTGGTCCTAAACACACACTGCCCTGCATGTTTCAGGTGTTTCCATGCTTCAACACACTGATTTGATCTGTTTTTGAAAACTATTAAGTCTTTGTTCATTCTCCTCAGTTTCACAGTTGTACACTATTCTGTGCTGATCAATCACTTAAAATCCCATTATAAAGTTTGTTAAAGTCTATAACAGACTGAACTTACACATTCATACACCAATCCACATATGTCACTTAGGATGAAGTGCCTTGCCTGAAGGGGGCTTTAACATGTAGCAGCAGGGAAAGCTGGAACTAAATTCACAACCTTCTGGAAAAGTTCCATGTAAAATTAGTTACATTTGCAGTTTTGGTTTCTAGACTGAATCAAAATGTCACATATCTGTGTACAAATGTTTCCTTAAGACAATTAAATTAATGAGTCTGACAGAAGAAGTTCCAGCCCACATACATGCCTTTAATGAAATGTCTCACATTAAGCAGTCATTATATGCTGGGGATTATGGTGGGATGCAGTTGAAAGGTTAACAAAAAAGCTTTTTTCATTAATGCGTTAATGGTCTGTTTATCCATTCAGAGAGGGTTATCTGGAGTCAGCAAAACAAACCTAGGAAAAATAAACTTCAAGAATTAACTTAAACATTTTTTAATAGAAATGGTTTGACAATTCTACCTTTCATTTTAAACCATTAAAGTAAAACCTAAAATGTCAATATTACAGAACTTTTACATGTGTTTAAAATATGCATCACTGAGATACTAATGCCCTTTTGATCAAGATAGTCTTCCATAGAACACGCTGCAACCAAAACTTAAAACCAACTCTGTCTTTTTTTTTTTTTTTTTAAGGCATCAGATTGATTCTGTGAAGGTTGTTTTCATCCAAACCAACAGTTTTATTCAGACTGTCAATGCAAAAGTCACATTTGTTTCCAGTGGGTCATGGACTCTGACAGAGCTTCCTCTAGTTTCTGGTCTTCTGGGACAGGATTATAAAGTGTTGTGGAAAGCATCCAGTGTGGGAACCATGAGATCCCATCTTTTATTTTTTCAGATGATGTGGTTCTGTTACCATCTGAGGTCTATGACCTTTAATGTACATTGAAAGAAAAGAGTAAACCAGTCTGGTTAACAGTCGACTCATCTTAGTTTGAGACCGTCATTCTTTATTTGACAAGGGTGAACTGTTTCCTCCGGATTAGGAGTCAGCCTCAAGCAGTGGAGTTCAAGTATCATGAGTGATGATTGGATGGAGAATGAGACAAGACAGATTAGAGCATTTTCTGCAATAATGCTCCAGTCTTTTGTGATTAAGATGTTGACCTGCAGTCGTTAGGAGATATTTATGACTCATGGTAAAAGATCTTGGATAAAAGCTGCTGAAATACATCCTCCATATGGTGGCAAAGATCAGATTTATTGGTTACAGTGAGAACCTATATAATCTGGGGATGAGTAAGGCTCAGAGCAGACGCACAGCTTCTTTTAGGTATAGGGTTTATAAGGCCTCATATCAGGATGCTTCTCATTTTTCCAGTCATTCAGCTGGGTGAAGTCCCTGGACAAATTCAGAACCTGCTGGAAGGACTTCACTCCAAGCACAATGGGATCTCCTAGCAGGAGCTGGGGAGATGTGCATGGACGAACAGACTGAGTTTTCTATGTACCCATTAGAATGCTTCAGTTTCATCATAAATCCAAGCTGATGAGGCCCTTTCTTGGCTCTCTGGTGATTCATACATTACAACAAGCCAGTGATGCCAAATGAGGTGTGGACTTGGCAAAGAGTTTTACACATTAAACTGTCTCCACAACAGTTAGTTGGACCAGTCCCAGCCTGGTCAGCGGCGAGCATGAACTGATGAAGCCTCTTGGATAAGAGGTGAAACGTCTTCCAAGACAAATTACCAAGTCCAGTTGCATTCGATTGAAATTTCCTTGAGATAACCATGACCTGGATGACTGAGAATATTCACAGGTTTATTAAACTGTCTGAAAACTCTTAAAAGGTTTCAACACATTGATGGCAGTAAATTCATCCAAAGTCGGTCAATAGCAGGAAAAGTTTTGTGTCAAATACGCACTACACATAGGTGATCTTTGTGTGTTTATGTCTTGCATCACTTCACAATTTACCACAAAACCTTCTGTAATGCTATATCACACTATCTAGCCGGATTGCCAATTTACCGTTTTACAAGACAACTAATACAAAGCTGTGATTATCTTGCTTGGTGAGTCTGAGGAATAACGGTGGCATGTTGGCTTCAACCACTTTCACCACCTTGGTCTGTTTACAAAACACCCTACACTTATCTCCGGTATTTTGTGAAAAAGGTCTTAGAGACAGTCTGGTGTGTATTTGATCATGTCAGCAAATATACAGTGTGTGCTTTAAAAGAATTTGCAAAGGACAAAAGAAAATTGACATACAGAAATGGGGGAGAAAAGATTCCAGCAATGACCTGACAAAAGAGCTACAATCAAGTATTGTACAGTTATTTGAGGTAAGATTTACAATCCTTCAATTGATTCCTTTTATGCCAACTCTTCAGCTAAAATAAATGTTTTAATGCCGGTCAGATTGTGGTGTCTCTGCTATTATTTAAACATAAAAAGTTTTTGTTTTTTTCCTGAAAGATTGCTGGTTATCCATAAGGGTGACAGTGGCTCAGGAGGTTGGAATTTGTTCCTATTTGAACCCCTGCTCCATCTGGTTCAGTCGTGGTGCCTTTATGTTATGTAGCCTACTCTTTAGAAAAGACACTTCAGCCAGCATGCCTGCTGGTGGTGATCCCAATGGCGCCATCAGTGTATGATTATGTGGGTGAATGACTGAATGTAGTGTAAATTGCTTTGCCTTCTTTTGGACTACATAAAGCACTATACTGGCCATTTACCATTTACACTACCGTTCAAAAGTTTGGGGTCACATTGAAATGTCCTTATTGTTGAAGGAAAAGCACTGTACTTTTCAATGAAGATAACTTTAAACTAGTCTTAACTTTAAAGAAACACACGCTATACATTGCTAATGTGGTAAATGACTATTCTAGCTGCAAATGTCTGGTTTTTGGTGCAATATCTACATAGGTGTATAGAGGCCCATTTCCAGCAACTATCACTCCAGTGTTCTAATGGTACAATGTGTTTGCTCATTGGCTCAGAAGGCTAATTGATGATTAGAAAACCCTTGTGCAATCATGTTCACACATCTGAAAACAGTTTAGCTCGGTACAGAAGCTACAAAACTGACCTTCCTTTGAGCAGATTGAGTTTCTGGAGCATCACATTTGTGGGGTCAATTAAACGCTCAAAATGGCCAGAAAAAGAGAACTTTCATCTGAAACTCGACAGTCTATTCTTGTTCTTAGAAATGAAGGCTATTCCATGCGAGAAATTGCTAAGAAATTGAAGATTTCCTACAACGGTGTGTACTACTCCCTTCAGAGGACAGCACAAACAGGCTCTAACCAGAGTAGAAAAAGAAGTGGGAGGCCGCGTTGCACAACTGAACAAGAAGATAAGTACATTAGAGTCTCTAGTTTGAGAAACAGACGCCTCACAGGTCCCCAACTGGCATCTTCATTAAATAGTACCCGCAAAACACCAGTGTCAACATCTACAGTGAAGAGGCGGCTGCGGGATTCTGGGCTTCAGGGCAGAGTGGCAAAGAAAAAGCCATATCTGAGACTGGCCAATAAAAGAAAAAGATTAAGATGGGCAAAAGAACACAGACATTGGACAGAGGAAGACTGGAAAAAAGTGCTGTGGACGGATGAATCCAAGTTTGAGGTGTTTGGATCACAAAGAAGAACGTTTGTGAGACGCAGAACAACTGAAAAGATGCTGGAAGAGTGCCTGACGCCATCTGTTAAGCATGGTGGAGGTAATGTGATGGTCTGGGGTTGCTTTGGTGCTGGTAAGGTGGGAGATTTGTATAGGGTAAAAGGGATTCGGAATAAGGAAGGCTATCACTCCATTTTGCAACGCCATGCCATACCCAGTGGACAGCGCTTGATTGGAGCCAATTTCATCCTACAACAGGACAATGACCCAAAACACACCTCGAAATTGTGCAAGAACTATTTAGAGAAGAAGCAGGCAGCTGGTATTCTATCGGTAATGGAGTGGCCAGCGCAGTCACCAGATTTGAACCCCGTTGAGCTGTTGTGGGAGCAGCTTGACCGTATGGTACGCAAGAAGTGCCCATCCAACCAATCCAAATTGTGGGAGCTGCTTCTAGAAGCGTGGGGTGCAATTTCTCCAGATTACCTCAACAAATTAACAGCTAGAATGCCAAAGGTCTGCAATGCTGTAATTGCTGCAAATGGAGGATTCTTTGATGAAAGCAAAGTTTGATGTAAAAACAATCTTATTTCAAATAAAAATCATTATTTCTAACCTTGTTAATGTCTTGACTCTATTTTTTATTCATTTCACAACGTATGGTGGTGAATAAGTGTGACTTTTCATGGAAAACACAAAATTGTTTGGGTGACCCCAAACTTTTGAACGGTAGTGTATGTGGTAAGAAAAAAACAGAAAAGAGCATCAAAACATCCCCTTAACCATAAGAGATTAAAGGAATACTATTCAAAATATAAAATAAATTACTTTTTATTTTGTATTGTCTTTTGCACAGCACTGAGCATGACGCTAAAACAACACACACATTTTATTTGCCATGGTAACCTTCTAACGCAGTTCTTGACCTAACAGGGGAGAATGTACGTCACGCATGCCTTGTACCAGGTGTACGGAGTTCAGATACTCGTAGAATACAACCACACACATCGGCATCAAAGTGGCATTACATCATCACCCATCGCCGCAAGGAACAAACATGAGAGCTGACCACTGGGAAACACAGGATCATTACATCAGCAGCACTAGCTCAAGGCAGGCCATAAACAAAGCTAGGTGGAAGTGGGCCATGTGTGAGGTGATCAGTGTTAATTCTTTGTAATGATGGAAAAGTACACTCTGGTACGATGGAGGGCCAGGGACAGACCTTCAGGTGTACATTACAGGCCAGAGAGAGAATAATGCAGCACAGAACCCAAAAGCTGCTTTATTTATAATTCATTTTAACATATGATAATCATACAATAATTGCCTGTAGCCCCTTCATAATTTATTTTTACATTTACAGACCAAGTTAAAACTTTTAAAATAAATCTATCTGTAGAGTCTAAATAATGGTGAAGCATAAACAATGCTGACTAAATGTCGAAGAGAACGAAGTGGGTGTCTTGAGTAGGCAGCGGACCTTCTGTGCAAGATATGCTATTATGAATGATTTTACCACCTTGTTGAGAGATGGAGGAATAGAGAATCAATACTGCATTTAGAGAACGCATCCTTATGTAAATGAAACAAAGGGCCCTGTAATATCTCTCTAATTGGGAATACTGGTAATGCTGAGGACCGCCTACGATGAAAAGCGGACAACGAATACAGTGAAAACAGGTAAACCATCAAGAAAAACCTTTTTTTAAAATGGCTTTAGGTTTTTTTTCTCCTTTTAACTTGGCAATAAAACTCCAAGATAATTTTTAATGTATTTTCATTTAAAACCCAGCTCCTACTCACTATGCAGTCCTGTAAATACACAGATGCATTACAACTAACTACAATATAACTGAAAAAAAGTTTTGATGTTTTTACCAATTATGTTTTCAGTTTAATAAATGCCAAACAACACCAAATGGTAAATTAACTTATATATGTACAACACTTTTCTAGTCCTACAGACTACGCTCAAAGTGCTTTATACATTTACCCATCCGCTCTCACAAATGCACACACATGTAAATGGTGAATCGCCTCTATTTGTATATAGCGATTTGTATTTGTACGTGAAGTGTCTTGCCCAAGAACAACGACTGAGACAGTTGGAGCCAAGGCTCGAACCAGCAACCCTCCAATTACAAGACAAAGTCCCAGCTCCTGAGCCATGGTCACCCAATTCATACACCGATACATAAATTAGTAGGCAACTTGGGGTTAAGTGCTTCTCCCAGGGGCACCTCCAAATATAAAGAATCTGGAAACGAACCAACATATCTAGAATTGCAAGACAAGTACCGTCAACTGAGTCACAATCGCACCCAGTGTCACTATAATCCTGTATGCCAAACGGGATCTGAACCACTTTATAACAGTACCAGAGCCTCCCATTCCATAAGCGCTTTGAGTGGTGGGTATGAATAGGAAAAAGCTATATAGGGCAGCCTCTGCCTCAAGTTAAAAATTAGTGAAAAGCCATTTTGTTTCTCTGAACTTATCCATCGGTTGTGTACACAATGTGTATTAGTGTTCGAATGTTAATAGTGCAGTTAAAAAAGAAATAATAAAAAATAATCGTGGAGTTATTGGACAAAAATGGCTTACTGTGGTAAGACCGTCCAAGAAGTCTCTGCTAAATTTTTTTAGGAAAGTAAAATTATATTTCTGCTATACATTCAAGATACAAGGTTGAAATGGTCACATTTCTTTTTATCTTACATAATTATGTAACCTTGTTTTGTTTGCAAGTTTAAAAATTTGGTTTCAACTACGTTTTTTTTTTTTTTTGAACTGGGTTTTTTTTATTTATTAAATAATAAAGACATAAAATAAACTCCATAGCAGAGGGGTAGCAGAGACGCTCATCTGCGGTTTTATGGCCAAAAGCGCCCATCGACCTCCATTAGCTTTAGTTAGCTCCGGGTTAACTCGTAGTTACATCGGCTTAGAGTTTGATGGTGTCAATCATCCACCTCCACCCTCACAGGCCCACTATCAGCTCCGCGTCTTTGCCCATTTTTTAGTGGTGGGAACCACCCATCTGGCTTCAATTCAGCTCTTCAGTAACCTACCGGTGACATCACTGAGACGCCTTCCATCTATGTACAGTCTTTGGTTCTGACAGAACATTTGCACACTAGGATCTTAAACTATGATCTTAAACACATCTAGACACATCTAATGTGTCTAGATTTGTTTTTGCCCCGTTTTAAAAAACAAAATTAAACCTTTCATTGCCTCACCACTTTTCTCCTAAATGGATTAAGTTGGTAAAAAAAAGAGATGAGAAGCAGCCTCTTAAGGTCATGTAGAAGTACTCAAGTCCAAACCATCGATATTTCTGGCATTAAACTTTAAACTAATTTCTTTAATAAAAGTATTGAAAGTATTCAACCCTAACAACACTTTTTGTTGTGCTCTTTATTATCCTCTAAAGGATATAAACTATTGTAAATTTACATGGTAATGTTTTTTATTTGATTCTAAGACAGAGTACAGTTGAATGGGAGATCATAATGAGCTGCTGAAGAGTAGACCATAAAAACTGTAAAGCAATCTTAAAGGGGAAGTTCTTTTTATTTCAACCTGCACTTTATTTTTAGCTAATATTATTTTCATTTACTCACCCAGACAAGTTTGGAGCTACTTGGAGCCGTTTGGGAGAAGTTTTTATCCAGTTGCGATCCGCGTATATATAGCCATATAATGGGAGCGGTGAGTGTAGGACATTAACCACCTGTTAATAAGGCATTATCTGCCCCACAACACCTTCATTTAACCAATTTTTGTCCTCCCCCTCTCTGTGCTGCACAGATGTTCTTAATGGGAATGACCTCCGTCTCAGAGCTGAGGAGTCTAAACTCTGCATCTCTGTTACCTGTATCGACTAAATACAGTAAAACATCTGGAAAATGTGCCTGCTTTCTCTCTGTGCAAGACACAGTATATATGACAAGCGAACGAAGCCAGTGAGATTTTTGGTTGGTATTTATTCAATGCTCTGAAAAACTCTCGGCTTCTACGAAACGTCCGATCTCTCCCACGTCTTTGGTGTCCTCTAGAGCATGCCATCTGAGCTGTCGGCTGCTCACAACTGCTCAAAAGAAAGCATGATTTAATAACTTACAGAACCTTTCAGTTCTTTCACAGTCACTGAAAAAGCTAAGCAAAAGAAATTAAAAAACAAAGGAGGTAAGTAAGCAATGGGTGCATAAGGTAAGAATGAATGACAAAAGAGGAAATAAAGAAGGAAGGAAATGAAAAAGGGAGTAAAAAGAATGAAAAAAAGAAAGGACATGAGTAAGGAAGAAAAGAATGTTATGAACAAATTCCAGACTTTTCCAGAATGCACGAGAACCCTCACTGCAGGAGTATAGCAAGAAGAAAAACACTTCCATAGAAGCTTAAATAGTCTTGGCACACTCTGGTGCTGGTAAAGTGATGCACACTAAAAAAGTGCATATTGCCTAAGTTTCTCTGTACCTTGTCCCTCAACATACACAACGTAATCCTTAATCTTAAAGGAAATCCGTGTAAAAAAGCAGAGGTCACTCGGCAACCTCATCACCGTCGTCCCTTCCAGTTCTACAGCACCTAACAGAGACCTCCCGTCATTCTCTGACACAGATTTTACACACAACCCCCCCCCCCCCACACACACACACACACACATATCTACCGCTGCACAAACAGATGCAAGGCTTACATCAGAGAGAACTAGCAAAGTCTGGCTAAAAAACAGCGTAGTGACTTGCTAAACAATAAGTTAATCTCAGACTACAACCTTTACTTTGTGTGGCTCTATTGCACTCAATATTCAGTAGCCGACATGCACGCTTCATGATTAAAATGTTATTGTGGCGTGTCTTTACTGAGAGGCAGCGCCATAGAGAACATTAAAGCATGTACAGCATGGTGCATTGGAATCAAATGTTATTCTTAGTGAAACAGTGCCACCTTGTGGAAATTTGCAGCAATGACAATTAATCAAAAGGTTAAAAAAAAGCCATGATCAATACTTTGAAGTGAAATTAAAATGTGTTGAACTTTGTGAAATCAGCTTCTGAGATGACAGCTCACGTTGTTTTTAAAGCATTATATATATACACATATATATATATAGTATTGCTTTGGTAGAAGTTATACCCACATATATTTTCAATGCCTTTTTACCCTGGTACACAATAATCCCCAAACAAAGGTGTGCTAGAAATAACTGTCATATTTTCTTAAGAGTGGTTACCTCCAAATTAAAATGCATAGCTATCATTACTTTCCCCATCAACTAATCGCTGTCAAGTTAGTTAGTGCGACCAAACGGATTCTTCCAATAAGATGAAAGGAGGGGATTGTGAAATACCTTTAAATGTTTCAATAATCTATGTGTCCCCAAGAATAGATGTATGAGCATTTCGCCTACAAATGTATGATAACTTATACAGAAAATGTATTCTTCTTAATTGGCCTTTAGAAAACCAAAAAAATTTATTTTTAAACCAAAATGGAGAAGCTACAAAACACAACCTTAAGAGTAACGACATCTGCCATAACCTTCAATCGGCACTGGGATGGTGTGCTCAGGGGATGCTCATTGTCAGTTTTCCAATAAATCCATCATCCTCGGCACGTAGGCCAAAATGTTCCGCTTGATTTCACTGAGCTCCTCCTTCCAGTGTTTGCTACACATGACGTGAGGGAAAGAGACTTCTTTTGGCTTTCTTTCAACAATTGTCTTGCTTTTATTTGTTCAAGTACACTTTCATGCATGTTTTATTGTCTACTATATGCCTGCTCTCTACTTGTTAGCTTATTGATAAGATGAGTAAGGCAACAAAAGTGAGCAAAAACCTAATTTATACCACCTCTCTTTAATAAACAGTTATCAGTAACAGCGTAACAGATTCTAAAATGATGACAAGATATAACAAGATTCAGCTTCTCAAGATTAACAAAAAATTTTGTTTGCGATGTTTTAGATGATTCCTATGGAGGACAGCTGGTGTTATCACAATTAGCATTTATCATTTTTTTTGTTCATTGTCTTCAAGAATGTACTTTTTTTGCCTCATGTAACAATATCAGCCATATTTGGTGAGCAGGTGTATTAGAAACCTACAGATATGTTTAATATCAAAGCTTTCAAATCACTTGTAGTATATCAGCGAGTGACAATTCTATGCTGATGACTGGGAAGGTCTTATGGCCGTATTTGCTCATAATGACAGCAAGTGGAACCATATAAATGATATGTGACAGATATAATGACACATGGTGCCATGGATTTCATCTTTAATTTGACAGCAGTCAGAGGAGAGATGACAGGAACGGCTGAGTGAGAAAGAAGCCTCGACGTCTGACACAGCCACCCAAACTCAAAGCAGGGACACAAGCAATTCGAGGCCATCAATTATCCAGGGTACACCTCAAAAGTTAATGATGTGTTCCAAATTCTGTTACCAAGACTTTTTTTTTCCTGTTGCACTTGTTTGTGAGAAAAAGGTTGGAGCTGCGCTTAAAAATGACACTGACTGTCAAGTGAAACACATGCATCAGTATCTACGGCAACATCCAAAACAAGCCTGAGCCCATCTTCTATTTTTGCAGTGAATTATCACGAGATGGGGATTTTAAAAAATGAAACGCTACTAACCCAGTATTAGAATAGAATCTTCTTTCTTGATGATTTTTTCTAGAAGGTGCTGAAAGCTGGAGAAACTGCCCAACCAGTCATAGTGCTGCTCCTTCCTGTACCTGTCATCCCAGTAAGCAACATCTCTGTAACTGGAGTTTTTATCCGGCAGGTACTCCATGTCGTCTGTAATAAGACAAGAGAGACAACTTTTCACTTGTGATAATACCACACCTTTACAGCACATCAGCACTAAACTTAAATGGTTCCACAAACCATCTAGGAGACAAAATAATCTAACGACTTTGTACAGTTTTATGGCAAATACTCATTAGAGTGAAGAAAGAAAATTCAAGAGTTCCAACTAGTGAAATAAGTTTTAATGAATTACTGGACAGGAGCACCAGTTCTTCTGTTAACACGTCATTTATGCATCCTAGATGCATAAAGGAGCGTTTTCACAAGTCCTTCCTCGCTGCAGATTATACAATCATAACTGCTCCTAACAAACATGGATGTTTACATTAATAAATTGCACCAATGAAACGAACAACATCTGAAAAATTTTTCTTCACAAAGCTGACACTGAATATTTTCTGTTTTTTTACTCACCATTCTCTGTAAACCTCAAGAGATGATCATATACCTGAAAATCTGGTTTTGATGAGAAAATTATACCATGTCCAAAGACACTTAGATCCCCTTTTCTTCCTTATTCTGATGCTCGGTTTGAATTTACCATATGACAGGACAGGTTTCTCAGACCTAGTAAAAGTGGCAAGTGAGCTAAAATTATGCTTGCAGAACTGGATGTGTAGCCGTTTTTTCGATCCACTTACCTGAAACCAAGGGGACATTTTATTTATTCATTCATTGCAGAAGCGTACTTAGGGATTAGTATGTCAGTGTGTACTACATACCAATTTATGTGATGTTTATCCGGTTAAATCAAAATCATTGTTGGACAATGTCCAATGCATTAAGTTGTAGCTGAACTGGAGAAGTCCCTCAGTGACAGACTGCTGCATCCAAGGTGCACAAAAGAGCGTTACAGCCGATCCTTCCTCCAAGCAGGTGTAGTGCTCTATAATCATCAGACCACCCAACAAACTTTGTTCACATGTCTTCTCAGTTCAAATAACATTTCTGCTGGTATTGCTCATCTTTGTTGTTTGCCCTTTTTTTTCCACTTCTTGTAAATTGTTGTTGTTTAATGCAAAAATACACATGCATATTTTGTAAATATCTTTTTTATTTCTCCTGCTTGCACATTTCTTGAATAGGAGTGTGCTATTTGTAATAACTGCACAGTATTTTTATTTTGTAATTTTTCCCTTACTGTACGGTACATTTTTCTTGAATCAGTTGTTTTGTATTTTTGTCATTTTCTGAATCAGTCACTTTAATGCCGTTTTGCTTGAATTTCCCCTAATTGGAACAATAAAGTCATTTTCTATTTTATTTATATTATATCTTTGCATTTAAATGTTAAAATGTGCTTTGGATAGTATATTCTAACGATGTCTTCTTTTTTTTTTTTACATGTAAAGCTGTTAAAACCTCAAATAATTAAACATCGATATTGGTCATAATAATTCAGATGGTAAAAATGGTCTACACAGTGGCACAGTTGTTAACTGTGCTGCCTCGCAATAGAAGGTCTTGGGTGTCACCCTCTGCATGGAGTTTCCATTTTCTTCTCTTGCATATGTAGGTTCTCTCCAGATACTCTGATTTCCTCCCACAGCCTAAAAAACATACATGGGTAAATCTGAAACTTTAAATTGCCCTTGGGAGTGTGTGTGGATGTTTGTTTGAGGTCTGTGTTACCCTGTGATTGACTGCCAACCTCTGAAGTGTGTACTCGACTTCTCACCCAATGAGTGAGAAGCATTAAGTTCCCAACCCACGTGAATAGAAATATATTTAAAGCCACTGTTTGTCTTTACGATGTTTTTCAGCTAACTTTGGAAGAATTTGTACTTAGTTATTGAATGGCTGTTAATAACGCTTGACTATTGAAATTTCCACACACAACAATGTTTTTTTTTCTAGTAATTCTATAATTATTTTAATAGCAAAGTGCAGAATATGGTAACCAACAAGACTTCATAAAGGTGGCGTATGCTCCAACCTTTTCTTTATTTTTGTTTGTTTGTTTTTACCTGTAGTGTAACACTACACTACACTAAGGTAAAATACTACTACACTACTGGTGTAGTAGTATTTTACCTTATTGTAGTGTAGTGTAGTAGTAGTTTAATGTGACATTTTCAACTCATAACTTCCTAGGGAGACGGCAGTCACATCGCGCATGCGTGGCAAAACATACAGCTGCTCAGCGGACATAAGCGGAGAGCCAGCAGCGCTTCCTGCGTGTGCATCGGAACTGTTTCAGTATAATATTACTTACACGGAGTTGTCTTTGAGCTTAACGTGAAGTTTCCTCTGCAGACTCTTTGGCTGCTTCAGTTTCGCCTTTTAACCCGGAAAATAGTCGTTTCCTAACCGCGATGAATCCACGTGTTGTAGTTTGAACAAGTAGTACGGGTACGGATACCGTAGGGTAATTTAGAGAAAAGGAATATTTGAAAATAAACAAGCTTGATTAATAGCTGAAGTAATATTTGTTCAAAAATGTAATCTTTAACAAAAAGAACGCTGTTACATCGGCGGCACATTTCCCAAAGTCGAAATAAAGCTGGTTTGGAGGCGGAGCTTGTTTTAACACGTGCGTGCTCTGCAGTAGTGAGGCTTTCAAGTGAGGTTTTAAAAGTTGTTCAATCTCGGCTTTTTCCTTATGATAATCACTGATGGAGGCAGCAAAAGGGAACGAATCAACTTGGCATTATTAACATTTGTTTGTGTGTCTAACTTGTTCAAAAAAGTTTTGGACTTTTTGCAGATTTTTGTTATTTCAGATCATCAACCCCCCTTCTACAGTCACTCATATATCTTAAGTAAATGCATAAAGCAGTTTTGAAATGAATTTATATATTAGAGGATAAAGCTATCCAAAGGAATCTAATGGCCCACAAAAAGGTAGTCACCCTCAAAAGATTTGTGGGTTTTTTGTACCACCCTTGGTGGCTCTATTACTGTATGTATACTAAGCAACAAATTCACCATAGGCATGACTATTCCAAATACATGAAAACAAACATACAATAGTGTATAAAGAATGAATACAGCCTAAATTCATCATATACGTAGTTCTGTTACAGACCAACAAAAGACTAAATTAACATTTTATAAGCAGCAGATCTTGTTGGTGATCTACAAAACCTCTCAGCATCAAATGTTTACTTAAATCGGAACCTCACATGCATCCAGCAGCTGGTTCTGGTTTGCTGCCTGTGAGATTCTGATTCTGGTACCTAAATATGTTGTGTTATATTAGCTGCCAGAGAACTTGTGCTTGCTAGTATGAATTATGCTTTTTCTTATTCCCATTTCATTATTAGGAAACCGTAACAGCTGTCTGAACAGCCTACCTGCAAAACATTTGTCAGCTGACAATGTTGATGGGTTTAAAAGCTAATTAAAATGTGTCAGTCTTTTTTATTTCAGCTTCAACAGTTGTTCAAATGCATTCTATTTTGTTTATTTAGGATGATTTTTATGTTTAACCTTTGAATGCAAAGTGTAGGTTTCTTCTGTAGACTTGAGTCAGGAAGTGTATTTTTTTATGAGAGAAAAAAACACTTTAGAGTAATACAGGTATGAGATTATTTCATAAAAGAATTAGGGCCACTGAAAACATCCTTAGAATTCTGAGGAATTAAACTCAAAAATAAAGTCAAAATTATCTTTTTTTTTGTATTGGCCCTACTTGTCATCCGTAGGTTGTCCTTGCTGTTTTATGTACAGTCTATGAGTGTTACATATGCAGAAGATGAGTGAACCAGAATATCATAAATTTCTTGGCTTTCAGGAAGTGATCCATAATGTCAGAAAAGTGCCTTGAAAAGCAAAAGTAATGCCATATCTGTCCTGCAGGTGGCAATATCACATTATCATTTCTAGGTTTCCCTGAGGATTTATTTTTCCAAAAGGCAGGTTGATTGACTGCCAAAAACTCACCGATACGCCAGGAATTATTATTATTAGTCTTATCATTATTATTATTATTATTATTATTATTATTATTTTCTTTTGTAAAGTAGGTTGAAGTTGGCGGTCTTGTATACACGATGTAAATGTAATCTGTCCAATAATGAAAAGAGGGCAAGACAGGCAAGCCCTCAGATGATTTATTACCTATAAGAATATGTTCAGTTCAATAATAAGTTACTTTTTCTATGTCAGACTCACCTGAAGTGTTTTTAAACAGTCCCAGCCTGCCTGCTCTGAGGATAGTGAGGAAGACACTGTTATAACATGAGTATTTTAAGGAAACGTTTTTACACTGCCTGAGCTCTAATCAGCTGCAGTTTTCCTTCATATACTGAAAAAGTATTCGTATGCATGCAAACGTTTTTGTATTGTATATGGATTTCACAAAAAAGACCTTACGTTATTGTAAAGAACATGTTGTATGTTTTTACTTTTACAAATAAAAATCTGAAAAGTGTGGCATCCATGTATTTAAATTCCCCCCTGGTTCAATTCGCTACAGTTGTGGTCGCAAGTCTTTTGGGAGATGTCTCTACTATCAAGAGACAGAAATCATTTTTTCTTTCTAACTTGCAATATAATTTAAGCTCAGTCAGATTGGATACCTGCATTGATGAAGAGCAATTTTCCCAAATTGTCACTTCATTCTCATTTGGATTTTGGCCTGGACTTTAATAGGATCTTTCTAACAGAAGGATATTCTTTGATCCAAACCATTCCATCAAAACTCTGGTTGTGTTTTTTAGGGTTCTTGTCCAGCTAAAAGGTCGACCTCTACCCCAGTCTCAAGTATCTTACAGCCTCTTACTCTTATTGATATTTTTGCAGGATTTAGCTCTGAGCAGCTTTCCTTGCCCTGTGGAAAATAAAAGCATGATGCTAGCATTACCATATTTTACTGTAGGGTAATGTTTTGTGTAGTCTTAGGTTCTATATTTTTTTTCAGCTCCTTATCTTTCCATGTTTGGATAATAGATTAAACAGTACTCTGTGAAAGGTTCAATGCCTGGGATATTGTTGTAAAATCTAACTCTGCTTTCAATAACTTTACCTCTGACCTGTCAGCTGTGTGCTCTTCTTCTGCCTGCATGGATAAAAACGGGCTGCATGGTCGAGTCGACAGAAGAAAGCCATTACCGTGGCAATGTCACAAAGAAGGCCATTTAAAATAACCAAATAGGAAAATGACAAAGGAATTTTTTTTATTTGTAGTGATGAGTCCAAAACTGAACTTTATGGCTATAAAAAAAACCACACATATTCAATAAGCCCAATTATGATGAAAGGTCCATCATAATTGTGAAACATGGCAGCAGTTTGTTGACGGTTTGGGAATGTGAGAGCTACAAGTTCACAGGGAACTTGGTCAAAACTGATGGTAAAATTAATTCAGCATGTGGGAAATAATGGAGGAAAATTGGCATTCACGAGGTCAGAAACTGGAGCACTTTCCAACATGACAACGATCCAAAACAGAAGGACAAGTCGACCTGTCATTTTTCATATAGGAAAAAATAGAGTGTTTGTCTCCTGATTTCAGGACTGTTGAGCCACAGTGAGAAAGTCGTATACATGTAGCCTAGTTCAAGCAAAACAGCCTAATCATTTACAGTAACTCATACACTGATGAGAAGAATAGGCAGCTTCACTAGCCTATACGGGAAGATAAAGTGTATCATCTGCAACTGCAACAAAGGACTTCATGCTGCTGGCATTAAACTGCGTGATATAGACAGTGAAGGACTAGGCAATGCAAACTTTTCAACAAGATCATAAAAAAGAAAGTTTCACCAATGGGTAAACGAAAACAAATACCAGGGTATGTAAACTTATGATCAAAAAAGAAACGGAAATGAAAGAAAGATTTTTTTTTTAAATGACATGAATGGTGACTGATACTAATCTTCAGGATAAAATTATCCAACATTTCTTGACGATACAGGATCGCCACATGTGTGGAGTGAATGGAACAGTTAGATGAAATGACAGGTGAGGACGACGTTCTCCAAACGATCCCAATTCATTAAGGCATTAAAGCTGAAAGTAAGGTAAAGCAGCCTTCACACCTTCAGATATCCCACTGTAGCCTACTTTAAGCGCCGCATCGCAGTTACGTAACCTCACCGTTCACAGCTATACTGTAACTGTATTGATCTCCCAATTAAAGAAGTAGTTATTTAAAAAGTTCTTCTTGACAATTTTTGATAAACTCGTCTGGAGTAGAAAGCAGACCAGGAGGTCCTGCTCGGACTGTGAGTCCAGTCAGCCCGATGGGACCCGGCTGGAGATGCGGGAAAGAACTGGTTTCCCATTCCTCTGCATAGTGGGAGCTCTGTCACAGACCACGTGAGAGAAATACTCAGACGGTCCCCGACAGACCGACACCGGCTCATCTCTCCTGCTGCTGCTGCTGCAGGAGAGACAGGCGTGGAGGGAGGGCGAAACTCTGAATGTAACCTCTGATCTTTCATCGCGCTCTTTTCTTTTTTCTGCTCTTTTTCTTTTCTTCTAACAGTTTTTTTTTTTTTTGGGTGGGGGGTGGTGGGGAGTAAATACTATGGCTTGGCCGTGCATCAGCAGAGTGTGCTGCCTGGCTCGCTTCTGGAATCAGTTCGACAAGTCGGACCTCTCCGTCCCGTTGACCATCCAGAACTATTCGGACATCGCGGAGCAGGAGGTGCGCTCTGTCACCAAGCAGCTCTCCGACTCGGAGAATAACTACGCCGCGCCGGAGCCGCACGTCCGAGGCTCCCCTCATGCGCCTGCGGATGTTACCCGAGGAGCCACCCGGGCGCGGAAGGAGCCCAGCTACAAGCCCCGGGAGGACTACCACCCTCCCGGGGTGCCGTTCCCCAGCGTCACCCAGTACAAGCAGGACTTCAAACCCTGGCCCATTCCCAGGAAGGAGAATTTCCCCTGGATCAGTAACGGGGGCAGCAGGGGGGACGGTGCTTCTGACAGCCCGATAAACAGTTACCATCTCCAGGCACAGGTGGGGGAGAGGCGAGCGGACAGGTTGGAGCAGCAGGTGATGGAGGAGAACAAAACAAGCTCCTACAGGTACGTGTTTTCTCTTGTTTCAGCACCAGGCGCTGTCCACCCATCACTGTCCCACGCAGAGAGCAAAGCTGTGACGCCTGCTTTCATGAAGCTCAGTTTATTTATAGTTGAGAGAAATCCATGTTGAACCTGCACAGAGAGGCACGAACCCCGGGAAACTGTTGATCAGCACACCACAGGTTATATGACAATACCAATCACTATAACGTTATAATAATACATTTTTTTTACAGCGTTGTGAAACACAAAGTGCTTCCCAAGATTTTAAACAGACTTTTCGCCACATCACACAATGCTTAAAGATTAAATCTATAAACAAACATAAAATTATGTCCCTTATGCAAAGTAAAAAGAGAGCATAAACTATGGATTTACTACCTATTGCACACCGATCTTTGTCCATCTAAAGATCGACTGAAAAGATAACACATTAAAATCGCAAAGAAAAAATGGATCTAAACTAAATATACGTCCATTATATGTCCATTGTCTCTAGCATGTTCACACTTTATCATCATAATAGCAAATATTAGCTCTGTTGTTTCAGTTAAAGTTTTGGTAATCTTGAGGATTCTGCATGGCTCATCTTGATACATTTGATCTATGAAGCCTAAAAAGAGCTTTGCAGACAAACACAGCAATCATAAAAACATCACAGGTGCTACCGGTGTATGATGTATTTCTGGTTTTTGTTAAGATTCTTGTGGTATTTGCAGCTGCTTTACTACACCAGAATGTTTATAATTCAATAGTAGCCATGCAATGTAAACTTTTGCTTACTGATGCATTTCTCTGTCTCCAGGCAAGAGTACAGGCCATGGACAGGGGCTAAACCAGCCAGAAGTGCAAAGAGAACCCCCCCGGCTCAATACTCCAGCCCAGGGACGGAGGCCACCCACATCCCGCGTGAGACCAGCTATCAGGCCGCCTACAGCGGGGAAGTCAGCAGGGCTGTGAGCGGACCCAAGGCTGAACTGGTCCCCCCTACCGCCGCCCCCATCACTCAGCAAAGCCTGGCTGCCGCGCGAACCAGGACCTCCCTGAGCCCCCCCGGCACCCAGCAGAGCATCCTGCCTGAGATCACCGAGCACAGTGGAACAACCAAGAGAGAGGCAAGCACATATCTTCACCAAACCTCATCTATACAGGTGAAAACTGCAGCATGGTCCGGCTGAAAGTCATCCTCACTCATCTCCCAGGCGGCCTGGTGCTGCTGGGCCATCTCAGAAAAGTGATACAGCATTCTGTCCCAGAACAGCTCAAAGTGACCCAGCTGTTTAAAACAGGCTGTGCGCTGTGTTAGGTAACACTGCTGGTGCTATGCTCATCACTTTGACCTGAATAGAACAGGGATGATGGGAAAGGAAATGAGTGTAGCTTCCCCATGTGGTCGGGCTTAGCAGCAAAATCCCCTACATCTAATAGTTATTTATAATTACAGCTGCAACACCCTACTCAGTATCTTTATCATTTGTCTTGTGCTTTAGTTTTACAAAAACATTTTAAACTGGAAATTTTTTAGACACCCAGTTTTCAGAGTGCATAACAAGTAGGTGAGAAAAGTCTTAATATAGTTTGTATCGTTGGAATTTTCAGTTTATGTATTTTGTACACTTTATGCAATCATTTAAATGGTTTTGAATGGTTAAAGACCTCCAATAATAAGCAAAAAGAGCTTAAATGCAGACCTGTGCTTAATGAAAAATGTATCTTTATAAGCCTTTGTAAAGGTGAATTATAGAAATATTCACTCAAATGCGCATTCTTTTTCACAACGTTTTGTGTTTGGTGATTTTATCCCTAAAAAAATAAAATATATTCAAAATCACAACATACAGAGCTTTGGAAAACTATTCCTAACCCTTGAAAACTTTAATATGTAGTAACAATTAAAACCACAAATGTCTTATTTTTCAATAAATTGGGATTTGATGTAACAGACCAACACGTATTTTTTCTTAGAACATTTGTTTTGCAAACAATCTGAAAAGTGTTGTGTGCCACCTTTAGTTTGACGCCCTAAACTAAAATACAGTGCAACCGGTTACTTTCAGAAGTCCCTCATTTACAGCTGCTGGAGGAGAATCTGTTTACAGCATGATTATTAGTATTGCACAGAGGTAGTCACCCGAAATGGTTTTCCAACAGTCTTGAAGGAGTTCCTAGAGATGCTTAGTACTTGTTGGCCCTTTTGCCTTCACTTTGCGGTTCAGCTCACCCCAAATCATCTTGATTGGGATCAGGTTCGGTGACTTTTGAGGCCAGGTTATTTCAGAATTTTTGGAAAAGTACTACATAATTACATATGTGTTCATTCATAGTTTTGATGCCTTCAGTGAGAATCTACTATGTATATAGTCATGAAAATAAAGAAAACGCACTGAATGAGAAGGTGTGTCCAAACTGGCGACAAGCAATCCAGACCAACAGAACAGCAACAAAGGGGATGAGAACCTGCCGGAGAATCCATGCAGCAAGGACTGAATGAAAGAGAGAGCATATACAGTCATCTGGGAGCAGTGATTAGTGGAACAAGTGAACAGGTGAACCTACATGTGTGTGGGTGGTTTGGGCGCTGGGGGAAAGAGTAACCAGACATCTCCATAAACAATGCAAAATATCAAAGGAGGGAATAACGGCTAAACTGTATGAACAGAATAATAATTAAAGAATTAAAATCACATTAAAATAATTAAGAATAATTAAAGAAAAAGCACACAGAAGTCAAAACCAAAGTGACACAACAGAACCAATGTCTGTCAGATTGCAAAAGATGCATCTGCCAGGAGGAGAGCAAGTCCAATGTTTCCAAAATGATGTAAAATGTGTAAACATTAGAGTTTGTGGTTCAAATGTGTCAAAATGTGAAAAAAAGGTTTAAGGGACATGTAAATTTACACTAGGAACAGCAAAAGCACCTATGAAATGCTAAAATAAATGTGAGAATGTGTCAGGACCTCATCAGGCAGCCACAGATTCATTAGTTTGGTTCAGGTTAGAATAAACAAGCAGAGGAGATGACTCTCTGGCTCTTGATCCGCTGCCGTCTGCATGTGGTCTCAGTTCATTTTGCTCTTCGGCCGTCGGTAAGGCAGTTTATGGGAAACTCCAGAGGTTTAGTGGCATCCCTCCTTCCCAGCCACACGGCTGTGCTCCATCTGCCAGCTCTGACCTGGACCAGGTCAGGTAGTCTGCGTGGTACCATCTGCTCCATTAAGCTGAAGGGTATTAGAAAATACGTAGCTTGGAAATACGTTACATTTTTTTGTGTCCTCTGGGTTTGTACCCACGTTCACTGCTCTCGTCTGCATTTGGACAAAAAAAACAAAACCCAAACCAGAATTAATCCATGGGAGGGACCACTTTCTGCTTGTGTGCACGTTTTTTTCCAAGCCATGTCTGCTCTGTTAAACCGTTTTGCCTCCCGGTGTGCTGCGTGATGAGAGTGGAGGTCAAAGCTAGAGATGTCAATGACAGGACAGAAACTCTAAAAATAATTCTGACCCAGTTTCATTGAGACATCACAGACAAATACAGCAAAGGAGGTTTCGTGCTCCAGACAGTGTGTTAGGAGCCCTGCAGTGGAGATTTCTTCCATACATATGCACATTGTGTATTTATCCATCTTACTGCGACAGCCAAAAAAAAAAAAACTGGCCTGGTGGCAAATCAAGTTGATCTCAGATAATCCAAGGCAGCCCGTTCAGTGCCAACTCATTACTGACTCACCAGCCCCCTGCAGAGGTGTCTGACCAAGCATTACACATCCCACTCCAGCATGCTCTACTCTGGCTGCATTGGTCCATGAGGAGATTCTCCACTCTTCATGATGTTCTGTGAAATGCATTCCTTCACCAAGCTGTGGCACAGCTCTTCTTGCTTTTTAACTTAAATAGGCCTCTGAAATGAAATCAGCCTGACAGTAAAGCAGGATGGAGACAGAGCTGGTCTCACAGTTCCTCAGATCAGCACTTATACCAGAGAGAATCCATCTGAAATGATAAAGATATTTTTAAACAGTGCAGTTTGAACTCTACCAAACAGAAATTATTTTGATGTTGAAAGAAGTGTTGATTTTTTTTTTATTCAGAGAGCTAACCACATAACTCCAAGGATCACAGAGAGAGGTTGTTGCAAACCAAAATGAGTTGAAACCACAGCTGGTTTAGATGCAATGCGTGCACATTTGGTGATAGAATTCAAAATGATTTATGAGCAAAGGATGTGTAAATCTGCGAGACAAAACAATCTGACCAGGGGGCATTTTAAAAATGTAGATGAAAATAATGTTTAAAAATCTCAGCGGAGACCGATTCCTGCCAGTTTCACAGTCAGCTGAGAGGCAGCACACCCCCCACCCCCACCCCCACTACATCCAAAAAAAGAGTTCAAGCTGAGCTCATGTGATCGTGCGCTGATCTCCGATGCACAGCAAGATTGATGATGGAAATGTTGCTCACAATGCTTTTTAAACTGCACAAAGAGGATTAGATGGCCTGCTGGGACAATGCATGCTGAAACCCACCTCCTTTCACCCACTTCTGTTTTGCTCCATTTAGCAGGCGTGAGGATGGCGTGGGGCAGCGCATGGGCCTGTGCTGGGATTGATTTTCTACGCCAGGCGAATCTCTTTTACAAAATCACTTATAATCAGTTTTAAAAAGATTAACAAATCACGCAAAGAAAAAATAGAAAAGACATCTAAGCAGAGTCAAAGCATGCTTGTAATACGCTGTTTTTTTGTATTTGCCTTCTCTTATTCATTATCCTCGAGGCACATACAATATATTTTTGGTTTTGCAGGTTACACCAAAGAAATTCATCTTACTCTGCTTTATGTCTTTATTGCCGTCCAAAAGTTTTTTTTACTCGTTATACAGAGCTGTCATTTGCCAAACCCTTGTCTACATATTTTTTGCCACCTAAGATATATGTGTTCAAAAAAGCAAAAAAATATATTTCTATTGAAAGTCTTTGAGTTCATTTGCTACAGGAGCGAACAAAAGCCATCCAAAAAAAAATAATTGTTTATAAGAAAATCACCAGTGCCACAAGTGGTATCCCTACCAATATATTTCAATAAATATACCCGAAGTTTAACAACTTTCCATTTTCCTGGGGGATAAATATGATGTAATACATGGGCTCAATTCTTTTACGCATTGGGCTGGAAGAATACCCATATTTTACTTACCACCATGCAAAGAAAGCAGGAACGAAAGAAAGCAACCATTACATTAACGTACAAATTGGTTGTTTGCGAGAAATACCAGAAGAAGAAAAAAAATCTGTCCCACCATCACAAATACAAACAGAAATCAGTTTTCAATAGAGTTTTCTAGCTGGACTTTAACTGGTTCAGGTCAGATGGGACTGAAATTGAACCTGAAATGAACTTCAGTTGGGTCTGGCTCGAAAACGCAATTCATGCCCACTGTTAAGTACAGTAGAGGATCTATAATGCTGTGTGTCGTGTATATATCATATGGACTGTGTGGCTCTTTGGGTAAAAATCTGGCAAATAATATATTGTGCTTATTACTGCTGACAAAAACAAATATGACTAATATCAATTATCTTGATGATGATAGAGTATATTTAATTATTGATGGTTGGGATTGTTGCTTTTGCTGTTTCAACCATTTTTCTTTGCTAAAAGGTGGGTGTTTTCGTATGTGGGCTGCTTGTTGTATGCAGCAACGCATGCAATTTAAAAAGACTGTGAAGTCTTTTGAATTATTTTTTAATCATCATTTTCTCCATTAAAATATGATAATTCATTTCCAATTCCCCTTCACTAATGGACTCGACCTTAACACTGACAATGGGTCATTGTGTCCTGCAGGATAATGATCAGAAACATGTGACTAAATCGAGAGAGAAAATATTTTATTAGACAAAGGCGATTCTTTTCCAACCTCTAAATTATTGCATCCAAATTACAGGGTGGGTTTATGCTACTGCACGGAAGGATTAAATTATTTTAGGGCGATGCATCTTTGCCACTGCTGCCAAGAAATGACTCTAAAAACATTTCTATAAATGAGTTGCCTGGTGGACCTACTGTCAGAATGGGAGCACTTCTGTACATTCTGCACTTCTGTACATACTCACTGTAAAATAACCCCGGCTTGGTGTATATATTATCCTTTATTATTTACGATCTGATATTTATTTGTATTTTTACTTATTTTTGTTCTTATTTTTCTTTTTTTCTTTTTTTCTTTCACTTATTCAAGTTCTGTACTGGAGGAAAAAGTTTGCCGGAGTCAAATTCCTTGTATGTGACATACTTGGCCAATAAACTGATTCTGATTCTGATTCTGATTCTGAAATTGGCAGTCTGCTAAAAAGAATAACACATGAGATACTCCCTGTGAAGTGAAGCCTTTTTGCTAGGAAAACAAACATCCACCAAATGACACAGCAGAACAAGGGAATGAGAAACACAATCCTTTCAGGCCATGCACCAGTTATCGTCCTTGTTCTCTTGCTTTTTTTTTTTTTTACTTCATCCCACTGCCAACCTTTCTTCCCCCACTGCTTGTCTCCATCTACTCCTGTTCTCTCACTTGGACCTCATCCCCATTCCCACGCTACCGGCACCACAGAGGGAGAGCTCGGGGCCAAGCTGGCACGGCTCAAATGCTGGGAAAGCAGCATTGTGTTAAGAGGAGCAGTGGTGAGGAAAGGAGGGGGCACAGGAAAAAGACATGTAGTAAGATAGATGCATCTTGTGATTGATAAGTGACGGGAAGACACAAAAGGCATGGAAGTGGGGGAAGGGGGAAAAGAGCGCATCATTTGATGGATTATCTGTTAAAAGAGCGTTGGGTTGCATTCTTGTTCAGCAGCAATGTAATTTAGGACAGAGGCACAACTAATGCCGCACAGAGCAGAAAATACTGTGTGTATGTGTGCTCCTATTCAGAAATCAGACCGAGGATCCATTTTTCAACATTTCAGGTTTTTCACCTGTAAAGTAAGGACCATTTAATATAACATTCAACATTAATACAACATTTTGTCTGGTCTTCACTTTCAGACAGGATAATGTTACTGAGCTCTACTGGTTGTTTGTGTGTGTGTGCGCATGTTTTAATATCTTCGTGGGGACACACAAAAAAAAAATCAGGATATACTATCCTCGTGGGGACCGACAGCCGTTGTGGGGACCAAAATCCCGGGCCCCACAACTTTGAAGGCATTTTTGAGGCTGAAAATTTGGTATTAGTGTCAGGGTTACAATTAGGTTATGGTTAGGGTAAGGGGCTAGGGAAAGCATTATGTCAATGAGATGTCCCCACAAAGGTAGTAAAATACACGTTTGTGTGTATGTGTGTGTGTGTTGGGGGAGGTGAATACACTCTCAACAAGCTGACTTACTGAACATAAACAGCTTTCCATGCGCTCGGAAGTCACACCTACAGAGGTGCTGAGATGATAAATAACCGAAGATGTTTTTTTTTTTTGTTTCATTTTACTGGATTTTCTTAATAAGGGACAGTAAAGAATAATCAAAGCAAGGACTTTAACCCATTCTGTAAATGTGCCAGATATAGCCGTAATGGCATATTCTTATCTGAAGGTTGAAAATAGAAAAACAAGAAATACTACATCAAAACATTAAAACCATAAAAGCAAAACTCCATACTCAGATATACAACCTAACTGAAATAAGTTATTGACTTTGAAATATTAATAATAAAGTTAAGGCCAGTTTTGAATTGTTTCTTGTTGGTTTTTTTTTCCTTTCTTAAAAATATGACCACCCATATAAGAAATCTTTAGCCTCTATTTCCAGAGATTCAAACAAACATTTGATAATAACAACATAAAAAAAAAAACAACATAGCATCAAAACATGAATGCCTGGGAGACACGCCATGGACACCATAAGCATGCGATAATAGTTTGCATTGGTAAGATTTAGAGGCTTATGAAGGAATAATGAAGAGCAGTTATTGAATATATGTATGAACGGTCAGATTTGAGGCATTTACATGCACTACACAGGACCGACTGTCCCCAGCCAAAGAGTTGAGGAGAGCACTGCTCCTAGAATCACATCTACCAGAGCCCTGACAGCAGACCTGATGCTCTGTGACGGCACCGTCTAGCAAGTCTCCTTTCATTTCATGGGATCAGTCAGAGCGACACAGCTGCTGTCTCTTCATTCCATCACTTTGACCACCCCAGAAAGTTGCTGCTGCTCATCTCTCTGTCTCCTCCTCCTCTTTACTCAGGAGCATCTTGTGAGGACCAAACTGCCCCCGAACCCTTCTGCCGTCTTTCAAAGCGGATCGAGGGTCTTCAACATCTGACAGCTGCTTCGACTCCCCCCTCCAAGGGGCAACGTTTCCTATCCATTCCACAACACAAGAATCTATGCAAAGGAATGTTGTTGTTGTGAACACTGTTGAAAAGCAGTTTATTTTCCCAGGTGGAGAGAGATAAACCACACCTTTTGATACTCCTCCAGGCTCCCTGTTCCTACAAATAAAGACGCATGCTAAAGACTAGTTTAGAAACAAACTCTTCCCTCTATTTTCTGGTTACAGGTGCACAAGCAAATGGGCCGCTCTGTATGTTTGTGTGCCTGCTCTTTTGTCTTTGATGCACATTTTGTTGATTCTGCACCATTATTCCAGGACATGATTCATCATAAAGTGTGTTTGTTAGAGTGCTACGCTGCCATTTGATGTCGCTAGAAATCTGCCTGAAAATAATGTATTACCTTTACATTCAGTTCATGTTTAAAGAAAATATTTAGTCCATTTTTGGTAAAGATCTTATTAAAGAGAAAGCAATTAAATGATCTAAGAAGTTGAAGTATAATAAAAATATTAGGTTTGTTGCCCTTCTCTGCTGGTTTTTGTTCATCTTTGTGTCACATTGTTGTCTTTACTAAGTAACTTTGTACGTATTATTAAATGTTCCAGAGTTAAATTAATCTGAAAATTATTTGGTCTAAAGAAAAGGCTTTTATTCTGCTGCAGATTCACAAGTCTATTTATTCAATTATGACGTTTCTTCTGCAGAAACCTTAAGAAATAAAACTGACAACTATCAAAACATAAAAGTTGTTTTAAAAAACTCTAAATAACATGTATATTTCAGTTTTTAACTGACACTTAAAAATGCATGTTGAAAATCTATTTATACCAATCTATATCTGTATAATGCATCTTTGGTGATAAGCTCCATATATTTGAGGTTGAAAGGCCTCATTCTCATCACCTTATCTTTAGCTCCTTCCACAGTTTCTGTCTCAGTTTTTGGTCTCTACTCTGGCTGGACCGCTGCAAAATGTTGACACCACTTCCAGTCAATAGAAACATGTAAAAACCTAAATCTACAAGGGGTATGAATCATTTTAAGCTCAACTGAAACAGCAAGCTTTAAGCTCCACCTCTCTTCCTCTGTTCTTGGCGTATTTCTTAGAAAATTTGCAACATCTCCACATATAAACCTGGAAGAAAGATTTGACTTAAAATTTTGATATTTTTAGATTTATTCCATGTTTATAGAGAAATATCTTAAAAAGGACAAAGACAGTAAAAAAAAATATGTGGAAAGGGTCTAGAATCCTTGAAGTTGACACCTTAATTAAACAAAAAATATTTAATAAGCAAAACCAGTTTTCCAGAATCAATCATGCTAGATTCTATCAAAAAATATTAACCGAGCCAAACTACAAAGCTTAGACAAACATATAAACACTGAAACATTTAGAAGTTTTGAAAAAAATGTAAAGAAAAATTCAAATATGAAATCAAAGATCAATTAAACTAATAAATCAATTAATAAATGTAATCAAGGTAAAGCAAGTTTGTGCAGAAATTAAGTTTTTCCAGGAAGAACACAGTCCAAACACGCTTTAGTCCTACAGATCAATGATACCAGACAATAAGTCAGCAAAGACATTGGATTCTAAAACCTTTGGATTCATAGAATAGAATGAATGATGTTGGGGTGTTCGGACAGAAGAAAACAAAATTTAAGACTTTAATGGTAAACACCTTCCAAAGCTTGATAAAAAAACCCAGGCATTCCTTTCCTCACCTGAGAGTTAGTTCTCAGTCTTGTGACCATATCTAAAAAATATTTCCCCTAAAAATAGGGAAAAAGAAAAAAAGGATTTCTGAGCCACTCTAGGTATTTCACTGGTTACCTAGGAAACCGTTATCTCTGAGCCACTTCTTAGTAAGGCGAAAATTATATAGATTTATGAGGTCTATACACTGCAGTTCGGCACTTACTATATTAGAACAGACAATGGTCTAGTAAACCTCTTTGTGGAGCATTTCCGATTTTATTTCATGTTAACAGGTTCTGTTAAACCACCAATAAACAACCCTCGATCATGAACGACATTAATAAAATCCCCCAGATTATCATTATAAGAATCATTCTGATGAGGACCGCGTGTTGACTTCCTACCAGAGGTGTAAGTCACTCTCTGTTCAGTAGGACGTGAACAATTCACTCAAACTTCAGACTTCAAGAAATATTTTACTCAGTTTATTATAAGAATATTGATCATATTTTTGGTTTGCAAAGAAAAAAAATACATTACAGTGTTTAGGTATCTTGCACACTAATTTCATTTGGTTAAACATACATTATATCCAATCAAGCCACACAAAAAAAAAAAAAAATTTCATGTTCAATCATACAAAACTCAAACACACACTTATTTGTATCAAATGACAAACACATAACAGTACTCACCATTAATTTCATTTACATTGGGAAAACACTCAGCACTTTTGGGGTATAAATGCTAAAAATGATGTTAGTAAAAAACATGAACTTATAATTGACATAATGGTCATGCACACCAGTCAGTCAGGACATGGAAACCATTCAACTAATTATTTGAGGTCTTCATTGACGATGCTTTATCCAGAGATGCCAAATTTGAATAAAACAATTTGATCCCTTTTTCACATTTCTTTACGATCTCTTCACCTTAGCAACCAAAAATAACAAGAAAAGGGATAGATGAAAATTAACCAGGTAACTTATAATGGTCGCGCCAAATGTTAGTAGTTGTACTGCTGTGGCTGTCTGGTGTGGGGTATAAATATCATGATGGAAATGACAATGGTTCTTTAACAGAACACTTAAAAAAAAGAGGTTCAAGAACCTTCTGTGAGAATCATTCATTTAGTGTCAAAGGTCGGAAATGACAGGTTTCGTGAAAATCTGTTAAAATCTATAGCAAACAGTGAAATCCTGTATTTTACTGCTGCTATATTCATAATTACTTCTGCCGGCTGGGTAACACTGAAACACATAAAAAAAGACACGGTGTATGAATGATGATGATACCTGGTTGCTATGGCTGCAACCTCTGAACCTCTCAGATTTAAAGTACCCACAGAACAGAACACCGAGATTATTAGCACTTCCTAAATGCAGTAAATTACAGCTCGCCTGAGCTGAAAAAAACCCCTGCATCCAACCCAAAGAGAGGCGGGTAGACAGGATGCCAGAGAGGACCGCAGTCTGAGGTTTTCACGTCCATAATTCACACTGCGTTGATTTCCTGTATGAGGGCCTATCTGGCATGAACACTTCATCACTGATATAATGTTGTTATGAGGTATGAGAGAGAAATTATATTCCACAGCAGCGGGATGTGGCTTCTTTCCAAACAGAAATAAAAGGTGATGACACAAAGTATTAAAGACATTAGTTACTCTGCAGCTGAGGATCAGCACTGAGGAGCGAGCAGAGCCCTTGTGTGATTAGGTTGATGAATTGAATTCATCTGCTGTCGCTGCGCCTCCTGGGGCGACGTGACTGCGTTTGGACGCTGATATCCACAACGGGAGAAGCGCCTCGTCGAATCATGGCTCCTGGTTCCCACTGTTCCCGTCCGTCTAAGCGTGTCTGCTTCCAATAAAAGCCTAATCCTGTTTGGCCTCAGTTGTCCTTTGTCAGGTAACCCATGTGTGCGTTAGTGAGGAAGTCACAGGTGGGGATGCTACTGACTGCTTGGTGGATGTTCATGGCTGTGATCTCCCTCGGCGCCCTGAAACCCAAACGGCTTTGTGTCAGGATTTCATGTAAAACTCAAAACCCTGAAAAAACTCTTTATTGAGCTCTGATCAAAATGGTTAAAATTAAATCATCTTATATTTTAATAACTGGTGCAAAACTGACCTATCATTATGCAACCTAGTACAGATTATCTAATCTCCAACTATGGCAGGAACAAAATCCAACTATCATACTCACATTGTACTGCAAAGCAAAAATTGAGCAAATCAGCTTCTATTTCTGCAGGACATTTCCAAGTAAGTATTTTGTCAAAGTGGACAATGTGTTAAAGCAAATAAATGATAAAAGCCAAGAACGACTGGATCAAACTCCCAGCCTGGATAAGAGCCAGATATAGCAAATAAAATGAGAGATGGAGAATTATGAAGCATGCAAAATCATAAAAAAAGCTGACCTGTTTGGAGGAGCTTTAGCGTAGGCTCCAGCTAGAGCCTCTCTCAGGATATCGCTGGCAAACTGCTCTGTAGCCTGAAGTGCAGACACACACAGTAATAGTTAGATACAAAGAAACCCACTGATGGTCAAAGTGTAAGAAAATACACCCAAAATATATATACCGTGCTGTGAAATAGTATTGCTTAGGAAATTGTAAATTAATTGTGATTAACTACATTTTCTTTTTTTATTTCACTAGCCACACCAAGGCCTGATTACAATTTCCTTTTATTTTCACTGTTGATTTTAGTGCGTGCATGCATTGGAGTAGGCGAGTATAATTGAGATCATGCTTTTTATTCCATGGGGGAGGGTTGGTAATGTGGTTTATTTTGGGGTAATTTTAATCTATAAATACCTTTGAGATGAAACTTTGTATGAAAAGCACTTTATAAATAAAGTTTGATTTGATTACAGCCAGAGCTGCCGAGTCAGGAAATTACTTAGATAGAAGCTGTCTAACAACATAAAGTAGGCGAAAAGATTTCAAAAAGCAACACATTATGTCTAATTTTAAAAAAATCACTTGTTTTAAACTCTGTGGCTCACATTTGTGAAAATAACTTGTTGATCCCCTGAGATTTTGAAGAAAGCATTCTAAGGACCAAAAATTTTTTAGCTTTTTGGAAGCAGCGTGTTCTGTTACATCCGGCATAAAGTTAATAGAGAAATAAACCTCATACTGTCATTCTGGGTGGGGTCGCTTATAGCGCTACACCTCAAGCTTTCACAGTCATACATAAAGCCCGGACAGCAAACTAAAGGTTTCTAAAACTCAAAATTTTCAAACACGTTGCTTGATTATTATGCCCAGGTTATTATCAGTAACTGTAAAATGGCTATTTTCCATCAGCTCTAACTGACCTTCAAAATCATGGCTTCGATTACTGGAGCAAACACACTCTTCTCCATTTCCACCGGCTGAAACGTTACCCCAATCTGAAAGGGACAAATACACATGGCAAGTGTTCCCCAATGAAGAAACATAACATGTAACTTTCATTAACTTTTGAGGGTCATTCCAAACCTGCTGAGCCGTTTCACTGACGAACTGGGAGGACATGCAGGGGATGAAAAACTTTGGCCCCACATCAGTTTCCTGCTCCTCCTCTTTGACCTTCAGCTTCTGGCAAGGAGGAGTCACTGTGACGATGTCGATTATTTCATCATCTTCCTCTTCAGGTTCGGTCTTCAGCAAAGCTTGCATCTGCTCCAGGCGCAGCACCAGCTCGTCATAGCTAGTGAGTGTCGATGGGCACTCTGTGGAAATATATGGACAATTAGGAGAGTTCTTTTTTTGGAAATAGCAGCTTTTCCCCAATTATCACATTGCTGAACTTCTAAGTTCAGCAATGTGATAATTGGGGAAACAGTCTACTTATAAGACGCAAAGTGAGACAAACAGAACAAAAGGCAGTCTGGCCAAGTGGGTGACTCACTGAGCTAAGCAGCGTCTCTCACCTTTCAAAGACAAAAAATTGAATAAATGAGATCTCATCAATAGAAGTGCAGACAAACAAAAATAAGAGACCCCTCACACACAACAGGCTAGCAAACATGTTACTGTATCAAGTGCTAAATGCAGAAGCAAAACACCCACACAGTCAACACTGAACAGGAAACATTCATCCGCTGAAAACAGTGGAAAGAAACAATATCAGGGCTAGAAGATCTTTGTTTAGATTCTGACAAGCAGAGGGTCAATCTGTACATCAGTACCAAACACAATAATAATTTCATCTCAACACCAACGTAGAGAAAATGTCTGAACTCCAAAAACTAAACCAAACAAACCTTGATAAAACCATATCCCAATTAAGCGCCTCCTCTTGTTGTCTTGCTATCCTACACACAGTTTTTCTGAAGAAAGTTATCCCTGCCATTGGTTCAGATCCGATCCGTCAGGTGTCTTTCCCCAAGCTTTAAAAACAGCAGTTATCAAGCCAGCAATGAACAACAACCCAGACAACATGTTAAAGCAGAAATACAGGCCAGTCTCCCAATCATCAGCAAGATCATTGAAAAAGCTGTTTCAACAGTTAAATAGCGTCCTAACAATGACTGACTGATCATTTTAAGTCTGGTTTCTGTGCTCACCACAGCACCAAGACAGCCTTCGTAAAAGTTTTCAATGACATCTGCATAAATACATACTGTGGCAGAACCACAATGCTGGTTCTGTCGGACCTCAGTGCAACGTTTGACAGTTAACCATGATGTACTATTGAAACAACTGGAGAGCTGGGTCGGACACTCTGCTACAGTAGTGTGCTGGTTTGAGTCTTACCTGAACAACAGGAAATTATTTCTCTCAATAGGCAATTATTCACCAGAACAGACAGAAATCACACATGAGGTTCCCTTGTGCTCCATCCTGGGGCCCTTCCTATTTAATATCTACATGCTCCCACTAACCCAGATTATAACTAACAAGATTAGTTAACATAACTATGCAGATGCAATGTCACCAGGTGACTTTGAGCCCATCCAAACCCTAAATGAATGCATTGAGCAAATCAATAAATGAATGTGCCATAATTTTCTCCAAATTAACAGAAACAAAGCTGAAGGAATTTTCAAATTTAAGTATTTTTGGATCTAAAGAGGAACGATCAAGAGTGAGCGTTAAGCTTCAGTTAATACAACTAGAAACTGCTGATCAGGCCCGAGACATAGGTGTAATGGACTCACACCTGAACCTCCAAGGCCACATAAAACCAATAACAAGGTCAACCTTCAATCACCTGAAGAACATTTCTACCATTTAAGGACTCATGTCGTAACAGGATCTTGAAAAACCCGTTCACGCTATTATCTTAAATAGGATTGATTACTGCAACAGTGTCCTTACAGGTCTACCTAAAAAGTCAATTAGACAGCTGTAGATGATTCAGAAAGCTGCTGCTCGCGTCTTCACTAGAACCAGGAAAGTAGAGCGCCGGTTCTACAATCCTTACACTGGTTCCCTGTAGCTCGGAGAACAAACTTCAAAATACTTTTACTAGTTTATAAATCAATGAATGGCTTTGTACCAAAGTATGCTGAATAGGGATGAAGGATTTTTGGAAAATAATCTAATTGCGATTTTTTTCTTCAATATTGCAAATGCGATTTAATTTGCAATCATTTTTATGGGGCTTTTTTCATGCATTTTCTAACTAATGCAAGCAAAAAGGTCAATGTGTATTATTATAAACAATATAGAACATTTTTTATACATAATTTATTCTATTCCATAGGCTAGACTTATTTTAAGATAAAGGCAAATGAAGCATGGCTGAATATAAACAACTTTATCTACTTAAATCATCACATTTGATGGTGATGGCTGTCGTTATGCAATCAAGGTTTTTCTTCCTGTAGATTCCAGCTAGTAAGCCCGTCTCATGCTGGCTGCAATGTTTCCCTCCGTGGGCTCATCCGGGAAGTAGGATGCTTGAAGCAACGAGCTCTGAGACTGGTATGGCTCCGTAGTGCGGCTTGACCAGAGGTCAGTTGTTGCAAAATACTCCACTGTTTTCAGTTTGGCTTTAACTTTCTATTGGCATTTTTTATTTAGCTCAGGTATGGCAACCGTACCTGAGATTAAAGCTAGGGCTGAACGATTAATTGCATATTCAATTAAATCGCAATTTGGTAAAATGCGATTTCCTAATCGCAAAGGCTGCGATTTGACTTGATGTAAACATATCTGGTAAAGTCACGTGACTTGCAAACAGCTTAAACAGTGCAGGGAGAGAAGGAAACGCTGCACTTTAACCTGTTATAAAATGGCCTAAAGCTTAACAGAATCCAATGCTGCACAATATTTGGTACCAAAGAGCAACAGTACATCAGTTGTGGGAAAATATATCTGCTATGAAATGTTGATGCTGCGCAACGCCAGGTATTATGCAGAAACAGTCTTGGTATTGTTGCTGCCTCACGAGGTAGGCTACAGTACGAACCTTTATCAACACCTAAAAACATCACACCACCATATATCTACGGAGCCATACCAGAGTCTGAAAGTGCATTAGATCGATGGAGAACTAAAAATCAGAGCTTGTTCCTTCAAGCATCCTACTTCCTGAATGACCCCACAGAGGAAAACATTGCAGCCGGAGGGAATTACTAGCTGGGATCAAAAGGAAGAAAACCTTGATTGCAGAACGACGCCGATGACCATCAAGTGTGATGATTAAAAGTGGATAAAGTTGTTACTATTTGCCTTTGTCTTAAAATAAGTCTAACTTATGGAATAGAATAAATTATGTATAAAAATCTGTTTATAATACACAACATTTTTGCTTGCATTAATTTAAAAATCGCAAATAGATTATTTTCTAAAATCATTCAGCCCTAATTAAAGCCTAGCTTACTCATCATGCTTATCAATGCATACCCTTGGCCATGAACCCCGTTATAGCACAAGTTATTTCCGCGTGCCTCTTTTTATGTTCGTAAGGAGTCCTTCTTTCAAACAGCTTGGTCAGCGATCCCTGTCGTGTCGGAGTTTGTTTATTGGAAATTGAAACACTGGTGACGGGCATTTCGTAGTTCATACTGTACCTCGACCTGTCAAATCGCAGCTTTTGCGATTTGAAAATCTCATTTTGTCATAGTGCGATATTATTGCTTACGCAATTAATCGTTCGGCCCTAAAGCTGAAGACTTTTTACCTCTAAACCAACCCAAAGCCCACTTAGGTCTTCCAACTCAAGTCTACTAATCATCCCTACAACAGGAAAGAAATATGGAGAAGCAGCTTTCAGTTTCGATGCTCCCCTTATATAGAAATAATCTTCCAGACGACCGAAAAGCTGCGGAAATACTGAGTTTCTTAAATTTAAAGCTAAAAACCCATCGTTTAGAAATGTCTTTGAGTAAGTGACTAATAATAGCTGTCATAGGTTTTAATGTCATTTGTCCCGAATGTTGTGTTCTATGCTATTATTTTATTTTAGCCCCTAACTGTAAAACACCTTGAATTGCCTTGAAAAGAGTGCTATACAAATAAAGTTGCCTTGGCTTTAGAAGATGTGCAAAAAAAGTGTCTCCAAACAGAGGTGGAAACCTACCAGGTTCGTTATCGATTTGCGTGAGAATGTCCTCGATGGACTCGTCATCATTCTTGTGTTGGGGCTCAGGGTCAGGTGGAGTATATCCCCTTTGTCGGCACCACTGCACAACCTCTTTGGTCTTAGGGGGTGAGAGCGCCTGTAGGCGGGGTGTGCGGTCCAGGACGTCCTGGACAACTCGCTTCACTGCAACGGCTCGCTGAAGCTTCAGAGACGCAGACAGACAATATGGATTAAAACTTAACTTTGTTTAAGTTTATTGCTGTTTATTACCTCTAAAACTATTCTAATTATTGTCTTACAGACACCTGGTGATGACCTCTTCAGCCTTAATACATCTCCAACAGAAAATCAACTTTTTTTCTTCAAAAATGTTTGTAAAGACAGCAACATAAATGTTCGCCTACCCTACTAACAATCTACATCAGGCAGCTTTTCAGCTAGTACAGTGCAGTACAGTACATAGTACAGTGACTGGTCAAAACACTACTGATAGCAGCTGATTCTGGACTGTTAGCCCTACTCATGCTTCTCAGTGTCTTGTGATTTTTTCCTAAAAATTTGTTTTAACCACTGGCTCTTCAAAGGCTTGGTTTCAAATTGTAAGAAGAAAAAGATTTAAGATTACTAGCTTCATCAGCTGCACCGTGGTGCAGTGGTTAGCAATGTTGCCTTGCAGTAAGAAGGTTGTGGGTCTGTATAGTTTGCATGTTCTCCCCGCATGCGTGGGTTCCCCCTGGGTACTCCGGCTTCCTCCCACAGTCCAAAAACATGACTGTCAGGTTAATTCAGGGTTTATACAAAGATTCTTAAATTGAATTTACTACCTTTTAACTACATATTTTACTACCATAAAAATATTTTTACTACCAGCATGGCTTCAAACTTAAACTGTAGCAGCGTAAAGTGACAAAGACGTGAAATCTCTCCAAAATGAATAAATAGCGTTTTATCACAATTTAATGAGGTAATTATAACTTAATTTCAACACTGGAAGGGAGAGAGATGGAGAGAGATTGAGAACCAGATAGAGTGAGAAAGACAAAGTCAGCAGCGGTTCTGTAAGTGTGTCTGGGTGTGTATGTGTGTTAGGGCAAGTGAGTGAATTATATTCGAGTAATGCTTCTCCGACTGCAAAATTGCACTCAGACACAGACGTATTGACGGAGACGTTTTTCGTTTATAGTAGTCCTTTTTTCCCCTCTCCACTTTCTATTGTTTTTTCAGCGTTGCTTGACCAGGACAGCAGGGGGGGCTAACTTTTCATGGCGTCTCTGCCTACTATCACAGCGTTGTTTCAATTTTTTTCTAGGTTGTGAACACATTTCTTCCTCAAGGAGCAATGAACGACAGAAAGTAAGTTTTGATTAAGCTGTAAAGCTTTTTACTATTGGTGCAGCTCATAGAATACACTAGAAACACATGGAAACAAACACAGCAGCCTTTTTTTTGTTTTCCTACACCTCCTTGTGTTCAAAATCGCCAAAAGAACGGATTAGATAAACTATCCTTTCAATATAAAGCATGTTGTGGGCAAACTCTGCATTAACTACTGATTACAGAGACTATAGAGCCCCGTTCTGGTGAAACGATCTCTGGCTGTTACTAAGCTGACCAATCACAGGTGTACACTATCCGTTGACGGAGACACATAAGTAAAACATTGGGCCTCTACTTCGTGCATTCTTGCGTAAGAGGCGGAGAGCCCTTGCGTCGACAGATAATGCCGTTGCGTCAATCAGTCTCTGTCAAAACAGAGAAGCATAAACTAGGCTTTAGAGGGAACTCTACCATAGTACTTGGATTAATCAAGATGTCACAACAGGCCTTAGTCCATAGGTTTTACCCAATATCTTAATAAGTAACAACTACAAAAAAATTAGAACACAGACTGGACCTTTAGAATGAACGGCTACACAATGTGTAGATATTATGTTTATGTCAAGGACTGATTTGCCAAAGCATAAGTTAAGCTATAACATTTTTTAATTACTCTATATACATGTTTCCAACATTGTGTTACAGAATTCAGAAGTAAGCTAAATAAATGATCAAATCCATGAAATTGTTCAAATGCAAACAATGTCCCCTGGCCAGTGCTGGGCAAGCTAATTGGAAAAATGTATTAAGCTGATTAAGTTACTCTCCATCAATCACTAAATGAAAGCTACCCACCAAACAAAATATAGCAAATGTAGCAAGCTAAACTACAATAAATTGACAAAAGTACATCACTTAAGTACACCAAAGCTACTTTATTAAAACAATGAACTAATTTCACTCACAGCCATTGCTATCTAGTGAAAAATAAAGCTAAGACAAACTAACAGGCAAAAATGTCAAGATAGTTTATTAAACTGTTCTCTCTGCTTTAACCGCTTCAAAACCATGGCAACACAAACCAACAAAAACCTCCTGACGTAGCTAATTACAAAAACGGGAAGAGTGTATATTGTAGAAGAGCCACACTTGTGTTTGCATGTATACTTCATTTAGGGCACATTGGGAGGAGACCTAACATTGTTTAAACCCTTTCCAACTACTGGCCAAAGCGAGTCTTTAAACTGAACGTCCTCCAGCCAGAGGTCAGAAAACCTGCATTTGCCAATATTTACTTGTAAACTTGCGCGGAGCAGAGGTTTGCCGCCTAGCTAAGGTACCAGCTTGAGCCGCCCTACGCGCGCGGCGCCAAACGTACATGTCCCGTGACATCATTCCATTCACTCAGGTCCTACTCAACATGAAAATAAATTCATGCAAGTTTAGTAAGCAAATAGGCCTGCACACTCAAGTTACCCTAATTGGAAAATATATAGACCCAGTTAGATGGGGTTTAGAAAATTAACTACCTCGTTGGATGACGTTTACTACTTTTTACTGGCCTTAGTTTGGCATAATTAAATTTAGTACCTTTTACAATCCTGAGGCAACCAATATCAATTTCAAGATTCTTCTGCTCCCTTTTAAGTCTTTACTCAACTTTTAATCTCCAAGTCTCCTTGATCTTCTGCACTCCATCACTCCTCCTGTTCTCTCACTAAGAGCTGAAGAGCATTTAGTTGAGTCAAAATCATTTTGACAACACTAGCTTTTTTCAAGTTGCTTGCAATGTTTGATGTATTATAACATACAGTTCTGTTGACGGTCAAAGCTTGGTGCTTGTAATAGCAGGCTGTTTTTAAATTGTAATATCTGTACAGTCGTCATGAGGCTACTGAAACGAGTCTTTAAAATGCATGTATTATTATTATCATCATTAAAATAAAGAAGCCAGACACCATAAAAGAGCATGTCTAGACTGTTAAGCTCCCTGTCATGCATGTAAATCAGGAACAGGTTTTAAAAATCCATGGTTGAGTTTGTCTGATAGATGTAAAATAGAGCGTGGCACTAAGACAGGCAAATCTGTGTAAGATTTTGATGAACCCATTATAAAGAGACGAGGTGACCAGGCAAAGATACATATAGCTGAAAAAAGAAATGAGGCAAGCAAATATAGTGGGGATAAATTATTTATTTAAAAATCATCCACTGTGATTTTCTGCATGTTGGTTTTAGATTCTGTCCCTCACCTTTGATACAAATTACAGACCTCCAAATACTTTGTAAGGGAGAAAACGTAAAAAATCTGTGGTGTATCAAATACTTGTTCTCCCCACTGTAGCTCACCAAGACACAACATGGAGAAAGGTTACACGGACGCAAATGTGGCTTATTAAAAAGAAAACTGACTGACTGTGATATGACTGTAGAATCAGCTAAAGGCGCAGACATGAATGAATCTGAATATTACTTACCTCTGATGCTCTGCGTTTGCCAATATTCCAGGAATAATACTGTTCTACTGAAGAGGCACAAAATTGATGGGAGTCCTCGGCTAAACAGGGACATCATTTTAAAGTTGAGTAAAAGCACAAATGGAAAATAATTTTCAAGCCTTTCAGAGTTTTTCCATACACTCCATCTTGAAAATGTTCTATAAAAAAGGAAACAACTTACTCTTCTCTGGTACAATTAGAGGGAACTTCTTCACTACAGCAGTCAGTAGCTGCATCATTGTTTCTATGTGTTCGGTGCTGAGGGAAAAAGAAAAATAGTGAAGGTTTTATCCTGCATTTCAGTTGTAAATAGTTTAGCAAATACATTTTTTTTGTAATTTCTCAAAGACAACCTCTTGCTTTGGTTGTATTGGCTCTCCTCAGTTTTTCACTTAAGCCGTTTTCAGATAAACGTTTTCTATCCGCTCTTTAACCGGAGTTGTCTTTTCAAATACACTACTTTTTACCGGAACATTACCTTTCGGCTGCTTTCAGACAGAAACAAATGTCCCAGAGGATCCTGATGAATCCTCTGGGTGGGGGGATACGACGTGAACAGTAATGTAATGTATACATGTCATCAGTGTGTGCACTCACAGCTTCCCCCGCCCCACACCCCTTCAGCTTTTCCGGAACATTACCTGACATAATGAAAGCAAACACCCTACCGCAAAAAGTCAGCTCTTGAAAATTGAAAATTACAGCTTTTCATGGCCTGTCTGAAAGGGGCTTTAGATGCACCACCACAAGATCTGGTGCATCCAGATTGTCACAGTTCCACATGTCCTGTGGAGATTAACCTTAACGTAATAGAGATGCAATGATCTGAAAAAAATCGAATCATGGGTATGGACAAACAAGTACTCAAGTTAATAGATAGTGGATGATATTATTAATGTAGTAATTAGTAGTAATCAATATGGTGTTTTTTTGTTTTTTCCACTTTAGTTATTTCATCATAATTCTCATCACCAAAGAACGTGTTTCTAACATTGGAGGGGTCTGAAATAGAAATGTGTAGGTTCAGATCTTATGTCTCAATGTAAAAAACAAAAAGATTAAATAAATTCTCAGTTTTTTAATTCATGCTTTTATTACAGATGGGGCAATAATTTGACTGAAATATGAGGCACAGAAATAAATCCTCCTGTATATTGAATGAACAAATACAACTGCCTGTTTTCTGTATGCAGTGTAGTGTTAAAAATGCGGTTTGGTGTGCACTTTTTAATAAAAAGGGAATAAATGAATAGAATAGATGTTAAATGAACGGAATAAATGTTTGTCAAGACGCTACTAAAGCATGCGGTATAAATATACATTCTATCCTGCTATAAGGCTGGTTTGTTTTTACGAGCAGAAAAGGGCTTGTAGGCTATAAAACATGAATTTTAAATTTCATTGTGCATATTTGGGCCTCTTATTGTAACAATTTGAGAGTTCATTTGCTATTTGAAAAAAAAAATACAGATGAAAGTCAGAGTACTTCAGGCAAAAAGCCTGCCATAATTAGTTTTGCAGTTATACGGAGTATAAGGAGATCCTCAACCAAAACGCACGAGTCAAATAAATCTTACAGAGGAACCAGGCCATTCTGAAGACTGCATACATCCAAATGAATTGTAACTGACTCAGTATTGGCTGCAGGCAGAGACAGTGGAAGTGACGGATAGAGGCAAAGGAATGGTGGCACGCTAGAGACCCGTTTCTAGTGTATGTGTTCCTCGGAGCAAAAAATAGCTTCCAACTAAGATGTCACAAAAAAAACCCATCCTGATTACACTTTGATGACTGAGTCTGGCAAGAAAGCCATCATTTGTTTTGACTGTAAACAATCTAACAATCTGCTTGACCTTACTTGATTAGATCGTGTGCAATGGTATCTGTGCCTTGCTCCTGCTTGACAGCAGTGGCAGCAGAAGGGACGTGGACCGAGGGTGGAGTCGGCGTAGAAACTGTGGTTGATGGACCAGCTGTGACGGCGGGACCAACACTTGGTTCTGTTTTGACTGCGGTGACAAAGAGCGAGAGCAGAGAGATGTGCATGAGACAAGATCACATGTTCTGTGCAGTTGAAGGAAGAGAAAAAAACCAAGCTTGATATTAGAAAATCTTGCTGGCGATATCAGTTTTTATGTTTGTCTCTTCCCCCCTTTCTCATCTCTGTTTCTGACACTCCGGCTGAACAGCGTCGGTGGATTTTAATCAATTACTGAAATCCCTGATTTCAAGTCAAACTTTGTTGATAAATGAGTTGGTAATGCGCTAACATACAGGAACATTTAGATTAATAAAAAAAAACTAACAGGGGGTTGAAGGAAGGCTGAATGTCTGTGTTTAATTTCCATCTGTCAGAGCTGCTTACTGCTGTGTAATAAAAATTTTGAAGTACACTAAAGCAGTAGTTCCCAAACTTTCCAGCTTCTGACACATTAAATAAAATGTAAGAGGGTCGTGACCCCAACAGTTGTTTAGCTTCCAAGGATTTTTACACACTCCTTTAAAAAGTGGTTTATTGACAATCAACATCAAAAGCCAATATATTGGCATACTTGCTAAATCTATTTACCTTCCTGTTTAAGTTTTACATAATTTCTAAAATCCACATGCTTTCTCATCATTATTTCTGGTATCTACATTTCTGAAAAGGAGCTCATGACCCCAGACTGACATGTCCGTGACCCCATGTGGGGTCCCGACTCCAACTTTGGGAACTACTGTGCTAAGGCAAAAATTACAGTGCATTAAGTAATGAATTCCATTAAAATGTCTAAGAAATTAAAATAGAAAAAAAGTAACTGGCAGATTCAGTAAATGAATAAATATATAAATTATAAATCAGATCTAACTGAAGGTATTTTAGAACCTTTGTGTGAAACCTGGGATTATATCAGACGTTTTGAGGTCTAAAACTGATAATTACCGTTATGACTTGAACAGCTTTTAAGATCCAATGTTCATCTGATTTTTATTTGTAGTTTTTTGATTAAAAAAGCAGAAAAATTTTGATTGGTTGTAAATGATGAATTAAAGAGAGAACTGTGGGTGGATTCAGGATAGACCCATCTCACCTTGTGCCAGAGGCGGGACAAGGGAAGGGGGGACTTGGCTGGGAGGGTTCAGGGAGGCTCCAGCTCCAGCAGCTCCATGGGAGGTGAATGAGGAGGAGGAAGCAGTGTTGGAGACTGGGCCTTTAGACACTACACACAGAGAAAACACAATTGATGGATCAGGGACTCTTTGGTTAAACAGAGTATATGAAACATCAAAATGAAAAATTAGAACATTGATCTTATAATGAAAGCATACAATGTGAAATGGTTGGGTTTCCGTCTTCGATTAAACTCTATATTAAAAGCTGCTTAGATTGCTAACTTGTAAAAGATATAACACAAAATAACATAAAAACTTTACATGTTTTTCACCCGTTATTTTCTGTTTTTAAACATATAATTAAGAAATCGTTATTGGTCGATTCAACTTTACCTTTACTAACAGGCATGAATAAGGTTTGCATCCCTGCAGACCCACACCCAACTCCCAGCTGCTTGAGCTGGTTAGCAGGGATGGTTAAGACTGTCTGCTGGGAGCTGGAGCCTCCCGAGTGAATCTTCAGCACACCTGCCAAAAAAAGAAACCGTTTTATATGCAAAGCAAGTTGTGCAACTCTGTACTTCTTCAGACCAAAACAAAAGAACATATTTTTTCTTTTAACCTGACAGTGAGGCACTCGTTTTTCCTCCTCCGGCTGTCACCCCGCTGACCAACGACGACGCAGAAACTAACGAAGAGCCGCTGCTTTTGGGCACAGCCGCCACAGCGCCCATTGCTACTCCTTTAGACATGCCGATGACGGGCAGGTTTGTGACCCCTTTTGCAAGCGTCCCGACTGTCCCAGTTGGATTGGTCGCGCTCTTCGTCATCGAGGCAGCTCCTTTGACCAGAGAGGCCACCGCTGCCTTGCACAGACCGCTGCCTCCAGCGGCGCTGGCACTCTTGGCTGCACTGATGACCGCTGCTTGGTTGGCCGACACCAGAAGTGAGTGGGACTGAGAGGCAGGCTTCCCACCATCAGCAGCCTGCAAGGACACACAGAGATACAAAAACGGTCAACTGCTAATTAATTTTAGATAATTAAAGCTTTTTTTTTTTTGCTGAATGTGCAACAAAGCACAAGCAATAAAACTTCCTAAACCTCCTACTGAACTAAAGTTCGTAAGGCAAGGGACATTTATTTGTCAAGCACACTTTCGGACACAAGTTAATTCAAGGTGCTTATATACACCTGTATCAAAATATGGGACACAAAAAGGATCAAAATAAAAAAGTATTTTAACATTTTATTTACAGGAAACCTGCAGAGGAAAAAAACTACATTGTCACTGTCAAGACTGTCAAGCCTAAATATAGTCATGATAAATGTCAAAAAGTTGGGTGTATCTGCAGACAACAACACATGCAGTGAGCTAAAGTGAAAGGAGAAAGTTAGAACCATTAACTCAACCATGCGAGTCAAAGCAAGACGCTGTCACCAATATGGCAGGTTGTTGATGTGTAAGCATAAACATGTACCCCAGACTTGTTTGATTGAAGTTCCAGTGATAAATAATTTAAATAAATGTCTACAGTACATTTTATGCAAAGTTACAATATTTAAGCTCAAATAATAATACACCATAATGTGATCATTTCAATGGATTCTAACTAGATCAGTTATTTACCATAAAAGCAAATAAATCAACTTTAAGCGATTTACTGTCCAACAAATATTTGGCAAAACCAGTTAAAAACCAATCACTGCACTCTTTTCAGTATGATTTTTTTTCCCCTGTAGTTTCCACCCTGCAGATGCTCTACTGTATCCTCATGTAGCAGGCAGATAGAAGGTACAGAGTCTCTGTTTGGGCACATTTTCTATGACAATCTGTTGGTGTGAGTCATCTAAAATGGGGGCGTAAGCTGAAGGTTCGGTTGAATCAGGTAGGTAGTTTTGGAAGAATATCAACATGATAGTGCTAAAAAGTGTGAAGGACAGTCACGGTGGCTTAACGTTTTTACTTTAGTAAGCTGACGAAGGAAAACATAAACAGGCATTTGTTACGACTGATATCCCAATTGTAATATTTACCAATAATATCTCCAGTGTGAGATTTTCCTATTTTTTGAAGCCCTAATTTTCATTACTTGAGTTAGAGAGGCAGAGCTCCAATCCAAAAGCTCTTCAACCTCTTGTTAAATTATTTCTGCCCATTTCTTAAAAAAACAAACATATTTCTTGCAACATGAAGTGGACATATGCTTTTAAATTCTTCCTTTTTACATCTAAATCATTCAGCTGTGATCTATATAGAATGGAACTGCAATTCTTAGATCTGAATTCCTCATTATTGTAGTTCTACAGGTTCCTCTTCCATCTCTGTTCTGGGGAGTCTAGATAATAAGTTGTTTTGGTGTGGTGTCTTTATATCCAGTTGGGGGCGCTGCATAACCCGCCCCCCTCCAGGTCGCAAAAAGCTTTTACTCCCCCTGGTCAGCGATGTTTGTAGTTCAATAGAGATACATCAATATAGAAAAGCAGAAACTTTATATTCACAAGATGTCAGAAAAGTTTTCCATCCGGCTGCAAATATTTGCCAGACTTTCCTACTAATAGCCCAAATTTATAAAATGAATCACCCAAAACCGCATAAAAAATATAGTAATGATGGGGGACACGGTGGCGCAGCTGGTAGCACACCCGGGGACGCTGTGGGTGCTGAGGGTGTGTTTGTTCCTCCACATCATCGGCACCCATCACCTGGGTGGGGTTGGCGAAAGGGCGTTTCTGTGTGGAGTTTGCATGTTCTCCCCGTGTTCCCTTGGGTAGCTAATGTGAGCTACTCCCACAAAAACACACATCAGTCCCCAAGGGGGTGGGGAGGATCTGGCTGGAATGCCGTAATCCTTCCACGCGCTATGTCCAGCTGGGAAACCCCACCCCATCGGGTGAAAAGAAGGGCCTGCTCACTCCTCAGGCAAGAATGAGGCCCGAGATCAGTGCGGGGCCCTCCCGCAGTTGGCAAACGGAGAGCAATGCCCAGGACTGCACTTAGATAGGAACAGTGGGTGGTTAAAAATAGGGAGAAAAACCGAGGGGAAACAAATATACAAAATATACAATTTGTATATATATATATAAATAATGGAATTCAGACACACACACACGCTGTGTCCTAAATGCTCTCCCCTCCCCCAGGAAGTAGGGAGACTGTGCGCCTCTGTTGGCAGCACGTTATTAGCACGCCCATCCCTCCTTGGTGAGTCATTGTTAAAATCTGAATATGTGCTTAAATGTTTAGGTGTGGTTTTTTTCCTATTACCTGTTTTTTTACTCTTGACTAAGGATCAAAACTCAGTTGAGTGCTTTTTTTCCCCCACCGTGGACCCCCCCCCTCCCTACCAACGTGTATCTGCTTTCATTTTTTTTATCAAGGGAGCACCATCCTTTGGCTAAAAGATCTTGAGTGACCTGAATCTGTTTGTATTGCTTGTTGTTTATTTGTCATGATCTTGGACAGGTTGTACTGTAAACTGAATTTCCCCTCTTTCGAATATAGTCCCCTCGTGGGACAATAAAGTATTATTCAATTCAATGTTCAGCAATGAATCTGAAACACCATTTCTAACACAACAATACTGCATAACTTAAAAGCTATAAAAAGAGAGGCGTTTCTTAAATTAAAAAGAAAAAGATTATACTAAATGAAAATCGTGTGTTTAAGACTACATGAGAAACAAAGAACATTAGTAATTTTACAGGAACATATGCTGACTGCATTACTGACAACATTAACACAAACTACTTGTCAGATACCGCGTAATTATAGTAACACTACTTTAGAGCTGTATACATTTTCAATTATATTCAGTTTATTTATGTAGTGCTGATTCGCAACAGATGTTCTACACCAGAACCCAAGATTGTTAGTGTGCAACTGCTAGCATCAAGCTAACGTCATTGAATGTGTTAGGATCATGCGTTCTCTAAGGCTAAAAACTACAAAATAATCCTATAATGTTTCTGTGATAGAACTATTAAAGCCATATGTCATCGGGGGAGCAACAATACCGAGCACATAGTGCTAACAAAAGTAGAAAGTCAGATGCTAATGCTATCAAAACAATGGCTAGGAGGCAATAAATGAATTTTTAAAAAAAGTTTGATGTCATTCTAGTGTTATTTGAATCTTTCTGCTTTGCTGTGTCCGTCCCTTCGATGTCAGAAGGAACGGACCCCTCAATAAGACAATCTTTCAGAAAACCCTTCTTGATAGTAGCGGAGGTTACTGCTGAAGCTCTGGTCCTCCCCACAAACAAGAAATACTTCCCCCACAGATGCGGGTAATTTACAGTGAAAAATAAAACTTAACCAGGCACTTCTCGGAGGTTTTGGTGCTGAAGTATGGCATAAAGAATAACGTGGGTTAATAATCCAACAACCAAGGATTTTAACCGTTCCACTTGTACCTTCGGCTTTCCTGAACTAGTACTATAAAACATGCAGCGAGAAATAAAGTTTTGGGGATTCACTCAATGTTTAGCTGGAATCCATGACCGTGTTTAGCGGTTCCTGTGCAAGTACTGTAATTTAATATTTCAGAAAATTTAATTGATAATACAGAAAACTGAAAGGCTTAAATATATAACCAAAACAGTACACAAAAATATCTCAACACCTGAGGTGACTAATTTATCCTTGTGTGAATCCCTACAGACACTAAATGCACAATACACAGCATTTAATGACTAAAAAGGTGGAATTTTCATACGTTCCATTGAAATCATTCTAGCTCATTTTGTTTTTCATATATTTCATGTGATCTGGTCCAAAAGAAGAAAGCATTATTAGCATTATCACTGTGTATGCCATTTATCACTTATTTTAAAATGTTCACATGACTATGCTGCACGCCATGAAATTCTTAAACCTTACGAAAAAAACTATTACATGTATTTTCTCTCATGTTGAATTACAGATTTTTTTTCTTTAAATTTGGACAGAGTGGTAAAGATAAGTGGACAAAAGCAAATTCTAAAGTCAACATAAAGAAGTACCTGCTGTTTGGTTTAAAAATGGCTTAAAAAAAACAACTGCCAGGCCTCGTAAATGAGGGTAAAAAAAAACAGAAACATGCCTGTTGTTGACTTGCTGCTGCTCCCGTTGCACTGACAGGAGTGGACGAAGCAGCTGTGATGACTCCTCCGGTCATCCTCAGTGTGGTGGTACCAGGCTTGGACATGTGACCCGCTCCCGCTGCTGTCACAGTCTTCACAGAACCGTCGGACAGCTTCAACTGCGCTCCCTGTGAGCTGCCAACAACCTGTTCGTCACGGCGAAAAAGTATCAGACAGGTTTATAATTACAATTGCGATTAAACCGTAAAGAAAGGAAGTGAGGCGCTACCAAGATGGAGGAATCAAAACAAATATATCACGCTTTGCTCTGTTTTTGTCTTGACAGGTTTTCATGGTTGGCAGAGTACATATCTGAACAAAAGAACAACAAAAAAAACTAAGGTAATATATATAATAAGTTCATACAAATTGTAATAGAGTATGTATGAGTAAAAAAACTATGCTTGAAAGAATGGCTGGTACAGCAAATGAAAGGAACCAAAGTACAAAAATGTAATATTATTAGAGCTGTCATGAGATTAAAAATCATAATTCATCTAATTCTTCTTCTTTCCCTTTCGGCTTTTCCCTTCAGGCGTCGCCACAGCGAATCATCAGTATCCATGTTTGTCTCATCATCTGCATCCTCTGCCCTCACACCAACTAACATCATGTCCTCTTTCAAATAATCTAATTAATCTCTTTGTTTAATTTCACCTAAAAACTGCTGAGAAAAGCCTTATTTTTGAAGTGTTTTCTTTTAAATTCATTACATTATTGTGGTCACACAAAAGTGCGATATATATAATAATAAAAATAATAAAAACTTGAAGCTCCATCCATTTATATTCTGCTGTTTTTGAAACTAGTCCCAAATACTGCCTGCGACCTTCTGCTTTGAGCATGCGCGATAGCGTAGCGTTCTGGACGCGGGGTAAATATCTGATCCAAGTCAAGCTGGGTTAAAACAACATGAGTATACGAATTATTTTTGATAATGATGGCTTGCTGTACTGCTGGACCTGCTTGCCTGCTGCGAGCTTTAAGACGGGAAAGCGACCCGCTCCTCAGTGATGAGAGCAGCAATGTTACAAGCTTCACCCAATGTCTCCAATAACCCCATAAAAAGTTTCTAGATTTGTGTCTCTTGTCGTTTTTTTTTTCCTTCTAAGAATAGCTAGAGGGGTCTAAAAATTTGGCAACACCGTCAGCAGCTCACCGCTCCACCTAACCTACTACAACGGGAGCCAGTCGCGTTATGATGAGTTTAGAGCCAATCGATCTCCGCTTCAGGCTGTGGTTAACCCCTAAAAACTAAAGCACAAGAAGCCCAGTGCATAAAACGGGTTTTATTTAAAGGCAACTCACATGCAGAAACAGTAAAATTATAGATTAAAAACATAAATTAATGCGATTCAAAAACAGTGCGCTAAATATGGCTGTAATTAATTAATCACAATTAACACAATAATTTGACACCCCTAGTTATTATACTCAGGGCTGTCTAGATATCAAATGTCAGGACTAACTACTTGCTTGTCTAATTAGTTAGAAAACATACACAATCAAGACAAATCAGAATTACACACGACAAGTCACAGCTTTTTCCAGACCTCTATACAAGCTTGCGCTTCTAACCTGGGCCAAGATGGCCGCCTTCTGTCCAGCCGTCACCCGGATAGCCTGCTGGGTGGAAGTAGTCGCAGATGATCCTGAAGTACCTGCTGAGCTGGAACTCCCTTGCTTCCCAGATCCCTGTGATGGCTGACCAACCAGGAATGTACCCTGTAAGAAAAAAAAAAAAAAAAATTAATGGTGATGGAAAAGAGAGCCAATCACACCGTGCAAATGACGATATGGTAAGTTGTGCTTTAAAAGGTTAATTTTAGCGTTTAAGAGCTACAGGAATCTGAACCAATCAATGGTAATGGTTCTTTTATTTTTGTGGTTTTGGTTCCTATTCATGCTGCAAGTTAAATGCAGCAGGACTAGAGTTTCTCAAAGAAATATGCGTGCGCTGATGTCTTTCAGCCATTCGACAGTTATGTGTGCACATTGTAAAACAGTGTAAAACCAGGATGCCGTGTGAAAATAGCTCAACATATTTTCTGTTAGTTGACCGGTCTTAAAACAGTGACGCAAAATCTGAATGTGGCACAACAGACTGGGGGAGACGGATCACTGCAGTTTACGGATGCAATAGTGGGCATTCATTCGGACATTTTTCAGAGGGTTTTGTCGCATTCATATCACTTCAGTTGAATAAATGTTTCCTGATTTCAAAACTATGGCTGAATTGGCACTTCAGCCTCTGTTATGCAAAGGCGGAGCAGTTCAGCTCCTTGCAGCACATTCAGCTCGGTGAAATGTGCAAACATGCAGCTTTTTAATCTGCACAGTGTGTGATAGCACGATTTGGATTCTGTTTAGTTTGTTTAAACGTCATATGAACAAAAATGAAAGAAAAAAAATAACATGAATGAAAAATATAAAATGAATAGGGCTGTGCGATATCACGAAATATATCGTCAGGACGATAGAAAACGTCTATCGTTTTATATGAATCTCTATCGTTTAAGCCACGATAGGGTTTTACGGCAGTAAATTATGTCAAGAAGCACCTTATGGCATTCCTTTGCATGCTGCAGTACATGAAAAAAACAGGGAGCAAAACTGTAACCAACACGTTTCAGACCAGGGATCTAAACAAGATTATCAGACAACCCAAAATTGGTCTCCCTGCGTGTCTCGCCTCCCGACTCCCAGCTTGAACGGAAAGAAGCGTCTCTCAGGGAGAACGATACCGGCTCTAAAGGCCGTTTCGTCCGCTAGCAACACATCAGTGGTGTGCTACAGCGTCTGTATCAGTTTATCAGAGCTTACGCCTCGACTCAACACTGCTTTTCCTTGTTGACTCTCTGTATTCATTGTTTTGGTTCTTGAGCAGCTGATAATATAAATGTGTATTGTTGGAGTCTGTTGGTCCGACCTGGAGCTGGTAAAGTTTACAAACAGCTGTTGTCGGATCTGCGTCGGTCTTCCTTATATCCAAACGGCATTGATAACCATAACTTGCCTATTTTCCTAATCCTACTATTCGGGAACCAGTGCCTAAACCTAAGGTTATCCATCTGTTCAAATTTTACGTACAGCAGCCGCCTTGCATTTGGGTGGAGTCGGAATACATCTTGAGGAGGAGGAACACATATTGACACAACACCGCTCTTATACATACGAGACATGAAGATAGTGAAACAAATAAAAACTAGATGGGGCATGAGGAGAGAGAAAAAAATCCAAAATTTGGATTCTTTTCAAATTATCTGTTTAATTCAAAGGCTGAGTGTAGAGCTGAACCGCTCTCCTAAAAGATCACTGATATCCATAGCTCCCGCAGATGGAAGGAGATCACTACATGATAAGTCTGGGTGGTGTTATTGTCATCTATCATTTATAACTGCATTTTAATAAACTTTTCATGAATAAATTAACAGAAAATTTGCTATATCGTGAAGTATATTGTTATCGGGATATAAACTGAGCAATATAGGGATACAAAAATTTAGCCATATCGCCCAGCCCTAAAAATGAATGTCATTTAAATCATAAAAAAAAATGATGGGCAAATTTGATTATGACAAGATTTTTTTAAACTATCGAAATGACGACCAAAGACTGTAGTGATACAGCTACAGATCTTAACAGAAATGTTTGAGTGTCAAAACTGATTGATGCAACATGAGGTTTACAACAGAATGCAGATAGATGGATTGTGTATGATTAACATAACGTTATAAATATGAAAAGAATATAAATACACTGTATTGAAGTCACCATGGGTATACTCGCAGCATAAGTATGTAAATGCAGTAAATAAACTAAATTACTTCTCATAATGCGCCAAAAAGACGGGTGTCTGTCCAGACTAAAAAGGTAGGGTTTTTGTTCACTGGGTCGGATAAAGTTTGGTCGCATTGACACCTGATTTGCTCCCCATCAGGTTTTCATTTGGAACCACTCTGAGACCACCTCTTCAGCAGGTCTCAGTTCGCTTGTTTGGTGTGCACCAGAGTTTGCCTATTTGTTTTCACTACCAAAGGGACTGGACCTAGAGAGCAAATAAATTAGAGTTCCTCTTAAGTGAACAAAACGATGCTGGTGTAAATACGCCCTAATTTCAAAATGGACCTCGTGTTTAAATAAGCCTTACAGCTCAAATTATTTTGTCACAAGAACTATGCAATCAGTAGGAAAGTGCTTTTTCACCAGATGTTAAAACTGTTTGGTTGTAAAGTGGAGTTTGATAATATGGACGACTATATTCTCTTCTATTGTGATAGCATAGCACAAAAATGCATTAATCTTAGAGTTAAACCATAATTTATGTCTTAACTAAATTAGGTAAATCTTTATTTTAAAGGTAACAAAATTAAGGAACCGTAAGTTCAAAGTAATTGTTGAAAAAAAAAAAACAATCAGTGAAATCTGAGCAGATGTTCATTATATAACCTAGTAAAACTGACAACCAGATACAGCTTCCAACTAAGAACACGTTTCTCCCAGCCTACTAAAATCAGAGGCAAATCAAAGTTACAGCAAAACAAGATGACATAACAGTTTTGCAACAGTTATCTAACAACAACAAAAAATAGTGCAGCTTTCCCCAGGTTTATAAATATGAAATATTCCTACAAATAAACGCATATTACTAAATAAACCAAACAAGGAATCAATGAAGAAGCCATCCAAAGCATCAAGAAGATTTTCTCTCAAGAAGATGAAAAAGGGAAACCTTATTACTGTTTGGTTTGTCATCAGTATGACATTTAGCATAAATACACAAACAGACTAGAGTTGAAGAGTTTGCACCGTTTGCCCACCTGTGGGGTCTGCTTCAATATGTATGATGTGTAGGAGAGGTTGGAAGGCAGACTGTTTGAAGATGAGGACGAGGAGTTTTGAGAGCCGCTTGTACCTGCTGACGAGCCGCTCTGGGACTGGTGACCTATATAACAGACAGACACACTCACATCAACAAATTTAAACTCAAATAAAACTTTAACTGCAAATCTGCAGTTTTAAATATGGTGTTTTATTAAGATGAGAAGTAATCAGGATGGCAGGCAGCAGTAAATTACTCCAGCTGCCAGGTACAGCCTACTTCCAACGATGCTCATTAAGACATAGCTCTGGTTTTTCTTGCAGTTTCTCAAAAGCCTATTGATGCACAAGATGAACGTTCAACTCGTTTGGCTTTGGGGACAATTTCACTTAAAAAATACAAACCAGTGACGTAACTTGTCTTACTTGCACCAGAGGCTCTGAGGATGGCTCCCTGTGGAATGAGGAGCAGCTTTCCCTTCCCTGATGGGTTCTTACTGTTGGTGGTTAGGTAGAGTTTGGTACCTGGAGGCAAATTGGCCAGGTTGGCTAAATTGTTCGCTGGCAGCTGAAGAGTGGCCATCACTACAAAAAAAAGAGGGAAAAAATACACAAAAGAAGACATATTTACTTATCGTTTACTTTTATGCATTATTTTAATAGATGCATGTATCATGGTGCAACATGAGAGTGGTTAGAATTAGGGATACGCCGATACTGGTATCGGCTTCGATATAGTCTAATGTACTCATTGTGGTCATTTTTATTAATATTTTTATTATTTTATCTAATTCACCATTATTTGTTGCAGCAAGCAGAGAAGAAAATAAAACCTGCATTCCAATTCATTGCATTTTTTGTGTGTGATAGAGGTATCGGTATAGGTAGTCGGTATCGGCAAGTGCTCTGATTTAAGTATGGGTATCGTATAGTTCGACAAAAGTGGTTTCGTTGCATCCCTCGTTAGAATTAGTCAGGAACTCCAAAATCCAATATTTCATGGCCAGTCAACACACCATATGTAAATTCTATCAGGTCACACTGACAGCATTACTTCTTTGATATTGAAGTCGTTTGATATGGAACTCATTTAGGTGTGAAAAATGAAGTTTAGGGAATACCAAAAGCTTTTAGAAACCTCTAGAAAGTAAATATTTTATGAATTAATGCCTTGTGTTCATTCAGAGTGCTAATTTAACAAGAGGTAATCGACTTGAGCTAAAATAGGAATCGGAATGTATTAAAACAAAGTCGCTTCTTTTGATCTTTTTCTGCTGGCAGTCTGTCTGTTATGGAGCATGCTGGAATTGGAAATGTTGGCAGCTTTTTGGGAATCTCAGAGTTGAGGTAAGGATCTTTATCACCCGGGAAATACATAAAGAGAATGTTGTATATAGTTACCGCTAGTGAAGCTAATCGCTATAAAGATAGTGTAGGGGCTGCTGAAAACTTCAACTTTGTGATAAGTTCTGTTTGTCTTAAGATGGTGATGGTGTTTCTCTATCCACTCATAACAGAAAGGCTATAAGGACATTTTGAAGGCTGTTAATTATAGTGGTTAGAGATCTGGAACCAACCTCTGATAGGCTCATTTCCAGGTGTGAAATTCTAAACTACAACTGTGAAACATCAAGCTTCTATGTGCGTGAACTCTGACCTCCACTCTTGCCACCGGCGCCACCTTGCTGAGCAGTGATGCTGCCAGATCCGCTGACAATGGCTTTAGCAACTCCCTGAGCCAAAACCTGCTTCCCGCCCATCACCTTGGAGACGGAGGGGCTGCCCTTAGCAACCAGAATCTGTCCGCTGCTGATCGCGACCTGTTTCACTGAAGACTGAAGCGCTGAGCTCACGGGAATACCCAACATCTTTAAAGGCAAGAAGTATCAAATCAGCTTTATGAATCATTCACTCTTAAACTACTGAGTGAATGAAGCATGTAAAATGTTTGGTGTGATTCAGAGTCAAAGAAGCAGTGACCTTGCTAGTCGTGGACCCTGTGGCCTCTCCGGCCCGTTTCTGGCTCGACATGGAGATCATGTGACCTCCTTTCACTGTAACAAACTGGTGGGCCGCAGCAGCAGTGGGTTGCTGCTGGCTGGTTACTGTGGAAACCATCTGCTGTTGCTGTGTTGAAACTTCCCCGGGCTCCTGCTTGATAATAACCTGCAACGAGACATTGAGAGGGATGGCAACAGGACTACCACACTACCCATAAACCACAGGAGGCCCAGATACTAAAACCATTAGGAAATCTGCCGTAAACATTATCCATACCTCAGAGATATCATATAAATGATAAATAAGTTGCCTTCTGACTGGCAATGAGGATGCTCTTTCATTTTTAGCAGACTGCTGAGAATTAAGAGGGGATTTGATGCCCAAAGCAATGTTTTTGTAAAGAGGCCTCATCATTTATTCATAACATAGATGCTTTTACAATTTCCATATGTTGCCATAATTTCAGTGTTTAATACGACAGCAGATGTTGGAGCTTTAAAATCAGGAGGAACACAATAAAACCAATAAAATCATCACTATGAAGGAAGGTCAGGGTAATGGGAATTAGGTATTTCAACAGCATCCAATGGAGATTTTTCTTGTACCAGTTCTGCCAGGAAAGCTATCCACAGCCACTCCCCCAAACCCCACAGACACATGTCCCATTTAAGTAGTTGCTAAGGCGTTTACATCTGCGGAAACATAGCACCCTGGACTTCTATTAACACAGCAGTGCTTTGTTACCAACGCCGGCAGTGAGGCGGTGAAAAGCCGTGTGGCGATTTAGCTCCAAATGCTTAAAGAAAAGGTCAATAACTCACCTTGACCCCCGAGGAGAGGAAAGTGCCAGTGTGAACTTTAGGCGCTGGAGAGCGGGCACCTTGAGCCTGTTTGGTTGAGGAGCTTCCTGTGTAATAACACACACATAAACACAGAATGGAATAGCTGTTGACCAATCATAGTTACTTGTGGTGAAACATGAGAGTTTCTGGTAATACATACAGCTGCAATTACCTGGTAAAATTGCATTTTTTAACTTGTGCACGTGGTGGAAAAAATTAATATGCGCAGGGTTGGTGAATCAGCTACAACACCAACGCCTGACTCATCCAACGAGTTGAGAGACTGCTAAATAGGAATCCAAACCATTTAATAGATCTGGCTTTGCTTTGCACTTATAAATGAAGTGTAGGAGCGGCTGAAAGTGTGTAAAACAACGTAGGTGAAAGAACTCCTCACTGTGATGTAAGCGGAGGTTTATGATGGTAAAGTGATTTCAATAGCTATGATCATGTAAGAAGCTCTGGGTCCACAGTGAGTAAGCCCTCGTTTCACCTGGAACTGAGATTTTATCCTCCAGTCAAGTACAATCAACATTTATGTGGAGAAAAAAAAAGTGATGCAAGCATGATGCCTCGTTCAATTAATCTAACCATGAAACACATCAGTCACTATGGTAACCATTTGTCCAGCAACTATCCTGCTGGATCAAAGTATGTAAAATTAAGGCTCTGAAAACCAAAATATATAAAGAAGGTGGGATGAAGCACATTACGCAAGAACAGCTTAGAGAAAACAGAAAAAGTCTTTTGCAGCGATTTTCGTTATCTACATGGGTGGCTAAAGACACTGCCTGTCAATTTCGCTCCAGGTTTGCTTCTGGTTCTGAGCGCCACTCAGGCGCGGAGCCGAAGATGTACCTGTGGAGGTAGCGGATGAGGATGCCATGCTGATCACCTGGCCAGGCTTATCCACGATAATGTACGGGTTGTTGAGAACAGAGGAGGCGCTCTGCTTGCTGTGGACAGGCGTAGAGGTTGTGGGTGTTCGGGGCAGAGGTGAATGGCTGGGGGTAGAGATGGGTGAACCTGTAGATGTTGAAGAGAAAACCAGCTGTTAGTTAAACAGCTTCAGAGGTCCTCATTAAATAAAAGAAAACTGGAAACTGGCGTTCTATATACATTTTCTTGTAGTTTTTTTTGTAAATCTAGCTAAAACTTGCACCACACATTTATTTTTAAATCCACAAAAAAATATTATACTAGAGATGCACAGAGAACTTATCAGGTTACAGAAGGCAAACAGTTTTAGCATCAGGTCATGCTTACAACAACCCTCTTCAGTGTGGAAGCAGTTACTCAGGGAGGAAGTATGTTGCAAATGCGGAAATGCCCAATGTGATAAAAAGAGTGATCAGTAAACTCAGTAAAGTATCCTTCCAACTTACTCCTTTTAAGAACTGTGTGCGTTTATTATGTTTCTGTAGGGAGAGTGGAGTTGGGTCAGAGTGAGTTAAGGCCTGTTTGTGTCAATGTCTACCGTTGATGTCAAAGTCGTTTGTAGACGTGAGTGGGGATTTTGTATCCGTTAAGCGTCAGTTTCTTTCATCCAATTTTCAGATCGAACGGTTCTAACTTAACTGTGATTATTGTATGCAAGGATTTGCATATATGTATATATAAATATGTATGCTTATGTGTATGTATAGATGCATTTTATTTGCTTGAATTTAAGGAAAGTTTGGCAAACACCGACTTTTAATCTGAAATAAAATTAAACTAAACTAACAAGCACAGATACAGGATAGTATTTAAAATGGAAATAGCTGAAAATTAGGGATGTGTATCGTTAATGATTTATTGATATTACTACGCTTAACGATACTCCTCATCGATCCGGTACATTGTCGGTATTCTAATTGGTACTTTTTTTTTAAAGACTAAATGAAAAGGGGAAAAACAAAAATAATGAAGTATAATTGTTTTATTTTTTTAATAATTGGAACAGCAAAGCACAGAAAATAAAGAACTACAAAGTAAAAGTAATAAATTAATAACTTAATAAAAATACTAAATAAACAAATTATTTTACATATCAAAAACGAAAATACTATGTTGTCTATTTTAAGAAGTTTAAGGTATTTAAATTAAAAATATCAAACATAACTTCCCTATAAAACAATTGAAGAGCCAAAATGAAAGATTTTGAATATCAATATCAATCCAATAACAAATGTTAAAAACTGTTAAAGGTGTCAACTGTGATTAGTTTGCTTTAAAATATAGCTTTTTTTAGTTGCAGTGCTGTGTAACAGACTTGTCTTTCACCCATATGCATGGTGTGACACCACCTCTGCTCCAGCAGTGAATAATGAAGAATCAGTCACAAAAATACTTCGTATAATGACACGTCTCAAAGTAAGTCAGAGGTTTCTCCACTCAGGTTATAGGTTTGGCACCGCTTTTTAAATGGATCGACATGAAAAGCTGAACATGACGGTCATTTGGTGTTCTTCTTTATTCAGAAGTGTGCAAAAAAGAAAGAGAGACATCCATCCATCCATCCATCCATCATGTTCCGCTTATCCGGGGTCGGTTCGCGGGGGCAGTAGACTAAGCAAAGAGACCCAGACTTCCCTCTCCCCGGCCACTTGGGCCAGCTCCTTGGGAGGAATCCCGAGGCGTTCCCAGGCCAGCTGGGAGACATAATCCCTCCAGCGAGTCCTGGGTCTTCCCCTGGTTCTCCTCCCGGTGGGACGTGCCCAGAACACCTCACCCGGGAGGTGTCCAGGAGGCATCCTGACCAGATGCCCAAGCCACCTCAACTGGCTCCTCTCGATGTGGAGAAGCAGTGGCTCTACTCTGAGCCCCCTCCGGATGACCGAGCTTCTCACCCTATCTCTAAGGGAGACCCCATCCACCCTACGGAGGAAACTAATTTCTGCCGCCTGTATCTAAGAGAGAGCTTTGCCTTTCGGCTCAGCTCTCTCTTCATCACGACAGACCGGTACAGTGTCCACATAACTGCAGACGCCTTACCAATCCGTCCATCGATCTCCCGCTCCACTTTTCCCTAATTCGTGAACAAGACCCCCAGATTCCTAAACTCCTCCACTTGAGGAAGGACCTCATCCCCGACCCGGAGAAGGCACTCTACCCTTTTCCGGCTCAAGACCATGGTTTCGGATTTGTAGGTGCTGATCCTCATCCCAGCCGCTTCACACTCGGCTGTGAACCGCTCCAACGAGAGCTTTAGATCACGTTCAGAATAAGCCAACAAGACCACATCGTCTGCAAAAAGCAGAGACCCGATCCTGAGGTCACAAAAACGGATCCCCTCCACGCCTTGGCTGCGCCTAGAAATCCTGTCCATAAACGTTATGATCAGGACCGGTGACAAAGGGCAACCTTGGCAGAGTCCAACTCTCACTGGAAAAGAGTCCGTCTTACTGCCGGCAATGCGAACCAGACACCGTTCATACACCGTATCAAAGGGCCTGGTACCCCATGCTCCCGGAGTACCCCCCACAGGACAGGGTCGAACGCCTTCTCCAAGTCCACAAAGCACATGTAGACCGGTTGGGCGAACTCCCACGTACCCTCCAGGACCCTGCTGAGGGTGTAGAGCTGGTCCAGTGTTCCACGGCCAGGACGAAAACCGCATTGTTCCTCCTGAATCCGAGGTTCGACTATCCGTCGGACCCTCCTCTCCAGAACCCCCGAATAGACCTTACCAGGGAGGCTCAGAAGTGTGATCCCCCTGTAGTTGGAACACACTCTGTGGTCCCCCTTTTTAAAGAGGGGGACCACCACCCCGGTCTGCCAATCCAAGGGAACTTCCCCCGATGTCCACGCAATATTGCAGAGCCGCGTCAACCGACACAGCCCTACAACATCCAGAGCCTTGAGGAATGGTGGACCAGAATCGCTTCCAAGCCATACGGAAGACGTTCTCCATGGTCTCTCCAAACTCCTCCCACGCCCGAGTTTTTGCCTCATCGACCATTCGACCCGCACTCCGCTTGGCATGCCGGTACCTATCAGCTGCTTCCGGAGTCCTGACAGGCCAAGAAGGCCTGATAAGACTCTTTCTTCAGCTTGGCAGCATCCCTCACCACCGGTGTCCACCAGCGGGTTCGAGGGTTGCCGCCGCAACAGGCACCAACTACCTTGCGGCCACAACTACGGCCAGCCACTTCGACAATGGAGGCACGGAACATGGCCCATTCGGACTCAATGTCTCCCGCCTCCCCCGGGACGTGTTTGAAGTTCTGCCGGAGGTGAGAGTCGAAACCCCTTTTGACAGGAGACTCCGCCAGACGTTCCCAGCAGACCCTCACAACACGTTTGGGCCTGCCAGGTCTGTCCGGCGTCCTCCCCCACCACCGGAGCCGACTCACCACCAGGTAGTGGTAGGTGGATAGCTCCGCCCCTCTCTTCACCCGAGTGTCCAAAACATGCGGCCGCAGGTCAGATGAAATGACAACCAGGTCGATCATCGAGCTGCGGCCTAGGGTGTCCTGGTGCCAAGTGCACACATGAACACCCTTATGCTCAAACATGGTGTTCTTTATGGACAATCCATCACGAGCACAGAAGTCCAACAACAAAACACCATACCGCCCAACCACGCCTCTCCAGGTCTCACTGTCATTGCCCACATGAGCGTTGAAGTCTCCCAGCAGAATGAGGGAGTCTTCAGAAAGAGCACTCTCCAGCACCCCCTCCAAGGACTCCAAGAAGGGTGGGTAATCTGAGCTAATGTTTGGTGCATAAGCACACACAATAGTCAGAACCTGTCCCCCCACTGTAGGCGGAGGGAGGCTACCCTCTCATTCACCGGGGTAAACCCCAACGTACAGGCGCCAAGATGGGGGGCAAGAAGTATGCCCACCCGAGCTCGGCGCCTCTCACCGGGAGCAACTCCAGAGTGGAAGAGAGTCCAATCCCTCTCGAGGAGACGGGTTCCAGAGCCAGAGCCATGCGTCAAGGCAAGGCCGACGATGTCCAATCGGAACCTCTCAACCTCACGCCACGTCATAGGGGTCTTCGGGCTGCGCTTTGTCTGATCCCTCACCTAGGACCACTTTGGCATGGGTGACCCTACCAGGGGCATAAAGCCCCAGACAACATAGCTCCTAGGATCATTGGGACACTCAAACCCCTCCACTGCGATAAGGTTTCTTATTTCCTCCTGGTGACAGGCCCTTTTTAACTGTTTATATTGTTGTGTACATCAGCGTTATTATTCCAATGAATTTTCACAAAATGCCTCAGAATGACAAAGAGCTGTTCTGAAAGATTGTGATTCATAGTTCTAATGAAGAAAATACACTTACCTGAGACTATTTTACAGCTCATGGTTATTGGTTGGAACGATTTCCCTGGAGACTCGGCAGGACTGGGCGCCTGTCCCTGGGGAACTATTTTACAGCTTGCTGTTATTGGCTGGAAGGCAGAGTTGCCATGGGAACCCAGGGTGACCCTGTCGCCTGGTCTGGGTCTTGTTGGAGTGCGTTCACCGGCAGCAAGGCCTGGATTATGGCCACTAGCAGACCTCGCCAACTCTGCTTTTGATAAACCTGCAGACAGAAGACTCATCTGATCCCCAACTCGATGAAGCAACACAGCGTGGACGCCAAAACCAGAAATGGAGGAAACGCTCTACAATGATTTTGTCAAGATTGTGACTGAAGCAGCAAAACGATCTCTAAAACCTTACAATAAATAAATCAACAAGTGGGGAAACCTGTTTTTTCTTCAACCGTGCTAAAAATCCCTCTGTTTAAGAGCTGGTAGTTTTAATTAGTAGTACCTTTTTCTGCAATGGAATCATGTGAGACAGGGGAACCAGGGTGTCCATAGGTCTGGGCTACAGAGGATGTGGGGCTGGATGCTTTTAGAACCACTTTGTTAGAGGATGAGGAGCGCTTAGGGATGTAGTCTTCCCCAAGAGAATCACGATGAAGTTCCACATCAACAACCTGAAACAAATAAGAGTTTGTTTTTAGAAGCGGGGAACATAATGATTATTACAGAATTTAAAAAAAATTAAATGTTTATTTCTGTCATCGTTATTTTTATATATTTTTAAAGTAAATGAAAAGCAAATCAAAATGATTTCCTTTGTAAAAATGTGGCCCTAAAAAATTACATAGCAGAATTTGGGCCAAAGAACATTTCTTAATAGATTTCAAATATTTTGGGCAATTTTGCCATTTTTAACAAGAAGTAAAAAGGAATTTTAAGAGCACTGTTAAAAGTATTTATTCCCACTGGCAGTGTTTTGTTTTTTTTACCTTACACACATTATAGAATGTGGGTCAGAACTTAAAATCATCACCTTCTTCTAATATTTTTGCTGCATCCCCTAAAACTTTTGACAAGATTTCTGTTTAAATTAGGCTTTCTTCAGTTTCTTCCATGAGGACCAGACCTGTGATTAACAGGGCTCTCAGAACAAACATTCTTCCATCTCAGTTTTGGATCACTACAGCTCCTCCAGAGTTACCATAAGCTTCTGTGTTGCTTCTCTGATTAACCCGCTGCTTGCTCACTGTGACGGCTCAGGAGGACGGCCATGTTTTAGTAGGCATATGGTTGTGCCGTACTCCTTACACCATGGGGGAGGCTCATTTGAAGTGTCCTCGCTTGAATTAGCGTGACATTTCACTCCAGGCTTATTCAGTTCCACCAATGAAGCTCGGGTGAATTCAATCCGGGCTGATTCAAGCGAGGCTTAGCGAGTGGGGCTCATTGGCGTCAACAGGCAGCCCCTGTCAATCGATGCTGGGTCTGGATAAGTGAAAATAGAAGGAAAGAGCCATGTTCTTCTCTCAGTCTGAGAAAGACTTATTATTGCTGCCGATGAGCATCACAATTACATCATAATCAATAAGGGGAACAGCAACTGCATAGAAAAGGTTGCATTATGTTATAATGTAAATTAGAGGATGTTCCTTACGGACAGTTTAGAGTGTGGTGCTGAGCGATGAGTAGCGCTTCTAATTATAAACTTCTAAATTCACGTTAATAAACCATATAACCTTGTTGGGTAGGGCAAAATAATCTGGAGTCTAGTGTGAGTTATATAAATACGAATATAAGATATGACAGAAAACAGCTGACAGGTTGAATGTTTCAGAACATGATTTAAGAAAGGATGTAAATAGTTATAGACTAAATAAAAATACTTTCAAGTCTTTAAAATTTAAATTTACATTAATCCAATATTTAAATGTACATGTGTATTTACATTTTTCTTTTTTACCACTTTCTACGTCTATAAAGGTACTATAAAGCTATTTTCACACATTTAGACAGGACAGTATGATGATTTTATGGCTCCATCTTAGACAAAAAGCGATTTATTTGCAATTGTCAATAGCTTGGTTTCAGGTGCGACAAAGGTGGGGAATAAAAAGCTTCCAGTAGCAAGCGAAAAAATCATGAAATAATTAGAACTACATTTAAAAAAAAAAAACTACACTCCTTTAGATGATTTAACCACAAAAAAGAAAACTGCAGCTGCTTTAAACAATTTAATAACCGTTTATTGGAGGATGGATGTGGTAAAGGAGAGACAGCAACAGAATACCAGCCCGGCTGTGTGGCATCGTCTGGATCATCCAATCATATGATCTAGCTAAAATAAGCCTCACAGTTAGCCTGCTACACAGCAGGATTATTCAAGAGCATAGGTTGCCATGTGACTGAGCAGAGCTTCAGGTTAGTCTCGTTCGTGGATTCGAATCTGGAAAAATTGAGCCAGGATTGTCAAAGTAAGTCTGGCTTTTAGAGTTAGCTCGCTTCGTGGAATTACATACCTGCTCTCTGAGAGATGTTCAAAACCTTTTGGTACAGTTTCATTCCATAATCCTGCGTTGGTCACTGATAACATGAAAATCACTCAAGGACGGTCACCAGCCAGTTTCATAGCGTATCCCAAATAAAAGGCTTAATAAAAATTTGTCAAATTAAATGCTAGATCAGAGGAAAAGTATGATTATCCCGAAATCTGCACCATGACTCTGAACATAAATGATCAAATCATCAACATTCCTCAACTCGCACTACCAAATGAAGGGGATTTGGCTGATCGCAAATAGAAAATGATTCATCGGCGCATAAAACATCCATGCATAAATATGGGACTTCTACACAATACTGTGATTTCTCTGCTTTGGCAGATTGGCAGCAGGTTTAAATTCTAATATGGTCACGTTTTTATGCCACTGTGCGTCATCACAGCAAGCAAATCAGGAAAAAAAGAAACACAATGCAAGTCTATAGCTTACAGTTTCTGCTCCGAGGGTCTGCAGTCCTGTGTATGTTCTGTCCAGCTGCACAAACACAAGACAGATTACACAATGAAACAATTACAGATCAGAACCAACACTGTCAAATAAACACAATACAACTGATGACAGTAAAAAGCATAAAAAAAGTCTTATGTGAGTAAAATGGATAAGGCAAACATTATTTAATTTTTTTTACTTTTGTCTTTTTCAGAGTCCCGTATAATTAACTGTCCTAGGAACATTTACCAGAAGCTGCATTAAAACCAAGTAAATGGAGGCTTTAAAGCATCTAAAGAGAAAATTAAATAAAAAGGGAGAAAAAGAAGGCACTGAAGAAGACCGTGACCCTGTCAGAAGACATGAGCAACCTTATTGGAGATGTGGTCGATGAGCTGACCTTTAACTGGTGGATGATATCAATGCGCTTGTTTCGACAGTCTTTGAAGTGGATCTGGATCCTCACAGGGAACTCGCCCCATCCGCGTCGTGTTAAATGAAAGGGAGGCTCGCTGAGAACAGGCACATTGCAAAGCCCCGTTTAAACGTTACCAGAATACAAAGCCACAACAGCGCCTTTAAAACAAACACATTCTCACACTTCTCTGGCTAAAATTCAGTTATTAATCTCCGAAAAATCAATGACTTAAGGATCTTAAAATTCTTCTTCTTTGAGGTGGTTAAACAAAAAGGGCAATGAAATTTTATTCTAATTTAGATTTCTGCTCAAGTATACCCAACTAGTTTAGCCTTTATTTTTTTATGCATCAACTTTATGAAGACTTAGGCTATATGAGAGTCGGCAGAGGCCATCGTGCATGCTTAGGATTCACAGAGCACGAACATTTGAGTCAGTCAGGGGGAGCTTACAAGCTTCTGCAGCATCGGCAGAACTTTTTCAGCTTTAATAGACTGGAGCCTACAGCTCAGCAGAAGGAGTCCTGACTGATGAGAAGAAGCAAGAGGCCATTTTAAGAAGAATATTCAGGATTTTAACTCCAAACAGTAAGAGCCAGAAAAGTTGTTTACTTCAAAAATAATCAAAAAAGGACTTGTTTAAACCATCTGCATATCAAATATGTTGCTTCTCAATGTTAAGACACTGGAGGGATTCATTATCATCTGGAAAAACAAAAATGGTTAATAAGGTGGTGCATTATTACAAGAGCACAAGGGGGCACTATTCGTTTAAGTCTTCTTCTGTTTACTGCTGCGTAACACCGAACTGTTGCCCCACTAAGAGGTTAAAACCTGAAAACCCTGAATCACGTGTCGACTAATGGAATACAGCCTATTCTTACGCAAGCCTTTTCCAGAATTGTTGTCTTGCTTTCTTGAGTCTGAGAAGAGGTGGAGCAAACTTTTTTTTTCTTCCTCAGAGCGACAACAAAATGTTCAAACCAAATCTCGTGTCCATAGGCACCACAGCCCTGTGAAGGAGAACACTTCCAGAAACATGTCTCTCCCTGTCTGTCTGGCTTCTATTGATGCCTCAGGTAACCACACGAAACAGCAACCTGCACCTGATTTCTAAGAGAACAGGAGGAGATCTGCCTGTCTCTAATGGCATGTATGATTCACAAGTGTTTACATACACTGTCCCTTGTTTTTATGAATGCTTAGAAAAATCATGCGGGAACAAACCTGACTTCCACCAGATCGTTAGGTTTGTAGCTGGGGTGCAAAAAGAACCAGACTTTCTTCACGAAGTGGTCGATGCTCGGCTCTCTCCTCGAGCCCCTGACATACACCATCCACTTATGAGTCGACTGATCGTTCTCCTCCCGCTTATCTGGGGGAATATACCTAACAGTAAAAAGACAAACAAAAAATACCCCAGAAAAACTTCAGGTTAGGTTGTTTTATATTCCCTGAAAAAAAATACATCTAGAAAGGTAGGAGAGAGAACTGCTAAAGACAACTTTTTATTTTTTTTCTCTCTAAATTATAAAAAAAACAAAAACATGAAGAGATAAAAATTTAGAAGATGATGTGGCTAGAGCTTTGCAGGCATGAAACTGTTCATAGTTGTTGACACACTGATGGCGGACATGATATACATGAACATAACAACAGAGAAGAAATGTAGCCCCCAAAAACTGTTAGTTTAAGAAACAAAAATCACAGGTTTAGCTTAATGCGAGTATGGCCCCTTACATCTCAGCGTTTGTCAAGGAGCCTCCAGAGACTGCATGTTTTGTGGGTCACATCAAGTCCAAGGGGAAGATAACCAAAATAAATAAACATGTTTCCAACCTTTATCAAGACTGGGCTTGTAGCAAGATCAAATTGTGTCTCGACTTCTTGGGAGAAAACTGTTGCACAAGACCAGCTCATCTGTTTTGTTCAGATCACAACCATCAACCATTTCATACTTCATCTTGATAGGGCTGCCACAAACGATTATTTTGATCATCGACTAAACTCTATTTAGTTTGCCTATTTCTCGACTAATCGAATCATGTGTAAACTGCATGTTATTGCAGGAGGAAGCAACTGGTCTAAGATTTGCCTGTTACCTCTAAGTGTTATGTAGTATCTAAAATAGCAATTTTTTAGGTGATACCTCATTTAACATTTATGAACTATATAAAAAATAAAACAGTGCTACAGCAGATATACGACACGTGCTAAAGTTAAATTACCAACACCACTGTTAATGTTGCACCTATCAAGTAATACAACAGCCTCTTTGGTCAGGAGCTTCACCAAAACTACTGAATGATCCGTACAGAAAGATCCTTCCTCCCCAGAGCCTTTTAACATCTAAAGTTAGAGTAAACATTACATTATGACAAAAATAAGAATTAAATGCAATAATAAGCAGCAGTTTTTTGTTGCAGCACCAGCACCGACACCTGCACCCAGCAGCTGCGCTCTGTTCTGTCTGAACAGATCAGAACCAGCCTCTAAGCAGCAGCTGGGGCCGTAGAGGACGTCATATGAGAAAATCTAGACGTTTCCATCAATCTATGAATACCCCTGGATAGCTAAGTGGGAAGGTAAAAAGCCGAGATGTTGGAGGAAAAGAGAAAATCGCTCTACTGTTAATGCTAATGTTAGAAGCTATAAAGCTAACTAGCTCATAGAGGCTACTGTCGGTTTTTGTTGTCAGCCACAGCAGGCTTCCGTATAAGAAGCTCAAACAACACAGGTGTACTGCCGTGGAAAGCAGCTTCTACTTTGTGAATTTTGCATTACACATGCTTCCCTCTTTTTATTTAAGAAAACTCTCCAGAATTTTAGAGCTATGTCAGCGGCTCGCTGCTGATACTGCTGTTAAAGCTTTTTTTGCAGCTGACCAGATTGACACAATTGCGCATGTGCGTAAGGGCAGAACAACAGACAGAGAAGATAAAGGGACAGCGACCATTTTAAGAGAAAAACAAAGCTTTAAAATAAAATAAAAAAGGATTACTACATTTTTTTTGTCTACAATTTGACTCGTCGACTTTGTCGTGACGAATCGAAGAATCATGGCAGCCCTACATCTTGATATGTTTTTCTTTTAATTTAGATAAACAAATACATATTAGCACTCATTGTAATAAAGTTGTTACAACATTTAAAAGATTTAGATTTTTTAAGTTGCATAAATGAACAGAGCGAAAGCACTCGTTAAAATTATTTATGCCAGTGGCATCCAAATGTTGTCACATGGACCAAAATCACCCAGTTCAAACTACTTACACTCTAAAATGTAGTTTTTTTCTTTAAAAATACAAAACGAAATGCCAATTGTACCATTTATTTATCAATTAATTAAAAAAAACGACGTTTTTTTAAAACAAGTAAGAAATCTAATAAAGAAAAAATTATCTTTAAATCATCGTAGTTCTGAAACACTTAAAAGCAAACACCATTCCCTCTCATTTTTTGGCTAGATTAGGTTAAGGAGAGAAGAACACCAGAAAGCCCCAGAAATGTAGGTGAGGTAGAGAGATTGGGTCTTCATCTAGCTGCATGCTTCCAAACATGTAGTGGACGAAGGGTGTTTTAAAATTCTTCTGTGTCCATTAGTGTTGATAACTTCTTTTTAGGTTCAAATTTCTGAGCTACACCTTTAAAAATATATATATTTTTATATGCGTTAAGCATAATTAATTTGAGTGAAAGCCACCTGACATTGTGAGACTTGTATAGAAACATTATGATGATCAGTTTTTTCTTTAATGGGAAATGCATACTTGGAAACGTTTCCAACAACAATGGTCTTCCTAGCATAGAGTCTGGAGGCTTCATCTCCAGTAGTGTGGTAGGTCACCCTCTGCTGTGCTTCCATGGGTGAAGGCACACCAAATGTATCCTAAGAAAAAAAATATTTGAAACAATTATGTTCTTAGTGAAGCCTAAGCTCTGCTACGGAAGGATCACAGACAAACTTTCCATCAAGTTGAACTGACTTTGCTCGTGTTTCGTCCAGGTCTGCGCTCCTGCTGGCTGTTGTCCTCTCTCCAGGTTCCCTCTCCGTTCCTCTCAGCGCCGTCTCCTTGCTGTGAGAGGGATTCGCACTCCGAATGGGCCAGGGAGGGTGTCTCCGAGCCCTGGTTGAGAGGGGAAGATGAACGGGACGGAGACTTCAGGAAATGTCGGATGGCCGGATGGTTCAATACTCCAGGGTCACTTTTCAATGTCTGCAAGAATATAGAGAAAATAATGTAATCGTCAGCTTTTGTAATATTAAACCATCTCAGCTTCCCCGTTTAACATCTTTGCAGTTTTGGTTGTTTCATACTCAACTTCTTTAGGTATAATATTGCTGCATTTTTAGACCATATGCAAATTATACCCCAGAGTAATGCTTCTTACATGCTTTGACAGTAATTTAACATAATTTGCAAAAGATGTGCTGTACAGAAATGTGGTTAAAAGACAACGTTAACTGCTATCTACCAACAAGACATAGCTCAGTTATTTTGATTTGGTCAGATATTATAATCTCATATATATATATATATATATATATATATACCTTCTCAAAAACACAGATCAGAACAGCAATCAAACACAACAAAGTCTTCTAAATTTAATACATATACATTAAGTTATACCATATATTCAATGATTTTTTATGTATCTCCATAAGTTTCTGTACATTCTTAATTGCAAAGAAAGATGAACTAATGTGCAGTGGTTTCTATACATGGGTATGTGTCATAACTATCAGAACATACATCTGGTGGCTTTGGTATTCCAGAGTTTGCAAAGTAATTTGCCACTATGCACGCCCGCAGCTTGTCCATCATCCTCCTGGCTTCATTTAGACGCTGAAAAGAAATAATAATAAAAGCTGAAAACAAACACAATCTATGGTGACCATTTCAAATAATTTCTAATTCTAATTGCTCCTTTAACCGTAGATCAAAATCAATGGATTGCAGATGGAACATGTTTTTTCTTATTAAAAATCACATACCTGACTTATAACATCTATTTCATGCCCTTTGTTCTTCATTTCCAAAGAAAACTGCTCCCTGATGATATTTTCAATCTTCTGTACTGTTGCTTCTCGAGCTGGGGGTAAAAAAAAAAGTTAAAATCAAAGAAATATTAAAACCAGAAATATGCAAATAGGGTTAATAGTTCAGAATATTAACTCACCATCATGTTCGGCCGTTTTGTTTCTCTTATTACTTTGAACCAGTGAAATGTCATCATAGTCAGGATCGTTGCCCTCTATTTTCCTTTTCATTCCTGACATGTTTGCCTGCAAAGGAAGATCAAAAAAGAGGAAAAGCATGATGATGCTAACAGTACCTGATCGCTTCTGTGTTATTTGGACAGTTATGATGGTTGTTAGCATCGCATTAGCTGCTAAACAGATAACTTCAGACAGCTACAGCAAATCATTGAAGCTAACTCTGTAGCACGGAATACATTGAAAGCTGTTTGTAACGCAGGGTTTGGGTTTTAAACTCTTATTGGATAATCCAATAATAAAGAGTGGGTGTATTGAGCACGTAAATAAAATGCTATCATAGCGTACCCCAACATAAATCAATGTGTGCCCGTTATTCGGGCAGCTGACAGGACTGTCACGTTACGAAGCGCTATCCTTGTTTGCTAATTTAGCTAACATTAGCACATGTTTGTAGCCACCGAGTCCGACCAAATAAAATGGAGACTTACTGGAGAGGCCGGTGCTGTGTAGTTACAGTGATTGTTTCAACTCAAAGCGAGCACATTCCTGTTGCATTCGTCCGATACTCGTTTCATACTATTTGCTAAATCTCGAGCTGCATATGTATGCTAACTGAGTAGGGGAGAGTTAGCCTTGCGTTTCACCAAAGCAGCCACCGGGGGCCGCTGCTCTACAAATGAGACTTCACAACTCATGGTGGACTCTAAATTAAAAAAAAAACCCACATATTTATGTAATGTAATTCATTGGAAAAAAAAGTAGTATCTCATTATTATAAATGTGACTTGCATTACAGCTTCCAACTAGCAAGATAAGTAATCAGAAACAAAAGTGGAAGCTGGATGTCATCCTGGAATGATACTGGAATGCTTCCTGAAACCACAACTGTCTTCAGATGTTTCACTGCAACAAAAGAAGTATTTTTCACTGTTATCACTGAATCTTTATTTTATCTTTATTTCTATTTCTATTCGGTAGAAATCATCCGAGTCTGACATAAGTGTGCTAAAAAAAGTCCCCAAAAAATCCAGGAAGTTGTTTTCATGAGCATGGAGTAGCACCTGCAAAACAAAACAATAATTAACATAAATTCCACATCTCTTCTGTATCCTAAGTCTGAAACCCCTTTAGGTGCTTTAAAAAAATCTGGTCCAAGGACTCATTAAATTGTATAATTTTTCTAAAATAGCCAAGTGGGTATTGATACTGTTTATTTTATATATTAACTTCTTATTTTAATCTTCCTTCCAGTGTTTTCTCTGTGGGAGCCCTCTGCCTAGGAGTGGTGGCCGACTGTAGCTGCCTGGGTGCTCTCCAGGTATAGTTTGGGTTGAGGTGGGGGTGGCAGCCCTCCCTCCTCTGGGCGCCCTGGGTCGGTGCAGCTGATCTGCTGCTGTCGATGCAGATGGCTCCCTTGATGGCGATTCCTGGCTCAGCTGTACTCAGCCCCTTGTTATTTTTCTTTACTGTTGCTTTTAAGTGTATATGTGTGTGTTTGTGTGGTGGGGGGTGTATAGCAAAATAAGTATTTTTCACTGTTATCACTGAATCTTTATTTTATCTTTATTTCTATTTCTATTCGGTAGAAATCATCCGAGTCTGACATAAGTGTGCTAAAAAAAAGATCCCAGATCGGTTGGGAGGGGGGTGTAGTTGTGATGATGGTTTTATTTTGGGTTTGGGAAGGGGGGGTTGTCGGGTCATTTTAATCAGGAAAGCACTTCGAGAAGCTGTGGTTTGAAAAACGCTTTTAAAATAAAGTTTAATTTGATTTGATTGAATTAGATTTTTTTTTTAGGTTTTTCCTTATCTTATGTTAAGGTAAAAGTGTACTACTTCTTTCACCAATAAAACTTTGTATTATACAACAAACTTGCAAAAGTATCAATAGAGTACCCATACTCCATGAGCAGACAGGTCAGAGATAACATTATACATTTTAAACTAAAATAGAGTTTTTAAAAACAATATTCCAATTAGCATGTAAAGCACATGTGTCAAAGTCAAGGCCTGCAGGCCAAATCCAGCCCCCCATAGCCATTTATCTTGCCATCTAAACTCTAGAGAACCCTATATTTATGTTCTCTAAATACAGTTTTATTGGTAAAATCAATGTTCATTTGGACAGTCCATTATGATAAAATTTTCAGTATTATTTAATTATAATGAGTAATTGTCAAATGCGGAAACATATTTTTTTTTACTAATATTCAAAGGGTTTTGTTCAGTTTTATCAACACTTTCTGCCACAGCTGGCACTTTCAGGATATTCATGATTTCCATGATGTGGCCCAAAATGAAAATGAGATTGACACCCCTAATGTTGTTTGGAGTGCTCCACATGCCATGTTTGAGAGAATATAACTTTTGGCCTTCATTCAAAATGCAACTCATAAGATGAAAGACACTTCCATTCCACAACTTAAAAGTTAATTTCCAACATAGCAGCCAGGCAAATACTGCTAATTTTGAAGCGTGCCACTGTTGATAATCTTTCATACTTGATAATGAGCCGTCAAATGTTAACAATGCTTTAGAACCCATGCTAGACAACCAGGTTGGCATATTTCTAAAGATCACAGTCAGGATAACATCCGTTCCAACCTACTTACCAAGTGATATCTTTCTTGAATTTACTTCCTTCTTTTTCAGCTATGTAATGGTGTTATCTCCATGAATCACGTACTGGTATTTAAAAACATGGTCAGTCGCTTAAAAATGTCACTATCCATGAGAAATGCGGAAAGGTTGTCTCTTTATGTGGAATGAAGGTTACATCACTGCCCTTTTAACCTTTTCCTTTTGACCTCCTGATTTGTCTCTATCGTTTGTATGAAAACATTTTTTCTGACTGATATGTTTTATTTTTATGTTTTGAATGAAGACAAATAAAGACAATTTTGCTGTTGAGTGGTTCAGAAGGTCATCTGTTTTACATAACATGGCATTCCCTGTGAGTTTTCAAAGTAGATCGTTTTTATAACTTTTTATAACGTTATAGCGACTCAGGCCTTTATACAGTAAGCTTTTTCTTTGTCTGCCAGGAAATATTGGAGCTAAATTTCAGTTTATCCTCTAAAATAACTGCCTTTTCATATCTTTAGGCATGTGTCATTTATTGTATCTTCATGAGTTAAAACAAACAAATTAAGGAAGATTTTTTTTTTGATCTTTATTAAGCTGTAATTAACATTAACATAAAATTGCTTAGCTGTAACCATGTAACCATGTCAATAAAACTCTGTGAGAAAAATGTTGCAGCGGTTGTGTCAAACCATAATGTGGAATGCAAGCTGCAAATCATATAGGACAAAAAAGAAACCCAGTGAATGTCTATAGGAGCCTGAGTTGCTTAATTTTTACTTCAAACTGTGCTGCTGGTACTGGGCCATATCCTCCAGTTCAACACAATAGGTCATTAAAACATCAACAGCATGATTTATTCATCCCTCGATGGACTAAAACCACCAGCAGGCATCAGAAGGAGACTGTCACAGAATGCACAGTATTCTGTCTGTCTAGCTAGCTGAAAAAAGAAATAGATAAATAAAAATCCATGGCTTCTCTATTGAAACATGTGATGAATTTCTGGATCCAGTATGATAGCACAATGCCTATATTATGTGCCAAATTTTATATCTCAATTTTTTTAATCTAATCTACACAGGCAAAAACATGATGCATTCAGTTTCAAGCAGAGCTACTCACATGATAACATTTTCTTTTTTAAATTGTGAAATAAACCCCACACTTTCTGAACTTTCCTGGCTCAGTACTGTCTGGATATTTTGAGAGCTATTCTTATCAGAATCAACAGAGCCCATCCGAAGTGATTGCTTTCCTGGCAAAGATCCGCTTTTAATCATAGCCCAGAAAAATGACATCATGGCTTTGGGAAGGCCATAGTCGAAGTTTGATTTGAGCCTTGATGTGTGAGTTTGTGATCAATGTCCTGCTCGAACACCCAAATGTGTCCTCATTTCATTTATCTCAACCAAGCCATCATCCTTAGCTGAAACAAATAGTGACAACTTTCAGGAGTAACCCAGGAATGACCAAGTCTCAAGCCAAAGATGCTGGGACACAAGTATTAAGTATCTGCAGTGAAAAGGCTGAAAAGGTTCTAACAAAGAAATAAATACTCCTCATCAATCCTACACGTTTATGCTATGTGTGAATTAGCCGCTACCCACATAAACATGCCAAATTTCTACCCAAAGAAAACTTTCATAATCAGATAATAAAAAGATTGACTGTAGACAAGGATAAGATGACACAGTTCGTTTAAATAAGTTATTTTCAGGCTCAAACCCAGCTTTTATGCGTATTCCATGCATTTTAATACGATTGAGATCAGGACTTCAGTCGGGCCATAGGAAAAGTTAAATGTGAGCTATAGTCGTTCTACTTCCAGAATGAGTTTTAGCGTGTCAATTCGATCACTGTACTGCTGGAACAGTACAAGCTGACTTTATCATCCTCAGATGAAAATAAATGTTTTAGAGTGATCAAGCAGAATCCATTAACCACCAAGGCTCAGTTCTGTGTGAAACTGCTGTAACACCAGAGCCTACAGAGACATTCACATCAACCAAGAAAGAAGCACCTGCTCCAAAATCGACACGTTCCAGCATGAGTGAATTTTGAGCTGCCCAGGCGGGAAAGCTAATAGTCTTTAGGATAAAAGTTTTACGATCAGATGAAACAAAGAGTGTGCTCTGATAAAATCTAGGTATGAATGAGTTATGGTGAGGTTTTCAAACCGAACAACACTGTCAAGCTGTCAAGCACAGTGAAGGTAGCATCATGTTGATGGCTAGTAGTAGTATAACTAGAAAATTTCAGGAAATTTAAAAGGGGCCTGCCACAGTGTGCGTAGTCACTATCAACCCCAGTGAGAGCTTCTGTTGACAAATTCAGCAAGGGTTTAACCATATAGCACTGTGTATTACTTTATTGTATCATGTAGTACTGTGTAGTACTGTATTGTACCATGTAGTACTGTTTAGCACTGTATTTTAACATGCAGTAGTGTGTAGTACTGTATTTTACCATGCAGTACTGTGTAGTACTGTCTTATACCATGTAGTACTGTCTAGTACTGTATTGTACCATTTAGTACTGTGTAGTACTGTATTGTACCGTGTAGTACTTTGTGCCGTGTAATACTGGATATTAACATGTAGTACTGTGTAGTACTTTACTGTACCATGTCGTACTGTATAGTATTGTATTTTAGCTTGTAGTAGTGTGTAGTAATTTATTTTTCAATGTAGTACTGTGTAGTACTGTATTGTACCGTATAGTACTGTATTGTACCATGTAGTACTGTGTAGTATTGTATTGTACCATATAGTACTGTATTGTAACATGTACTATTGTGTAGTACTGTATTTGAGCATGTAGTACTATGTAGTACTGTACTGTACCATGTCGTACTGTATAGTACTGTATTTTACCGTGTAGTACTCTGTAGTACTGTATTGTACCTTGTAGTACTGTATATTAACATGTAGTATTCTGGCGTACTGTAATGTACCATATAGTAATGTGTAGTATTGTATTTTAGCCTGTAGTACTGTGTAGTACTTTATTGTACCATGTAGTACTCTCTAGTGTTTTACTAGGCCTTCAATGTCTAGACTCTGAGATGAACTTTGATGACCTCTGATCACAGGTGCTCCGTTTCCCCGGCAACAAGGGAGAGTGAAAACTGCTCCAGGAGCAGACACTTTGGCTACGTTCACACTGCAGGTGAAAGCGCATAAAATCCGCCCCTATGTGACCCATATCTGATCTTTTTATGGCGGTCTGAACGGCACAAATCCAATTTTTTCAAATCCGACTCAGATCACTTCAGTATGTGGTACTGAATCCGATACATATCTGATGTTTTTGAAAGAGGCTGAGGTCTGAACGGCCATGTCGCTTTAAATCCGTCCTTTACAGTGACGTCAATAATCAGTGCCGGAGAAAAAAAACAAACGAACAGCAGCCACTGCTCCAAACAAGGCCATTGTTAAAGCATGAGCTCTCATTTTTCTTGTGGTCGTTCTTTCTATGAATAATTCGTCAAAATTCCGTCAGTTCCGACCATGCAAGAATTGATAGACTGCTGAAAAAACGCTTACATCTGTAGCTGCCATTTTTACTTCCGTAAATAGAGCGCGTTGTGTGTCATGTCCTATGGTGATGTCTCATCTTCTTCTGCGCATGCGCGGTGCTTTCGAGCCGTGAAACGTTCACACTGGAGCACGTTTGCTGTCGCATTTTAATTGTAGTGTAAACGACCATACAAAAAAAATCGGATTTGATAAAAAAATCGTAATTGCGCATTGAGACCTGCAGTGTGAACATAGCCTTTGATGATTTACAGCTCTTATTCCAGTTTTTGAGCCAAAAAGTGCTCCGAACAAATTGTTCCCATTCGAAAACCGTACAAGGTATCGGAAAAATTCTTTTTTATTTTTATTTTCTTTTTTAACGTGTCCTGTCTAGCAGTATGCTACTCAGAATTGGTGTCTGAATACCAAGTACGAGCCCAACAGTTTTACTCTCCCAAGCAGAGTATTACAGCTTCGCTGTAGTACGCCACTTGATGTATATGTGTGAAAAATCTTTATTAGTGATTACTGTGGGTTCAATTTCCTGACATAATGGACACTAAACCGAGACAAGAAGGGAGAAAGGAAGAAGGTGAAGAAAAGAAACCGGACCAGCAGAGGCGCGAACCGACGACACAAGACAGGGAGGCAAACAAAGAACACAAGAAAACATCCCAGTCCTCCACCTCTGCCGGACGGCAGAGAAACAGTAATACAAAACAAAAACAACAAACTGTACAGAACCAAACCAATAGTTCGGATCTAGTAGAATAAACTAAGAATTACACATTCACTACACACAAGCATGGATTAACTTTCTGGTAAGCTCCTGTGAACAACTAACTAATGATGATAACCTCAGCTTAAGATATGTCCGTCCACACCAATGTCCCCACACCTATGTGTGTGCGAGCATGCAGGTCTGAATAAGGTTTCCCCATGCAAGTGATTGATAGCTGGTGTAAGGAACCGTCAATCCGTCCTACAGGAATCGACACAGACATGGAGGAGGCAAGAGATGTATGCATCCAGGGTCCCACAGAGTACAGAGGCCACAGGCGGATCAGCGCAGGGTCGATCACCCACCAAGAGAGGAACAGATGGAAGCCCCAGGGGAACACCCACCAGCCGCAATGCTGGGGCCCGAGAGATCGCAGTGACGAGCCCACGGGCTCCGCCGGAAACCGGCTACGCCAGGGCGGGCCCGGATCAGGACCCGGAGGCCACGGGGACCAGGGGCACCCTGCCCCCCAGCGGGGCCCCAACCAGGGACCAGCCGACAAAGGCCCCCCGCCGCCGCCGCCGCAGGCAAGGGGGACCCGCAGCCAACCGACGGACAACACACGTCGCCACCACCCCGGACCAATTCCCACTGCCAACAACCCGGCCCGCCCCCACACACCCACACGCCAGGGAGCCACAGCAAGAGCAACAGCGGATGTACGCCCTCCCCAGGCCGCGCCCAGCCAGCACCTGGACATCCAGATCTTCCAGCTCCTGGGTCCAGATCCCGCCCCACGCAGGGCGCCAAGATCAGGGGCCCAGCCAATGCCGGACAGCCCCCCCCAGATGAACCGACCAGCCAGCAGAAGTCCTGGAACCGGTAGGGGGCCTGGGCGCCAGGCACGGTCCCCACCGATCCACCGGACGGCACCAACCTACTCTACAACCCCGGGACCCCCATAAGAGGTGCCCCAGTCAATCCAAGGAGGACGTCGGCCCGAAACAGCGGCCGCCCGACACACCGGACCACCCAGGACCCGCCAGACATGCACCAGGACCGAGCCGGGCCGCAACCGGGACCCCCGGCCACATCATCAACCAGCGGGCAGGAGCATCCATCACCGACGGGGCCCAGTGACGTGCCCACGTCCCAAGGCCTTGTGAATGGTAGAATGAAGGAGCAGGTGGACAGAGGCAATGGGGATGGGGAGAAAATAACTGGGGTGACCATTGCCAACCCCAGGGAGCCAGCTCCCCTGCTGACTCCAATAGGCACCCCCGTTCCGCCCGATCCACCAGGGGTGGGGGGCCCCAGCACGTCAAGTCGGGGCCCACGGCAGCGGCACCCTGAGCCCCATGGGGGCTCCGGCAATCCACCAGCCCCCACCCCAGGGGCACACCTAAATCCTTCCCAACATTCACACTGCTAACAAAACACATGTCACTAGACACCCAGGTTGAGTTTAGCCCCCCCTCCCCCTCCACGCCCTCCCGTCCCAAGTGCACAAAAAGAACGCCTGTGCTAGATGGTAAAATAAGTAAAATGGTGGTATGTAAATGATGGTAAAAAGATTGGAAAAATGCTTGAAGTGGGAGCGAGAGTTATCTTTCATCTTCGATAATTTCACAGCACAACTCTCTACGTTATTCACAGTCCGAGAACGAACGAGAGAGAAATGACTAAGAACATCGCTCGATTTCAGAAAATCCTGAGCAGCCTCATTGTTAAAGTATAGGATGAAAACCTTCAGATTGGCTTCCACCCTGGAGCCAATCTGGAGCGTGCTGAGAGAAAACTGTGCAACATAGGAACATTTCGAGAAGATCGTGTGAATCAGAAAGGGTAAGTCTATTTCATGAACAAAACTCGTGTCACTAGTCTGAAAGATGTGACCTTGACAGCGAGTTAAAATATTACCATCAGGTTCCAAAATGACATCGCTACAAACACTGCTTAACGAGCTGCTCCACTCTAGAATTGGCCATTTGGGGCAAACTTTGGGTTGGACAAAGTCAAATTGTGAAAAAAAGTAACAACTATCGACATCCGGTTTTCACTGCTGAACAGAGCAGGGATGTAGCTACACCCTGAATTTCAAATGGGGCTGCTAGGTTATTGTATGGTGACACAGTAAATCCTCAGAAATAGTGGATTTTCATGATTTTTGACTTCTGGCTCCATTCATTTCCTATGGGATTTTTGGGTGTTGTTTTTCGCTAATTATGTTGCCATGGTTACTCCAATCGGCAATAAAAGTAATAGCCCGGATGGTGTGATCGAGCCGTTCGTTCTGATATATATATTGTGTGGGTACACGCTACGGTACGACCAGCACTAATTTCCGAAAATTTTAAAAAGTGAATAGTAATAGGTGCCTGCCCATGCAATTGCATGGAGGCAGTGCAAATCTTGCTCTCCTTGCATTTCATTGGGCAGCCCCAATCACTGCGCTGAATGGGTGGAATAAAGGAGTATTACCTCCACCGTCTCACCTCTAGTTAACAGCCAGATTGTTTAGACTTGGATACAAAATGGCGCTCCAACAAGACAGATTCCAGACACTTATCAAAACTGCTTTTAGAATAAAATATTAAGCTTAAGGAATGGCCATGACCTTAAACCCATTGAAAATGTTTTCACTAAACCAGGCAGTTTGAGAGAGCTTTACCATTTCTAATAGGAAGAGTGGAAAAATGGCCTGTCAGAAATAGGTTAAAGGACTTTTGACGGCTACAGAGTGCAGCTTCTCCAGATATCGCCAATTAAGGTAAAAAAATTAGTAATGCTGTACGTATATATATATATATATATATTTAACTGTATGCATAACTTTTAACTGTTGTTGATCAAAATTAAAATAGAATTTTAAGCTTATTCACTGAATGACAGGACATGTATTAAAAACCATTAAGTTGTATCATTTCCAAAACCCCAAATTGCTTCATTTTCATGTCAGCGAAGGGTGTATGTAAACTTATGAGAGGCAATGTATGTTTAAATTGATCCTAACTAGACAGAAAGACCAATGCAGACGCAGCTTTAAGCTAATAGCAAAACAATCCAATCCTTTCCTTCATCATATTGATCAAAAGCTGAAATTAAATCTTCCTGTAGTTTTTTTTACCGTTATTGTGTTCACATTCAACATCATCCACATCAATAACAAAAGACGAATCATTTATTCAGAGTTTATTGATGTTCCACTTACAACCATTACAACATATAACAGTTTATCCAAACTGTTCTCTTTCTTACATCATGCATACAATAAACATTTATATCAAAAAAAGGCTTGATTAAACAGCCCTGTCGTGATTTGTTTTAAGGCAAACTGCACAGCATTTAACACATTAAAGCTTCCATCTTACATGCAGGCACAATCAATAACTATCCAACTAACAGCAACTGGGACAAAATTTGATTAACTTTGGCTGATATCTGCGCTTATAATGAAGGGTACACTAGTTTTTCTTGTTTTATCCTGTTGGAATGATCATATCTCAACAACACACAACTTCAAACCTCACCACAAAAAGGAAAAAAAAAAACAGATGGAAAAAAAAGGTAAATAGGTTCATCACAAGTAGTCAATAAATGAAAGTTCATTGCAAGACCAATAAATCAGTATATCAGGAAAATGTTTGCATCCCATTTTAAAAGGTAAATACTCAGTAAAATTTCAGTTGAAGGCACACTTGTTCTCATTATTTTACTCTTATTTTGTTCCATGAACCCATCCTTCAACTCTTCCAGTTGGCCTTCTGAGTTAAAACTAAAACAACATGGAGGAAAAAAAAATAAAAAATCAATAGGGTCATCATTATCACGGCCTAACACCTAATCAAGCTGTCGCAAAGCTTGTCTGACGAATAAAGTGAAAATACCCCACCGTTTTTTTTATGAGATACATGCATGTATAACTGTTCCTATCCATGCAGTAAATTGTGCATTTCTTAATGGTAATAAAGTTACAGATTGTTCTTGTCACCCTAAAAAGTTTGTCATTTTTGTAAGAACTCAAGACCAATAAAAGCTTTCTACTGTGCACTTTACATGAAAGCAGGGAGCAATTATAGAACAGAAATCAGCATCTCTCTAGTCTCTACATTGAAAAAAGTGCACAGTTGGGGCTCTTAGTTATAGAAAAACATAATATGCAACAAAAAAAAAGAAAACATTAAAATTATATTCACAGTAATTTCTCTGGTCTATCAATACAAACCTATAAAAATTATTTTACAGATTGTGAGCCACAAAGTCAGAAATCCTCAGCATGAACTCAACCCCATTACATGTGTGTGCACCTTCACCGACCAGAGTTACATCTCTTTGCATGTAAATGTTTAAGTGAGAGGTGCCAGCCTCAAATAAGAGTGAGCAGTAATGTTGTGCTTCCGCTACACAGCTTGATGAGAAACTTGCCGGGCTCCAACACATCCAGGCTGAGTCATAAAGCTCAAACATCATACTTATAACACACACCAGCTATTCGGAGCATTCCTCAAGTCTGATCTACAAAGGTTTCTAACTAACAAAACCACCCACATGCCCCGTACACCAATGAGCTGACAGTAATACTAATTTGACACACCAACGCTGTAAATAATAACATGCTTTTATAAAAAAAAAAGAGGAAAAAAACAAACAAAAATGTATAAATTAAAAAAGTATAAAAACATGAGAAATCAGGTCATTGTAATGGAGAACACAAAATGAGGTGATAATAATTTGTGAAACAGGTGAGAGGAGACAAGCTGGGGGAGTGGGAACCTGTGAGGGAAAAAAAATAAACGGAAACAATGGAGCAAAGCTACCACTGAACTTTTTCATGTCTGTAAAGCCTCTCTTTAGAGCTTCTCTCAAGTGTTGGGGCGGTGAATATTTGAAAGAACCGGTACTGCGGCATCACAGCTGGTTGACTGTTGCACACATATCAGCTCCATTATAAATCAATGAATAATAGAAATCTAAAACATTATTTATGAAATACCTACTTCTAATCAGTGCTGGATTTTGCTCAGCTGTATGGAAATACCAACAGCCAGTTCAGTGGGGTGTTTTTATAGAGTGCATAATCTAAAATTGGTTGCAGAAATTTATATATATATATATATATATATATATATATATATATATATACACACACACAGCGCCTCAATAAGTGTTGCTACAAGTTGATGTGAAATAATAAATTAGCTCCCTGTTCCTTTGATTTGAACTAATTTACATGTTTCCTGTTTAAAAGAAACAGGCGTCTATGGGGAGTACATAAAGAGTTGGGCTATCTTAGTGTGTCCTCACATGTCGCTTGCCTGTGTTTTTTGTGTTCAGAGTCACGGCTTGTTTTTTTCACAATAGCGGTGGATGGTTACACATCCATGGTAGCAGATGGGCCGCGGCATGCCTCGCTCTGATGTCATGATGCCCGTTGATGGGTCATAACATATGATTGTATCTGTGGCTTCTCCATTTTCCCCCTGACCACCAAGGATGTAGATCTTCCCGTTAACCACCGACATGCCACAGCTCTCCTGTAAAGAGACCAAGATAGAAGATTCAAAATGCTGCCTAAGACCAGGGAAGTTCTACCTCATCTGATCACTGACTGCTGAACTATCTGAACCTAATCAGTCACCTGTTTGGCAAACGTTTGGCACACAAGCATCCAGTAGTCCTGTGTTGGGTCGTAGCAGTAGAGGGACTTAGTAAGGCCACCGCACACATAGATCATGTTGTTGAGGGAGACAGCTGTGATGCAGCGCTTAGCGATGGGGATGCTGGCCCGTAGTAACCACGTGTTCGTAACCGGATCATAGCATTGAACCTGTGGAGTACAGTTACATAATTGGCAAAAGGATACAGAATTCAATAATAATAACTATAATAATACATTTTATTTCAGGGCATCCTTCTGAACCCAAGGAAACCTTACAAGGTACAAAATTCATACATAATAAGTAATCAACAATAAATTGGAGACAAATCTAAGCTACTTTAAAAATATGTGATGTATGGATTTATGGACCCTTGTGAACTGACCTAAGCTCCGAACATTAATGTTTTTATGAGGACAATAGGAAAGGGGTATAAAGATAACAATTTACAGATAAACCTTGCCATGGATGTCGTTTTTAGTCCATTCTTTTTCTAATTGCTGAGTCATGAACATTCATCCTAATTAGGCAAGTTAGACATGCAATGCTTTAACTGTTTTTTTTCCGTCCATTTCGGTCAGTTCGTCTGAAAAATCTATTTCTTTATTCAGGGCATCCCTTTCTAATGGTAAATAATCTAAAACATTTTAAAATAAGCAAATAGTAGTACAGTTTAAACGGGGAAATAATTCTTCGCAGAACTTTGAATCCTGTCATTTAAACCATCCTATTGCAGCTTTGGCTGAATGTTTAAGAGTTTTGTACTACTGGATAGTGAAACTCTGTAACCATTGAGGACTGTGGCTGTCATGTGACCAAGTGGTGTAAAGGAACTACATATTCAACAAAAACTCCACACCATCTTTGCTCCTGTCTACACATGACATGAAACCATTATCACTGCAGCAGATGGGGACTTCTGGCATTATGTGTGAAATTCTTTGAGTGGGTTGAATGAAGCGTAAGGTCTGCCTAAACGTTAGATTCTTCCACTGTAAGGTACAAGCGGTGAGCCATGCAGACAGACAGGCACCCATCTCTGTCTTATCATCTATCAGACCACCAGACTGTCGGCCTGCCCTCTTGCTTGTGCTTCTAACGTGGGCAAACATCCAGCAACTCCTTGGAGTAAAATGATTTCTAAGGAATTTAGGATTCTCAAGAAAGGTGCTGAGTTTATAGTCAAGAAGATGCCAATCAGACGACATAATCACTGTAACACCTGGAGATATGGTGTGTTTACCCTTTAAGCATGCCAAATGACAAATTCTCTGTAAAAGTCTTAGTCATGGGGGCATAATATTTACCATGAAACCATATTTACTTAATGTTATCATATCTTTAACCTTCTTCGTTATGAAGGGTTTCTTTTGTTTTTCTAAGGTGCTACATCCTGCTTTTTCTTGAACCCGTGTCAGGTTATGGAAAAGATGGATTTCAAGAACAAACCTTTGTTGCTGAAATTAAATTTCTTTCAAGCCATCAGAAAAATGATGCAATTTGTTTAGTTCTGCAGCCTTTAAAACTTTTCTGGAAAGGATCTGTTGCTACATTTTTATGTGAGATACAGATCTTGATGCAATCAAAGAGTCTCTGAACCAAATCAGACCTGCAGATGCCATATGTGTTGTATTTTGTAGAGCTATTTTCAGCAGACAACTCACCTTTCTTCCTTTTACAGCTTTAATACATAAAAAATTACAGACAACTTTTGTGTTTTTCAAACATAGCTTAATCTTTAGAACTGAGCAATCGTTCAGTGACATGAAACCCTGTTATTATAGTTCAAACGCGCCTCAGATACCACTTGTTTTTACCGTGTATGGGGAGGGGGAGCACATATCTGTTTCTCACCTTGTCTGAACACGTTTCATCGTCTGGCCCTCCTCCGATAACATAGAGCTTGCCGCTGCAGCTGGCCACAGCTGGAGAACTGACTGCTTCTTTCATTGGAGCCACTTCTGTCCAGCGGTTTGAGAAGGAGTCGTAGCACTCCACACTGCTCAGACGGCTCTGCCCGTCGTAGCCACCCACAGCGTAGACCTGAGGACAGAAACGCAGGAAAACGCTGAATATCGCAATGATATCTCTTATGTACAACAACAGCTTTCCTGCATGGAGCAACTGAGTTATCAAACTAAATTGTTACACGAGATCATAAAATAAAAAGCAGTGAGTCAGGTCCAGAACGTTCTCCTGCTAGACAAAGAGGTATTCTCATCCTTGTTTTTGTGTTCATTTAAAATGTCCTAAATCTGTGAAATATCAGAGCTATTTGACTGGTTTCTGATAATCTGGCATTAAACACTTAAGAGTTGATCAAATCCCCATTCTCTTTACATACCACTGTAAATACCAAGTAAAAAAATAACATAATTTAGCTTTTCTCTTTAAAATGGTTTTTAAAAAGAAATTAGTCTCTGATTTCTGGGTACTTGTAAAATATTTCTAAGTAAAAAATGTAAACAAAAAAAAAAAAAAGATTTCCGTTTTACAATTTGCAAGTATAATTATGCTGAAAGAGACTACATGTTGTCAACCAGTTCAAATGAGGCATTCAGGTTAAACGATGTGTAATCGGACTACCATTTTTCAACAGAAAAAGCTCCAGGCAGTTCCTGACTCATGGAGAAAAAGAGGAAGCAGAAATGCATTAAAGGTAAGAGAAAAAAAAACATTAAAGGAAGAAAGCTATTGAAAAGAAGGAACATACTGGGCCCCACATATATTTGCATTTATCTTCTAGTATAGAGTTGGGTTGTGTAACTACTGCTTTTTTACAACTGAAAAACTGTCATAGACCGTCTTCATCAATCATTTTTGTTTCCACACGGTCTCTTTGCTTTTCTGTTAATAATCATGAATGCTCAATGCAAAGAAACGTAGTTCTTTGTGGTAAAGCAGCTTCTAGACTTTGAAGTCCAAAAGCAGACCATAATCACTTAGGTCAAGACAAGATTGTTTCAGGGTCTTGATAGTTTGCAACAAAACATTGACTGATTGTTGCTATAAATAGAAAAAACAAAATGATAAGAAAGAAAATAACTTTTGGTACTTACAGATAGATCTACTGCAATTAGATGCTGCTGCTTCTTTAACACCCAGGTTTTTGCTGATGTCGAACTATATTTTTTTGTTTTCCGACTTAAATTTAATATAGATATATTTAAACAGAAAACTTTAGAGTGATTATAAGGCTTTAGTCTATGCTCCTATAGGGATTGAAACATGTATGATTCAGACTTACTTATTCAGAGTTACTTTGTGTTACAAAAACAGAAATAAGGTATGTGAAGCCTCTAGATAGCTCCAGTTAAAGAGACTATAAAAGGGAAATGTTTCATATATTTCCAATAGACTGACCCATTGATGTTTCAGGAAATACATACTTAGAAATCAATCACCTTGCTAAGGACGACAGTGGTATTTGGAGAAAGGTGACAACATACATGTTTTTAACTTGAAAGATGTGCTGGCACACTTTACAGTAGAATAGCAACAACATATGTTAACCAGTTGCTTAATAATGGCTGATCAACCAATTACTTAAGAAAGATAAAGCTGATAAAAAAGGAAGTAAAGTGAGAGTGAAGCTGATAATTATAAACATAAAGTCCATGAAACATCCATTACTGGAGGGAGGAAAAAAGCAGCAGTAACCCAGTTTAGCAAATTCTTTGTTCATGCAGGACCAGTTTAACAGGAGAATAATCATTAGAAGTTCAAACTATATCACAGATAAGAATGACCTTAAGGTCGGTGTGAGTACACAGCAAATACTTATAACCATGCATGCTGAAGCATATCTGATGCTCTCAGTTGGAAATGAGCAGGCTGAGGACTTCCATGGAAATGTCTCAGCAATAAAAGGATGAACATGTGTATGTGATGATTATAGTGGGTTGTTTACAGCATGTGGGCTTGCAACAGAGCTGTCCATCACAGGAGGAAATTACAGACTCAATGAGGAAATGACTGGGGACAAGCTTGGGAGGGGGGATTCTTTAGAAAAACGTGAAGGACAAACATCCAAAAGAAGAGAGATCCTGGATGTTTAGGATAAAAACACCTCAGCAGAATCTGCAGTAAGACCAAAAACCAAAATATTCTTCCTGACCACAAACTAGGAACCATCATGCAATAAATGCCAAAGATGGAACAACTGGAAAAGAAAACTAAAACAATAATGTTCAGTTTTAAATCTCAAATTTTGAAACATTTTCAAAAAAAGCATTTAAATGATTTGGAAACAGTAAAATAAAAATAAACCACAACCTCCTGGGATTAAAGATTTCCATTGACTGCCTGTATTCCTATAGATTTTCATATATATTTATAATAAATACAAATCTTTTGTACTTGACAAATTTAGTATATAATCCTCACACAACTTTTAAAAAAAGTATTTTTGCAGTGTTAATGCATAGTTAGATAGTGTTTAAATAACTAGAGCTCAAACTTTACACCTAAAAACCTTTTCTAGTGTTAATTACTGCCTTTTTATAGCCACATGATGGCCGCCCAGCTGATTAGCGCATTGTTGTGGGAGCACAAATCAAGTGTGTTTGCTGTTGACAAGGCAATTAAGTATTTTGGGTGTTGTCTTGGTAGAAAGAAAAAAAAACACACTCAAACATTAGCAAAGAATTCCAGGAAAAAAATCCAAATAAAGAGTCATGACTTTTTGAATCGATCTGAGCTCAGTTTGAGGCTGAAGCTTTCCAGGAATACCTGTGCTTGTCAATGCTCAGCATGTTTGAGTTTAGGTATAAGATTGCTGCAGCATGTTTATGTCTGTCAGTAAGAGATCTGTAGCTTTAAATTAAGTCTGTACATTGTGTCCATGCTTATTTATGCTACTTTATTTATCACGATTATTATTATGAATTTTTTTATTATTATTAATTTGTAACTTTTTTTGCATTTTAACAATACATAGCACCCTCTAGTCTGTACAGCTTCTTTTCTTGCCAGATGAATTTCCTTTCATTAACAATGTATTATGTATTTTTAGATGGTTTGAAATAAACTGTAATGCATTGATTTAATGTGTGTTTAAAGGTTTGTCCACCTCTCTGCCAGCTATCTATGGCTACTGCTGAGTTGTATGAAGTATGATACAGATACGGAAACATGAAGTGCTGGCACTGATTCCGTGAACTAACACTGCCCTCAGGGAAGAATGTCCACCTGCCCAGTATGAAACTGTGTAACTAGCAACTCAACCAGCAACAGGTTCCAGTTACAATCGGGGATTAAGAATCAGCAAACGCTCAGACTCGAATGTTAGCCGATTATTCAGAACTCATAATTCAGCGGGTCAAATTAATTCGTTTTCAAATCTGATAACTGACATGAAGCCGTGCACAATAAACGTGACAAAAAACAAGACCAACCATTATGAACTTGTATCGAATAAATGTAAAAAAAAGAAAAAAAAAGGTAAAAATAAGGAAAAAGGAGGCGATCTAATCCTAATCAGTCTGGACTGAAACTAAACTTCCTTCTGTGTTGAACATCTAGCGCATCTGAAATATCCTAGAAGACCTGGCATCACTACCTTCTTAATATTAAGGCCAAACTGTTTTGAAACGCATAAATATTAAAACATATAAATCCCTGTCATGACTGTGGAATGGTGTGGCAAAACCCCACTGAGTCATCACACAGTATGCAAAGCCTACAAGAAACCAGCATGTCCACAGTAAGTAGCCTTTATAACTTACAAAATGAAAGCAGTTGTATTGTTCAAGCGAACAGCCTCATATTCTTTACCTCAGCAGGTTCCTTAGAATTTCTGATTACCTTGGTGACCCACATCAGATCGTGTTCGTCTTTTTGTGAGTAAACAATGAGAGTGAGGGTACTCTGCCCTCCCATCCAGTTCCTCTGAAGAACCTTCTAATGGCATTTCTCTAAACAGCCAACCAGATGGGTTGCATGCAAAAACAATGCCATCTTCTATGTGGTGTAAACAAGAGATACCCAGAACAGATGCTTTACGTCATGCTCTGCTTCCACTGTATTCCCCAAAAAGCCACACTGAAGTACTTAAAGTTGTTGGATCTCACACAAATAATCCCCTGCAGTACTTGTTGGATTGCGCAACTACGCAACTTGGGTCAAACACAAGCCTGGCACTGCTGTGGTGCAAGCAGCAGCTGAAATATGAAGCTGGAATGTATCAATTAGTTGGAATCCGTCATTGTAACGTGACATTCAATGTTTTCCTCACCTTGCCGAGCAGGACACCCATCTTGTGTCTCCAGCGGCCTTTGACAAGAGAAGCCACTTTGATCCAAAGGTTCAGCTGAGAGTTGTACAGCCAGACATCCCTGCTATTAATACGACCTCCTGCAGAAACAGTAAAACATTAGTGATACAAATGTGACAACATAGTGAGAATAGAAGAGCAAGAAATACGAGTCTGTTAGGAAGACACGCACGCATAGTTTACCAACTGCCATGAATTATTTTAATAATTAGTCTGCAGCACAAATAGAAAACACAACCATATCGTCACTCAAATGTATCAAGTGACTATTAGACAAATTTCCAAACAACTGAGAGCAATTACAAGAAGCAAATATACGATAAGAGTGATTTTAGAGAACTGTACAGAAAAACATCAATTTTGTGAGATAAAAAAGAACACAGGCACATTTTCAACAAGCTCCAACATGTCTCTTTATTCTCACGATAAACCCAACACCACTCATCATACAGAATCAGTATTTAATCTAAATTCAGGTTTTCAGCAGAACATTAGATCTTTTCAATCCATTCTATGATGCTTCTAACCCAGTTTCCTGTCATCTTTTGTGTGTTTTTATGTTGTACAGCAACACCCAATTAACATTGATAAGTTAATGTTAAAGAGGCTCCCCTAGTGTAAAAAGAGCTATTCAGTCCTAGAATCCAAACAGAGGAACATTTGGTTCATATTTTACAGTTATAAAGTCTAGAATGGTTAATATCTGTATGAGAAAGATATTTTCTTCTAAATTAAATCACCACTAACTCCTTTTCAGGTCTATCCAACTGAAAATGCCCAGCCTCTATATTGTTTATTTGTTAATGAAGTTGCGAAAATATTCAGTCTTTTTAAACTATAAGAAAGCAAAAAAAAAGACAAAAAACCCAGATAAAGATCTACAAAGGAATTTAGTTGCAGCATGTGCCTCCTTAATAATCTACCTTGTTGGTAAAAGAGCCAGACAGTCTGCTGCCCTTGAGGCTTCTGTTGCTAAAATGTTTAAGATAGAACATATTATTGGAGGATGATCTTCCCTAAAGAGAAAAGGGAATCTAGAAAGATCTTTTTAAAACAAAAAAACAAGTCAAACCGTGACTCATAGATGACCCAGTAAAGTTTGTGTAATGACACTCAAATAATTATGTCATCATTTGCTTTTATGCCCAGTGTTTTGCTGAAACTTGTAACTATATATCAGGTAATCACGTGGCTTTACCTTTGGGCCAGCAGATAATGTCCCGCTATATGACTGTTTGGAAACAGTTTTACTGAACTTTTATCCACAAGTTGGCCTACTTCCTGTCAGTGGACAGTGAAAGAAAATACTTTCTGTATGTACAGTGGAAGCAAACAGTTTACAGGCTGCAGCTGTGCAGGGGTACAGGCTGCAGGGCCTCTGTTTGTACCAGTTTCCTGTGAGAAAAGGGACAGACAGAGACAGGAGGAATGTACACCAATGTACTCACAAGTACGGAGGACCAAAATAGTAAAGAAAAAAAAAAGGTTCAAATGTTTAACACAAAAGAAAAAAAAGTGGGGCGGTGAAGACCATAAGGCTATAAACACGTAAGAGATGTATGTACTTTGTGTTGGGCATAAAACTGTGGGGGGAGGAGCCGTGTATGTTTTCAAGCAGCAAACGAGAACAGATTTATAGCTCACATTTGAGGACTTGGCACATGTACAGAACACAGCAGACTCTTTCCTGAGGGGGACACTTTTCTTTTTTGCCCCCTCTGTCTTTTGACTTATTCTTCTCGCGTTTTCTTAAACCACTCAGCAGTATATTTTCATAAATGTTGAACAGCTTCTTTAAAGCAAGTCTAAACACAAACCGTACCTGTAGGGACTCCACAACTCCTGTCATAGAATTTTCTTTAAAATAATTAAACAAAATGAAATGAAATCCAAACAACCAAATACAAATTGCTCATTCCAACTATTGTACAGGCTGCAACCTGTATGAAAGTATATTCTGAATTAATTTGCTACAATGAATTAGGTCACTGAAACGTCTTGCATAATCTAGGTCTTTATTTTCCCCTCCCTCAGAGGAGACTAAACACTCTCTTGGTACGCAGTTAATGTAAGAAATGAAGCGGTTACCAGGAGGCCACGAGAGACGAAATATATAAGGGTTCTGATTTGTTTAAAAACGTTTCACTGTAATATCTTCAGAAACAATAAAGTGTCAAGACTTGTTTTATACACAGGACCTCATGAAAGCTGTTAGAAGGGAGATGAACAAAATAATTAGCCAACAGGAAGAGTAGGCTGACAAATAAAGGCGTTTCTTAGTACCGAGAGTTCATCCAGATGTTCTCAATTTTCCCTGCACAACTGAGAGATGCCAAAGCTAAAAAAAAAAAAAAAAAAAGGGGCAAAACTGTCTATGGCCTTTCATGCAGTCATTAAAAACACTGGTCGGAAAGAAAGCTAAGCATTAGCGTTTAAGCTCTACTGGCGATATGTGTTTTTTTGGAATAGCATTCCTTTTTTAAATGAATCTGAAATTCGCTGACAATTTTTTCTGGAATACACTGTAAGAAGGGGTATTATCATCTCTAGCAAAGACATTCTCCATTGCAAATATTTAGTGGTAGATGATCATCTTCAAATCAGGAAAGAAAAAAAAGGATAGTATGGTATGCTAATGTCTGCTATAAGTCATCTATTTACACAGCAAAGTCAGCATGTCAATGACAAAGTTTAACGGTTAGAAAGCTGATCCCATTGACCAACCGTTTAGACACCTTCCTACTTTGGTTTCATTAGTTCGATTCTAGAGCTTGAAAAAAACTCCCAAAACGTTACTAATAAAGTGCATGTAGCAAAAACAAAATGATCTTACCAGACACCAAGATGTCGTTGCGCAAGGCACAGACAGCATACTCTGACTTGGTGAACTCAGGCAGTTTTGACAGGGATTTCCACTCTCCTGTGACTGGATCATAGCAATCATTGTAGGGCAGGTTGAAGCCCCCGACTCGCTCGCAGCCCCCAACCACGACAATCACCTCTGAGTAGCCAGTCGACCTGTGCGGAGGAGAGGAGGTAAGGCCAGACATAAAAATGAGAGAAATACCACAGCTACAGCAAAGACAAGATGAACTGTATCCATTCATCTTTTCTGTCAGCCTGGAAAAGGAGCTTAGCTTATAAATTTTCATATGTTAAAGGCAAGATTTCTAATCAACAACAAGGAAAAGTTCAGCTCATTATACACAGATGAAGCTTCACTGCAGCACAAGACATGGTTCGGAAGATGACTTGACTTGAACCTCCATGATAACACAGGTTAGCTCTTTGGCTGATGAACACATTAATAACGCTACAGCTTTCCCTTAGCATGTGAGATAAAGCAGAGCCAACACTGGCAGGTGTTGAGGGCCTTTAGCTGTGTACTTAACGGTCTCTATACACATGCACTAACACAACTAAAAGACACAAGCAGTTCAGCTACATCTACTTGAGTGCTATGTGCAACAGATCAATTATATCCCTGGCACCTCTGAAGAAAGGAGAGGCCATGGTGTACAAACAAAGCCAGAAAGTCAAGGATCTGTTTTGACCGTGATTTTGGCCCTCCAGGCAAACGAAGAGCACAATAAAGGCAGAGAGCAACTGCTCGACTGGTTTGCCGATATGAACGCCTCAGCCTGAATAATGACAATACACCTGAATGACATGTTGCACTGCCTCAATAACTGACGGCTGGCCCTGCTGCCGTTTAAAACATTTGAGAGGTTCAAATTACAGACGCAGCTGCCCTGCTTTTTGCCGGGGGGACAGCCCACCATATGCTCATTTTTAGTATCAAACTGAAAGTATCAGTCAGCTGTAGCCTTTATCCTTCTCTGTGAGTCCAACTGGACACTCTTCCAGAGAAAACAGAACCAACCACCTGAGATAAATGAAACAATTTTGGTTACTTGGTGGAAGGTGAACAAACAGGAAGGCAGGGAAGCAAAAACTGTGTGTGAGCTTTACCGGTGGTATGATAACAAGACTCAACAATTCTTGCATCATATATATAGTTTTTTTCCTTTAAAAAAAAAAAAAAAAAAAAGCTGTCTATATTTGAGCATGCCTGGTCTCCCTCTATCGTTTCCATTTCAAGACAGCGCCACAAAACAAAGCCATGTGAATGACACACTTGTCTCTTCAGGACAATAACACTCCCTGTCTGCGTCTCGCTCACAAGCGTGTACAGCAACAACAACATCGACTTGTCATCACGGTAAATTAAGCCTTTCAACCAGAAAACAAAATGGCAAACAAATGAGATCAAACAAGATCTCTTTTTCTGAGGAAAGATTAGTCATTAGAAGTCAAACTTCTTCCGCCGGTTTTCATATTTAAGTTGCCCGTCACCTTCCTCATACCAAAGAAGGCTAACATTTTAGTTACCTGCGAGGACGGGTTCTGGGTGACATCATTTCGTTTCCAAGCACATGGTAGCGCCTGGCCTCATGGAGGAGCTGGTAGCACTCTGGAGCGTTCTGGATGATCTCGTCTCCCTCCACTGTCTGCACGAAGTAGTTGGGGTGCAGCAGGGGCAACCGAACGTGCTGCAGCAAACTCTTCAGCATGGGTCGCCTTTGGTCCACGTTGTAGTACACCCATTTCATCACCGCCTCAAACACCATCTCCTCCTTACTGACGGACAGATCTTCTCTGCTAATATAGTCTTTCAGCTCCTCAACCCGTAGGTCGAGGAACTCCTCGTGGTGGGACACCTCTGCGAAGTTGGCCAGGGCGTAACTCTTGCAACGGCTGGCGAGCTGCTTGAGAGCGTGAGCATCCGCGAAGCGTTGGATTCCAAGGCAGTTGCACGGGTCCAGCTGGTCCTCTAGGAACTTTGCACAAGCATCCCGCAGTGTGGTGATCTGGAATAGGTTGGAGGTCTCAAAGAGAAACTGGACGTTCTCGGTGGTGATCTTGGCACGGCCGGTGTAAACGTAGTTGAGGAAGGCCTCCATCGCCTCGGCCACGATGCCGTTGATTTCAACGAGCATCTCGCGGCTCTCGCGGTGGTCATTGCAGAACATGGCTTTGAAGTAGGAAGAGCAGGCGCAGAGAACGGCGCGGTGGCAGGGGAACTCGCGGCCCTGCACGCTGATGACCACATCAGTGAAAAGGCGGCAGTCGCGGAACTCGTTGAACACCTGAAGGATTCCCTCTGAATGCGACGCCCCGGAGCAGAAGTCAAAGATATCGCCTGTTTTGCATTCAACTGGCAAAACCTTCGAGGGAAAAAAAAGTGTGTTTACAAATAATTTTTTTTTATTTTTTATTTAATCGTCATGAGATAGACTTAAAATGTGAAAAATGTAGTACCTTGCGTTTGACAACTGGTGATTCTTTGGTGCCTGAGTTATTGCTGTTTATTCTCCTGCCCAGAATCAACACCATGGCTGCCACCTTTAACAGAAAGGCTCCTTAAACTTTGGGGAAATCTAAAAAGATGAAATGAAGGGTTTCCCAGTATTACTAAAACCGGTCATATACAGTTTTCATGTAGTTGATGATCAGGGTCATGTGTAGAGAACTAGGAAAGGGGCAGTCGATGTGTAAATAGTGGCCTAATCAGAACAACATAAAGTAAAGCAGCCATTAAATGGGTGTTCCTTGAACCAGTCCATATGAGATTGTTGTGTGCTTGCGATCTCCATTCAAGACGGTAGTTGTTCCTTCCCACTATCGCCACATGCTTGCTCAGGACGACTGAAAAATGGCTTAACACATTGGGTCAAAACTAATATTTTACGAACAAATATAAACTAAATTTTATTGCTCTGCAGCAGGCGTACTGAATTCATTTAATTTGTAAAATGAATCTGCCTGTATAATAAGCCTGTATTGGTTTGATCTGATAACAAATATCCAGATATAAATTGGGCTTGTTTGTTTTGTAAAGTAACATGAGATGACACATGTAGTAAAGTGGCACTATACACATAAATTTAATCAAAATCTAAGTTGATAATTCATGAGGGAACATGCAAAATATTTAATTCCTATGTTTTAAAAAAAAAGATGACGCACAAATACACCTTACTTCCTCTGGCATGCTCATCACCTCTGCAAAACAGTTGTGCCCTGGAGCACAATAGTTTTCATGAAACCGAGGATGACAAAGAGGCAGAGGCGGGAAAGAAACGGTTGGAGAGGCCAACCTACATGTCAGTCAGGTTTGTTATAAAATAGACTGATAACCAGGGATGCTATCAGAGACAATTTAAACAAGTAAGTCCGGACCGCCAAGGGATAACATTTGCATAAATATTTTTTTTCCCAAGCTGTAATCTTGTGCTACTGTCTTTTAATAACCATAAAATAAATACTTTTTTAATAGCACAACCAAAGTTTCTCATCAAAAAAGATGTTATTTTCCTTAGTAAAAGCCCTTCATTCGCTTTCTGAGAAGAAAAAAAATGTCTTAGGCTATACTGCCCATAGATACTGCCTGTTCCGAAGCTAACAACAAGAAAGGCCTAGGTTCTACTGAGATCATTTATCTCTTGTTATTTTTAACTTGTTAGACTCAACCCATTCACGTGTCTTATTCGCCAGCAGCAGCAGCGGGTCACTGCAGCCAGGCAGATTACAAGACAGGTTTAGCCAGGAGGCGTCTGACATTTGCTTTGTGAATGAGCTATACTTTAGAGGAAACAAAGAAAACATGACATATATAGAAACACAGGGCTTAAACAAACGAGCATTGATCTAAAAATAAAACCACCTGAACGTATATCTTAATTCATGCTCACATTTGGATATTTAAGCGGAAAATATACTGTTTCCTAATCAAAAGGCTATATAAAATGTTATTACTGCTAATTAACTCTAGCGTCCAGCTGCGTGGACAGATAAGCTAACTGTCGGTTAAACAAAGCCTCGCGCCCGACCGTTACTGGGTTAAAAAAGTTAGCGAGATTATTAAAATAAATGATTAAAAACAGGGCGAGCAACAAGCCTAACAAATACCTGCAGATAAAACAGTTAATATCAGGGGGGAAAAGCGTTACCTTTTAAATACGTTTTCAGATGCGGCCTCCCTCTTCTGTCACAACTCAAGGAAAAACAAAGGGGGAAAAAAAAGTATAGGAAAAAAAAAATTAAAACTCTATCTTGAAAAAGTTCGCCACTAACTTTGTCATATCTCAAATCGAAGTGTTATTAAAGATTTGCTTGGCTGCAACACAGCCGGGACATTTTTGACGTGTTCCGAAGACAAAAACAAAGACTCTAACTACCTGACTCTGATGTAAACAGAACCCTTTATATACATCTACTTGTCAAGAAAAAAAAATCCGTTCCACACTGGGCCTACGCAGGTTTTACTGTTGCATTCTGGGACAATGAGTCTTTCTTTTCATCTCCGAACGAAGGTTTGCCTTACAAGAAAACATCACTTCCCAAAAGACACCAGTTCTCCACGTGGCTTCCCTTTGTTTGCAAACAAACGCAAGTTTTGTTGGGAAAAAACATAACAAGTGCGTGCAGGATGAAACGATTAAACAAAAACAAAAAACCGAAAATAACTAATTCCTTCGCCATTTTTATTTAAAGCTGTAGGTGAAGGTTAGTCGTGCTGTGTTAAACTGATTTTGAAAATAATAATTTAACGTGTACCCTACACATTGACATATAAAATAGGCCTAGTAGGCTAATAAAGCAAGAAAATGATAAATTAAGATAAATGATAAGTTGCATCGCCTACTATTGAATCTATCAATCAGTCAAAACAAAATAAGTAAGTGTCACCCCCCCAATTCTCCCCTGCAGGTGAGAAGGAGGAACTTCGCTGGAACAAAGGATGTCATAACTTCCTGCTAATGTTGCAAAATACATTTAAGACTTTTAAATCTGGCCCACCTTCCACTTCCAACGAGGTAAACAATGATAATACCTAAAGAAAGACCCAGACGTTCAAAAACTTAACATGAAACAACAAAATGACATATTATGATCTAATTACCGGTTACAATATTGTAACTTTTTAAAAGTCAGTATTACCAGATCAGTTCCTAAAATCAAGATACTGAGAAAATGATCGGAGTTTGAGAACATGTTTTGTGGTGTATGCTGGGCCAAAAACACCTGCTAGTCAAGCTGCCCAGAACCAAATCGTTTTCCTGTGAACACAATTATGTTTCAAATAAAGCAAATATATGTTTAACTTTGTTGTTACATAAACAGAAGTGTGTAATGACAGATCTATACAAATGCTAGCAAATTTAACCCTATACAGAATATGGTGGTTATGTGCTCAGGTGAAAAACTGTAACTCTTTTTGTTGCAAGAAACAGCATAGAAGCTGTTAGGCAGATAAATGTGTCCCTCTGCTGTCTGGCTGCTGAAATGCACACATAGAATAAGCCCTCCATCAAAAAGCTGCCCAACTTATTGCCACCATTCACTGCGTCTTTATGGACCATAAATTGACAAGTAAATGATCTATATACACACACCCAGTTTTAGACAAACAAGCCTTTGAAGGCAAACAACGTTGAGTGCTTCTTAAAAATATGGCCATAAAACTCTAGTCCATTAACAATGTTGAAGAAGAGTTTATTTCAGGAATTAAATGTTACATAGAAAATGGTTCAATCTCCAACCAGGAACATATAATATAACAAGTGTATTAATGTTTAGTTTAAATTCATGATTAAACAAATAGACATCTCAAACACTGGCAAAGTAATACCAATTAATAAAACCAAGTTGTTTTAAATAACAAAATACACAAAAAAATGAACTCAGACCTCAGTTTTAGCGCAGCCAGCTAACAATACATTTATGGTTTAGGTGTGGATTAGTAAACTAAAGTATCAGGAGAGAATCACCACATGTATGGGGAGAAACACCTCAGCTAGGAATCAAAGCCAGAACATTCTCAGTGCAAGGCAACAGTGCAAACAACTATTTAAGTGTGCAGTTCCAAAATTCAGACACTTTCACTGGAAATCACATAGCATAATTAGGCAAATGAACTGATTAAAAGAACTCTCTCTCACAGTATTGGTCAAGTAAAGTCGAGTAGGTGTTCTTGTAGTAGAGGGCAACAATTATAAAGAATACAACACTTCAAAACTACTCAGTTTATATATATATATAAATTTCCGCTCTCGCCCACCGCAGTGTTTCCCATTCCAAGCTCGGGTCCTCTACCAGAGGCCTGGGAGCTTGAGGTTCCTCCTCAGTATCTTTGCTATTCCAAGTACTGCACATTTCTGGACTAAGATGTCTGAGGTTCTTCCAGGGATCTGGTGGAGCCATTCCTCCAGTTTGGGGGTCACAACCCCAAGTGCTCTGATTACCACGGGTACTACTGTCACCTCATCCTTTGGTAATCTTATTATTCCCGCAGGGTATCTAATCACTGGCAGGGTATAACTGTTTATTGCCTTGGACTTGTTCTTTCCATTGAGCTGGCTTTTAAGGACTTGCCTCACTCGTTGTAGGTATTTGGCTGTTGCTGCTTCCCTTGTTGTCTGTTAAAGGTTGCCATTTGTCTGTGGTATTCCCAGATCATTGTAACTGTCATCAATGTCTGCTATTGTTACTTCTGGGAGTGAGACCCCTTCAGTGTGGACTACCTTGCCTCGCTTTGTGACCATCCTACTACATTTGTCAAGCCCGAATGAAATCCTGATGTCATTGCTGTAGATCATGGTGTTGTGGATCAGGGAATCAATGTCCCGTTCACTCTTAGCATACAGCTTGATGTCATCCATGTAGAAGAGGTGGCTGATCATGGCTCTGTTCTTGAGGCGGTATCCATAGCCAGTCTTGTTGATTATTTGGCTCAGGGGATTCAAACCGATGCAGAACGGCAGTGGGGACAGAGCATCACCTTGGTATATGCCACATTTTATGGACACTTGTGTAAGTGGTTTGCCATTGGTCTCAATGGTGGTTCTCCACAACTTCATCGAGTTAATAGTGAATTCTCTGACAGTCCTGTTGATGTTTTACAGCTTCAAGCATTCGTTGATCCATGTGTGTGGCATCGAGTCGTAGGCTTTCTTGTAATCAATCCAGGCAGTGCACAGGTTGATCTTTCGGTATTTGCAGTCTTGGGAAACTGTTCTGTCAACCAGGAGCTGGTGTTTAGCACCTCTGGTATCTCTACCAATTCCTTTCTGTGCTTTGCTCATGTAATGATCTATGTGCCTGCTTGTCTTAGCCGCGATGATGCCTGACATGAGCTTCCATGTTGTGGAGAGACAGGTTATTGGCCGATAGTTGGATGGGACTGCACTTTTGGTGGGATCCTTCTGGATCAGGATTGTTCGCACTTCGGTTAGCAATTCTGGGTGAGTCCCGTCTCTTAGGAGCTGGTTCAGTTGTGCTGCCAGGCACTCATGGAGTGCTGTGAGTTTCTTTAGCCAGTAGGCATGGATCATGTCAGGGCCTGGTGCTGTCTAGTTTTTCATACCTGAGACTCTTTCTTGGAGGTCCACCACTGCAATGGTAACTAGATTCTGCTCAGGGAGGTTGTTGTGCTCCTCTCTCAGAGAGGCCAGCCATTGAGCACTGCTGTTATGTGCTGCCTCTTTTTCCCATATGCTCTTCTAGTACCTTTCAGTTTACAGCTTTAGAGGGTCTAGTCGGCTGCTATTGTCCTGCCACTAAGCATACACCTTTGCTGGTTGTGTAGCAAACAGCCTGTTTATTCGTCTGGCTTCATTGTCTTTCGTGTACCTCTTTAGGTGATAGGCCAAGGCTTGGAGTCTTTGTTTGGCAGTTTCGAGTGCTTTAGGTATGGACATCTGGCTGTACCTCTTCGGTAATGGTCTTTTCATTGTACCTCTCTGAGGCTCTGTCAACTGGCTTACTTCTCTCCGAGCTACCTTGATGTTAGCTTCCAGCCGTCTTTTCCATGGTGGGTATTGTTTCTCATGGTTGCTCTTATAGCCAAGCATCTCTAGGATCATTGCTGCTGAAGTGTGTATAAATTGAGTAGTTTTGAAGTGTTGCATTCTAATAATTATTGCCCTCTACAAGAAGACCTACTCCACTTTCATTGACGCAATCTAGAAGTTAAGTCAGCTGAGATTTAGATTTATAGTAAAAACGTTTGATTCCTTTCTGAAGAACACAAAATTTCAGAAACATAAAGATTTTAATTTTACAACTGACCAAGAACATTTTAATCCTAAAGAACAATAATTCCAAACAAAAGTGCAAACAGTGCAGAAGTGTAGAAAAATATTTTTTTTCTTTTTGCTTGGACATGTTTTGTTGTCTGTGATGGACTGGCGACCTGTCCAGGGTGTACCCCGCCTCTCGCCCGTTGACCGCTGTAGATAGGCACCAGCCCCCCCGCGACCCCTGGAGGACTAAGCGGTTCAGAAAATGGATGGATGGATGTTTTGTTGTTTACAGAGAAGTAAATCTGGACAGCCATCAGGATCCTAACCTTGAATCTTGGAGCAAAAAAATAAGTGTCCATGTTTAGTTAATCTGATTCTGTAGGTTAGAAATTATGCTTTGGGAAATGGACCTCTAAACAACAAATTAGAAAAAAAAGTCCTGATTACTGTATATTTATATAGTTGTTTAAAAAAAATCAAACAAAATAGCCCCCATTGTAAACCTATATGAAATAAGTATGAACAGTGGCCAGTTCCTAAGAGACCCTATGATATTGTGAGTTCTCTGTTTCTTTTGCGGCAATGTAGCAGAAGTGTGAGACTTTCAGCAATCTCCCGGTACCTCAGCCCGTAGAGGTAAGGAGCAAATACCCTGGGCAGCAGCATGAAAATATTAGCATTGATCGTGTCGATCCACACCCGAAGATCTTGACTTATGTTTTTGATCTGAAGGATGTAGAGCTCCAGGGTAAAAATAAAGCCAGGGGAAAAGTAGAGCAGGAGCAGAACCCCATGGACCAGCACTGTGACCCGAGCCCTAGAGAAGCGGCTGTGCCAGATTCCCTGTGTCCTTGTCACCATGTACAGGCGGATGTAGCAATAGAAAATGAGAAAAGTACAGATCAGTGCTGCTACAAAGAAGTACGTGCACATCTCCCGTATGGTCTTGGCCTGAAATAAACCAAGGGAGATGAGAGCCAGACACACGGGTACTTTCTCATGAGGAATCTCTTCCCTCATCATCATCATCATCAGAATGAACGGGTAAATGGCGCACAGGAACCACACCCCTCCCAGTATGCAGTGGGTCTGGGCCGGTGAGAGAAGGTTATGGTAACGGAGAGGCCAGCGGACGGCGGCGAAGGTGTCGACCACCATGAGAGTCACAGTGAGCATGGCACAGCAGTAAGCTGTGACAAGGAGAGCCGTCAACAGCTCACAAACAAACCAGGGCATCTGCGCTCCTACCACATTACAAATCAACGTGACCAAGTTGAGAATGAGGAAGAGCATGTCCGCAGCCAGGGTGTTGGCCACCAGCAGGTAGCGGGTCTCCTTACGCAAAGCCCGGGACATGAAAATGCACACCAGGAGAGCAGGATTGGCCATAAAGGTGGCCAAAGTGAGGACTGCATTGGGGATGCAGAACAGTTGAAGGTGCCAGCGCTCCATACTTGCAATCCAATCCTGTGTGAGGTTAAAAGTGAGCAAAGATGATGCCATTGTGATTTTGACACGGAGAGGAAACACAGATGGATGATAGAGGTGATTAATGTGGTTCTTTACTTCCTCTAGTGGTGCCCTGCAAAAGAACAAAAGAAACTATAAATTACTGTGAAAAGGTAACATCCTCTTTAAAATAGGAGCATGTGGTAAACCAAGTCCAATGCATGAGTACATTTTTATATTGATACATGTGATTGATTTAAGCTACTAGAAAAAAAATAAAAAAAGATGTAAAAAAATAATACATATAAAGTGCATGAAAATATAAACCTAATGTAGAAGACAAACTAAGACGATTCATGTTGGGAACTAAATGTGTGATTTGTTAATTATTTGAACACTAATGTGCATGTAAAGCAAACTGTTAAAATGCTGTAAATCTGCCTGAACAATTATTCTACTAAGTAAATTATTACATTTGTTGTTATATCACCGTTTTAAAAACATTGTTTGTTTGCCATTTATGAATTTATTATGTTGTTGCATGATTTGCACCTACCTACAAGTAGAATACTGCTGTGTTTTTTAGCATCTCCTTAGCAACATATCTGTGCATAGTGGGTGGCAGTTACTAACACATTTCCATCCAGACAACAGAGAAGTGGACTTGCTGCAATATATTATTATGCAGTGGTGAGATTCAGATTTAAACTATTAAGCTATTTCTTAAAGTTGAAAATATATCTAATTAACAATTTTGTGGTCTGGAGTCATTCAGGCAAGGTCCATGAAAGTACTTTTTTAGAAGTTCAAACTTTTTGGCATAAAAATAACGTTTTTTTCAGATGAACATTAGAATTGATTAAGCTGAGACCAAATTTAGCTGTACCCCCACCAATGTACAACCTTGGTACTTTTTACATGTATCAGATGCTTTTACAATCCTGATATCATAAACGAGATATTCTGTCTCCACTGCATCATCTTTGTATTATGCACACCTCGCCGAGGTGACCTCGGTCAGAGACAGAAAGCCACTGTGTGAGTGGGAAGTTCTGGCTGGAAATCAGGATTCATACTGAACACCTGGTCAGTTGGTTTTTATGAAACGCTAAATTACAAAACTGTTGTTTGCATTCTTTGCTACAAAAAGATGTAATTATCTCATATTTACCACTCTTTTCCCCCCAACTTCTTTAGCTCTCAAATAAACATACATTTATTTTTCTCCCCACATTGATAATATTACAGCAATATCACAACAGAACAGGGGAAATCATTATTCATACTTAATCAAATGAGGCTTTCTTTTAGTTTAATTTCATGCATTCTGGTATTTTTACATGATGTGCAGAATGTTTTTTTTGTGGAATTACAATTTCTTTTGAAATTAGACCAATTTCAGACCAGACACATTTGCTTGGTCTGAACCCAGACTACATATGTAGGTTCGAAAGAGATATTTTGGCAACACTGACCTCTGTTTTGTTGCTTAGATGCTAGACGCAAATAGAGTAATGGAAGAAGTAGAGATAACCATTCATTATAGAGCGTAACACTTGGTTACCATGCAAACTCAACATAGACTGGTGGACACACATTTCTGTTGACAAAGTTGAAATTACTGGACTAAACTGTGCTGCATGGGTGTAAATATATTTGACAAAGACTGCCTCTCAACAAAGTGCTATATGATCCAACATTTGAAGGACATCTGCTGCTGGCCTCCAGGCAAGAGGAATGTTATTTCATTTTACTGTATTTAATAAAAAAAAACTTTTTTATGAACATCTCTTCATCAATGCTACTTTTAAAGATGCATATGCTATATGCTGCAGTGTAACCACATATTGTTTTTTTTTATTTGAACCCTCCCCAGTCCTGGTTTAGTGTACAGGCAGAATTAACGGGGACATTCTGACCCCACCAGTACAGCTCCCTGGTTTAGCCTTACCGCAGTCTCGGTGTGGTATTTAGGAGAGAGTGAATGGGGCGGTTCTCCATGCATCAACTGGACCTGAGCTTTACACATGTATTAGGTTGGGGCTGTTTTGTAGGAATTGTCCACCATCGATTCAAATTTTTTTTTGCACAATATTAGTTTTATATATTCAAACATAACGTCTTATGTTTTCTATTTTTCACAATTTTGTATTGGGCTATTTTACTGTACTATCTACATTTTTTTGTGTTTAGTTGTTCCCTGGTTTTACAGTTGAACTACAGTAGGGAACCTATCAAATTATTCTGTCAGAGTGAAAAGTTTATTCATTAACCTTCATGCACTTTTGTAGTACTGGAAGCTTCAGAGTTTAGGTCACCTAACTGCAATTCATAGTCCACATAAAACCATGTTGATGCAGATACTTATGGAAATGAGTAGTCTGTACATTCTGGCCAGCATTCAAATATAAACCCTTAATAGTAGGGACCATGTACTTTGTATGTTTCTGATGGAAAGAAATACTAATAAATACATTTTCTCAAAATTTAATTATGTGATTAAGCCGGTTTCAAATATTCTAATTCATAAATTGTATATGGTGATTCTTGTGATTGTCACATTTGAATGGTTAGAAAACAAACAGAAAGTAAATTATTTGACACAAATTCAACTTGCTAAATTCCATCTCAGCAGTGACAAACCATATTTTATCGATTGAATGTGGAGGTCTTACCTTATTTCTCAGAGAAAATGTCGCTCGCGCTGCACAAATCAATGATTTTCCATCGTACAACTTCTCTCGTGCGCTGACTATCTCATGGATTCTTTGTTGACTCAGTGATAAGCCTTGGATGCAAAAAGCTCCAGCCACTTGTTGGTCACATAGAAACAGGGTGGAGCTTTTCACCCTTACCATCTTTCTTTATTTTTATCTTCTAATCTGATTTCGTGTTCAGAAATCTTATTTTAATTACAGAATAGCACAGCACAGATCCAATTTGCTTTAATGAAAGAAAAAATGCATTATTGCGCCATCCACATTTGACACTCTGGGCACATATACAGTCTGTGTGAGTTAACCTTAAGTCACACCAACGTCATCACACCTCAGTCAAATGACTCCACCTAAAATTAATAAATACAGCAGTTCCGTGTTTCGTTACAATAATATCTCTTTGCGAAACAGGTGTCAAGTGACACAGGAGATGATACAAAGTGAGCATTTTATTTATCAAATTAGATCCATAAATTAATTGATTACTGCCATTTATTCTTTATGCTATGCTCTTTTATCACAGTTCTCCATTATTATTTTTTTTTCTTCTTCTTCTTGTAACCATTTTTTCCTCTGGTCTTCTCCTCTTCATCATCGTCATCATCATCATAATCCTCATAATTATCATCATTCTTCTCATAATCATCACAATAGGCCTCAATACTGCCATACTCTTCCTCCTTCCATTCTCTTGCCAAGAGTCTCTGAAACACATCATACTCTTCTGCCGATGCCTGAGCAACGTCTGCCACGAATGTCTCCTGGTCCACATTAATGATGCTGTCCAGTTTGGGGTTAATAATAGTGGTCCGTCCTTTCTTGTCTGGGGTTTGGTACAGTCCCCGCCGCTCCAGGAACATGTGACGACAACGTACATCGTCTAGAGTGTGACGAAACAACCGGCTCTTCACCATCTGAGCCTGTTTGACACCCATTCGGAAGTAAACATACTGTGGGAGAGAGTGTTTAATGCTTGTAGTTTGGAAGAACAAGAAACAAAAAAACATTTCAGATGACCAAAAAAAAAGTAATTCAATTAATTCAGAAGTGTAGTACAATTTTTTAGTAGCTTGCTTATTTGATTCTATTGTAAAAGCCTCATAAAGACTTATTAACCATACACTTTCATCACCATGTAGAGAAGCCCCATCACTCCTGGAAAGTACTGTAATCCATTAAACAACATTGTGGCCACCAGGGGGAGCACGACTGCTGTGTGTTGGTTTCACTCAACACACAAAAATCACTTGGTTAAACATGTGGGTTACAAGAAAAAGCAAAAATAATACCTAATTTTTGACATTAGTGTGTATTTACATTGCAGTCATTTATGTCAAAATATCTGTTGAAAAACAAGGACTCAAATCGGAGGTTTAAACATTTACAAATGCATCGTTGGTCAAAATGTTTAGATGTGTTTTGCAGAAGTCAGTAAATTCAAAGTGGCACACAAATTTCAATCGATTGTGCTAACTTTATGCGTCAGTAAGGCTCACTGAGAAAAGCTGGAGGGTAAATAAATGGAGAGTGTCCGTTTTAGCTTAATCCATTAGAAATAATAATGGCAGAGTCTTAGACTTTAAGACTATTAACGGTATTACAATGTAATTATTTTGGAACATTTTAAGTCTCTGGTTTTGCGGTAACTGACCACATAAGACCAGATAATGTTCAATATGTACTGAAATGTAAAATTCTCGGATATAAATTCTATTTATGAAGTCATATCAAAGGTAAGCATAGACCATGGCACTGCAAAGTTTAATCTTAGTGGGCCATTTTAATAACATTTGAATAGGGTTCTTTTCATTTCTTTTTTGATTTAAACAGATATAAAAAAAATCCTTAGAAAAAAAAATCTCATATTGCGTCAATCTATAATCCGTACAATGTAAAAGCAACCCAAGCTGCTCCCTAGGTTTGTAATCAAAATTGGAAGAATTTCATTATTTTTTCTATTAAAATTTACATGGATTTTGAATTTCAAAGCTGCACAAATTTCAGGCTGACGGAAAGTATTCTCTGTGATGTGGTCAGTTAAATTGCTGGCTTATTTATGAAAGCAGAGATTTTAGATGCACAACAATCCAGTATTGGTCTTAAAGTAATAATCGTGCTTTGTTTCACTTCCTTCTTCACTGACCTGAAACTTGTACTCCAGCTGATCCAGGTCCTCTGACACCACTGCTGGACTCTCTCTGATGATTTCAGTCACCTGCTGGGTGGTAAACTGACACTTCTCTCTAAGGAACTGCACCACGTTTTTGACAGACTTCACGGACACAGTTAAGATCTTTGGAAAGTGCGACACTGTTCTCTGAAGACTCCCTATAGGAGAGATGAGGGAAGATTTAGGTTTGATAAAAGACCAAACCTTTTAAACTGTATTCAAACCCTTGAATCTCATCACACACTTTTTACAATATTACAATCACACACTTTATTGTATTTTGTTGAGATTTGATGTTTTACACCAGCACAACGTAGAGCATAAGAGTAAAATGGTAGGTAATTTTTGTAGCTACACATCTGAATATTTAACTATATTTAGCTCTATCCACTTTCCAAAAAGTGTTGACCAGCGTTGGCATCACTATGGTTTAAACTGGGCATGGTGATTACATTAATGTGTCTGGTGATAGCTTTCCGCCACACAGCATTCGTGCATGTAGCTCAAAATGTTTGAATCTGGCCTGATCTGACCAGAGAACATTGTTTCACTTGTCTGATGTGATCCACACACGGCATGAGGCAAACTGCAATCACAACGATGGATTTCTTCTCGCTTGACTAATAGTTGTCTGATTAATGCTCCGTTTGCCTGCCCTGTCATTCTAGGTGGATAGCCACGTCTAGGCTGTCACACTGCTTTTATTTTTTTAATGACTTTTTTGATTAAACAGTACTCTGTGAGATGCTCAAAGCCTTTGGGTAACGTTTTATGACCTGACCCTGCTTTAAACATTTCCTACAATTCTATCCCAGATCTTCTCTCTCATATGTACCTTGATACCCTTTTTCTAAAAATCTTTTTATGAAATCAATTTTTTTTTACCTTTACACTTATGGATTACTTTGTGTTGGTTTATCAAATACACAGCATCATAACGTGATGAGATAACGAGAATGCTCATGACTAGGGATGTAACGATACCACTATTTTCCAAACTGATACAATACCGATACTTGGATCTGTTTGCCGATACAAAGTACCAATGCAGATACTATCAAACAAAAATGCAACTAATTGGAAGACAGGTTTTATTTTTCTTCACTTCTTGTTACAACAAATCATAGTGAATTAGATTAGAAAATATATAAAAATGATCACAAAACATAGACGTAATATATATATATATATATATTTTTTTATCATTGCAGAGTTTCCACATTTTAAGTATCGGTTCATGGAGTCATTGACTAACCAATGCGAATATATAAGAACGGTATTGGTGCATCCCTACAGGTACTTTGAAATCGAGCTCACCTTCAACCAAACCCAGCTTCCGTAGATAGTTTAGGCGCTGCTGAAGCTGCGTCTCTTTAACAGCGCAGAGCTCAGGACATTTGTCCAGCAGCTTCTGCACACTGTTGGGGTTAAATCCCAGGACGAACAGTACTGTCAGCGTTGATAATGTATGCTTGGCACCGTTCGCTCCTTTCATCCTAGAAACACTGTCATATAGCTGCTCTGCCTGGGACTCAGTGAATCCCATATCGAGCAAAGAGCGCATGGACAGCTCAGGAGAGGGTCTGTGGTTGTGTTGTGGTAGCAGAGAAGCAGCCTGATCTGATGCGGAACAAAACAGTCTGCAGCTGAGGCACGAAGACGGGAGATTCATGGGTGTCTTAAACGTCTTAAACTGGACTGACATGAAAGCGTAGGAGGGGACATGTTTCACAGTCTGTCGAAGAATCTGTGGAGGAGAAAAGAAAATATGAAACTTGGCAAAAAACTTTCTGTGGTGCTAGGCTAGTTTAGCAAACATGAAGGTTATGAGAGTTTCGTTAACATTCTCTCGAGCCTTATGGGCTTTTTAACAATATTTCTGAGCTTTTTGGTCAATAAATCACGCATACAGAAAACGCAGCTGTATTAAATGTACAAATGTAATAAAATATAATGCATTTCAAATCACCTGCTGCATAGCAACACGGGTCCCCATGTTGATCCGTCGTTTGTGATCTTCCGACTTGAAACAGTGACTGCCTGCAGAACTTTCCGGTTAGTTAACATTGCGCAATACATTGCCCTGCGATGGACTGGTTGCCTGCAGAGTCTACCCCGCCTTTGGACCGCTGGAGACAGGCACCAGCTCCCCCCGCAAAGCCTAGACGGATAATGGATAGAGGAATGAATTGACTTTGGGGAAGTAAGCATGTTTAGAGGAACCTGTTGTGTTTTTAAATGGGCTTCAGTTCAAACAGATGGTGAATAGGGTGGGATGGATGGTGCTGTGTATCTTTTGCAGGTGTGCCATCCAGTTGATAGTTTATTTTTTTTTGTGAATTATTTTTTTATTTTATTTTTTACATTCACTCTCTCCCTATCGGGCGTTGTCATCTGCTGCAGAACTGACGCCTTGCCACACCAGCATGCTCTATATCATACGAGTCAACCAGGGCCTACATCCGGCTTGCCATACCCAATTATGTGGCCCTCTAAACTGTAGAGCAATGATTTTCAAAGTGTGGTACACAGGCTCTTCCTACTGGTACTTGGAGGAAAGTTCAAAATATTTTTTGAAAATAAAATAAATTCAGAAATGTACAATTCTAACAGTTTGGCTGCGGCTGGCAGCAATTACCAATTAATTATCCTTTTTAGGAGTAAATAAGTCTCCTTTATTAATTGCCTATAGTTGAAAGGGTAAGCTCTACTGTATGCTTAGGTTGGCCATGATCAGGGTACTTGGAAAGCTCGACATTTGCTCACGTGGTACCCACTGTAAAACGTTTAGAAATACTGCTCTAGAGGACCATATAAATAGAACCTTTGAGATCTATTTATGTGCACCTAAATTCTATTTTATCAGTCAAATCAGTGTTCATTTAAATAGCGCAAAATCATATCATTGTGAAATGACAAATACTTGTCAAACTTTAAAAAAAGATTTGTATAGACAGACATTAATATTTTAGCGGTTTAGTAAAGACAGTTTCATCAATACTTTCTGCTAGAACCGGCCCTTTAAAGATATTATCTTGATGTGGCCCAAAATGGAAATTAGCTTGACACCTCTGCTCTATATGATTACACTTTCTCGAGTGGCTATAGAAAGATGTTAAAGGATGATTGGACAAGTTTATCTTCATGAGTGTTCTCAGGACGTACAGATGATTTGGTATGTGTGTCGTCCTAGTGAGTTCTTCAGAGAAGAAGTGAGACCATGAATTTGAGTTAGTAACCGTTAACATTAAACAAAATATAAATTTTCTTCTTCTTACGAAACATAAGTTTCAATATGTTAAAAGGATTCTACTCACAATTTCATCTGATTTTTTTTCTATTTAAAATGTGGTCTACAGACAAATATGGCAATTTTTTTGTCCATGTTAAAGCTTTATTTAGTCAAACAAATACATTTGTGTGGTCAGGCACTGATGTTGGTCAAAGGCCTGGTTTGCAATCTGCTCTCCAACTCAACCCAAGTGTGTTCTGTTGGGTCGTGGTCAGGCCAGTCAAGTTCTTCCACGCCAAACTCCAAAGTCTTGTTAGAACCGAAACGCCCAGAAACTGAAAAACAGCCCCACAGTATAATCCCCTCTGCATCAAACTTTATCCTATCTGTGAAGTAAGACAAGCACCGTTTATCTGGCAAATGCCAAACACATCCTTTGAACTGTTAAACAGAGGGACACGATTCATTGATTCAAAGAACACGTCTCCATTGCTCTAGTGCTATGTGATTTGTATCACTGCATTCAACGCTTTGCACTGCACTTGGTGATGAAAGCCTTGGATGCAGTTGCCCGTCCAACAAAATCTGTGAAGCTCTCTACACACTCTTCTTGAGATGATCTGAATGCCAATTTTTCTGAGATTTGGTTCCCAGTTGCTTCCAGTTTCATACGCCACCACTGGTTGACTGTGTAATTTTAAGTAGAGATAAAATTGTGACTTATTGAATATATTGCAACCAGTTACAGTTTAATGCCGGAATTTACAAAACTACTGAAAGCAACACATTTTTTGTAGAAGCACTCCATATGTCTAGGTGCTTAATTTTATACATCTGTGACCGTGAAAGTGATTTAAATCTGATAATTCAGTGCTTTGCATGGGTGAGATAATAGTTAAGGTAACAATATAAAATGTACTGGTTTGCAAAGTCTAACACTTCTGGAGTAAAGCCTTTGCCCTACATTTACTTCATGTACACTCAGATAAATCGCAGTTACAATAAGGAAAACATTTGTGCTCAAAGCAAACAAACAAAATAACCGCAATGCTGTTCATGACTACTCAGTGTTTGACACACCAATCCTTAGTTAATCACTCCAAACTTCCTCCAAAAGTTGAAGGAGGAAATGAGGATATTCACTTACAAATTTCGAACAGAAAAAAAACCCACAAATTAAAAGTAGAGAGTAACCATACAGGCCCTTTAAGATTAATTCACAACTATATAATTCAATGACATTTAAAATTCGTTGGCAATGCTAATTGTTAAAAAAATATGCAAAATGATTTCAGAATTAGCTCTACTTGATGAAGGCAATCTCTCAATGAGAAGGAACATGTTTGTTGGAAGAGATTTATTAATGGATAAAAATAAATATAAAAAGTGTTTTATGTTTTTACATGTAATTAAAATATATAAACACCAAGATTAAAATTCTGATTAAAAAGCTGTGATTCAAAAAATAAATTAATGAAAAGAAGTAGAAAACTGAAATCTACTGATACAATGCTACCGTATTTTTTCGCAAAGAGCTACAAAATGTATATATATATATATATATATATATATATATATATATATATATATATATATATATATATAAGAATCTCAGACTATTATTAAAAATCAAATGATGAATCAAAAGAAATTTGACTTCTTCTGCTTGTATCTGCTCCTTGTTCCCCATAATGGAGCCGAAAGATGACTAGAGGGAAACAGACAAGCTGATGATTAAAAAAAAATATTGTTCACTAAATAAAAAGGTAAAAAAAAAAATAAACTGTCTACTTTAGAAAAAAGTTCCTCTTTTCTTGTTCTGTAACTCTGATATTCATGTTACCAAATGTGAGACAGTCTGTTAGGCTTCCATCAGTAATTTTAGTCTTCAATCCCCATAAAGGTACTTTTGGAGCTCACTTTCCAAGGCTACCATCGACTGATTCTCATCCTCATCTTCCTCTGACAGAGTCTCATCGCCATAATCTGGGAACAAACTCTGTGGGACGTACGCATTGGGACTTCGCTCCTGATTCTGCGGCGAACCTGTAAGAAGAGAATGACTCTACATTAAAGGCCATGTTAAAGGCCATTAAAGGCCATTGCTAGTCTAAGCTTGGCACTGTAGACCACTTACAGAGACTCTGAGAGGCAGGAACCACTTCAGTCCAGCTGTATTCTGCCAGGGAAATGGGCTGGCTGATCCAGGGCTGTAACAGAAGCTGGTCTAGAGTCATCCTCTTTGCAGGATTAGAGTGCAGCAGACCTCGCAAAACACCATGCAGCTCTGAGAGGGAGCACAAAAGATCTGCATAACTGAATTCTAAAAAGAGAGTTGATAAAGAGCAGTTAATAATGTGACTTTACCTGGAGACAGGTGGAATGGAGGCCTGAGTTTGGCTTCAAGGATTTCACTGACATCACAGAACGGGTTCTCACTGAACAGCAGAGTGTAGAGCAAAACCCCCAGAGACCACATCTCCAGCTCTGGACCCTCATAGCTTGAAGAGGAACAAAATCCTTAACATTAACTTCATCTTCAGTTAATACAGTGTTTGGCATTGGTGCTTTTGGTCTAACAAGTGGTGTATTCCTACACTGTACGGTGTCCGTAAACAAGATCAAGTTTAATGTGTTGTATCTCAGCAAGAAATGCATATATACTATTTCACACATATTATGCCGTAAAATATAACATTTTTGTGCTACCATACAGGTCCTACTATGCATTATAATTTTCCTAATGACTTTTTATGACAGCTATTATTTAAACACAAATGCTACTCAGTTAAACCTTTTAGATGACTCAGGAGTTCAATGAGCAGCAAATTAAAACTCATAGCAATTATAAGTGGTTTGTTGGACCAAGTAGAGTATTACTTAAATGGCTCCTTTGCATATATTCAATTTTAAATCACTGCCTTGCTATTGCACTATTCCAATGGGAGCTTTTCTAGCCGAACTAAAAAGGAAAGTATATGCTGCCTTAGAAGAGTATTTTTATCTTAGAATATTTTTTTTTATTTTTCACATTTTGTTACATTCCAGTCCCACAGGTCAATTAATTGGACTGGAATTTGTTTAAAAAGGCTGGTAAAGTGTAGTAAATATGTAAAGCAGAAGAAAAACAATATCAAGGGGTTTAATTAAGGTTGGGTGATATGGATCTACATTTTCACAATTTATTGCAACAATGATATAATAGTCAGAATAAAAATCCTGTTATTGCCTACAAAAATTATTAAACAAAATTCAGTCTCTGTATGAGCATTGTTGGCAATTGCAGCAAACAGTGGATGGCAATAACACCATCGCAAAGTGCTGATTCAGCAGGGGGCTGAATGCATGAAGTACAGAACCCTTTTTAGGTTTTATAAAACAAAAATGTGAAAGAAAGAAAACAAAACAGCAACAGTAATTATCGTTTTTGTTCCACATTTTACTGCAACATCTTTAATCATTAATCTTTTACATAAAATGCCATAAGAAATGTTTGTGGCTGAAATGCACAAAATGTGAAAAATTGTAAAAGATTTGAACACCTTTGCAACATGCAGCAGTATGAAATTGACAATTTTTCCTGTCTTTATTTTTAAATTCTAAAAATAAAAAGGCAGTGTTTTAGTTTGATTAATATATGAAGCTATTTAAGAAGCACACATGACTTATTAGTGAACACTCACGGATTTCCCTGAAGCACCTCTGGGGAGCAGTACTCCAGTGTGCCACAAAAATTGTAGAACAGTTTCCCAGCAGCCAGTATGGCCGCAGAGCCAAAATCTATCAATCGAATGTGAAAGCACTTGTCAATTATGATGTTCTCGTCTTTTATGTCCCTGTGAATGATATTCTTGGTCCTCAGGTAGAAAACAGCTGCTACAATCTGAAATAAAGAGCACCTCCAATCAATAAAACACTTTATCTCACCTTCAAACCATCATCAGACATTCTTATACCTGTCTAAAAATGTAGCTTGCCAGGGGCTCATCCAGTCCTGGCTGCAGGTCTATGAATTCAAAAAGATCCAAACCATCTCCATGTTTCTCCATCACCATCTGGAAATAACTCCCATTCTCAAAGACCTCTGCCACCTTTAGGCAGACACACGCACACACACAAAGAGAAACTTATAAGAGGGGGATTCAAAGCACTTTTTCTTGATGCACAAAGGAATCTGACGGACTAAAGTGTTCTAAAACATCAATATTACCTTAACAATGTTATGGTGTTGCACTCTGGTCAATATGGAAATTTCCTGGCTCACTCTTCCCAACATGGGGTCATCTACCCAGCAGTCGCTCATTATTCTTGCTTTTTTAATAAACTTCACTATTACCTGTACAATTTTTAAACAGAAAAAAAAATCAAAACGAAAAAACAACTACATGTTGAAGAAGAAATGACTTCACATTTACATCGAGTTCTATGCAAAACAAAAGGTTTCATACTTCTTGTCCGTCGCAGCGTCTTATTGCTTTCCAGACAAAACCAAACGCCCCTTTCCCCACAGCTTTGAGTGGCTGGTATTCTTCTTCAAACTGGCCATCACAAGCGAGAGAATGCTCGAGATCCAGAGTGGAGCGCAACACTTCTCCTTGGCCGGCCTCGCCAGTCGTCTGATGGAGGGAACGCAAACAAAAATGGATCAGATCAAACCATACAAAGAAGAACTGAACATCTCTTTTGAGGAAAACGTGACACTTTAATGCCAGTAAAAACAACGCATCTTCTCTACATAACCCTTCCATAAAATACGGTGATCAATGAGATTAACGGCTGAAACTGGCCTCAACTCCAGCAACGACCCGATTAGTCACTGCTCAGGAAAGCTTTTAAGGTCTATAAAGACTCCTCTTATACTCATTGTTTTGTGACAGAAAATCTAAAGTTGCAGTAGTATGATAAATTGCAAACAAAATTTTTTGTAGCGGCCCCGTTTAGAAAAACAAAAAAAACAAGGTAGTATTAAATTGTTTATTTCCACCACAGTCATTTAAAAATTACACAATTTAAATTCTTTTTTTTGGTATGAAACGATCTGTGTGCTTATACGTGTAGATGCCGTAAATTAGCTCTGTGCATTTTAGGATTTATCAGATTAATTTACCCCCAGGTAAAATACATTTTCCATTTAATACACACATTTGTAAGAAAAAAGAATCTTAACTAAAACAACACGAACAAACCTTTCCTGGACTTGCTCCTGATTGGTTGTGAAGTGAAGGATCAGTTTGTAACCACGCCCCCTGCTGGTTTGATCTTTTTATCCACACGCAGAACATGAAGCCTCCATCAGAGAGGTTAGTCCTGCAAACATCGCACTGCACATCTAGACAGAAGGAGAGAAACAGAAAACTTGAGTGCTGCACTTATGTTTAGGATTATAATGAGGAAACCTAACATGCAGGGAAATGTTATTACCAACCTATTCTTGTTCCATCTCTGTGGTATCCACTTCCTACAAATTGTCCCTCTAGTATCTGCGTAGTGTTTGCGGTCATGACTTGTCCGTTCGCCTTCTGTTTTTTAGGCGTTGATGTGGCAGGCATGTCTGTAGCAGACTGAATCCCACTGTTCGCTTGAACTGCACACTCTTGGCTCTGCCCTTTATGAATCAAAGAGAGTGCTCCCCACTGATCCTGCTCTTCGCTCGACCCAACCTTGACCTCCACTGCAGCATCGGCGGTCTCCGCTTTCTGGTCCGAATCTGCCACGCCCGGAGAGGGTGTCCGTAGCAGTTCGGCTGTATCGCAGGTCATTACAGGGCGTGGGTAATCGCTGGCATGCCCTTGGATGCTGAGCAGCTCCACGCTGTTGCTCAGATTCAGCTCTGCTAGAGCGCAGGTCACCATATCCCCATTGCTGTCGATGTCCAAAAAACAGCTGGCCGAGTCTGCTGGATGTGCTGAATGACACTCATGCGCCGGATCTGCTTCAGGACCACCCGGACCGGCGAACTTCTCGCAGAAGCCAGAGGACGATCTGATAAATTAACATGACTGTTACGTTTCTACAGTTCTCTTAACCAAAGAGTGGCTCTTTGTAAATGACTCAGATGACCTGCTCTCCATTGAGATGATCTCGAAGCTCGACTCCTGGAGGACGGAGGCGCATGACCGATGATCTTTTCTCCGCTCATTACAGAAGCCACCTGCTCGGCCATCCTGACCAGGAGTGTCTGCACAATCAACGTGGAAGTTCAGAATCTCATCAAGTTCCTTTTCATTAATTTCACTGAAGTTTGACAAATGCGCTGAATAAAAGGTCAAGTTAAGCAACGCAAACTAATTCAAAGAAAGAAAAGGAGTAGCTGAAAGGGTAAAACACCCAGTGCAGATGATTGGATTGAGATTATACATGATATCTTTGTGATTGAAAGACTTGCATGCATAAACATGAATTCATCGAAAAACTGACATAAATTGATTGCATACATCTATACTGTTAGACCAGACTTCACATAAAATTTGGGTAAATAGTGGTGTTTATCACACTTAATATTGCGACATTCAATTATCTCTCTCTAACACTTGCTCCTTCTACAACTATAAATCTCTACACATCTCTTGAGGCTTTTTATTTTTTCCTCTCCCTGATGATATATACTCTATAATAGGTCTTCTTGTTGTGTTTGTTTACTACATGTAAAAAAAAAAAAAATCAATAAAAAGAAAATGACACAAAAAAAAGGGTATAGTTTTATCAAACCTGCTGTAATCTTGATGGCAGGAGCAATATTTTGCTGAATCGCATCGACCAGCTGCTCGTCTCTGCTCTGGGGGGATGGTTTGGTGGAATCCAAGCAGCAGGTGCCTTCATCTGGAGTTTCAATCCAGGCGAACGTCTTCAGGAGAGCCTGGGTGGTATCTGCACTATCCAGCGGGTTACTGCAGGGAGCCGACCGGGCCGCTTCCCCAATCAGCTCTGTCGTATCACTGGCCCTGGAAACAGATTTGATTTTTACATCTTGCAGTGTGGTCATTCTTAGGGTACTGATACATTACCTCAACTAAGTGTGAATGAGAAACGTTTAGGAGTGATTATTACAATAGTTGTAGGGTAAAAGGAAGACTTTACAATGTGCAATCATTTCACAATAATAAGCAGACGTGCCACAGATTTACACTCAAAATCTGACTATTTAAAAAAAAATTTTTTTTAAATCCTAAATTAGCAGTAATATTATTTGTGCAACAAATGCTAAGAAAAGTACACAGTTTGTAAAATAAGTGTGTATTTATGACCAGACCGTACATTTTCTTGTATCTATACATTTCTATTGTTTAGACAAAGTAAACATGTATTATGCAGAGGATATAGACAGTGTTTAAATTTGATTATTGGCCAGGGACAGTGTGTGAGGGTATATATATATATATATATATATATATATATATATCTCAGGTTTGACAACAGAGCTGCAGTAGGTCCAGATTCCCTGCAAAGCACATTAAATATACATGAATATAAGTGCTGTTAAATGCATGCTTGATGCTTCTGCAGAAAGCATTTGGCTTTCTAGTATTTAAGAGAAGCCTGAAAAAAAAAATATTGTGAATCTAACTTATTTAAACAAATAACACTATTCTTTTTTGCTCAAATTTACACTTTTAATAAATATGCTGGTTTCTCTGTTTAATGCAAATAATAAAAAGGTTATACATTAAAACAAACAAACATATTTGATGAGAAAATAGGCATGTGGTAGCTTCTGACTTACATAACCAAATGTGTGGATGTCACTGCAGGAAGAGAGAGTGTAGACATAGTACTGCCTTGATTCTCCAGCCTGGAGCTGGTCCCAGTGAAGATCCTACCTCTTCCTGTGGAACTTCTTTTCAGGACAGCCTGCTGCACCATACCCATGTCTCCAGCCACCAGGGATGAAGGATCTGAGAATAATAAACACCTAAATGAGCCAAAGTGCAAAATGCATTGCATGTATAAATAATGCAGCATGATAAGGCAAACATTGAACAGTAGATTTTGATAAAAAAAAGGAGTGTTCACCATAGTTGGCCGATATTTTGGACATGGCTGGACTTTTTCCCATCAATACATGGGAATCAGAAACAGGGGCCTCCTTTTTGTCCGGGTCAGTTATCCATTCATAGAAACCAGGCATCAGAAAAGCGGCACTCTGTTGACAAAAAGCGACGGTGACACAATTAAGAGCCAGTTCGATCCTCAGTTTGAGAAGTTTTGTTAGACTGGTAAATCTAACTCACCTTTCCCAAAAGCTCATCCTTGCTGTATCCAAACAATCTGAGGGCCAGATGGTTGTGAATGCTGAAGATTGAACCATCTGGCCACAAGAGGAGAAGGCCGCTCAAAGGAGCAAATGCCCAGACAGTTCCAGAGTATTCTGCTGTTGGCGTGGGAGAGGAGACAGTGCGGTCAACTTTGCCTTCTTTCAGAGATCCAAAACAGAACCAACATGCGGCATCAGTTTGGTGCTTTCAAAGATATCTCCTACTTTCTTCAAACTGATTAGTCGTGCATACTCTTTTTTTTTATTTATTCTTTTTATTTTATTTTATTTTTTTAGCACAGAATTGAAACTTCAACACACCTAAAGGTAATTTGGACCATTAAGTAAAACCTTACTTTAACCCGATGGAAATAATTCTGTGCGGTCCCTAAGTGAAATCCTAGAAAGATACAAATTTGGTCTGCAGGTACCGTTAACTGATGGCCACATTTTAACAATCTAGTAATGAAAGATTCTTTATTTGCATGTTAAACACGAAACCATCTTCTATTAGCCACATTTTTGGTGCTTTCCTTTTTATTATTAGGACCAAAAAAACAAAAAAAACACAGGAAATTTTACTTAAAAGAACATTCGTTAAAATAGAATAAATAGAGCAATTGTTTTTAAAATAACCAACATCACTTTCTTGTTCCTGAGCATAAATTTAGAGACTTCTAAAACAAAATCAAAAACCAAAATTAAAAATGGTATGCCTTTTGTTAAGGTCAATATTGGTAACCCCTTTTTAGCAGTTGGATCTGAAATAATTTTTTATTTTATTTAATACGACAAATTTATCTCATTTAAAATAATCAATTTTCAGTCTATTGCTCCGCATGTAACCCCCCCAACAAAAAGTTTTATGTAGTTTTTATGAAAATCAGCTGTGCCTTGGGAGCCTCATCAACAGCAATTTCGGACTGCAGGTCAATCAAATGTGGATACCACTCACTTAAAACAGTTGAATTCAAATTCAGTTTTCGATATTTATAAAAAAAATAATAGTCAAACAAATGCTCGACTCATGTATAACCTCATTTAATGTTATTTTTTTTACAAACTTTTCATTAAACCCAATTTCCATTAATTTAGTTTCTCAGCCCTATCCCATCTAAGCAAATTATTTATTGTAGTCACCACATTTCCCTACTGCAAACTAATACATTTTTAGAGCATTACTAAAAATGGCAGGTTGTCAAATCGATTATATATGAATAGCCCTGAAGGGAAAATCTGATGCGCAGTTGGTACAAAATGCTTATGGTCCAAAATGGTCAATAAAAGGGGTAACTTTAGTATTACAATAAAAAAACATGACAAATGCAATCTGCAACTACTGTTTTTTAATTAGTCCGTTTCTGAACCTGATGCTTTAAGCAATGCCTTATTTCATTTTAACCAAATTTGTTGAATTTTCCTGTCATTGTATACAATATGATTAATACACACGTACCATAAAATTTATGCAAAAACATTTATGCTTCACTTCTCAAAATATACTATATTCAAGTTAATCTAATTTATCTAAGCCATGATAATACATTTAAAATAAGATACCTGATGATTCCTCTTTAGAGGGAGTTTCTGCCAAGATCCTTTCATCTGAAATTCTCTTCTTGATCACAGGAGAAATGAGATGGGAGACGTCTCTTGACAAGATGCAACCATGATTGTTCTGGTGTAGGGCTTTTCCACACAGCGCTGCCCCTTGTAGTTTCACATAGAGTGGGACAGATGCCCCTCCTCTGCTTTTGCCACAAACTTTCTGAACCCTCAGCATCTGACAGAAAAGGAAGAAATTCAGTTGTAATAAAAATAATGAAATACTTCAGCGAAAAGAGCAAATGGACTTAAACCAAGCCCTGGAAATGTTCAGCACACGTTACAAAAGGCAGATGTCATGAGCTAAACGGTATTGTCGGCTTACTTTTGGCAATGCATGACTGTAGAGGGGGATTTGCAAAGATGCGATTAGTTCCTTAATAGACACCCCTTTTAAGTCGTCAGGATGGTGATATCCATGGAGATGAGCAAACGCCAAATCACAGCTTAGGATAGAGCCCTTCAAATGAAATCAAATATTTATACACACCACGAAAAGATATATAATCCTTTATCTGTTCTGACATTAAATCGAATCAAACCTTTTCTACTTAGGTCAATTACAATTACTAAAATGATTTCTATTTGTTAAGCACCAGAAACGTGAGACAGAATTTATGATGGATAACTTCTTTAAATTCAGAGGTTTAGATACACCTTGAAACAATCTGGGAAAGCCCAGATGATGATGTCACGACTTTGTGAGCTGCTGATAGGTTCACTCACAAAGTCCGAGTTAACTGGAGGCGCTTCTGTGGATTTATTATCTCAGTTCCCAATATGTGCACATAGCTAAAATGATGTGTTTGAACTATGGAGCCTACAAACCTGACATAGTTACACCACACAAGTAGGGAAGGGTCATAAGTTACAGAAAACTATTGTGAGAAGCTTCTAGGTGGATAAACAAAACAGGTGAACCAAATCATGTTCCAGAAAGCAATTCTAACAAATACTGAGAAGTACGTAAACCTGTGAATTAGATGAAAGTAAGAAAAATGTAAATAATAAGTGGAAACATTCCTAAATGTTTTATGAACATTTTGCAAATTAAAAATAACTTGATCTAAAACTGGAAAAGTTTAGGCAGAGTTGAGGATAAAAAAAACAACCAAAAACAGGTTCTGTATCTTTTTCAACAGCAGATGTATCCATCTGCTTTCACCTGTATATGTAGAACATGTATACAAAAAAAGTAAGGAAGTGAAGATCTGTTTTTTCCCCCTAGGTAAGTACTGGCATACTCACATCTTGGGAAAAAGACACAAAGGATGATATTCTCTCCACACATTCCATTATGACAAGCCAGTGGTCTTCATTTTCTGACATCCTGTGGGTGCACACTGATACTGGTACCTCTCCAGATAATGTCATAGCATCCACCTTGAAAAAAAAAAATCACAACAAAAATACAAGGAAAACCATAAATAAAACATATTTCTCACCAGGAGAAAATCAAATTATAGCGAACAGAAGTAGGAGTGCTGGAGCAACACAATATATTGAACCACAGTTGTCACACCATATTCATGCGTTTAATATCTAAATTGTAAAGAACCGCCTGGATGCAATATTTGCAATTCCTTAGGAAACTTGCATTACAACTCAGCTTGCCAATAATATATCTTGTCAGCTGAATCACATACGGGAGATATATCTAAATGACCAAGATGTTAAAGCTCATGTTGACTTTGTAAAGACAAATCAATATTGCAGTATAAAATTTTCTGAATATTACGTGTATTTCATACCACTTTTCCAGACACAACAGCAACAGTTCCATCAATGAGCTGATAATCTTCTTCCAGCGTTTCCTCCAGGACTTTATTCGTTCTTCTTAGAACAGAAAACAATCGCTTTCCAACCAGATCCTTAGTGGGGCACTGAAACAGTCTGCTTGCCTGGTCATTTGCAGATAAAATCTGAATGAAATGTGCATAAGGAACGTAAATAAGTTGTTAGTTTCCCTATATGTGTAACTATTCAACAAATGTTGGTGAGTAGATGTTCAGTACCTCTGTTGTTTTATGGGAAACAATAAGAACAACTTTGTTAGGGTTGATGGTGGAGGGATGCCCCGATAAAGCAAAATCTTCAGAAATAAGCAGATTGATGAAGCTTTCCTCGGATTCAGTGGAAGGATTTGGTAAGGAGTCACTGGACATTTGGGAGCCAGGAAGTAAACAGTATTTTTTTGCTGCCATTGTGGTGTAAACATCCAAAGGCTCACCTGTGAGCAGAAATATTGGGATTTTTAACACAGGATTATCCACTTTGTAATTAGTACACTAATTAGATTTGCTTTAAGTGGACTTCACACGTCCAGACTTTACTTGTCAAGTTCCCAGAAGTAGGAAGCAATCTTACCTATAACGAAATCAGGATAATCGCGATGCTGCAAAGCGAAAAAACTCCTGTTGTTGCTAGGTCTCTGTGTACACGGGAAAGACTTATTCAAGTCTAAATCATCCTCCACCTGATCAGAGGGGAGGTCGGGTACCACACAAATAGTATGTCCTTTCTCCTCCCATCTTATACATGACCCAGCAGATTTAACATGAGTCGACATTGCGTTTCATCATCTGAGGCAGAAGTCAACAAACTGAAGAGGTTTCAATAGACACCCGAGCAGCAAATGCAATAGCCTCTACACCCACCTCAACTTGAGAACGGCCGCTTGTATTTCCTCGTTGTTAGGAGGCAGTTTAGTTGACAAGGTAACGGAGCCTCCGCTGAGATTTCTGGGTGCTACTGCCTATGCTACAGCTACTGCAAACACACTAGACTCAGCTTTTGCTTTGTTTTCTTGCGTTACCTGAAAAACCGAATTCTAAGACGAGGTTAGCGGAGTCTTAGCAGCGCGTAATGACCTCCCAGACAGATTGCTGGTTAAAAAACAGGCATAGTTATTGCTGCTGACATCAATTAGGCCTGCTACAGGTCTGCGCAGGTCCAATGTTATTTTGGAAACCGCGGGCTTCAGGGAAAAAACAGATGCCGTTCTTCTAGCCAATCGGAGTTTCTCGTGAGTATGGCAGAAATTCTATTGGATACTTAACCGGAAAACCCGCCTTTATCTTCTACGTAAACGTTCCACGGAAAGCTAAGCAAAGGAAAATAAAAAGTGAAAAGAAGCAACAAGGAATGCCACAAGAAATATCAACAGGGGTCTGCAATAATAATAATAATAATAATAATAATAATAATAATAATAATAATCTGTCAGTAAGAAAAAAAACATTATTATTATTATTATTATTATTATTATTATTATTATTATTATTATTATAATATTTAGATTTACTCAGCTATGAATTACAGATTTTTCAATCTTCTCCAAAGTCAAAAAAGTACATATGTCTCAGTATTTGGTAAACCATAGCATTTTATTTATTTGGCTCTTTCAGAGTAATTTTCACAGAAAATATTAATTTTTCACTTGAAATGTTATTTTTTTTTTCATTTTTATAATATTTATTTTTTATCCAATTCGCCATCATTTGTTGCAAAAAGAAGAGAAGAAAATGAAACCTGTCTTACTGAATTGACTGAGTCAAAAAATGAGGCATAGGATTCTCAGTGTTTTTATTTTTTTTTATTTTCATGTACAAATTCAATGAACAACTCCATACACGTCTGAACAAACAGAACATGGCAAAGGTGATCCCATTACATAAAACAGCCATCTGGGAGAAGTTAGGGGGATAACTGTGTTCCAGGTGCAATTAATGCAAGGGTGAACATATGGTGTTCCTTTTTATTTTTCCAGCCACTAAGACTCTTCATTAGCCAGATGCCTGTATTTGTTATCCACAAGCTCCCCTGGAGGGAGATCATCACCCCAACTTCAAAGAGACACTTTTCTATCCAGTGTTCCGACTGAAATGAATCAGATACAATTCCTACTGACAGAAACTCTGCCAGGATACAAACTAAAATGGGTGGAAAGGGCACAGTAAGAAAATACACTCTGCAGTGCTGTTGCATAAGTGAAAAAGAGAACAGAACAACAAAACTGCTCATTAAAGAAATACATACTTATGTAATAGTCATTACATATGTTTTATTTTGAGTCTTACATATACATATATATATATATATATATATATATATATATATATATATGTATATATATATATATATATATATATATATATATATATATATACATACAGACACTTTTAAAACTAATTAAACCTTTTCTCATGGCAACAGCAAAAACAAAAACAGTGTTTAGCTGACATTTACACGGACAAGCAAGCTCCAGCTGCATTGGGGAATTTTCATACTGCTGAAATATGGCTCATTATAATATCCATTTTTAATTCTTTTTACAGTACATACAATATGTAGAGCAGATTTCAACAGGTCCATTTTGAGGCAAATAATCTTTTATCATAGTACTCTGGTATGCTTAATTGGTTGCTTAGAGGTAATTAATTCATCAGTAGTTTTCTCTACATGCATTGACAGCCATTCTTACAAAGTATTTAAACACATTTTTTTTAACATTGTATGGTTCAGCACCTTCTACAAAGTTTGCTATAGATACATTTTTTTTCAATGCAGGGAATTGTCTTGATGGATCCTCCAAATGGTGTTCAGTCTGATAACTGGCTGCTTTTGCATGCACCCTTTGTCGTCATGTAGCCCACTTCACAGTTATGAGTTGAAAGAGCCAAGTACAATCACAAAGCCCTCCACAGATACACGCAGTTGTGGGCACGCACTTATGGTGCCATGGCTGTGAAAAGTGAGCTTTGAAAAGCTTTGTGAGCGTAGTTTAGTAGAAAGTGCCCATCCTAATGGTGGTAGTCCCTTTTACTGTGTGGACGGTTTCCCAGAATATGGTCCATTTCTGAGGCAATACCTGCAGTAATCTTTGGAATTACCTAAAATGTGCCAAAGAAAAACAATAGTCCATCATCAAATTTTGACAATGCTGGGCAACAACACAAAGAAATAAGTGCTGAAATGGCTTGAATGTTTACCTGAATGGCTCCTAGATTTTCTGTCAACTGCGTGGGATTGGAGGCCCCCAGAAGCACTGAGCTGACTCCCTCATTCCTCAAGCACCACGCTGAAGATCGGTATAGCAGAATGTTAGTCTAACAGGACGTTGGCAATTCTAATTCAAATATATTTATTAATGCAAATGAGACAAAAATTCACTTTGACATTTACCTATGGCTAACTGTGGCAATGTGCATCCTAGTTTTTCCCCAATATGAGTCAGTTCTTTTAGTTTGGATTGCTGTTTTCTTCCATCCTCACTTGTTATCTTCTCTCTTAGCCACTGATATGGCTAGAGAAATAAAGAAACATAAACAGCATTAAACCTTAAAGAAGAGAAAAAACAAACTTGAACCACATATTCCTGAAAAAGTGATCATACCACTTTTACTGCATTACAGCCGCAATCTTAAATGTGTCCTATTAGGATTTGATTTGATAGGCCACCACACAAGTAGCGCATGATTGGGAATTGGAACAAAATTGTGATTTGTGGTTTTCAAACATGAGGCATACATTTAAATTTATATTTATTTTCTTCATTTTTACATCTGTCACTTTCAAAGCTGCCGTTGGATAGATGGTTTCCCCCGAGGTGGAATTTCAGCTAACATGCCATCAAATTGTGTCACTTATAAGGATTGTCAAACAGCATACACTATGAGCTTTTTGCCTTCCGGAGCAGAATGCATGTCAATTTATTGTAGTAATAGGTACACCAAGGCCAGATAACCAAATTGCTCAAGACTCTGATTTGTGTAGCAAAATAGCCATCCTTCAGCAACGTTTAACAAGTTCATTTTCGGTCTTGTCTGACACAAGCGGTTTTTTTTGCATGTTTGCTGCATCCCCTGCATGGTTTTCTTTCTTTCAACAATGACTTTTTTATTGTCAATCTACCATTAAGGCCAGATTTATATGCAATGACAGCAATCTTCTCTTCTCCTTGAGAGTTACCATGGACCTCTTCATTGCTTCTCTGATTGATAGTCTAATTGTCAGTTTAGATAGACATACATATGAATATATCATTGCATTTGTGTAGAACTCTTCATTTATAGATGATGGATTGGAGAATGCCACATTACCTTTAGTTTTAACAGTATGTGTACTGAATTTTATAAGTCTATTATTTTTTTTTCTTCCCAACAATGTAAAAATTTGTGTTCTGTTCTAACTTAAAATCCCTGTAAAAAACATAAAAGTTTATGTAACATGGCAAAATGTGACATAGTTAAACAATACTAAACATTTTTAAATTGCACTATTCTTTTTAGGATTAGAATTTGAATATAAGCCTTTGAAAACTGACACAAAGAAAAAAAAATCACATCTCTACCTTCATTGCCGCTCTGGAGGATTCCGGGATGCCATTTTCATACTTTCCTGTGATAATCCCGCAGGCCAAAGGAGACCAAGAGACCACACCCACACCTGTGGAAGAACAGACACATATAAGATGCTACTGAATTGGGACAGCAACCACTGAAAACACCTTGATAAGTGGAAGGTTATTACACTTACCTATTTTGTGGTAAAGCTCTGGAAGCTGAGTTTCAACCTTCTCCCGCTGGAAGAAATGATACTCTGCCTGTTCGCATACCGGCGGAATAAGGTTAAACTGTCTGGCCACAGAATACGCTTCCTAATTAAATGGGGAAAGTAGATTAAAGATAAGAAAATGTGCAACATTTATGTTTCACAATTTTTATCTATTCCTAGGGCTGCATATGGTATTATGTTTTATCACATTAGTTTTCTTGGTGTGTGATTTTATTGGATAATTTTCTTACTTTAAATATATATTTTTTAATAAATGAGAACTGTTTTTAGTTCTGAACAAGAGAGAAAGAGGCATTGGTATTATCATACATGACCACATTATGGATAAAAAAGTAATGAGTATCAGTGCATTGGGCTGCATCAAATTATCATCTAACTTTCCATATTGTGCAATATCTTTTTGCATTGACTTACCATGATCTCCATAGCAGACCAACGAGATGTTCCCCAGTACATGGCCATCCCTTGGTTGATCACATGAGTCATAGCTCTCACAATTTCTATTAAAACAAAAATATGGAACACCAAATAAGTACATTGTTGATATTTGAACATTAGATTGTGCCACCTTTAAAGGTTGGAGGACCATTATAAAAGAAAGAATAATAATGTTAATTTGCAGGCTTAAAAATTTTGTATAACTGTATAAAAAAAAAAACATGTTCACGAAGACTTACATTTTGTAATTTTCAAAAGCTGCCAGGTCTCACATTACTTAATTTGTACAAATGCTTTAGGGTCCTAAATGAAAAGAACTGCCTTGACAAAATGCTGCTTGTGCAGTGCAAATATATAAGCAAGGTGAAACTGAAGGGGCAGTAGCCAGCTGTGCCCTTCAGGGCTCTGTGTGATTATTCTGCAGAGAGCAGCAGAAATACTCTGCTTTGAGCAAAACAGTTTGATTTATGAAACCCTTTGTGAAAAATAAGTCCAAAAAGAACTTTTACATCTGAAAACTTTCTGCTCTTAGATCACATGGATATCTTACAACACACAAATTATCAATGGCTAAATTCAGTATATGCAATAATACATCTAAAATGCAGTTAATGAAAGTTGTGTTCAATTTGCACAATGCAAATGCTGGATATACGAGTGCAAAGTTGATAGGGTGAGAATTAGGAAGAGATTTGAATCCACAGAAGAGCGAGAAAAAAGCGCAAATGATTTCCTTTCATTAAATGATCTTTCTTTGAACCAAACTGTGTCTCCGTGAGAGACAGAGAGCAAGTGTACGTGAGTGGGCAAAGCAGGTGGGAGGGTAGAGGCTCTGCTCCAAAATGGAGGGAGGGAAGACAGGACTTGGAGGGATTCAAGGACAGATAGAAAAAAAAAACAGTGAAGCTAAAAGAAACTGTTGCAAAGGTTGTTTATAAAGTTTCTATCTCTGAGGAGACCTGCTTTTGATTATTTTTTGCCTCATCTCTCACATAAAAATATAAACTGAAGGCTTGGGCCTTAACCTTAACTGTGTGCTACTTATTTGTTGTGTTATCTGATGCAGCCAGGGAGTGATGGCTTGCAGGTACAGCAGAGACAGAGGAATTAAGTGACAGCTTAATGGGGATACTTCTATCTTTGCCCTATGATAATCTCAGAGTTAAAAAAACAACAAAAACATGGGAAAAAAAGAGCACAGATGTGATAATGAACTTTTTTTTATAATTAACTGGTTTGTCTGAACAGAATCAGAAAATTATCAAAGAAAAGAAATCAATTCTTGTAGTGCTTTACAAGTAAGGGTTTCTACTATAACAAATGTAAGTGTAAAAATGTAAAATTATTTGTACAGCATACTTTCAGCAACAAGGCAAGTCAAGGTGCTCTGGGTGAATAGGGGTTAAAATACAAACGGCAACAAAACAACAAAAAGTGCAGAAAACATCATCAGAAACAAAAAGGACATTAAAATATACTGCAGTTAAGACATTCCAGCTATTTTTTATCACCAGCAGCAGATGGGGTTTTAGCCTTGATTTAAAGAATCTGAGTGTTTTAGGTGCCTTTAGAAGTTTTGTAGTGGTCTGGAAGTTTGTTCCAGTTGAAGGGAAGATAGAAACTGAAAGGTGCTTCTCCATGTATGGTTCTGATTCCAGGGATACTAAGTAGACTGGATTTAGTACACCTGGGTAGTCAGGGGTGGGAGGTCATAACATGTCTTCCCTTCCCATCCTTCTTTAGAACTGGGGCGATGTGTTCTGCTTTCCTGGTTCTAGTGAGGACACAAGCAGCAATGTTTTGGATCAGCTGCAGCTGTCTGATTGTCATATCTTTGTAAATCTGCATTCATGTGATTTTGCAACGTTTATCTTCTGTTGTGAAGCACTTTGTGATTTTTATCTTGAAAGGTGCAATATAAATATTCTTACTTACTTATTGCTTACATACTTTTTAGGTAGAACTATGAGGACACTGGTAGTAATCATTCCCACTAAATATACACGCATGGAGATTTTCAAGTTCCTGTTGCAACATTAGTCCATTAATCCTAGAATTGTTCTTCAGGTTATAGATAGCTAACATTAAGATATCTATTAGACATGGAATGCATTAGGTTTTATGGTGAGATCCGACTTTCCCAGTAGAAAGTTTGGCTTTAAAAGTTGCTGTCAGTCCTTTGGAGTGGGTCAGAAAATTCCATCTCAGAGTAGAAAGAAACACACGGCTGACCTAGTACTCTTTATAGTATAAAGTTGAGTTAAGATTTCTATCTTTTCTTGTCAGAGATATACCAAACTCAGAAAAAAAGAAGGTTTATTTGGATTAATGAAGAAAAGCCGTTCATTAAGGCAACAAATTCCACCTGCTTGCTCCTCCAAAATCTCCTTTATTGGTATGCATGCAACAGAAAGTTGCTTGGCTGTTAGCTAGTGTCTGCATGTCCTTGAGCTCTCTCACAGAGGCAGAACGCCACAGAGTCTGGAACATTTGGTGCATTCCAGCCAACAGGTATGTCAGTGTCCCTTCTGAACATGGCAGCAATTAGACTTGAGGGAAAGCCCTCAACACAAACTAATAGCTGTGCCTGTAAGGACAGCTGTCTCTGTGGATGTCAATGTGTCATTGTCAGATTTGTTCTGGATATGTTTCTGCTTTTTGAAGCTTTGTTTATATTCTTCCTGCATACACTCTGACAGGTTGGTCATCAATATGACACATCACGAGGGATTTATAAAGCCTTGGAAAGCTACATCCAAGGTTTATGGCTATGGGAAAGAAGGATTTGATGAAAAAGAAGTCAGGTGTTCAATATATATTCTTTGGAAGTGTGCTAGCATTTTGGTATTGTCATGAAAGGATGTTATTGATGGAACATTTATGCATTTCAGCTGCTTTTGTGCCGTAGAAAAACCAAAAACCAAAAAAAGTCAGATGCAGGGCGAGTGCTTTGCAACAACTTTCAGAGCTTTGAGTTATTTGGTTACCAGGCCTTGGTGTACCTATTTATACACTACATCGACGAGTGTTCTGTTCCAGAAGGCAGAAAGCTCATTTTGTAGGCTGTATGATAATTCTTATAAATGACACAATTTGATGGCATGTTAGATGAAATTCAACTTGGGGGAAAACCATCTATGCAGCGTCATTTTTGTAACTGACAGGTGCAACAATAAAAAAAAAAAACAGGCATCAGAGTCTTACGGGGAATGATGCTTGATAAAAAAAAAACTCCAAACAAATCCAGTCAAGAATATAAGAAGGTTTGAAAGAGTCAAAGAAGAATGAGGCCAAGGGATATAAGAAGCATTGATGGTAACAAAGACAGACTCTGCTGCCATGACATCACTTTTGGTCCCCAAGGGGACACAAGTTGTCTCACACAAGGTCATATGTAGTTAGGGTAAAAAAAAAAACACGTGCAGGCATAAGAACCTGTTATTTACCACTGGACTTCCTTTCTAACAATGCTACCACACTTTCTCCAATAACTGATGTTGTTAAGTCAGTTTGTATTGATTCCTGTGTATAAAACACTCTCTCCAAATTGTGAATAAAAAGTTCACCATGCTGCATATGTATCAAGGGTAAAGAGTAACCAGTGGAAATATTTAGGGCACTTTAAAGAACTGATGCATGGCATTAATCTTAGAGTGAGAAAAAAAAGCCAAAATCAAGTTAGAAATGATTTTCCACTCAATGATTTATGTCACTAGTTGAAGGACATTAATAAAGACATTCAAGCATCTGTACTTAATTCTATAATAATTCAACAGTAGTCAAAAACCGAGGCAAACCTTATATTTTGTACAGAGAAAAAAAACCATTCCAAAACGCCTTTAAACCAGAAGTAGTTTTAGTTTTAACCATGTTACTATTTATTATTACTTACCTTTGCTAAGGAGGTTTTGCTTTTGCCAGGGTTTGTTTGTCAGTCTGTTTGTCTGCCTGTTAGCAACATAACTAAAAAACGTATGGACTGATATTGCTGTAATAGGATAGGAATAGGATATGTCCACAGTGGGACCAAGAACAAGTGATTATATTTTGGGGTTGATATGGAACAAAGTATTAATATGATCAAATTTTAACATAGATTAAAAGTAAATGTTCAAACACTTTCATGTAATACCACTGTGGTTGGCATGAATTGGAACAGCTTCATTATCATGAGGAACTGACTAAAACAAAGTACTGAGTAGTAAGGGAGCTCTTAAGTTCAATTCAAGGAATTTGGTTTGCAGTAGTGTACAATAATACAAAACAATAATAATTTTCAATAAACAAGTTATGTTCTTTAACATAAGAGTATGAATGTTAAAACCAAAATATTTATTTTGAAGAAAAGCTGTACCAGTTTTTCAAAACAATCTATTTAACTAATTTAAATGTCAGAGAAAAATAATCAATGTGAATACAAAATCTGATTTCAAGTAATATTTTAGTTTTTTTAAGGTTTCATGGCCGCAGTAGCTTTCAATCGAAAGTGGACAGTATATAGAAAGGTGAGAGAGAAGTCCGGGATGACCTTCGGCAAATGTCCACAAGGTGGGTCTCAAACCAGGAATGAACGAGGACTCAGGCATCCGTACATTTGGGCACCCGCACTAACCACAGCATCTCATGATACCACATTTGTCATTTGTTAAGGCTAAATAGATGTGAAAAAACTCATACTCCAGTGATGAAGCATGTAGTGTTGGTACAATGGTCTTAGACTTTCAAGTATTTTTTAAATACAAATCTTTATCTGACTTTCATTTTCAAATAATGTTAGTGTTTAGACAAGTCTTTCAGTGGCGATTGTTGGGATAAGGTTAAGGGAATTATGTAACACTAAGTTTTTAAATGTGAAGCACCTAGTTTTTTGAAAGAATAAGTCTATGATTTGCTCCTTAATTCTTGAGCTATGTAAAACAAAATCAGGAACCTTTTAAATTGTAATTTTATATATTATTTAATCTTTTACAAAATTATTTTATTTTCACCAAATTAACTTAACTTTATATCACTGCAATAATCAGATGTCACCAATTTATTAACTTTTCTGACTTACTGTCTGACTCTGAATCAGTCAGCTTGACAAAGAAATTGTGTGACATCAATTGCAAATCACTGTCTGAAACTATCTGAAGGGCCCAATTTGATTTTTACGGGGGAGACTGTGGGGTTTACCTGCCAGTTATCACAGCTAATAATGACAGCCGGGCCTCTGGAACAATGAGCATGACAGACTGGCCTCCCACTGTCAGCTGGTTGTCAAGGGAGGCAACAAAGGGGAAGAAAATGAGGAGTGCATAAAAAATATTTTTAGGAGATCAATTATACATCATGCCTTCAGGCAGATACCACCTCTGAAGAAGATTTAGTGAGAACAGACGAAAAGGAATCTTAAGTATCTTGCCACATATGAAGAGAAGTAATTGAGAAAAACTTTGGAAAAGTATGCAAGGAATGAATGGTAACATACGGCGGATGTAAGGGAAAGGCTAACTGAGGCTTCAAAAAGTAGAAATCATGTATGAGCGCACGGCGGGGCTCAAGAGAGACCAACCCAAAAATATACCAGCCAGTCCCGGAGGAGGCAGATAATCCTGCTTCTGATGAGCAGGGAGGGCCGCCTAGGGGGGCAGCTCAGAGACCTTATGGAAGATATCAATACCACAGAGAGACAAGAGAAACAGAGGGAGACTGAGAGACTAAAATAGAGGACAAGAGGACAAGAAATGAGGCAAGATTATCCTATTAATGTATGTCTGTGTGGGTCAGAGAAATTCGTTTTTACTTGACAGTCATGAGCCCAGGAAAGCCAGTGGCCTCTACAGTATTTTCTCACCTTATCATGTTACAGAATGCCTCATGCTATGCACCCAGCCCTACAACAGTCTCCAGAGGTCTGATCAGAAATCACTTACCCTCCATAGGAGTGTTACTGTCTGTCCGGTTGGCAAAGACCACATCCACATATTCGAGCTGCATCCTCTGGAGGGAACCTTTTAAACCTGATGTAAGAAAAGTGATTAAATATGTTAGGAAGGAATATGGGTTGGAAAGGACAAACTGAAGTACTAAACATTTAGTAGGAGTTCGTTTTGCAAGAATATATATATATTTTTCCCCATACTAATTAGGATTAATCTCCATTTTGTACACATGCTCCAGTTTTCCAAGTTTGTTTTTACACTTGTGCAAAAATTATGAGCTTTATGAAAAGTTACACAAGCATGACAATTACAGCAAAGAGACATGTTAAAAAAACACCAGTTGGGTCGAATAAAATTAAAATAGAGCCTTCATTATACTGGGGAAGTGGATACCACAAAGTCCCAGCTACAGTAATTTCTTGAAATGTTTCAGCTGCACCTAGCATGCCATATGTTGCCATATGTTAATAGTCAACAATACTTTATGATACCACAAGAAGGTCTGGGTTCATAAAAGTAAAATCTAAAGAAAAAAAAGTAGCTACTGCATGTTTCTTAAATAAATTGATCAAATATGGTAATTGAAGGTGCCATGTCATTCGTGGTGGCGATGATGCAGTCTGATAAACTGTTTCTTTTCTCGAATACAGAGGACAGGGACTTTCATTTGCAAGTGTCAAATTCTGTTATGTAAGCAAAAGCTAGAATTTTGCTGTAGTTAACCATCGCATTCACATGTGCAAAAACTGATGTATTCACAGAATCAGCTGATATTAAAGGAGTTATGCAACATGGTAGTGTCAGCACCTTTCAATTTCAATGGGTTATTTCTTTTTTTATAATTTTCAAAATGTTCTTCTTTTTTTTTACAGAAATAAAGTTGCAGCTCTATAAACATGAGTTTTTAAGCCTTGGTTTAAAGGAACTCAGTGTTTCAGCAACCTTGCAGTGATCTGGAAGTTTGGAAGTTAAGAGGATTATAGAAACTGAAAGCTGCTTATAGTTTTTTAGAATCTGCCTAGCCGGAGGTCTGCACTTTCTGGGTGCTCTCCCTGTACTTTTCTAGTTTTATTTATGGTACCATCAAATTTAAATGTTAGCAAAGCAAAGATAGGTGGAAATAATGACAAGTTCTCATGTACAGTATATTAAAAAGAGAGATCACATTTCTCCTGTTTAAGCTTCTCTTCATTGGCTCCCTATTAAATCCAGAATAGGATTTATAATTCTTCTGACATATAAAGCCCTTAATGATCAGACACTCTGTCTACTTTTAAGACCAGGCTTTAAACTTTCCTTTTTAATAAAGCTTATATTTAGAATGGGTTAGGTTATCATGAGCCATCTCTGTAGTTATTCTGCTTTAGGCTTAGACTGTTGGAGGACAGACTGACCACTTTTCTTTACTGTGCTACTTTTCTCTTCTAATACTCTCCAGCTGTATTTATTTATTATTATTTTGACTGCTTTTTTTCTCAGTGTTTTTCCCTCTATACTAGCTGCACCTGGTCTGGTGTCCTGCTTTGCTGCAATGCCTTGTTTGAGGTAGGACTGAGATGATGCTACCAATATCTGAACACACTCCATGTCCTGTTATCAACATTTTACGTTCTTTAATTTAGAAAGTACTCTTACATACATTCTCTGCTCTGCCTTTTAAACCCCCCAGACCGTTGGGGAAGATTGCCGCTCATACTGAGCCAGGTTCTGCTGGAGGTTTCTTCCTGTTAAAGGGGACTTTTTCCTCTCCACTGTCGTTACATGCTTGCTCAGTATGAGGGATTACTGTGGTTGGAGTCTGCATCAATGGGGCACAACTGCCAGGCGAAAACTTGATGCAGTCTGCTGGAATTTCTTGAATAGAAAACTTAAAGTGATTGGATTGTATGTATTGTACACTCAAAAAAACAAAAAACCTTTTTGGGTGAACATAATAAAGTTATGTAAATCATTTCCACCCAACTGATTTGGGTTGATTTATCAATAATGAATTTTGTTGCGTGAACTAAATGTAAACATGTTGGGTCAACCTAATACATTTAGGTCGCTATAAGGGAAAAACTAAACAGCAGAGGATAAACTCAAACTAAGAAAAGGGCCTCTGTCTTTTAAGCAGCTGCACAGACCACTTTGTAACACAATAACCAGAAAACTTGTATATAATAACACATATGACTTCGTTTCAGTGTTAACTAAACATGGTTATAATGATTTCAGTAATACAAGTCCTTCACTTTTTTCACAAAAAAGGGATTATATTATTATATTTTTTAGTTAACACTGGAAATGAAGTCATATATATTATTATATACAAGTTTTCGGAGTTATTGTGTAGCAAAGTGGTTAATGAAGCTGCTCATGCTGTTTATTTTTGTGCCTTATAGTGACCTTAATGTATTAGGTTGACCCAACATGTTTACATTTAGTTCACTCAACAACATTCATTATTGCTAAATCAAGCCAAATCAGTTGATGGAAATTATTTACATAATTTTGTTATTTTTTAAATTATTATTTCAATAGTTTTTTTTGTATAAATGTTTATTGTAATTGTATTGAAATTACTTTTCCTGATGACATCTGTTGTGAATTGGTACAATATGAATAAACTTAATTCAATTTAGGTTGTTTGTACCTGGAAGTCTGATCTTTAAGGTCCTTACTCACAAATGCAGCAAGAATGTGACTGTACATACTGTTTCCTTGTATGACATCATGGAAAATTAATTGGTGAATTAGCAGTAAAAGACCCAGAATAGACTGGTGCATCAAAATCAATCAATCAATCAATCTATCAATCAACTTTATTTCCAGACTCATGGTCCAATAAATACACATAACAATAACAACAACAGCACATAGACAAACAACAGGACAGTTAAAAAAGGCACTGATACCAGTGTTTCCACATGGATGACTGGTATCGCATCCTACTAAAACCAGGGTTCGATAACAGCATAATGATAAGGTTACATGAACCATTCAATCTGCAAATGAATTTGTACATTAGGTTTCTCAGCAGTGCATGGAATGTGTTGATTCCTGCCCTACAAAATAATTCATTTACACTGCTCCACCTGGGTTTTTTAAGCAGTATACGCAATCCAACATCATAGGCGAACTGGAGCTTCTGGATGCTAGACTTTGTAAATCAGGTCCATAAATGGGCAGTAGATAGAGGAGTACAGTATGCTTTAAACAGGCTTATCTTAACTCGATCAGAGCACCTGTGAAATTCCCTAACCAGCATATTAGCTTGTGCATATAACATGCGGTGTTGCCTATAGATGTCATCATCATCACACATTTGATCTGTGATGATGTGTCCTAGATATTTAGTTTTCTTACCTACGGGTAAGGCTTGCCCTACAAGGTGAAAGGTTGGAAAGATTAACTCCTTATCTCATTTTGTTTTGCAGATCAGAACAACACTCTTTTTACTATTAGTGTATATTTAACTAGAAATTTAACGCCATACTCAGTACATATGTTCAGCATCTCTTGAAGCCCAGCACTGCCAGGAGAAAAAATAACCAAATCATCGGCATACAATAGGTGGTTTACCAGGGTGAAGCCAACCGTGCATCCTGTTTTAATGGCTCTTAGCTGACCAGATAGATCATTCATATAGATATTAAAAAGAGCAGGTGAGAGTAAACCCCCCTGGCGAACACCATTACCCACGCTAGATTAATGAAAATGAAAGAAAACTGTTCCTATTCAAACCTTCCATGGCAATCTTTGATAGAAACTAAGAATTCTTCAAATATACCACAAGTCTGAAAGATAATCCCTCTGAAAAAGAGCTCACATTCTAACAGGAAGATCAGCTGTATGAAGTGAAAAAGAAAAACAACCTTGCACCTGTAAAATCCTCTATCCCTTTTACATAAATAATGTCATTGGGGGTGTGTGAATCAAACACATCAAACTGAAATATAGCATGGAAACGTAAGAAAGGTCACTCTCAGCGTCTGCTGAGGCAAAGACCAGATGAGAAATGAAAACTGTACACAGGAGACTGCAACAAAGGAGGACGGCAGAGTAATAGAGACATGGGAAAGTAAGTGTGTGTGTGTGTGTGAAGCAGATTAATGCCAGAGGCTTCTTTATCACTCACTAATCCCAGTTGAGAGATACACCACTTCCTAGCCCCAATAGAACTCCTTGTACGTATCTCCCCCTGTCATTTGCTCCTACACAATCACCAAACCACTTTTTACATGAATTTCAATCTGAGTTTGCGCCGCCATAATGCGCCGCTGTCAGCTGGATTAGCTGGAGTTTAAAGGGCTGTGAAGGGAGTCTATTTTTGGAAACGAGAAAACACCCGGAACAACAAAGCGACTCTGCCATCTGCATCTGCAGCAAAAGATGCATTTAAAATGAAAGCTCAATAAAAGTAGTTTTAATCAGCGTTCAAACTGTCAGGGAATTTATGAAAACACATTTCGGCTTTTTCACCTCAAGGTCAAACCTGCGTTCTGGATCAGAGAGTTGTAACACCTGAAGAAGTGACACTGAAGGGCTTTTGTGCAGAAGGGAGTATCAACGGATACTTAACTCAGCCAGCACATTAATCTGTGATGACATGTGTCACACCAGTTACTCTTACAAATCCGTCATGTACGATAAAACTGGGCTCAGCGAATTGATGATGATACTTTTTGCATCGCTTCTAGTGCTTTAGTGCTTTCTGCTCTCTGCAACCTTCTCTTTCTGAATCCGTGTCCCCTCTCATTTCGGCTTCCCTAGGTGCACCCGCCTCTTGTTCGGTAGGAAACGCTGCAGAGGCAGCAGTGAATGCTAATAACGTGGGAGAGAGCTGAGTCACTGCAAGAGAGGTGCATTGCACTTTGGATTGACCAGTTGTTTTAAAGGTGTGGGGGGTGAGAACGTTTCGTGCCATGAATTCAAGTAAATTGACAATTTGGAATAAAGAGACTGCCGGAGGAGAAAAGAAGGACAGACATTTCAGTTGACTTTCGTACTGTGAAAGGTGTAACTGTTTAAGAAGGAAACCTATTAGAGTGATACAAGACAAAAAGTCTGCTAAAGTCTGATGCACTGCTGGCCAATTGTGTTTTCAAACTGCTGCGTCATCGAAGACTGGAGAAAAGACACATGCAGGAACAAAGATGGAGGAGAAAATGAGATAAAAGAAGATGGTTCTGCAGGGGTGCAACAGGACTGAGAGGGATGGTGCGATGTAAAGGGCAAAAACAGAAGGGAGGATTTTGACTGATTACCTTCAATGATGTGTTTTCGGTTGAGGCCTCTCTCTGTCTCAGCTCTAAAACACGAGGAAAGACTTTCAATATGAGAAACAGACAAATACCACAATCAAGCCTAAGTAGACAAACATGTTAAAGTAGATTTTTCTTTGTAGTTCCCATCCAGTACATCTACCTGTCTTTAACTTTATTTCTTATGAAGAAGATTTTCACCCGTCGACTAGATCTTTTACTTGTATACGTCTGATCAAGAACTTCTCCAAACCTCGTGGGCATATTAAGAAAAAGGTTTGAGCCAGGGAGGATGCGTTTTCCTCTTCCAACATCCAGTCTGCTCAAGTCCAAGCAAGGTGTTTCGTGTTGGCATAGATGAAATAGAAAGACTGGAAGCGCTGTCTTCTTCAGGACAGAATAATTCTATATAATATGGGCTTTCAGTCTTGTAACTTTTTATATTTAATCTTACACAGAAAAGTTACAGGTCTTATCTGAGGAAAGAGGAAGAAACTCTGAACCATTAAGTTATCATGTCTAACTTCCCTCTTGTCTGGCTTTGTGACAGGTCTGATTTCCACTTTACCTTCGGCTGTGTTTCTCACACACTCCCGCGGGACAAACCTGTCTGTGCCGCTACTAAATGATATTTGACATAGAACTCTGTGTTACTCAAGGCTGTATTGCAGTGTTGGTTTGTATAAAAAGGTTTGTTTTAAAAGAAAGGGAAGATAACAGCTCAGGTTGCCTGCTATTTAACCTTTGTTTACTCATTTCTATTGCTATTTTCTTTATGTCTGTATTTTGATAAACAGAATGTATGCCAGGCATACCATTATTGAACAAGCTATCTGCACTGCACTGGTTTTAATGCTAATGAAAAGTACCCCTGGCTCATGCTTCTGTTGTCAGCTGTGTTTCTTTCCAAGATGGAGCCATTGATAGATGTATACTAGACTGAAATGAACCCGTTTGTCGAGGTAAGTGCCTCAAGATTACATTTATTGTGAACTGGTGCTACATAAATAAAATCTAAACTTACATTTTGCTCAATTTTAATTATTTTATATTTTCTACAGTGGCCTCCCTCTTTTCTATGTCTCACTGGTTAGGTTATGATGGAAACTTTGCCACATATTGTCAAGCAATCTTACTTTTTTTGCAAACATGGGCAGCATGCATCAAAAAATATATCATAATGTGAAGAGGACATGCTTCACAAGTGAGTTAAATAGTTGTTTTCCAAATGCATCTAGAGTGCAAAGCGATTTTGAATACATTGAAACTTGTATGAGAGAACAATTTTATATAAAATCTTCTACCGTCTGCAGTGACTTAAAATACATTTTAAGAGCGCCGGTGGATACCTAACTTACTTTGGTGAAAACCTGAAGGCTTTTTAGAACGAGGGGAAATGTGACTAATGCAGACTGAACTCACAATATTTCAGATTGACAGCAGGAGCAAATATGATGTTTGACCTGAGGGATATAGATGTTAAATACAACATCGAAACAGAAGCAAGATAGGAGCTTGCTGTCATTTAATGCCCTGTGTGTGCCCCTGTGGGTTACCCAGAATGTCTGATTCAGTGCCATGAGGTCTACAGCTGGAGGCAAGTTTTGAGTCTAGCCAGTCATTAGTCATTTATCCTGAGCATCTGAGCTGAAAAATGTATATATACATATATATTTAAGAACAATTTACACACACAAATACACATCCAAATACAAACACACTTACTTTCCTCCCCAGTAAAGCTTTGTGGTGATCACAAGACTGGATCTCCTAAGGGAAGCAGAAACATCAAAGGACAAAATAAATAAATAAATAAATAAATTAAACTGTTTAAAATATTATTAATAGGACAGTTATATTTTAGCATTAAAGTGTGTCTGCTACTATACAACTGTGTGCCTACCTAAGCAAGTGAAGCAAACAATTTTGTGAATGACAGGAGTGTTGTTTAGCTGTTTTACATCCTGCTGAGAGAAGTGGCAGATAGACCGTGGACCTGTTTCTCATCAGTTTTGAGAAGATGCATTGAGGAGTCTCTGAATGCTCATAATCAAATTCCCGCATATCTGCCATGCTTGAATTGATCAATAATTTATTCACATTTAGAGTCAGGGTGAAAAGCAGGCAAAAGAAAAGCCCGGCACAAGTGTATAATGCCATAAAAAAATCATGTTGCCAGTGATTAATTAACACACTGTTATGTAGAACTAATGTAACATGCAGATTGTTGTTGGAATATGATTTATTGATTTAATTCATATTTCACACATAAATTACATCGGCTGACATACTGTAATTATGAAATGGGCACCCTCCATTATTTCAGCACATCATATAGATGCTTGAAAGCAAAAGCAGAAATATATTAACCTATCTATCTATCTATCTATCTATCTATCTATCTATCTATCTATCTATCTATCTATCTATCTATCTATCTATCTATCTATCTATCTATCTATCTATCTATCTATCTATCTATCTAAACACAAAGTCCATGAAGAAAATCCTCAGTTATATGATTCTCATCTTAATTGTTTTGTTTGATAAAGTGTGTTAAATACTAATAACCTATTATTACTAGTACTATTTTGTTGGCACTATGTGTTATTAATTTTGTGCCCAGATCCTTCTGAATTTATTTCAGTTCAGTTGAATTCAAAAATTCCTACACACAGTAGATACTGATGGCTAAGTACAGAGAGAATCTCCTGTAGCCGTCTGTATATTGCACCGTTTTCAGTTTAGAATAGCGTATTTCAATTTATGTCAATGCACTTGCAAATATATTATTGTTAGCTGCATCTTTAGGTATGTTTAGTTTTCATAAGCATATGTATTTTAAGTTATTTTCATTCAAATCAAAGTAGTGAAGGGATTTGTTTCGCATATTTTTACAGAAGACAAAAGAACGCTTTGAATCTTTGACAGCCAAAACACCACATCTTCTGATTCTGACATTGCCTCAAAGACTGTAGTAGTAAATATGTTAATTCCACTCATTCTTCAAAAACAAACAAAAAAGTTTATTTTTATGGATTTAGAAGTTGTTTGGTCAAATACCATTTCATTTCTAAATTCTGTTTCTTACAACCAAAGACAACTGTGGGCTAAAACACAGCTGTTGCTGTCATGTCTAATAAAACATTATATTTCCTTTAAAAGAATGTTTTAAGTTTTAATCATACTATGAGTATGGTGTCATTAAGTTTAAGAATGCTTTCTTTTTTAACCAAGAAAAACGAGGGTATAATGGACCCTCTACAAAGTCTACAATAGCCTGTTTCAAAAGACAATGCCGCTATCAGTGCCGGTTCATAATGCCAGCATGAGGGAGCCTTTTGTTCATGCATAAGTCCTCAACTTGTGAAGGGCAATTTGCTGCGATCAGGTGGTTTTCAAAAAAGATTATGCCATGCAGGGATAAAGGGGGGTATGGGGGTAGTGTCCAGGCTGTGGACGTGTACGGCTGTGTATAACCCTGAGACAGAAGAATTTGTGGTACGCAGAAAAATAGTTGAATATAACTTGTGTTTTTATCTTGAATGAAGCCTCGCTGCTCAACTATTTTTTGCGAGCAGCTCCAAAAGGTCTCTGTCCTTCATAGTCGCCTTGAACTGTGATCTGCTCTTCAGCTCTAAAAGCCAGATGCTCCCGGACCTACTTTCAAGCTTGCTGGCACAAATGCCGCAACATTCCTGCAACACCATGCTGCTACGGCGCATTCATAAGACACACCATGCCAGGAATATTTTCTCAAGATGTCGGCATGGTGTATCTTATGAAAATGCCTAATATTAGGTAGAGAGAAGGGTTGGTGGTTAATTGGAGCATGAATGGTGTCAGAGCCTTTTTATCTGCATCTGTAAGCACGAGTTAACAAGAAAGTCCAGTGAGAGCAACTGTTATCATCTGCTTACTGCCATACATACACTTATTAATTTTGACCAACACAGGTTTGTAACAAATACTACTTTGTCATGTATGAATGAAGGATAACATTTGTTTTAAACTATACCTCGTTATATCATTAAGTCTGTGTGTTACAAAAAAAAAGACAAATGTGCCCGTTACCTCCCTGGCCAAAGCCTTGGTGTCTTATGAAATGATTGCCTGTTTTGGGGGCTCGATCAAGGCCTAACCCTTCGTCTTTGGTCACAGAGCCATTAAGATCATCCTGGATGTCTGACTCTGAGAGATCAGCAGCAAATCCTTTGGGAAATGTGGGTTTGCAGATGTATTGTACTTGTTCAGGTGCAACCCTGGGATGTTAAATGTGCCTGGGATGTGTGGAGTTTAGAGGTCGTCTCATTGCCATGGCCTAACTGGTGTGTTTCTTCAAGCATTTCTGTGCAGTTGAGAGCTTTGCCTGCAATGTGGGCCATTAAGATCATGCATTTTAACGAGACACTGATTTTTCTCTTTAAGCATCCTAACAAAGTGGGTATGCTTTATAGCAGGGGTGTCAAACTAATTTCCATTTTGGGCCACATTAAGCTAATTGATATCTTTAAAGGTCTGGTTGTGGCAGACAGTATTGATAAACTATAATAAACTATTAAAATCACCCCCCGCATTCCAAAAGTATTTCTTAAAATTAAATAATCCTTAAAAACTTTACATAATGATGTGATTAAGGACTGTTAAAATAAACACTGAATTTATGGTACTGATAAAATTGTACTGGGGTGCACAAAAACCAAACTTAACTTTTCTATCTATAAGGTTCTCTAGAGTTTAGAGGGCCACATAAATGGCCGTGGAGGGCCAGATTTTGCACCCAGGCCTTGAGTTTGACATATGTGCTTTATAGTGTGTCAGTGTTTAAACAGTTTTGCAAAGGATTGTACTAAACCACATTTTTTTAAATTTCAAAGAGGAAATAAAAGAGATAGACATTTACTACTGGTTAGAGTTAGCATCTAATATATTATTACTCTTTGCCTGGTTGCACCACTTTACCTCCAGCATTTCTTCTTGATGATGTTTCCCAGGATTATCTCTGCTCTGTGGGGAAAGACAGAATTAAAAACATGATTGGATTCAAAACCAAAAACTGCATACCCAAAGATTGATGAGATTAGATTAGATTACACACAATAACCCTGCATGAACATGAAAGTTATCAGATGCTCATCTACATCCTGATTAACAAGCAGAGGTAGAACTAGAGAGCAGATACAGACTCTTGGACTATATGCATGAATTCGAGCAGCAACCTTGAAATTAATTTTTATCTGATACTTGTCCCCCATTATTCACCCAGATGATGCCCAGACGGGAGATTAGATTGAGCTGCAAGCTGCTTTTAATTTTGGCAATGCATGTGGAAATAATGAACATAGGGAGGAAAATAGGGACAATGAGAGAGAGAGAGAAGATGTAAAGTGGAACTAATAGAGAAGAAAATAAATTAACAATCAAATTGATCTATTATTTAAAAAAGGGAAACATCAGCAGAAAAAAACTATTTAAAAAATCAAGAATAATTATGCCTATATTTTTTAAAACTATAATTAAACGATATGGAATAATAAGGACATTAATAAATCGAAAATGAGATACAAATTTATAGAATAAAGGAAATAAATTGGAATTATGAGACATTAATACATTATTACATTCAAAATAAGACATAAATATTAATTTGTTCCTGTATTAAATATCAGTAAAAAATTTTAGTAGCATTGTATGGTTACTCAACAACAGAAAATGTTGGGATAATTACAAATCGGAGACAGCACCCACCTTCCCCCGGAGTAAACCTCGGCCGTATCGAACAGGTTGACCCCACTCTCATAGGCGATGGTCATCAGCTGCTCTGCCACCTGAGAGACAGGTGGAAGACGTTGTTTTTCATGAAGGTGGTGACCTGAACTCCAGCAAAAAGTGACTCAAATTTCCCTTCGAAAGAAAAGGAAAGGAATTCCCAAAAGGAAACAGAGGAAGTGCAAATCTGTTTGCTTCATAGATACAAGCCACTGCCTGCTGCTTGTGAGTTAAAGTTGTTTACAACACAGGATGCTTCCTCAGACAGTTCTGACCTAATTTTTGTGCATTCATTTTATCCAATAGGAAAGACCAGGGTCAGACAGGAAAACTGATTTTGATACACTTTCTTTTTTTACTATTTTGTAGTAGTATTTTGTAGTAGTTCCTCCCAGTGGTCATCTATCAGTGATGAGTTGGACACCTTGTTGGACACCTAACAGTCCACTGTAGTATTATGAAACTTAGAGCAGGATGAAAAGAGCGGTCTACATGCACCCACACCATTTTACATACAACAAGAATGAAAACCAGCATCTGCTACTGAGCTGCAGCAGTGAAAGTGACATTAAGCCTTACCTCATCAGATATCTGACCTCCAAATGTTACCCATGTCCCTGTTGAAGGAAAGGCCAAAAGTCACATTTCTGGCAAAACAAAAAACATATAGAGGGCTCTTAATGTTAAATGGGTCGTTTTTAATTTGCATTAATTATTACGTTGACATTTTTGGCAAAAACTCATGACAAAATGCCTCCTACCCTAAAGCCATCACTGCCAAATGTCAGCTGAATGCTCATTAAAGAGAAACACTTTTTTTTTCCACATTGAGAGAAAATTTGGTTAATTCATTTCATCTCACATCAAAATATAGAGATTCTACAGCAGCAATATGATGTGCAGAATGACTTGACATATTACTAGTATATGCCTGTCAGTTCCATTAAGATTCAGCAGACACAAATACCTTGAGGAGCAGAAAGAAACTTGAAAATGTTAAATACAAGTCTTACTGAATAAAATAAATGTGGGAATATATTCAATGAGAATCTGAATATACAGTAGCACATTAACAATAATTCAGCGCACTCTGTAACAGTGTATGTATTCATTTTTTGGTCCTCCAATTCTAAGCATTATAACATGCTCTTTTTCTGCTTTTACAATTAGAATGGAAGATTATTATTAAAAGTGTTACGAATCTCGAATTGTGTTTTAGCAAATCTTTGTTCAGTGTTGAAAACCCAGTCTAAGGGTTCCACATTAGAACATTTAAAAGCAATCAAGATTTCTTAAACGATGTGAAAAACATTTAATTTAGCACTGAGTTAATTGCTATGCACCAGATGCCTTCATCCGCCCTCAGTAACGTCACAGGGGAGTAACCACTCACTATAAACTGAATGTGCAAGCAAGCAACACAAAGGTGTAACTGAAGGGTTTTTTGTTTTGTGCTCTTGGTGCCCTCAATAAAATGTCTCCCTGGCCAGAGAGCAATCTCACCTAAATGAGAAATTGCTTTCAAGGTTTTTACACATAAATACAACAGAATGAGAACTTTTGGTTAATTCATTTTCTTCTTCTTTCTTCATCTTATTTCCATGTTTTGCTGCCTGAACATGTGAGACAAAGCTCCTTACCATGTCTCACTAATATAAAAAAAATTATGGAAAATTTGGTGTTAAATCATTACCCAACTGTGTAGCAATGAGGCAGCAGATTGGTGTAGGCGCAGTCTGAGCTTTCCCAGCTGGCAATGGCAAAAACACAATCTGCTTAATGCACAATAATGACTGACTGAAACGGGTTTTTAAATGGTAATACTGAAAAATCCATTTCATATTCTTCTTAATATCAAGATTAGGTTTAGATTGGATTCAACAAAAGGTTTGTTTCCAAATGCCCATCAGTGATACAAGTTAACGTAGCTCAATATCAAATTCAGAGTGTTTTTTTTTAAAGATGGATTTCACACATATGTCTATAGTATACCCCACTGTTTACCAAATTTTGTCTCCTTAACATCTTAAATTTAATGTTGTTGTACAGTTCAATGCTCAAATCATTTATTTTTACTTTTATAAGTTGTATTTGTACTTATTTTATGTTTATGATTTTAGCTGCTGCATGTTCATCCCCCAACCAACGCACCATTTAGGGTGAAATTGTAGTTAGAACGTTCATAGGTGGGTTGGTGAAGGGGATTAATGGTTCTGTTTTTTCAAAACAAATGTGTTTCCTTTTTGCTGGTAAGTGTCAATTATGACTTTAAAGTTTTTCTCAATTGCTGGAGGGCTTTTTTATGATCAGAACTAAAATTTGCATAATTGTTACTTTAACCCCCAAAAACATTTAGCAAACATTATGCATTTCTTTAATCATTCTGTTTTGGAAAGGCCTCCCGAACTGATCAGTTTCTCTATGGGGAACTTTAGTTTACTGATGACATTGTTTACAGTGCACAGCTTTACCCAAAGGGCATTTCTTTCGTTTGTTGTAAATGAGTTTGTGTTCGCTTTTGCACAATGCAATTCAGAAAAAAAAAAAAGAGTGATTGCAGATTTCAAATGGCTGTCGGAAAACCAAACCAAAACCAAACCAATTTATTTATGAAGCACATTTCTACACAGCCGAGGCCGACCAAAGTGCTGTACAGTATTAACAACATATACAACCAAACACTCAAAAGAAATATTAAAATTAATAGTGAATAGTGTATAGTCCTGCCTTTAGCATTTTCCGGTAGGCTAGAGTTAACAAGACCTAACTTTTTTGCACTGGAAAGCACTTCCGGAGTGAATTGTCATAATGAAAACATGACAAAGCCATTTGACTATCTTGTTCAGAAACAATGGTGGAACGAGTTTTAATTTTTGTGACACTTACACCTTTGTTGACAGAAATACTTGCTTTTGTAGAATGAAGTATCAATTTTGAGCAAGAGCTCAAATGGCTCTTGCTCAAAATTAATTTGTGCAATTTTGAGCAAGAGCTCAAAATTGTACGTAAAAGTCTAGGTTTTTCATTTTGCATTAATTGTTTTGAAAAATGTACCAGCTTTTGAGCAAATGTTAATAGTGAGGTGAGACATGCATCAAAATGACTGAGAAAAACGAAAGAAAAAAGGAAGTTGCAACAATTATGCAAATTTTAAAGTAATTACTGATTATAACAATAAAAAGTAAGTTTTAATTTGAATATGTAATTATTTCTTGGCTCATGGGATTTATTTCTGTTGTATGTTGCTATTGTTGACTTGTTCATTTATGTTTTTTTTGTTAATGTAAGGGTACTTGACCATAATTTCTGATGGACAGCTTAAGACAGTGGGGCAATCTTAAGTTGGGTAACTCAAATGTTGTGCTTTCTATTATTTTTCAAAGTAAGGTGGACTTGAAGTGAATGTAATGGCCAGTCATCCTATTTATTATCCATAAAAGTGTGTTTATAAAATTTAAAGTCAGTGTGGATTTTGAAACCATGCATCACAAAACTGTTAAACTACACTTTTAGAAATCGAAACATTTTTTTGTCAGAAAAACCTTTTTCATTGACTTCTTTTTTTTCTGTTTAGACATAGACATATGTTGCTATTATTCACTAGAAACACATAATCTCACCAGTTATCTGACATGTGTTATTCCTTTACTAAGGCAAAAAAAAGTGAAGCACGTGGAGTTAAATTTGCTCTTGACACCAACTTTGAAACCCATTTTTTTCTCTGATGGGGTTTTACACAAAACCGACAATGTATAGTGCAAACCATGCAAAGTAAAAAGGCCTGCAGGAGCCCTAAGGAAAGAACCATTCTTCCTATTATTCAAATGATTTTCCCAGTTTGCAGTTATTTCACTAATCTAATTTGGCACTGACTTAGATCCCCAGCTGAGAGAAATCCCATGAAAGTCACAGTCTCTAAGATTTCCTAGAATATAGTTAAAAGGTCAAATAAAAAAATGTGTATCTCTAATATTTAAATGTCACATAGATATATGTTATACTTCATATTTAATTTGTTTTTTTGCCTTCTGTATAAGAGGAGTAAAAGAAAATCACGTTTTTCTCAAGGCACTGCAGCATGATAGAGAGCAGTCTTTTTAGCCGCAGGAGTTTCTTTCTTAATATTCAACTGTTGCTCATTGTGCTGTGAGACAAATCTTTGAGACCCCCCCCCCTAAATTATTAAAAGAAAAACTCCTAATGGTCTCTAAATGGTGCTGTTTTGTTTTCTCATTGCTTTCCATAAAAATTAAAGATGCATGAGGTTTAGAATGGGGTGAATGCTATTATTTATTTAGAAGATGCCTGATTCTGATATGCTGGCCTCCAAATCCATCATTTAAACACATAATTACAGCTGGGTTCCACCTGACTGTTTATGAAGTCATTAGATATTTGCTAACTCTAATTAAATGTACTCACCGAGACCCAGACAGGAGACACGCAAACCAGATTTCCCTAGGTTCCTGTAAAACAAATCAAAACTTGATTTAGAAAAACAGCTAAATATAATCTCCACATTTCATCATTAAAATGTGGTTGTAATTTGTGTGCTGTTCAGTAATATGCCGTGTGTGTGTGTGTGTGTTTGTTTTAAAAGTTTGCTCAAAAGATGCTGTCATGATTAAACGGAACATTTGTAAACCAATGTAGAAAAAAATCAATGCCTAATAATTGTGTTGGTCTTCTTCTCATGCTTCATGGAGTAGAGATTCACTGAATATCACTTAGTTTGCTTGCAATCATGAAACATGGATGGGAGATTAGACAGGGGAAATGAGACTTGATTGATACAGCTTGTGCCTCGTTGGAATAAAGTAAATACCCAGAATTCAAATTCAAAAATACTTAATTGATCGCAGAGGGAAATTAAGTGTTGTTCTACCTCATTATTCATTCAAGGATTTGTTTTAGACCATGATGGCTGTGGGGAGAAAGGATTTCCTGTAGCGGTCTGTGTTGCAGCGGTCCGAAGAAGCCTCCTACTGAAGATACTCTGTTGTTGTAGGATCTGTGTCTCATAAAAAGGGTGCTCAGGGTTGTCCATAATGTTTTTAATCTTATGAAGAACCATTCTTTGCATCATTATCTCCAGTTTCCCCACAACAGAACCAGCCTTCTTTATCAGGTTATTGAGCCATTTTAAGTCTTAGGCTCTGATGATGCTATCCCAACAGATGATGGACGAAGAGATGACCGTCTCCACAACAGACTTGTAGAAGATTTGCAGCATCTTGCTGCAAACCTTGAAGGACCTCAGCTTCCTAAAAAAGTACATTCTGCTCTGTCCCTTTTGGTAGACGACTTCACTGTTGGTTCTCCAGTCCAGTCTGTTGTCCAGGTGAACTCTAAAGTATTTTTACTCCTCAACCACCTCCACTTCTTCTCCCTTGATAAAAAAAGTCTTTGACTTATCCCTGTTTCTTCTGAAATCTACAATGATCTCCTTTGTTTTGTTCACATGTGATTTTACAGTTTTTTTTTTTGTTTTTTTTTTACATTACAATTCCTTAGGATAGTATTAATGTATTAGACACAAAGCACGGGTAAAGTGGAAAAAAAGATACATGGTGCTAAAAAATGTTGAAAGCGTAATGTGTATTCAGTTTCCCTTATTTTCTGATACGTATTGTAACAAAAATATCTTATTTTCAAAAACTAGTAACTTGAGTCTCTGTTTGGTTTACATCTTCACACACCTGAGGGTTCCTAGATCACTAAACAGAGCAACAGGCTCTAATTCATCCCCCTCCCTGGCAGAAAATATTTCCATGCAGAGTAAGACATTCCCAAGGAATCTATAATAATCTATTTTTTCTCAAATATCGTCTGCTTTCCCAGATTAATCCAGATTAATCCTGACTGGAAATACTTATCTCCCAACATGCTGACCAATATATATCATGGAACCAGTTGCAACATGGCAGCTTGTCTTGTTTCCCAAAGGACCTTCTCCGTGACTGCTTGATAACACTAAGGAAAAAGCTGGGAATTTCTATTATTACATGCAAGATTTCCAACATCAATTCACCCCCCTGAAAAAAGGGACAATCCAGAGAAAAATATTTTCATTTTAATGTCCCTTTTCTAAAAAAGTGGCTGTGTGGGGCGCTGTGGTCAGAAGAGACAAAATAACATTTTTTTTTCTGTAAATAACACCGTACACTATTCTGAACACACCTTCCTCACTATTAAATGGTATTGGAAGAAACATGCTGTGAGGATGATTTTCTTCAGAAGGGACAGGGAGATTTTATTGGAAGATGGATGGAGCTAAATACATAGCAGTAGTGGAAGAAATACCTGTTAGAGGCTCCTAGTCTGGAGACTACAGCAAATGTTCACCTTTAAACAGGGCAGCAACACACAACATACAGCCAGGGTTATAATGGAGTAGTTTAGCTCAAAGCAGAGTGTTAGGCTGGCCTAGACAAAGTACAGACCTACATAGATTTGAGTTTATGTGGAAGGATTTGAAAACTCTCTATACAAGCTGGCTAAGCGTGATCTATTTTGCAAACAAGAATTACCTAAATTATCAAGATGTGCAACAAGTAAAGATAAACCGCAAAAGATTGTAGGTATAGTTGCAGCAACAAGATGGCTCTGTGACATACTGACTCATGAGGACTGAATACAAATAAAAACTGAGGTTTCAGATTTGTTGTAAATCAATTGGAAACCTACATATTCTTTTACTTCCACTACAGGTTGTGGAAAAGTAAAAAAGAAATAAAAATCTGAAAAGGGGTTTGAAAACTTTTGAAAGGTCCTAGCTACGATTCAACACAGTGATAGTGCTTGCTTTATGGCAGCCAGGTTTTCAGTGTGCCCCTTTTTGACAGATGTTGCACGCTCTTTCTCCTCCGACCTTCCTCACATGATTGCATCTCATCCTCCAAGTATTTGACATCTTCCCGCAACAGGAAGCACATCGGTCCTGAGGCTCTTTGCTGTTATTGTGTTTACCATTAAGGTGCAGACGTTCATTCCTGAGCATTCATGTTGCATCATGTCAGTTTCTTTTCTCCCTCAGCATCTCTTGGTTGTTGGATGTATAATAATCATGTAATGTTGTATAAGGAAAGCTCTCCTCAGCCAAATCTGCTTACTATTCTGATCTAATTAATTCCAATCGGCACAACTCAAAAACTCTCTTCTCTCTCCTCACCACTATTACAAAACCCCAGATTCTCTTCCCCACTACTTGCATTCCACTGACTTCTGCAACTCACTCATGTCCTTTTTTCTTTCCAAAATCACTGACATCCATCAACACCTGACCTCATGGGGAGCTTCTCTCTCTGGTATGGACTCAACTGTTTCCTTACCACCCCCCACTACTACATTCTCAAACTTTATCCTCCCCTCCGTCCAAGCCATTCCAAACTTGTCCAAAAATCCAAATCATCCACCTGTCGATTTGATCCACTCCCTACAGCTCTAGTCAAAACCTGCCTCTCTTCCCTCGCTCCAATCATCACCAACATCATTCATTCTTCTCTAATTTCTGGAATGTCCCTCCTGCACTCAAAACCGCTTCTGTCACAAAAAAAATCTGGCTTTGACCCCAACGATTTCAGCAACCTACGCCCCATCTCAAATTTACCTTTTATTTCCAAAGTTCTGAAAAGTCTGTTGCCTCTCAACTCCATGAGCATCTCATCACAAACAACATCTATGAGCAGTTTCAATCCGGGTTCCGTCCCCTCCACAGCACTGAAACAGCACTGCTCAAAATCTCCAACGACCTCCTCATAGCTTCAGATTCTGGTTTACTGTCCATTCTCGTCCTTCTTGACCTCACAGCAGCATTCGACACTATTTCCCACCACACCCTCCTCAACAGACTTTCATCTATTGGCATCACTCACACCCCCCTCGCTTGGTTCAACTCATATCTATCTGGCCGCACACAATCCGTTCAACTTAAATCTTTTAAATCTAATTCTTTCCCCGTTTCTGCTGGTGTGCCCCAGGGCTCTGTCCTGGGGCCCCTCCTTTTCATTATATACATTCTTCCAATTGGTTACATCTTTCGCAAACACAACATCCACTTTCACTGCTACGCGGACGACACCCAGCTCTACCTTTCTACCCAACCGTCTTCTTCACTCCCCCCAACCTCCCTTACCCTCTGTCTCCAAGAAATTCATTCTTGGTTTTCTTCCAACTTCCTCAAATTGAACAGTTCCAAAACAGAAGTCCTCCTGGTCGGCACGCCCCACACTCTCTCCAAATCTGACAGTTTTTCCATTTCCATCAACAACTCGCCTGTCCTTCCCTCCCCCCAGGTTAAGAGTCTGGGTGTTGTCCTCGATAGCACACTCTCTTTTCACTCCCACATAAATAGCATCACCCGGTCTGCATTCTTTAATCTGCGCAACATCTCTCGTCTTCGCCCGTCTCTCACCCCCCACACCACCGCCATCCTGGTCCACAGCCTTGTTACCTCCCGCATTGACTACTGTAACTCCCTACTTTTTGGCCTTCCCAACAAATCCCTCCAGAAACTCCAACTCCTCCAAAACTCTGCAGCACGCATCATCACCCAGATCCCCTCCTCTCACCACATCACCCCCATTCTACAACAACTCCATTGGCTTCCAGTTAAACAAAGAATTAACTTCAAAATACTCCTCATCACGTTCAAAGCACTTCACAATCTGGCCCCCCCATACATATCTGATCTCCTGCACATCGCCACTCCTGTTCGCTCACTCCGCTCCTCCTCTTCCCTCCATCTTTCTGTCCCCCCTGCCCGCCTTGTCACTATGGGGCATCGAGCATTCTGCCGCTCCGCCCCCCGCCTCTGGAACTCTCTCCCCCCTGATCTCCGTACCATCGACTCTCTTCCACTTTTTAAATCCACACTGAAAACTCTCCTGTTCAGACGATCCTATGACATCTAGTCACTCTCACCTTATCAATGTTGTTCTGCTTTGTTTGATTATTATCTTTTATTACTTTATTTTTATTATTACTATTATTATTGTTGACAATGTTTTAAATTGTTCATTTGTGCAGTGTCCTTGGGTGTTTTGAAAGGCGCTATATAAAATAAATGTATTATTATTATTATTATTATAAAGCCATGAACAAACATGAAACATCTGTCTGCCCTTTTACAGTTAATTTAGCTCCAGCTGATTCATCTCCCATCGCAAACTGAGACATCCGACTTCTTTCCTAGCTGTCTTCTATTCAAGTTTTTATTTTATTCTGGTTTTAGAATCTGTGGCCATTAAATCCAACTCAGAGAGGAGGTAATGTGGTGCAAGCTTTTAATTGTGCAACACAGAAAATTACTGCAGGAGCCAATTGCTCTCCCTCTGGCCGCCACAGGTGTCTTCCAGCAGTGTGATGGATGGGACCTGTAGAGGAGGGAAACTGCAACAGGGGGAATCCACAAAGCTACAGGGGCAGCCTCCCTCGTCCACCTTTGGAAACTACTACATTTCAAGGGCAGACGACCGCACTCAGATCTATCATAAGCAAGACGTTTCAATTTGAGAACAAAAAAAAATACATGAAAATAAACCTTCCAATTATAGCATAGGCCCTCTGTCGTCTGCTCTGCTTTGTAGGCAATAACTCATTACGACAAATGAGGCTGTTAAACACTGAAAGCAGTCATTTTCTTTTGCCCGAAAACTGTGCCGGTTGAACTGAAGGCAGAGTGATTCAAAGCCTCTGCTGTCTAACACTGCCCTCAGTCAGTTCAATTAGCTTCTCAAAGTTAAGATGTATAAAGTTTAGAATGAGTTCTGAAGATAGGAGAGCCAAAAGTATAAAATGAGAGGATTTACATGCAAACACAAAGTGTGTAATTAGGGCAACAGTAGCAGGAGACAGAGCTCACAGCAGGGATGTGCACTTGTTTGTGAATCGGCGGAGAAGTCTGGAAATTGTAGCCTCTGCCTCTCTGATGTATTATAGAATGAGAGCTCTGATCCATGAAAGAGTGGGGGGGAAGGGTGTGGACTCTGGGTTAGATCCAGTCTGCATGGCCATGGTTGGGGTTTGTTACGGATCAGGCCGACTGGTTGCTGCATTTGCTCTTAATGGCCCACGGTAAAGCATCTGTTTAATTGCTGAGATAGATGTAGATTGTTTATATGTTCGTCTTGGGTCTACATTGATTCTGTTTTTATGTTTGCAGAATTACTTGAAGCACACCATTCCAGGAATAAAAACAGAAAGAGTTTGCAGCTTTGTGGACAGATAGATGCCACACAGTTAAGGAAGCTAATGATTGAAGGAACCGGAGGATAAACTCAACAAAAAAAAAGTACAATAAATAGTATTTTGAGCAAAGGAAGAAAAACTTAAGAAACGCTTGTACATGTTGGAGAGGAAGAAAAAGAAGGGCTGATGTAGGTCTGAGTTATGATCATGGAACATAGACATACAAAAGACCTGAGACTTTGTTTGCAAATATACACGCGACAACGGTTTTGCAAGCCACTGAAGGTTACTTGTCCTCTCATGCTTGGATGGTGGCTAAAAGACGCCTTAGAGTAAAACGACAAATGATTCATTTGATGACGCCCACACACACACACATACACACGCACACACACATACACACACACACACACACACACATACACGCACACAAACTTGTCACCACTTATGAGCATCCTGCGAGCTGCTGTTCTGGATGCATTTCTATTCTTAGTGGATCTGATATATTATGCTTAATATTGAGGCTAAGCCATCAGAGGAATGGCCTTTTGGTGTGGAAAAATACATTTTGTTTTCTACAAAGCACTTTGATTGCCCACAAGTTGCATTGGAGGATTTCATATAATTTAGTTTTAAACCAATATTGTTGGCAAACCCTCCTGCCAAGGTCTTAAATAAATGGATGAAACTTTTTCCTCGCGGGGGATTAACGTAGAATAAGCAAACCCACACAAACCAACCTTGTTAGGCAAAGGGATTAGAAAACACCTACCTCCTGGATTCTCATTGCTATCTTGGTGGCATCTATAAAGATGTTATATACTGTGAGCATAATACATTCTTAAGTATGTGTGATTTAAAAGAAGGTGTGCATTCTAAATGCAGTACTTTAAGGGAATTGCCCTGAAATTTTGATAATGTTAAGCAAATATGATTTTGATTATGAGCACGAGGGAATTAGTTGAGGAAAATAATACTGAGTCAATGACTAAAAGAGGACTACAAAAACAAAGAGACGTTTGAAAAGGTTACACAATACGAAGTCCAAGCCTCAAGACCCTGCAGACACTCTAACGATAAAGAATTTTCTCTGACACAGAAGGAGAGATGTGAAATGACAGCAAGTTCCCCTCAGCGTCCTGCACAATGAAAATGTCTGTATACTGGGTTTGTGTGTGAGTGTGAGAGTGCTTGTAATGAAGAGCTTGGACATGACTGTTTGTTTAGTTTTTCCACAGGGTCACAGTCGACATTGTCTAGTCATTTTAATGCAGTAGACATAGTCTTACACAAACATATCCAAATTTGCACAGTGCTCTTTTACACAGACCTCTGGCACTTTCTGTAATTTCATCTCAAAGAAACATGAAATACAGAACAGTCCTTAAAGAAAATGTATATATTTTATAACAGAGGCATTATTCCAAACTGAAAAGATTGAGAAAAATCTAGCCTTTGATTTAAACACATTAAGTCGGCGGAGAAAAAAAAAAGCCTGTTTGGATTTTTTTCAAAATCAATTGTGGTACATTTCAATGTCCTTTTATTTTCTGGTTTTGGTCAGTTTCTGTAAGAAAAGGAGAAGAAGCAATCCAGTCATCAATCAAAAACTCTATCGTTTCGTGGAAACGCCAAAAGTTCTTCCCATTAACAGAAGCTGAGACAAATCCAACATCTAAACATTTTGCATAGCCCAAGTTTGCTGCAAGCTTAAATCAAAGTGTAAAAGGTTTCCACAACGATGTGTCTGAAGCTTTCCTTAAAGATCACTTTATGGACATCTGTGGTTGGATTGTTCCATAAAGTAGATCTTTCAAATATGCATTACTCTGGAAGGTTACAGAAACAACTTTTTGTCCTGGAAAGTCCATAGTATTGTAAATTTAGGTGTAGACTGCAAGTTTGTTTCACAGTTTATTTAAAAGTTTTTGTGTGTGTTTTGAACAGTTTTGCTCCACTCTGACTCTAAATGTGCACTTCACCTCTCGGTCACGTAGGTCAGTTGACCAGCTACGGAAGCCCAGAGAGGCAGCAGCAGCCCTAAAGGTTCACTGTTAGATAAATGCAGCAGGCAGAGGCATCGTGGGATCACCAACTCTTTACAACGATTAACTGATTTGTGGATGGTGTTATTACTTTGTCAGTAGGAAACGTGATTGGAGCATCTGCTTAGCCTAACTTGTATTTAGAAACGTAATCAGATCTCAGTTTATTTAGAATTATGCTGAATTTGAGTGACAAAATTAACCAGGGAAATTAACAATATTTCAAATATAAAACTTCAAATTAATATTGTTAGGCAACTGTAACAAAAAAATATACATATTTCATACATATTATTATTATTATACATATTATTGCCTCATTTGATTTACCAATAAAGGGTTCTTTAAACAAACCGACCCATCCTTATGTGACATTTATGCCAATTTTCTGCTAAGAACAAAGGCTCTGATTTATTCCATCATCTCCCTATATCAGAATGGTCAATCTGTTCAACTCAGCCGGCATACATTGTTTTCTTTCTTACATTCACGGTATTCAGCAAGGATTACACGCATGCAGAGAGGCTTTCCTTCTGTTTTATCGGCCTCAATTATCTCTGTGTTTACAGCCTGTTTGGTGGCTGATTAAGAAGAAAAAGGTGGAAAAAAAGAAAGCATTCTATATAAACTTCAAACAAACATTATGCTTGCAGAAAGCAATTTTGCTTTTGACCTTTAATTAAAATGTGGTTGGCTCATGCAACTTCCCGGGGTTTTAAGTAGGAGGACTGTGCACTGCTTGTCCTTGGGGGACTGTTTGGTCTTTAGGCAAAGTGAAACTCCATGCTACAGGGCTCCTGTTGTGCAACACCCTGGCTCATATTATTAGTAATCCACAGAACAGCTAAGAAAAACACTGAGTTTAATGGTGGTGGAACATTAAAATTAATTTATTATATTAAGGGTTGACTGAGATAAAGAGGAGAACATCGCTAAAACAGTCTGCAGCTGAAAGATCATTGTTGGTTACATGACGTCACACATGCATGCAGTCATGCAAATTTGCACACACCCATACACACTAATGATCCCTCCACGTTTGCAGCTTTACAAAAAAACCAAAAGATGATACAAAAAAGCAGACACCAACAAAGAGCAGAATATCTGGGATATTTTTGTGGTCAAAAACACTGGAACAATCTGCATGCCGTGCAATCCCGGGGGTTCATATGATTTAAATAAATGAGCCGCCATCCAAAGAACACAGCAGAATTCTTGCTGACTTGCTGCTTGAAATGTAAAAATAATCTACAGGAGAATATGCTAAAAATGTCCTTGACTAACCTCTATAGAACCGATTGTGTGATACCAGCATAATGCAAATCATTGGTTCCACACGGATGAGATCCATTTAAAAACTTGGGACTTGGGAAAAATTAGACTGTTTAGCAGAATCCAGTTTCACTAATAATTTCCCTCTGAGGCCTGCTACTTCATTGCTTTATTAAATAGAAGGGACTCCAAGGAGGAAAATATTGAAACTAATTAAAACGATAAGAGCAGAGGCGCTGAATCCAATGAATGAATGCAAGTGATTTTCGCTCTCAGGCTGATTCTGTCAAACAAGTAGGAGAGATACTACCAGTTCAGTTAAAAAAAGAGTTTAATTTGTCTTACCAGTGGGCTTTCGTGTTGCCGAAACCTTGGAATGAGAGGCACCAAACCTATTTCCTGGCTAACACAGAATAAAAACTCAGCTCACACAAATGTATACACATCTCATGCAGACTCACTCTCTGCTGGTTGCTGATAAGCCTTAACAGAAGGGATTTTTCGTCATTCAGCTATGTAACTTTAGACCATCCAAGCAAATTCGTCCACAAGCTTAGTACACCGTCAGAAGTCCTAAACCAAGGCAACCAGAACCTCTTTATAATTAACTTAAAAATCCTGGTGCCTTACAAAAGTATTAATACCCCTTTAAAATATATTTTTCTCACATAAAAAAAACATGAATTTCAATGTATTTTATTGGACTAATATGCTGTAGACCATCATTAACTAGTGTTAAAAGTGGAAGAAAAATGATCCATGATTTCAATTCTACTGGGCCCATTTTCTTTTTTCAAATAAATAAAAGTGTAATGCATTTGAATTCATACTTTATGTTGATACGCCTTGATAAATTTCAAGACAAACAATTCAGAAGTTACCCATTCATTAAGCAGAGTTAAAACTGCACCTAAATTAATCTCTGTATAAATCAAACTGCCTTGTAAGACCTAAAAGGGTTTTAGAAAGAACATTAGGCAAAAAAAACTTGATAATTAAGGCTAAGCAGAGAAGTCATGATGAAAGTTTTGGAGAAGTTTAAAGCAGGTTAGGTTATGAAATTTAACCCCCAGATACGATAATTTAATGAAGCAAATTTAATGGTAATGAAAAGTCTAACTGCAAATCTACCAAGACATTAGACTCCGCATAGACTAATCAACTGCACAATGGTCATTTAGAAAAGCCTGTAAGAGGCTCATGGTAAATCTGGAGGAGCTGAATAGAAGCACTGCTCTGGTAATAGAATCGATTGCCAGATAAACTATCTGTTGTGCACTCAAACAATCTCCTACTCATGGACAAGAAGAAAGCCAGTGCCGAAGCAGGTCCGAAGTCCTGTGTGCAGTTTGTCGCAAGCCATGTAGGGGAGATGCTGAGCGTGTGAAGAAAGAGCTCTGTTTAGATGAGTCTACAATCAAACATTTTGCCCTACACATGGGAAAGGCATGTGTGAAATAAAGATATGCTGTACATCGCTCTGAAAACAATTCAATTCAATTCAATTCAGTTTATTTATATAGCGCCATTTCACAACAGATGTCATCTCAAGGCACTTTACAAAAAGAGTTATTACAATACAATGTTTAGTGTAGAAATTACAGAACCACAGAAGATTGCGTCGTGGAATTCTCAGCAATCCCTCATACTGAGCAAGCATGCAGCGACAGTGGGAAGGAAAAACTCCCTTTTAACAGGAAGAAACCTCCGGCAGAACCAGGCTCAGCACAAGCGGTTATCTGCCGCGACCGTCTGTGGCTTGGAGAATACATAACAGAGACACAGAAAGAGCAATAGAACTGATGCACAAGTTTGTTGCAGGACGTGGAGAATTTTCCGTCACTGCAATGCCATCTTAGTCAGGGTCGTCAAGCAGGGCTAATCCGGAGCACCTACTATAATAGAAAACAGGTTAGTGCTTGAATTGACAGCACATCATGCAGTTGGGGAGAAGTAGGAGAGAAAGTAGGAACAGACCCTAATAATGTCCTCCAACAGCCTAGCCTAAAGCAGCATAGCTACTAACATTAACCTGTCTCCTAGCTACTAGGAGACCTGGCTACCAACACTCTGTCTGAGTCCTCCTGACCCGTGGACGGTGTAGGGCCGGTAACGGCCCCCGTCATGCCGGGGTCTTCTCGGAGTCGGGTTGTTTGAGAATGCAGCCCAAAGTGGGTGGTAAACTCCATCTAAGGCTAAATACCGGCACGAGACCGATAGTCGACAACTATCTTAAGGAAAAATAGACAGAACTGAGAGGACAGAGTTGAAGAGGGCGAGAAACGTTTAAGAGATAAACGGGTGGGGTCCGCACAGTCTGCCCGGGGGATTCAACCCGGCAGGTAATGGGCGGCCGCACTGTGCGGGAGGATCCCCTTGAGGGACCTCTCTCCGGCGCTGGCTGGCCCCTGTGGGGCGCATTTCTTCCGCGGCGGTAAGCCGCGACCGGCTCCGGATCTTTACCTGGCTTACATTAATCTATCTCTACCTAGCTACTCTACCTCTTCCTATCTCTTCCTAACTTTTGACACTCTGCCTGACTACTAACATTAACCTGTCTCTTCCTATCTACCTGTCTGACCTGACTCTAACTACCTATAAACATATCTCTAACTGTAAGCTTTGTCAAAGAGGAAAGTTTTTAGCCTAGTTTTAAAGATAGACAAATTGTCTGCTTCACGAACCAACCCTGGGAGCCGGTTCCATAGGAGGGGAGCCTGATAGCTGAAAGATCTGCCACCCATTCTACTTTTAGAAATCCTAGGAACTACCAGTAAACCTGCAGTCTGAGAGCGAAGGTCTCTGTTAGGAACATATGGAACAATCAGGTCTCTTATGTATGATGGAGCTAGATTATTAAGGGCTTTATATGTCAGAAGGAGGATCTTGAATTCTATTCTAGATTTTACTGGGAGCCAGTGAAGAGAAGCTAAAACAGGGGAAATGTGATCTCTTCTTTTAATATTCATCAGAATCCTAGCAGCAGCATTTTGAACTAACTGAAGACTTTTAATTGTATTCTGTGGACTACCTGATAATAGACAGTTACAGTAATCCAGCCTTGAAGTAACAAAGGCATGGACTAGTTTTTCAGCATCATTCCTGGACAGGATGGTTCTAATTTTTGCAATATTCCTAAGGTGAAAAAAGGAAATCCTACAGACTTCTTTAATGTGAGTTCTAAATGACATATCTTGGTCAAAAATGACACCGAGGTTTTTTGCTTTATTACTGGAGGCTAATTTAATGCCGTCCAGGTGAAGGGGCTGACTAAGTAGTTTCTTTTTCAGAGCTTCTGGTCCAAAGACGACAACTTCTGTTTTATCAGAATTTAGAAGCAAGAAGTTTAGAGTCATCCAAGTTTTTATGTCTTCCAGACATGCCTGTAGTCTACCTAACTGATTGGATTCATCAGGATTTATGGATAGATATAGCTGTGTATCATCTGCGTAACTATGGAATTTTATCCCATGCTGCCTAATTATTTTACCAATAGGAAGCATATATATAGTAAAGAGAATCGGCCCAAGCACTGAACCCTGTGGTACTCCGCAAGTAACTATTGAGGTTGAGGAAGATCTATTGTTTACCTGAACAAACTGAAATCTGTTAGACAAATAAGATTTAAACCAACCTAGTGCTGTTCCTATTATACCGACACTTTGAAGCCTTTCTATGAGAATATTGTGGTCAACAGTGTCAAAGGCAGCACTGAGATCTAACAGGACCAGAATGGTCACCAGTCCATTGTCTGAGGCTATGAGAATATCATTAGTAACCTTCACCAGAGCTGTTTCAGTGCTGTGATGAGCTCTAAAGCCTGACTGAAACTTCTCAAACAGCTCATTATTGTTTAAATGCTCACATATCTGGTGTGCAACTATTTTCTCAAGAATTTTAGATAAGAAGGGAAGATTAGATATCGGTCTATAGTTAATTAAGTCGTTTTGATCAAGAGAGGGTTTCTTAAGTAGAGGTTTAATTACAGCAATCTTAAACTCCTGTGGTACATATCCATTGACTAAGGATAGATTCATTATATTTAAAATTGGAGCAGCGATCAGAGGGAAAACTTCTTTTAAGAGTTTAGTTGGGATTGGGTCTAAAACGCAAGTTGAAGGTTTAGATGAAGCTAATAATTTTAGTACATCACAAAGTTCGGCTGCATTAAAGCAGTTTAAGCATATATTAGGTTCCACCATTTTTGAGGCTGCCTCATTAACTAAGGAGGAAGCAAGCATATTGGGAAGGTTCCCAATTATCTTATTCTTTATGGAGTCTATTTTATTTATAAAGAATTGCATGAAGTCGTCACTGCTTAGAGCTTGGGGAATGGTTGGCTCGATAGAGCTATGATCCTGTGTGAGTTTGGCAACTGTATTAAAAAGAAACCTAGGATTATTTTTATTCTCCTCGATTAAAGATGAATAATATGCTGTTCTAGCTGTGTGAAGGCTCTTTTTATATAGCAATAAACTATTTTTCCATATTAAAAAGGAATCATGTAAATGCGTGGAGCGCCATTTTCTCTCTAGTTTTCTAACATTCTGCTTTAGGGTACGTAGCTCTAAATTAAACCAGGGAGTTAATCTTCTATGGCTAGCCACCTTCCTTTTCAAGGGGGCAACTTTGTCTATTGCCCGACGCAGGGAGGAATTAACGCTATGAACTAAAATGTCAAGTTGTGAGGGGTCACGAGTTAAATCACTGTTTTCTGTTCTGCATTTATAAACTGAGGAAATTAAAGTTGGAAGAGCTTCTTTAAAATTTGCTACAGCGTTGTCTGATAACGTTCTGGTATAATGAAGTTTTCTTTCAGGTTTGATATGATCCATTAGAGTAAGTTTAAAAGTGATAAGGAAATGATCAGACAGGATAGGGTTATGTGGAAAGACTGTTATTTCTTCACAGTCAATGCCATAAGTCAGCACAAGATCTAAAGTGTGGTGACAAGAATGTGTTGGTCCCTGCACATTTTGAGTAAAGCCTATTGAGTCTAGGATAGTGTTAAAAGCTGTATTTAGACTATCACTTTCATTATCAACATGAATATTGAAGTCTCCGACTATAATGACTTTATCAGTGTTTAAAACTAAGTCAGATAGAAAATCTGAAATCTGATCTAAAAATTGAGAATAAGGTCCTGGTGGACGATATAAGACCACAAACAAAAGTGGCTTTACTGCTTTGTTATGTGTATGAGGAAAGCTAAAAACTAGATGCTCAAAGGAACTGTAACTATTATTTTTTTTGGAGATTAATTAGTAAATCGGAATGAAAGATAGTTGCTACTGTTTTGTGATAAAACGTGGTGGCAGCATTTTGCTTTGGGGATGCTTTTGTCAGCAAAGAGTTGGTAAAAACTTATGGGAAGATGAATAGGGAAAAAAAAAAACTCTGTTAGAGGCATTAGAAAACTGGTACTGGGATGGACTGTCATGGATTGTGTTGCGGTGAGGAACCAACCAAAACTGAAAGGCAAGCAATGACTTGAACCTTTAATACCATAACGATGCAAAAGTGGGGCAGTGCATGTTGTAACAGCAGAGCATGTGCCCCGTTTACGAAGGGATGGATGTAAGCATCTGCGATTTGATTCTCAACCTCAGGACATTTGTTCCATGTCTTCCCTATTTTCTCTCTTCCAATTTTCCATCTGATTACTGTCAATAAAGGTCACTAGTACCACAACAGTTAAAAACTGTGGGAAGCAAGGTCCCCTAACGATGCAAAAGAAGTCACAGGAATCGAAGGAAACAGGAGAAGCAGACAAAGAGGAGCTGATTACTGGCTGCTACATTAGTGAGCGATTAGGCTGGGGCTGTGAGGCTAGAGGGTTCAACCAGGTATCGACTCCAAGCACTCACACTGAAAACAAATGCAGCTCAGCTTCTTTTTAATTGTCAAAAAAATTGAAAAATACACACTTATTTATATTTCCGCTTTGAGTTGGTTTATCACATACAACACCAATAAAGTGCATTAGGTTTTATAGATTTAATGAGACAAGACACTTTACTTGTCCTACTTGTTACATCATATAGTTTAGGCTACAGATAGGTTTTTTTTCAGTTTTCCTTTTAAGAAGAAAAAAGCAATCTTGAAAAGTTGCAATGAGGGAACACCGCAATTAGAAGTACACTATATTTGGATCACCATGACAGCAAGAATGCCGGGGGTGGTGGTATTATTAGTTTAGGCCTGCTTGCTGTGCACTCCCCTTTCCTGCTTCGACTTGCTACGCCTTCAGATGTTCCCAGTGTGAAAGCTCAATGCCACACGCAGCAAACGCACATACATGCGCTGGTGTGCTTGAACGTAATGTACCAGAAAGCGTACACCCACAACTCTCATCTTCGATAAGAAATAAATCTCTGTGAGATTTGTTAAAACCAAGAGAGAGAACTTCAAAGAATTTGTAGAACACAGGTTCGGTTGTGAACTTGGCTTCACTTCAACGAAAAAAAAAGAAGAAGAAGAGATTCCCTGTCAGGTAACATCCAAAGAAACAAAATATCTGCTGTAAAGGCTTTGATTCAGGTGTTTGTAGAGGAAGGGGAGGAGGTACAGGACACTGTTTGATTCTTTGAGGTGAAAGTAGGCACAGGAAGCTACAGGAATTATAGAAGTCCAGAGAGGACTTCATAGACAAAAACAATTCAACAGATGCTGAACTGTTTAGAACTACAGGAATCGACAGACTTTCATTCATAGCTCACAGAAGTTGGTCATTTCATTGTTGTCATGGAAACGAGATAAGAATGTATGACAGACACTTATCACAGTTTAGCCACTATGCATCAAATCTGCCAGTGCTTTGCTAATTGCCTCTTTTCTGTGAACTCTTTCATTCTGCTATGATCTTATTTCCTCCTTTCTAACTTCCTCCTGTGTTTTCTCTTACTTCATCTTGACTCGGTAAACGGTGATGTCACTCTCGCCGCTGAGGTGAAAACTCCTGCTTTGCTCCCACAGTCTGGGTTAAGAGCCCACTCATGGAGATAAGAGAGCATTGTTTACTTGGCCCGGCTTTGTTACAACTCCCACACAAGCTCACGCGGAGAGCTCCACCACCCGCACTGCACAGCTTTACTGTCACACTTTCCAGAATGTGCTGTGCGATGGTGGCAAGTCATTAATGGATCTGCATACAGCACAGTCAGAGCATTAAAATAAGACCTGAAAGATCAAACCTAACCTTGACATGGAAGCACAAACTGTGGATGCCTAACTTCCCTTAAGCATACTGTGCTGATGCTTTAAACTCTCTTTGCCTAATGGTTTCAGCGGCATGTTTTCTTTATTGTAACTGCTGTTTTTGGGTCAGTGTTTGTCAGTTAAAATCCCCATGAAGTGGAATGAAAAAAAAAAAAAACGGTTTCAATATTCTGTTCTATAATATTCACATAATAGCATGCATTTGTATGAAAATCGCTTTATAAATAAAGTTTGTTTGATTAATTGATTGATTTGTATTCAGACCTTTTACTTAACCAACTCTAAAATAAAATTAAGTGCATCCCATTGCCTTAAAAGTTGACCTAATTTAGCTATCAAGAAGTAGCCATTTATTTAAAATGACAGACAAGGCAAGAAGATAAGTGCAGCATGAGGAGCCTGAGTCTTCTCACTTTCCCCTCGGCCCATGGATCTCTGCCCCCCCCACCCAAAAAATTGAACGAATGTCAGTGGAGTGTTACATTTTTTTGGTTCTTTTTTTTCTTACCCCCTTGATCGAAACATAGTATGACTCAATTTAAATGCCAACTACTGATGTGGATCATCGAGTGTGTTTGTCGTGTGATTTCTGATTTATTTGCTTGTATAAAGTTGGTAATTAAAATGACTACAAAGTTGGATATATGACATCACCAGTGGTGGTCAGAGGGCCCGGTGATGCCTGTGTCTGTCGCCTCGTCAGAGTACCCCAGGGCAGCTGTGGCTACAATGTAGTAGCTTGCCACCATCAGTGTGTGAGTTAGTACGTTTACATGCACATCTCAATCAAGCTTTTTGGAGTAATCCGACTAAGGACTTGCCCCCTGTTGAGAGCCGAGTCCAGTTTTCATGACTCTCTGCAAATTGAATTATCATATTTAGTACGTTCGACCCCCCCCCGACGCTGGAGGGCGATATGCTCCCCTACATGTTAGCCTTATAGCAGTTAGCTTCGAGCTGAACACAGACAGTAAACAGAGGCTGGCGGGAGTGAAGCAGACAGAGCTAAGGCAGGATATTCATAATCACAATCCACTGTCTCTTTGTCAGTCCAAACACGCACTGATCTGTCGCTTATGTTTGTCTTAGCCACCTTATTCTTCTTATAATACTACTGTTGTTGTTGCTGAGCCGCACTTCCGCGTCTCTTCACTTCCCAAGGGTGTGCGCGAGCACGTGTGTGGGAGGGGGGATTGGTTGCAGAGAAGTCCGAATCCCAATCGCATTATCTGGGTAGCTTAGTCGGTAGCTTTTGAAATTCAAGTTTGGTTCCATTATAGCCTGACTAAGGTGTGTACAAACTTTCAAAAGTATGATTTCAGTCAGACTAAGGTAATAATTCAACTTTCTCTTGCTGCATGTAAACGTACTGAATGTGTGCGTGAATAACTGAATGTAGTGTAAAGCGCTTTGTGGTCCTCTGGCTGAAAAAGCTTTATACAAATGCATGCCGCTAGCTAGTACTTGAAACACTAACTGATACCTTGTAGAACTTTTCCCACATGGTGACGCTCACTCGACCGACTATGTCTGGCCGAGCTTAGCCTGCACTTTCTTCATGGCTAGATTTATGGTGGTTTTAAGCCTGGAGGATGGAGGTGAAGCTGACTAATCTCACAGCCATTTTTCTTCTTCTGCAGTTGTAGTCATCTACGCGTTTTCACGCAAAACCTAAAGTAACTTTGGCCACCAGATGTGAATTTGCATTTTCTGTGCATCAAATGTGTCTTTAAAATTCACGGACAATTCATATGTTCAATCCATGAAACGTTTAACTTTTATCGCTCCATTGACTCTCATTTTTTGTTTTGGACAGTAGGAGACCCATGGACCGGAAGTAGAAGAGCATGACTTAGGCTCCCCATTCTGTAGCCTCATGGTCATGCTGTAGAAGCTGCAAAAATTCTAGTTATGCACCGAGCCTTCAGGGAAAGTAGCAAGACAAAAGTCCTAACATATGATGGAAGATGCTGCATGTTCTCTAGAATGCTGATACCAAATTAAACTTTTTGGCCAACATGCTAAACAATATGTGTGGTTGACATCAGCACATTATTCCTTCAAAAAAAAAAAAATAACAAGGTGGTGATTTTGGTAAGCAGGGACAGAAAAGACGTGAAAATAGAGGATTTCACAGAGCAATGCATGTAAATAAAAACACTGCAATCCTCAGAGATAGTCTGAGAAAAGACTGGAATGGAGGTTCGTGATTGATGCTAAACATGTAGACAGAAGTACAAGAGTGGTTTAAATAACATCTTATTTAAGTGTGAATTCCCCAGTCAGCAATTTCAATCTAACCACAGGCTCCATCTCCTTTGAATAAGTCCGAGCTATGGAAGCCACACTTTCAGATTTGTTTTAAACATTAAAAAAAGAATGTAATATTTTCCTTCCAGTTACCAATTACTCTCATACAACACCAAAATAATATACTAAAATTTGGGGTTTAACTGTGACAAAATGTCTTTGAGGAGCACTACGCCAGTACAAAGAAACCGTTTGAGTTTCTCCACAAAGTTCAAACCTTTTAAATCTAGTTTTAGTCTGCTAAGATAAGTCTGCAACTTGGAAAACTGTCTCAATCAACCATCCCACTCATCGCCTGTCACTACACACGTGCCTTTTTTTTTGCTTTTCTCATGAACTCCTCACTTTTCTTTTCCCCACCTGCTGCTTCTTTCTCAATTCTCTTCACAGACACACACACACACACACACACACCCACACACGCGCACAACCAATCTTTGTCTCTATCCATTTACATACCGGTATTTCATGCCGGTCAACTTGGCAGTGGACTCCTTCAGGTTGTGGTGGTACCGGTGGGTAAAGGAGCCCAGACTGCGGGCGATCAGGGCCACGGTGCGGAAGCGGGCTCGGGCATGGCTGGTGGTGTTGGGGCTGGTGGCGTTTTGCTTGCTGTGCTCGCCGTTGCGGGGGGCCTTCAACCCATGGTCGGTACATGCAAAGGAAACCTGCATGGCTGCTGGCAAAAAGCCACAAGCTTCTCCAAGACAAATGACACTGTCCTTAAAGTCCTTGAGACTTTTCTGTCCTGCCTGTGGAAGCTAGAATTCAGACTATGTGAAGCTGAATGGTCCGGGCCAGTCCTGCCTAATTCTGCTGTCTCTCATATGGAAAATTCATGATGCAATGATGAGGTTATTCAGTTTATTTTAAGGGAAGAAATGCTGACTTATACAGCCTCTCACAGTTGGACATATCAGTGGTGCAGTCTTGGTCAGTGTGTGTAAGAAGCTGCAACGGGGATTCCGAGCCAGTCTCACTGCACCTGGAAATTGAATGGAGAAGAATGAACAGATTAAATGCAGTCAATTAGAGGAAGATCTTAGTTACAGGAAGAAGTCTCTCATTGTTTTATCTGCCTTCTTCAAATGTAAAAGCATTTCACACACTATTTTTTCTTGTCTATGTACTGCATTTTCCATACATCTTTTAACATGTTGTAACTTTTCAAACCCAAATTATATATTTCCAAGGTTTAGTTGGGATAAGAGTCTTTTTACCCTCTAACTGCAGCTAAACCTTTAGTCAAGCTGTTGAGAGCTGTGAAGTGAGGAGAGTAACACTGCACCACCAGATGGGACTGCTGACACTGTTGACAAGCATGCAAGACAATTACAGATAATCACACCCCCAAACACATTTTAAGAATAAACCAATGCTTTCAGTGAGCAGCAGATTAAGAATGTGCATGCAAAAATGTTTTCTGGTAAATAGCGGCAGGCACAGAACCAAATATTAACTGATGCTAGTATTCTTACAGAGCAACCTTTGACGATCAAAAAGAAAGATGCACCAAGGAGGATGGATGTCTTCTGATTCGCTCACAACTTTGAGAGGGATCAGTCTGTGTTTATAGAGTGTGGGAGTCCCGAGCAAATCTGTATCCAAACACATGCAGCATTTCCCTCTCAAGCAGCAAGAAAAAAAAGCTTTCTTCTGTCTCCGAATTCCTGAAAGAAGTCACATATCTCTATATGGTCCCTGGCTTTGCAGCATGAGAGCCCTGGGTGATGAAGGGACCCTTGAAATGTGAAGGACAAGCGGTACGGAGGAGGTACAGATAGGAGGATGCATGGTACCTCACTCCAGAAGGAGGCAGATGCTATGAGGAGGCGAGGAGCGGTGTGTGGTGAGAAAGTGAGCCGGTCGCTGAATGAGGACGGGTCTGTGTGAGTGTGGCAACTGGCTCTGGAAGAGCTGCAGTGTTTTACACTATGGCGCCACGCAGAGAGAGAAAGAGAGAGAGCTACATGTGAATGGGAATAAAGGTGTGAGTGTGTGTAATCTGTTGCATTAAGATATTGACTTTAGGCAGAGTGTCAAGGTAGATTAAGCTGGTTAATTACATATTATTTCAGGCATGATTCTCTTAAACACACATTTGTATTTCATCTGTATCGTTTCACATTAAATCCTTTCACCATGCCATTTCAACAAACATGCAATTCTACTCCTTGACCTGCAAAATGCGGTATGCCTCAAAATTCAATACACTCCTGCAAACAAGAATGTTCACTGGGTTCTCAGAGCAGATGTTGAGTGCAGATATGTTAGAGTGGTATAGAGCAGTAAAGCATAAAAACCACTGAACAGAGCTGTGCCTCACTTTCTTCCCCCATGTAGCACTAATGTGACAATGCCAGATTTCGTAGTTCATTGAACATCTACACACCTCGAGGCTTACACCACTTTATTTAGATCATTGCAATGGTGTCTGATGGAGTTGACACTTGTAAAAACTCTACATTGTTCTGAAATATTTAGCAGATTTTAAGACTTATTCAAATGCCTTAATGGATACTATACATGGTGTGCAGTACTACAATATGTCTTGCCCCCTATCTGAGAGTAAAGCGAACTTTCATAAATGGGGGAAAAAATCCCCAAAAAGTAAAGGGGTTTGTATTTGGTCAGCGACTGCTAAGTGAAGGTTTTGGGTTTGAATCCTAGCCCAGTGTCTCACTGCGTTGAGTTTGCATGTTCTCTCTGTGCATACGTGGGTTCCCTCCAGGTACTATTGCTTCCTCCCACAATCCAAAAAACATATGATTGTTTAAGTTGTCTCTCTGAATTGCCTTAAGGTATGATGTGCATGATTGTTTGTCCTGTAAGTTTCTCTTTTGCCCTGTGATGGACTGGCAACTTGTCAATTATGGATGTTTGGTAAGCTGTGTCTGTTGTAATGACATGTCTTATACCATTGTAAAGCCAGTTTAGTTGTACTTAAACATTTTTAAGGAAAAGAGATTTGTGAGTTGTGCTGCAGACTTAAGCATGTGGGTTGTGCCCATGAACAAATTTGGCCAATCCTCTTGACCAATAACAAGCATCTTAATCTGCCACTAACTCCTATTTGGTGTTCTAACTGAACTGAGTAATTGATTTTTTTTTCTTTTTTGTTGCAAAAGTTGAGTTTGGAAGTCCTGTGCACAGCGACTACAATCTGGCACCTCCTCCTCATGCTGGTTTACAGCGTTTTGTCTAACCGACGGTGACGGTAAAGGCCAGTCATGGCGGCCCTTGGAAAAAATTAATAGGTTTTCCAGACCAAGACTTTAACAAAAATACTTTTTGTTTGAAAGGTCGGACTTGTTGAACTAGAGGGTAACTAATCAAGAGATGTTATGGAGTCGATCCCTACCTAACCCTATGTTATTGATGCCTTTAGAGGTCCAACACAGCCAAATATTGAGACAGGAATTAAGTGAAAAAAAAAACAAAAGAAAAAAGGACAAAAATCTAAACTATTGGATGTTAAAGGTTGTCCATGAAGACAGAATTTTACAAACATTTTTAAACAAACAGCGATTTCAATAATTTTGCTGCCATGCACCATCCCAGTTGTAATTTGAGCAGGAGTTTCACTGTGTACTTTGTGATGGCAGTTGGTTAGACAGAATTTGCTACTCCAAACATCAACTTGGTCTGCGTGTTTCAAAACTGAACAAACAAAATGACCAAGTAGACCAAGTTCAAATTCCACAGGGTACATTTTTTGCATCCTGTTCAGTCCTGCTCAGACTACAACAGAAATGACGCACAGCAGATATTTCATTGAAATTGCTGTTTGTTGTAAGTTGGAATAAACACATGTAAAACACTCTGAAAGAAACAAGAAAGCCCCTCTGAGACACTGAACTCACAGGGGAATAATGCATGATGCGTAATATGTCATGCTACCCTAAATCACTCAGTCTCCTCATCATCATCTGCACCTGTGTCGTCCTGTCTGAACCTCCTCACCTCCTATTGTTTGCACCGGTGTTCCCTGAGTGTCTTCACCTGTTCCTCCTTGTCTCCCCCTATTTAAGATCCAGCGAGCGCTTCAGTCCTTGCTGGACCATTGTCGTAGCTGTTGTGTGTATCGTCTCGTCTTATGTTGCTGCTCTCCAATAAATTATCACCTCACCTAGAACTCTGCTTCTGTGCCTGGGTCCTTCGTCCTCCACGCAGCATATCCCTGACATAATAATCGAATTCCTAACAAAACATTGGTGAAATGAAAGAGTTTTGTGGCAGAAAATGCCTTTTTTAGAGCATTCACTTGGGCTGTCTCAACACCTAATTGTAAATGGATCCAATTATCTCCCAAATTACTCCAAGTAAACGTATTGCATGCTAAGAATAAGGTTCAGGTTGCAAAAAAATGGTACTTTCCCTTTAATTAAATCAATCAATCAATCAAACTTTATTTATAAAGCGCTTTTCAAACAAACAAAGTTACTCAAAGTGCTTTACAGATTTAAAATAACCCCACAACCCCCCCTTCAAAAATAAAATCATCAATGCAAATACAACCCCCTCCCAACCCAACCCATCAGCCATACTCACACACACACACACACACACACTTAGAAGCTACAAAAAGCGGGCTGAGTACAGATGAGCCAGGAAATGCCATCATGGGAGCCATCTGCATCAGCAGCAGCAGATCAACAGCAGCAGCCAAGGCTCCGACCCAGGGCGCCCAGAGGTGGGAGACAAATAGACAATCTTACAAAATGATTAAACAACCACTACACACAGCCATCTCATTTTTGGTCTTCCTCTTTGCCTCCTGCCTGGTGTCTCCATCCTCAGCATCCTTCAACCAATATAATTGTGATCTGTCCTCTGAACATGCCCAAACCACCTCAGTCTGGCCTCCCTGGCATTATCCCTAAAACGTCTAACATGAGCTGTCCCTCTGATGTACTGATTCCTGATCCTATCCATTCTTGTCACTCCCAAAGACAATCTCAACATCTCCCAAAGAGTTCTGCAACCTCAAGCTCTGCTTCCTGTCTTTTCCTCATTGGTACTGTCTCTAGACCGTACAACATCGCAATCTCGCTACTGTGTTGTACACCTTTCCTGTCATTCTTGCTGAAACCATTTTATCCCACATCACACCTGACACTTCTCATTTACACACATGTATTGTGTCTTTCTGCAACTAATCTTCATTCCTCTCTTTTCCAGTGCATACCTCCATCACTATAGCTTTTCCTCCACCTCCACCCTGCTCTTACTGCAGATCACAATGTCGTCTGCAAACACCATAGTCGATGGAGACTCCTGTTAAACTTCATCTGTCAGCCTCCATCACCAAAGCAAGCAAAAAGGGGTTCATAGCCGATCCTTGACGCAGTTCCACCTCCACCTGTCACTCCTACAGCACACCTCACTGCTGTCTCAAAGCTTCCATGCACATCCTGCACCAGTCTAAGGCCCTCTCCCAATACCCACACTGCACCCTACGGTCCTCCACAAAGTGCACTTGGCAGAAGTGCAGACAAGGATTCAAGTGCGTACTGAACAAGTGTGCGAATAACTGCACATCGAGGATTACGTCGGCAACCTGTGCCGTATCTCCATGACAACCAAAATGGGGATGCCGCTTGTGTTATTTTGCTGCTTGATATGATAAAACTCAAGCAAAATCATCTAAGTTTGATAAATACAAAATATAAATAAGATCTAAAAAATATTTAGCAAATTCTATAGCATAAAGTCCAAAGTTATAGAACATGTTCGATTTTAATCAAAGGCACCAATAGTATATATTTATTTTATTTATATACAGAAATATTGGCTATAAAGAAAGCCTTTTGATTATTTAAAACAATGTGTTTATTGTAGTATGTATATTCATACCTGCTGCTTAAATGAACAGACCGGAACAGACACTGGAATGACGGGAGATGCACTTTTCACCAGAAATTACCCAAATGCTATTTTATTTAAAATGTAGAAATACGTTCTTTCATTACTTAGAATGTTTAAAATATTTTATGACTGGCTAAAAACGCACAGTGACTATTATTTTTGGCCTAGCATGTCCGAAAATACACACAACAAGATTAGTGAACAACATTTTTAAAAAGACATATCCAACAGCTAATTACTATAATTACTCATGTACACAATGACAAATTATTTAATATTTTTAGCCGTCGATAGCCGGGGATGTCCCGGACATGTCCCAATCAATATTTACAGATGATATTTTTGAAAAGCATGAAGCTCCGCTATCGGCACATACTTAAATAATAGCCTACATATAAATTTTGTCTGAATCTTTTCACCCACAACCCGACCACGTTAATGACACTTCAGGCCTGTGAAATAAAATTTTACATTTTTTTTCCAAGCACGCAGCTGATCTACAATGTTACAGGAGCATCATCCATCCATCCATCTTCTTTACCTCTTATCTTCAAGGGGTCGCTGGGAGGGCTGGTGCCCATCTCCAGCTGTCAACGGGCAACAGGCGGGGTACAGCCTGGATGGGTCGCTAGTCTATCGTTGTTTGTACAACAATTTTTATTTTAATGATTCTTCCATGACAGCAGCTTGAAGGTGGTTTTAAGAGTAATGTGAAAAACAAAACAAAATATGTAGCCTTTGGCTTTCAACTTTTATTAATTGGAAGGAGGTACGATTTTCAAAATCTGTTAATACACTGCCATGGGTGTTGTAATGAAACATCAATCAGATGAATACATAGCTAGTATATTAATTAATATTTAATCCCTGGCAATTTTGTGACTAGACTCCAGTTTATGGTTCTTGTCCTTGTTAATTTTAAGAACAAACTGACACCCTTACACTTGAAAAAAATATTTTGTCGGAGAAGCAGCTGGAATCATTTGTTTGCCTTCTTGTCACAGAATTCCACACGCAGCAATGGAGTTTGGGTTATACCTTTCGCATTGGTGCGGACTTCAGCGAAGTGCTGAGTGACGGTGCAGAAGAGGCAGGGCTAAGGGCCGGACTCTCCACTCTGGAGAATCGGGACACCCTACGCACTTGTGCACTTCAACGTGATCGCACAATTGAAGTGCACAAGTGTGGGTATTGGGACAGGGCCTAACATACTTCTATGCTACTCCAGCCTGCGTTATGCAAAACAACAGCACCAACACAAAACCAGGGTGTACCCGATAGGCACACCCTGGACAGGTCATATATATATATATATATATATAAATATAAATATATATATATGTATAAGGTTTAAGGTATAGAAAAGGGGGGATAAATGTTCCGATCTCCAAAACACTAACTCTCCCAGCTCAACCCAAATCAAACTTGATAGTTCTGTTTGTTCCAGCTTGCTGTAGGATATTTGCACAAACATTTCATGAAGGATATAAGGTCTCAAACCCAGAGCGGAAATAACTCCAAAGACATAATCAAGGGGATTTTAGCAGACTGTGAAGAATTCCCTTCAGGACTCTCAGCAAACTGCTCTCACAACTGTTTGTATCCTCAGGATGTGTAAACTCACTGTGATGTGTAAAAGTGCAACGCCCAGGCCTCCTTTAAAATCCTATAGCCCTCTCAGAATTATCAGCTTTACCTTGCTGCTGCTTTATCTTCATATAGCTATTTTTGCCTTCAACAAGCACTGCTTTTGCCTGGTAATTCTTCAGTGCTCTGGAGAGGTAACTGCAGCATAGCCCAAGCTCCAAACATATTTCCAAAGTCACAAGCATGTCCAAGGTTTCTATTTACTTCTGTTGATCCAGTTTGAAGGTGTGCCAGTCAAAAGCTCTTACTGCTTGAAATCCCAAAGCTTCACTAAACAATGTTATGTTGAGGCAATGTGCTCTGCTTTAATGGTTTCTCAAACATCCTCCTGAAATTCAGATAGAAACAACCAAAATGGTGGGTGTGCTAGACTTGCAATGATCTGCCATGACGCTGCACAAAAAGAGAGTGATACATTTCCTGCAAAAATTAACTGGATTTCCAGCAGGTAAAACATCCGTCGGCATCGTTTGATACAATCTCCTGTGACTCGGCCTGTTAAAGATCTCATTGCAAGAGCATCGTTAAAAATTTCCAATCACGCTGAAATCTCATAAAAAGAAAAATCCTTCTGATGAGTCCCCAAAGTCATTCATGCACCACAGCTACACCTGCTCTCTGCATGATAATTTTCAATATTCTTTTTTCTATTCAACTTTACTCATTTTTTTTAATATTACAAACGTTCTTTTCCATATCTACTCATTCCGACAGCAGTACACCTCTGTGAGTCCATCCTCTTTTTAAACTACACACATTAAACCATGAGTGCAGATCATTTAGAGGCTTTACACATAGAGCATAACAGGAGCTTCTGTTTTTTTTTTTCAAAATGACTGCGTAAAGACATAATTATCAGATTTATGGAGCTCTATGGATCTTGCTGTGTTAAACGCTGATGAAGAATTTTGAGTCTGAGTCAGATATGCAGGCAGAATGCTTCATGAGCCTTTGACAGAAAAGGCAAGGGCAACCATCTGTCAACCACAGCGTCAAAATTGTCGCTTCTGTCGACGACACAAGTCTCTCGGATTCCACAGTGCTGACTCTGAGGAAAGCTGACATCTTCTTAGTGTCAGTTCCTACAGATGTATCCTGTCATGTGTAAGTCACGTGCATCTCCTACTTGCCAGTGTCCTCTTGGGGGGACATTGAGTAACAGAAACAGGTGAATATTCTCTTTCCTTTGGAGCTTCTTAGAGTTTTGCAAATGCTCTTGAACTGTGCAGAACTGGCAAATTTTCGGGTACATTTTCTAGGATTAATTTCCAGCAGTTTTTTAGAAATCATTTTCATTATAAAAAATATCAACATGAAATATTGTGGAACTCACATTCCTTTTAAGTACCAACTGCGTCTCTTAAGCTTGTCCTTATGCTTTAACATATGAATCCTCCAGATCAGCCGTTTGCCCCTGAAAATGCTCACAGTTGCTGATGATCAGTTAATCAGGCTTATCCAATTAGCACCATCAGTCCTTCCTCGAGATCACATATTAGCAGTAAGGGTGTTCTTGGTTTCCACAAGTTTTTCTGCATTATGTTGAGTTTTGAGTAAGGAAAAATGAGACATGGTGTTGTGAGTGAAAAGTGTCCCTTTGACAGTAAAAATAAAAAAAATTAAAAATCTTAAATATTTTGATATCATAAAAAATCTGTTTTAAGTTATGTTAGGTTAAGTGACCCTTAGAGTTACTCTGTGGCTGTGCATGATTATTTAACAGTTATCTAGCCCTATGTCAACTGGCTCAGGGTGTTCCCAACCTGAGCACTTGTAGTGATGATAATCACCACAAGACATAATGGTAAGGATAAAGCAATTCCTTGAAACAGACCTGAAAAACGTGAGTTTTTATTAGGCATGACCTGGCTTGGCATGCTGGTCAGTGAATGCCTTCTCAAAAAATTATCATCCAATTTGAATTATTTAGATGGCTAAATATGTTATGATGGTTTGGAAAAAGTTCTGCTGAAAGACTTTGAGTCCTCTCATCCATGTGAATGTTACTTCTTCACATGCTGAAGGATTATTGCAGATCAGCCTTTCGTGAAAGAAAATTTTTCCCTGACTTCTGCTGTGAAGCAAAATTGGTTCAGGAATTTATTGCTGAGAACGAGTTTGAGGTGTTGACTTCCAATCTAGACCTCAATCAAATGAAGACTCTCTTAGGAGTAATAGACAAACATGTCCAATTAACTGAGGCCTCACTTCCTAGCTTAGAGGACTTAAAATGACCTGTATCTCTTGGTTCCATACCACAGCACAGATTTCGCCTGTTTTTCTGGCTAAACACATGAGACAGGTGATCATGATTTTTCATCTGATCACTGTGTATTTCATTGTACAAATTATTCTGGATGCTGTTTCAGACATTTTTGCTTTTTTGCTTTTTTGTTTAGCATGTATGTAGTTCACAAAAAAAAAAGAAATATAAACTTGTTCAAAGCAAATTAACAGTTTGGAATAAGCTTGTTTTACAAAAGATTGTGGCGTTGGCGGATTATGAAAATGATCTATTTGCTTTGATAATCAGCTCTTATCAAACACAATGTCCTACTGTGCTTAAACTCAATTTCATTTGCTAAATGGTACTGAAACCTGCTGAAGTTAGCGGAAAGCATGGCAGGTGGTCTGGTTATGGCATTATGCATTGTACTGCAGATTTATTATCCATGAGAATAGGGGAATTTTCACTGAGCTAGACAGCATCTTATCAAGAGTCATGAACGCATTAGGCATTAAACAAGAGGCTGAACAGAATTAAAATGTACTTTCTACAACCAGTAATTCATAAATAACATAAACAAATAGAGATAATATGCAAACAGGCTTTGATTTATTCTAATCAAAGGATGTTGACAGTTTTGTGAATCTTGTGCTGTATACCATGAAACTTGTCAATTACATTATGATAATCTAGGAAAGTTAGTGTAAAAAAAAAAAAAACTATAGTATTTACATAGGCATGCAAGGCATCTGTTTATAGTTCTCCAAAAGAAAAACCCAGTATCCTACCTGTAGACTGTGCAGTCATAAGGATGAGTAGCTGCAGGAAACAAACTGGTAGGTTCATTAAGATGGTCCTGAATACTCTGCGGCTCCCGAGGTGTGTTTGCTCCAAAACGATCTGAAAAGCAGCTGGTGTGGTTTGAGGTGTACAACCCGGCTCCCGCCCCCTGCCTCCCCAGGATGGAACTAGGGCACAATCCTCTCCTGGCCCCGCTCTGAGCCTCCGCATTGGGATCTCACCACATGCTGCCTTGAGATGCATGTTTCGGATAGACTAACGGGACCCCTGCTTTAGATAGCAAATCCCTTTCTATATACGTTGCCCTTCATGCGTCTCCGTGTGAGTACAACACAAAGCCAGCCGTGTAAGACAACACAGGCGTTCAGTTGTTGCACTGTTCCTGCTGTACACAAGGACTAATGAAGCGATTAGGAGTATTATACAGACACAGTTTGCATGCATCACCACATCATTCAGATGTTTTCCAAGCCAAACACATACACAGCACATGCACATGAATAAACTTGACCCACAAAACATTATGAAAGGATTTAAAGGAGCTGAGGCCAGAGAGACCTCTGCATGCCATTTCTGTGATGCCGATTTTATTTTTAGATGAAAAAAGACAAAGGCCTTTGTTTGATCCTCTTGCAAGTGCAGCTAGACAACGCTGCTTATCTGTGATGGAAGTTGATCATAGACACAGGTATATTTAGGCTTACTTGTCAGATATACAATATATCTTTACGATACCTGATACAACCCTGTGTTCTCCCAAGAGTGCTTTATTAAGTGACGGCAGAAAGTCAGTTAAAAGGTTTTCTGGTCGGCTGTGAATTTACACATTTAATTACCTTTTTTAGAGGATTTGAGGTCAATTCTAAAGTCTTTAGGTCAGTATAAATGTATGTCACTAGTGGATCCCTCAAAAAGCTTTTGGTTGGTGGTACAATTTGTTTGCTGTCCTGAATGAATTATGAGACAATTAATTTCCATGTACCAAATGTGAGACATGAGTAAATGAGGAGAAAAAAACATTTGTGGTGTAACATGATCCAGATTTATTTTAAACCAGTATAGAGAAAATTTATTTAAATTTTTTTAAAAGTTGCAAGAAAATAATAACAGTCATATTCTGAAGAGGCTAATTTTTACTCCAAAATCAAGATCATTTTAAACATTGATTAAAATGTTAAATTCCAATAGTCCAAAATCAAGATGTAGGGGTTCATAGATCCAGGAGGAAACCCCCAAAATCCCTCTCCTCTGTGTCAGAATCAGTCAATGAGTTCATAGGCCAAAATAGATTAATAGTTCCTGCAGAGTGTTCTGGGTCTGTGCTGTGGGCTAAGAAACTGAAATAGCAATGTAGCATATCAAATATCAAAAACTACCCAACCTTAAGATGAAGAGATGTGAACTAAGCTGGATAATGGAGCTACTAACCCTATGTCAAAGGCTGAATTTGGCAACCTTATGGAGGTAACTAAGTTCATTCTCTTGTATCAGCAATATATTTCCTTTGTTCATATTTCATATCTTATTACTCATGAGAGTGGTAATGCAGATTTATTCATCCCATTATCATTCATGAGCCAAGGCACCAAGATTCTTGAACTGATCTGCTTGAGGCAAATACTTACCCCCATGCTTATATCTGACGAGTACCATGGAAGAGCCGACTCTACCCAAGTGACGAACCACAACCTTAATTTTGTAGGTGGATTTGAGAACCCATATGATCCTAGGAACTAGAAACAAATAAAGTCAAACTCACTAAACTAGTTATTCTGGTGAGGTTCCTTTTTTAGATTAAAAGTACCTGTTTATTTTTTTTTTTTTTTACGTGTCCTGTCTAGCAGTTTGCTACTCAGAATTTGAGTCTGAGTACCAAGTACCAGCCCAACAGATTTACTTTCCCAAGCAGAGTATTAATACTCCACTTGATGTACTGTATATGTATGAAAAATCTTTATTAGTGATTACTGTGGGTTCAATTTCCTGAAGTCATGGACACGAAACCGAGACAAGAAGGAAGAAAGGAAGAAGGTGACGAAGAGAAACAGGACCAGCAGAAGCGCGAACCGATGACACAAGACAGGCAGACAAACAAAGAACACAAGAAAACATCCCAGTCCTCCGCCTCTGCCGGACGGCTAAAGAGTTTTAAAAATGACAAGATTTAAGAATCAACAATAATATGTACATTATGGACAGAGTAACACAAACCAGAGTACTGTGGAATTATTAAAAATAAAGATAAAGTGGCATACATAGGTTGGAATGTACAACAGTGTAGAACACTTTAAAAACATAAAAATATTTAGGAATATCTAGAATGTGAATGTCAATCAATCAATTAATCAATCAAACTTTATTATAAAGTTATTATACAAACAGAGTTTCTCAAAGTGCTTTACAGATTTAAAATTACCCCAAAACCCCCAACCCCCCCATACAAAAACCGATAAAATCATCATCGCAGCTACAGTCCCCTCCCAACCCAAATCAACCCATCAGCCATACACACACACACACACACACACACACACGCACACACACGCACACACACACACACACATACACACACACACACACCTAAAAGCTACAAAAACAGCAGGCTGAGTACAGATGAGCCAACAAACGCCATCATGGGAGCCATCTGCATCGGCAGCAGCAGATCAACAGCAGCCAAGGCACTGACCCAGGGCGCCTAGAGGAGGGAGGGCCGGTACCCCCACCTCCACCCAAGCACTACCTGGGGGGCACCCAGGCAGCCACAGCCGACCACCGCCCCTGATGCAGGGGCCCCCAGAGAGGAAACACTGGGAGGAAGATTAAAATAAGTTAAAATATAAAGTGTATAAAATATAAAGTGTACAAAGTATAAAACAATAAGTGTAAAACAACGATAAGATAGAATCTAGATAAAAATGCAAAGCAGATTAATGAATAAACAGTTAAAAGCTAAACAAAAAATTAAATCAGGTAAAACATGCTGACCAGTTAAGCATATGTTAATAAATAATAATAAGTTGAAAGCTCGGCTAAAAAGGTGAGTCTTGAGCTTGCTCTTAAAAACATGAATGTTCTCTGTGGCCCTGAGGTCCTCTGGCAGCCTGTTCCAGAGGTGAGGGCCGTAACTGAAAGACACCTCACCATGAGTCCTTGTCCTGACTTTGGGAATGATAAGGAGACGGCTCCCAGAGAAGTGCAGAGACAACGAGGGTTCATACGGTAAAAGCATTTCAGAAAGATAAGAAGGCCCAAGACCATTAAGACACTTAAAAACCATTAAAAGAACCTTAAAATAGATCCTAAAACATATGAGGAGCCAATGCAGTGATTTTAAGACCGGTGTAATGTACTCCCTCCTCCTGGTCTTCATCAGGACACGAGCTGCTGAATTCTGTAAAAGCTGTAAACTTGATGTAATCTTTTTGGAAATACCAGAAAGCAGGGTGTTACAGTAATCAAGTCTACTGGTGATAAAAGCATGCATTATCGTGCATTTGTGTTTACTTATTTAGAATGTACAAGTACACGTGCACATTCTGTACATATTTCTATATATAGACTTGAAAACATTGGTATGTGTGTAAAGAATCTATAAAATGTATTTGGTTAATGGTATTGAGTTGATTAATTGAATAAGTCTGTTTTTGTCAGGTGCTTCTTGGATCAAAACCGGCAGACAGATAGCTTAATCAAACTGACTAAGACCAAGAGTCCAGTTGGATTTCATCTGATCTCTCAAAGGTGTTGTCCTGAGCGGAGGAAGGATGTTTGTATCAATTTTCTCTTGTGCTCCAACAGAACTGGCCTGCTGACATTCTGCTAGCTGCAATGTTCAGTACTAGAAGGACCAAAGTAACCTCTCCTCTACTCTATTGATTCTTTCATGTAGAATCTGTCATTCAGCTTCTCTTTCATGACATACAATCTGGGTTGCAGGTTCACCTTATAGCATTGCCAGCTCAAAAATTCTTTGTATCAATCTGTGTCCACCTCAGCCCCAAGTCAGGTTCTTTGTCCAGATCCTTTCTGGCCCATTAAGAACCCCTATATCACACTATCCTGTCCTGCCCTTTGTGACATCCTTCCTTCATTGCTGGTGTCTGGTGGTTTTAAAACGTGTCTCTCTGCCTTATTGGTTTGAGAATAATGATCTGTATCTTGGTCTTCTTCCATGAGCGGGACACAATTAATACGGAGTTGCAAACAAGATAAAACCTAAGTTTTTATTATAGTCCTAAATCTAAATGTTCAAAGAGAAACCGGTTTAGGCACACTCTTCATTGTATGTAAAATTACTGTCATGAAAAAAACACACATCCTCTTTGAATTCAAATTTTTCTTTGTAAATGGGACAAAGTGATGTAATCTTTGAAAGACTCAAACTTCAATTTATTGGGTGAACAGAAACTCAGATTCTAATGTCACTATTTACTGGACAAACAATACAAAGGGAGCGGCTTAGTGAGAAAAGGGAAATACTACCCATGAACTGAAGATTAACTATTTCACTTTTGTTAGAATATTGCTTCAGTAAAATAGTTTGATTTTTTGTTTGAGGTCATACCAGCTTAGGTGTGGACTTTGAAAATTTTATTACATCTATATTTATTTATGGTTCAGCCATTCTCTTATTTGCCAGTCTTCTTGAGATTCTTGTCCAAATATAAAACCCAGTTCCTGCCAGGCTTTTGATGTCATGGCCTCACACATGGGTGAGGCCATGACATGACAAAACCATATTGGTAATCTAGGCGCTTTGGAAGTCCTGTTTTTGAACATCTGAGGTTGGATAGAAAAACTTTCAGAACCTTATAAACCTTTTTTAATAGGTGAAACCTAACATTGTACTCTAATTGAAAAATAGTTTGCTATCCCCAACAATGTAGAATGAGTTCTCCGCCATTTATTTGTTGTATCTTACTGCCCTCTTGTGGACAGATAAGGAGTTACTCCCATATACAGGTGAAACTCGAAAAAATAGAATAGCATGCAAAAAATAATTTACTTCAGTAATTTAACTTAAAAGTTGCAACTGATATATTATATAGACTCATTACATGCACAGCAAGATATTTCAAGCCTGTATTTGTTATAATTTTGATTAAAACCCCAAATTCAATATATATATATATATATAAAAAGAATATTACATGAAGTCAATAAACCAAAGATTTTAAACAGAAATGTTGGACCTCTGAAAAGTCTAATCATTCATATCTACTCAGTACCTTGTTTGGCTACTTCTTTAATTTAGCATGGCATGGATGCGATCAGCCTGTGGCTCTGCTGAGGACCAAACAATGCTGAAGAGCATTCAGCTCTTCAGCATTGTTTGGTATCATGTCTCATTGTTCTGTTGGCAATGCTCAGTAGATTATCTGGGGTTCAGGTCAGTGGAGTTTCCTTGCCAATCAATCACAATAATCCCATGGTTATTCAAGTAGGTTTTTGCACTTTTGGCAGTGTGGGAAGTTGAAAGTCCTGCTGGACAATGATGTCAGCATCTCCATAAAGCTCATCTGTGGAAGGAAGCCTGAAGTGCCTCAAAATCTCCTGGTAGATGGCTGCGTTAACTCTGGACTTTAAAGAAAGGTGAACCAACACCAGCAGATGACATGGCTCCTCAAATCAACACAGACTGTGGAAACTTCCCACTGGACTTCAAGCATCTTGGATTGTGTGTCTCTCCATTCTTCCTGGGACCTCCATACTCTGGGACCTCGGTTTCAAAATGAGTTTTATATTTTGCTCTGGTCAGAAATGAGGACTTTGGACCACTGAGCAACAGACCAGCAGTGGCTTGACAAGAGGAATAGGACATTTGAAGCCCATGTCCATCTGTGTGTGGTGGCTCTTGTTGAACTCCAGCCTCAGTCCGCTCCTTGCAAAGGTCTGTGGTCATCCCTGCTGCACCTTTTTTCTTCCACACTTTTCCCTTCCTCATTGCTTTCTTTGATACAGCACTTTGGAAACACCCCACTTCTTTTGCAATTACCTGTTCAGGAGTTCACTCCTTATGGATGTGTCAATGATGGTTTTCTGCACAAGTGTCAGGTCAGCAGTCTTCCCCATGATTGTGATTCCTATTGAACTAGATTGAAAGACAATTTAAAGGCTCAACAACCATTTGCAGGCGTTTTGGATTAATTAGCTGATCAGGCATGACAATCTAATCAGCTGAAAATAAATTACGGTTAATGAGTTTTCAAATCTGAAGACAAAAACCTTACATTAGTATTATTTAACAATTCATGTTTCCAGAAACATGCACACAGGCATATATCAACCAACAAATTATCAGGTACGTTGATCTCTCAGGCCTGTGTATTTGAGCACATGTGCTGAAAGAGATGATAAAACACTGGAAGAATGTGTGGGAGCAGCAAACACCTCTGTATGCACTGTGTCTTCCCACTCATTGTGCCATGTGAGACTGAATCAGAGCCTCTGGTCTATTTCAGTGCCTGGATATGAGAGGTCTTTTCTTTACTGTTTCCTCTTAGACTAGAGGGATTCACCCACACAGTGTGAGTCCTGCAGGAAGAGAGTCTAGCTGTCTAAAAATCAAGTGCACACAAAACTAGACAAAAGACCACAGCTTTCTGACAAAAATTTGAAAAAAAGACTTATCATTTCTTGCATTTCACTGTCATGTATAGTTTTGTCTTTTATCCTCTAACACAGTGATAAGGATATATATTATTGGGCTTGGGATATTTTTTTAATTTCTATGATTTATAGGATTTTTGCTGAATAAATTAGGAAATGATATACTATTGGATTTTTTTAAAGTTAATTAAATTTGAAGCATAAGATGTAAATGTTGAAAGTCAAAACCTTATTGGGATCTAAGAGGTTTGGGCTGTCGTCTTTGTGTTTTTTTTTAAGTCCTTAGAGCTGTAGGTTCCACTGTAGGATTGGGCCGAGGAGTGTTCTTGTGCTCTCGTCTCATTAACCATCTTCTGTACTCTGTTAACCTTGCCGAGTAAGTTCGACTCAAATGATTCAGCTAAGCTCAGTGCCTTGCACCATTTAAGTTTATTAGCCTACCATAACTTCTTAACATTTAGAAAACTACTTTTTTGTAGACAGGTCGCCAGTCCATCACAGGTCCAATATATATATATATATATATATGGGATGCAAGAAAATATTGATATGCCAATATATTGCAATATTTTATGTCACAATTTTATATCGATATTCAAGAGCAAACAATCTATTTTTATTTTTTATTTTAATGAAATTCTGACAAACCACAATCATTTTGGCAGTCACATTGAAAGTAGGACTGGTATTTGGTGGCTTTTTTACCTCCTTGATTCCCGTGGATCAACTAGAACTAGTAATAAAACTGGATAAGTTATGGATGAATATATACTAATACTCATCACATTGTGATATATCGTTATATATCGTATCGTTTCATATTTACCGTGATACTTATCGTATCGCCTGATTCTTGCCAATACACATCCCATATATATAAATATATATAAGATGTAAATGTTGAAAGTCAAAACCTTATATATATATATATATATATATATATATATATATATAAAAACCCGAATATGGTATTCTGAAAGTCATGTACTTCTGCAGTCTGAGGTTCGACATGTTTACGTTGCACTGTTGGTAGAGTAATGTTAACGTTCGACTAAAATGTTAAAACAAGACTGTCATCATTTGTTAACTCAGCTGAAACTCCACACATGGATTTAGCGAACCAAATAGAAAACAGTGTGTCTGCTGCTGTGCCATAGTCTTCCACCTGTCAAAAAAACTTGCTCAAGTTCTGTGTGGAGCACATTTTGCAGTCAGTGCTGCAGACAAAAACCTGATATGTATGTGCAAAAGTCAAATCAGCAGAGGCAGAGGTAACAAACATTTGGCACTTAAAGCATCCTCTCTCATTCCCCTGCCCCCCCCACCCACAAACACACACACACACACCCACACCCACACACACAAATTCTGCCAATCCCTCTGAAAGCACCAAATCATCCTCACAGCCATCTTCTGCCCCTAACTTTTTGTAACGTTTATGTTTTGTAACTTGACAATTCTTAAAAACTGAAACTCGCACTTTTAAACTTATATTGTAAAGATGTATGCGAGTTACAAAGCATACCTTACAAATTGAAAAACTGAATTCCCAATACTAGCTCCTTACGCAAGTACCTGTAAATTCTGGTCCAACAGGTAATTTCCAAACTCATGAACTGTACTTCATCTTTGCATTCTTAAAATTCAACCAGATTGTTTTGGTCTAGATGTTTACATCGCTGTTATTCCATCTCAGACGTCCAGTAAATACAAATTAGATACATGTGTTATGATGTGAGGTTTTTGTGTTGGAATTTTAATTAGTCCCTTTACTTATTTAGTTTTAATGATAATTTTAGTTATTAATTGGTGTTTATGTTTTACTTTACGACATTTGGACGCTTTGTTTCCACATTTTTCCCCTTGCTGTTCTTACCCCGAATTTACACCAAAGCGTCATGCGAGCATAAAAAACTAGCGTACTGAGTATGTCCGTAGTGCGTGGCATAAATGCTTTAGTTTTTAATCAATGGGACAGGCCACATCTGCCGCGCTATCCGCGTGTATTACGGATGTCACCACGCGAAGGAACGTTCAAAATAGGTTTGAGTACAATTTTTGAAATAGTTAACCTTTAAGATGACTCAGTTTCAAATTCATAGTTAACGGCCATTTAGAAAGGGACATTCAACAAGCACAATGTACTGTTGGAGCTATTTTGTATTTTGTTAGGCTTAAGTTATAGGCTAATCTATTTTCTTTCTTACTAAAGTTAATTTGCTTTGTTTTGCATCTATGCTTAACATTTGTTTATGATTTCTGCTAATTTAGGTTATTGACGTTATTGTTTGTTGGTCACATGTGAATAATTATTTGCATAAATAGGTCAAGGTGGGTGGAGCGGAAACATAGGTTTTTATCAGCGATAGTGAGGATGCAAAAGTTTGTACCCTTTGCTTCCTGTGTAAATAAACCACCATCAAAAACGTTCATTTGGCATGGACATTGCTTGATTGGAAGTCTCCACAACTGTGGAAAGCATAACCCTTGACATAGGCTAAGTTAAGTTTTTATGGACAAATAGCCACTACAAGTACATTTCCACTATAAGACCTAGAACTTTTCTCCCCATCAACCTTCATTTATCATGTCCTGTTCTCATATGTATACATGACTGAATTCAAAAGTTGAAAAATCACCTCTCTCTGGTTTAAAAACATCTAAAAGTTCCTGAACATGAAACAGTACTATTTCCTAACTAGGGTGTTTCTACACTGGCTCTTTCTTTTTACTCCAGTAAATGCCATGGAAGTGCAGCAGGGTAATAATGGCTCCAAAGTTAATGAGTCCACAGAAAAAGTTCCTGTAACAGACATGCAAATAAGATCTTCAATCTTTGCTCTGCCTCAAAGGCACATGCCTGATCTCTTGTTGCCAGTTACGACAAACCAAGCAAGCTGCAGTAAAACAAGCAAAAGTTTTAATGTCTAAATTGTTTTAACTACAGCTACATTCACAAATAAAACACCCAAAACATCATCACAAACTTTTATAGTTCATAAGCTGTATGATAAAGCTTTTCTGCAGCTGTTGTTTATTCACAGGTAGTTTAGGTACTGATAATGGAGATGATGTTTTGATGAATGTAGGGGGAGCTGAGGACACCTCACTGTCTGTCTGTGTCCTCCTACTCACCAAGTGGTGTGGAGGCAGGGCATTTATTCTATTCTGGTCCCTGAAATGTAAGGTCTTTCCATCACTGCTTTCTTCCAAGACCAGAGAGACCCATTCACACTCGTCTGAAGGCAGAAGGAGAAAAAAGATAATTGACACTTCAATGTAAAGTTTAATTTCATACGATGGCTTAATTTTTCACAAACAGATGAACTTTTTTTCAAACCCTTTTATAAATAAAACAGCTTCCTTTGTCACACATTTCTGTATGTATTGTCATCTCTTGCTTCCCTTTGTAACTGAAGTCTGATTAATCTATACAGCAATTTAAAAAGCCAAAATCCTTTTTAGATGAATAAATTGTTTTGGTTACTGACAAAAAAAATAACGTTTTACCTGCAGTGTGTAGTATAAAGTTGCACTTACTCAGGCAATGTTTTGAATAAATGTGCTTGTAGGATGAGTCTTTATTTAGGTTTTACCTAAATAAAATGTAGGAACTGTTTCAAAGAAAATTTGACCAAATACTAAGGAAATCTATGCATCATTCTGACATTAAAGAAAGTAAAAAAAAAAAAAAAATCTTATGCCCTTTATGACCTCTGAAGAAAGTCTGGTGATGACACCTTTTTATGGGTAGAAATAGTTAAGGATGCAGAAGTTTGTATTAACTTTCTATCTTCTTGTGTGTGGCGTAAATCATGGATCACGAACAAGGACTCAGTGATGACACCAATGATGGCAACATCATAGTAGCTTCTGCAGGCGATTCAGCACAGTGGCCACAAAACTACATACAGCTAGTGTTCTTTGTAAGAGAGCTGGATGCTAAGCTGATAAACACTCAGAAACAGCTGGAGGACCTGACGCAACAGTTCAGCATAAGAAGAGCAGATGTTTACCTTACGTTTGTCAAAATTCATTTTTGCAGAGAATAAAAAGCCAAAATCCTTGAAAAATTGCTTTTTTGCACAGCTTCTTGGTTTTGCTGGCACTCTGTAACTCCAAAGTACTTCATTTTGAAATGTGATACAGCCTTACTTTCTGAAATACAGAGACAATAAATGACAAATTTGACGTGATAGTTGACAATCTTGAATTGGATTTCTCCAATATGCTCCCAGAGTAAAAGGTAAAAACACGTCTTCTGAAACCATCTCAGCTTGAACGAAATAGTTGGTGAGGGACACGCTGACCACATTTTTTTTTTTCTAGAGTTTTGACAAATCAAACGCTATGCTGCTCTGATTACCTTCACCATTCCCTCTGAGGGAGCCATCAACTGGCCATGGTTTTTAACTTGAAGTAGGTGGTAGGGTGAGTGGATGAAGGCACAGCAGCTATGATTGGCTTGCATGGCACATGGACAGTTTTTCCCCCCAATTTTTTTAGCGATAATTAGAAAAAAAATGTATATAATATAATATATAGATAAATAAACAAATAAAAGAGACAATGACAGTTATAGTTCCTGTCGTTAGCATTTCTTTGATAGCCAAATAACATTACTTACAATTACATAGTTTAATAGTCCTATTACTAAAAAAAAAGTTTGTTCTTACTTAAGTGTGATCTGGTGTCAGTAGTACACACAGCCAACGGTGTCGCAAACAAAGGCTACACAAAAAAACGGGCATAATAAGTGAGCCCCTAATTTTAGTTATAAAAACGAATTTCATCTGTATGTCATATCTCTAAGTTATGAAAGTTCCAATAACTCAGAAATATTCACTCATGTGATTTTTTGTTTTTCTGTACTCAGCAAACAAATTAATTCATCCTCTGTTGTTTGTTCCTTGAAGATATATAATAATTTTTGAGTAATTGTTATAACTTAAGATTTATTTATCCTGAACATGCATCTAAGTTCTCTGTACAGTGTGTGCTAGTTCTTTAAATAAATAAAAATTGCCAAATAATTGCCCATTCTGCATCGACTCCAGTTGGGTTTGTAGTGAGGAGACCCATCCATTGTGGCGGCCACGCTGGGTCATTCTCCAGCACATAATGAGGCATCTACTTATATAATGTCTATGGTGTTACCAAAGACTTTTCAGAATCCCTACCCCCTTAGAAGAGCACCAAGCAACAAATCTATCAACATTTCTTTGAAATTTTGTTGCTGATATACCCTGGAGACTAGAGAACAGACTTGCTCTGTAACCGTACTGTCCTGCAGTAAGGGAATGATCTGCACATGTACGCAGCTCATTTCACCCAGCGACATACAGAGAGAGGGTGCTGATTTCACCCAGTCACAATTTTTTTTTTATCTTTAAAGGGTCTATATCATGCAAAATAAACTTTTTGGAGTTTTCAATCATCTGGTCATGGAATTTTCTCATAGAAACCCTGCCAGAGTGGGTTTTGGCTTAGTTCACGCATGTCTGAGTAATCCTCCTGAATCCTGCTCTCTGAGCAGCTGCACCGCCCTCTCCTGGAAAACGACTGAGTGATAACATAGTGACATACTAATGCTCCTGTCAGGGGTTGGGCAGGAGGCGGTATTACAGAGAAACAAGGCGTTTTTCTTCCCAGTCCAACAATAAATCCAGGATACAATTTAAATTTCAGGACAAATTAAAACTATATAAAACCAGTGGTAATATTTTCTCATATATATGTCTATCCCAGACTTGTCCCAGATCATTGTCCCTGCTGCTGACCTCTGGTCTGGTGTCTCCTTTGTGACTGTGATCTTTACTGTTGTGCAATTTAAAATAAATGGATATGTAGAACACATAGTTTTATACAGAATTAGGATGAGTTGTAGTGATACAGTATTACTGCAGGCAATTCAAAAGTATTCTTTGAATTATATTATCATTTAATACACAGCAGAAAATTATTGAGGTCCAGACCTTGGTGTCCTCAACGGTAAATATGGCCTTAATTGTGTCCTACGTTTATGCTGCAAGGTTTGTTTTGCCCATTATGTTTTTGAAATATAAAAGTTTCTATCAAAGGTCATCAGCCTCCCCCAACTGTTACATTTGGCCTGGTTAAACGTAACAATGACGGCTAGTGGTTGAGCTATCAAACATTCATCAAAAACAAAACGTACACACTCGTTACAACTCTCCAATAATTTACTTACCCTCAGTAACAGTTTGAACTCAAATTTATTCCGCTTATTTTTGTCAAACAACTTAGCATAATACTGTAACACACTCTTTAGCTCAGTTACTATTCAGACTGACAAAATAGAATCAAACAAAACACAGATAAAAAAACAAACAATAGGGGAAAACCTTATTTAAAGAGAAACTCACTCCAAGGACTTTTCTCGGATACAGAAAAGTCAGTAACTGACTCGCTGAAGCCAGGTGACTGATGGATGGCAGTCTTGCCCACAGCCATTTACTCTGTCTACACCAAACCACAACCACAGACACTCATGTTATTGTACGCCCATCATAACTGGTTAAAGCCTGAGGCCTCAGTTTGAGTCTGGGCTGAATAGAATGATTCCCAATGAGCAGCGAATAGACTGTTTAATCTCTTAGCTTTGAAGATCAAGACATTGCAGTTCAGGATGATAACCAAGGAGGCACAGAATACACAGCACAATTGCATAGACTGAACCTGCCAACCCCTCCCTGTCACAGAATTATATAGGATTCAGCAATCACAACTTTATCTGAACTGAACAAAAACAGACGAAAAATACAATAATGATTATACCCATTACTACATTTTGATACCACACAAAGCGAAGCAAAATATGGAATAGCTTATCTTAAACCGGGATAATCGATGCATATTCCACATTGGCAACAATGTTCTTCACAAACAAACAATGTTGCATGTAGGCAAATGGCTGAACTTTGCTCCCCTGACACACACACACCTTTAATGACTTTTGGTATCTTCCGGAAACTTTTATTAACGTCTTTAATAATATAGTGGAACAAACAAAAACAAACATATCACAGCCATTTTGACACCCAAATTTTTGATTCGGGTAATATAGGGGGCCTGGCTGACCTTATGACCTTTAAACTTCCATTAATGTATTTAAAACTAAAGCAGCACTAATGAAAATGTTACCGCAGGAACCAGCACAAATGTAACAGAGTTGATTGACACAAATGTTCTTCTATTTGGGCAATTTGGGGGGCTGGATGAGATTTGATGACTTCTGAAAATTTTATGTTAATATCTTTAAAAAGATAGTGGCACAAATGAAAATGTTTGCAGTAGAAACCAACACAAATATACCCCAGGTCAGTTTTCTGTCAATCTTTTTTAACTGTTTAAGCTTAAGAGCCCACATAAAGCAAAATTATTAAAAGCACAAAAGTGCCTTTTGTTTAAAATTGATGGAATGGAAAGTAAGGCACCTAGAAGACATCCTGATCAGACACCTGAGGCACCTATACTGTCTCCTTGTGATGCATATATAAGTGAGCCAGAAATTTAATAGAAAACAAAACCCTAAAATATTCTTAATATTGTTTTAGGATGGTGAAGGATATGTGAAGTTAACTGCATGTTCTGGACTTTTCCTTCTTTTCTAAATATGCCAATTGTTTCTTGTTGCTAAAAAATAAGTGGTTTCTTTGGTATGAACACCAACTGTCACAGCAGTTATTTTAGAAAGGTAAACATGTCATTTCCTCTAAATGCCAAATAATTAAATGGTGCTTTGTAACTAATGCTCAAGTCAGCAGCACTTCCAGTTCAGCAGGCTATTCTCATAACTTGCTGCACTTTATTTCCTCTTCACATTCTTTATCTTCAACAAGTTTACGGGTTGCGTCTGTGAACAACATCCTTATTGAGTTGCTTTTGAACCTTCTCAACTTATCTCCGTACACAGATGGTTCTCTCATATTTCCGCAAGATAAGGAACAAGGTGGATAAGCCCACAGTGCGGTCTTCCAGTTACACTTACATTGTAGTGGTTACAATTTTTATTAAAATATTTGTGAGTTAAAATATTATCTGTATTATATTGCTACAATAAAAATTGTCTGTTTTCGTAGTCCTGCAAAAACGGTTTTCAGTTTTCTCTACCAATGTGAGGATTTTGTTTGCACAAGAAACCCCAACTAGGCACATTTTAAGCTGCTCTTCAGGTGTGTTTTTTTAATAACTTGGAAGTCATCAACTTTATTTCTTTGCAAGTTCACAGTTTACAAGCTTGGCACATTTAATGTTTAATGAGTTGGTGTTAGCAATTCGTTTTAATGAAATGCATGTTAACAAACACAGCAGATAAGAGCGCACGTTTTGCTTAAGTTGAACACTTACAAGCCATACAATAAACTGCTTAACTTGCCGATTATAGTCACGTTTTTCTCAAAAAGAGATTATCAACAGGCAGTCTGTACCTCCTGTAACACTTTTGACTCTTAGTTGCACATGGCTGCCCTCTTGTGGTCAAAGAAAAGAGATTATGTCCAAAATAAAAAGAAACGACAAGTCTTCAAGACTGTAATATCTTCACCCAGCCAATAATAATTTTTGGTTTAGTGATATAAGCCTTATAAGCTACTGTTCTCATTCATTCACTAGTCTAAATGTACAAGTTCAGATACTTTAAATTGAGACGAGGTGTTGATGAATGTAGGAGGAGCGAATATCACCTCAGTGTCTGTCTGTGTCCTACTCAGCACGCAGTGTGGAGGCAGAGCGTTTATTCTATTCTGGTCCTTCACTGCTCCCTTCAAGACCAGAATGACTCATTCACACTTGTCTGTAGACAAAAATGCAAAAAATAAAGAAAAACAATTCCTTTGATGTAGAATATCAGTGCAGTCCTTAACGGACTTTATTACAGAATACAATATCTATCATATGTTAGTGTTTGTAACAAAATAAGCGAACTCACACATTGTCTTATCTGGCTGTCCCCTTTAAGCTTCAGAGCAACCATAAAGCAAGAGCACATAATACATAAACGCTATCTTGTTTTTCAAGAGATTGTTTCACATATCTGCTAGTTTTCATGATCCATTTGTTTACTTCAGAGTCCATGAGGTTGGACCTTTAAAGTAGAACTGGCATTAAATTCCCTGCAACGTTTGGGCCCTTAATAGTATATCAAAGGATTGCTTGCTGTAATTTAGCCTTGTAGAATTGCAAGTGTGAAGAGGTAGCCATTCTGTGAGCATCAAAAATATATTATATTATATATATTTTATTAATATATTCTAGAATTGCAATGCTCTCGGTGGATGCATGTTGGAGTGGCTCTGTTACCTACATATTGACTTTTGGTTTTATTGTACATTGCTTCCCTCTTTTTCTTAGGGAAGAATTTCATTTTTTGGACCTGTGCATATTGTGGGTTTTGTCCTGTGAAGTTCGAGGGATTTTTGCTGTTGATTTTTAACTTTTTGGTCATTTGTTATGATGCATAACCATGGCAACAAGGTGGTTTACAGCCAGGAGCAGCTGATTAATATTGCAAAACTGGAATAATACCTCAACTGAAGCCACAAATCCCTGATGAGTTGAGAAGGAAAAGGCAAGGATGCAGACCAGGAGCGCAAAGGAGACAGAGAAAGAGAAAATTCAAACCATGTATTCCATCAATCATAATGGGAAACGTGAGATCACTTGCTAACAAGATGGATAAACTTCAAGCCCTGACAAGGACTCAGCCTGAGTATTGGGAATGCAGTATTATGTGTTTCACTGAGACGTGGTTACAGGATTATATCCCCGACTCTAACGTCTCTCTGCCAGGCTTTCTGATTGTACGAGCAGACAGAGATCTGAAGAGGAGCGGGAAAAGAAAAGGAGGTGGAGTAGCAGTGCTTGTTAATAACCAACACATCCTCACTCCCAACTTGTCACATATGGACGCATGATTAGACTCCTGACCAAGCGTCCATATGTGACGAGTTGGGTACCCCCTCGCATCATTTTTTGACGTGCTGGGTGCTCCCGTTGAATGTGTTACAGATCCCTAGACGTCAGTAATTGACGACACGGGGAGGACAAGGAATCCGTTTACTTGCTTGCTTGTTTAAAATAATGTATTTTTGTCCTTCTGTGACCTTAAGGTTAGAACATAAAACTTGTGGGTTAGTTAAAATTGGTTAGATAAGAATGTATTTTTGTCCTTCTGTGACCTTAAGGTTAGAACATAAATCTTGTGGGTTAGTTAAAATTGGTTAGATAAGAATGTATTTTTGTCCTTCTGTGACCTTAAGGTTAGAACATAAAACTTGCGGGTGGGTTAAAATTGGTTAGATAACGTATGGTATGCTATTCTGCTAGATCGAAAGGCTCTGAAACAAAAAAAAACTTTAGATGTTTACAATAAAGCACCACAACCATACAGCCTGTTCTGAGCACGTCAAAAAATGACCCAAGGGGGGTACCCCATGCGTCATTATGTGACGCTTGGTCAGGAGTCTGATCATGCATCCACATGTGACGAGTTGGGAGTGAGGATGCGTTGTAATAACAGATGGTGTCATCCAGGACATGTTACTGTGAAGTGTCGTCTCTGCAGCCCAGATGTTGAACTCTTGAAAGTAGGGTAACATCCATATTATTTACCAAGAGAGTTTACCCATGTTATTTTGGCAGTTGTTTACATTCCACCTTCAGCCGTTACCGACCATGCATGTGATGTCATCAGGTCTGTTGTCGCTAAGCTACAGACCCAGTACCCCAATGCATTTGTGGCAATATTTGGTGATTTTAATCATGCCTCACTCTCTTCTACACTTCAAACATTTCCACAGTTTGTCCGATGCTCCACAAGAGAAAACAAGACCTTGGATTTGTTTTATGCAAATGTAAAGGATGCTCATATGTCCAAAGCAAGACCTCCTCTGGGACAATCAGATCATAATCTTGTCTTTCTCTGCTCTGAATATGAACCACTTGTTCAGAGGCAAACTCCAACAAAGAGAACTGTTAAAAAATGGTCACATGAAGCTGAAAAACCCCTGCAGGGTTTTTTTGAGTCCACAAACTGGACGACTCTTTGCCAGCCACATGGAGAGGACATTAATGCCATGACTGAGTGTGTGACTGACTACATAAACTTCTGTGTGGACAACATCATCCCCTCCAGAACAGTGAGATGCTTTCCTAATAACAAACCCTGGATCACCGGTGAGCTGAAGGAACTATTGAACAGGAAAAAAAGAGCCTTCAAGGAGGGAGATAGGGAGTTATTAAGGGGTATACAGAAGCAACAAAAAGTTAAGATCAGAGACAGCAAAGAGGCCTACAGGAAGAAGCTGGAAAACAAACTACAAAGGAACTATATAAGAGATGTCTGGTCTGGAATGAAAAAGATCACAGGCTTTAAGGACAGGAAGGATTGGATAGATGGGAGTGTGTATAGTGCCAATGAACTAAAAATTCTTCAATAGGTTAAGTTCAGGAACAAGCTCAGCATCCTCCTCTCCTGTTTCCAGCCAAAGAGACATCCCCCTCTCCTCAGACCAACACCTGTCCTGTCACACCTCTGTCATGAACTCTTCGACTTCCACAACTTTGTCTTCAACGAAGTCAGGAGATGCTGCTACCCCCTTTATCTCACTCTCCCACCTGTCTGTCTCTAGAAATCAGGTGAAGAGGCAGTTGGAGAGACTGGACCGGAACAAGGCTGCAGGTCCAGATGGTGTCAGCCCCAGAGTCCTGAAGACCTGTGCAGAGCAGCTCTCTGGGATTCTGCAGGACCTCTTCAACCTTAGCCTGAACCAAGAGAAGGTTCCAGTGTTGTGGAAGACATCCTGCCTTGTTGGAGTTCCAAAGATTACTCACCCATCAGTCATCAATGACTACAGACCTGTTGCCCTGACATCCCACATCATGAAGGTCCTGGAGAGACTCCTGTTGCCCCGCCTGAGTAACCAAACTAAAACCTATCAGGACCCCCTGCAATTTGCTTATCGCCATGGAGTTGGCGTTGAAGATGTCATCATCAACCTGCTTCAACCAACTCACTGTCATCTAGACAAAGCAGGCAGCACTGTGAGAATCATGTTCTTTGATTTCGCAAGTGCAATTAACACAATTCAATAAATATCTGTTTAATCGCCCTGCGATTAAACAGATATTTATTTGATTGAATTTTTAGTTTAGTTTAACTGATTATCATTTATTAGCTATTTATCTGCTTTGCATTTTTATTTGATCATATCATTGTCTTATATTTTATAATTTGGGATGCAATCAGTCTTAACATTTTTATCAGTATTTTACTACTTAATCTCATTTTACTGTTTATTTTAATATTTTAACTTCTTATTTTAATCATCCTTCCAGTGTTTCCTTTGTGGGAGCCCTTTGCATCGGGGGTGGTGGTCGGCTGTAGATGCCTGGTAGCTCTCCAGGCAGTGCCTGGGTGGAGGTGGGGGTACCATCGCTCCCTCCTCTGTGCGCCCTGGGTCAGTGCCTTGGCTGCTGATGTTGAACTGCTGCTGCCGATGCAGAGGGCTCCCATGATGCCGTTTCCTGGCTCATCTGTACTTTTTTTTTACTGCTTTAATGTGTGTGTGCATGGGAGATTGGTGGGGTGGGGGGGTTTAAAGTTGTGATGATGATTTTATGTTGGGTTTGGGAAGGGTGGGGTTTGTGGGGTCATTTTAATCTGTAAAGCACTTTCAGAATCCATGTAGTTGGAAACGCACTATATAAATAAAGTTTGATTGATTGATTTATATGAAAGAAATATCTTAATCATATTTGATCAATTAAACGCTGTAATTAAGATGTTTTTATTGGCAAATCGGTATCTCTCTCTGGAAAATCCATTTCAGTTAAAAGGATATAACACCCCTAATTAAAAACTGCTGCCATGTTCCCCAACATTAGAGAAGTGAGAAAAAACATCTTGTAACCTGCCCAGTCATTTCCCTGATCTGGCAACAGTTAGTTTGCTTTAGCTTAGCATAAACCAGTGTAAGTAAATGGGAACTACGAACATGCCATTAACTTTATAGTAGTAACCCTTAGAGGCTCCACTTTCTTTTATTCAGAGGTCAACTTGAAACTAAGTTGACCGGGTTTACCACGCTTGTAGCGAGAACAGTCTGGCGTCAGTCTGCAGCTCCTGTCCCTCTTTTATTGCTGGAGGATGATGAGTCCCGATGAAATGCACCTGCTGCCAATCAGCCACGCCCCTGCATAGTAAACACAGCAAAACACAGCAAACATAGGATGTAACAGGTGTAGGAAAACAACAGACGAGGCAGCTGTGTTTTGTTTCCATGCATTTTTAGAGTATTCAATAAGCTGTACCTCTAGTAAAAAGCTTTACAGCTTAATCAAAACATACTTTCTGTCGTTCATTGCTCCTTGAGGAGGAAATGCATTCACAAGCCTAGAAAAAAAAAACTGAAACAACACTGTGATAGTAGGGAGAGACTTCTTAGTGTGCTTATATAGAGAGAGTGGCGACAACTCGGTTTAGAACGTTTAAGACAATTTGGCGGTCTGATTGGCTCAGAGGCGGTCACCTGCTTCATGGGTGCCATATTCGACACCAACTTGGCCAGTATCACACAGAAACAAATACAGAAACATATGAGTAATACATCTTGAGATTGATCTATGATTATCTAAAAATGCCATGCTTTGCAGCGTTCGGGTGCAGTACAAGACCTGGAGGTGTCAAACGGTTACATTTATTTCCTCGGGAAGCAGAAAGGACGAAATTGTGGGAGCAAAAAGTCTGACGAGAGAAGTGGAAGGCCAGTAATTATTCTTTGTTGTGTGAGGTAAGATCTGTCTGCATTTTGGCGGAAAAAAGCCCACTGACGAGAAATATATCACTTTCGATGTATAAGAAATAATTTCAACTTTAAGATTGTAGTCTATAGATTGCGAGGTGAACAGATTTTGTACAAAACAAATATTCCATGCCACATCCAGTCATATCTTGGTGGGAGATTGTATGGCTGGCTTGGCTCAAAAATGCTAGCCTTCAGCTCTTAGAGTTTGCATCTAATTTTAGAAAATGATTGCTCCCGAATAGCTATTTGGTGACTATGTGATTTTGCTAGGTTGATTTCAGTTCATGTCAAATCATCAATTTGTGACATGTCCAAATGTGTTTACTTGTTGTGAAACATGTATGAGGGAAAGGGTGTAGAAACTGGAGATTGGATTTGCAAAAAAATTATTGACAGAATTTGCATCTTTAATTTGTCTATATGATAAGTAAACCCTGATAGCTTGAAGACGATGTCCAGTATGAAAGAGTGCATTTTGAAACTTTTTTTATACAGTAGTCTAATGGCCAAATCTTTCACCTACCTCATGCGTAAACATGATGTGATGAATGATGGTCAGTGAAACAATATGAGGTTATCCAGGACATTTTATGATAAGTTACAAAATCCCCTCGGACATAATTTTATGGCCAAAAAGAGAGAAAATTTCCGGGAAAAGGGGACGTTTTGTCACTTTTATGCCTTTTAAATATTGACAAACGATAATTTCGGCAGTTACGTGAAAGTTGAAGGTAAGATCTGCGATTTATTTCAGTCTGATACATACTCCCCATAGTAACGCGTTGAAAGATGGTAGCGAATATGGCGTCCATTTTTCAAGTTGTCGCCACTCTCTCTATATAGGCACACTAGACTACATGAAATGTTAGCACCCCCTGCTGTCCTGGTCGAGCATCGTTGAAAAAACACAACAGAGAGTGGAGTTGAAACATGGAAAAACGTCTTCGTCAATTCGTCTGAGTTTGAGTGCAAATTTGCGGTCAGAGATGCATAAACTAAACTTAAAAAGGAGGTAAAAATGTCTTATTGTAAATTATTTTTTAAAAAGCGACAACACTGAAAAATAAGATACACAAAATGATCGTCTTTACTAGGGAAGACTTAGGAGGTAATGAGTAATGAACCAGGGACTAATGTGTAGTTAACCATTTCTCACTGGTGAAAACACCAACCGGTCTTATTCCGGGACTAATGGGTAGTTACTGTATCTAAGGAAAAAAGAGGAGGAATGAATCAGGGACTAATGGGTAGTTAGCCAGTACTTACTGGTGAAAAACTCCACCAGTCTTATTTAGAGACTAATGGTTAGTTATCTAAGGAAAAAAGGAGGAATGAATCAGGGCCTAATGCAGTGGAGTCAGTTCAGCTAAAGCTAAGGTTCATCGGCAGGGGATATGCAGAATGAATGGTTGGAGACTGCTCACTAAGTGGTTTTGACCAGGCTCCTTCACTAAAGCAAAGCAGAAAATTAAAAAAATAACCAAACCTGCTTCTATATTAACTTCATTCCAAGCCAAACATTTGAAAAATATAGTGAAGCACATCTTGCTTTTGGTTTTGTTAAGGCAAATATCTGTAAATCTTCAAATGGGGTCAGAAAACATTTCGAGCCGAGCGGCACGGTGTAAAGACCATAGACTGTATATATAAAGGAACTAACACTCATTGACGTCACCCATAGGTTTCTGAAGAGCAAAAAGGAAGCATACTGGGCGGTCCCCACCGCCACCATCTTGTCTACGTCACTCGCCTCAGAAACTCCAAAAATGGGCAAAGAGGTGGAGCTGAGAGTGGCGCTGTGAGGCTGGGGGCTGAGAGTTAACGCTCCGAGCCGGCATAGCTACAAGCTAGTCAGAAGCTAGTCGGGAGCTAACTGAAGCTAACGTAGGCTGCAGCCGATTTCAGCCAAAAGACCGCGGTTCAAAGACTTTTACCCCATTTTTCAAATATCACTTTAGACCCAGAAACATCTCGAGTAGAGAAAACATATCGATATAATAAGACCCATATGTGCCGGGTCAATACGGCCTAAAATTGTGTTATTTCCATTACCATCGGTGGAGGGTGAGGACAAGGACGGGCTCATCTTAACAACACATCCAGGAAAAAGCAGTCACAAAGTCATCATGAAAACTCAGATCCTCTAAAAAAATAAAAGGCTTTTGACTCACCTTACATCTCAGACATCCATTAATTAATGCCTCCAGCTGTGTTCCTCACACCAGTACTGATCTAACCAGCGATCATCCAGTCTGTGTAGAGTCCGACTCTGTAGTCTTCCAGCCTGATCTAGCCGTCTCCCGCTCTGGATGCCGCGGCTTCTCTGTCCTGCCGAAACTTGCAGAAACTTCTTGAACGGTCTGTTACTGTAATCAACACCACAGCAAGCCATCTTTGTCCAATAATTGCAGATTAACATCCAAAACCGAATAAAAACTGCAGAGGCAACTGATAGTTGAGTTCAGAAACACCAAATGACTGAAGTCTTTACGTTAGTCCCAGGCTGTGAAGAGCTTCCCCGCAAGCAGAGGGGGACAGTGGACTACGGAGCTAGCTATTAGCTACCGTTAGCCACCATTAGCCACCAGCGTTAGCCTAGACCAGGCCTGCCCAATCCTGGTCCTGGAGATCTAATATCATACAAATTTTAGATGTATCCCAGCTCCAACACACCTGAATCAAATTGTTCAATTCCCTCATCAGCAGTCTGTCAGCTCTGCAGAGGCTTGGTAATGAGAACGTTATTTGATTCAGCTGTGATGAGAAGGGATGCACCTAAAAGTGGCTGGATAGTAGATCTCCAGGACCAGGATTGGGCAGGCCTGGCCTAGACAGACCTGTCAATCAAAAGGACATGCCCCTACTTATTCATAATTTCAAGATTAAATTACAAATAAACTGAGAAGTTAGAAAAAAAATTCACCCCCCTCAGAGATGTCATGGTGGTAAACCTGAACTATTTGACCTAAAATGGTTTTTTGAACCAGGCTTTAAAGATGTTTATTTTTGCTGTAAAGTTGGCCTTTTTAACATGGGAGTCCATGGGAATTTATTCCTTTTTGGAGCCAGCCCCCAGCGGATGAGGGCTGAATTGCAATTTGCAAGCGGAGTTTGCCCCTTGGTAAAGACTCACCAAGTTCTAGAGGATTTAAAACTTTCCTATTGACATGATTCCAACAATCACTGACTGCAGCCAGAACCAGAGGAGTAGCACCAAATTTTGGGCCCTGGGTACAAACGATTTTGCTGCCCCCCCCCTACCAAATACCATAGTGACACCAGTGGATGGGGTATGGCATTTTTATCAGAAAAAACACATAAATGTAAGCAAAATTAGCCATACTCTGATTAATGTATTTTTGTTTTATTTTCAAAAGTACTTGTTTTTGAGATGACAAAATGTCTACCAGGTCCAAACCTGGACTACAGGGGTAAATTAACCGCCAAACTAGACATTCAGTCTTTAAGTTACGTTTAAAAATATGTCAGTTTCCATCAGTTTCCATCATTAGGTGACCTTAAGGAGATTATTTCTCGCTTCATAAAATTATTATTAATGTTATTATTATATAATAATATTAATAATATTAATAATATTATATTATTGGCTGACACATCAGGTTTTTTGAAGAAAAAAGGTTAAAGTCCTAGTCTAGTCCCAAGTAATTGGTTTAAAAGTCAAGTCAAAATCTAAGAACAGTTTTTCAAGTCTTAAGTTACAAAATTACAGTCTTGAGTCTATCATATCACCATAAAGCCAATATGCCAATAATAATATACTCACATATCATTTAGGATCACAAGCGCATGCTGCTGCACAACAATCCGCAAAAAGGAGAGGTGATGTGGTGTGGGCTGAATTATAAGCAGGGCGCTGTTCTGGGAATGCTTTTTTCATTGCGAAAAAAAAAGAAGGGGGGGGGTAATTCTAGGAATTATTAGATCTGCATTGGTTCATTAATTTTGACAGCCCTAACTTTTACAGTTTTTTGCACAAGCTATGTTTACTTTTCTGCTGATATAGGGAATCAATCTTGGGTGGTGGCACGTCCAGAATCCATAGTGTTTGACATCTCCGGGAAAACAAGAACTGAAATAATGCACTGAAATGTGCACTGCTTTTCAGTCTGGTTTCTACCGTTTATGTCAGAACGGCTGCCATGATGGCACCAGACATCGGCACCCATCCCTACATTTAAGTCTATTAAATGTCACGCAGGAAAAAAGAGGGCATATTAATGCTAAACATTAGGTACTGACTGGGACAAAATAAAGTATTTAATTATTTTTGGCACAAAACTGGTACTGTACCTCTCAGTGACCAAAAACCAAACAAATGGGTTTTTAGCAGTAATATCTATTTACATTTTATTCGATTTTATATTTAGTCATTTGAAATGAGGTTTAGCTGTTTATCGGTCACAGCAAATTACCACAGCCAGAAAGTTTGCGACTTTCTGTTATAAATAGGATGCAAATTATTGTAAACTGACATTTATGGCACTCATATGGAAAGCTTTTATCTTTGTATCCATCATTTTTGGGAAACCCATCACAACAACACATAATCAAGCTAACATAATGTCGTATTCACCCACTGTAACTAACACAATATAGGCCTTGTCAAATAATGGATAAAAAAACAGTGGTAGAGGATTTTGTTTTGTTTTTGTACATCGTTGCAGTGTCTTAATTTTTTTGTGACTTGCACATACCTTAAAAGGTTGGCCAGTCGTTGCAAAAAATATTTTAGGTGGTAATACGAATATGCCGCTTCATTCATTGATCCCGAATTACAGCTGCTCCAGCAATCACTGCAGTTTCCCTGCATACTTTGCAGGTTGACACCAGAAGCAATAATGGTTTGACTCGATGACAAGTGTTGCCAGATTTTATCTTTTGTCCCATTTTAACCCCCATGGCTTTATTCAGGCTTTTGTCAGGAATGCTCGAATAAAATCTAGTATCACTTGAAAAAAGTGAACTGCAAGAGAGCGCCATTGAATGCATTGTTTAGGGGTATTATGAAATAGTTTACACACAACGCGGAGACACACATTTTTTACAAAATGTATACACAAACATATGTATTCCAATGGTATTACGAAAGTAACCATATTCTGAATACCATGTTTAAAAATAATAACTAATGGAATTAAGTAACTCATAATTAGTATTCTACTGTCAGTACATGCATTCAGTTACTCCCCAACACTGACTATGGCAATATATGATTTTGGTTAACTTTGTTCTAAGGCAGGCTAGATGTGAGTCTTATGAATCTGATTGGACCATCCATGTGATGTCACACTTTGAAGCTGGTAGTCTTGCTGCTGTTCTGTCCTTCACCACAACCAACCTCCAATATAAAGTTGCCACAGCTGCAGTTTTGTTGGTGGCAAAATTATGCAATGCAATGTAGGATTGATCTTTTAAGATTTAGTTCAAATAAAATGTCCTTTTTTCCATTTGGAAGAATATTTGTATATATTTCTTCTTTCTGCTAGAAACTCTGTTCCATCCACGTCACTCAATAATTATTAATAATTACAAATACTGTATAGCCTATCACTTCTTGTCTCAGGTGGACCGATAGAATCAATATGCTGCCCTGTTTAAATGTCTTAAAACAGCTTTAATGTGTCTTGCAACAAGTAAAAAAATAAACACTTCAAAGAAAATACTATATTAATGACTTTATATTTTAAAGGTTTGAAATAGTTCTTACTTACTTGTTGAATATTTTTTACATCCTTACTTGAATCATGTTCTAACAGACATAACCTGTCAACTGTTTTTGTGTCATGTGTTATATGCTGATTTTAATAATTCACAACAGACTCCAAATTTCAAATGCTCACTTTGTAGAATAGCCCTCTGCTCTTTAATGAACAGAAAAGGAGTCAAGACGAAAAATGTAAGTGGCCACTACCAGAAATCCACAGAGACAGTATAAACAACAGCAAGGCCCTGCTGTAGGTCCTGCAACTATTTTTAGGAGCTTAAAAAAAACCTTTTTAGCATCTTTTGGTCTTTTATCTGCGTAAAATGTAACAGAAATAACACTGTAATTTATACTACATTTTTAAAATTGTACTGATAAATGGCAGTACATGTTTCACATGACTAATTTAAATAAATCTTGAATAATTATAGAAACAATGCAACTTTAAAATATGGAAATATGAAAGCCAAAGATTCCTGTTAAACACTTGCAATAAATTCAGTACTTGATTTCGAATTTAAATCTGGATCAACATGAACTAATCAGAAAAATAGACATTTACCTTGACTTGAGCCCCTTTCAAACTAAGAAGTCCTTTCCCTCTCGGATCTCTCGCAGAACCTTTAATGCTAACCTTTTGAAGGTGTCAGAATGACACTGACAACATTACTGCCATATCTAAAGTGGTAAAGCAGAGATCCTGCGGGAGGTTTTTGGGAAGAATTTACACAAGTGAGTCAGATAAGGCTCGTTTACCTTTTTTGTGATGAAACTAATACGAAAAGCAAAAAGCTTCTGCTTAAGTTGGTTTAGAGTTCCCTGATAAATGTAGGAATATAGGGTGAACAGTTTATGATTTAATGGTATTCATTACCAAACATTTGTCAACTTAAAGCAATATGTTGAACTTTTTCATTAATGGACAAATCATGATCTTTTCTACCCTTCTGTGTGTTTCTGGATATTATTAACAGTAAATTAAACAAATCATACGAGGAGGACATGAAGTGAAGTCTTTGTTTTCTCCTGCTGATACCAGTACATGTGACCGTGTGGTTTGACAGTATTTTTTGGAAAAAGTTTGGGGATAGTTCACATCATCTTACTGAGCTTCATGGTTTCTCTCTGTCTGTGCTAGCAGCTCATGGTTAACCAGACAAACTGACAAACTATCACATGATCATGTTGTCGTCTCTGCTCAGATCAGATCACAAGGACTCACTGCAGGCACTTCACTGAAATGTGTGAAATCATTTCATCTCGCGCCTCCGTTCATTTTGCTTCAGTCTCAATCAAAAAATTGAAAGCTACTACAGGAAACACTGCTCGGAACAATGCAGAAAGAAATCATATCCTGTTTCACACTCATCCAAGGGAGGACAGGTTGTGACAATGCATGATAAAGAGGAACTGTTTATCTGTTTCAACATTTTTTTAGATCATAGGTGCATTTACACAGGAAGTGCCCTAACATCCACCCTTCCTTTCCTCTGTGCGCTTCAAAGCTTAATATATTAGCAAGTCTTGGCTGAACGGTTTGCAGGCAGTGAAATGCTGATGCGGCACAAATCATAGGCAGAGACTCCATGTAAAAAAATGTAAAGGCTGTAGAAGATGAGCTGAATGGAAAACTGCTTTTAGCTTTCATGTCATGTTCCATATCCAGGTGCAAGAGAAGCCTGGTGTTGGATTTCAGGTATATTCTTTAGCTCTAAGACATACCAATGCCTTTAAAATTATGTGCTTTATCTACATAAAAAAAGAAATTTCAAAACTGATGCAGGAGTTTTTCTTCCATGAGTTAGAAAACAAGGACTTTGCTGTTGTGCAATCTGACAAGACTGTGTTTCCAACTAAGGCAAGTCTCACAATTTTTTTGTACTGTTGAGAAATACTGGGTTGTCAGGCATTTATATGCATGGTTGGTGCGATTGTCTGTATGATTCTCAAAAAACGAAACAAAAAAGCACAGAAACAGCTCAGTCTCACGGTTGAATTCCTGTTGATTTTAAACTGACGTGAATTCTCTTTGGACATCAGATACAGTAACTATGAAATGCCACCACAATGTACAGAGCACATACGAACGCTCCTTAACCACATTACTTTCACTGGTAATGTCGAAGCAGATTTTATTTTGCTGATGTTGCTGGTTAACATGAGGTTGCCTCTGTCAGAGGTTAACCGGATGAATGGTACTGGTCAAGTACTGTAAGTAAAAAAAAACAAGTAAAGTAAAATATAGTTCATTTTTATTTTATCACCTATTTGACTCTGAAGTAGTTTGAATGAAAGGAAACCATGTACATCGGATATTGTGTAAGATATTCTTACATAAAATTCATCTCAACAAACTACTTTAAGAAGTTGCAAAAGAATTAATGCTTCAGATGGGAGAAATCTGATGACAGGACAACTGTCAGAAGCATGATCTACAAATCTGGCCTTTACAGAAGACTTGCAGAAAGAAAGAGAGTTTATAGACAGCATGTCTAAAGTTTGTCTCAAGACATATGGGGGTCACTGCAGGCTAATGAATGAAGGTAAACTCACATGGTGGTTGCATTATCATATTCTATCATATTTTCTTTGTCATGATTGAGGAAGCTAGGGTGAGTCAGTGGTCAGATTGATAGAGCTAAATGCTCCATCCCATTCTGGGGGAAATCTGTTTTCTTTATTTTTATGATTGCATTATAGATTCTCAATTAAGGGCATCAAAACTATGAGTATGGAATTACTGTATGTACTTAAACAAAAAGGGTGAAATAACTGAATACATGTGTAAAATTTTAGATTCCTCAAACTAGCCATTCTTTAATTACTGTTTTGCATTCTCTTGAGTTTCAAGAGGTAGTTACCCCAAATGGTTTTCCAACAATCTTGAAGGAGTTCCCAGAGATGCTTAGTACTTGTTGGCCCTTTTGCCTTCACTCTGCGGTTAAGCTCACCCCAGATCATCTCGATTGGGTTCAGGTCCGGTGACTTTGGAGGCCAGGTTAATTCATAATTTTTGGAAAAGTACTACAGAATTCCATATGGGTTCATTGATAGTTTTGATGCCTTCAGTTAGACTCTACAATGTAAATAGTCATGAAAATAAAGAAAACGCACTGAATGAGAAGGTATGTCCAAACGTTTGGTCTGCACTGTAGAAAAACTCAAAAATTGCATTTTCCAGGTGCTCTAAATTCAGTCAAGTTGAGATTTAACTAAGTTGCAAAAACTCTACATTGGCAAGGCTGATAAAGACATTCCCCAACAGACTTGCAGCTGTAACTATCGGTAGCTTTGCAGCTGGAGGGACACTTGTAGAAGCAACTAACTGAGCCATCTGAGGACAGACTTGTTGGAATACCACTCAGAAGCATGAACGGCTGGCTGAACTTGACTCACGGCACAAAAAGACCTCTCTGTTCCCCGCTTTCCAGCCAGTAAAACATATGGTGGGGAAAGGGGAAGCAGCTCTGACTGGCAATCAAAGACACTAACCAAACAAGTGGACAGAGACTTTTTTCTAAAACATGCTGGGTGTGATCCCAACATTAATCTTACTGGTGGATAAAACTCTGTTCATCTACTAATTTAAAAAAAAAGAAGTAAAGAAATAGTTTAGTTATGACCACCAATCCTCATTGAAGTTTATAAAACAGACTGAACCAGGACAAAATCTGGATCGTAAGTTCTTATTTCAAACCTTGCTTTGTGTCAAGAAGTTGATGACTTGTGAGTTTTAAACCATTTCCTCCAATGAATAAGTGGCAAAACAATCTAATTTAGCTAATAATATAAATTATTTCAGTATGCATGGATCTGCCTGTTCTTGGCTGAAACAGATTTATTTATTTTTTTTTATTTTTTTTAGTTTGAACAATTTTTTTTAATCTTTGCTACAGATAACAAATAAATAATTATGTATAAAATGTGCTGCAGTCACTTTTATAAGCATGGTAGTTTTGAATCCAATAGAGAATAAATACATTTTATCTCACTTGTAGATCAAAGCTTTATATTCCAAACCTAGGGTTTCAATAAACTCATAAAAGGTGCATCGGATTATGTGCACTCACTTGATGCATTTATAGGCTGCAAATGGTGAGGCTGCTTAGTTTAGTTTACTTTGAATAATTTTACTTTTTTTAAATCCGATTTTCCAGTATTTCCCCTAAGGATCACAAATCAAGAGAAAATCTGTTGTTCCCGATCTTTGGCTCATTGACTGAATCATCTCTAAATAGAAAGTATAAATAAAAGAATTATTTTGAGCAAAATTGTAAACAATAATTGCAGGTTAAAATTAGCTGGAAACATTAAAAATAGTTAATATTTCAGGAGAAAACCACAAAAGATGTTTCGGTCTAAGCAGAAGTAATAATTCCAACTGCTGTGCCAGAAAACTTGATCCAGTTTTTTTGGATCATTGTCTGTGGGGAGTGTGTGTATACGTGTGTGTGTGTGTGGCAAGGGTTCTTCATGCTTCTTGGGGGATGTTTTTCAAATTGCTGAGAACATTATTTGAAACCACCCTATGTAAGATGGGAGAAATGTCCTCATGATTTGACAAAATATTGTTGATTTATAAAAAAAAAGCCCAATCTGTTGCATGCACCCTGCATGTTTCAACTTTTTTTTTTTTTAAGTATGTAAACAGATTGCCTTCAAAGTATGCAAAAATGTTGAAAGGGTTCTAAAGCTTGTCCCATTCACTTCGTACAGGAATGTTTTCAAAAAAGAGATAAGTTATATCATAAACATCAGAGATTACAGCACAAAGCTGCTAAATGTGGATATTGTACAATGTATGCAGATAGAATGAGTGACAAAAGACCTGCAATAGGATCACAAAAGTGTCAAAGCTAATGGCATCCACACAATTAAATGAGGCGAGACACGAACACCCACACAGTTAGGTAAAATGTGTTCTGTATTCCAAGTCTCTCAAACTGACAGCTGGATGACTAGAAAACATTGTCCAAAAGCAGAAATACAATTACAGTAAGTGAAAAATCTCACATTTTTTAGAAAAAAAAAATCTACATCATAGATACAAACATGGCTTGCCATTCACCGAACCAAAATCCAAGTTATCCGGTTGTTCTTAATGGACTAGTACCTCTGGAAACTTCCTGAATCAGAATGCCTGTTTACAAACTCAGCAACCAGGCTGCAAAATAGAAGCTCTGTTTTATTATTTTACTTTGACACCAAATGAAAACAAGAGTGCAGACTGGAAACCTGGTAAAAAAAAAAAAAGTTCTGATTGCCATAAACACGCACTGCAGAAGGAAGTAAGGGCTCATCAGTTGGCACAGTCACAGAGTATTTTTTTTTTTTTAAGCAGGGAAGGCACTTGACATGGGGTCACAGTGTTCCCCATGCAGCGACAGGAATGCACCGAGGTCCTTGTTTGTGCACTCCGTGGAAGGAACACAGTCAGCTGGGTGCAGGGAGAAAAAAACAAGGAATCACCAACCTGTGGATGTGTTAAGGGAAGAAAAACAAGAATATATTGGCTCGACTCGATTTCAAATGTGGTATCCGAGTGGGTGGCGGGTCTGAGCCTCTTGGATCTAACTTGACAGCTTGGATTGGAGTAACCTGTGCAAGGCTTGAGTGGTGATTGGTGATTTTAAATGCTTTCAGAGCTCCTCCAGAGTCATAAAGTTGAGCAATCTCTTGCTTCTCTGGGGGGGGGGGGGGGGGGGCCCAGAAATAAAACCCCGTCACCACTAATCTCAAAGACAGAAGAACCAAGTCTGGAAGAAATGACATTACAACTGAGGAAAAAAGTATAGATTTAAAAAGAAAAAAAAAAAAACCTGAAAACACATGACTCTTAGGTTTCACAATTAGACATTCCCACCGAGGCACATTTTCCAGAGAAGTATGAAACCCAAAGCTATAAAAGTACAACAACAAAATCCCAAAACATTCAAGTACTTTGTCATGTAAACACTTTCCAGACTATGATACATAATAGACTGTTGTCGATTTTTTTTTGTTCTTGTGCAACAATAAGACAACAGTGTGAGGAGAGAGAAAACTTTTAGAAAAAGAAAAAAAAAAGCCTGCAGAACAACTTTTGAAGCCTCTGAACTCAGCCCTGTTTCCGCACGTCTCTGTGGCTCCTTCAGAGCAGCACACATGAGCAGCACTTGTCGCCTCCACTGGGAACACTGGAATAGTTCATCTGTCTCACGATTTCAGCGAACAGTTCGTCCACCGAGGTTTTAGTTTTGGCTGAGGTCTCCATGAAGGGACAGCTCCAGTCCTGGGCCAGTGCCTTGCCTTCCCCGGATGACACCTCCCTCTCCCCCTCCAGGTCCACCTTGTTCCCCACCAGGATCATCGGCACCCTCTCGTACCTCTTCACCCGGATGATCTGGTCCCTCATCGGCTTGATGTCCTGGAAGCTCTGCTGGTTCACCAGACTGTAGACCAGGATGAAGCCCTGGCCGTTCTTGATGTACAGATCTCGCATCGAGGCGAACTGCTCGGTCCCGGCCGTGTCCAGGATCTCCAGCACCGACGGGGAAGAGTCCACCTCGATCTCCTTCCTGTAGAAATCCTCTATCGTAGGGTCGTACTTCTCGATGAAGGAGCCCGTCACGAATTGGACCGTCAGCGCCGATTTACCGACTCCACCCGAGCCCAAAACGACCACTTTGTATTCCCTCATGGCTAAGAGGAGGGGGAGAAGAGGGGAAAAAAAATCAGACACCTCCTTTTCCCTCGACGAAGCCTCTTCTGTCTATCTCGCTCACGGGCCCCGAGATCTTTTCAAGCCGAGCAGACTGGGAAGGCTTGCTCCCCGCCTCGCTCGGGTAGCCGTCAAAATCGCACGCCGGGGAAATCCTCCAAGGCTGCGGCAGCGCGGTGAGGGCCGTCGGGGAGCAGATCGGAGGAGAGCGACCGCCCCTGGACATCAGCGTGGGGAATTAAAGCGCATTTTGATCGCGCTGTGTTGTGCAACGGTGCGGGGTAACAGCGTGATCGCGTCTCTGCTCTTGCATGGCGTTTCCTGCCCACATCCTCAGCGCGTCAGAAAAAGAGCCGAGGCTCAGTTCCGTTTTCTTAAAGGAGCCGTCACTCGGGCACCCCACCTCCCGCCTCAGTCACAGCGGGTCTGCTGATCGGATCCGCAGGGAGCTGGGTAGAGACCACCTCGGAGACCCCTCAGCTGTAGCTACACGCATTTATCCGTGTAAACTAATGAGCCCTGCCATTTACCCAATAATCAATTTCTAATGGCTGCGTCTGTGTTATGAGGACAGGCCAATCAGCTCTGTTTAAAACAAAATTATTCATAGGGAGATGAATTAAAAAACTGTTTTACTTCAACCAAGAATGCTTTTGATAAACAAGCAACTCTACAACAGTCACAACAATGCAAAAGAAGAAGTATCAGTCTGGGGATTTAATATCAGTTTTTATAATAATTGTAATAACAAGACGTGATTATTATTATTATTATTACAGATTTACTACTCAATAATCAATAGAAAAACCTTTTTGGGTTAGAAGGTCTATACATGGTGCAGTTGGTAGCTCTGTTGCTTTGCAGCAAGAAGGCACGGGTCTGAAACCCAGGTCTTTCTGGATGGTTTACATATTCTCTCTGTGCATGTGTGGGTTCCCTCTGGTTACTCAGGCTTCCTCCCACTGTCCCAATGCCCTTAGGTACAAGTATTTGCATATATGATTGTTTGTCCTGTGTGTCTCTGCAATGGACTGGCAACCTGTCCAGGGTGTACCCTGCCTCTCTCCCGATTAATGCTGGAGATAAGCAGGCATCCCCCTAGAACCCTGCATAGGATTGACGGGTATAGATAATGGATGGTTGGTTTGGAAGATGCCTTGCCGGTAGACTCTCTGTAAGATTCAAGTTTGAGAATCTAACCAGGCCACTGATCAGAAGAAACACAAAAAAACAACAACAATTTAAATACTTTTTAAAATCCAAATCTGTCATGTGCATGAATAGTTTTTAGCTTAAGTGTATGTAAATGGGTGGGACCGGAACCTGAAAACGGTATTCAGTAAGGCACAAATAACATTTTTTTAATTTTTGTTTTTTTAAACAATTAATTATTTTTGAACAAATAATTAAAATTATATTTGTATTCGGAAACAAGAAAAACTTTATGTAAAAAGTCTTTCCTCATGAGGCTGCAGTGAATCCCTGGATGAGTGAGGGAGTTATGTTCAGGAGTAGCTAAGTTAGCTCAGTAATTTAGACAATAGACTTTTCACAGAGTAACATTAACTTTCGGTTTAAAAGGTTAAAACAAGGCCTGCCTAGTTGTGTCGAATTGTGTGCGCTTGTGGGAGTTATTTGGTGCGTCTAAGTCACTGTGGCTTTTGCAGAGAGCAAGACTTATGCTATAGGCTAGTTAGTAGCTTCTCATCACTCATTAACTTAGTTGAAACTCCCCACATGGCTTTAGGCAACCAAACAGAAAAGAGTGTGCCTGCTGCTGAGTCATCTCTTGGTCCTCCACCTGCTAAAAAAACTTGCTCAAGTTCTGTGAAGCATTTTACAGTCAGTGCTGCAGATAAAACCAAAGTGTAATGTAATCGTCTGCTATGCATAATCACAAACACTTAATCATCCACAAGCACCAAATCATCATCACAGCCACATTCTACCCCTGTTGGTTTATGGATGAGTTAATGGCTGTTATCTTATTTCACTTTCAATGATGCTTCTTGTTGCATGTTTATTCCTGGTTTTATTGAAAAACATAAACGATATTGTATATCCATTATAATTTTAATGGATAAAGAATACTTAGAGTATAACATAAATTAGAAGTGTAATGCCAAAAATTGGACTTTTACACCTATTTTAAATTATACTTAAATACAAATACCTCCCCCCATAAAATACAAATACAGATACAGATATTGGCTGCTTTACACACTATCGACCAGCTTTGCATATTTTGAGGTTGCAAATTTGAGCCTTTTCTTCTTTACAAAACAGCTCAAGTTTAGTCTGACTGGCAGGACAACATCTGTGAATATTAATTTCCACTTTTCACAAATTTTCAAGATTTGGACCTGGGGATACTTTGACCTGACCATTCCACCACACAAACATGCTTTGATATGAATGTATGCTACTGACATCCTTTTGTTGTACTGCTAAAACGTTAACCTACTCCCTGGTCACAAGTCTTTTGCAGCCTCTGGCAGTGTTTCTTCAAAGGCTACCCTGCGTTAAAACATTTTATTACAGTCTACCACATAGCAAAATGTTTTTGAATACACATTAAAAATACAACATATTTTTTATCTTAACAACAGAGGTGTGGTTGACAGCAGGGAGGGGAAAGACATCTATGTAAAGACACCTATTCATGTCTAAATATATTGAAATGTGGTTAAAGTTGCAGGAAGCCTGACTTTCATCATCTTTGTTTAGGTTAGGCTAAATTTGGAAGGGAAATATGAGCTTAATGGTCCAACCTAAACTTAACTTCCTGAGAAGAGAGAAACAAGAACTGGCCAACATTAAATAGCCAGTAGAAAAATGTCCAGTGTTTTCAGGGTTCGCTCTATGGCTATTGTCTTTCTGGAAGATAAATGTCTGCCCTGGTTTCTGTCCCAGTTACAAGTCTCTCGCAACCTTTGACAGGATTTCTTCCAGCATTGCTCTGTATTTAGCTCCATCCACCAAAACATCAGCCTGGACCAGCTTCCCTTTTCCCTGCTCCTAGTAAATCACCCCCCAGCTATACTATGATGTGTTCAGTGTGATGTCAGTCTTCTGTCACACAGTTTTATATGTAAGGGAAAACCTTTATTTTGTTCTTATCAAAGCACAAAGGCTTGTTGAGTCTCCAAAAGGTTTCTACAGAAAGAGAAAAATAAGTTCCCCAAAGTTATTTTAATGCTGTGAAAGTTATATGGGGTGTTAAAAAGAACTAATCTTTGTGTCAAAGCACCAAACTTATAAGACTCTTATTCTTTTTTTCCCATAATCCTCTGTCATTTTTTTATTTCAACCTGTTAGGAAAGTTTTCACTGAGTTTTAAATAATCAAAATGTTATTCAAAGGAACAATAATATCTCAATATTAAGACCAAGCAACAAGACAAGAATTATGTATGGAAATATTGGGACTAATATATCTGAAAAAAGCAGTGCAGTGATCCAGACTAATGCACATGATCTGGGAAGTCTACTCTAGAATTGACACTGAAACTTTAAGATGATGATAGTTCTTTTCATTCCAGAAAAAATACTTACTCATGTTATGACATTTGTAAAAACTGTTCTTCTCTGGGATAACTAAGATATTTTACACTAATTAAATACAAAAAGGATTTAGACGTTCTTGAGAATTTGTTGAGCAGATTTGAGTTTATTGCCATTTTTTAGCATATTTAGTAGACTTGGATATAAACTGTCTGACTCAAATGTTTTGGCCGTTCTTCCAAAAGCTTTTCACAATGCCTTTCTGAAACTTTGGGGGTCATTCCTTCTGACACGGATGGTGTAACTAAGTCAGGTTCATAGGCCATAACCATCAGACAGTGAGAAAAGAAAATGCTAATGTGTTTTTATTCTAACACACTGTAAGCAAATATTTTGTTTCATCTATACAGGGGAGGTACTAACACAAAATTGACCTACCCATTTCAGCAGTTTTAAGTGTGATTCTCCACCCTAGATTACAGAAAGTAAAAAACAAAACAAAAAAAACAACACAGCATTTCCCAAACCTTACAGCCTCAACAACTATGTCACATGACCAAAGTTAACCTCCAAAAAAAAATAAATAAATAAAGAGGCAAAGTTGCATGAGCAAATCAAATAGTTTTATTCAGATTTTTTTGTTTGTTTTCATCCATACAGCAAGAGTCAATTATGGCAACAATAAAATGAGCATAAACAAATCTGGAGACAGAATAGTACATTATCGTGTGACAGCTGTTAGCAAATACATAACAGGTGGGTGCGCTTACAAGTAAAAAGCAGTCAAAAGCGAACATGTGCACCCAGCAGGGAAGAAAGACCTTGGTTGCAGCCAGAAGACTTGAAAAGTCCAGTTTTTGAGAAAATGATGCTTTGGTTATGTAGCGACTATACAAAGCAGCCTCAACTTAGAAACATATTGACACCAACTTTTACATTCATTTTAAAGAGGAATTTGCCAAATATGCATTTGGTATGACGAGCCTTCACCTGCTGAGTGCACAGCTAAGAAAAGCAGGAACAACTGCTTGTGAGTTAGTGGGGACTGTAATTTTCTACCTGAACTTATCTGAGGTGGACAAGTGCTAATATGTTATTATTCTTTAAATAACTTGTTTGCTTGGAAACACTTGAGTAATATGACTCTTTTTTTAAAATATTATTTCTCAACACTGTAGATGTTATCTACGTGTATGATTTCAGAGACAAAAGAACAAAAATTATTTTAAAAGTACTGTGGATCCGTTATTTTGCAGGTGCCGTCTGTCCTTATATATCTACACAGCTTCTTTTGTTTACATGCAATCAAATCAAACTATAATAAGATATTTTTTATAGATTTGTGTATCTACTGTACCATGGGAAACTGCTTGTCCAGTAAATGAGTATATGGACCTTAATGGATATTTTATCATATCGGAGGCATAGAGTTAGCATGACATGGGGAACTCCACTCTCCTGCAACATTCCCTGGAATTACGAGCCACCTATAAAATAAGCGCATAGCTTTCTCTAAATGCATTGGCCAAGAAACAAGTGCCCTTCTTTGCAAGCGAATTTTAGCTGGTCTTCTAATTTAAGAATTTTAAATTAATCTAACAAAATTTCTTATAATTATAGATCTTTTTTTCTTTTATTCAAAATAATATCTCATTATGATACACATTTTTTTCTCTGTTCATCTTTACTATATACAGAAGTGCAAAAAGTTAACCTTCGTCCCTTAGGTTAGAACTCATTATCTGCAGCATGTCCGACTCTTCCCCAGTGGGGGGCAAAAGTCTCGGCTTTCCTCACTCCAAAAACTTAACAAACATCAACATCAATCTCACTGCTCGTTTTGGCCTGACATTCAGGGCAAACTTAATATTCAAACAAAACTACATATCTCTTTGAAATGGATACAGTAGAAAATATTTTTTTTCCTCTCTAAAACATGGACAATCCATTTTGTAATACAATATAGCATTTTCAAACATGACATTGACATGTTACAAGGAAAATCGAAGCTTTTCCGATAATCATCTCATTCCTTGTATCAAAAAGTTCCTCATCAATAAAATTAACTGACAAACACAACAACAAATGAAAAAAGACATCCAGCTATATGAATGAAGTGAGTATTTAAACACATTATCCTCTATATGGTTTGAAAAAGTTATGAATGTCATACTATCTTGACGTCTACAACGGCTATATGAATGTTGTCAAGTAATAATATAGTAAGGCAAAAAAAAAAGAACAATCTAAAAACTACATACCTCAAATAGATTTAAATTCTTAAGTAGTACATAACACATAAATTCAATGTAATTGTTTAAGAAAGACAGAAGAACAAAAAGAAAAGATCAAAAGCGGCTTGTGAGAACTGAAACTCATTGGTGTTTTTTTTTTTACCTGCATGGTGATTGAAAGGACATTTGATGGGGCAAGACCCATAAATTGTGATCTAAGGCTTTGTTAGGTATATAACATTGCTAAAAACACAGCACACACTTCTGTGAAAACCTAAGAGGGAAATTATCATAAAACATACATCTGGAGGACAGATAACTAACATATTTCCTTATCTGATTAATCCTAGACTTAAATGTGAGTAAGATTTAAGAGCAAATCTGTGCTTTGGTTTCATAGTGAGATCAACAAAAGCTTCCTATTTTACTTGAAATGCAAGTTGCATTCTCGCAAAAATGAGAAACTGAAACAGAGTAACCCAACAAATGGAAGTGCACGAATGGTTTTAATGACCTAAACGACCTTTGAGCCCATTTTAAAAGTAGCTCAAAAGTGCTTCTTGGAAACACGGTTTTAGAGCTGCTCATGTTTTAAAAGGAAGGGGACATGGTAAAACAACACCTGTTAAAGCTACTCCCTCAACTTTCCCAGGCTTTAGAGTCAACGCACTTGATTAAGAAATTATCCTGACAAATGAAAACTAATTAATTGAAGGAGGCATGACGGATTTTAGAAAAACACTAGATTTTTTATAAAAAACTAAACAAAAAACAATCAAACAACTTGAACCCCACTTTCAAATCTAATGAATCCTAAAAAGAAGATTAAAATAATAATAATAAAAAACACTCAGAATGAAGATTCTAAAAGAACACAATACAAAAGAGCCATAAAAAAGTTTTACCTTCGGTAAACAAATAACACTGCTGAGATAACACTCTGGTTTTAGCTGTATGGCCTTGATGGCACATGACAAGGTGGGAAAAAATAGCCTGGCTGTGCTTTCAAGGTACACAGGTATGTTGGTTTACCCAGAACATTCATATGTCCAAGACCCTCATTTCAACATCTAGTTTCACTAGTAGCCGTAAAACACAATACTGTACATGCCGAATGCATTTGGCAGAGGAAAAAAAAAAGAAAAGAAAAATATATCTGTCAATATCATTGTGCCTTTCAAATTTCAATTAAATTCAAGGTGCATATTGGCATTCCACTTGTAAACTATGAAATATGGCTATCAATTAAAAATAAAGCTGAAAAAAGAAACAAAATAAAGGAAGGAAAACTCTTGGTCTGTTAATGTACCACCACTAGATGTTGTCTCATGTAACAACGCTCTTGACCTTCTGTGCATGCAGTTATGATAACAAGCAGAGCAAACTGAGTGGTATGATTCAGTTAAACACAGAGGTATTACGTGATTGTTTCCCCCAACTCGTCCTCTTCTTTGCGGCTGGACGTTGATTCTGACGGCAAATTCTTCTGGATATTGATATGTGGGAAGATGGCACAGATCGTGTGTTGTACCCTTGACGCATGTGACGAGTCCCTCATTGTGGACAGGCTAAGAGATGGCTGACCCCCCTTGTCCCATTGCTTGACATTCTGAAGGTTATGTACATAAAGGCTTAACTCTTTTGGCTTGGACGGTGCCAGCACACATTCATTTGATCTGAAAGAGAAAATGTTATTTGACTTAAGAATGTTTAGGGAATTAAGTAAATGCAGTGCTTTGCAAAGGTTTTTACACTTCTTGAACTTTTAAACATTTCACCACCAAGAACTTCAATGTATCTTACTGGATATTATTTGTCAAAAGAACAAAACGGTGTTGCTTAAGTGTAATATGTGAGGAAAATTATTAATGGTTTTCAACACTTACACAAAAAAAAGGGGTAGTGGTAATTAATATTCAGTATAAGCTCCAATAAGTTAACTTTTGAAATAAACACATTTTGATCTAATTCAAGCTGTGAGTAGTTTAGAAAAGTCTCCACCACCTTAGCACAGACAATAAAGTTTTAGTCCATTTTTTTCTCCAAAAAAAGCTTAAACTCAGTCACATTGGATGGAAAGAATATCTGAATTCTTTTTTTTCTATAATTGCCTCTGTATTTTGGGTTTCCATTCCTGCTTTCCTCTACCACTGATGAAAAGCATCCCCAAAGCATTATGCTGCCACCACCATGTTTCACAGTATGAAAGAGGAGTTCGGTATAATGTGTGGCTTCAGTTTTCAGCTACACAGAGATCTGTACTTGTAGATCAAAAACATTTGGTCTTATCTGACTAAAAACGTTCTTCCACTTGTATCCCATACATTGCTTCTGATCAACTTAAACCAGGACATCTTTTGGGTTTCTTCTTTCCTCTCTTCCAATGCATCTCCCCCACAGTTACCATGGACCTCCACCCTTCCTTTATATTGAATATTCTTCCTCTCAGTTTAAGATATTCTATTTCCATTTTTTTGGTTGATGGATAGAACAGTTCACTATGAGATGAGCTTTGAACTTTTTTTATTAACTGCACTTTAATTTCATAACTGTCTCCCTGACCTGTCTGATGTGTTTTTTGGTCTTAGCCAGCACATTTACATGCAGTAAGAGAAAACTGAATCGCCGCCTCAGTCCGAATAATTTCTAACTTAGTCTGACCAAAGTCGAACCAAACTGGTTTACTCCTAATTGAGCTAGGTCACCCACATAATGCAGTAAAAAAATAAATAAAAATAATTTTGCTCCAACTATACAACTTCCCAGGTTAGTTGAGCTATGGCTGGCCTTCTTCCAGTTCACAAATATGGGTTTTTCACTGGTCTATCACCTACAATTGTAATAAAATGCAATGAAGTTCATGGCTGTGCCTGGACCTTAATGTGACAAAGTTCAAGGAGTATGAAGAGTATTGCAAGGCAGTATATTTACCAATACTCTACATCCTCTAGTGTTGAAACACAATGTTACACCAGATTTACTGAGTTATTCAAAAAATATTGAAAACCTGGAATGAATAGAGAGAATAAAAACACTGAAACAGAAACTCACTGTTCTTAAGAGGAACTACATTTGAGTCAAGTACTTGTGACTACTCAGATGATCTGCAGATATTATTGGAATCTGGTGACAGAAAACAGAGCCCAAATGAAGCATGTCAAATCGAAAACAGACAAAGTGAGCATAAGCCTCTAAACAAACACAGATCAGCACAATGTAACCACATCCTCTGTACGATGAGCTCTTTGCTGAAAAGAGACCAAGTTAAGAAGGTAGGACAAGCTTTTATGCTACATTCGGGGTACAATCGATGCAAATTTGTCATTCAAAGGACAAACAGTTCAATCAAGACACACTAGCAGAAGGGGAAGAGGGCGACTTAAAGGGAGGGTGAGATGGGGGGTGTTGGATGGGAAACTTTCAGTTAGGTGGCTTTCCCCATGCAAATCTAAGTTCTCCATGTTGTTGACCTCCACACCTCAATCAGATGCGGAAAACATGTTGTAATAATGTGTAACATGTAGATTTGTCCTTTATTCTTTTCCCTAAAATCCTTTATGCAGTATATTGTACCTTCAACAGAATTTATATCAGGATGTTGCAACATTGTAATACTTTTTTATAGAAAAAAATACTAACTCCAAACACAAAGAAAATGATAAAGCTTTGCAGTATGTGCTTGAAGCTGCTGCAAAAAAGAACCAAAAACAAAAGTAAGCCAAGCACCAAAAGGGCACAGACAGCGACTAGTGCACAAGCTGTGCAAAAAGGCTCTCAAAAATGTAAAAAGAAAAAAATATTTATACAAATAAAAAAAAAGAGAACTACCTCATACATACCAATTGCATGTATTCGTTGGTAGTCAACTTTGATAAGGAAGAGTCCTCAAAGGTGGAAAGGACAAAAATCAAGGTTACAATGAGGACAGAGAATAAATTACACATCAGATACTTTAAGAAAAAAATATTACGGTTATAGTTAACTGGTATAGCCAAAGAAGAACTTTTAGTCATAACATTTAATATGTAATGTTGGACTAGTGTAGGCCAACAAGAGGGAGTACTGCTTTCTACCCAACCCACCCATTGTAAGAAACAAGCATTCCAACTCTATCAATGTGCACAGACAGACAGACAGACAGATAGATAGATAGATAGATAGATAGATAGATAAATAGATAGATAGATAGATAGATAGATAGATAGATAGATAGATAGATAGATAGATAGATAGATAGATAGATAGATAGATAGATAGATAGATAGATAGATAGATAGATAGATAGATAGATATGGATGGATGGATGGATGGATGGATGGATGGATGGATGGATGGATGGATGGATGGATGGATGGATGGATGGATGGATGGATGGATAGATAGATAGATAGATAGATAGATAGATAGATAGATAGATAGATAGATAGATAGATAGATAGATAGATAGATAGATAGAGGTGCAAACCTGATTGCTGGAGGCAGTTGCGAAGGGAACGCTTGTGGCAGATGTGGTGGCTGCAGACACAGTGCCTGGACTACCACCGTGCATCATGGGAACTTTTTTGGAGGAAAAATCATGTAAGCATAAATACACAGAGGAGCAGTGTGGCCAAATACAAACCAGGCAAATAAAAGAAAGGAAAATGTGAGAGGGGGTTAGGGGTAGGCCTGGCCCAAGTGGAATTCAACTTAACTTGTTCCCCTGTCTTCTCCGTACGAAGTCTTGCATGCAAATTTGAGTATATTATCTCAATACATTTTATTCCTTTATAGGTTCAGATAACTTTAAAAATTACACAAAAACTGCTGCATGATGCTTAATAATAAATAGTAAGGGGAAGATGAAGGGGAAAGTTACAATTGAGCTCCCTTAGTAACCCTCAGTATTAAAAGGGGAGGGGGTCAATCAAGTTAGACCGGCCAAAAAAAAAAAGTTCCTAACAAGCACAGAGTTGACTGTTCAAGCAGTTCTTGAGCACACAAGGGAAGTAACAAAGCAGGGGTTGGTTAAACCGGTACAGGTATTTCACAGCTGACAACTTCCGTTTTTCACCATTCGTTTTTCATTTTGTGGACATATGTTTGAGGTCATAACATTTCTTTATGCAGTTCAAACAGTGACTCTTGGGTCACCAAAATAAATACAAAAAGAGCTATAAATCTGACAAACAATTTTTTCTGCATAGTTTGATTATGATGACCAGCGACTCACAGACACGAGGTTACAGAAAAGGAAAAAAAAAACAACTGAAGAAAGAAAAGCTGGAACCTACCAACGCTGGCTGCAGGTGTCATGCACAATATTGAGCCTGCCCATCATGCAGTGCAACAGGAAGTGGATTGGGTAGGGAAGAGAAATCAAAACAGCCCATCACAAGATTCGTTAGAGGGAAGGGAGAGATAACGTGGGAGAAAAGGTTAATATTTCTCAAACATAGACATCAGTGACTGGAGAAAGTGCAGAGAGTTGACTGAGGCTTTTGTAGGGTACTACAGGAGTTTGCAATTTGCCAAGTGTAATAGGAAGAGAATCATTATAACCACTGAACATCAAATACACATTCTAGCGTCGAGCCCAAAGCAAAGTCCCATAATCATGAGTGAGCCCCCTGTGGACTATTATGATACATCCTGATATGTTTAATTTTAGTACACTTCATATTTAGCTAATATCATAATTTACACTAAACTCTATAGGTAGATATTCAGAGTTTTATTAAGGCAATTAGTAGGAAGAGAGAGATTAAAACCTAATCTTAATTCCAAGAGGCCATGCAATGCCATACGAAGCATAAAGCACATCTTTAAGCCCTCCCCATTAAACTACAACGCAGGAGGGATGCAGTGTCTTGGATAAATTAATATTTATTTTGAACTTTACAACATTTTGTCACATTACAACCTATACAAAAGGTCCGGTATGTATTTGTATTCCCTCAGCATGATTCAGCCACCACTATCTTTCACGGTACAGATGGGTTCTCAACTCTGGCCCCTGAGAGCTACTGTCCTAAACTGGCAGATGCAGCTGTGAGTTGCGGGAAAGTGACCGAAATTGGAGACCTCTGGTTTTGGGTGATTAAACTCATCCAGAACTACAATGAGCCTGCTTCTCCGAATAATGTTCTTCGTGACACAGCTGTTTAGGAAGGCTATTTCTAAGTAGGACTCGACATGACCATACTTTGAAAGTAAGATGTAAAATGTTTATAGCCTGAGATATTGAGCATTTAAGTGTTCCTTTGGTTTTTATGATTTATGTTTGTTGACCAATGCTCTCTAAAAATCCCCAAGCCATCACAGAAACGCTGTGCTTATAATCAAAATAAACTACACAGAACAACATCTATTTTGTGTTTAGTGCTAAATCAGAAAATTCCATTAGACTTTCATTTAAGGTATCAGAGTAAATATAATACCAAACTTGTAATGTTTTTGTATAATAAAAGCCATTCACCATTTTTTTTCCCACTTAACAACTACTTATTACGTCCCCTCTCCTACTAAAAAAAAACAAAACAATAAAAACCCATAAAATAACAAGTTGAAGTTTATGATTGTAAGGTGGCATTTTTTTTTTTTTTTTTTTTTTTTAATTAAGAGCCCCAAAAACGTTTGAAAGTGTGATTCTATGTTGGTTCAAAGAGGAACCTGTTGTTTAATTAGTTCTGTAATTTCCTCCTGTCTGATGAAGTAGTTTAACTATTTGTGACTAAGCTGAGCTATGTTGCAATCTATCACTCTGCCAAACCCCAGCCAAGCAAAGACGCCAGGTTAGACTGATCCACCATCCACAGGCGGATTGCTTCAGGAGCCATACCTGATGGGAGGAAAGCAGCTTGCTGCTGAAACTGCATGCTGGCCAGGGCCTGTTGGTACTGAAGCATGCCCGTGTTAAACATGGCTGTGGCCCCGTTGGCCTTCTCCAGAGCTGCCCGCTTTGGGAGGGGAGCCATGACACTAGGGCTGATGCCCTGTCCATCCACATGGAGGGAGGACAGTGAAAAAAGAAAGTAAAAAAAAGGCAGAGATAGAAAGAAAGAGGTGTGTGGAAATTAGAGATGGTTTTGTTAGAAAGAGGCAAAGACAGGGAAGAAGAAAAAAAAACGTTAGCGACATCAGAGAAACAGAGTCACAACATATTTGTGTGTACAACAATTACAATATCATATCATCAGTAGCAAGCAAGCAGCAGTCTGACACGAATACTACACAAGCAGGAGCATGATGCCTACAGGAGCTATGAGCGAACAGGCATTTATATATTAATAAAAGGCTTTATTATTAACTGTACACTCATAAGGCTGACTAATAAAGCAAGCATTAACTCTTAAAACAATGAGGCTGCTAACGAGGTGGAACAGGTAGTAAGCACAGAGAAAGGGAGGCTGCACTGCTAGCTCCATGATAAACTGTGTAAGCCATGTAAAAGCGATGGTTCACTCTCAGAAAAATAAAATATCAAAAATGGTTTAAAGCCAAGAAAAACAAACAAAAGTTGCAAGGCGAAACACTCTATGCTCTTGGCATTAGGCCATTCTTGACTTCTGATTATTTGTGACAAGATCAAGAGATGAGTGAACTATCCTTTTTTTTTGTGGTATCAATTAACCTGTTAAGGTGGGATCACTCCTGTTTGGTTAGTTTAGCCCCCACCCAGAACCATATCACATGCACTAGCAACATAGACATGCACACATTTGATTGACACTAACATTTAGCCACAAGACTGAAGCCATGCCACGTTAATAGAAGCTCTACTCTCCTAACCCTCGCTAAGTTTTGTTAGACAGGCCGCTGGGAAATGAAATGACTGTGGCTCTATATCACAATCTGCACTGAGGAATAATTGTGTTTTTGCAAACTGACGCAAACCGTCTGAACTCTAATAAGCCACAATCATTTTATCACAAGCAGCAATAACGGAGTAACAAGAAGAAAAAGGACACAAATCGCACTGAGACAAGCACCGGAAAAAAATTTTTGCTAGGTATCTTTGGTTAAAACACTGCTGCACAACAAAGCCACATGCGTGCCAAGCTAAAAGGTGAAAGGTCATAGTACCAGGTCAAAGGTTGCGTCGAGGGGTCGCTTCAGTGATTTGACAGCCGACTGAGTCTTAATTAGCAGGCAGCGAGCACATGATGGCAATGGGCCAATGGGGTTCAAGCGCATTAACATAAACCAGCAAGCAGAGGTGCATCATGGGGGCAGCAGTGCAGTTTTGGTATAGGTGAGAAAAAACAAAACAAATAAAAAAACAAATCATTGGAATGCAATATACAAAGGGGATAACAGGGCTAAGGCATGCACAGTGTGGACATTAGCTCTACTACTCAACAGTTAAATCATCATCAGAGAGATGATAACTACCGATCTACAGCGGTTATTTTCACACAGGAATAAATGAAGACAGAAAATTATTCAACCATTATTTGGAAAAGAGCCTCAGCAGATAAACAGCAAAATATATAGCGGTTTAATTCACATTGTTCTGGTTCACTGTGCACATCATGGTCAAATTGATATTACAATGATTCACCCCCATGTTCTCTGTATTGCTGTACCACTAAAAAGCACGTAGAGATTAATGCCTTGTCCACTCGTAGCCGGGTATCCCACAAAACGGAAATATTTTTCTACGGTTTGGCCTGTCATCCACACCTAAACGCAGATTTTCAACAAAAAAAACAAAACAAAAAAAAAACACTACGGCCAATCAGAGATCTGCGTTCTCAGTATCTGCGTGTGGACAGATGAAAACAGAGTTTTAAGAGTCGTAACTTCACTATCCGCGACAAAAAAATGCTCCAACATCACATGTGCAACCTGTGTTTACTCAGAAACAGCATTTATGCCCTCCGAGCTGTGTTGGCATCATCAATTGTCAAAATGCGTTTTGCTCGCTTGCTTTTACAAGCTGTATGACTGCTGTGTGCTGAAGTTAGAGGATAGAAAGTCTACTCTGAGCGGAAAGGATTTGGGAGAACTACTGCCTCCTACAGGTTTGCCACGTCTATGAATGTGCTGAAAAACGCATTTATCCAGTTCTGTGTGGATGGAGATTTTTTTTTTAAGGAGCGGAGGAAAAAACTTAGTTTAAAAAAAAACCCTGGCTGAGTGTGGACATGGCCTAGGAGACGTGTGTGGCTGCACTAGAGTTCACCAGCATGGTTACAACGGGAAAAGACAGAAGGCACAATGAATTGTTTTAAATAATATCAAGAGGAAGAGAAGTTGGAGGTAGGAACAACAGAAACAATGAAGTCGTAAATGAGGCCAGGCAGAGAGAGAGAGAGAGAGAGAGAGACAGAAAAGGAAGTGGACTCTCTGCTGGTGGTCTGAGATGAGATGAACAAGGAACAAAACAAACGGTTTGACAAATAAGGAAGAAAGAAAGGTTGACATGACAAGTAGTTCTGGTTACAGCACACTATTGTCTTATCATTCTTCATGTCATCCAGCACAAAGCAGATATTACCCACGCCAACATGCAGACCTTTTAATATTTGACCTGGCAAAAGCAGAACTGAAAATGTTACACAAAAACCAATTAGGAAGGCGAGACATGTTCTAACAAGAAGGTGATTAACTCTGTATCTTAACACAGTTAGGCTTGCTGTACATATAAATCTCCTCACTCTGTCTTTTCTGGGTTTAAATGAGTGCAGCCTTACTAAAAGCGAATGCTCACCATGGCCGCGGCAGCCGTGGCCTGGTTCACCTGATGCTGGGTGGCCTTAATTTTGGCCTGCAGATGAGCCGGAGGGTGAAAGTACTTGCACTTTTCCCTGGTGCACCGACCCTTGATGTAGTCCATGCACACGGTGACGGTGTTGTCGTTGGTGTCGATCATGGTGCTGTCTGCAGGGTGAGCGAAGCGGCACTCGCCCTCCCCTCTGGCACAGTTTCCCCTCTGATACTCGCGACACACCTAAACGAGAGAGAAGGAGAATACTTAAATAACATGCAAACCTTGTGAGAAAGTTATAAGAGTTGAAACATAGATATGTATGAAATTGTTTAATTTGAATCAACAACACCAACAGCTAATAAAAGGAGCAAAACATATGGATTATTTAAGTTATTATGTTATCTATTACATTTATTTACAGTTTCTTTGATATTGATTTATAGCTATAAAGAAGTAGTAAATAGCACTTTTAGTGTTTATGGCACAGGATACACACTATGCAACACTTTTTCCCCTAATAAAGGATTCTAATAGCCACTTTGAGAAGTATATAGCATGTTGTACAAAATTTGTGGATATATATTTGAATAACTATAGGGAAGGGCATTTAGAGGACATGCATTGTTTTATCTAGATCAAGTGCATTTTGATTATGCATTCAGATCATCAAGTGTTCTTGTTCATGTGTTCATGTTCTTAATGAAATGTGCTGCTGTTCAGGAAAAGAAAATTGCATGTATTAATTGCAGATTTATTGCACTTAAACTAGCTCAAATTATTATGTTATGTGTCAGTATTACAGTATTGATGATTATCTTTGCTTAAAGCAAATTTTAATTTCATGTTTTCTTTAATAAAGTTAAACATCTGTAAGAAAAACACTGTATAACCAGCATGTTTTCTGTGTTAATACAGTTAGCATGTTATGAAAGGTAAACATTTTTCCAGCATGAACAAACCAGATGTGTTCTGAGTTTATTCCTCAAAAGCTACTCCAGTCTACCTTTGAGACAGTAGAGGGCAGCACTTTCTTTTAAATATAGGCTAAAAGCTTGTTTTATCTCATTCACTGAATTAAACTGAATCTATGCTGTGTGTACCTTCACTTATAATTAATAATTTGGCTCGAGATCCAGAGGTAAAATTGGCTAAACATGCTAATGCACAAATAAAGTATCTATCTATCTAATTCAACATCAAAGATTTTTCAGACACACCAACATGATAATATACTGCATTTTCTTTTCTTTTTTCTCTTGAATTATAGGAAAGAGTCAGTTTCTTTGCTGTTGCTTTGCTGTTACTAGTAGCCTGGAAACAGCCGGTGCTCTTTATTTAACCAAATACAATTTCCACACTAGTTCAGAATTCCTTCTGGTTATTAGTGTTGTTAAAAACCCTAAAGACGAGTGAAACATGAACAACAACTTCACCTTTAATTCAGGTTTTAAAATAATAAAAGTCTCAGATTTGTTTAATCTATTGAGTATCTATTAAGCAAATTTTATTAACGTTAACCTCTTATAGGATACAATAGATTCCCTTTTTAAATATTTTTTTTTAATCGAAAACAAAATTCTGAGAATATAAATTAGTTGCACCTATTGGATTGTCTGTCTACCTCAAGCCTGTCTGTTCTCAGCAGTTTCTGGGCTGCAGCAGCAGCAGCGTTGGGAACTTGGCTGACGGTGGGGCTGGAGGCCATAAGCATGGGGGTGTTGGGCAGGATCTCTGGAGGCATCAGGCTCGGAGACACTGGACTCAGGTAGGGATTAAAGGCTGCAGCGGCAGCAGCTGCTGCGCTGGCGTTGGTAGCCAGGCCTGGTGTCATCGAAAACATGGGCTGCAGCAGGGAAAAAAAATCAAACTGAAGTGCAGTTGTTAAATTGTTTGCAAATCAAACGATTGCCAAGTCTTCTTTGTGGAAAAAGCTATAAACAAATGGGGAAAAAGCGGAAGACATGAAGGTATGTGTAATGCCTTACAAATTTTTTTTATACATCTTCACAATCTGTCACCTTAAAAATACAAACTTAAACTTCCATGTCCCAGTTTTATTCAAAGTGTTTGATTGGGATACACCAACACAAAGTAGCACGTATTTGTGCAGGAGAAGTAAAGGACTCAAAGTTTTCAAACTGTTTTGAATGTCAAATCTAAAAATAGTTATGTACATTCAAACTAGCACCCTCAGAGTCCATAACCCTAAATAAAATCCAGCGTACTCAACTGCAGTTAGAAGTCAACAAATAAGTAAAAAGAGTCAACTTGTGTTGAATTTGATCTACATAAATTTACAGCTGATGCTAAATAAAAATGGCTACCAGAATTTGGATTTTCAATGGTAAAAAATAATGTCATTAGGGACGCAACGATACCACTTTTTTTCTGACCGATATGATACCGATACTTGGATCTGAGTACTTGCTGATACCGAGAATAATACCGATACCTCTACCACGAAAAAAAAAGTTATGAATTGCAGGGCCGTGCAGAGACCTTGGGAAAATGGGGAAGTTAGGAGAAGCGGATGTGCAACTTGGTAAAAATACCACAGTAGTATTATAAAAGAAGAATATGGCAGCTAAGACAAACACAAGCGGTCGAACAGTGCATGTTTGAACTGACGAAGAAATAAAGCATTGTCGTTATGAATATCCAGCTTTGACTCCATCTGCTTCACTCCCACCAGCCTCCGTTTACTGCCTGAGTGCAGCTTGAAGCTAACCGCTATAAGGCTAACATGTAGGGGTGCATGTCGCCATCTATAGTCGGGGAGTTGAACGTACTTCATTTAATAGCCGTTAGTCCAATAACTCCAAAAAGCTCAATTTAGATGTGCATCTAAACATACTGTTTCATCTCAAATAGCAAAAAACAATATCCATCAACAGAATTATAGAGTATCACAACATAATATATCAACATCACCAGTAGGGGGCCATGCAAAGCCAAAGAACCCTTTTTTTATCTGTAGGGGTGCATTATTGCTGTTAAGAAGCTGCTGCTGGGATGTGTTGATTGAACACAAAAATTAAAAAGACCACAGGATAGCTGGTAGCTGATTAAACAAGTTTGATAAAGTGCATTATGGAATAATGAATCTTGAAGTTGTGTCTCACTAAATAAACCGACTAGTAACCTCCACAGCAACTCAGGTGCCGCTTTAAAAGGATATTCCACACCTAAGTAAAAATCTGTTGCCATATTCCTCAGAGTTAGATAACTGATAAAAAAGCATTTTGTAACCAGCCCAGTAATTAACCTGATCTGGCAGCATTCTGTTTGCTTTAGCTTAGCATACACCAATGTATGTAACATTTTATTTTATTAGAATGGAATATGAGATCAAAACAGCTCAGAGGGGCAAACTATACTTTTCCATAGTAATGTTAGCTACTATCCATCTGAGGGATTTGATTTTTTTAAGTAAACAGATCTAATAAATTCGATATCTTCAGCACATTGCAATGAGGTAAAATATTAATAAAACTACAAAAAATGTAGATATAAAAATAATGCATGTTTATTTGGATAAGTTTTATTAGTGTTTTCACATGTATAAATATACATTTTGGGAAGGTTTGACTTTTCTAATTGTGGCCTGGTCTGGATTTCCATTATGGAAAAAAAAAGTGCTACAAATTATATAAAGAAATAAAGCCTTGCGAAATATGTATAGATTAACAAAGTATATAATGTGACAGTGAAATAGTGAAAAAAACAAAACTAATCTCACGTCCCACCCTCTGATTCTGATTGGCAGATGTACTCATTCAACTGAAAAACATCCTTTTAAAAAGAAATGTCATTGGGTAAAACTAAAAATAAATATAAAATAAAATCTAACTTTGTGAAAAATATGTTTTGAAATAAAAAATAGCTGAAATAAATTGAAACGGCTAAAAATTCGACTTATGACTTGTTGAAAATGAAAAATATTTTATACTAATAAGCTAAGCCTCACTCACAAAGCTACGCAGCTGAAGAATGGAAGCAGAGGCATAATTAGCCATCATGTGACTGACAGCAGACAGATCATTTTATTTAGCTAAAGTGTTATTAATAATAAAATGTTGATGTTGAAGGGCACAGACAGATGTTAATGGACAAAATTATGCCCCCTGCACATGCCTGATGAATTTGTCAGACAGGTTTTATTCATTCTCTAATGGTAGGTTAGATTGAAAAAATAATAATAATAAAGATGACCACAAAACTAAGATTTCAAGTAAAAAATAAATATTTTCTGTCAAATTATCGCAGAGTTTCTACATTTTAAATATATGTTCTCGGTATCGGTTAGCAAACTAATACGGTATCGGTGTCTGTGCATCCCTAACGACAGTCATGTATCTTTCTTTTTCTCCCGCATCTTAAGATACATTACTGTGCAGTAGCTTCGGTGTATTCCATACATATACGTCCTCTTACCATAGGGGGTAACTGGTTGCCGGGCATCATAGCATTGGCGAGCTGCATCTGCTGGGCCAGCATGGCCATATTCTTCTGCTGAATCAGATTGTTCCTGCCATTGATCTCCAGCTGGGTTTTTAGATGGGGAGGAGGGTGCAGATACTTGCAGTTCTCCCTGGAGCAACGGCCCTGAGAGAAAAAAGAGAGAAGCGGCAGCAGTGAGTATTACTGACAGATGCGGATATGATTCCAATGAAATGTATAGACAGCAAGTGCAAAGTTCCTGAGGAAGTGACTAGGCTAGAATGAGTAAGAGTAAGTGAAATTACAGGGAAAATCAAATTTACCAATCAGTCTCAGCTGTATATAGATATGTTAAAACAGAGCATATCCTTTAGGTTCCAAAACTATGATAACAAACGTGAAATTATCGACTGAAATGCAGCATAATAACTGTGCTCGGCAGAATTTTCAGAAATAACAAATCACCATATTTCATGCAAACATGACAGAAACAGCATATTTCAGATTCTCCTGAATTTAACATGAGGGACTTTCTTAAAACGTTACACAGTTTCAGGCAAATTACATCCGGCCAGTGTCAGACTGTTACATCAAATTGGGCTCAGTCTGTCACTAATTGTTAACAGCTTGCTATTTCCGTCGGTCACAGCTGGGACATGTGAGCATGTGTGCAACAGCCCCAAGGGGTCATGACTGATACACGGTGCTGTTTTTCTCCAGACATCAAGTTTAGGCACACTACATGTCTAAGTGACACCAAAAATACTCAGTGCTCATATGACCGCTCTACATTATCCCAGGAGCCATACAGAGGTCAACACATCAAAGCTTCTGGATAATTATCCAAGACAGAGATCAAATTCCGCTCTCTGCTGCAAATATCATTACATACTTTCAGTTTCTAGACTTGCCCAACCAGAGGTCCCACAGATGGTACATATTTATGTTTTTGTGCACTCAATATTTTTTTTTTGTGTGGAAGTAATGTCGTATGACCAGTGTTAGATATGCCTGCCAGAAGCATGAAAACAGACGCTAACACCCAAGTCCACAAAGCATAAAAGGCGGGTATTTACTTTCAGTCCAGTGGCGAGGCTTATCTAACTGTGGCACCTATCTCTTGCTGACAGAGCTGACCTCGCCGGGGGATTTATCTCTACACGTTGACGTGACCATATTCCACTCTTCAATCTTCTTTTACTTTCACTGACACTGGAGCACCAGACAGGTGTGCAGGAAGGAGGAAAATAAGAGACATCGTTGAGGGAAAGGGTGTCGAACGTAAACAGTTAAAATGTTTTAAAGATGTTTTGTTTTGTCCATTTGTAGCTATCGTCTCTGCCGCTTCCTGCATTTCCTTTTAAGGATACTGCGGCATGCGCAGCTAATGGCAGTCTGACGCCAATTAAGAATTCATGAATTTATGGACCTTCGTACGCAGTTCCTGTGATCTTCTCCACCACTCGGATTATAAATTACAACTCATGAAGCTTGATGGGGGTTGTTTCCTGATTAAATCTTTGAGGAAACAGTAAATTATGTCACCTATCATGTATCATTTTAGCACAAATCTGGTTCCAAAACTGTTTACATTCTTGAGCTCTAAATTAGTGCCAAAAATGTCAGGCTAAACTAGAAGGCAGACCACATAAAGACAAAAAAAGTGCTTGATCCTTTTATGTTTAGACAGCCTGCCCTCCTACTGTATTAAATAAAAATTGTGCTTGTCAAACTAAAACTAGCTGTAGGGAAATGTACAGCCAACAGTTTAACTCATAGATACAGTAACTTCCAATAATGCACATGGGGGAAAAAAGAAAGGAAAAATAAAAAATAAAATCAGACAAAGTTTGATGCACAATCATCCATAATATTTGAATGATTTTAAATGTTGTCATGTTACAACCACATAATTAAATATATATATCAAAACCAGATGTCTGTAAGTGATAAATAAACAAAGGAATGCACAATTGTGAAGTAGAGGGTGTTCAAAAATAAAAATGAGAAACGTATGGTTTATGTTTACCTCCCTGTGTCAATTTTTCGAAGACCCAATATTCCCTGCACTCATAGCTGAAAGTCTTTTTTGTGTATGTCTCCACATCTGCAGGCTGAAATTTCTGACCATTTTTCTGTGAAAACGAGTTTCAGCTTTGACAGATGGAATGGATAACATTTGTGAGGACCAATTTTAAAATCTCGCTGCAGATTATCAATTGCAATTAAGCCTGGACATTTTAACACATGAATATGAATATGATATAGACTATTGCAACTCTGGTTGCATCCTTAGGGCTGTTATTCTGCTAAAAAGCTCCAAATATCAAGTGTTTTTCCCCAAATTTTTCTTCCAGGGTTTCTCTGACTTTACCTGAATGCATCTTCCCATAAAACTCTGACAAACTCTGTTCACTGTGCATGAGAAAAGAATTCCCACAACATGATAATTCCACCACTGCGTTTACCTCCACATAGGGATTTACATGTTTGCTGTGTCCATACATGGATGAACAGGAGACTGTATTGCTTTCTTGCGATAATAGCTCTCATCATGCCACTCTTCTATGAAAGATGGATTGGTAAAGTGCACAACTAGATTCAGAAGCAAGTTGGTTGCACTGGATATATACTGTATGAAAGACACATATATAGAGATATGTTTGAAGAAATGCATGTTTGAAAATCATGCATCATTTTCCAACAACCTCACACATCCCTCGTTCTTCTCTATCAGTCGATCCTACTGAAAAACATTGAAGGTCGTAGTTGTAACATGAAAAAACTGTAAAAAGGTTCAAGATGCATTAATAATTTGACAAGACATTGTATAAATCGAAATAAAAGCATGTTTGTATAGATTCGTCAAAAGCATTGTTTTTACTTTATATTTTCATAAGACATGAAAACTGGCCGTAAAACAGTCCTTTTTTCTAAGAAAACCTTATACTTATTAGGCCTAATCTAATTTTATATAAAAAGCATTGTTTTCTTTACGAAGATGAATATGAAACATTATCATTACATCCCAGGCCGTTCAGTGCTCGAGCAATTGTAATTTTCTGACAAGCCACAAGCTGAGATGTGCAGCTCTGTGGCAGGAGATCTCTGCACGAGCATGAAAAAGGAGAGAGAAAAAAAAGAGTTGAAAGCAGGTAGTCCAAAGCATAAAAATGATAGGCGGTGAGGGGTGGAAAGAGTGGGTGTGATTTCTGAGTGTTGTGTGCGGAGCTGGGGGGTGGGGGCTGTAGAGACATAAAAGATCATGTTGCGCTCACCCCACATGACCTCAACCGCTGACTGCCAGAGCTTGCAATTGGAGAACTGTGTTCGAATAAGTAAAAAAAAAATTTTTTTTTTTTTTCTTGATTTGATGTAACCAGATCAACCTCTGACTGAGACGTTCAAAGAAAATGCCTGCTACCAGAACGGGTAGCCATTTTGAATCAGAAAGTCTGGTCCCAGAAGAGCAAACGTTAGTCTGAGTGTGAGGAGAATAGAGAAAGTGGGGAGTCGCGGCAAGCCTGTGAGCCAGGACGAGGCTGCGTCAGGGAAATTTTAGAAGTCGCAGGAGAAAAATGAGTGATTAATAAAAGAGTGGACTGTCAAGTGCAGGGAAGTGATGAAGGCCGAGACGAAAGGAAAACACGGCAGTGTTTGAGTCTGTTATGGTGACATCAGCGGCCTTGAGGAGTAGCTACAGATGGTGTCCACAGCAACGGAGCAGCCTGCCTGATCACTGGTAGACAGAGACAGTCAGAGAAGAAATCACTACTCGCCTTGCAGCCATAATTAGTTCAAATGCATCTGTGTGTCTGTACACCAGCCCAATTTGTTCCATGTCCATGCCAGTAATTAAAAAGGTCACTCTTAATGAAAACAAATGGTAGCGGTGTCATATTCAATATTTTTATGCATCGACCTACTCCGCTATGAGATGCAAAACTGAACAGAAGATGTCATCCTGTGAAGCTGATGCAATTTAAATGTAATCATTCTGATGAAATGTTTGAAATCTGTAATGCAGGCCCACTTAAAGACTCAGGATGCTATGAAAAAAAATGGTGACAATAATGGGAATGTGAGGAGTGAATAATAAGACCCATGCTTAATGTCTGCCTACAATGATGGAAACAACAAAGTGAGCGGTTTCTGAATGATTTCACCAGCATCATTAGCTAATTCCCAAGACTCAGCGCAGGTTGTGAACAGAGAAGAGAAAAATATTTATCCATGTTATTCATAGTGTTTTTCTTTTTTTCCTAGCACAGAAAATTTCAAGGGAAGAACTTTAAAGATTACAGCAAACACCAGTATCCAGGGTTCTTTTTATTCTTGAAAAACAGTCAAGGGTCATGGAAGCCCTCGGGCCACCTCAGGTTCACTCCTGGTCATGTTTTGTGTTATCTGTGGAAGTCTGAGCTTCTCCTGTTGAGATCAGAACAAGAGATATCCACACAGGCCTAACTGGGAACAATAATCCCACCGGCTACTGGGCTGACTGTTTGATGATAAGTTGTAAAAACACGTCCCGCCTTGATCGTGCTCCCCTCTAACTCGGTGTCTCTCACCAACAGATACACACCCTGCTTTTGTAAGTATGTGGGAATTAAACAAACAGTGAAGCAATGTGCGAAGAATGCTGGGTGGGGCCGAATCCCATTCTGTTTAGGAGGAGACGAAGCATGCAACGAACTTTTAAAACGCACATGTTCAAGGAAAATATTTTATGAAATAAATGCAACAGACTCGAAAGACTGATTGTAATTAGTGTTTAAATTATGTGGATTATGTTTAATAAAGTTACCATATATGGAAGACATTCTATCAGATTTCTATTTCTCTGGTAGTGGCCTGTGAGAGTTTGGAGATATGAAGTATAAAGGTCAATACTGTAAAATCCATATTTACAGCTTTACACTGCACAACGCTGTTATATATTTTATGATAAATCTGAACTAGGCATAGGTTGCTATGACAATCTCGTGGTATAAAATGAACAATATTGTGGTATTAACACAAAACTTGAAAACAAGTTAAACACTTGATCCTATTTCTCTTGGTAAAAATAGAAAAGCAACTTTGTTTGTTTACATACTTTATAATTGGCTTTATAGATGAAGAAAAATGGTATCTTATTTATGTAAGCTTTCCTATTTTCTAAACCATTTAATCCAAATTAAATCTTTCAAAAACATTTAAACAAACAGCTGCCAAAAGCCCTAATCTGAATCTTCCTCCTCTGTGCAACAGTGTTGTAGTATGATGGTATTTAGCCGATTGTGGGGTGTGATGCTACACTATTCTCTGGTCTGCGTTCCACCGTCTTCTGTCCAAACATACACAGAGATGAAAGCCCTACTTCTCTCTCACACACACACAGTGAAAGAAGCTTTGTTCCTCAGAGAGAGGGGGAGACTCAAAGGAACCGGCCCAGCGGTTCTTTGTCTACTGTGTACGTATTAATCTAAATATATCAAGTCAGATCAATCTACATGCTGTATGTTCAGATTGTCTGGCATGCACATAACCTAGAAATGATTGAATGGAAAAAAAAGGGTAAGAATAAATCTTTGTAATATATATTTCTCACTTTAGTTTTCAACCATATCATACCACCTTATTTATATACCGCTATCCATATGAAATGGCAGTCAACCAAAGTGCTGTACATACAATAAATAACATATAAAAGAAAGAGAAGAAACGAATTAAAAGCTACACAAAATTAGACCATAGTCGATAAAGTGTCAGGGCAAATTTTAAAGCTAAACTGAAGTAATGTGTCTTCAGGAGTAATGCAAAAATATTTACAGATGAGGACTGTTCTATGTCAAGGGAGAGCACATTCCAAAGTCTTTGGGCACACACGGCAAAGGCTCTTTCGCCACGAGATTTTGAGCAAACTCTGTGGACATGCAGGAGAAGATTATTGGCGGACCGGAAGTTCTGACAGAAAGGGTGGAGCAAGATCATTCAATGATTTTAAAAACCAACAAGAGAACTTTAAACTGTAAAATGAACCACTAGTCAGTGCAATAGAATCAAAATCTGAGAAATATGACATCTAACCACCCCAGTAAGAAATGTGGCAGCTATATTCTGAACCAACCAGCCAGGCGAGGGAAGCGTCATTAACACCTACCAAAGAAGAATTGAAATAGTCAAGGCAGGAGGTGATGCATGCATGAAAAACACATTTGAGATGCTTTCTGGTCAGGATAGGTTTTAGTTTAGAGCTATGTCTAAATTGAAAGAAACAAGATCTCACTAATAAATGAATCTGCATATCCAGTTTCAATGTTGAGTCAGCTTGATTCCAAGATTGGTGACACCATGGCGGAAGGAGAAAGGAAGAGCGGCTACATCTGAAAGATGTACCACCCCTTTCACAGAAGGGGTGAACCAACTAGTCTCTGTATTTGATTCATTCAAATGTAAAAAGTTAGCCGTCAGTCATTCTTTGACATCATCAAGGCAATTTAGGAGCAGCTGAACGGAGGTTTGAGTGGTAGCTAAAAGTGGTAATCATCAGCATACAGGTGATACTGAACACCATGTTTCCTAAACATTTCTCCCAATGCAAACACTAGATTTAGTTATAATTTCACAGAGACTGCTTTGAAAAAGAGCTTAGAAGATGTTCGATTTTTGAGCAAAATACTTCATTTCTTTAATGGACCATAAACATGCTCTTGGGATTGTGTGTATCACCCTGCTGGGTCGCGGCACACCTACGTTCTGATCCATGTTGGGAGTTCTGTAGCCAGGGACATGAAGTTACTGCATGTGTTAGGGCAGAAATGCAGTGCAAATCTATGGTCATAGTTAAAATATGTCCATGGCAGCGCACTATCACCCTAACTAAAACAACTGAGATAATAGAATTCGTGGTTTTGACTGAAATAGCACCACAGAAAGCGCATCATATATATTATATACAGTAACAAGATAAACTTGGGTGAATTATTATATATGCAAAGTGCTAATTGAGGACAAATGAAAATATTTTACAGCCGCAGCCACATCAATGTGGATAAACACAGTCCCACACACAAGCAGAGCATTGAGTTATACACACTTGTGTGCGTGCTGGTTCTCAGAAATGCTCCAGTTCAGATGTCATGTACACTGGAGCCCTGGGTCCAAACTTAGACCTCTCTGTCTTTCTGCTGATATGCCCCCCTCCTCCCATGTGCTATCTCTTTTTACACCAAAACAATTTCATGTGACTCTTTTTACACATCCTCTTCTCCAGACTCTGTTGATTTCTGCACCACTTTTCATCCTCTAATTGGCAACAAGGTTAGTTTCCTACTTGTAATTTTCTGCAAGACCAGTGCAATAATGCAGGTACTGATTTGAGCGAGAAGCATTTCACAAAAAACACCCAATGTTCGATACAGTATGTAAGTATGAGAAGCAGGCCCTGGAAAGTTAATTAAATCTTTTCTGAGCTCCAGGGGGAGTTAAAAAGAAGAATCGTTGTGCAGAAATCATATAAGGTTCTGGCAGCAGCCAAGAGTCAACAATGACTATGTGTCACTGAAATGACAGTGCTATAGTCTACTTCAGATATGTTTCTGAATGGACTATTGCAAAATGGGAGCACCATGTGACACCATTCTTCACCATTTCTCGTCTTCTTTGCAGGATGCCCCCCTTCCCCTCCACGGTCATCAACAAAAGGCTCCTTTCTCCTCATACCTCTGTGACACCGGGACTCATGAGTAATTTAGTTTGCATCAATAACAGATTTAATCTGGCACACATTATGTTAATCTCATCTCACAGACTTTAATCCTATCCACAACTCTAATCCCACTGTCAACTGATCTAATCCTGTTTCTGTGTGTGATTATCTCCGTGGGCTTTGGCAGCGACATAAGGAGGATGCTTCCAAATTCTTCCTTGTGCTTCAGTGTCATATTACTCCTTAATAAATCTCCTTTGGAATTTTTGATGATTTTGTAATGACTAATCACAAAAAGTCACAACTAAAGAAGCTAGCTCTGTTTCGAGTGCTGTATCAAGGTATTTTATCGGAAAGATTAATGGAAGGAAACAATGTGTTATTAAAAGGTGCAATATCAACAGGGGTAATATCAGCTTTGAGAGGACTGTGAAGCAAGCCATTCAAGAGTTTTGGGGCAGATTCATAAGGTTGGGATGGGAGCTGGAGTCAGAGCTCTAAGAGCCACTGCACACAGACGTCTTCAAGACTGTGATATTCACATGTTCAGCAACTCCTGAAAAAGAGACGTCCGAAGTGTCTTTCTTGCGCTCTAAAGGGCTCTTCTCAGATTCATTTTTCATTTTATTTTGAAATCTAGTTCTTACAGTCAGGAGGAAAAGTGCAGTACTCCTGTCATCTCCTGTTGTTGGCCCATGTGATTTGTCAAGACAGAACTCAGCGGAGCCATCAAACAGATAATCCGAGATCGTTTTATGCTTCCTTCTGCTGACAAGCTTTATAGAGTCTGATTTCTTTTTTTAGCATGACTTGCCCCCGGACCACAATGCCAACAGTACAAATACCTGCTTTATAGACCATGAACTCATGAACAAGAACCCTAAGACTGTGCCACTACCTGTTCTGTATCAATCACATGACCCATAATGTCTTTTTCTGCACATATCTGATTTGCACTGATCGTTTCCTCCACTCGTGTATATATCAATCTGTTTAGCACATTTATTTTTTTTTCTTTTTCGTATGTTTGCACAAAGTACCACAGCAATTTCCTAATGCTATAAATCTGCCTAACATTTGGCAATAAACCCTTTCTCAATCTGATGCTATCACTCTGCTAGACTGGCCTGTAAACTTTTCATCTAAACCCAATATAGAAGGCATTGGGTCTAGATGAAGTATTAGCAATGGAGTACTATGAACAGGAAGATGAGAAACACCAGATGCAACAATGCAGGTGGGCTGAGGGCCAGTATCAAAGCACCCTGGGCTTCTTTAACACCTCGGCACAGTCACAAGTTGCATGTCCAGACTACCAACTGGGTGCATGTATTGTACAGTACAGTCTCATACTTTTCAGCAAGCGGATGTTTCTCTTTGAATTTTTCTGTTTTTTTTTCTAATGTAACATCAGTGAATTAAATTAACTTTTTAAATACATTCTACTTTATAGAGATGGGCCTGTACAAATTTCATCTTAGTGTAAAATGAGCACAGTTGGATTCAAAGTGGGTCTCATAAAACAAATCAGACTTACCAATCAGACCGCTGATGTTACAATAAAAAAAGGCATGTTGTCTGGCAGCCATTAAAAGCCTGATAATGTTGATTTAGTCTTTAGTGCTACCATGTTTAACTTACCAAAGCACTGCTCTACATCATGGCTCAAAGAAATGTCTCATTTTATGGAGATCATTATCAGCTGTGCTATAATCATGTTGCATATATATGCAACATGATTATAGCACAGCTGAGATATATATATATATATATATATATATATATATATGTTTCTTTTAATACAGTTGATTTAACAACAAATAAAGGGGTGGAATTAATCCTGACTTATAGCCCTAACAGCTGATAGGAGGGAGAGGCCCAGCAGAAAGGTGTTAAGAGAGTTGCGGCTAAAGTGAATTGCTGTGCCCACGAGCTCAATTCTCGCTTGTCTAATGGGAAGAAAATAGCACAGCTGACTAGTAGGATATCTGTTCACATGTTGAGTAATGTAATAAAAGCTTTCCTTAAAAAAGAGCAGAAAAAAACACAAATAAGGAGGTTAATAAATACATGCATACTGACTGTAAGATTTAAGTTGTACCTACAAACTGCATGCATTTGGTTTTAAGGTCTGACATTTACTTTCCTGCAGCAATGAGAAAATTAAGTCTATTTGCAGTCATGTAAGTGTAAATTAAATATAAATTTACAAATCATTCGATGAGTCAAATGAAGATCATGTTATACTTTTAAAGTGCACATTTATTGCACACTAGAGAAAAGCATGACTGTTTTGTTAAAATATTGTTAGAACGTTCAATCTGTACTTCATTCTAAAAATATGATCTTAGATTCATCTTAGATTCATCTTCTTCGTGTGACACTCTTCAGAAGTGTCACACCAACACCTTTGACACTTCTGAAGAAGGCAACAGCTGATTGCCAAAACATGTAAAGGTAAAAAAAGAACAACAAAACAACCTTGATCTGTACAAATAAGATGAATCTAAGAAAATATGTTTTATGAAAACAATGCTATTTCCTTTATCCTATGTTTTGCTAACATTTACTCTGTCAATGCTTCTAAATTTAGCTGTAAAAAATCCTGATGTCATGTATGTTAAATCATATGTTTTTACGTTCAGTGACAACATCTGCTGGGGAATAAGTGTACATTTAAAGTTTCATATAAAAAATACCACAATATGTTTGATGTTGCATAGTTTTTTTAACAGAAAGACTATATTTCTGTTAAAAAAATATCCCTCTATCTCTGAGGGATAATAAAGTTTACCTTGACCTTGACCTTGACCTTGATATTTAGATTTCTTTTGTTTTAAGATTTATGGAGCGTTACCCTGATATAAGAAAAAAAAACTTTTCAACTGCTTTTCAAAACACAGAGGACAAGATGCCGAATTCCCCAGTTGTACACATGCAAAAAAAAACACACACACAAAGAAAACATTATGAAGATTTATGAAAACATTTTAATAATAAAAGGCTAAATAAATATTTACTGTTGCTTGTGTTAGGAGTTTCCCAAAAAATTGTGCAAATAAAATTCAGCTCAGGATCTCATAAAACTTTGAGTCGGCTCTGTTTTTATGCGTAAATGTTGCTTAAAAGGAGTTAGGGTTGATCAAACAGGGTTAACAAGCTTGACTTTTATCATCTTTTTATAGAACAAAATGTGGACGACCAAAAACAGTGACATCTTTCTAGGCTAAACAAAGAACATTTCAACCTGTCTGACATTTGCATAAATAAGATTTCCATGAGTATTCAGCTTTTGCTGATTCAAATTGGCAAAGATAGCCTTCAATAATCCTGAAGGCTATCTGAAGTTGTCTGGTGTGTCTTCCCGCTTAACACAGAGCCAGAAGCAGGGCCTTTAGTAAAGTGATTATTGTATCAGTGGCGTTATAATGGGGCCAGTGTGACAGAGAGACAGGGACGGCTGACACTGAAAAGAAAAGGCTGCTGTCGTTGATCTTCCGTCACATAAGCTCACAGACAAGATGCGAAGCCACGCAGCTGTAGCAAGGATGTAAGCACACCATAAAACCAGCACCGCAAACAATAATACTGTGTGGTTTATTGTGTGTGTATGGAGGCCAGGGTTAGGGTGCTGCAAACAGAAATCCGACCCGGCTTGAACCTAAGATGTTAATATATTTTAGTCGGTATGAGAATAAGGAAAGATAACTTACTAAAAAAGAGAATTGGAGCTAAGTTCTTAATCAGCAAGAGGGAAGAAACTGAAACAAAAAGCCCAGCATTAAGAGCCATTGTCTTCATGTACGAGCCGGATATTCCAAATGACTAATCAAATTATATGAAAAAAAGCTAAACCATTAATTGTGAATGCACTCACAGTTGTTCCATTAAAAACTCCAGTTAAGTTGAAGATTCCCTGTGTTAACAGCTAATGCATCCAGGAAGCACTGTCTGAACTACAACCTTGTAAAAGCCTTCAGATTCAACTTAAAACAGCAGATTGTGGGTATGACAAACGCTCTGTTCCCCCTGAAAACACGTCTCACATTTTATTTAAATGCGTCCCTCAGGAAATACTTTTTTTTTTTGACAATTTAATATTTCAACCTTTTTAACATCTGAACTAACTATGCAATGAATAAAGAACCGAGCTGTGGCAGCATAAAAACGGTGTGCAGTTTGGCTGTCAAAGCAATGAACAGTGTCTGAGAGAAGTGTCAAATACACAATACCCACTTGAACTTATAACCTTTTGTTTTTCACACACAGTGCACACATAGTGTTGATTTTACAGGCCAGGCAGTGCAGAGAAAGACAGGGACTGCAGCAAGGAAATCTGTTAGAACCAATAACAGATACTATTTCCCCAACAGGAGTCTGGCTAACAATGTACCCGCGGTGGTAACCTGTTGATGCAGTCTGCAGTCATTGCTAAAAGATCCTATCAGAAAATCTGTGCAAAAATGAACAAATATGCCATCATACAGTAGAGAATGGTTTATTTAATCATTTATATACTTCCTAATGTTTAGGAAGCATAACAGTAAATCTGGCAAAAATAATTAATTTACATACAATGTTTTTTTGTTTTTTTTTGAGTCATGAGTGGATTCCTTTATCTCGTTGCTTTTTCTTGCCTCTAGCCATCTTCTTATTTCATGGTTCAGCAAACTTAATACTTACTGGTAAACCGGGTAAATACATCTTTTTTCTTATTCTTTCTATATATTGAGTTCATGTATTCAGTATGGAAAAAAAAACATTTTGAGAATTAATAAAACGATGAGATAAATGAAAGTTACACTTTAAAGTTTTTAGGTTGATCATAGTTTTAAAGCAATTTAAATTAATAATATAGTACATGCCTTCTGTTTTCCACAGGTATAACCATGAAACAACCATGTCCCATTTATCCTTCAAGTTCCTCAAAATGGGAAGGACAACATTGTGGTAATGCAAATGCATCTTTATCTTTTTTATTAATTCAAGTCAGCAAAAAAAGCCTCTCAACCTAATAATGGCAGTCATATTGGTGGTTTAAAAAAATAAAAAGAAACTTACAAACAAGATTGGATGTGGACCTACTTTTATCTAGCTACACGCACAGCAACAAAGAGAGCAAGGAAGGTTAAAAAATGTGCAAAGCTCACTGAATATTGCAACATTTTCTTCATTGTGACGCTGTGTTAACATAATAAAGGATTAATTTATTGAAGACTTTCTAATCAGCTTTAATGCGTTGCTTTACTTAGCATGAGATTAGCATTTTCTCCACACAGAAAACAGGAGAATTGATTAAATATTTTTTAAATATTTTTTAAATCTAAAATAATAACTACATTTTTCTTTTTATTGACTCAGTCACTTAACAGCATAAGGGAAATTCACTCAAAACCATAGAGGTACAAGTCAGTCAGATAGTTCTTTTATATCGATGCCAAAAATCGCTCAGATAAAAATTTTAGGTGTCAATGTGAGATACAGTCGCAAGTAAAAGTGTGGGAGGGATAAAAATGTATAATTTTTCCACATACTGTAGATGACAGGGTAAAAATAGAAGTTTGGTTCCGAAAAATGGAGAAGTGCACAGACAGCAGATACAATACAAATATGGCATATGCATCCAGAAGTATTCAACCTTTCTCAAAACTAAGTAGTGACCATCGATAGAGAACTAACTTTTAGAGAACATCAAAGTGTATTTAAACCATTGTCCATGGCAGATTTGAACCACTCCTTTTTGTGACTGGTAGTTTTGGGCTAAAAACAAAATTAGATATTCCTGCTAGTAAGCTATATTCACAGACTTTATTTCTCTCCACCCCGCTAAACCCTTGCCACACAGGTTTTTGGCCGCTAATATGTATACGTGTGTCTGCGGGGGTTTAGGAGACGTTTGCAAGGTGTAACGTGAGCCGTGCTCTAGATGGGTGTGGCCTGGGCTGAATAAAGCGAAAAGTGGGCACATCAAGAAGAAGAAGGCCGATAAGTATGAAAACAAGCAACAACAAGTTCAATCATATCAGAGGCCGGGATGAGTTACTGCACACTGAGTTTAATTTTAACTAATGAGGCATTTATTCGCCTCCATGATTCTGCAGATATGCTTACACTCTAGTCATTGGAAAGCAAAGAAATATTGAAGAAAAAAACAAAAACAAGGCTTCCTTCACGGAAATAACATAAAGCATCTACTTTAGACTCTGTATCCATGCAGGATATGACAGATGGCTTATTTCAGCTTTAACTATGAGCATGTTGTTTACACAGATCCCAAATCAGCATATTCTGCCCGCCCAATCTGATCAAGTGGGTTAATCATCAATCTACAAAGTTACAAAGCTGAATTTAAATCTAGGAGTCCAGGCTGCCACTATCCCTCTCTAAATATTTACCCTGTTTCAACATAGCTGAGCTGTCCGTTCTGCACCGACCAGATAGACAAGCAAAGAGAGGGTTGTGCTCTGGGGTTAAGGCCAAGTCTAAGGCCAGAGAAAACACACACTCACTCACCCGCAAATGCAGTGCTCTATATAAATGCTCTCAAACAGGATGCTAAATGATCCAAATATGATGACACGGACACCGCAAGTATGTTGCTGTGAAAAATGACAACTTTTTTTATGCCTGTGTAATGGAAAAGGCTGCATGTGCAGAAAGTGTACGTTATCGCTGTGAATGCCTGTGCGCATGTGCAACACATGAAACGCAGGCTAAAAAGAGATAGAGAGTGGATGTTGGGGAAATGACTCGGTTTGGGTGTGACCTGCTCAGCAATGCGCTGGTGATCATGTGAGACCTGTTCTAATTATATACTTCTCAAGAAGAAGGTCGATCCGCTCTCATGGGCCGGGAGCTTGTGCACACGTCCAAGAGGATGCACTGATGTGAGCGCGAGACAAGTAAAGGAGCGCAATATGGCTTGTTGTAACAGCACTCATTGGGGAGTTTGTCCTATTTCAACAGTAAATTAAAGTAGGACAAGTCACTCTCTCAGAGAATCTGTGTGGGGGTCCGTGCAACAGAAAAAAAACACGCGGTGCAATGCAGATGTGTCTTTATTTTTGTGTTTCAGGTTTTTGACAAGACAAGAGGCTTCATTTCACACTGGCTATTTTTCCTTATGTGCTGCTGTTTTCAGCTTTTTGCTTGATTAGCTTTATTCCCACTTTTTTTTTCTCATAGACCTGCTTTGGTTTGTTCAGAGGAAAAAACATGGGACGAATGATTAAAAAAAGAGCAGCACAAGTCGACACTGAAAACTAGTTAAAACTAATAAGTATAGTAAGTCCCTTTGGAGCTGTTCAATCAGACATATAACAGCTGCTTAATTCAGCTGGTGGTCTTTACTTCAGTGTAGCAAACGATATATAAACTCATGTATTCATGGTGAGATCTTCCTGCACAGATTACAAGCCTTTTTTCAATAATGTGGTGATTGTGACCTCGAAATACTGTATCATGTTTTTGTTGCAGTTATATTTCTCTAGATTCATTTTAGACTTTTTCGTTGTTCCAACATTTATTGATCTATTATGCCAATTATAACCTTTTACCTAGAGATGTATTGAGCAGACTTTTTCCTCGCCAGAACTGATTTCCAATTTTCTATGGGTCTGACCTATGTCCCCCCCCAAGAACTATAAAACAATAATAATACAAAAAAATGCTGTAAGTTATCTGTCAGGTAGTTGTTTTTAACCAACAGAAAATGAAGGAACTGCAAGAAAATCCCCAGAGCGTTAAAGCGTTTGCGGAAATAAACCCAAAATTATTCATAACCCAAACAGCTTTATATTTTCAATTTTTTTCATTCAACCCAGATGTTTGTTTTAAATAGGACATGTGAATTGACATCTCTCAAAAGATAATATATGATTTTAAAAGGAATATTTTCAAAAAGGAGTCATTTTAATAAAAATAATGTCTGTTATAATTTACTTTTTTTAAAATCACATCATAAAATATTTATCCTCCTAAAATATCATTCTGATGTATTTGGCATTAAAATAATCAAACTCATACCTTACCATTTTGCACATTGTCACTGATATTTTTATGATTCGTCTTTAACGATGAGCTCTAATTTCCCTGAAAGGTCTCTTTGCTATCACCATAATTTTTAGCTCACTCCCCAATTTTGTATCAGCTTCATGTCTGGACTCTGGCTGAGCTGATGCTGCTTTCAGTCAGAACAAACATGTTGGTAAAATTAATACATTGTTTCAAACCTAGGTCTACCACGGGCAATATACAATATATACAATATTAATTGTGGACTTAACTGTGCCTAACCTTTAATTTTGATTAAAACTCAACAAAGTTTGTTCACGTAGATGTGACTGGTTGATGCGTTTATAGACTGAATATCATGAAAGTTCTTTGTTTTGATGCAGTTGAAGAGGACCTGACATGTCAGAACTGATCAGGAGAAAAATGGCTGATTGATTGGTGCAGCTCTTGCTTCATTTCCACTGTTAATCCCCGGTAACACAACTGCATATCTACAGCAATGTAAGAGGAGGAAATTAACCCTTTTCTAAGGAATCCTCATGCTTGCCCTTACGTGACCCATAAGAAAGGTTGCAAATAATGGAACGTTAACATTGATGTCACAGGCAGCCAAAACGACAAATTTACTAAGGATGACCTGAAAAAGTATATTACCAATCACACTGAGAGCAGTGGCCAGTTCCTCATGAGTAAATTTGAGCACTGTTCTCTATTCCTAAATAGCTGTTTCATTTCAATCTTAAACTTGCTCACAGGTCTCCAGAGAGGTAAAAAAGTTACATGAGGCAACACGTCTAAACCTTTATGTTGTATGTAATTCTGTAACCTTTGGGTTTAAAATCACCCCTCAGTTGAGATTTTGAGCTCCGTCCAATAGGCTACTTGAGACCGAATGGCTACGAAATGAAGGTGTCTGCTTTCCTTTTGCTAGTACTTGGAAAGTTTTGCACACACTTTTCCAAAACTGCCTCCATCTATGTTAAAAAACACAAACCTGCACAGAGAGAAACTCTCCCCCAAACCCCATGTGGCCACTCTTGGGTCTTTGAACGGGAAGTGGTTTGAATGATGCTATTGCTTCACTCCTCTTTAGCTACGGAAATTGCTAAATATTCAGGGCATCCATGTGGGCTGCAGACATGGCAGTCTGTTTATGTCGATATTAAAAAAAAATGTTTAAAATTTTTTTTTTTCCCAATGGGAGTTTGCATTTATAAAAGTACAAGCAAACTGTGTTGATGTAGCATGTAAACAGAGCTTTAACAGAGGTACAAATATTATAGTGTCTTCCAGAAAATACTACTGTCATCACCAGTTAAATTCTTTAGAAGTCTAGAGATTTCTTGTCCTCTTTATTACATTTGACTCACATGAACAGAAGTTGGTTGGGCTAAAACGAGCTGCGGCTGCGACCAGATGCTACACTTAAACATGCTATTTCCAGTTTCTACCTCTACATAGTTCCTCCAACAGCTTTCCAGGCCCTCCTCTGTAATCTGTCTCAGTGACTGAGACGTGGCTTCTTTTTTTTTTTCTTACCTTAAGTGAGTCGAAGCAAGCGATCACCCGTCCGTTATCCACCTGGCAGCTCTTGGCTGGGTGGGCAAACTTGCACTCCTGGTCGGAGCGCGAGCACGTGCCCCTCTGAAACTCCCGGCATACTTCCAGTGTGAGCCACTTTGTGTCGCGGATGTGTGCCATGTTCATGGCCATGGCAAAAAGCAGGCAAAAGGTGTTTCCTAACAGAGATACGTTCAAGTACGGATAAAGTACTTCTAGTGTTTCAATCCACAATTGTCCTAAGTTGTTAAAATGTGTTCCTTGGTATTGTTGCTGCTTGTGACAAGTTGAAATGAAACATTCAGATCAAAATACGCTCTGTGAAATGTTGCAGGACAGGGTTTGCTGAGGACGTTAATGGATAATTTTTCCCCGATGCAAACAACACTTGGCAAAGATCTGATATCCAGAAGACGTCTTAGCCTTACAATTTGTCCCTCCTCACTGTTTATGTTTATTGCTAACTCTCTTAAGCAACATCCAAAACTGAGAGCCCTCTGGTTGGGTGCGGTGAAGCAGGCAACAAAGGTGAGAGTGTGTATAGTCTGCTTCAGGAAGGTTAAGGACACTGAGGACTGAGCGGAGGCCTTAAGGGGTCGAAGGCGATGGTGAAAGGCAAGGTGGGTGAAATGCTGTTTGTGGGGCCTGGTGGTGCAGCGGTAAGGCTGTTCAGCTGGTGGTGAGCAGCAAGGGCCGTCTGGTGAGTAGGGCTGATGCTGGAGTGGATGCTGATGGTGGAGCAACTGGGAAGGGTGTGGTAGTTGTCCTCTTACTCTTAGGACTGTGGCAGCAAGCGAGCGAGCGAGGGGAGAGGGGAAGGATGGAGCTTCAGCTGAAGAAGCAGGTCAAAGCTGCAGCAGACATCAGGGAAGGCACTTCCTCTGAGGAGACAGGGAAAAAGAAACGGACAGATTAGTCTAATGATGAATGTTAAATAAAAATATTTCCTTTTATCTCACTTGGCAGCTTTCAGAGGAGTTTCTAATCTGCTGCACCTTTTAAATCATGCCCCTGCAACAGTATGCAGCTGTGGGAATGAAGAAAAAATGTAAAAGATGTCAGAAATGCGGCAATGTAAGCTAAAAACAAAACCGATGTTCACCATACCCTGTGCATTAAAATGCACACATGCTCATACTCACACACAGAACAGAAAAAAAGAAAGCACAAAGCAGCTATTCACAACTTCCGCCTCTTCTGATCGACGCAGTCAAATCAGATCAGGTCGAATCCAGTGTCGCTCTCAGTCCCATAAAGTAAAGGCCGCTCAGTCATTAAAGCGGTTTAGGAAAGAAAAAGAAAAAGGAAAAGAGTGAAAGCAGGGAGGGAAGTTGAGGCAGGGCATGAGGCGAGAAGAGTTTAGTCATTTCCTTTCTTGTAAAGTCTTGTGAGAGTGCGGACCAATGAGAACGAGCGGAGTTGCAGCAACATTCTGGGCTGAGGGCCAGGTGAGAGCAAAAGGGGGGAGGAGCAGACAGGAGGCTGACCTGACTGCTACTGGAGAAAAAGACAGGCGAAGAGCAAAAATGATCACTTTGTTTATTATATATATAACTGCTGCTTCTCTCCTAAACAGATGATCAATCCCACTGCTACGCAGCACATTGCACAGCCAACATCACAGCCCTGGATTGGCCTCTGTGTTGTACTTATTACAGTGGGATACTTTCAAGAGTTAGAAAAGATGAAGGCTTGTTTTGTTGACTATAGTTTTCTTTTATTGCCTGTTTGTTAAATATATTTTTTGGTCTACAAATTTGCTCACCATTTACATGATTGGGCTCTCAGGGGCCCATTCTGCTCTTATCATACGGGCAGTCTGAGTCACCACACCCTCTGCGCAGAGAAATCGCAATTCCCAGAAAAGCCTGTGCACCTACCAAAACACAACTGACCCCCGCTAAGTTAACAACATCACAACAAGCTATATCAGAGTGCTGCAGAGGCTCATGACGACACAGCAACATGGACATAAAATATGTTAGGAGACGGAGAGAAGCAGAAGACAAGGAGGATATTACACATTTTTACCTTGGATGACCCTTATATCAGTGAAAGTTTTACTGTTAGAACTGACCTTTGGAGCATAACCATGATTAAAAACAAATGCCGCAACTTCTTCACTTGTCCAAGTGCATAAACGAGATGACTGCATAAAAGATTTAGCTACCATACAGGGTACTAATAAAGAGGAGATAATAATAACTTTACCAGTGTCTCTAAATGACTTTTGATCATTTTTTTTTTTTTTTTTTTTTTTTTTTTTGGAGAATGGCTGGTGACCGGAATCAGTCGATTTTCAGCCTGAAACACAAACTCGAAAAACTTCTTAATTTTTATGGTCAGCAAGCACATTGTCACCACTCTCAGGTGCACTCACAGCAACGGAATTTAGTAAAGAAGAAAACACAAATTTAGAAACTTTCCGTGTCAGTGAGGTGTTTAAAAAATAAAAATCGGAGGAAGAATGGAAATGGAGCAGGGGAAAAGGAAATGTTATTTTTGACACCGTGTCTAGACAGGTCTGAGGTTTAAGGGAGTAAGAGAGGGAGCAAGACTTAAAGCAAATAATTGAATAAATTTAAGCAAAGATGTTTGGTTTTATCCTTTTGAGCTTTAGACCTCCATCTGTTATGGAATATGTTGACTTTGTAAATGTTAAAAACGATTTTGAAATCTTAGTCAAGGTTTTAATTTAGATTTTCAATATAATAACCATAAAGACTGCTGCTTTAGTCAAATCATCTGTCCCTAATATAAGACGCTAAATACTGTTTAAAACAGAAGTGTCCATAAAAAGCTAGCATAAGAGTACTTGCATGAAAGCACTTTTTATCTGTTTTTATTTATTATTTGACTAAGTAGTAGTGGAGAAAAATCATTGTAGATCCTAAACATAAGAGTCCAATTTGTTTCACTGTTTCCCTTATTCAAAAAAAGGCATGCGATAAAGCCACTGCAACCCTGCAAAGGATTAGCTATAGACAATGGATGGATGGAAACGGGACATGTTTCAGTTCCTCTTACTTAGACAGTTAATAATGCCTATAGGTATAGAACGTCCACAGTTTATCTCATTAATTCAGACAGAGCCTATTTTATCTTTTTTTTCTTCAAGTGAATACAATATGCTTCTGTAACAAAAAGAATGGAATGTGTTTCAATATATTTTTTTAAAACATCTGATTACTTTTGTCACATTAGGATGGGCCCAAGTCTGCTCTTGAGAATGGTATGGATATTTGTGTTTTCTACTTTTCACAAGATTAAAATACAAAAAGCACAAAAAGTGGTTGATAAAAACAAATGAATTGTGTTGTACCTGTCATTTTCCATTTTCTAAATGTTTTAATTTGTCAGTGAATATCTTTTGCTCACAAATTTGAGAAATGGTCACCTGCATAAACTGTACGAGCAGACAGGATTAATTTGTATCCTTTTTGACATAACTTCTAAATTGTCTTAAGGCAGAACTTTGGACACTCTTGGTTTAAAATGTAAACTTAATAATCATTTTGTCTTTGTTTTGAAACAGTAAAACCCGGTATAGCTGCACAAAATCTGTACCTTATGTTCTTAATTTCTAATTCTATTTTCTGTATCCGTATAGTCACTATTAGTACAAAGACCTGAAATTGAAAACAGAATTCTGATTCTGGCGCATCTTTAATAATTTTCTGAAAAGAATACTGCTTGTTAATTTAACAGACCTTCTTTGACCAAACTCCTCAGACATACAGCCTACCATAATTTTGTTTACAGGACTTTGAAAAAAGTTTTGACGTTTTTCATTATTTTATCCTCACTTCTGTTGAAGGTCGGCCATGTACGACGGAGTATTAGGACAATTGTTAACAAAAGTAAAAAATTTTGGAGTAAATTTCCACCCAAAAAAACTCAGAAATTCTGTGAAAGTCACATATTTTCCAGAAAACAAATCAGAAACTCTCTGATGTCAAAAAGTAGTAAAATTACGAGTAAAAACTTGGAATTTCTGAGATTAATTGCACATATTTTCCAAAGAAAAATGTTGGAAATTCTCTGTCTCAAAAGTCATAAAATTACAAGTTAAAAAACGGAAGTTTTGAGATTAATTCAGACATTTTCTAGGAAAAAAAGCGTAATTCTTTGTTGTAGAAAAATAGAACATTTGTGAGAGAAAAAAACCCTACTAAAAAAAAAAAAAAAAGGATGCTTTTGATCATAGAAATTGCTTCGTTTTTTTCTTGCAAATGTTCTACTTATCTATGTTAGACAATTACACTTTTTTTTCCAACAAACTATCTGAAATTCATCTCAGAAAGTCTGAGGTTTTACTCGTAATTTTACTACGTTTTGACATCAGAGAATTTCCTAGTTTTTTCAAGAAAATATGTGACTTTAATCTAACAATTTCAGAAAATTATTGGCGGAAATCTACTTCAAAATATTTTTCTTTTGTTTATGACGACCCTAAAATTCCGTCATAGCCATGTCATAAGAAATCATGTAAGCTCTATATAAATCCTTCTTAACATCATTCTTGTTGATGAGACTGATGTGGCTGCACTGTGTGGTGCAAACACCCTACTACACAAACACACTGCAGCTTTTTCTGAACAAAAGCCACAGCTGGACACCATTAATGAGCTGGAATGGAGGATTCTATATAAAGATTTCCTAACTGAAAGGCACTGGCAACCATTTTTAAGAAAAAGAGAGGGTGTAATAACTCGACGCTTAAAAAAACGGATGCCCCCCCTGAGATCTGTCTTAATCAGTTTCCATGGTTTCTGTTTGAGTCAGACAAGCGGAGATCTGTGAAAATGCAGTATAGGGTAATGTGCTGTAGTGATAATGAGCTCTCCTTATGATCCATCATGTCCAGACGTAGGCATTCTTGCCCTATTGATTTCTTCATCTCAGTGGCCTTTCCTGTCAGTATACCCAGTCCTCTATATAATTTCACTTTAACTGTCTCCTGTGAATCCATTTAAAAATGAGTTCTTGGCTTTAACCATCAGATTCACATTATGTTTTAGGATGAATTCATTGAGGAGCCAAAAATCCATCCATATATTAATGTGACTGTCGGGTCTACACTCTCTACCAGCATCCTCAGCAGCCTTCTCTCGGGCTCCAAGGTCTTGCAGGCTGGTGCAAGGTCAGTCACAACGGAGGAATGGGACGGTGAGGGAGAGCAAACAAGAAAGACTATGTTCTTTCTATCGCTCTTTAGAACACGTGGTTCAAATACTGCATGGCTGCAAAAAGAAGAAGTATGTCTTAAATATCAGCACATCACAAGCAGCTCATAGTCATGTGACACCAGCAAATGCCTTAACGGCACATGCGGTATCAGAAACAAGTCTGCACATCTTTTGCTTTCTCTTCGTAATGAGCTGCTCAACAATATCGGCTCGACAACAACAGCACTCAGCTGTCACAGAAAGCACAAACTGAGCACAAACCTTCCTCGAGATTTGATTGGTGATTATTCACTGAGGTTTTCTTCGGGCACAAAAGACTGTTTTGCAATGAAGACGTGTCTCAACTGATTAAAAAGCCGAAGCTGTAGAAGTATTACGAGAGTATGAAGAGGATGTTGAAATGGTGTTGTTATTTTAACTTTTTTTTTAAAGAGGGTGTGGCTCCAAGATAAAACTTCCCCAAAAATTAATAACCCTGCATTTTAAGAGTAGGTAACTTCAGATTAAGTTAGATTGCCAGCTCAGGTGATGGAACATTTATCCTAAAAAAATAATCTTTTCTGCTACTTTAATAGAAATGAAATTCTTCCTCCAAATAACATTAACGGTTCCTTAAATCATGTCCTAATTTTTACAAGTTTGAATGTCAAAATGAACGAGTTTTGTGTAATATTACAAAAATACAGAAAAAAGGGGAAACCGCTCTACTTTTTTTTAACCTTACATAGACCCTAAATAATACAGAATAAATTAATATATGCTAGGGATCACACCAAGCATGAGCTTGATTTGATTTACAACAAAACAAAGCTTTAAAGCCAGGGCCCTTTTTTGACCCAGACAACAGAAAGACAGGCTTGGTTTCTTCTAGTTTGCTGCTCTTCAGTAAAATGGAGTAGTTTAAGCATTCTTGCAGAGGTGGAGTCAGGGTGACAGTTTGCTGATGCAGGTCATCAAAGAACACAACGCAGCTGGAAATGCAACACCGCTGGCCTTTGTGCTCGCACTGCACCATGTCCCTGAGAAAAAAAGCATCCTCACTGACCTTTACAACTACAGATACACTTTGGTGCATATATCACCTCATCTATAGTCATGCATTTGTTCCTGGAAGGCCAACGCAAATCAGCCATGAGTGTCAACAAAGGAAGTTGTTTTAAACTAAACCGAACCAACTATTCACATGTATCTTTTTTTATTATTAATAACACAAAGCTCAAATGAACAGCAATGCCCTGCTGAGTTAAACTGAAAGACATCCTTTAATTTTTGTTTTGATATTGACATTCTTTTCATTCTCAGGCTCCCAGTCATCATCGCCACTATCAAGTTGTTAGGTCTTCTTGACTATTACGTATACTGAGTTTTTGTCCTTTAATTATATATATATAATTTGGCTCTGAAAGTGCAGCCCCAGCTAGGAATGCCAAACAAACAATGCCTATTGATTCCTCCTAGAGCAAACCGCTGGGGACAATGAGATCTCTTGTTTAGCATACATAGACAGAACTAGTCTCACACAAAGACACAAACACACACTGACAACATACAGAAATGCAAACCTTAGCAACTCAACACAAACCTTGGTCTGTCCTAACAGACAGTATTCTTCAGATGTGGTGAACATCTAACTGTATGCAACACTGCATCTTTGTGTACATGTGTGATAGTACCAATGTATGGCCTAGTGGCGCAATAAGCAGCTGAGCTAATGAGTGGGTTTTTGACTACCAAATATTAGAATTAACAATAATCAATACGCGCTAAAGAGAGTAGGCATGGCTGGTAGCAGAATTAAGTTATTTATCAAGGTTAGAAACACTTTAGGGTTCAAAACAGACCAAAAAATGTTTTATGCCTCATAACTGTAACGATTTAAAGTATGTTTTAATAAGATACCAGAGAACCTGCTGAAACTCCCAACTGTTTTCTTTTGGGAGTGCGGAGCATACAGTGCTGCAGCCCTGCCCCTCCCCCACATGTTGCTGCACACTGCCAATAGCTGGAAATATTTCAGATCACGAAAAACCCACAAAAAACAACAACCCCCCTTCACTCCTATTAGGGTGACATCATCTTTAAATTACAGTCCATGTATGAAAATCGAACTAATGAATATAGGCTGTCATCAAAATTATTTGAACAGATTTGAGATGAGAAAGACAGATAGTTTGAGGGAGGAGTGAAAGTAGCCATCTCTGTTAAATATATGAACAAACCTTGAACAGGTTCCCCCTTTCCAACACATATAAAGCAAGCTTGAGGTTTTTAAGCAGGAAGTTTCACAGAAACTTACACCTTGAGGCAGGCATAGTTACATAATTAACGTCTTCTCAATATTAACGACACTTATCTTACCAACATTGCTTATTGCGTAGAGCTTACATAACCTTGATAGCCTCGTTAGGAATAACGATAGCCTCATAAGTGAGCCAAAGCAACGCTAACTTTAGAATTATAAATTTGATACTCCCAAGTCCGTTTTTCAAGACTGAAGAAGCCTCTGGGATGAGAGACGAAATGTTGTCAAGAAAACAAGAAGGGTCCAGTTGCCTTCATTTAAACTCTCAAGATTATCATGTACTGGATGACTGAGCATCTACATATATACATAGATAGTACATATTGTTGAAAATTTTTGTTTAAATCTTTTGTGCAAATATCATGACACCATTAAACACGATGTTACTCATACAGGCTTGTGCTTAGACATGAGTGAATATATGTACAGTTAATACAGTTACTGATAATATAAACCATGTGTATGTATAAATCTGACCTACTGTCTCTAAGGCTTTCTGTAGGCATATATGAGATGGATCGGCAGATTTTGGTAAAGGTTGGACACTGTTTTAGGGGTAACCAGGTTGTTATAATTACTTAATTGCCTTGTCTAAAAAAAAAACAGTTTTTAGTGACTGCCACTTTAAGACTGAATGCTATTCTTGCCTGCCATCTTTTGCCCTGAGTGCTGTCTTTGAGGGTTATTTAGCCCCATTGTGTTTCTGTGGAGTAGGGGGAGGTTAAAAGGATACGACTTTATAAATTTAACAAATGGAAACATTTAAGGGGCACAAAAAAAAAAAACGGGTTGAGCTTCCAGATAAATACATACATGTAAATATTTTCTTAGTTACCATGTTTTAATGACTCAATAATCAATGTGATGTGGTGCTGAAAACATTCTGGTATATAATGTTTATCCCTGACCTGATGAATGTTCATTAGGAAAAACAAAGATTTTTACAGTCATTTTAAAGGGAAGTTTGATACATATTGATGTATTTTCTGTTATATTTTCTGTTCTTCTCTGTAAGTCAACAAAGGCACAAAACACATTGTATTTCACTGTTTAAATGTATTAATATGTCTAAGAGTACATAAACAACACTAGACATCTTGCTTGATAAATCTGATATATTGTCAAATTTAAAAATTATGGTACTATGTAATTTTCTTTTAGTTTTAGATTTACTGTATTAGCAGTCCCACTATTCAGTAAATTTGAAATATGTTTGAACAGAGTTATAATTCAATTTAATTCAACCTTTAAAAAGTAAAGTATATATTTAAAAGAAAAGTAACATATTTAGGAAGAATTACATTCATTTTAGTTAGTAGTTGTTATTGACAATCATTGTCTGAAAATCTAAATATATTTAAATACATAAAATATATATTTCTCATTACAGTACATTCTTTCTTTGATCTTATTTCACAAGTGTGAAAATAATGCCTGCTGAAATCTGCTGCAGGACTGATAGCATCCAGATATTTTAAGTCAAATATATGTTTATGAAATAAAATTCAGTGGGAGATGAAGAAAATTACTTTCTTCAATGAGTGCCCTACTTTTGAGTTTATTAAATTAACTTTAGTCAATTTACTTTATTTCTTGAGCAACAAATTCTCAACCAGTGTCACGTAAAGGGACTTGTCTTCACAGCGGAATATACCTGAATTAATTACCACTGGATAAAGCTAGGAGTAACACTAAAACTTTGCTGAGCTACATAATTTTTTAGACAGCACCTTTCTGATTGCTGCTGTATTAATTTGCAGACAGATCATGTCTGCAAATAACGGTGTACCAAGCACAAGTGGTTAGGACATAAATAAGAACTCGGTATAAATTAATCACATTCAAACTAAACTGTACAGCCAATTTTCTTCCTATACTTTTACTGGGAGGGCAGTTTAAATTCTGAGTTTGGCTAATGCATTTTTTTTTTGCTTGTGCATTTATTGACTTTTCTTAGAGGACACTTGTGACAGACTGAAGCAAAGTTCAAGTGATATTACAGGGCTAAGAGTTGACCTCCCTAAAAAAACTCTTTGTGATGTGAATGAGAAAGAAAGGAAGCTTCCTCTTGTTTGATCTGCCTATCTTTCCTAAAAATTATTAGCTTTTGATAAGTGAAGAATTAGATAAGTATTGTGTAAGATTAAAGACGTGTTAATTATAGGAGTAATACAGAGCTGTAACTACCCTCTGACAGCTGTTCCAGTCAATTATTATTATTATTAGCTTAGCCAGGATTGTGCTAAGTGGAGAGTGACTTATACAACAAAAGCTGTGGGAAAGTGTCACTCCGATGAGGTTAAAAATGTTGTCATAACATCATAAGAACATGTAGAGGATTCCTCATGTAATACAGGCTTAACCTGTCAGTGCAGACTCATCCATGCACATAATCCTGTCTGTAGGGCAGATCAAATCATAAATGACATACAGTACATCACTGGACAACAGTCTGTACCAGAGTTTATACCCTATTTACACCGTCAACAGCAGCGTGTTGCCCTGACATCACTGCCAGACATAAACTGGACCAGGTCTATCTGCAAGAGGAGCTTTTCCACAATCTCCACATTACAATATACCACACAGTTGTCTGTATGTGTGCAGAAATTGAAGTTGTATGGCTACTCGTTTAGCCATCATGAAGCCAGCTCAGGCACAACAACAACATTCCTCTTCTTTGCCCCGACCACAGACACACCACCAAGAAGAAGCCCAGCGAGGCAAACGGGAGGAGGGCAGAGATAGTGATTAGATTACACAAAAAGAAGAGAAAAAATGGAACGGAGAGTTCAATTCTGTGTAAATTATAAGCATCTCCTACATTAGAAATCATTTTTTATTAACAAAAATTAATGATTTCGTATTGTTCCGAGTGTTCTTGGAATCTGAAAGAGGACATGTAAAGGGAATGCATTATGCGTAAAAAGCTTAAAAGGACTGTATTTTTTGGTGTGAAGAAAAAAAATCCCCACAACCATTAGCACTTTTGATTCATTTAAGCTGACGAGATGAGGAAAGACAAACCTAACCCCTTAAAGAAAGAAAAGCATTACACAGAAACCTTAAATAATCCTTCAAAAAAACATTCAATAAGTCTGAATCCACTTACTTTCACTCCTGTTAAAGCATCAACTGAAATACCTCCATGTACCTGGATTTCCTGCTTGTCCCTTGCTGCTTCTTAAACTTTCTTCTTCCCTTTTAGTAACTCTCCTGCTGTCAGACGTATGAAAACTCTCAGACAGGAGAACACACTGACAGACACACACGCACACACACGCGCTCCTGCAGACAGAGTCGCCCTCCAACACACTCTACATTCTACTGTACTGAAAATACAGCTCTCACCATAAAAGGCAGCAGCGGACTCCTGTGTCACACGTAATTTACATACGTTGGGGCGGGAGTTTGGCTCACACAGCGTGCGTGTTAAAAACACACAAAGATATGAAGCCATGCGTTCCACGTTTGGGGTGACGCAGCGGGAAGGGTGTGGGAGGGTTCAATGGTTAGGAAATCGTTACAGTTCTCAATGTTTACCAAGCTTTGAATGATCCCAACAAACATGTCCAACATTGAGTCAGATGGAGGGAATGAAAGCTGAGTGGGCGATCTATTGATCCTCTCCACTGCTTCCTGGAAAAACCACGGCCCTCCAAAGTCTCACACACACACATACACCAGCATATTTTCTTGTAAACTAGCGCTACCCTCAGGAAGAAGTTGTTGTATGACTGTCTGATTTGAGCCAAGAATGTGTCTTTCAATGTGTGCTCATTTCTATAAAACAAGCAATGAAGAAATAAAAATAAGTCTACGCGCAGCAGAAGACGTTAAAGGCAATGAGTCTCTACCTATGTGCTCCACTGCATGGAGACTTACTTTGCAAAGTGAAGCCTGGAGCTCGCACAGGAGGAAAGATCTAGATAAACCAACAAGACAGGGTGGAGGGTGGTGAACCCAGCTCTTACCTCTCACATTGCTCTCCAGTTCTGTGTGCGTGAGCTTCCGTGTGTCGACTGGCTCTGTGTGTTTATTATGCGCGCATTCAGACAGGCCGCGACAGCAGACCCTTAGGCACCGGCTGGACCATTCTCAGGCAGGCAGGCGGGCAGGGGGAAGGCAGGCAGAACGCAGCAAGGCAGAGCGACTGGCAGAGGAGAGGCAAGCGAGGGAGTGAGTGAATCAGCAGCGAATGAGTGAAGGAGCAGTGCAGAACCGAGCACCAGGGTGAGAGAGAGAGGAAGAGAGCGAGAGAGGAGGAGTGTGTGTCTGAGCGTGTGTGTGTGTACGCGTGTGCGTGAATGTATTGCAGTGTATTCCCTCCCCAGGCTCTTCGAGTGTCTGAGCCGGGCTGTGCCGAGTGGTGCTGAGACGGGCTGGGCTGTGTCTTTACTGATTCCCCAGCCTCTGGATCGTCTGTCTGCTGCAGGGAAGTGCTGTTCGCTGGGCGGCATTAGCAACAGCTGTGGAGGAGGAGGAGGGAGCCCTGACTGCACTAAGCATACAGATCCTGCAGTTCCTTCTCCCTCCATCTAACCTACACTCAAGCCAGCCACGCCCGCCCCCCCCCCCCCCCCCCTTAAATCAACACCAGGAAGTACTCGCTCACTTACAGCAGCATTGCCCTTGCCTTTCCAGTGAAGCTGGGGCATGAGAGAGGAAACAGGCCGAAAAAAAAGAAGAATGAGAGAATAATTTTAAAAAAAGAAACAAGATCAACATCATGAACAATGGGGAGCGGTAACAAGACGCAAAACATCATTATCCTGAGGTTAGAGTAAGAGAATGTGAAAGACCAAGTGTAGAAAGTTAGCGAAAAAATGGCAGCTGGAAAGAATGAAAAGAATAAGGGGTGTGGAGTATGGAAAGATTTACAGCGAGTTTGTGACAGAATATGTCTGGCTTCTCTCCCGTACCCCTCTTCTTCCTTCAAGCTGCTTTTCTGCTGTGGCATGCAACCCTCTGCTCAGTCTTACATTGCAAAACTATCTCACGGTACACTGAGCATACCAAAACCGCACTGTAGTAATACTCTAGATATACTACTAACGGTATATATTTTAGGTAACATAGAGGTGAAAAAGTAAATATCCTGAATACAGCAGCATTATAGAAAAGTAGCAAAAAGTTTGTTGTAGGTCACAAACTTGTTCAAGAATAGAGTAAAAGTGAGAAAACATAAAAGAAACTACAGCTACCATGTCTTCTATATGACTGTTTATTCAAGGCCTCTCCGCATCAACCTTTGCATTCAGGGAGGAGCTGTTGCGACTGGGGGAGCCTCCAGAAATTTAATTCAGGTATGATGCTGCAATATCCGGTAGCTTATGAGATAGAGGCCCTGGCATCTAAAGGAATCTGTGCTGATTTTAAGATGCAAGCAGAACTTTAGTGTTAGTGATCTTGTGAAACCTTATTTCCTTGATTGTGATCAGAGGAAAGGAGTATTTGTATAGTTCTGTTTGAAAGGTTAAAACAGCATTACTCAACACTTTCTGTAAAAAAAAAAAGGAAATTCCCCATGTTGCGAAATATGAGTTAACTATGAAAATACATGCCTCCTAAATTTTGAAAAGGATAATTCAGTATTTTTAAAGTAATGTTCTGGAAAAACAGCAAAGGAGTTAATAGATTACCTGCTGTAAATAATTCTCATAATATCTTAATTTTGTGAAAATCTAAATTAGTGGTGTGGTTTTAAGAGCTTGTCTGAGCAGGACCAAGTCCAAAGCAGACTTCCACGGTGTTAAAGTAACTCTAACCTAAATAACATCAAAATGCTTTTAGGTAAAACCTGTATTAAGAACCTTTAAATAACCTTTTGGGTTTGCACTGGATGATTAGTTACATAAAAACCTATGATTAGTTGCATGGTTAACTGAAGGGGGAGGTAGTACGGCGCCATTGTTCTTCCTGTCTGAAATACAATGAAAAGTGTGGGCAAAGGCATGTCCTGTGAGAACAACTGTCTCATAGGAAAGTATTGTTAAAAAATAATTAAAAAGCTAAAAGATTTTTTTTTCTTTTTACACCACTGTATATGAGACATCTGACTGAAAACACTTTACATGTTTTGCTCTTCATACATATATCACACAGAATGATTTCCGGTGTCGCACTACCTTCAACCTCAATTTCATATATAGAAAATTATCAGTCCATACAGATTTAATGCATGGTCCTCAAACCCCATTCTTTGAGGTCGAGTCTACTGCAACTTTTAGATATAGTATCACTGGTCCAACACACTTGAACCAAAAGGCTGAAAATATTCTAGCAATTCATTTCCTGTATGTCCTCTGCTACTGATCTGAATATTCACGTCTGGAGTTTTGAAGCAGAGACACATCTAAAAGTTGCAAGAAACCGCTCCCAAAGGTATAGCGTTTAAAACCTCTGGTTTAGAGGTTTGCAAAAAAAAAAAAGCATTTGCATGAGCGGTTGTGACAGTTTAGAGATAGGAGTTAAAGTCCATTGTTTACTTACACTAAAGGCTGTTTCAAAAGACAATGAAGCCGTTAATACCGACATCGGGGTGTTTACAAGCAGCAAGATAAAGCCAAATTATTGCCTTAGTCCAACTGAAATCTGACTTTTGAAATGCATGTATACACCTTAGCTCAACTTAAGTCGAACCGAACGCTGTTCCGTAGTGTTTTGGCAGATGCAGCTCCTGTACCAGTTATACCTGATTAGACGGGGATAGGGCCCGCCATCCACTCGACACAGAGAGAATAAACCGGCCAGCCATGGGGGAAAGCTCAATGAAACGCCAGCATCTTCCAAATAATAAAAAAACTCGATGCTTAGCACAAGGGTCAGGGCTAGCGATGTTTATGAATCAGGAGAACAGGCCTTCTGTAAGTTCTTCTATAAGTTGCCTGTAGATCTGGTGTCATTCCCAAAAGATTACGCCATGTTTGGGTTGTGCTAGGACTGCATATAAACTATGAGACAGCCGAGTATGTGGTAAACAAAGAAAATAGTTGGACATAACATTTTATTTTTCGAATTGAAGCCCGGCTCCTCCAGTTAGTTTTACAAGCCACTCAAAAAGGTGGCTTTCCTTCACAGTACCAGTAAACTGTCATGTGACCTGATCTTAAGCTCTAAAGGCCAGAAGCTACCGGACCTATGCATCACTCCAATTTGCCGTTTCAGCTGATACAGTTTACAATTGCTAAGTGAACTGTTCTCTTGCATTTGACATACTGTTGCCCCTCAGGGCTCAGACCAGGATTGCGGCAATACTGCGATAATATTATTATAAAGGTTGCAGACGCAAATGCCGCAATATTCCCGCATTCACTGCATTCCCGGATCGTAAGACGTAGCATGCTAGCAGTATTAAGCTAATATACTGGCATGGTGTGTCTTTAGAAAACGCCTTAACAGTTAGTTAAGGCCTGAAGGGCAAACTAATCTAGATTTATACCAAATTAAGAAGCCAAGAGAGTTATCATACACCAGGATATTGACACTTTATAACAGTCAGAAATAATTACTTTTAACCAACATAGAAAATATGTTTTCCATCTAAACAACATGAAATGGTGAAAAGATGTTTACTCAAAGATGCCCACTGGTATCTAAATTTGGTTTAAAGGTTTTTTGAAAGTTAGAGAAATGGACAAACCTAGCCTGATTTTCAAAATATTTGCTTGGCTGAGTTTGCAGAAAACCTATCGGACAAAAACTGTTGAAATTGTGCCAAATGATAGAGTCGAGAGGATTTCTAGCCTTTGAAAATAATAATAAAAAAAATACATCCTTGGACATCCAGTGTTAGAACGATAACCTTTTAATAGATTTCTGATGAGGCACTTTTTGTTTGAAATGCTTCTTCAATTCAAAGTGAAAGGTGTGGAGTTTCATGCTGTTACATGATGTACACCCAAGATCTATGGTAGTTCTTACCCTTTTCACAGAAAGGTGTATACATATAACTACACAGCTGAGAAACGTCCCAGTATTTCTTATAAATGAGTTAGAAATGTTTGTGCTCCTTTCAATAACCATCTCAGCGAATTAGATCCACAGCTGCATAGTTCTGTTTAATCCAAACATGGTGATAAGTCATCTTTAATTTACACATCGGTGCCTTAAATCCTTGGTGCTAATTCGTAGTTAAGTCAGCTGTGGTGTTGATGTGTCACAGCTCCAAAACAATAGTGAATCATGTTAAAGCAATGAGAAGCACAAAATATGTTCTTATGCAAAATATTACAACTTATTACATTAAAAATATCTTTTGCCAGCTCTTAGTCTGTAGTGATGGAAGGAACGACTTCCTATTCCTATCCAGCTGGAATACTGTTTTAATTTATCAGAACATTAGTTTCGGAGGCAACAGGAGCTTTTCTTGACCCATAATTTGAAACAGTGACTGATTTTCTTACACATGCTGTACTAGCTCTAAAGATCTGAAGTCTCTGTGAAACTAAAACACTGAAGTGGAATTTCCCCTTCTCTGCTGCAGTTGACAGTATCCTACTGCTTCTGTCTTTTCTACTCTCTGCATCCTTCATTTACTCATCCACCTTGCTACCTTATTCATATATTTATGAACTATGCTTCTTACAGACATCACCATCTCCTATCGAAATATCTTAAATCTGAACATAGAAAAGAGCTGTTTCTTCAAAAGTCACAGCCTTGGTTTCTGCTTCGAGCACAGTTTTATTTCCCTTCTGATCCAAACATAGATCTGACAACTGAAACAAATTTTGCATTAACAAAATGTTTGCAGATTTAGTCGGATTTGCAATATCTTCAGATTTCGTTCTGCAAATCCTTTAAGCCAACCTACAAAAATATAACTGTCTTTAATAATTTTTGAATTTTTCTCCTAATGAGATCACTAAAATGGCTTAATCTTCTTCTGAGCATGTCTCGTTTTACAGACAGGAGGGTGTAGCGACTACTATTCTCTGTGGGGTTCAGTGAGACAACACTGCGAAGAGCAGCATGAATAAACACAATGAGTCTGAGAAAACTGCTCACACACAAACGAATGATAACCAACCGAAAACAGGAAGAAGTGAGTAAGTGGTATACTAAAAGGGGAATTCCGCCAACAAGAAAAGTGAAATAGCTAACTACTCAACCCCCAAACACATCAGTGTAATGTTGGATATAACAAATCTGCAAAATGAACTCTATTAGCGTCGGCTTCGAAATGCATTAAGGTGAAATCAACTCTGCTTAGGTCTGAAACATTTTATTTAAGTTTGGTGTCTTTCAAAGGTATACATTCAGGCTCATATTTATCAATGTAAAACTAAGAGCAGAATACTGCAAATAAAAAGCAGCAACAGCTTTTTAATATTTGACTCATTTGTCTCAGTCAAATAAAAAACTCCTCACAGTAAGTTTTACCTCCACACGTCCTCTCCTATTTAACCTCACCCCTATTGAAGACAACTTTCCATCTTAGGCTTCCATATAGTCTCAGGGCTGAGCTATTTGTCAGTCCTTTGTAAATGACTTTGGTTGGCAGATGTGAACTCTCACTGGTCTGAGGAAACATCCCAGAGCTTCTGTGAGCCAAACTCTGAAGGCTCATCCATCAAAAGGTCTCCAAGTACACATTACAATCACATCACAGACCATCATAACAACAACTGCAACAGTGCAATGATGTAGAAAAAAAAGGAAACAGCTTAGAGATAAATTTAAAATTGTCCTATTTACAGGCTTCAAAGTGATAGCCAAAAAATACTGCTTAGAGACCAAAAACCTTCTTGCGTTACTTATAACATGTTTAAACAAACATTCAACAAATTCAGTTGCGGTTTTCTCTAGTTTTTTTTTTGTTGTTTTCATTTTGACACAGCAGTGGGAAGCAGGTGCAGCTCAAACTGTCAAATCTGAAATACAGACTAAGGAAATAGCAGCCTGTTTTGTCCCCATCTGATATCGATGTGTTCAAAAACAGAGGCTGTTTTTAATTTTGAGCTTAACTTGGAACTAAAGCCAAACAGAAACCCCTTTGCATATGATTTCACTGGAGCTTTATCTCTTTTCTGTCTGAATGCCGCCCAGCAGATAAAATATGGAACCGTTATACTCTCATTAGAACCAACTACTACTTACATTTGAGGAAAAGAAAGAAGCAAATTTGAATAATATTTGCGCTACAGGTCTTACAGAAAGTAGTTAAAGCCCTGAGAAACAAAAACAATAAATAGTCTAAAAAATAGCTGCACATGGAGTCAGTTTACAGATATAAATCCTTCAGATAGATTTCTACACAGAAGTTTTACCTGCGTGTCTGTCTATCGCTGACGTGCCACTGGGACAGAGCAAGCAGCTTCAATGCAGGTCATGCTGGTGCAATGCATTGTGGGACGAACTGACATCTTCATTCCTTCCTTCCTCCACTCCACTTCTCTCACTCTAACTCTCTCACATTCTCATAATAGTACCGTCTGCTTGGCAACGGCCATACCGCAAATGTGGTCAGGTCTACTGCAAGCCATCACTGCGGAACATCAAGTCTCCATGACAACCAGTCCTTTATCTCATTTGCATCTTCTGCTTGCATTATGAACTCATGCCAAATATGGTCACCTTGTTATTTTTGCCCGCCTCTCTCTCTGGATCCCCTTTTTTTTATATATATATAACTTCCTCTTTCCCTCCATTTGCACAACTTTGTATGCAGACTTTTTTTTTTCCCGCGCATTTTTTGAAGACCTTACAGAAACACCTGCTGAGCAGTGATGCACAGTTTTTGATTAAAAGTGTGCAAAGTGCAATCATCGTGTGAGTTGTGATCTTTTCTCCACCACATTTATATTTCGCCAACTTACAGGAGTGGATTCAACAAACTACTGTATCATCATGTAAACAACAAGTGAATATTTTTATTGATTTAAAAGTACATCTTTACAGCTAAATTCAGATGCATGATATTTTGAGGTAAGTGGCTAATACACATGTCTGACTGCGTGTGCAAGCTTAGAAATGTTTCTGTGAGTATAAAAGAGGAAGAGTATGTGACATTAGGTCCGGTTTTTTGGGGGGGGGGGTTTGCAGCTTGAGCGATAAGCTGTAGGGCTAAACGATACACTAGGAAGCAGAGGGCTTGTGTGGGGTGTCGCTGAGTCAAACACACAAACATCCACATGCACGCACACTACTGGGCCTCACTTACCCCTTTGGTTCTTCGTCTGCGTTGACCGGTGCTGCATTTCCTCCACTCCTCTTCCTCCCAGAAGGACTATGTCTATCAAACCTTCACTGGAATGTTGAACCAGGCCTCTGGGGCCCACACACGCTGCAACACTCAGCAGCACTCAGCACCTGTCTCCAACTGCCAGCGTAGAGAAAGAGACACGGTCAATCACACAGGACAGCACAGCAAAGTGGGGGGGTGGGAGGTGGATAGCAAGCAGTTCATCAGCAAAATACTCTTCCGGAACAAAAAGAAGGAATGTTTTGCTTAATAGTCTGGTTCCACCTAATAAAAAATTTAAACCATCTATAAATACGCAAGACTGCTTCTTTGCAAAAATATGATACAAAATTACTTCTGCAAAATGATTATTAAACAAAGCAACTGCCTAAAATGTTATGTAAATGTTTGATAATTAAAAAGTGCATCGGTTCTGCAGTCTTGTAGCAAGCGGAATTATATTTCTCCACAGTGTGAAAGCACTATAAATTAACCGGACTTTGAAGCGAACGAAAACCAAAACCATCCTCATTCTCTGTTGAACTCCTTAAAGGTTTTATCTTTGTTGATGAACAGTGTGAACCTCGTTTTGACTAGAGCTCAACCAAATACACCTCATGCTTATGAATTTGGGAGTTAGCTTTTTTGAGTTGCAATTTAAAATCACACTTACATCCCTTTAAAAGAAAAGGGGCACACTGAATGTAACACACACACACACAAAAGATTTACCACATAAAAAAAGCATGCACATCTATTTACTGCATCCTATTTACATCAAGATTGGAATCCAAACTGTGTTGCATAACTAGACATTTAACATTTAAATAATAATTACCTAAACTTACTACACTTGAATGTGTTAATATGAAAAAAAAAATCCTCTTCTAGGTCAGTCAGGATTATCAAAATTGTTTCCATCTGGTAAATACTAAAATTAGGACAGACATTTTATTTATTTCTTAAAATGTTTAAGTTGTACATTCCCTAAGAAGACTATGCACACAAAACCCAATAGATGATGTAATTACTTTTTGAGCTTCTACGAGAATATCAGATATAAGGTAGATATATTGTAAGGAAATATCTCAAAAATACTGCTTCCTTATGTCACTTATTGGAAAAATTGGAAAGAAACTTGTGGACTTCCACAAGTCGTTTACCCATTTTTACAATTTCTAGAAGCATGAAGTTCCCACAATCATTTGTTCAGTCGGTATTAAAGCCACTGAAATGCCCAGCAGTGATAGCGATCTGTGTCTCAGATATGAACAGTTTTGATGTGCTTTTATTAATGGTTTGCATTTATAAAATGCTTTTCAAGACCCTCACAGTCCCTTACAATTCCATTATTTATTCACTCTCACATTCACACACTGGTGGAAACGAGCTACGATTGTCGCAACAGCTGCTCTGGGGCAGACTGACAGAAGCGAGTCTGCCATTTCGCTCTGGCCAACACCACTAGACAATGTCGGTGAAGTTTCTTGCCCAATGACACAGCGGCATGTAGCAGGCAGAAGCAGGAAACTAACGCACATCGATCATACTAAAATGACTCCTGTACAGCAATAGACTGTAAGGCCACGTAGAGAGGAAGAAACCGTTACTCCACTAGAAACAAAAAAAAGACAGATTGCAGTTTGCAAACAGAGAAAAAAAATGTGTCCATTTAGAAAACATATCATGTTGTCTGCTGAAACTAAAATGTTTGGTTTGGTCATAATGAGTATTTGGAGACCACGTGGGGAAAGGGGTGTTTAGGCTGGGAGGTCTGAGAACACCTTCCCTTCTGTTAAATAGGTGAGTGGCAGCAGCATGCTGTGGGGGTGTTTTGCTACAGGAAGAACTGGTGCATATAACAAAATAAATGGGATCATAAAAAAAGCATTAAAAAGCATTGAAGCTATATTTCATGAGCTCTGCCAGAAAGTTAAAGCTTGGGCCAAAATGTATCTTGCAAGTCAATAATAACCCTAAGAATTGCACCAAATTAATTACAAAGGGGCATAAGGACGTCAAAGGAATTTTGTTTTGAGTAGGCATCACTAGGCCCAGATCTCAGTCTCATAGAAGTTTGGAGGTAACACTAAATAGGTGGGTTGGAAGAAGACTACATACTAAACTGGCTCAGTTACACCAGTTCTGAAAGGACAAATGGGCAAAAGTCCAGCAAACTTTGTTTTTGGAAGGAAAAAAAAATGTTTGACTCATGTAATACAGCTAAAAAAGCCATTCTATTAAATTATATATATGTATATAATTATAATATAATTATTATATATATTATATTATAATTATATAATTATATATTATATAATTATATATATAGATACTTTTTATTTTTTTTACAAAGTTTTTACCAATGTATTTCCAATCTTTGGCAAACAGAACTACTTCTGTTATTCCTAACTGACCAAAAACAAGAACACTTCAGTCTGATTTATTTTTCTCTTGTTAAAGGTTGGCAGAGGATATTTTTCTTCTGGGTGGATCATCTACACTATTGGTCCTCCTAACTGTCAATCATTCTGAGAGTGTGGATACACATGCACCCTCTCAGTTGTATATGTGTACCGCGCTACGCCTTTTATTCATTCTACTGCGCAGTTCTCGCCGGGTCCTTTGAAAACGGCTATAAGTTGCAAGATAAAAGTGTCTTCGAAGTGTATGAGAAGATGAGAAGACCCTGAGAGAAACAAGACCAGAGTGTTTTTAGGAGATTCTTTCCAACGATGGTGTGTGCTGAAACAACAGGTTGAGCTCCCCACTGATGCTTCTGTCGTTAAGTTTCTACTAGACAGGTAGGCTAAAGTCTGGCATGCTATCTGGAGAAATACATTTCAGATTACTGCTAGAAGTAGGTAATTACGACTATATTGTTACTTTCCAGGGAAGATCTGTTGTTGTGCATGTGAATTTTTTCTAAAAGATTTTTCTGAAGCCGGACATATCCAGGAGGCCAATTTAAGTTCTATCGTACAACAAAAATATGATCTGAAACAAGCAAATAATTTTATTTTCAAACTATAACAATGTGCAAATTGTAACTGATAATGAGCTTTTTTATGAACTCCCCCCCCAGCAAAAATCTTTTCTGACTTGGAATTTCAACGACTAATGATGTCTGTTTCCAATTAAAAAGCACAGTACTGTCATCTTTATTTAATATTTATATTTTGAACTCAGTGTTTAATATACACAAAGAATGGGGCATCGAGGGGCGCAGCCCCCATATATGGAGGCAGCAGTGGTTGACATGGCGGTCCCCGGTTGGATTCCCGACCTCGGACCAGTTGCTGCATGTCTGTCCCCCTTCTCTCTCCCACATTTCCTGTCTACAAACTGTCCAATAAAGGCCACTAGAGCCACAAAAATCTTAATAATAATGATATTAATAATAATTACAATTTTCAAAAATAATCACAAAGACCTTTTTCCATCTTTAAAGATATATCCCTTTAATTTATCACAGGGTTCCAAGCAGCAGTAGTCTCGCCCTCTCTAGTCTGAAAGGTTGCTATGACTTAAGGGTTGGAAGCCAGTAAAATTGGGCCTCATTTAGCCTCCGCAGCATTGCAATCTGCCATCAGAGAGAGAGAGAGAGAGAGAGGGAGACTTGTCTTTTTAAAACTCATTGGAAACTTTGGTCCGTAAGTCGCACCACTGGATTCTATATCTAAAAATGATCAATTAAAGCAAACCCTGTAAAATCCAACCAGTTGAATTCACCTTCTGTTTTAACCAGCTTTACGAGTGCCTTATCTTAACCCAACAGTCACAGGATATGTAGGCAGCTTGGACCTGTAACTGGATTCCAGGCCAGAATCAGAGCAACCTGTAATAAAATCACACCGTTAATTACGTGAGAAGATGCAACTAATCTAAGAGTCTATCCTTACACCCTCCACTTAGCCAGCCTCTTACACTGTCATATAATCTTTATTAATACCAACCTTCACTGTAACTAGATGCTGCAGGCATAGAAGTCATCTGGCTGCATTTCATGTGACAAAGAGATGGGAGAGACGGCGAAAGCAGAGCTATAACTCCAAAATCACATAAGTTATTAATGCGAAAGTTGGTCCTTTTTATTTGTGCTCAAAATGTTAAAAATAATTCGCTAACATAAACGTCTGCACTGCCGCTGCACAGACAAGGGGTGGATTAATGCTTCTGACATGTCAAGCATTTGCTTTAGAAACAAACAGCAGATGAACACAATCTGTTTGTTGATGTATATCTGACAACACTTTGTCATACAAAAAGGGCAAGGCATTACTGTTAGTCAGTGCATGTATGAAAATAATAGCCACATTACTCCATTAACAGTGGCATTCAATGAATTCAAAATAAAAGGATTAGGTGAGGATTACTCATTGAGTCTCAATTCCCCTCAGATCGCGCAGTGTTTTCTCGTGATATGACTGCTCATGTATTATTGAAGACAGTGATCACATGAGTCATGGTATAGAATACAAAACAGGATTAGCCATGCTGATGTGGTGAAGTACCCCACAACGCATAGCAGGCAGACAAATGAATGTTTGTAATTTGGCTTCATTTATATGAAACACCCAAAGCAGAGAATGAGTCAAATTAATCCCATTAGTCTGTCTGAGGTCCCCGCACAACTACTAGGCATGGTATGGAAACAGAAGCTGCAAAACCGAGAAACAATCTTTAAGCAGAAAGATATGCACACTTCATATGTCAGAGAGAAAAATATTAAAACGCAAGTCATCTTCTTGTGCCTCTGTGCTGAAAGGTTTAGGTAAACTTACAACCTTGCTTCTCCATCCATCCATTTTTAATAGTTACACCTGACTGGTCTATACACATCATGAAAAAAAACAAGCATATTTTGAAACTAAAACCCTATCCAACATGGATAGGAATGGGCACAAAAATTCCTCAGCTGAATAAGGAATCCATCCATCCATTTTCTTAACCGCTTAATCCTTAATGGGTCACGGGGGGCTGGTGCCTATCTCCAGCTGTCAACACGTGAGAGGCGGGGTACACCCTGGACAGGTCGCCAGTCCAAACAGGATAAAACTTGACAGTCATGTTTTCGGACTGTGGGAGGAAGCCGGAGTACCCAGAGGGAACCCACGCATGCACAGGGAGAACATGCAAACTCCATGCAGAAAGACCCTGGGCCAGGATACGAACCCACAACCTTCTTGCTGCAAGGCAACTGTGCTAACTGCGCCACCATGCAGCCCTGAATAAGGAATCAGAATCAGAGTTAGAAAAGGTTTAGTGCCAAATGTTGGGCAGATTTACAACAACAGGAAATTGCTGCGGTGCAAAAATTTGAAAAAGATAAATACTTAAATAAAAATACAAATAAAATGTGCTAAACAGACTGATATAAGAACAAGTGCAGGTAATGATCAGTACAAATCAAACAGGTGCAGAAAAACCCAATAGGACTTGTTGTGAGCTGACAGCGCCAACTTCTGCTCGACTCGCTGGAACCAGATTAGTAACTCATTTCAGAAAGGAAATTATCTCTGCTAGCTTCTCAGCAATTTCAATACTGCAATTTTTGGTGAATTTCATAAAAAGTCTTTCATTACACTTGGGAAAAAAAGTCACCCTCTAAAATAAAACCAGAAACTGTTAAGAACGAACTCACTGGTAATGAAGTTATCCAGTGTGAAGTAGAAGTTTTCTTATAATGGCCTGGTACTAATAACAAAAAAACAAAAAGGATTTGAAAATCTCTTAAAAACATCTTCCTCACTTAGTAACCTAGCAACCAGTCAGATCAACATGGTAGGCATTGTGATTCTTAAAATTTCCCCACATAATTATATCCCTCCACAGCCAATCATATGACGCCTTGAGCCATAAATAACAGTCTGCTCCCCTACAGAGCTCAAGTCTGTGCCATAAAGTCAACAAACAATTTCTCCAGTAGCAGGCCTTGCACAGCACGGGATTGGTCTAGCTCAAATTAACATAAACACAAGAGGAGAGGGAGGGAGACAGAAAGAGGAAGAGGAGAGAGAGAGGGGGAAGGCTTGAATGCAAAGAATTGCAAAACTAGAGAGATAAAGCAAAAGAGGAAAAGATAAACAAATGTAGCCTATGATTATAGCGTCGTTGTGGAGGCTGTTAAACGGTACTGTGGCTATGAACTGTGTCATTACAGACTGTGTAAACAGTTGATAAACTAAAACATTTCTATTTGAAACACAGGCTTGTCGCAAGATCAATTCAGACAGCTTAAACAAATTTATTGAACTATTCCCCCCCCCCAAAAAAAAAATCACATATTTAGCTCAATAGCAGAACCTCTCATCTGACCAGTGTGCTACTTTTAAGCCTTGTGCAGCAGTTACCACAGCGCTGTAAAACAACTTAGTCTCTTGGGTATTATATTTAGAATTTATGACCAATACTAAACTGTGACCTATTAAGGTAATTTAAGATGTGAGCTCAATATGGTAACGGGTCATGACTCCAATTATAATCAAGCCATTTCACCTCACATGGCTGGAAGAGGACATTGTTACATTTGTTCACTCTGGGGAATGATAGATAGGACGGGGAATGTTCTTAATGTGCCGTAAAGTGCCACAAAAATTGTGTTTCTTCAGAGATCAGCTGATAGTACCTCAGACATCTTCCTTCCACATCATCACTGTCTTAAGAGTCGGTGTGGCAAAATGGCGACATAGTTGCATAATGTTGAACTTTTTTTTAAACTTAAGTTGGTATTTCATTTTCAACTTGCAAAAAAGCCTTTTAAAACAAACACCTTAGAGTAATCTTATCAGCACAAATCCCAAATGCATCAAGTTAACTTACGCGGTCACAGACCTAATGGGATTTATGAAAATCCCAGAAAATTGATAGAAATTTGTCTTTTTAGCTGCTCTTATACAAGGAAGTGATCCTTTCCAGAAAAATGTAGGTGGACATACCTGTAGTACGGTATGAATATGTGTTTTAGCATTCACAGAACACAGACATGTTATGGTTGCATGTCTTGTTTCTGTGGCTGAGAACGTTTTTGACGAAAGCTAAGAACTTTGTTCATGTTTGTTTTGTTTTTTTTTTACTTTAAAAGCGTTATTCTAAGATGGAGTGGTGAACTATTCAGAGTGCATCCTGCCCTCAGCCCAACAGCCACTGGAGAAAGGCACACCTCACCCCTGACCCTGCACGGGCAAGCGGGTAAAGACAATATATGAATGGATGAAGACTTTATTTATAGTGCCTACACTTACTAGTGTGTAACTGTAAAATAGAGGAAAGATTATTAGTGGTTTTTTACTCTTTTACCCCTAAAAAGCAAATTAGCTACTTTTAGTCTTTACAAGTCACCGGATGAGGAAAGCAAGGTTACCTGTGTGTATTTTAATCTTACTATGCAAACAGCTGCTCTGTGGAATCTTCCGAAGTTTGTTAGAGACCATTAACAAATATTCAACAGTATGAAGACCAAGCAACCCATAATCGGCTACAAATTTGGAAAGAAGTGTTGATACAGAACCACACAATACCCTTGTACTCCTTCCTTTCTGATTTTGATTTTTTTTACATACTATGCATCCTTTTCCTTTCAGTTCAAATCTATGCACTAACTTGTCTTGGTCTGTTGAATTAAATGGTTATAAAATATAGACATGTGTATTGTTGTAACCTAACAAAATGCAAAAAACCATGAGGTACAAATAGTTTTGCAGAGGACTGTATTTTCCAATTTCTTCTTGCAAACCTGAAAGACAAATCTACATCTATAGAGGAGAAATGGCAAGATTTTATGCAATATACAGATCCACTTAACCTCTTTCTTAAGTCTCCAACAAATTTTCTTCATGCCTCCCCAATTGGGATTCTGCTACCCTACATTCCTCTCTTCAAGGTTGGCAGTGATGGCAAAATTAAATTACTTGTCCTGTTTTGCAGCGCTGGCACCGGGTCAACAGCATATCGGCTAAAAGGATGAGTCTGGGATTTTGAAGACCGGTGCATTTGTCCTGACCTGTTGGTGTCATGTTTACAAAGCAGCTAGCAGCAAGGAAAGAAGCTGAAATCAGAAGCAACGTCTTAAATTCTGCTTCTGTAATCACCTGCAATAGGAAAAATCAATGCACCTCTGCTTTCAGATGTGCAACTTTATACTTTTATCTTTTAGGCTTACCCTGCTGATGGAGGAAGCGTCATATGCTTGCACTTGGGGTGAAGCTTGACTGCATTAGCTTTCATTTTATTCAGCTCACATTGCAGCACACCACCTGCTGGAGATCTAAGATACGACATAGGATGAAAATAATAGAGTTATTATTATTTATTTATTTTTTTTGCTTAATTATCTTTCACATGTATGTCTTTATTGATGACTTTCAGTGCTACAAAAATCACTTTGCATTTGATTTCAGTCTAAATTAATAAAACACTGTGAGCTGAGTCCAAATTTCTGCAGCCACAGAGCCCATCCCTTGTGCTGCTGGCTGTTTGAATGTCAGCAGCAGCCTGTGGGGTTTATCTATGACCTGCAGAGGGGGCTGTTATCAGTGGACAAACATCTTACACACTACTCAGTGGAACGGGAGGAACTTTTAGAGTGTTAGGTGCTCTTTAACACAACACAAATAAACAAGCAACTTGATAATATGATTAATTTTTCAGTCAAATGGGTGAGCGAATTAGAGACCGAAATGCTGAAGACATTCTTGCGGCATAAACCGCAACACTAGATTTTATACGACTTTTTATCACGGTCTCTAGGCCTATTTGTCCACCTGTATAATTCCCCCAACAGTTAAACTGTTGTTTTTTTATGTAAAAACCTTTACCAACCTTGATACACTGTCATGGACATCATGTTACTAAAATCTATAGAGCTAAGTTTTAAGTGCATTGTTCACTGCTCTCTAACAGGATCTGTCTCACATATGTGTGGGCTGCAAGGCAGCAGCCTCAGCTGCCAAAGGAGCATTACATTTAAGCCGAGCAGGTCGGTGAAAAAGTGATTTCCCAAGATAAAACACAGACATGAGCTTGAAATACTGGACACTAGAGTGCAGGAATTTTAAAAGGTGAATAAGAAACATATCTGAATACTGGGAACATTCTTATTCATAAACAATCGCATAATCAAAGATAACATTTTCGTAGATGGACTACTGTCACCCTTCTAATAAATCCACATCATTCATCCTCAAGCCTCCTAATGCTCTATTTACAATTTTAATAAACACATTTGGGACACAAAGCTCTAAAATTATACACAGAAAGAAAACATTTTATTAATCTTTACGAATGTATCCATATTCTAAGTCTTGATTAATTCAGGTTTTGGTTTAGGAACATGATTATTCCGAAGCACCTTACATTTCTTTACACTGAAAGAAGTATTTTTACAGGGGGAGAGTGAGGGAGTAAAATAAATCATTAAGAGGATCATAAGCATTTTTTATATCTGAAAGCAGTGAATGAAAAGTATATATTTTAGTGGACTGGATACCTTAAAAAGAAATCCAGGAGGGGCTTGCAAACAGTCCAACGGACAGTTTTTATTTAGTCCATGGGTTTTTATCAAGGTATAATCAGTAACTTCAGAGTTTTCGCCAACTTGAAAGCCTTTTTGAAACATATAAAACATCAGGACTTGGATTGTTTTACTTTGTTGTGGTATGTCATAAATGCAAACCAAAAAAGAAAAAATAGTATTAATTGGTTCTGCAGGGGTTATGGGATGATGTTTAATCTTGTGCTACATTTTAACACAGATTTTGAAAAAAAATTAAGAATAGTTATACATTTTCAGCTATGAAAGCCAGGGTGATCCAATATGGCTGCCTTGCACAGTAAACCAAGTTAATGTTGAAGTAAAAAAAACAACAACAAAAAAACGCTTATTTGCACCTCTTCTAATTGTATGCTGATAAATCTTTCATTCATATAGTACTATCTCCTTTAGTGAATATATTACAGTGTTTAAAAGTGCAAAATGCAGAGAAACACATTAAATCTGCATTTCGGCTACAGTTAATAGTATAACGATCCTTTTCAGTCATTATTTTTATAAAGACAAGGTGCTGCATATGGACTCTGGACTTTGTGGACTGGTGCCAGCAGAACTGCCTGATGATCAACGCTGGGAAAACCAAGGAGTTGGTGGTGGACTTCTGCAGAAGCAGACCCTCCACACTGACACCGGTGAACATCCAAGGAGTGGACGTTGATATACTGGACTCTTATAAGTTCCTGGGTCTTCAACTGAGCATAAACTGGACTGGAGCCACAACACTGAAGCTATTTACAGGAAGGGTCAAAGCAAATTGTAACTGCTGAGAAGACTGAGGTCATTTGGAGTCCAGGGAGTTCTTTTAATTACATTTTTGACACTTTGGTGGCATCAGCCATCTTTTATGGTGTTGTATGTTGGAGCAGCAGTTTATCTACAGCTGATAGAAGATGTTGAATAAACTCATCAGGAAGGCCAGCTCTGTTCTAGGATGTCCCCTAGAACCAGTGCAGGTGGTGGGAGACAAGAACGACTGGGGCCAAAATAACATCACTGATGGATGCTCCTTCAGTGTCAGATTGCTACATCCTAGATCCACAAAGGTATTTTCGCAGGTCTTTCCTCTTCATAGCGCTTGGACTATAACAAAACTGCTCCCAACATACATAAATGTTTATATGAGCACTGTAAATTGCACTAATTCACCAACAAACATTTTTGTCGCTGTAATTTGAACATTATTTGTCCTTTTCTTAGTTTATATATGGTAACTTTTAGAAATAATATGTTTAATTTTTAAATGCACAAGTCCAATGCACATTCTGTACATATTTATATATCCTGCTCTGTTAAACATTACAACATGGATATACCACTTTATCTTTATTTTTTATCTTTGGTAACTATGTCCAAAATGTACATATTTTTCTGAACTCTTAAATTCTGTCCTGTTTTTTCTTTGCTGCTGTTTCAACCAAATTTCCCCTTGTGGCAGTGTATCAACTTCAACTTTTTAACTTATAATTAGGACTCGAACCAAAACATGAGTTCAAGGGGTGGCGTGCAAAGCCTAGATCCAAAACACATATAGCCTCAGTGACTAATTCTGTTAACTGTTGTAATTTTCAATTCATACGGGAAGTTACTGATTTTTTTTCTCCAGTGCAAATTTCCTGAAAAATAAACAAATTATCTTTAAGGATGTTAATGCTTATTAACTCTATGTAACAGTTAATTTGTTTGAACTTTAAAAAAAAGGGATGTTTGTGGGTTTTACTGTGACAGCAATATATGTAAAATAACATTGTATCAATGCATGTTTTATTAATGCATTAACACGTTGTTGTTTTTTTTAAATACTTCCTTTCATAGTATTTTATAGTTAATACACTGCATGTGTTTTAATGGATTGTTTACAATTCATATGTGTTTGGTTCTTAATTAAGTCTAAATAGTTTTATTTTGAACATATTGCTGAATAAAAATCGCTGTTTACACTCAGGAGCATGAAACATTGTGTTGCTACGGCTACGACAGAATACAGAATTTTTCTGTGCTTCTAAATAATTGGAATTTTTCTGCAATCAAGGAAAAGGTTTAATACTTCCAACGATAAGCTGGAGGGTGGCATTTCAAAAGCTGAGCGGGAGCAATGGGGTCGTTCAACCTGTGGAACGCACCTGTCATTGTTGTGACTACTCAGTTCTCGCGAGACTTCCGGATTGCGCAGTGGAGAAGACTATTCACTTCGGCCGCCATCACTGCATACAAGCTAAAACATTAGCCGAAACATTCTAAAGAAAGCGGCTGACAACAGTTTAACAAACGTAGGCACTGACCGCATTCCCATACGGGAGGTCATTAAGCGCAACTTTTATCTGTCCGGGTGCAGAAAGCAGACTAGCAGCTGCCTTTCATGTAGTCTTTAAGTCAACATACTAACGAAAGTCGCTGTAAGTAATCATGTCCAACCTCAAAGGCGGCACCAAGAAGGACACCAAGATGAGGATACGAGCCTTTCCTGTGAGTATTGTTAGGTAGACACTGATTCCCAAACTCGGGCGTAGGACGTGACACATCCCCTTGTTTGTATCCGTCAGCTAACTACCAGCTCATATGGAAAAAAATAGACGTCATTGTCGGGGGGGAAAAACTACAACTGTTTGTACAAATCATCTGTAGCACAGCAGCTTTTATTATTTTGGCCCAGTCGTATTGTTTTCGTTACCGGTTTGAAAATATTGCCGTTATTTGTCACAGGTTAATGTTAGCATTGGTAAGCAAACTTCACATATAAGCCAGTTAGTAGCAGGCCTGTTAGCTGGCATGACGTTTGCCAAGTTTCTGTCAACCTGTCAACGAGTATCATTACGTTATAATAACCGCTGACGCTGTCCAGGACAATGAGCAAAAATGCTTTGCTTATGTGACTGAATTCGTTTGAAAGCTAATGGATCTTTATGAGCACTGAGACGTGAAGGTACATGCCTTAGCTTGAGTTCAGTGCTGAAGTGGAGATAGAATGTAATCTTCGGTCATATCAGATGTGTTGGTTGCTTGTATGTCAACAGCAATCGGAAAATTAAATCTGAAAGAGCTTTAAAAAACGTTTGAACGATACATAGTTGCTGCATTAAGCTTTACAGTTGCGAATGATCTAAAAAAAAAAAAAAAAAGGTGTATTTCTGGGTCATTTCCTGTCCATCAATTTACACTGAAACTTAAAGTAAACGAATAAAGAAAACCGTTTTAATCCCAGAAAGTGTCTTGGATATTACCATGGCATGCTCAACAAATGATCGTTAATGAATGATCCACCGCTTTCATTGTTTAGAATAAACGTTAATTATTTGATTTATTATAACCAAAAAGTCAAGTCGTTTAATTGTGCAGGACATTACTCTATAAGAATAAGGTCCTCCTTAAAACAATTAAAAAAACAGTTTTCAGAAATATAATCATTTTCTCATAAGGTGCTTTCAATTAGTTTTTTTATAAATACCTTTTAGTTGTGCCATTGGCCTTGACTTTAATCAGACAGGAAATATGCAAAAAAATAAAATAAAAGTGGGAAAGGAGAGAAACATTAGCCATGGTCAGAAATCAAACCCAGGACATCTAAATCAGGGACTATAACCTGTATTAAGGGCCACCTGCTCTGCCGCTGCACCATGCAACACCCCTTATCTCCAATCTCTAATATAATCTGCTAATTAAGCCTATATCCACCTATTGAATCTGTTTTGTTTTTCACATATGGGAACTTGACAACATTAACTACAGGGTATTTGATGGGGTTTTTTTATGACTCAACGGCTAAATTGTTTTGTGAGATTAAACCTTTACACCTCCTTTCTTGCTTCATTTTGATGGTCAGGCCAATGTACAAGTATCTGTCTGAATAAACCAGATAGTTCATTTTTGAGTTGATAGTGCATACTTTAGGATCTGAGTGTATGCATTTTTATCATCTCGTAACAAAGCAGCAAAGCAACTCAGCATAAAATATCAGTTTTGATGGTCAGGCTAGACTCTTTGCTTAGTTGTATGTAGTGTAAAGTAAGGAAAGATAGCCAAGTTTTAATCAAGGCGGCATATATTTTTTGGTATCGTGTCCCCTAAAAACGTGTTCATAAGAAGCTGCACCACAACAGTCACCAAGCCTTTGCTTTTAAGTGGAGCTGTTCTGACTATTTCTTCATAAGCTGCTTCTCCCACAATAAACTTTTTTTCACTCGAGAATATAGCCAAAATTGTATCACTGATTTAAAAATAGGCACGCACCGATACCAATACTGGTATTGGTACCATTCTTATGTACTGTATCGGTTAAAGTTAAACGATACCATATACCGATACTTAAAGTATGTTATCTCTGCAATAATTTCACAAAATTAATTTTTTTCACTTGAATTTTTTGTTTTGTGGTCATTTCTATCAATATTTATTTATTTATTTATTTATTTATTTATTTATTTATATACTTCACCATCACTTGTTGTAACAAGTGGAGAAAAAAAATAAAACCAATTCATAACTTATTTTTGTGTGAGAAGTATCGGTATTGGTACTCTGCATCGACAAGTACTCAAATCCAAGTACAGGTATCGTATCGGTTTAAGAAAAGTGGTATCTTTGCATCCCTAGTAGAAAGTATACCATAAATGCTGAAGTCGGCACCGCTCATATAAACTCTGATCGGTATTTCCGTCCATGTGTCTCTGTTGTCCAACGATTTTTTTTCTTTTCTGCATAAATTTATTTTTCCGCGTTGACTAATTTGCTGATGGCATAAATGCGTAACCCTAGGTCCAAGCTGTCCGAGGCGAAAAAACCACAGTGCTGCAAGAATAACTCACATGCGCATAACATCAGATGTTTTCTGGCTTTGCACAGAAATGCACCTTTAAACAGATTTTTTTTTAAAGATTGTGACAAAAGTTAATAATTGAATTCTGAACAATTTAACAGTTACAGTGTAAAACTTTCCCTGGCATTTTAAGTATGAATAATTGCTCATCAAACCCTGCTAACGTGACTCACAGAGGACAATTAGACAATGGAGATGCAATGAAAACATGAATATTAAGATCCTAATGTGTCAACAGATAAAATGTCTAAATGGTAGTAAAAAAAAAACATGTGACCTGAAAGTTTTTGAGAAACAACAGAGAAAATATCAGTAGTACTTGAATATGATATGACAAAAAAGTGTGTTAGATATAAATTAGTATGCACTCTTATAGGAATAATCAGATCTCTAAGGCAAATCTGTTGCAGAATAAGGGGAATATTGGCATACAAGTGAGAGATAAATGTATTTTACATTTAACATTAATACCTGCTGACAAACATCTGTTACAGAGCACACATCTGAACAGTGGAGGGACGTTATTGAGCTCAGCAGGAGGCAGTCTAGCTTCTGCACAGCTTTTCTTAACATTTCTATGCCTGATGGAATGTGACACATGTCCTTAGAATAATGCTTCTGTTTAAGTGATGGGAATAAGTCTTCACTGCATATGCACTGATTAAAGCTGAGGCTTTTTTCGGTATTTCTGTTCACCTTCATTATGTTTCACTCATTCACTATGTGCAAACCATCATCAATATAAATTGCTTGAAGTGGAGAGTCATGCCTCTCCAAATTTAATGCTTTTCTTAACTAGAAATAAGTAAAAAGAATAAATAAATACGAGATAATTTTTCCCTTGCAATGAGCTAAAAAAAAAAAAAAAAGTCCAATGAAACAAGTGAATATTTTATTGAAAAGTTGTATTGCAATAAGAGAATATATTCAAAAATGTCCACAAACAAGGGATTTTTACTTTCTTAAGAATAAGTATTTTGCAGTGTACCTTTGGTAACAAACCCCGGGGCAGAGAAAATATGTACTCGCATGTTGTGGAATCTATATCCTTGTGGATATTTTACCAGCGGGGGCAGTTGACATTCAACATTAATAGAAATATGTTAGCACTAGCCTTTCTTTTTGTTTGTTTTGAACAATGTTTTGGAAGAATAAACCCTCCTGCCTGACATTCCTAAACCCCAACATTTTGTTCTTTTGTGTCCAACAGATGACGATGGATGAAAAATACGTAAATAACATCTGGGACCTTCTGAAAAATGCTATCCAGGAGATTCAGAGGAAGAACAATAGTGGGCTGAGCTTCGAGGAGCTGTACAGGAATGCCTACACCATGGTGCTCCACAAGCACGGAGAGAAGCTCTACACGGGCCTAAGGGAGGTGGTCACAGAGCACCTCATCAACAAAGTAAATGAGTGTTTTTCTCAGAAATGCACACAGAAACAATATTTGGCTGAGAATATAAAAGCATTCGTCACGTAGCTCAATTAACATGGGAGATACAATCTCTAAGTACAAGTACCATAAACATCTCCTTCATTTTAATAAAGCTTTAGAACACATGGAAAGAATCAGAAACATCATGTTTGAATAAAAGGAAGTCAAAATACTGAAAGGTTTTTCACATTAAATGGAGTTTCAGCTCAGATTTGGTCTTTATTAATCCCACGATAGATGAATTGGTTTTACGTGGCTTGATTCGATTGTTTGTGTTTTCAGGTACGGGACGATGTTCTAAACTCCTTAAATAACAACTTTCTGCAAACACTGAACCAGGCTTGGAATGACCATCAAACTGCCATGGTTATGATCAGAGACATCCTCATGTACATGGTAGGTATTCCGTTTTCGAACTATTCGTGGACTAAAACAATAAGGCTTTGTTTGCATGTTTGTTTAATCGGGAAGCTGGCAGAAGCCTGTGTTTTACCTTTGCCAGCAGCGAGTACAAAATGTGTGAGGGGTTGTGTGCGAGTGATTGATCCCTTGAGATAAGCACAAGTTTAGGCTATAACAATAGCTCAGTCAGTATAGGATCACAGAGCTCTACTGGGGTCCTTTTGTTGCACGCTTTTCTGCTTTCCTGTCCAGCTGTGCCCCTCACAGTGACCTGACTGTTGTTTTAACTTGCAAGTCTAATCAAACAACAATAATGGAAAAAAAAAAAAATATATATATATATATATATATATATATAATATATTGCCTTCACTATTAATGTTGCAAAAAGAGTGTGCCTGCCACTGTTGTATTGCTAATAACATTGCATAACTTCAAAACTACATGGGTCTCTTTGTACTCAGAGGGACGATATGACTTCAGGTGATTAAATAAATTGGTTGTATTTCTTAGCTTTGTTGAAACGGCCCGTCAGCAGATTTTACAGATCGGTCTAGTCTGGCTGCTGTCCTCTCTGAAATATCCAAACCATTTACAAACTACTGGCTCTCATATCCACTTCTATCCACAACGTCATGGCCGTGTTCTCTTCAGCCATACACTATTTACGCGGCACTTTCGTTTTACCCACCAGCATGGGCCTGCTGCTTTTAACTACCGCATTTTTTCTGCGGCTTGATTGGCCAGTAAGGTTGACAACAAGGCCGTACTTCGGCTGGATAGGTCAGATGGCATAACGATTAAAACACATCCCACGATTAATTGCGATTGAGCTTTTTAATATCACGATTTCGATTAAAATTTGATTAATTGCCCAGTCATAGATTTAGGATGAAAGGAGATCAAGTCTATAAAAAATTGAAAGATGCCGATTCCCCTAAGAAGCTTCTGTGTGAGATTATCATTGGGGGGGGGGAAATAACTATTAACAAAAGTTTCCATTAAAACAATGAAGTCTGGTTTTTATTGCCTGTATACTGACAATTAGGCTTGAAAATCATTAGATTGTTGGTTTAAAAGTGTGACTTGTATGCTCCAAAGACTCTTTATATCTTGTACAGTTATTGCTGTAACTATAAGTCTAAAAATCTTTTGGACTCTAAAATATGAGCAACAGGACTGTTAACCGGATTGTAAAACAGTCTTTATATTAAAGGCTGTGTTTGAATGAGGAGAAAACTCACCAAGTATAATAAATGTTGGATTCACAGCTTTTCTTTTTGTCAGTGGTATGTCATTAATCTGGCTAGTAATTTGGGGATCGTAGAGTATCATGTAATTAAAAAAAATAAAGACCTATTTGATAGGGATTATGTTGTGTAGGTCCTGCACTACTTGTTTTATATGAAAGCATTCTTGTATAGAGTTGGGAGTTCAGACTCATTTTGATGGTGAACTTTTATTCATTTAATTTATTTAACATCAAGGAAAACCTCCTCCTAAATAGGAACTACTAAATCATAAAAACACACAGCTGTTTAAACAGAAAACCAAAACATTTTCATAATTTATATTTCTAGTGTTCGTAAATAATATTAATTCAGGAGAATAAATCACAATTGTACAATAAAAATGTACTGTAACTAACAGAACTGGTCCGAGCACAGAGCTGTGAGGAACGCCCCAGGAAATGGGGAGAAAAAAAGACTGAACATTTTCTCTTTCAACACGCTTTAATTTATCCAAGGTAGTTTTTAAACCACAGAAACAGCCTTAAGATGGTTAAACTAGTTTTCCAACTAAGTGTCTGACAACAGGTGAGGACACAACATAAGGTATGCTGAGTAAACTTCCTTCCAACATTTTTTGCTGCTGGAATTTTCATTTTCTTTAAAACCAAAAAGACCTGTCTATTTCTCTTTTTTCTGTGGCAACAATACGAGGGAAGCAGGAAAAACACCTTTCAGTGTTACAGAGAAATTGCGTGCTTCTGGTCTTGCATCACCATGTGGCAAATCGTGATAGGACTTTAACCAGTTCTGAAACATAGCAGGTTTTAGTATTAGAGCTCATGCATATCAAAGCATAACTTTCTTAACGACAAGATCTCAAAGTTAAATAAAGAAAATATTACATGATTCATTGTTACTTACGCTAAAAATTTATCATATCATAGCTATCATATCTGTGTCCAATAAAATCAAGCCTGAACTATAGAAAACTTTACCCATTCATGTAAGCATTACAGTATGTTTGTACTTTAAGTCATATCCATTTAGAAATATTTAAAAACAATTGGAGTTTTAGGTTTATGCTCTCATTTTAGTACAAAGATCATAAGTAAGTTTTGCAGTTGACTAAGTAACACCATAACTTTCTTGTATCTCATATATATTCACACATGCATGGTGTTAAAAAAAAAATAAATAAAAAAAAAGGTCAACAGATGCATCACCAAAAGAGGTCTACACATTCTTTGATCTCTCTCTCACAAATTGAATCAGGGGGAGGGGAAACGATGACACTCAAACTTGTGCAGGGAAAAAAACAGATTTTCCACCAGGAAAACAAGTGAGCTGAGACGTTGTGGAAAAAAAGGTCATGTGCTCTGGTTAGACCAGAATGATGCTTCCCTAAAATTACAGCTGCTATAAGAGACGGAAATCGATATAGATAGATTAAGTGATGCAGCCATCTTGAATAGTGGCTGATATACAAGCCTGTTAGGACGCTATAATCTTAGAACTTTATATTTGGTGATCAGGTCTTTACATTTTTCCTTTGTTTCAGTGGTCATAATCTGAGATGGCAATACCAGATTCCATTGAGCTGAAATAATGATGTTGTTTTTTTGAAAGAATACAGGTTCAAATATGTGCTATGTGCTATAAAAGCTAAAGGCGTTTCATAAAAATATGTGTTGCTTTCTTTAAAAATGGGTGCATCCAAGCAGTACTGTCTGCTCAGTAAATGAGCAATTTTGGTTAAAAGTAGCGAAGTCGTAGTACATCTTTTTATTCATTACCCTTTCCTCTTACTGTCTTTCAGGACAGGGTTTATGTCCAGCAGAACAACGTGGAGAACGTATATAACCTCGGCCTAATCATATTCAGGGACCAGGTGGTGCGCTACGGCTGCATTCGGGACCACCTCCGGCAGACGTTGCTGGACATGATTGCACGAGAAAGAAAAGGGGAGGTTGTAGACAGGTAAGCTACTGTGCTCGCTCACTGGATGCGCTGGCAGACATGTTGGATTAATCAGTCCAATCCAGTGGAACTCAACGTTGTTGGGTTTTTTTTTGTCACCCACCATCAACTGCAGGGGCGCCATCAGAAACGCCTGCCAGATGCTGATGATTCTCGGCCTGGACGGCAGATCTGTATACGAGGAGGACTTTGAAGGCCCCTTCCTAGATATGTCAGCTGAATTCTTCCAGGTGAGTTTGGACTGGATGCACTTCAGTCTGCAGTTTAACAGCTCATTAATCTTTAATCTTTTCAGATGGAGAGTCAAAAGTTCCTGGCAGAAAACAGCGCCAGCGTCTACATAAAGAAGGTTGAGGCTAGAATCAATGAAGAGATTGAGCGAGTTATGCACTGCTTAGACAAGTCAACTGAGGAGCCAATTGTTAAGGTGGTGGAGAGGGAGCTCATTTCGAAACATATGAAAACCATTGTGGAAATGGAGAATTCTGGCTTGGTGCATATGCTCAAAAATGGGAAGACAGAAGGTAAATGTATTCATTAATGGGGTTTGTTTTATTATATTCTCAATATCACTTTATGATTAAAGCAACCTTTTTGTCTTATGTTTTGCTCTCAGACCTGGCTTGCATGTACAAGCTGTTCAGTCGAGTACCAAATGGTCTGAAAACGATGTGCGAGTGTATGAGCTCGTATCTGAGAGAACAGGGAAAAGCTCTGGTGTCTGAAGAGGGAGAGGGCAAGAACCCCGTTGACTACATCCAGGTATACTGACAGAACTGTGTCACCAAATACAGCGTATATACAGACTTCACCTCAACACTGTAAGAGATGCATGTTGTGTTGGAGATGTCATCTTTGTGTTTATCGCCTTCTCAACAGGGTCTGCTAGACTTAAAAACCCGATTTGATCATTTCCTCCTCGAGTCTTTCAACAACGACAGACTCTTCAAACAAACCATCGCTGGAGACTTTGAGTATTTTCTCAACCTCAATTCACGTTCACCAGAGTACCTATCGCTGTTCATAGATGATAAGCTCAAGAAGGGAGTAAAAGGGGTATGTGGCTACATCATAAAAAACTGCTGGTTATTTTTTTTTTTTAGAGACGTGCTTGATGGAACAGTATCTAAATTCGGTTTGATCTATATTTGACCAGCTTACGGAACAGGAGGTGGAGTCTATTCTCGATAAGGCCATGGTGTTGTTCAGGTTCATGCAAGAGAAGGACGTTTTTGAAAGATACTACAAGCAGCATCTGGGCCGTCGGCTTCTCAGCAACAAGAGCGTCTCTGATGATTCTGAGAAGAACATGATCTCTAAGCTGAAGGTGAAAGCATAAGGAGAGGTGTACATGTCTGCTCAGTAGTTTGTCCATTTTGATGTTTATGGCTAACAGCGAACGAAAACCCGTAAACAATTTATTTAGATAATGTAAATATTGAGTAAGACAAATAGAACAAGTTTTTTTAAAAAGACAGGAATGCTATCCTACTCAAAAGTTTGTTCATGTAGTTTATTTGCATTGAGCTTTTGTTTAGGGCCGCATTTGCATTAATTACTGCATAATTGCAGCACGAAAAAATGTTTAGGAAGCCCTGGTTGCTTTTATAGCTGCCCCTTGTCTCACCTGCATTGCAAATGTGACAGTTGTAACTGGAGCTGAATTTAGGATGGTGGAGCCCGCTGGGTTAGAGCCAGCTAGCCAAATATAATATTGGCATGCAGAGACTCATTGCATTATAAAGTCACACCAAAGATTGCATCCAAGTAATCTTTTTAGGTTGTGACTTTGCAGTAACAATAGGGATTTTGAGTAATGTGAGGCTCTAAATCTAACTGAAGTGTGAAGCACAGAAAAACAAAATGACTACCATCACAAAAGATAGTGAATTTTTTTTTTTTTTTACAATTTCCCTTAAAATATCTTCAAATACAAAAAAGAAAAATACCTAAAACTATTGAGTCTCTATATTTAAATGTGGTGCAGCACGTGGAACACACTCAACCAAAGGAAAGATTTACTCCTTTCTGTAAGCTTCTAATCAACATTATGTTTTCCTGAGAAACAAAATGTTGGCTTTTCATTAGTTCTAAGCCCAAATCATCAGAATCTGAAAGAAAAACATCTTTAAATGCATCACTTTATTACATAATGTTTAAAGGTGTTGGAATTTACTCATTCAAGTTGAACAATACCTAATTCATTCCCTACGAAAATATAACTGTCCACAATTTCTGTTTGAAAAATTGCCTCAAAATGAAGCGTTGCCTGGCGGACCAGATAGAGGGAAGGCTGGATGTGCTTGCGCTGTGATTGACATGCAGACAGCCAGAAAGATGCAGGGTAATAGTGATGCAAGCTCCATTGCCACATAGAAGGGCAATTCTGAGGTTGAAGATTTCTCTCCGCTTCTACCAGAGGAAACTTAGGAGGGTTTTGTGGAGGAGGCGAGCGACCCTGAGCTGTACCGTTTTCAAGCCGATGGCTCGTGAGTTGCCAACTCCAACTCGCTACAGAGGTGTGGCCGAGACTGATCTTGTTTTATATTCAACAGTGGCAGGATTCTGTCATCAGAAATCCAAGTTGAGGTGGCAGCCAAGCCTGATTCAAATTCAAGTGCCGTGTACATTTTTAACCTGAAGAGGACATGCCACTAATGGCTTTTAGTACAGAATTAATATTTTTACTAAGATGTACTAAAATGACCAAACACACAGACAGCACCATACACTCATTTATACAGTTTATCAGCAAAAAGACGTTGATTTGGGGATGAGTTTAATTTTAAGTATTTGATGATTTTGTAATTTAAATCATTTTTCGCTCATTGTTCTTCTCGTTTCTCCCTTGCAGACAGAATGCGGCTGTCAGTTCACCTCAAAACTGGAAGGGATGTTCAGAGACATGAGCATCTCAAACACAACTATGGATGAGTTCAGGCAATACATACAGAGCATATCGGTAAGATGTTAAAAACCCAATGCCCTCAGTTGGGTGGAATGACTGAAAGTGTGCATTTTGATTCAAAGCCAACACATAAATCTCTTTTACAATAGGTTAAAAAATGTACTTAATCTATGTCATTCTGATTTTATAAATAAAAAAATGCAAACACGAATCTTAGATGAGCTAGATGCATTTTAGTTTTCTATAATTTTGAAGGAATCTCTGAAATGTTTTCTGGATGAATTTCAGGCTTCTTTAAGTGGTGTAGACCTAACAGTAAGGGTCCTTACTACGGGCTACTGGCCTACGCAGTCTGCAACACCCAAGTGCACCATCCCCCCTGCCCCTAGAGATGCATATGAAGTCTTCAGAAGGTAAAGTTTCCAGAAATTTCAAAATGTGATTACTGCTATTTGTTCATTTGTATGCCATCTAATGAAGATGCTGCCTGGCTGTACAGGTTTTACCTTGCTAAGCACAGTGGAAGGCAACTCACACTACAACATCACATGGGTGGAGCAGACCTAAACGCAACTTTCTATGGCACTATTAAAAAGGTAATGAAGCATTGATAACCAGCTCTGATCAGCTTTTTAAATGAAAACAATTTTAGGGGTGGAACAGTGGATACTAGATTTATATTTAGATGTTTTATTCCGATTGTCGTCTTATCCTGTTTCCTCTTCAGGAGGATGGTTCGGAGGCGGGCGTCGGTGGAGCACAAGTAACAGGTTCTAACACCCGGAAGCACATCCTGCAGGTCTCCACCTTCCAGATGACCATCCTCATGCTCTTCAACAACAGGGAAAAGTGCACATTTGAGGTGATAGTAGCATGCTAACCCTTCCCATTTTCCTTATAAACCAGTCATAACTATTCATCATAACTTAAGCATAACATTATGACCACCTGACTTAGAAAATACATCATTATATTGCACAGAACCATTCAGGTTGTGCTCCCTAGTTGACTTTTGTGCCGCTCTATACACAACAATCCATTGTGTTCTTTCACTTTCCATCAGAACCATTAATTACTTTATTAGGAATCCTGAAAGATGGTATCTCTACATTTCTACCCATTGACAGAGGTCAGAATTCACTGCTGGCTAGAATAAAGAACCCCATTTCACTGAATCATTAGTTTCTCATTCTACGTTTATGTGTCCTGATCACCGCTAACTAGAAACAGAGTTGCGGTAATCTAATGATAGAATGACTCATCTGGTAAGCCATTATAGTTTGCCTTTGTAAAGGTTTCCAAATAGTTAACTGTCTCTTATCTGCCTTATAATCCTTAACTTTAAGAATAGAAAGGTAATTTCCTGTTAACATACTTGTACGTTTATTTCTACATTTGGTTGTGTTAGGCTATTGCTAACACAGGTTATGGCAATTAATGTTTTTTGTTTTTCACAAGTGTTTGTAGTCTTATAGAAAGGCATGCATTGTGACAAAGGACCAAATTTTACTCTACGTGCCTTTTTTTATGAACGCTCATCACTTTTGCCCCCTTTTACAGGAGATTCAGCAGGAGACGGACATCCCCGAAAGAGAGCTGGTGCGGGCGTTGCAGTCTTTAGCCTGTGGAAAACCTACGCAGAGAGTTCTAACGAAAGAGCCAAAGTCAAAAGAGATCGAAAATGGCCATGTGTTTACAGTCAATGATCAGTTTACCTCCAAACTGCACAGAGTCAAAATCCAGACAGGTCAGCTTAATGTCTGCTTGATTTGACCTTTTAGTTTTTTTTCCCCTTGTGAAAAGGGTCCTTAATAAGGCGATTGTAAATTTTCATCATTTATTCCATTTTGTTAGCTTTTCTGTCTAGTCGTTCACACCCATTAAGCTCAGAATATGAACATTTTCAGTTTTTTTTTTGTTATGAAAGTCCAAAAGTTTTGTTTGTTAAACAAGAGCCACATGATTAAGGCTTAATGGTGTTGGCCCGTTTCATTCCTGTTTAAATAAACTCGACGCGTTTCTTCCATTAACCTCTGTCCTTACCTGTCATCAATTTTACTAGTTGCTGCTAAACAAGGGGAATCAGATCCCGAAAGAAAGGAGACACGACAGAAAGTCGATGACGACAGGAAGCATGAGATCGAGGCAGCCATCGTCCGCATCATGAAGTCGAGGAAGAAGATGCAGCACAATGTCCTGGTAGCAGAGGTGAGGGTCGCAACCCACCTCCCCCCAACTTGAAATTGAAGCGACCGTTATTGTGTATTGTGGTTCCGTTAGAAATTTAGTTGAGTGATGCTCTTTGTTATGTGGGGTTGTTTGAAGGAGGAGCACTCTTCATTTGACCTGTATCAGTCCACTAATGAGCCAGGGTTACTGTAGACCTTAACTTTTTTTCACCTCATAAACGATTTGAAACCCCAGTTAATTTTATTAGCACTGTTATAAACAGATTACCTTTGCTCAACGAATAAAACTCCTTCTATTTTAACAAGGACAGTGTTAATACCAGTGTTCACTGCGAGGCAGACTTCAGCTACCCAGTACCTTAGCATTGTAATGAGCAGTCTTTATCTGAAACCAAACATTTTGTCTCTTTGTGTCTTTAGGTGACCCAACAGCTTCGAGCACGGTTTCTTCCCAGTCCTGTGGTGATCAAAAAGCGCATTGAAGGACTGATAGAAAGAGAGTACTTGGCACGGACGCCAGAGGATCGTAAAGTGTACACCTACGTGGCGTAGGAGACTAGAGCTGGGGAGTAAAGATTGGAATGTTTTCTGTGGACTGTTGTTGCGTATGGACTGTAAGTTTCTTTTACAGACGACGATTGGAAACCTGATTCGTCCACTCGTGCAAAAAAATAAAATAAAAGAAAAAACAGTAAGCCGTCGTTCATGGGACGTAAAAACTTGGAATAGACAAAAAAAAAAGGAGATCTATCAGATGTTCTAGATGACTTTTTAAATCGGGCCCAGTCTTCCTATTCCCGAGAGTTTTTACATGGATGGATCCAGCTTCAAGATTTTCACTGTTTTACCCTGGTAGAGTTCAAAACTTGCAATGAATCCCGTGGGAAAATGTGAATGCACCACATTATTATTTTTTTGTTTCAGTTCTGTAAAAAACTAATAAAATTATTAAAACAGCAGCTGTGGATTGTTACAAAATAAAAGTTAGTACTGTTTCTTTATCAAATAGTTGTTTTGCTCATCTTCTATATTGGACTCTTTTAAAGGTAATTTAGGTATCTTGCAAATGATCAATCAAAACAATTTTTTTTGTTCTCTCCGCATGTTGTAACTCATTCAACTTGGTGTGAAACATTACTAACAAAATGGCCTACAGAGGTATGGGAATGTTTAGTTCAGTAAGCAGTTTAAGCTTTATTCAGCCAGCCTATTCCTTTTTAGCTTCATAAGGTGTCAAACAATGTGTTCACTCTTTGATTTGCCTTTAGAACGTTATAATTTAATGATAGTTTTTGGCATTTTTATTTACCTGAGGAAAGTAGCCACTCTAATACCACGTGTTTCCAATTGAGTTTATTTTATTTCAAATTGAAATATATCCATTAGGCCCCATTGACCACTGTTTGCAGTATCTCTGTTTAAACAAATTATGCTGTTTAAATCATATTTATATAAAAGGTGAAAGGTTCATGAAATAAACTGTTTTTGCAGTAATGGCTCCCTGGGTGATCCCCTCCTTCTGCTACCACCTCAACCAACTTATGTTTAAAAAAACTGATTCTGGGATGGGATAAAATTCTGTGCTGGCTGGCATGTAAAGCAGGCCTCCTGCTCTTAGCATCAAATAGGGGGCGCCAACGATCCACTGGCATCACATGCTTAGGAAAGAAAAGTTAGGTTCTTGGGAAATTAAAGAATTAATCCCCAAAAAGTCCACATTTTTGTCTTTTTTTTCTTTGCCTATGATCTAAAGGCTTTAGAGCACGATTTTTATCTAAGAATAGTATAAAATATTAACATCTTTACATAACCTCTACAAGCAGCATGAAGATCCAACTGCTAGTTGGTAAACTGCAATCTAGTATTTGGCCAAAGCATTTTGTCAACGCATACTTTACTAGTAAATTAGAATACCTTTTAATCATGTAAATGACCCCCTACCTTACCATCATACCAGACAGTGAGGTGACCAGAGCTCGATTTTATTTCAGAGGAAAAACTGGAGCAACATTTTCCTTCAACATTTAGAACATTCAAATAAAAGTTGCTCTTTAACAGTGAAAAGTAACACAAAATTTAATTTCACGTTTATAAGCCAATGACATGTATCAGAGGTTAGACAAACCGAGGTGTGGAAGCATCCACACGGCCTACATCCTGTTGTGGCTGAGCAGCTCTGGCAAAAATCTCGAGCTGAGTTACGAAACTACGAATCTCTTCAGGAGAACTGTGTGTCCAAGCCAGGGGGAGGTGCGTGGGGACGGGCTTGCGATCTGAAACGAAACAAAACATTTAAGCTTATCAAAATAATTCTGCTTGACTGCCTCACTTTTTCGTTCCTACCTTGGAAAAACTGCCCACTGCGTGTCCTGCCAGCTGCTTTGGACAGAGCTAACCACACAACCGTGTCAGCTCCTTGGTCTACACTGCGCAACCTGTCCCCCATCATTTGATGGAACTGAGGCATTGCTGTAGAAACAGCTGGAGGGGAAAAAATACATTGTCCCACATATTTTATGTTTTCAAAATCACTAACAGGCTTGATAGATTACACACATAATGTTGAGAAGCAAAAAAAAAAAAAAAGCAAAGAACAGCTTTTTGAGACCGTACCTGGTGTATCAACCCAGCCTGGATGCATGACAGAAAAGTGAATGGCAGGGTTGGCTTTTGCCCAGTGTTCTGTTAGCACCACCTGCTGTCTCTAAAAAGGAACGGCAAATTACATGCATTTATTTATTATTATTTTTAAATATTATCAATTAGACTACAGAGTTCTACTTAGCAGAATACAATTAAAAATATAAAATATGTGGAGTTTTCCCCCCACATATTTCTAGTTTACAATCACAAACTTCAGTGTATTGTATTAGAATGTTATATGATAGAACAACATAAACATCTGCAGAATTGTGAGGTGGGAAGAAAATATGTGCTTTAATTAATTTATTTACAAATATTCTAAAAGATGTAGTGTACATTTGTATTTAGCCCTGATACTCCTAAATAAAATCTAGTCCAGCTAACTTCAGAAGACACCTATGGTCCACCTGTGCATAATTTATTCTCTGCAAAAGTATAAATAGTCAAAAGTATTATTAGAGAACATTAGTCAACGAACACCACCATCGTCACACATAAGGAACACACCATATATTTCGGAATGTAAATCATTTTGGGGAAAAAAAAGACAACTCAAACAGTAAATCTACAAAGAAATAGTAGTCCACTAAAATTACAGTCCAGGTAAGTAGAACATAAACCCCAGAAGTCACAGTTTGCCACAAACGTGTAGTTGATACAGCAAACATGGAAGGAGGTGCTCTGGTCAGAAAAGATATAAGCTACAGCTTTTCACTGACATGTAAAATGTGTGACAGAAAGCTAAAACAGCATTGGGGCTCTAGCATCATGCTGAGGAAACATTTTTATTTTGTAGGCACAGGGAAGCTGGTTAGATTTAATAGGAATATGGATGAAGGTAAATACAGTTAAATACTGGAAGGAAATATGTTAGAGTCCACAAAGAAGTCTGGGGACTGGAAACATTAACCTGAAACATACTGCTAAATATATTTTTATGTGTTTTAATAGCTTAAGTCAAAGTCCAGATAGAACTTCATGGACACATGGACGTCCTATACAGTATGACTAAGCTTGATCTATTTTGAAAAGATGAAAAGTAACAAACAAACAAATCTTAATTTTTCATTCCCTCTCTACGTCACAATTTTGTGCTACTCTGTTTTGGTTTACCACGTATAATCTCAATAAAATAGAGGACATTTGGCTGTGGCGTAACAAAATGTGAAAAGTTCAAGAGTTATGAATACCTCCTTTCTTAGATATAACTCTTCTCTTACCTTGTTCTGTGCATAGACCATGACACCATCAAAGTGTCCCTTCTCTGACTGCAAATCATCAGCCCTGAGATTCTGGACCAGCATGCCCCCCGAGGACACAGTGATCTAACAGGCGAGGGAGTAAACAACAGCAACAGCAGTGTGGTTAGACAACAGACGCTAAAACACGGACAAAAGTGGCATTATGCAGTCCGCATGATCCAGATGAAGCCTCTGATTGTGAGTATTTATGCATGAAGCCGTACCACTCTTGGATCTCGGCTCTTCTGCAGAAGTGGTATGAGCGCCTGAGTGAGAACATACACCCCTAAAGTAACGGGGGGAAAGTTAGCAGGAATGCTGCAGGAAGACACATTCTGATTGTTAGAATCAGCTCTCACCCATGGTGTTGGTGGCAAAGTTCATCTCCAGGCCCTCTGCATTCAGCTCTCTCTTGTGCATCATACAGCCTGCGTTGTTTATCTACCATGTTGTTACAAAAGACATCGAGCACATGAAGCTAAAATTTCAATCTAAAAATCAAGAAAAGATTTGAAATTTATATGTACTGTGGCAGACAATGAGGATGATAACTGATGCGTACCAAGACATTCAGCGATGAATACTCTTTCTTGAACGCCTCAGCAAACTCCCACACTTTGCGAGTCTGGGACAAGTCAACGACATGGATGTACACCTCCTACAACAACCAGAGTGAGTTTATAGAGTAAAAAATTGAGACATAGAATTCATCGTTAATGTTGGCAGTTTAATGTAAGGGACGTTCAGATTCAAGCCACTCACCACGTTCCCAGTCTCGGAAACGATCTCTGATTTGGCTTCTTCTGCTCTGTCTTTGTTCCTGCACACCATGTGGACTGTCCCACCTGGGCAACAAAACATTTTTGTTTTTATTTTATAAAAGAGTGGCACCATGTTGTGAAAGAGAGTGCAGTTCTTTGACAGTTACCTTTCTTCGCTATAGCCATGGCTGATGCTTTGCCAATACCACTGTTGGCTCCAGTGATCATGAAAGTTTGCCCCACAACAGAGACTTCAAGGTCCTTGGTCTCAAAGTCTTTAGAAGCGGCTTCATATCCCTTCCTAAAAGACGGAAAACAAACTAATCAATGAATGTGTCATAGGAATGCTGATTACCTTAAGATAAAGGTGAAAGAGTCATTCATGGATTAAGCAATAGAGGGCATTTAAAAAGAAGCTAATTAATCAACATGCTTTATAGGCTAATTATAAAGAAAACTGGTAAAAACAAACAGTGTATAAAACAGTAAAGTAAAGAAAGTCTCTATCTAATTCAACCTGAAATAATAAAAAAAACTCTAAAAAGCTATGCTTCAGGATTGTTTTTTGTTTTCATAGTCCTGGACAAGTCACACCTATTGGGAGTCTGTTACAAAAGGCTGGTCATGCACGTGAAAATTACTTATCCTTCGTTTATTAGAGTTGACGTGTTAATTTAGGGGACACGTCTATCTTAAGGCACCGGTAGGCTCTTGAAGGATTAATAAGTCGTTGAGATACTAGTACACCAGAGGGGGCCCAAAAAAGAACCATTACACACCGAGAAGGGGAGCGCAACTAGTACTGAGCTAGGTGCAATGTTTTTAAGTATTTGCCCCATGAGTTTTTATTTTTTTTGTGCTATTTATATCATGTCTACATTTTTCAGATAATCTAACAGATTTTTTAATAGACAAAGGGAATCTAAGTAAACACAAAATGCTGTTTAAAGTGATAAATTAATTTAATAAGGGAAAATCTAAGACAATCTGGTCTAATACTCTAATAATCAGTTTTAAAGTGATAAATTAATTTAATGACGTAAAAATCTAAGACAATCTGGTCAAATAATCTGATAATCAGTTTTACAATCTCTGTGCCAGTTGTGATTTGTGCAAAAGACTATCATCAAGTGTTTGCGATACATTGATAATTGTTATCCATCGCTGTTTATACATTTTGGACCACTTTTCATTGCAGAATTGATTTATTTAAACCACGTTGCAAGGTTTTTGAGCATAAATGGCTTTAATGAGGTCAAACTAAATTGAATTAAACCACTCCAAAACATTTTTCTTTTTTTCTTTTTTTTTGAGTAGGTAAGTGACAGACTTACAGGCTTGTTTACAATCATTGTTCTCCAGCATAACCAAAATGGAACTTCGAGTTGGAATGCAACGATATCACTGTTTCAAAACTTTATGATAGCAATACTTGGATCTGAGTACTTCGCAAAACCGAGCACCAATTCCGATACTTCTACCACACAAAAAATGTATTATATATGAAGACAGGTCTTATATCCTTCTATGCTTCTCACAACAAATTATGGAGTTAGCAAAAAAATGTATATGAATAAAAATGACCACAAAACAAAATTTTATGAGAACAATCAACACTTTCTGAGAAATTATTGCAGTTGCCTAATTTTAAGTATCAGTTAGTATCTGTTAACTAACCGATACCGATACGAGTCCTTTCGTACGGTATCGGCATTGATACACCATATTGGTGCATCCATGGCTTAAAGTCAGACTCTTTCATTTTCATATAGGCTTAATCTCGTTTAAATAGCTCTTCTAACCTTGATAAATACAATAACCATTTTTTAAAAACTGCCTTTTCATTTACTAACTTTGGTCTGATATTCAAACTTATTTAATGATCAGAAGCAAGTGTGACAACAAAAAAAACACAAAAAAATGAATCTGCAACATACACTCAAAAAAAGAAAACCTTGGGTTTACTTTAAAATGTTACGTCAAGTGGTTCCACACATCTGATTTAGGTAACTGTTAAGATACTTGGTTAAGTAACCGTGGAACCACTTGACATAACAGGTTTAAGTCAATCTGGGTTTTTTTTTCTTTTTTTTTGTGTACTTTGCCTTAGCACTATCCTGTAAAGCTCCTGTAAAACTCACTCGAGCTCAGTGCCTTTAATACTCAAACACAACCCCAAACAGGGTAACTGAATGTTAAGTTCCACTCTATCAAAAAGAACAGTCAGGTCTAAAATCACTACAAACGCCAGTGTTACCAAACTCTACAGCTAATAACAATAATAAAAAATAAAGTTCAAAACAAGCTCTTTCTCTGCTGTGTTTGGAGTTTAAAAACAAACTTTGACTTCTGAACCTTCTAAAACCTTCTGAAATATACTATGGGAATCAATATATAACTTTTTATAACCTTCTCCATGATTGGAAAACCACACTCTTTTAGCTCTCAAAAAGATGTGTCATCCTCAAGAGCCATGGGCTCTCAATAGATGTATTGTAATGGCACATAAAGACCAGTTTGTGTTGTGATTTGTGCCACACGGTGATCAGACCTTTGATTTGTTCGTGTTAGGCTACATTTACAATTACAAAATTAGGTATTTCAAAATACATCTGAGTCATCAGAAATTCAAATAACATCCCAGCCTACTAGTGACAAATGACCATGTTTTTTTAATATATTGTATTCTGACCTAGGATCAGAATTAATGTGATATTGTTGCTACTAACCTTGTGTATTGTTGGATCCCATTTAAAAACCAGATGGTGTTTCGGTACAGAGACATGATGTGAAGTGGACAACAATCCCCAGAGAAATGGACCATTCCCCTATTCCTCTTCTTCTTTTTTTTTTTTTTTACCACTGAGACTGATTGGCATCACATGAAACAGACGCAAGAGCAATATGCTGCTCCCTACCGATCATTAGAGGGAATAACACCGAAACGCACCCGCTGACAGTCATAAGTTAAACTTTAATCAGTTCATTCATTTACATGACACACAGCGTGCTCTTGGCTGCGCTGATCTCTGTCACATAGGTCTTACAGTGTCCAATCCAGATGCTCAGAAGCCGTGACGACGCACCGCTCCTCCTAAGGCCAGCAGGGCGGAGTTAAACGGGTTTTTTCCTCCCCGGTTGCACTTCGCGGAGGGGAGCTATGTGTTCAGCTGGAGCGTCTGACCCCTTGTGAGGGTTAAAGTACATTTTCTCTGGTCTTTTCATAGTGTTCGTATCTCTTGGCCCCGCGTCAAAATGGTAAGTGTTTTAAAGTCTGGTTTGTGCGCATGACTGTAGCTTTAAAGTAGCGTCAGGCTGCTGGGTTGCTCACCTGTCGCACCTGATAACAGGTGGCTAACACTGGAACACTGCATAGTCACTTCCTTGAACACCGGAGCGGGTGCTTTTTGTGTGTTTCAGGCTCCCAAAAAGTTATTTGGTATTTGTTTTTAGGCTATTTAGTCAATTTCATGGGCTTATTCCAATTTGAACAGTCAGAAGTAAGGTGTTGCTTCCGTCTACCTGCCGGTGGATTTCTTAAAACAGGGTTTGTCACTTTCTTGCAGGTGTCCTGCCCTTACGGCAGTTTAATGCTTTACATATTAATTTGCCTGCTGGCTGACCAGGGAAGTCACTAAACCGGTTATCTATATGCTTAGTCTTAAAATATATGTCTGTAAAATGCTGCTAATTTCCCTGCTGTTATATTAATTTCATTTCCTGACTTGTTTCAAATACTGGAAATACTGGTATGTCAACTTATGGAGCTCCTTTTGAATTCTGTCATTATTTTGTTTTCTGTAGTCTACATCTGTTGTCTAATGGTGAGGAAAGAGTATTCAGAACCAGTCTAATATATTTAAAATATTAAAGCTTCCTGATGATTGATTAATCTGTTATCTTATTTAAGCAACTTCTTTTTCTCTTGAAAGATTTTCTTTTTACTGTAAACTATTTCTATGGTAGAAAAATAAAATGCAAACGGTAAATTGCCATTCAAAAATTGAAGTGTTAATCTTTTATTTTCATCAGTCAACAAAATGCAGTGAATGAAAGTAAGGTAAGTCTAAAGGAGTATTTGGTGTGACCACCCTTTGCCTTCAAAACAGCATCAATTCTTCTAGGTCCACTTAAACACGTTTTTTTAAAGAACTATGCTGGTAGGTTTTTCCAAACATCCTGGAGGACAAACCACAGCTTTTCTGTAGATGTGGATGTAGGCTTCCTCACATCCTTCTGGCTCTTCATTTAATTCCACACTCCAAAAAATAAATGTTGACTTTAATGACATTTATTTTGTAAACACGTTCCACGAAATTTTATTAGGGCAGTTTGAAGTAAAATTGTTTAGTCAGTCTAACATGGCCATGGCCACAATCTTTGATGGTGGTTTGTACGTGGAGGCACAAAAAACATTTAGCAAGGGAGGGGCCTCAAACCCAGGACTGTTGTTTTTTAAAGCGTTTTTCGCTTCTGAGGACCGGGAGCAGAACAAAGGGGACATTTTAAAAGCCACCGATGTTGTTAGCAGCGCGACGTGACCTGAGTAAGTTTCCTGTGTCTTTCTGTAAGGGATTCATATCGAGCTGGGAGAGGGGAGTCCTTCTGAAAACAGCTGATCGTAGTACTATATTTAGTTTATTATTGCTACGTTTAGTGTTTTAGTGCGTCGAGTTTTGATTCAATACGGGACGCAAATTTACCTGAGCCTCTGAAACATTTATCCAGAACAACTTCCTTTTTTTCCAACTTTTTTTATCGAGTTTGATATGTCTTTCTTCTGCTGCATTAAGTTTTCTTGGCTAACCACTGCGTCTATGATCCTCAATTTTGTCTGTTTCTTTTTGCTTCCTCAAAAGGGCTTGAACAGCATATCTTGTAACTCCAGTCTGCTTTAAATTCTTTGTCTGGGAGAGACCTTGCTGATGCAGTATAACTACCTGGTGTCTTGTTGCTGTAATCAGTCTTTCCATCAACAGAGTTTGGTTGTTTCTCACCCAGTTTTAAGCCGGTTTCTGTGTCACATAATGACTGTGTTTCAACCTACGTGTCCATCTGACTGTAATCCAACAAAATCCCTGACTTTGTGCAAGTGTACTTATGATAATAAGTTAATGTGTAATATATTAATAAGTGATTACTAATGATTGTTGCTGCTTGAAGGCAAAAGGTAGTAACACCAAATATTGATTTGATAGATTTTTCTTTTGCTTGCCCACTGCGTTATGTAAAGTCATTGAAATAACATTCATTAATTATTTTCCTGAAAGCATTCTTTTTATTTCCAGTCTGAAAAAAAAAGTGGAAAACCCTACACTAAACTCCTGATTATTAATGTATTTATTAATGCAAAAGTCAGGTCTTGTGGCATGCTTTAAATATGAGTTTGAACTAGAATTTTTTTTTTTTTTAAAGGAAAAATAATCTGTTTCATTACACCCTCTGATTAGTACCTCCTGGGTTTCATCTTTTCAAATACTTGTTATGCAGTGTGTTTGTGCTGCTGTGAACCATAGCTGTGGTACAAAGCAGAGTGTCCAAACCATCTGTTTATAAGTTGAAGTGTGCACATACTTTAGATCTTTTCAGCCTTTGATGCAATTTAAAAACTTGTATGGTTCTAACAGAGGTGGGTAGATTACCCAAACACTGTACTAAAAAAAAGGGCAGAACAAATGTTACGTACTTTTATTAAAGTAACCAAAGCATAGCCATCTAAGAAAAGATTCAATCATAGAAAGGATTTGATATAAAGGCTGCGTAGGTACTGTGTAACTAATTATTTCATCTGATTTAATATGTAAAAATGACATTTTCAGAAAAATTCAAGTTGCAATATTTGGGTATTTTAAAGATAGAAAATATGTACCAAAAGCATAATTTGCTATAAATTCAGGTAGAAGAAACAACAAAAAACAACTTTATGCAACATAAAAAGTATTTAAAAAGTGAAACGTATGATACTAATATGCACAGTAGGTAATACATATTATGTAATAGTGCAAAGTGATTTGTGTACAAATACAAAGTCTTTCTTTAACATAAACTTAAGGTGTGTCTGGTGCATTTATTGTTAAAATAAGCAGGGTTTTTTTTATTACTCACTCTGGCTAGAGTAGCCAGAAACTTTACTCAATTTTACCGTTGTATGAGTAGTGATACTTGATAACAATAATATATTGTTTTCAATAAAAAAAATATGGTACATTTAAGTTTTTCTGAACTGCTAAAACATCAAACTCCATTCTCTAAACCAAATTCTAAGTAGCCTAAACTTTACTTTTCAAATCAAACACTGTTTTGGCCAAGCTTTAAACACTGTTCATTTACTTACACACAATTTGCTAAACTAATCCACTCTTCTTCTTTTTTTCTTTCTAAATCTTAAACACATTCTCAGTCACTAAACACATTTTACGCTTCTGTAGCAAAAATGTAAAGACTGGCAACAACAAGTGAACACAACTAAACTACAGCTTTACAGTCTTACTGATGAAATTTGTCCAACTTTTGTACACTATTGTAATAGTAATGGGATTTTTATTTTGGTGTTTTTATTACATTTTTTTGTTTTCTACATTCAGCATCGTATTACTCCAATCACTGTAATTTTGGTTGAAAACACTTTAAATATTTCCAAGTGACTACATTCCCTGGACGCTCTGTCTTCATTTATTTTTATGTAATGTCTAACAAATGTTCTGAGACTAATATATTTGCTGTGTGTATGAGGTGATCACATTGTTTGGTTTTGAACGCGTGATTGATTTTCAGATTTTCAAATTAATTATTTGATTTTCACAGAAATATCTGGAGTTTTGTGAATGTACTTAAGATGTTTGGAGTTGTGTTTAAGGTTTTGAGAAAACCTTAAACACAACTTTGGGATATTTCAAGAAAGGTTTTAGCAATTTAGAAAAAATTTAAGACTACTCCCTAAATCTTAAAAAATAAAAAACTCACTCAAGTAAAATTAAGTAGTTATTACCCATCTCTGGAATTGGGTTGACACTTCGTCGTCACTTCATCCTTCTTGCATGGTTTCAAGATTATAACTCGGATGGAGATGTGAATTGACAAATGCTGAATTTATTTGACATTACATACAGACAGTCCACACACAACTCCATGCTAGCCCCCGCTGACTGCGGCCGGAGGGCTTCTATGCATGAAGACTGTCACTTTTGAAACATTCACGAAACTGAAAACGACACATGAATTTCATAAACAATAAATGCATACTTTTTTTCCCCCAAGCAGTCATTACAGCGGAAGTCATCAGTTATGACGCTTAGTTGCAGCATCCCTTATGTAAGTTGTTATTAATAAATTTAGCAGTAAAGGTTATTTCTCTGACTAATTATTTTGTCTGGGAGTCATGTCCATAAAACAGTGTTTCATTTTGGACTTAGCAGAGCCTTAAAGGAAGGGAAAATTGAGTTAGTTGTCCTTACAACCACACAGATAAAATAATCATTTGGTGATGCATGAATCGGCACAGACACTGGCAGCAGAACTGATTTATAAATCAGTTGGTAACAATGAATTCTGACTATTTTTATAACTATCAGTATATTCCTTGGAATAAATTACATTTTTACATTTATGAAATTCATTTACATAAAAAATCTCTTAATTTGCTATTTTTAATAAACAGAATTACAAATGTGAAATTCTGACACTGATAATCTGTGTGAGAAGTTGACCAGCATTGGGGGTCTGAATCCTATGCAGCCACTTGTCCGGCTTGGGCCGGCTCTGTTTAGGGGCTCTAATAAAGTACAAATTGGTTTAGAGTTCTGTAATGAAAATATTTTTTATCTAACATGTAAAATTGTGCATATTCATATATAAAAGCATGATTTACTAGTAAACAAAAAGGCACACTTCTTTATGCAGTGAGTTGCTCTCACTACTGCTGGAGGATATGTAGTCAAATATTCAAAATTATAAAGACGACAAGTACATTCCGGAGGATGGTCAAAAGACTGTTAAGGAAAAAAAAGACAATTTAATGCAATCTGTCGGAGTACACTCTGTTTTTGTTAGGAACATTATAGTTAGAAATATTCTGCTGATTTATTCAAAAGGGAGTTCATTCTGTAAAATCTTGATCTAGTATATAACTCAGTGAATGCAATGGGATAAAAACAGCATTTTTAAGGCACTGAATTGAAGTACAACAGCTTCCAACTTCATTTATACCCTTGACAGATTTCACTTTAATATAAAGTCTTAATTGTACCAACAGTGTTTACAACACCATTTGGTTTAGTTACATCTTCAATTACTTTAAGTTACAACATCAACTCCGTGTGTGTATAGTTGAAATTGAAAACCAAAATCACCTCTTTCCTCATTTCATCGTATTTATTGGTTTAGGTTTAAGTAGATATTAAATACGTGAAACTGATTAAATAAAATCTCTGCAGATTAAAAATATCCCAACGGACAGTCAGCAGGGCTCTGGTTACCCTATTTATAGTGAATTAATAACTTGTCATGACATTTTTCGTCAATCAAACGTAACACATTTATATGCTGACCGGCTCTGTGTTATTAGATGCACTTCCTGCTGCTCTTCAGCCGCCAGGGGCGTCTGCGTCTTCAGAAGTGGTTCATGGCTATATCAGAACGTGAGAAAAAGAAGATTATAAGAGACATGACAACCATGGTCTTGGCCAGGCCGCCGCGCACCTGCAACTTCCTTCAGTGGAAAGACCTGAAGATTGTTTACAAGAGGTGAGAAACTCTGTGGCGTTTTACTGGGTGATTCGTTACGGTGTTTCTCTCTGATTGTGAAGCTATATTGTGTAATATTTGGTTGTCTATCATCACCTAAAAAAAATGCCTTTGTTCTCTGCGTAGGTATGCCAGCTTGTATTTCTGTTTGGGCGTGGACCACGAAGAGAATGAGCTTTTAGCCCTGGAGATTATTCACCGCTATGTAGAGCTGCTGGACAAATACTTTGGCAATGTATTTCACTCTACTTTTTCAAAAAGGTTTTTTCATAAGCTGCATATACAGTGCCAGACACACTTATTGGCATCCCTGTTGTGCCTACTTTGTACAGCTACTTGTGCCAGTAGGACATGTAAGAAGGCTGGATTCTGCAGAGAGGACTATCTTTAACCATTCCTGTTTGCAAAATCTCTAAAGCTTCCCCAGAGTACTGGGTCCACTCTTGTGTTTCAGCTCACCCTCAGATTTCTAGAGGTTATAGGTCAGATGACTAAGATGGACATGAAAGAGACTTGATTTTGTTTCTGCTGAACCATTTCTGTTAGGTTTACCCTATCCTGTTGAAAGACCCAATAATGACCCAATATACTGGTAGAGTCCACCAGTTTTTTTTTTGTATTTTAAAGATTGAAATACGTTTCACGCTAAAAAAAACACAATGTTTTTATTTATTTGGTTTGTAAGGGGAACAGGTCCACACTGACCACTGATCCTCCACTTTACTCAACATTCGGCATACAGTTGCTTTCCACATATCCATCTGTTGCTTTCACACCTGATCTGAAGTCCTTGCTGCAAAAAGCTCGAGCTTAGCCACCTCAGACCAAAACACATGGTTCCAGTAAAATCCCCCAGTAAGCTTCCACATGTTTAAATCTGTTATGTTTGGATAGAGAAAGCTTTTTTAAAAATTACTTTTTTTGCTGGCATCACATTCAGACAAGAAGTTTGTGTGTACATAGTATCTAACGCAGGGGTCTCCAACTTTTTTTTTTTTTTTTGCAGCAGCCACTGTCAGGTCCTTCTAGATGCATCCATTTTCCACTCACTTTAATTAAATGGATGTCTCATTACCAGGCTTCTGCAGAACTTAATCACATGCTGAAGTGGTAATTCTAACATTTGATCCATGTGTGTCACAGCAGGGACCCTTGTCCAGCCTTGTCTCAAGTGGCTGAAATAAATGGTCCACTGTGCCACACCACAGCGCTTTCCTCTTAATTTTATTTTACCTGCACTCTGTCAAGCAATTTGTGACGTTATTTGTTAAAGGTGCTTTATAAATTTTACTTACTTGGATTTACACACCCGAAAAAGCAGAAGGTAACTGACAACCACTTACAGTTCTCTACTGACTGATCCCCTTAAAAAGGGCAACGTTAGAAAACGCTTCTGTTACATTTATTTTTAAATCAGTATGGAAAGTGAACAAATAATTATCTGTGAAATGATTTCAAATAATTGTTTGCTAATGTGGTTTGATTGCCCGTTAAAGTACTTAAGCTAAAGGTTGGGTCTTGGAAGATTCTCACTGACATGGTACAATAAAAAAAATGGTTTTATCTAAAAGGTATTTGAATATCTTAATCAGGAGTGTCAAATAATGTGACTGACACTGTATTTATTTGTTTATATTTTACTGTGATATACAATAATTATGACAGTATTTACATAAGTACTTTCTAAATATGTTCTGCACAGATTTGATAACTTCAGTAATCGGACTCGTATCCCCTTTCAGGTGTGTGAGCTTGACATAATCTTTAATTTTGAGAAAGCCTATTTTATCCTGGATGAGTTTTTAATGGGAGGAGAGATACAGGAAACCTCTAAACAGATTGTGAACCGCGCCATCGAATCCTCAGACATGTTGCAAGAGGTAAGATGCATGAGCACACATGAGCGCACACACACCCACATACTCCGTTTTATTTGTCATTCTGATGCTGTGTGAGCATGTAACATCTGTTGCATGCCTCAGTGATTTTTAAAGCAATAGTGCCAAGTATTTAGATTTGGTGTGCGTACACACACTCCTTTATTTATTAGATTTGGGTTTTCTTCATACAAGTTTTGGTTGTGGGGTATCCGAATCTACACAAGTGGGTGTTTGCAGATTTTCTCAACAACGCTTCCTTTAAATACTACTTTATACTATGAAATGAGAGTGTCAATTTACTGAATGAATGTTGTGCAGTTACTTTCCAGTTGTGAGTTCAATTAATAAAGGTGCAGCTCAGTCCCTGTTGTGTCTTTGCCTGCCTCGTAGCTTAAAGAGTTTCGGATGTTAGAGGTCCCTCCTGTTTTATAGCTTTGTGCTGCTGTTTGTGCTCCCCCTCCTTTCCAGCATGCATATCTGCCTCTTCCTCAACCGGTGTTATTGCGAGTGAGAAGCAGATTGTGCTGGAATTTGGAGTGAACTTTAGTGTTTGCCTGACGCTTCCTGTTCCCACCCCCCTTCTTCTCCGCTCATGGCTCTGTATGGTACGGTTACAGTTTAACTGGGTGTGTTACCCTGTGCTTCTGAGTAGCGCTGACTAACCCTTCTAATCTTGAGTTGGATGATGTTCAGTCTAGCCTCCCTATATTCATTTTAACCATTATCGCTTCAGGATGGCCACAGTGAGTGGTATGAGGTGGAGCTGTTTGGATGACCTTGAATATGGACAGACAGGTTAGATGCTCTGCTTGTGTTAGTTGACCTGCTGTGTGTTGGTACTGAATTGCCGGTGATGCATAGGTGTGTGCCTGTGAATATTAAAAGATTAAATGCATAATTTGGCATGTTTATCATTTCTTTATTAAAGTTGATATTGTCTTTATCCCTTTTATGTGCCTTTTTCTCAGACCATGGAGGAGTATATGAGCAAACCTGCGTTTTAACTATTGGGGAAGGAGGACATGAACATCGTGGGAGAACTCCACAGGCTGGATGTACTGTAAATGGGTCATGAAGTTTCTAAAAATTAGCTTGATTTAATCTTTTTTCCCCCCACAACTTTGAAGTGGGCAGGATTATTTTTGGTACTCATTTATACTGAATTTAAATGTCTTTGGTATAGACTATGATGGGGTTTTGGTTCCTGTTGTTCATTTTTAGAATTAGAACTGTCTTTTATTCATATTAAAAATCATTTGTTAATATATTGTACGACATTTTCACTCTAAAAACGTTGTGTGCGTGTGCTACTTGGGTGTTTCACTCAAAATTCTACACATTTTTGTGTTTTCACCAGCAAAATGCCTCATTATAAAATAGTTCTACTATTTGTACTCGGACATTTGAGATTACTGTCTGGTAAATTGCATTTTTACAATGCACTTTTTTGAATAAAATTAATATTTTGATACAAAAATGCTTTTTTATGTATATCATGTGATTTCTCAAAACCATCTGGGCTGTTTGTGATTTGTTTCAGTTTCTCAATAAGGCAACACGACTCAGAAAGAAGAAAAATAATACATCTGATGCTTTATTTGTTTGTGATCGATCACACATTGTTGAACATGTACAAAATGGTTTAAAAATGAGCATACGGAGCACAACCACAGTTAGGCCAACAACACAGAGCTTTGCAGTATGAAAGGGTTAGAAGGCAGGCGACGGTCTGATATTTAGACTTAGAAAGAATTACCCCATAACACGAAATCCACTAACCCTGAATATGTCAAGAGTCACAACACTCGCTTTCAGCCCTGATAAACAATATTTATTCTCAAGTAAACTTTGACTTTTTCAAAGGCCCATTCAGATTTATACCCAGTAATTTACATTTATATTCACATATGTTATTAAATAGTTATACTTAGATGAAAATAAGCATTTTCAACATTTACTCTGTTGGTTAAACTGTAGGGCTGTTGCAAACACCATTAAATGTAAACATAACATCGCACAAGTTTAATTTAGTTTGATTGTAGTTGATCATTAGGCTTACTGAGAGCTCACATCTTCCAGATGAGATCTTTGCCTCACTAGTTGCACCTTAATTTCCTGTGGTGTATTAGAATATTTCTAGGATGTTCTTGCAGCAAGTAGGGACAGTCTTTGATACAATTATATTTTACTTCCATAGTAGCTATATATATAATTTTTTTATTACAGTGATTATTAATACCAGCTATAGTTCATATGATAGAAATGTGTAAACTAGATCACGTCCACCAAACGTTATTTCTGAGACAGTAGAAATACTAAATATTCATAATAATGCGTCTTGCAGGGGGATCAGATTACATCCCGGCCGCTTTTTTCTCAAGGGGCTCCTCCTCCTCTGGGTTTGCGGTTTGCGGAGCGGAGGTCTTGGCCGCCACCTCCTCCTCTCCCTGCACCTCTGCGGGATTCGCCTTCTCCTCCATTTGCTCCCCGGTTTCTCTCTTGGCCACTGGCCGTGTCTCAGTGTCTGCTTGATCCATGTAGTCCTTCATGGCGCGCTCGTATAGCTCGTAGGGAAACTGTCCCTTCAGCTGCGCCTGGGTGTCCCGCTTGGTGATGGTGTTGGGGTACTCTGTAAGGATTTTGGCCGCAAGATAGGTCGTCACCTCGTCCTCTACGTCGCCGTCTTCATCGTCGTCATTGTCGGCCTGACGCTTCAGGGGCATCTTGTTGAGTTCCGACAAGAACAGGTTCTCTCGGCGTCCGGATGGTGGGGGGATTTTAACTGGAACTGGAACTGCAGCAGCAGCACTTGTCGCCGCCGAGATTCTGTCAGTAGATAAGGGGGCCTTCATGGGTCTCTGCACAACGGGGTATTCGTTACTGATGGTCTCCACCCCGATGATGTCCAAAAAGTCCTCTCTGTCCATGTCTTCGGGAGCAGGCTTGCTCTTCAGCGGCAGCCTGCGGCTAAAATACCTTATCTTGGGAGTCTGGCCGGCCGTGTAGCGGGTTGAGGTTTGGGGGTCGCGGTGGAGCTTCCTAAGCTCCTCTGTGAGCAGCATGTCGATGAGGTCTTGAGGAGGAACGTGGAGCTTAAGGGAAAGCTCCAACAGTTCCTTCACTGTCCGGGGATCCACAATGGAGGGGCGGATCAGCCTTTTCCGCTGATCTCCGGTCTGATCCCTCTTCTGCGTCTGATCGCTCATCTCCAAGACCTTCAACAGGTAGTAATCTACGAGTTTAGTGTCATCGTCAGCATCCTCTTGGTTTTGGTTGGCACGGCGTTGCATCTCTTCGCGCTCTGATTCCTCCTGCTCATTGAGCGCTCTGTCCATCTCTTCGTGACTCCTGTTCACCATCTCCTCGGTCTCTTCCCTCTCCTCCACGGGGACCCACTCCTCTCTTCCAGCCACATCATCTCCTTCATCGTCATCCCCGAACACACCTCTCTTTTGGCCGGGGACTGCGGCCATCCTCCCCAGTTCATCGAAGATGGATCTCAGATTGGCCAGGCTCTGGGGGGTATACTGCTCGTCCAGATCTTCTGTTGCGCGCTTGGCCGCGTCTGTGTTCTCTTCATCTTCAAACATCAGTGGGTACTTCTTGTGGGGCCTGGGGAAATTACCATAGTCTGCTGGTGCACTTTCGGGTGCCTCGGTGTCTTTGGTGCGGTGCCTCTGCGCTCGGCGGTCGCTCCTGGGCTGATCCTGGAGAGTCTTAAGCATCGCCTTCATCAGCTGTCCAGCGGTTATGTCCTGGCCCTGGATACCCGAGGCGGGCTGACGCTCCCCCGGAACCTCATCCTGTTGCGATGCTAGTTGAAGCAGAACTTTGAATTTTTCCACCTCGTCGTAATCCGCGGGCTCGGGTCGGCCACCGTTTCGCTGCTTCAGGTTTTCGATGTACTCCAGGGCTTTGATCATATCGGAGCTGGGTGAAAAGGCAGCCGGCTGCCCCTCGCCCTCCCCGCCCCGGAGCCTGTAGTGACGGGGGAGAGACGCAGCTTGCACGGCGCATCCTTGGAGAAGGAAGGCGAGCAGGACCACGGCTCCCCCCGCGGGCAACTTGTGGTGGAAATGCAGCATTATAGGCAAATTTATTACCTGAAGAAGAAAAAAAAAGAGGAGATCAGGACAGGTTTAAGAATCAAATAATCGGGGACAGGTGTGGTTAAAGCGACAATTAGGCGTGTACTCTAAAAAGCGCGTAAACCAGTGTGTTTTGATCCAAGGTTCGTCTTCACATCAGGGAGTTACGCTGATGTGATGCTGAGTGCGTTACATGTACATCACTGGATGAGTCACTCCCTGCGTTGTTACGGGCAACCTCAACATTGCATTTACACCTGTAAGCACCCTATAAACCCTAATAATAATAAAAATTTATCGTATTTAATAGCGTGTAAGCAACAACGTGTTTTACACATTAAGAATTAAGCGCTTCAGTATATTGACAAGTCTCGCTTGAAAACGTTCAAAAACAAAGCTGCAGAGCATGATACATTCGGAAATAATATTTATATAAACTAAACATGGTTAAAACATGAAAATATTTCTGTTACCTTTGGTAATAAAGCTCAGACAGCAGTGAGGGTGTATGGCATCTCCTCGGGAACGGTGCTGATTCGCTTCTGCTTTCAGCACTTGGACAGCTCCCCCTGTTATATGAGGCACCACCTGACCACCACGTCATCAAACAACACACGCAAAAGCTGCTCCTAAAAAGTCCTTATAAATGATTCAGGTTTATGATACGGCATACTAACGAGTCTGCTGTATTAAAAATAGACCCTGTGCGCTGTTTGCAACACTGCACCTTTCTCTAGGTGTTCTATATACTGGAGATAAATGTAAGGATCAGGAATAATTATGTGTGTATTCGTATATAAAATGATTTTTGTGTGGATTTTCAGACTTCGTGGTTTTTGAAGTGATAATACGCATGAAGGTTTTGTTCATCGGTAAAATTGACAAAACGGTACTTTAATCTTAACCTTAATTTTAACGCTTACCTTGAATAATAGGCTACATATTTTTTATATTCATTGTATTATGAAGCAAAGTTTATTTAACTCGCTAAATTGATTTTTGTAAATCTTGAATGATGTTTTCTTTTTACACTTTTCGTATCTTTGTTGTTCTGATCAAATTTATATTTCTGTCTGGCATCGTGGCATTTCAAGAGTTAACTTCTCCAGCGATGACTCACAGGGCTCAACGCACCGTGGAGCTGCTGTCGCAGTTCAGCAGCCCTTCATCCCCTCCTCCCTGCACTGATGGTGATAAACAGCCTCCTGTCGGCTGGGGGCCAGAACCCCGGCATTCCGCAGGTCGACGAGATAAAGGGGCCACAGCATGCCGACTGCCGATTAAAGGTCAGGGATGGGAAGCGACATAGTTTATGGAGAGATCAGAAGCTGTAATGAACCCCTCATTTAGTTTAATATCTTCCAGCGAACATCTGTGATGATCAGCCAAAAAATTGCCTCGTCATCATAACCGTCAGCTGTAGCCCACACACTCTGTTATAGGCTATTGCAGCAGTGAAACCAAAACACAAAAATCTATTTGTATTCAAAGCTGTTTTCCCCCAATCTTTTTCTCATGTTGTGTTCGAGGTACTTTGGAAATCGGAGTTTGGATCTGTTAATAACTTGACTCCGGGATGTGGTGCTAGTTGCAGCTTTTAGTAAACCAGTAGTCAAGTAGTACACTGTTTACCATCTGTGTGCAGTGGCGGCTCCACAGAATTTTGATTTGGGGGGCAATGGGGGGTCTTGGTCATTTCAAAGGGGTTCTCATGAAAACAAAAACAACACGACCTATCAACTACTTTGTTGTAATTAATTAATCAATTGGAGTATGCAGATAATATCCTTGAACTTTAAAACACGCTTCAAGTTTACACACTGGCTTCAGCAAATCACAATAAAAAACACAATAATGACAGATAAACTATTCAGAATAAAAGTTTTGTACAAGCTGATTTACAGATGAAACTCGAAAATGTGCAAAAGTTTATTTGTTTCATTAATTCAACTTAAAAGATGGGGGTGCCAGTTTTGAAAGTGGGCGGGTCCCTGGTCTCGGCGCTGTGCGTGTGGCGGTTTGGATTGGCCCAGGTTGGTGGTGGCGTCCTTCGGCCAGCTGCGGGTCCCTACTGCCATGCGGCGGTGGCATCGGGTCCTTGTCGACCAATTCCGGGTCTGGGCCCTACTGGGGGGCGGGGCGCCTCTGGTCCCCGTGGCGTTCGGGTCCTAGGCCAGGCCCGCCCTGGCCTAGCCAGTTACTGGCAGAGCCTGTGGGCTCGTCCTTGTGATCTTCCCGGCCCTGGCATTGTAGCTGCTTGGTGTTCCCCTGGTGCTTCCATCTGTTCCTGTCTTTGGGCCGGTTGGCCCTGCATTGGTCCGCCGGTGGTTCCTGGACTCTGGTCAGCTCTGGATGTATACAGCTCCGACCTACTTCATGTCTGCGTCGACTCCTGTAGGACGGCTCGATGGCTCCTTACACCAGCTATCATTCACTTGCATGGGGAAACCTTATTCACACCTGCATGCTCACACACACATAGGTCTGGGGACATAGGTGTGTACGGACATAATCTTGGGCTGAGGTTATCGTCAACAGATAGTTGGTACCAGGAGCTTACCAGCGACATTGGTGTTGTATTTGTTAATCCATTTCGGTGTGTTGTGAATGTGTAGTTCTTGGTTCATATTACTAGATCTGTTTTGTTAATGTTGTTCTGTTCTATTGGTTGTTTTTGTCTGTTTTGTTTTTCCCACTTATCCGCTGTCCAACAGAGGTGTAGGACAGATGTTTTGTTGTGTTCTCCGTTTGCCTCCCTATCTTGTAACGTCATTTCACACTCTTACCTATCGTACTTCTATTCTTCATCTTCTTTCTTTCTTCTTTTTTGTTTTCTCGTTTTCATGTCCATAACTTCAAGATATTAAACCCACAGTAATCATTAATAGAGATTTCTCATACATATATGTCAAGTGGAGTACTCTAGCAAAGCTGTAATACTCTGCTTGAGAAAATAAATCTGGTGGGCTTGTACTTCGTACTCAGATACCAATTCTGAGTGGCAAACTGCCAGACAGGACACGTAAAATAATAAGAAGAAAAAGGTGAAACTAAAAGATGATTAAGACTCATCACATGCAATGCGAGATATTTAGAGCCTTTATTTGTTATAATTATGATTATGACTTACGGCTTATGAAAACCTCATATTCCAAATATCAGAAAATTAGAATATTGTGAAAAAGTTCAATACATTAGGTTTAAAGTGTCATGCTTTAAGTGGCTAATACCAGTGAACAGCATCATCTTGGTCTTCCATAACACCCCGGCAGTGCTACAGGCTGATAGCATTCATCCTGCACCACATTGAGGCAAAACATGCAAAAGAGGCCCAAACCAAGTACATACTGAGTCCGTATGCTTGATCACTGAAAGTTCCAAAATTTCTCTATTTAAAGTCCCTGTTCTATTGATTTCGTTTAATATTCTTATTTTATGAGATTTTTGAATTTGGGTTTCCATACTCTGTAAGCCATAATCATCAAAATTACAACCAATACTGCCTTAATGTATCTCAATTTGCCTCTGAGTCTATATCATATTAGGTTAATCTTTTACCTTGATTTACTAAAATTAATGAACTTTTGCACAATATTAAAAATTTTAACGTTTCACCTCTGCATTAATCCTGCTTTATCTAACAAAATACCAACAAAAAACTTATTTTGGAGCGTGACTGAGAATAATTCTGAAATCAGTTTTAACTCTGTCCTGATACCTGCCTGGTTTCTATCAGCAACAGTTCTCTTTCTCTCTTTACCTGAAGACCCTGCATATTCCTCCCAGCTGCAGCTCCTGGCCTCATGTCTTCTCTTTGACTCTGATCTTTATATTAACAGGCTTGGGCAATAACGATTTCTCTCATAAATGTGGGCAGCAATAGTGGGCACAAAATCTACACAAAAATGAAAGAGGACTGGGTTTACTGCAAGCATTACCTAGCAGGTTATGTAAAATAACTAACACTAGTATAGTGAACTTAAAACGATATAATTGCTAACTTGCTATCATTTAGCTAAGATTACCTCCATGCATAAGCAAAACTCAAACTGCAGCTTGTTTGGAAAAATCTCCGCAAAGTTTGTAGAGTGTTGCTTCAGCTGCCTGGTTTGCTTAATACACTTTCCGGCAGCACCTCTCTGTGACCAATGCCTGCGTGTGTGTACTTAAGGTGCATTGCTCTTAAAAATTTGTTACCGCACATTAACGGCAGTAAAACCGGAAAAACGTGCGGAGAAAAGAGGGCGCTGACACAGAAAGTGCGGGGTACCTCGCGGCCGTTTCACCCATGGGTGGGGGGGTCAAATGGGGGGTCAAGGCTTTTTTGGAAGGGTTTTGAGACCCCCCCCCAAGACCCTCCCCAGCACCGCCGCAGTCTGTGTGGCCTATATGTCAAATGGAAGAATGACAATGTGAAAGCGCGCATGTTACTAGCACGTCGAGCCAAACGCACTTCATTCAATATTTTGATTTTCTGAGTGACATGTGAACTGTTTTTTTAAAAAACAATTCTGGTTAAACCATTAGCTCAATTTTTGCCAAAAGCTCGATTTAGATGTGCATGTATTGACTGTGGCGTTAACTATAATTTCTAATGGGCGTTAACGTATGGTAGGTAACGAGTACACGGTATTTTTTTTCAGTTCTATGCGTTCCAGCCGGTTCCAACATTAAGAAGACAACTAAAAAGAGACTGTACAGGACCATGTGAGAAACACGCTATAACCATCAAGATTACCAACCCCCCCCCCCAAAAGCCACAGGGAATAATTTTAGCTCCATACCAGTGGTCTCTTAATAATGAAAAACCTTTAAAAGGCTGCTTGAGCTAATTCTTTAAGTTTAATTTCTTACTAGAGAGTAAACAACAGACAATAAAACGTGCATATTGAAAATTGATTTCACCATAAAAACAGCGACTAATTAGATTTAGATGGCTATATACAGAAATAATAATCAGATATTTAAGACATATAAAGTAGAACATATTTTTACTTGAAATAACTATTGGGAACATTCAGAGTAACATCGTAGGATATATCATCATGTCAGACCTCTGTGTCTCATGTTTTAACTGTGTTTTGAAAATTTGTTTAAGAAAGTCATTTAATGAAAAGCCAAAGTATTCAGCACATTGTTCAGTTGAAGATGGTTGAAGTTAAAATACTCTGGGAGCCAAATATTTTTCTCTGTGATTTTAATGTTAAGAGGGACACGGACAAGCAGGCGTGCTAATAGATAGTTTATACCTTCAACTTTTAATATATTTTATATGTGTGACAGCTAAATTGTATCATGAAGTCGAGGCTCCTCGGCAAACTTTCTTTATTGGAAAGCACACCTCATGGCTTTAGTTGTTGCATTTCCATCTGAGAACTTCTGTCAAGTAAAATTAAAACATCGGTTGCAAGTTGGAAAACAGTGATCTAATTATTGATAGAAAAAAAAGCTGTTAACAATATATTTCTCTATTTTATACATTTAAACACTAAAGTAACATGTTCAAAAATGGAGCCTACATGGATGTGTACAATTGCTTTAACAAGGGTGCAAATAGTTCAGGGGGTGTTCTTGTTGTATTCTAACTGCGAACTTGGAAAATATGATTTCAAAGAATAGAAATAGAAAACACCATTACTGGCCCTACAAGCCTAGAAAAATGAAAGATGAAGACACTCCAGATCACCAGTATCCATTAGAGCCTCTAAATTGATTCCCACTATCCTCTAACACTACATGCACATAAGTGCTCCTCTCTTTCAGGCTTATTATTGCTGGATTTACTGTCCTTCCTATGTTTTCCTTCATACCTAGAAGAATAAGCAAAATAAATAATTTAAAAAAATCACAAAATATTTCCACCTCCTCCTCAGGGGTAATTACACAGCCTGACATTTTGACCAAAGTGACGTCAACAACTCTGGAGGAGCTTTTTTTTAATTGAACATGCCTTTACCTGCCTGCCCTCTTGGGCTCGACGAGCTATAGAAGGCTTCCTGACATTCAGAGAAGCACAATAACCTATCTTGCCGATGCTGTGTTTGCTGTTGTTCAACTCACTTGTGAATGTGTCTGGGAGGGTATCAAGTAATTGGTTTGATGGTATTTTATTTATGAGGTTTAGTTTATAATTCTCCTTATTAATCCTTTGATTTTTATATGGCTCTATTAAAAAAACAGCCTTTCAAATGAGGAACACTACAATTACAATCAACTCTAACTGGTCATTATCATCACATTTTCTCTTGGTTTATTAAGAAAGTGATTATGGGCGTTGTCTCACATCAATATTACTAAACAAGGTCTCTCCTGCCCACACACACTAAAATGCAAATAGCTTACAGCTCATTTACAGATCATCACAGTGCCTAATGAAAATGTCTTGGAGTGACTGTGAGGGATGTTTCCCACACAATGGTAGCTGTGACAAAAATAACAGAGTGGAATATTCCATCAGCTGGAGCCCATCAGTTGCTGTGTTTTTGTCCATTTACAGCTTACAGATTGCACAGTGTAGAAACCCACAGACAGATTGAATTGGTTGTGTTCAGATGTTAATTTCTCACGTCCAAATAAACATAATTTGCTACGTACTTGGTGGTGTGCAACATATTTTTTGAACGTGGTATTTCTTTGGATATATTTCTGCCAATATCTAGACTTTGGATCAGTAGTGAGAGATGGCAAGCTGTTAAACATCTGCGGAGGCTCTATAGATAGATATCATTCAGAACTGGTTGTCTATTTGTAATGCCTATTATTTAACCCTCCCAGAAGCTTCAGGGATTCTAAGTAACAGATAAGATTTCTCTGAAATCTCATGTCTGTAGACTCCCGTTGGTGGAAGATTCGCTAAATGAATCTTTGATTCCTCTCTGGGGCTTGAGATGGGCTGTCTGTGGGCATCGTTGCAAGCCACTTGTTTCACTGATGAAAACAAAAAACAAAAAAATATTTTCAGTAATTGGTGCTAATGAATCCTTTTTCTCTCCTTTGTCTGCATTTCTTTCTCCCTCTTTATGAATGAACGTTACAGCAGAGTACAGGGGAAATTAGACTAATTAAATAAGGTGTTCACTGCCTGTCTCATTGATTTTTTTTTCCCTTTCATCGCCACTCTTTGATGTTCTCTCTTTCATGCTCATTTCTGGCTGAAACTAAATTAATCAAAGGGCAATGAATATATGCTGCAATGTCCACATTTATTGGCACCTCTGGTAAAGCTATATTAAAAGCTTAATAATATATTTTTTTTTCAGATTATTACAATCTCTTGTTTAAATAAAAACATGTTGGGGAAAAATGTTGTTACTTCGAAATGGGTCACATTTTTGGCAGCCTTAAAAATTCCTATATAAAAGAATAAATATAAACAAACTTTTTTAAGCTAACCAGAGTGTTAAGGTATTTTTTTTATTAATTACTTTCTGCTTCCTTTGGCTATAAATATGAGGTGAAAAGATGCCTAGCATTCTAAAATACTCATCCAGTAAAAAAATATCAGAGAAAAGGCAATTTAAGTAAGGCTAAAGGTTTTATAATTATGTCCAGATATGGCAGATAGAAAATAGGTCAATTGACTATTCCTACCAGGGTCAGGGGCGTTTCTAGACACCATGTGCTTTCACTACATCCACTGGTTCAGTTTTCTGTATACTACAACAGAGATGTTGAGAAACTTTATATTTTGAGGTCAAGACATTCTCACAAGTGCAGAAGAAACTTGGAGAGATTTTCCTCAATGTAGCAATAAACAAGTGGCCCCCCTTCTGTCCTCAGTTGTATTGAGAACTGGGTTCACATTATGTTGAGAAAAAAAAAACTCTTCCAGAAACCATTGAAACAGTTCATCAAAACACATGATTCTGACATTCATCTGTCTGAGGAGTTTTCATTGTTCAAAATCAAATATTCCAAATGTATGTGTAGAGTGGAGACCTGAACCAATACATAGATATATGTTTTCCATTTAAGTTCAGTTTCAGTCTAATTCAGCAGACACAATTGTTTAAAAGTAATAATGAAAAATAATAAAACAGATTATTAAAATAGAATCTTACAATAGTGTATGCAAAAAGTTTGACAGTTGGACAATAAAATACAATGGTTCATACAATTTCAATCAGTTTTGACCACTTTCAATCCTTGAACAGATTCATCAGCGTGTGCACTGTTCTTGAGGAAGGTTTCAGGCAGCTGTTATCTCACGTTTTTCAATCTTTTCAAGAGTAAGGAACTCACCAAACTAAATCTCTGAGACCAATACCTGATTGTTGCTATTTCAACTGCAAATATATGTGGTTTTGTTCTAATTAACTCCTCATTGGAAGCAATTTTTATTATATATAAAGGAATTTTCCTGATTTTTAAATGCCAAATTATAGTATCTAAATGTTGGATTTTTATATTGATAGTTTCAATGTAAAAATATTTCAGGCACTTTCTTCTTAATTAATGTTTGTGTAATCCTTGAAATGCGTAAACTGTTGAACTTTAAGTCAAATATTTACCAGTATCCACTGTGCCTCTGCAGTATAACGCTCTGTTTACCTATAGTTCAATCTATTGTTTGAGTGTGGGTGTGTGTGTGTGTGTGTGTGTGGGGTAGACACAAAAGACATGCGTCAAACCAGATGCTTTTCCAATCCAAACACACTCATAAAACTGTGCTACTTGTTCCTCTGTGTGACTTTAAAGCTTCAAAATCAGCTCAAAGACCAATGAGTAATACAGAAGCTGAAGTTGAAGAGTCGGAAACATTAGATTACTTCAGCACCTTTTTTCAAATTGAATATTGTGGCTGTTAATATGATACCGTTGTATAAATTCATATAAAAAGCTAAAAAGAATAAATCACCAAAGGAGGAGGAGGGGAAAAAGTGGACATCCACCGTCACTCTCACCTCGTCTTCGACCCGTGAGAGCATGAAGCTTGGCACACCCGTTGTCAAGGCTTACTTGCAGCAAATGTCTCCATGGTGACGCTGCCTCAAAGCTTTTCATCAGCCACCAGCTTCATCTCCCTCTTCCAGGTTGGTGTCCTTGTCTCCTTCATTAGGATATATATATATATATATATATATAAACAGCCAATTACAGCAGGGAATGGACCTTGTCTTCAGGAGTCAGGTGGTTCAGGTGTAAAGAGGGGAGTGACTAGAGTTAACAATGTATTGGTGGTGCCATTACCTCAATGGAGGGGGTGGGGGCTACTTCTGTCTCAGACCACCATGATAAAGGAAAAAACAAGGTTGACATCACCCATGCAAGAATGCATCTAATGTTCAGCCTAATGAATTCAATATTTCCTGATCAGATTAGAACTGCTACTACTCTAGCAGATTCGACATTACTTTTCTTAGGCGTAATCAGCTCGTCTTTCCTTAAAACACACGCTGACAAATTAAAAATCATCAACTCAAATGAATATTTTTAAACGATATTCAAAAGTACATTTATTCTGCATCTTTGTGTAATGAAAACACTTTCCTTCTATAGTGTCAGGAGCTCTGGAGCTGTGAAACTAACAAGTTACATCTTGTTTTTTCAGTCAGCACCAGTGAAGAACTGTGACTGATTTCACAGGATTGTTGTGGCAGACCTTTCCTGACCAGTGTCTTCTACTTCCATAAATCATGTCTAGTTTCTTGGCAACTTGAGTTAAGCTAAAAGTGATTTGGAAACGTAGATTGTGTGCTGGAATTTTTAACCTGCAGTTACTACCAAAAACTCCTCTTGCTGTGTGTCTAGTTATAATCCATCTTTTGGCATACATGGAGTTAATGTGTTATCTTAGGGTCGGGAGCAGGACCACGCCCCATGTCTACTTCCCTCTCAGTAACCTACCCAAACTCGACCTTCTTGGCATCTTTCACCTGAAAAGCATCTCTAATAACAGCGGCTGCCTCTGACGTGATCCTTTCACACCCCTCCCTCCCTGACCCTCTCTATGGTTTCACCCCATCCTTCCCTTATCCCTTCATCCATCCACCCCTTCATCCACACAACCACTCCCTCATTGTTTCCCTCATCCCTTCAGCCCTCTCATTCCCTCCGTCATCTACGCATCCCTTCCTCCACTCACCCCCACATCTCTGCATCCCATCATCCACTCATAGTCATAGCCTCCTAAAATCTCTCTTTCAGGTTCTTTCTTGGGGGTAGTTCTGAGCAGGCTCAGAAAAGATAAATTCCACCATCTCCCCACACATGTCATCCTTTCAATTCTTTCCTTCAATAAACATTTGCAATTCATATTTCTGTAAGTGTGGTCCTTGCTTGCTAGAGAAATAATATATAGGACGTGTGTGGGGGTAGATGGTTCTGATCATCTGTTTTGCCCACAATACCTATTCCCTTGACACATGTCCATGTATCATGAATTTTTTTTTCACTGAGTTATTTTTGAGCAAGATACATCCAACAGTTTTGAATAAAACACGTCTCTTACATCATTGTCTCACTTGGGTAATATTGTCGCATATTTAACATTTTGTAACAAAGAATAAAGAAAACAGTCACAATTCCATAAATTTACAGTCATTTTCCTTTACTAGTTTAGGTAGCTCGGTAAAAAGCCTCCAGCTGATCCAAGCGCGCTGTAAGAAGATTTCAGACATGAACTAAAGCCAGAGAAATGCTCCAGTTTGTTTTGACTTATTGGATAAATGTAAAATTGTGAAGATGTAAATCATTATACTTTGTTTTTACTATGATTTTCGCTATGTTGGATCCACCCTTGGCAATCATCAACTGTGATGTCCCTGCAGCCAGCATCCATAGCTTCAACGAAAGACATCTGGTCATGTGGCTGATGGTCATAAACCTTCCGCCTCCATGCAGAAAACAACTCCTCCATGGGGTTGAGGAAAGGTGAATAGCGTGGAAGGAAGAGACGTACCAGGCTTGGGTGGACTTCAAACCATGCTGTTATTGCTTGCGAATGATGGAAAGCCACATTGTCCCAGGTGACTAACAGGGTCTTCATGTTTTCACCCTCCTGTTCCTGCTCTGGAACCAGGCGCTGGTGGAGATCATTGAGAAAGGCAAGGAGGCGCTCGATACTGTAGGTTCCAACCTGGCATCTGTGAAGGATGAATCCTGCATTTGCAATTGCTGCACACATTGTAATGTTTGCCCCCTCTGTCCTATCACATCAGCTGTGGCCCTTTTTCCAATTACATTTCGGCCCCGTCGACGCATTTCGTCCAGATTAAAACCCTTCCTCATCTATGTAAATTTAAGAGGGGCTTGGTTGGCCTCCAGTTCCATAACTCTGAAACAAAGTTTATGTAAATCATATAATTATTGTATAGCATACTGTATTGTAACCTTTACTGTGTAGGTTACCTACTTGCAAAGCTTACTGTATAGAACTGGACATTGAATTGAATATACACTATACTTTGATATATTGTCGTCGTAGCTCCTTGACTCTGTCACTGCTCCTCTCACTGCTCCTGCTCTTCTCCCTTCGCCCTTCGTCTTCCTCATCCAGACATGGCAGTGTTGCTCTTTTCTGTTTGTGTTTCAAAAAACACCACTCAAAGTCCTCCTTTTATTGTAGTGTCAATGTAATAGAAAAAAATAACACCTACCACTGAGTCTAAGCCAGAAGGGAATCAGCTGTGGTTGGCCCAATTTACCCAACATAAATCAGCTTTGTGTAAATTTTTCAATTGTTTGTTTATTATCAACTGAGATATATATTTTTTGAACTCATCATTACAGAAGCAGAGGTTTTTATATTGTATTTATGGCGTGGAATATTGTTTTTGCTGTTGTGGGATGTTGTGTGTTAACATTCGCAAATAGTACAAAAACAATTCATATTTTTGTAGGGAGGTATAGCTTGTCTGTTAAGAAAATGTAAGCATTATGGAAAATGTGTTCACTGACTGCATATTGCGTGAAAACGGCATGAAATATATGAATGAATGGTATGGCCACAAAAGACTGATGCTGTGCTAATTGTATTTAGAGTTTTGAAAATATGACAACTGGTTGGACAAACGCTTGTTAGCAACTGAAAAATTTGCTCAAACATTGCTGTTTGAGGGAAATGAACATTGAGAGACAATCTCTGGTAAAGCACAACGGTAAACCCATCTTTTAAAAAAAGCCGGTAAATACATGTAAAATATGCATTAAAAAGCGTGGTAAATGATTATCCATTTTTCACCACAGTTTTCCACTTGGGTCCCTACCCAGTTTCTGTCATTGCAACTGATCCATAAAGAAACAAAGAACATCGTAGCAAAATAATTAAATGAACAAACATAAATGTATTTTTATAAATGAAAATCTTTTTACTTTATCTGTTTGATAAATAGTGCTAAATAAATATTATTAGACTAGTGTAATGGATTCCCCCTGCTTCTGAAAGCGAACATGCCAGAAAGAGTTTGAAACCCATTAGTCAAATAAACCATTAGTTCCGAACCCCAGACTCGCCTTTGCATTGCACCTTGCATAACTGAGTTATTTTCATGGCAATACAGGTTTGTTTTTTGTTTTTTGCTTAGCTAATTCATACTTGTGCAATTAGGGACAAGTGAATGAAATGCAGCAGATGAGCTGGATAAGCTCATACGGATAATAAAAGTCCAGTCCAGAAACAAAGCGTATCAAGAGCTTTGTTTTTTTATTTTTTATTTCCTCCCTCGAGGAATCCTTTGAATCTTCCCTCATCAGTTGAAGTGATGCTTTGTTCTCGTGCACATATGTGTGTGTTAGCAACCGTTTGTATCAATCTCACTGGTAAAAGGATGCGGCTTGACGCACTGGCTGACGTCACTAGAAACCAGGGCAGGGTGTGTTTATTGATGAACTCAAAGAAGAGAGCCGACAGAGAAATAAAAAGAAACCTTAAAGAACCAGAAACCGAAAGCCATTGTTAAGACTGAGGAATATAGCAAAAGTTTAGTTAGGTTTAATAACCTTTCACACACTAATGCTATAGATATATACAGCATAAATATTTTAAAATAGCTTCTTTTTTTTTTACCTCGTTAATTGGTTGTATGTTTCTAGAAATGCAGTGTCTAGGCAACAGCGGTGAGTTTTAGGCTCATTAAAGAGTGACACCTTTTCCCTGTCCTCCTCTGCAGACTCTGTATGTGCTCAATGAGAGGCTGCACAGAGGCGTAGGCTTTTTCCTTCTCTTTTTTTTATGTGAATGAGTCAATATGTGTGGATACTCATATACCAGAAACACATTTTTTATTATTCAGCCAAAAGCCAACATCCTGTTCTGGCCACATCACATTTACAGGATGTTTTTTTTTTTTTTTTTACTGCAATGAGCCAAAACATGAATTGAGTGAATGTGAGAATTTTGAATAGGTGCTCTATTTTTATCCTCCCACCTTTTTTATCACAGTTAATCCTCTCATCTCTCCATCAGTCACAGTCATCAACCCTTGCACCACGCCCTTCCCCCCTCTTTTTCCTCCTCTTTTACTTTGTCCCTCCACCTCTTTTTTTACTGTCACTTTTATCTCTTTGGTTTCTCCCTTCACTGCTCTTTGTTGTGAAACTGCCTCCAGAAAAAACAGTGACCCCTCATTCCTCCGCCCCCTCTCCTACCCTCCCTACCCTTCCTCTCTCCACTCCTCCTGACTGATGCTATAAATACCCAGCCTCGGTGAGTCATCGCCCCGACGTATCAGTTGCCTATCTCTCTGTGGTTTGCCACCCTCAGTCTGCCCTCCCCAGATCTCTCAGCTCAGGCTCATTACCAGAACTCACACGCTTTATCGTCTCTAATTTGGCATTTGCATCATGATAAGTCCTTGCTGAGTGGAGCAGGACCCAGTGCCTGGCATGGTGCAGCAAAAGGTCGGACTGACACAGACACCAAAAAACAAAATCAGCAGAAGGGCTGAAAGTAGAAAAAACCCCGAAAAAGATCAGCAAATTCACTGGAGGTATATCAAGGTGTGGGCAGTGATTTTCTTAATTTGTCTGTAAAATGCTAAAAGCAACACATACGTATATAGTCATAACAGAGTTTTAAAGTTTTACATTTGTCATCACAATTATGAAATAATACCTCAGATCATATCACAAAAGTAGGGGAAAATAAACATGAAGGAACTGTGGCTGTATATAATGTTGCATGATGATTGTTTTGTGTAAAAACACAATTTACAAATATGGAGGCAGAGCAACTTTTTCATTGCTAGTAGCGGTAACAGTATGGCTCACAGCCAAGGGAGGCATTTTACCAGGGCAGCACGAGCACCTAAAAATAGAACAAGTGTTCGATCGCTTATTTGTATTTCTCTTATGTTGTATCCATATATGTATAATATCAGCTTTTGTTTCCTGAGGTGATCCTGAGAGAGATTGTATGTACATTTATTTATACAATGTTTTTATTCATGAACTTCTATAGGTATGCTGAGCTAACAAACTTGCAATGTTTAATGTGTATATTTGTCCTACATATTATCTTTAAAAAAAAAATCCACCAGTGATTATTATATTAAAGTAGCATGGGGCTGGATGGAGAAACTACTCATAAGCGACTCAGCTGGGGCTGGCACGGGAGCGTGAATAAACTCTTGGATAAACTCAAAAAAATAAATGAAATCTTCACAGTGACGTACTGCCAGACTACTGCGCATGTATCAGTATTATGAAAGCAGGCACCAAGTTGAGCGACGAAGTAAAATCTTGGGCACAAGTAGATTTCGCAGGGTGAACAGACATTCCAATGTTACTACACAATCACAAACAACAGCATATAAGCTGCTAAAGTAGTATCCCTGCTTACAGCTTGGGCTGGTATGTAAATGTCCGTACTATAAACGTTCAGCTGTACACAGCAGCTATTGCATGGTTACAGCTAATGCTACTGCATGTTTTCATGTCATCACTGAGGTTAAACTATTATCATATAAAACTCTAAACATGAGCTATAATGTTTTTTACCTTTTCACTAGGAAATGAGCCACGTCAGGATCTGTTTTTAGTCCCAGATCTAGTTGAAGCAGCCTCCATTCATCAATCCCATAACCAATGTAAATTTGGGTTCCTGTCCGACTTTTATCATATTTTGCTTTCGATTCACAAGATGCCTATGTTAAAATCTTCTTCTTAGAGTCACTTTTAGTGCGCTTTGACTGGTGCTTGGTCATTTGCCCGTCTATTAACCTCAAACCTGTAGGACAGCGCGGGAAATTCGGGCCCAAACTGTAGCACATCTTTCCTGCACACAGCCCATTCAAGAAAATGGAACGATACAAAGGTGGGCTCAATCTTGTTTTGGTTTATAACACTTCATCAGCCAAAAGCATGAAAAAACTGGACATACATGTTTTTTTGTGTCTTTTTTTTTTTTAGAAATCCTTACCCAAGTTCCTTTAACTGAGTTTTGTAAGCCTTTAGGTAAACAGTTAGATAAAAGTTTGGACTTCAATTTCTTTTTAGTCTTTTTCAATGTTTTGCTTAACTTGGTGATAATTGTTCTGTTGAGAAATACCAACCACACTTTAGATCTGACTCTTAAATGACAGTTTTTACTAGTTTAATGCACAAAAATTGTTCATTTTATTTGAGTTACTGCCAGGTACTCAGGCAGCATCCTGTCCAATCAAGTTCACATCATCAGCTCTCTACCACCGTACCATACAGTTGTTTACAGTGTTTGTGCTGATTTGCTTGGTTTGGCTTTTTCATATCCCGTTGTCAAACATAACGCTTGTTGCTATCCAGAGAATACTTCTCTAGAAGTCTTGTGTTTTGATCAGACGCAGCTTTGAAAACCTAAACCCTGACACCATTTTTCTATTAAGACATTATAGGTGGCCTGGAGAGTTTGACATAAAAACCCTGAAAATCAATCAATGTGGATGTTGGGCACGATGCAGTTGCAAATGTAACTCTGCTTAAATGAAGCTCACAATGATGATGCGTTTACATTTTACAAGGTTTTTGTAGATCTAGAGGGCAACATATAAGCATCATATTTAAAAAGTTACAAAACGTCCTTTCAGATTATTGTATATCTGGGAAAAAGTTTGGGTTTGTGAGAAAATCTGGACCAGAAACCCATTGGATATAAAATGTGTCACCTTATTCCTGAATGCAAAAAGGTTGGAATGGCAAATTATCTAAAGAAATCCCTAATCCCGTGCAAATGTGTGGAAGGAAATAAAAAACTTTGCGTGAAGAAACTTATTACAAATTATGTATTTTGTTCCCCTCTCGAATATCTTCTACATCTCAGCTCCCTCCTTGTGTTGCCACCATTATTCAGCCTCAAATGTAATTATTCCACTTCTTCGCCAGGCACCACCCACCACCTCTCTGTTGTTATGAAGCAGTCCAGCGTCAGCCCTGCTTATCCTTGGGTAAACGGCAATACGTCTCTGGCCAACTCAGGAGTGTACGGGTGCAGAACATAGAGATAAAAGTTTTTTTTTTTCTCCGCACTTCTGAGTCATAAGCAGACAGGAAGAGGGAGCCAAGCAAAGCAGCAGGAGGAGAAAAAAAAAAGATGGAACAGCATGCCAGAGGAGAAAAATGAAGACAGAAACAATACATAAATAGAAACCACATTACACATTCATACAATATGGAAGACAACCTTCCTGCTTTTCTGTGTTGTTGTTTTGGTAGAGCCATTGCTTAGTGGACTAATGAAGGGAGCATTATGCTTATGACTCACTCATCCCAGAGGAATGGATGGAGGGATGAAATGGCAGAGAAGAGTGGGAAGGATTGCCTCAATCTTACAGGCTGCTTTTTTATTTCAAATGAAAAACAGATCCAACAAATATCTGAATATTTCAAAAATAAAAGGTAAACAAGACATAGCCTTACGTGGCCATTTAAAAAACATATAAATAATTTGATTTAATAAAAATTAAAAGTAATTCAGTTTAAAACTGGAAATAGTCATTCACCGACAGATGGCTTACAGCTGATAAAACCCCAACCCCACTGAACATTTTAACGTTGCATAAGATTTAAAAAACAAATATACTGTGGCATGGCCACGTTGTGGCCTAGATGATTTAAATAGATAGGACTGCTACCTTCAACAGGTATCAGTGATAACCCCAACATCATGGGTAACCCCCCCCCAAAAAACAAACAAACAAAAAAACAATGTAATTACTGCAGCAGGTGGCTGTTTACAGAGGGCTCAGTTTAAACAAGTTAATGAAAGTTAAATGGAAGGAAAACATTTGGTATAAAATAATGCACCAGAAAATGAGATAATTACAGCCTTCAGAGAATTGTTTGCGCAGTTTCAATAGTATATGTGTGTGTGTGTGTGGGGTCGAAATAATCACTGGAGTCTGTTTCTGGATGGAGACATGTCACACATATGTGAGCATGGTGTGACTTACGACTGTTGTGTTTCTGATCCAGAGACATTAGAGGTGTCTTGCCTGGGAGAATAGGAACCAGGCTGGATTTTATTTGGTAACGAGCTCCCACCGTTGGTGATGGTTTGGGTGGCATGCCACCTGCTGCTGTTGGTCCACCGTGTTTATCAAGTCCAAAGTCAGCGCAGTCATCTACTTTAGGAGAACGTGACGCTTTCCTACTCATGACAAACTCGTTGGGGATGCCAGCCCGCACTGACAAAGGTATCAAATGCTTGTTTAATGATCATGTTGTTATTGTGCTTGACTAGCCAGAAAACTGTCCTGACCTGAACCCCATTGAGCAGTATTTCTCAAACTATTTAGTGGGCATGTGGAGCTCTCTCAGTACCACGATCATGACCAACCTAAACATACAGCAGAGAAGGCTTACCCGTTTAACTACAGACAATTAACAAAGGAGGCTTATTTACTCCCAATAAAGATCATTTATTGGTAATAGTTGCCAGCTACAGCCACATTGTGTGTGAATTATACATTTTTGAAATGTTATTATTTTCAAATATATTTAGAACTTTCCTCCAAATACCACTAGGGAGAGCTTGAGTACCACTGGCTCCACACTTTGAGAATCATAGCCATAGAGAATCTACCCAGCACTGAGAAGAGAAACAGGGGAGAGACACTAGATTATCATCAGGCCATAATCATTAAGGTTTAGCGATGCAACAATACCACTTTTTTCATACCGAGTATCAATGCCGATACTTCTACCATGCAAAAAAATGCAATGAATAGGAAGACAAGTTTTATTTTATCTGCTTGTTTGAACAAATGATGGTGAATTAAATAAATAAAAAATTAAATATGAATGAAAATGACCACAAAACTAAAGTTTCTAGTGAAAAATAAACTTTTCTAATAAATTATTACAGAGTTTACACATTTTAAGAATAGGTCCATGGTAAAATACAATACAGTACAGTACATAAGAATGGAATCAGCCCGATACCATTATCGGCATCGGTGCTTCCCTAATTAAGATGAATAGAAATCAACTCGGGAGTGTGTGTAATGAATCTTCATTCCATGTACGCTTCACTTTGTGAAATTAATTACTGAAATAAGATATCTTTACGATTACAAAGTTGCTGAGATGCATTTGTAGTTTGATTAAATAAACCGACAGTAACTAGTTAAATTCCTGGTCAGGTCTGCAGAGACTGAAACATTTAAGGTCCTTAGCTAATCAATAGTTTAACAAAATAATGAGATAAATGAGAGAATCGATTCTCAGATAGCAACAGTTAGTTAGGTATAAATGCTACTTCCTTAAACAAATGAGGTGGAAGCAGAGGTCCTTCATCAAAAAGATGAGAAGAAATGAAGTTTAATAGCGCCACATGCAGATTTGACTCCCGGAACAGCGCTGTGTGTGTGTGTGTGTGTGTGTGAGTCGGGGCGCTGCCGTGCCTTTCACCAACCACATTCACTCAGGCAGGCGCACTGGCCTTGGTTACCATAGAAACTATAGTTTCAGGGTGATTCCAATCAAGCTCCTTATCCCTCAGATGTTCAACACACCAAGAACAGAAGGACCATCAATACAAACTTCTTTATTTCCATTACATAATTGCCAAGGCCAAATCACAAATAAATAAGAAAGGATACACTTGCTTGCAATAGCTCAGCTTCATCACACAAAACAAACCAAAAAGAGAAAAAGGAGACCCTCAAAACAAAGATCTTTAAATACATTTACAGGAGGCTTTACAAGTATACAGTTACTGGTAGTATTAAATGCAGTTTGGATATCCGAGTCCCCCCTGAATCATGTTTTTTATTTTTTTTACATATCAAGTGTTACACAAACAGATGATTTTATCTTAGCAACATCTACTGCCTCTGACGGCAGGTATACGGAGTGTAACATAACAATTATGAGGGAGGGCTTCACATTCTACAGAACCGCTAAAGAAATCTCATGTTTTTGTCAGAAGGCAACAAGCAGCCTCTAGCCGGGCAAAGAGAAAAAGCAGCAAACAGTTAGCGACAGATGGTCAGGGGGAGGAAAAAAAGCATATTGTCCTAATTAAAATAAGAAGAAAATGGGCAAGATTCTGCTTAGAATAGTTTGATCAAACCTTAACAAGCTAAAAGAGTTGGAGTAAGACTGTACCTTTATCAATGCAGTATGCAATGAGTACCAGAAAGCAGTTTGTTTTCAGAAAAAACTGTCCTCCTTACATTACAGCACGGGCCAAACATTCTCAGTCCGTAGTCTATAATCAAATAAATACTGAAGGAAGAAAGCCACTTGTAATATGTGATTAATTAAAGATCACCATCTATCTGACAACCTACCATACTCAAAAGATATTTTACATGAATTCAAATCAAGGGTAGGTGACAGAATCCTATTTATGTACATTACACATACAGTTATTATACACACACAGACCAGCTTAAATATACATCTCAGTTTGAGTTTATCTTATGTTCACCTGGAGTGTGTTCATAAAGCATTTCTTCTTCAGTGGCTTGAATGGAGTGCGATTTTTTTCTCTCTCTTATTCGGGTGCTTTGGTACAGTTGTGCACCTTCTATCATGCAGTTATTTTACGAAACGTACTATTTCAGTTTAATTAACATTTCAGCACGGCTATATCTAAACTACCCTATCAGTGTCTCTCTACCGTCCCCTTAATGCTACCACGACCTTCTTCTAAAAGCCTTCACCCTAAACGAGGCTAAGTGACGAATACACCACACAAAAAAAGAGCTGTTGGCTGTGCATTTTCTTCCTTATTACATACTTTAAAATTGAGCATAAATATTGCACATTCATTTTTGTATGTCAGATTTATATTTAAAAACTGAGAAAACAGTAAATTGATCTATGCTTAATAGGATTAACATGAAACTGTGCTGCAAATTACTCTAACTCTACTTTAAACCATTCTACAGTAAGCAAAGTTCCCTTGGTTATGTCCGTACGGTGCATTGATCATGACTGGAGTATTCAGGGCAGATATGGCAAGTTAATGAAAAGTAAATCCCGACCTATGCATTGTCTCAAAGGACACGTTTTTCTATAAATGCTGCATTTGCTGGGAGCATGGATAGGAGTCTTCAAGTAAGTAAAACATGCACTCAAAGCAAACTTTGGGATGACGGACACAAAAAAGTGAGAAAATGACCATAAATATGTAAAGAAAACATACAATAAGCATAAAGAAATAGAAAATGTAACTTAATCATAAAAAAAATTGTAAAACTGAATAATCCAAGTAACAAAAAGGAAATGTCTTTTGTCAATGTCTTAATTTTAAATCTCTCATGGCTTTGCAACCCTTATTCATGCACTCAATGCTCCCCAACCAAAGAAGAAACAAAGAAAAAAAAAATACAAATAGTAAAGACAATAAAGATCCCTGCAATTATTCCAACCTGAAGGTTCCTCGGAGCCAACCAGAGATGGCACGTCCCTGCCAGATATCTGCGCGGCATGTTAGCAAACCGAGCTGAAAAGGTGGAATGTTTCAGAAAGTGTGGTGGGGAGAAGACAAGCAAGACAGACATGTATGTATAAACGTCTAGCATGACATTCTTTACACTTTGAGCCATGCATAGGTCTGACTTCATGTGGTAGACATAGAGACTCGATGGGCTTTTGAAATTGTTTGGATTTTGTTGGTGTGTCATGGCGCGCTGGCCTGGTTGGATCTGCTGCTAGGTCCCTTTCCTCTTCTTGGTCTTCAGTGAAAGATGTGAACATGACCCCAGACTTTTCTGCCTCCTTTTTAATCGAAGCTGGTTACAGAGAAGGTGAGGAGGAGGTGAACAAGTCTGTGTGTCTGTAATTATGTGTGTGTATCATCGACGTAAATCCTCATGAGACAGTTCTCTCCAGGTGGCCTATTAAGCTGCTTGTGAATGTGTAGTCTGGAGTGTATCTCATTATTTCCCACCATACATCCTCTCAATGTCTTCCTGGTAGTGTGTTTTGAGCTCCTTGCGTTTCAATTTGAATGCGTCGGTGACCAGGCCAGTCTCCGGTGTCCACGGCTCGGCACTCAGGCGCACTTTTTTGGGAATCTCAAACCGCTCCAGTTTTCCTAAATGAAAGAGAGCAGAAACACATATCAGCCTGACAAATACAAAATGGACAAACTATTTGTTGTCATCACACCATGTTTAAAAGCTGCAGCTTAAAAGAGACTGCTAATATCTGTTGATTATCGTTTCAACACATTTTCCCAAGTAGAAATGCCTTAGTTTTTTTAGATTGAAATTAACAGAGGTCTCCGTCTGTTTGTGGCTAAGGGTTAAACACAATGTGCAAAACCCAAAAGCTGTTAGTTCACAGACATACAGATCTATGGATTGGTAGTAGTGGGCAATATAAAAAGTATAAGGAGAAATGATATACATTTTGCCAAAGGTAGAGATTTTGACTATACTGCGGCTACACATTTTAATGTCATCAAGCTGTGCTTACATACTTCAGGTAAGCAAGAATGATTAATACTGATATTCAGTGTTTGTCTAGTTTAGATACTGCAAGTTTAAAATTAGTTTTTTCATTTAATGGAAAAGAAACCTGTTGAACTAGAAGCATTTTTTAAAATCAAATAGGTGTATGTTTCTTGTTGTGCAATATTAAAACTCCTAAATAAGTAACCAGGAAAGCAGAGAATTTTAAACTTTTGCAATTATCTTTTGTTTGATTTAAAACATCTTCATCTTTATGTTGTCAGTATTCTTGTGTTTCAATATTTTGGAAAAAGATTTGAATTTGAGATTTTGCACAACACATTTTTTGTTCAATGGCATTCTAAAATTGTGGAAGTTGTTGTTCTGCTGCAATGTATCCAGAAGGTGATACTGTTTATAAGCAGTAATTTTGACAAACGCATAAAAAAAAAGAATGTATCACAATAATACCGTTATCACACATGCTTTAAAATATATTGCTATATAGATTTGAGGCCATCTCATCCAGCCCTAATTGGTACAACAGACTGTGACTTTTTATTATGTTGACAACAAAAAAAAATATTTTTTTTTCTCCACACATTCTTTTCCCCCCATAGTTATTCAGAGTGAAAAGCCACCTTAATTAAATTCCATACTTCTGCACACTTTCTGCGCCTGTGAAGGAACCCTGGAGAGCATTTTTCTTTCTACCTGAGATGGCCGCTTCAGTGATGACGCGGAGCACCTCCCGCTCCATCTGGGGGTTGTTGCAGAGTTCCTCCCATGTGCCCTTTATCTGTATCTGCTCAGCCAATCCCTTTAGTTGTTTGTGGTTGGGAACCACAAAGCTGATCACATACGACTCTTCACTAAGAACAAACAAACCATCATGGAGATTTTGCTTTAACTTTTCTCACAGAGTAGGAACAAAGGCGAAGAGGAAACCGGTGCAGGGTAATACCTGTTGGCGTAGGCACAGATGTTGTCTATGAGTGAGCAGTTCTTCAAAACAGCCTCTACTTTTCCGAGAGAGACGTATTCGCCCGCCTGGAGTTTCACCAAGTCTTTTTTACGGTCTGCGGGGAAAAAAAAGACAAAGAGCTGATGAGAGAATGAACCTTTTATAAACTGTGAATAAGCAGAGTGGTTTGCATGCTTACCGATAATCTTCAGGCATCCGTCAGGATGGAATTCTCCTATGTCTCCCGTGCAGAACCATCGCTGGCCCTTCGCATCCACGAAAAAGTCTTCGTGGTTCTTGCCTTCACTTTTGTAGTAACCCATTGTTACATTAGGCCCTCCGATCAAAATCTCTCCCCTTGGGTTGGGCTTGTCAGTGCTGTGGTAGCCACCTAAAAAATAACCGACCAAAAAATCACGGATCTCGTCAGTAATTTTTTCCACATGTTTGCCGTACATATCGCTTCACAATGAGTTTACGTACCCTCTTCCCAGTCCTTCAGAGTGAACTCTGAGCACACCAGTGGAGCCCCAACACGCCCTGTACTGTAATCCCACACTGAATAATGAAATACAAACAACAATTTAATCTGAAACTCATAGGTCCTCCAACGATACAAGTCGAGAAACTCTAATTTTGGCTTACTCTCACTGATGGTGCCAGCTCCACATGTCTCCGTCAGCCCGTAGCCCTGCCCAACAGGGCAGCACATGCAGACATTCATGAAGCGTTGTGTTGCAGCAGATAGTGGAGCTCCACCAGAAAGCAGAACCCGAGTCTTTCCTCCCAGCAGAGAACGTACTTTGTTGAAAACTAATCTGGGAGGGGAAACAATGAAAGTGTTGATGGCTACAATGTTGAAGAATTACTGGTAACTCACTTTTCTATACTCCTTAAAAACTCACACCCTTGAAAGTTTTATCAACTTAGAGACAAACTTTTGATGTAATAAACCAATACAAAGTAAAAAAAATAATAATAAAAAATTACAGTTTCAAAAGTTAGGATGTATTCATCCATCTGAGTCAGTACTTTGTTGTCACTACAATCACAGCTGTAGGTCTCTCATTTTTGCCACTTCTTAAAAAATAAAAATCCAAGCTCAGTCCCCAAGAGCCATGATTGGGTTGATTAAAACATACGCATATGAACCAAACTACATCCGCAGTTGTAGTTCTTTTAATGACTTTACCAGATCATCCTGATGCCTCCTTAAACATTTCCTGCAATATCAATAAATAACTTTTTAATTAGCTAATTTTCATTGCAGCTAAACAGTCCATTGCAATGTTAATATTGTGAAGAGCGATATACTCAGAGCAGTAAGAATTTAGGCTCCCACAGACCTGTTAGTTCTTCTTTAAGAAGCCCTCCTGTTCTCCACTCATTACCTGTATTAACTGCACCTGTTTGAACTTGTTACCTGTATAAAAGACACCTGTCCACACACTCAAAGAAACTCAAAACTTTCCACAATGGCCAAGAGCAGAGAGCTGTGCAAAGACATCAGGGATAAAACTGTAGACCTGCACAAGGCTGGGGTGGGCTACAGGACAATGAGGCAAGCAGCTTGGTGTGAAGGCAATAACTGTTGGTGCAATAAGTAGAAAATGGAAGAAGTTCAAGATGGTCAAGCTCCCTTGGTCGGGAGTGCCATGCAATTTCCTCGTGGGGCATCAATGATCATGAGGACAGTGCGGGATGAGCCCAGAACTACACAGCAGGACCTGGTCAATGACCTGAATAGAGCAAGGACCACAGTCTCAAAGAAAACCATCGGTAACACACTCTGCCTCCATGGATTAAACCCTGCAGTGCACGCAAGGTCCCCCTGCTCAAGCCAGCACATGACAAGGCCCGTCTGAAGTTTGCCAATGACCATCTGGAAAATCCTGAGGAGGAATGGGAGGGTAATGTGGCCTGATGAGACAAGAGTGGAGCTTTTTGGTCTAAACTCCACTCGCAGTGTTTGGAGAAAAATTAAGGATGAGTACAACCAAGAGAACACCATCCTAACTGTAAATGCATGGAGGTGGAAACATCGTTCTTTGGGGATGCTTTTCTGCAAAGGGGGCGACTGCACTGTATTGATGGATGATGATGGATGGGGCCATGTATTGTGAGATCTTGGCCAACAATCTTCTTCCCTCAGTAAGAGCATTGAAGATGCGTTGTGGCTGGGTCTTCCAGCATGACAACGACCCGAAACACACAGCCAGGGCAACTAAGGAGTGGCTCTGTAGGAAGCATCTCAAGGTCCTGGAGTGGCCTAGCCTGTCTCCGGACCTGAACGCAATAGAAAATCTTTAGAGAGAGCTGAAAGTCTGTGTTGCCCAGTCAAATCACTGAAACCTGGACACCCTGAAGATCTGCATTGAGGAGTGGGCCCAAATCCCTGCTGCAGTGTGAGCAAACGTGGTGAAGAACTACAGAAAACATCTGTTCTCTGTAATTGGAAACAAAGGTTTCTTTACCAAATATTAAGTTCTGTCTTTCTGAATTATCAAATACTTATTTCAGGCAATAAAATGGAAATGAATTATTTAAAAATCATCCACTGTGATTTTCTGTATTTTTGTTTTAGATTCTGTCCCTAACAGTTGAAGAGTACCTTTGATACAATTTACAGACCTCTACATGCTTTGTAAGTGGAAAACTTCACAAATCAACAGTGTATCAAATACTTCTTCTCCCCACTGTGTCATGCAGCTCTAACCACAAGTACCGTTCATGGAGGCAGATAGTTTTGGTCTCATTTAAGCAGAGTACCTTTTGGCATGTATTCTGTGTCCCCTGCAAATAGAACCAGACTTGTGGTGTGCACAGTTAATTGCTCCCATCTCAACAGATTCTTCAAACTTTGCTGTGAATCCCTGCAGCTCCTCCAGAGTAACCACAGGGTTGTTGACTTCTCTCCTTGCCTGGAGTGTCAGTTTAGGTGGGAAACAATGTGTTCTTTGAAGTTTCACCGTATTCTTCTCATTTTGATATGATGGACTGAACGTTGCGCTGTGAGAGTTTATAAGTCTTGAATATTAAAAGTGAAACTAAACCTCTCCAAAACTTTTTCCCTGCTCTGTCTGTTTGGTTCCTTGGTTTTCATGATTGTTCACCTACAAACCTCTGAGGCCATTGTAGGATAGCTGCATTTAGTTTACATTACACACAGGCAAACTCAATTAATTTCCCTTCAAAGTTATGCACTAATTTGTATTGATCCATTACATCAAATCCCAACAAAATAATATGATTAATCAATTCGAAATGTTCCTAAATAATATAGAGTTGGAGTAAACAATTAAATAATTAACTCACTCGACAATAAGTTGGATTTTTTAACTAGAGAATAATGGAGGTATAATTTTTTTCTAAGTTGTGATTAGCCATAAAGAAGTAAAGGTTAATGAATCTTCAAAGTGTGAAAAGGGAATCCAATGTCTGCACAGTGAGCAGCTCATGTGTCCAAAAGTGGGTGTAATGTGGATTACCTGTCACACAGAGGAGTACTGTAACCCTTGGAGATCTGCTCAATCTTGTAGTTGTAAGCCAACACAAAGAGTGTCTTCTGAAGTTTGCTCATCTCGTCCACTTTGGTCATGACGTTTTTGTAAATTCGATCCATGATCTCCTGAGAGCAATGAGCGCAGAAAACAGGCTCAGTCTTTTATCTGTTTGGATGAACTTTATGACGGATTAATACGACTTACTGGAACGGATGCCATGAGAGTCGGTTTTAGCACACTGGTATCCCCTTTACTGCCCTTCTTGATCTTGGAGGACTATGAAAATGGAACAATTTAGGTGAACTCTTATTGGACAGATCTCAGTCTGTCACCTATCAGAGTCTCAGAGCGCGTTGAGCTTCAAATCATAAGAATCCAAATAGGTTTTAGCATGTGAGCAGTCAGTCTCTCATATTAAAGTGTTAGAGACAGACTACCATGAAGATTTTTTTGTTCATTTACAAACTGACCTGGTCGGCTAGAGTCTGAGGAGAGGAATATCCAATGCGACAGCCATGGGAGATGCAAACCAGTTCTGCGCTAAGCTCTAAAACATGGGCCAGTGGTAGGTAGCCAATGTAGGTGTCTGTCTCACTGCCAGAATAAAAAAAACAAAAACAAAAACAAAGAAACATGCAAATTACATACCTACTAATACAGAAAAAAAGAGAGTACCAGAGGTATATATCTCTGAAAATGCTTGGAAATTGATAGTTATGAACAGAAATGCTCAGTTAGGTTATTAATCAGAGGATGGATCACAAGCTAGGCGGTCAAACGGACAACTGCTTACTTGAGGTTAGGGATCCGCTCAGCCATGCCTGCGATTCCAGCAATGAGGTTGCCGTGGGAGATCATCACACCCTTGGGGATGCCCGTGGAGCCGCTGGTGTACATGATGACAGCAATGTCTAAGGGCTCCGGGTGTCTGCGGTCCACTAAAAGGGCAGAGCAGAGCGGGAATATACCCCAGATCAACATTTGTTAAAATGAAAGGTAAACATGAAGAACAAATATGCTGTTATTTCTATTTTTTTAAACTGAAGAATACTGTAAAAACTGAAATGAACTTATAACTAAAATACATTTTTTTTTTTAACTAATTGAAGTAATTTTCAAGAGCAATCATTCAATTGTATCAATTGTTTTGCAGGAGGTATATAAAAAGAGAAGTTTTCCATTACATAATCAAGAACCAATAGCACTTTAAATAAAACATTTATCCAGTTTTATAAAGTTAAAGAGGCATAATCAATAATGTGAGTGCAAAAGTTTGACAAATGACAAGCACAAGGATGTAAGAAAATAAACATCGACCATCATATTGCTGCTTAAATGAATATTAACGATCCTCAAGTCAAGTCAACACTAACACTAAGATCTCTTTGCATACTTTTGTCAACTACATAGATATAATTTCCCACAGAAAATAAAAAAAACTATTACCATATCACCCTGCCCTGCTTAAGAAAACTGGTAATACCGCTGATAACTGAGGAAAACTAATATCCCCAAAGTAAAGAGAACACCCAGAACACCTTTTTCTATACTTCACATTGTTACGGTGGAACGTGTTTGCATTCTAAATGTATAAACTGTTTGTTGCAAGAGCCAGTTTAAAGAGGATTTACACATCGCCAAGGAGCAGGCATCAAGGTACACGAAGGTTTCAACTTTAAAATTCTGAATTAATGCAACTTTTTTCACCCCCACTTTTTACTGCAACACTGCAGGTCAGATGGTTGAAAGAGTGTTTTTTTTTTTAACAAGAAAGACAAATTCAGCTATTCATAAATATTCCTTTCTGCAAAAAAAAAAATCAGTCATCATGCGAAATTAAAGGAGATCTCCTTATCACGCTGATCCATTGGGGCTTAAAATAGAAATGAATCACTAATGTGAAATTGATGAACAAAAAAGTTAAACCTATTGCTGAAGCTTGGGAGGATTGATCGCCATCTTCTGGTGCGAGACGTCTTAAATTTAAACCCCAACTCCCTGCAAATCTTTGTTTTGGTATTTTTACCTCATGAATGGTAAATGAGAGAGATAAAGGACCATTAGAACAAAGAGCCACTTCAGGCTCAGATTCATTTACAGAACTTTTTTTGCTATGGCAGCCTGACTGAACAGACCAAGATAAGAGGAAGGAACATTTATCTCCAAACCAGTCTTTGTTGCAAAAGGTGAGGCGGACTGAACCAACTCAGAGGAATAGGAGGGTGCAACTAAAATCGAACAAATATTTAACTTAACTATTTTTAGCTTGGTAGTGTCTTTTTTAATTAAAAGAAAATCTGAAGAATTAATTGAGACTTTGTATAGTTGTTCAACTGCAAGGGGTGATGAGATGTTTTTTGAGACAAAGATTTAGGGAACATTGTTGTAGTTTTACTCAAATTTACACTACCGTTCAAAAGTTTGGGGTCACATTGAAATGTCCTTATTTTTGAAGGAAAAGCACTGTACTTTTAAATGAAGATAACTTTAAACTAGTCTTAACTTTAAGAAACACACGCTATACATTGCTAATGTGGTAAATGACTATTCTAGCTGCAAATGTCTGGTTTTTGGTGCAATATCTACATAGGTGTATGGAGGCCCATTTCCAGCAACTATCACTCCTGTGTTCTAATGGTACAATGTGTTTGCTCATTGGCTCAGAAGGCTAATTGATGATTAGAAAACCCTTGTGCAATCATGTTCACACATCTGAAAACAGTTTAGCTCGGTACAGAAGCTACAAAACTGACCTTCCTTTGAGCAGATTGAGTTTCTGGAGCATCACATTTGTGGGGTCAATTAAACGCTAAAAATGGCCAGAAAAAGAGAACTTTCATCTGAAACTCGACAGTCTATTCTTGTTCTTAGAAATGAAGGCTATTCCATGCGAGAAATTGCTAAGAAATTGAAGATTTCCTACAACGGTGTGTACTACTCCCTTCAGAGGACAGCACAAACAGGCTCTAACCAGAGTAGAAAAAGAAGTGGGAGGCCGCGTTGCACAACTGAGCAAGAAGATAAGTACATTAGAGTCTCTAGTTTGAGAAACAGACGCCTCACAGGTCCCCAACTGGCATCTTCATTAAATAGTACCCGCAAAACACCAGTGTCAACATCTACAGTGAAGAGGCGGCTGCGGGATTCTGGGCTTCAGGGCAGAGTGGCAAAGAAAAAGCCATATCTGAGACTGGCCAATAAAAGAAAAAGATTAAGATGGGCAAAAGAACACAGACATTGGACAGAGGAAGACTGGAAAAAAGTGCTGTGGACGGATGAATCCAAGTTTGAGGTGTTTGGATCACAAAGAAGAACGTTTGTGAGACGCAGAACAACTGAAAAGATGCTGGAAGAATGCCTGACGCCATCTGTTAAGCATGGTGGAGGTAATGTGATGGTCTGGGGTTGCTTTGGTGCTGGTAAGGTGGGAGATTTGTACAGGGTAAAAGGGATTCTGAATAAGGAAGGCTATCACTCCATTTTGCAACGCCATGCCATACCCAGTGGACAGCGCTTGATTGGAGCCAATTTCATCCTACAACAGGACAATGACCCAAAACACACCTCGAAATTGTGCAAGAACTATTTAGAGAAGAAGCAGGCAGCTGGTATTCTATCAGTAATGGAGTGGCCAGCGCAGTCACCAGATTTGAACCCCGTTGAGCTGTTGTGGGAGCAGCTTGACCGTATGGTACGCAAGAAGTGCCCATCCAACCAATCCAAATTGTGGGAGCTGCTTCTAGAAGCGTGGGGTGCAATTTCTCCAGATTACCTCAACAAATTAACAGCTAGAATGCCAAAGGTCTGCAATGCTGTAATTGCTGCAAATGGAGGATTCTTTGATGAAAGCAAAGTTTGATGTAAAAACAATCTTATTTCAAATAAAAATCATTATTTCTAACCTTGTCAATATCTTGACTCTTTTTTATTCATTTCACAACGTATGGTGGTGAATAAGTGTGACTTTTCATGGAAAACACAAAATTGTTTGGGTGACCCCAAACTTTTGAACGGTAGTGTATATCATACCGGGAGAATGTCAAATCTGACCCACGCTTGGCTACGTTACAAAGTCACAAGCAAAGGTGATATAGTAAATAAAAACTTCATAAAAAACCATACACTGTTTGTATTTGTGTCAAAATTAGAATTAACTGATAAACATTCTCACCCCACCTAAGCTGATCCATTTGTGGACAGCTCTTTGATTCAGTTTGTTCTAATTTGCTCTCAAGATTTTAAGCTACTTCATTCATTTAAACAAATGTTAATTATCTTCCAAATGTAGCTGAAGTGACCCCAGAGCACAGTTCTGATTTTCCTCGCCCTGATTTTCCTTTTTCAGTTGCCCACTGTCATCAGGGCGGTGTTTGGCAAGAGTTGATTTGATGACTTTTTAATGCACTGCACATCATTCTAATTAAATATCGCCGAGTAGGTTTGGTTTTAAGCCTACATCTGTGTACCTCAGCATCCTTGATGAAATTAAAAACTGGTTTTATCAGCATGCATGAACTCACTGTGAACAGCCTTGGATCCCAGCTCCTTCACAGCCTCCATGTTGTAGATCGTGATACCTCTGGGCATATCTGACCAGCTTGTGGGTTTAACGTCCACAACGATGATGTACTGCAGCCGTGGCACATCACACAGAATGGCCTGGGAAGATAAGTTTGATTTAGATGGGAGAAAGGAAGCAAAAAAAACAACAACCATAATGATCCTAACTGAGCTGTGCTGGTAGGCTGAAGTTGTTTAATAACATTTACATAACAGAATAAAATTTACCTTAAGGCGGCTCTGAAGCAGGTCCTTGCTTGTGATGATGTGAGTGACCTCTGTCTCATTCAGCCCATGAGCTATAGCTTTGGGTCCCAGTGTGGCATACAGTGTCACGACTACAAATCATTCACATGCAGTCTGGTTAGTGTTTCTGTCAGCTCACCCGATCTCATTGTGTGTCTATGAGTCACTTACGTGGGAAACTGTACATGAAGCAGGCCTGTGCTGCTATGACCCACTCAGCTCTGGTCTCGCAGAAAACAGCGATGTTGTGGTAAGGTTTCTGGTTAAGAGCTGCCAGACCACTACCGAAGCACTTCGCTGCATGGTAGGCTTCCTCATATGTAAACCAGTTATACTTCCCGAGAATCACCTGCAGAAAAGATGCAAATTAGACGTGGCAAGCAGGATAATGCAGCATTCACGGAGAACTGCCTGCAGAACATTCAGATGGTTTGAAACTTCATGGCGATCATTCAAGAAAACAGATTAACAAATGAAAACAAATAAATCCACTGGTTGAAGATATTTAATGAAATGAAGACAAGAAACTTATAAACAAAAAACAAGCCTAGAAAGATATATTTTTTATATATAAGCGGAAACATCTCAAAAATCTGACTAATACCGATCATATTTCGACACATTTGTTCTGTCACTGAGTGCCATCTACTGGACATTTCTTGTCATCAGTTGTTTACTCAGCTGAAGCTTAAATAGCCCTATTTCTGCACAAACAAAGCTAAAATGTGGGCGGCTACTAATTTCAATTAATCTATTTTCTTAATGTAACCATAGGACAAATTTTCTTCAAAAACAAAATCAAAGTTATTCTTTATATTTCTGGCACTTTCTTTCTGCAGCCACACTAGACATTTACCTTACTATAAAACACATTAAAGTATGAACATGACAGCCCCTCATTTTTATGTTTTAAAAACAAATGTTTAATACTCAGCATGTTGTGGATGTGGATTATACAGAGATGGAAGTCTAAATTAAGAAAAAATAGTAAAATAAATAAATAATAAAAATCAGGTAGGAAAAAATTGATTAAAATCTGAAATCAGATTTGGTGTAAAAAAATCAGACATTTAATTTTTAAGCCATATCAACCAGCCCTGCCTCCTAGTGTTTCTGTAAATATTCATCCGCTATTACGAACCTTTAATCCTGTAAAATAAGATTGGTTTGGCCCTTGTTTAATAATGTTAGCAAGGGGAATCATATTTTTTTGACACAAAAATAAATAGAAGTAGTGCATTGAAAAATCTCATATTAAAAGAACTGCACTGCCATTAAAAGTTTCATTTATTAAATGTATTAAAAGTTTCATTAATTGAAGTACAAAACCTAAACCAATTTAAAAATAAAATATAAATAATATTTTTACAAACAAATCTAGAAAAAGAGTTTTCTGAAACCGGGAAGAATATCTCTGAAAAAGACTTCACTAGTCTTCAATATCATATATAATGACAAGATCCCCACGTTGTTTAAGACTTATGTAATTTGCAAATCACACTGATTTCTTTTTAATTTTAGGCTGCTCGCAGTTAACTGCAGTGTGCTGTTTATTAGAAACTTTTAATTAATGCTTAGTCTGAGACAAACAAACAACTCCAGACCAATCAGCTGCTACCGCTGCTGCGTCAAAGTGAGAGGGATATAATATTACCGGACCAATCAGTCCATAGGTCAGGTCGCTTTGGCACGCTTGGAACCAAGGCAGATGTAGTCCGGAAAAAGGGTTGGTTCAGAACGGACGCAGGTAATGGAAACACGCCACAGCGTCCCGTTCCATACCGTACTGCCACTAGTGGCAATGGGGCATATCATGAACCTCAGGCCCGGGACTTTTAATCAATCAAATTTAATCAATTTAATTTAATCAATCACTTTCAATCAAAATGTATCAAGTTTTTAAACATGTGGCTGAATTGAATTCAGCCACATTTTCGATCTGCTTTGTTTTACATCATTTTTGCATTTAGCATTGATACCGTTACTGGTATCGGAGCCGATACTCGGGGTGGTCCGACATTGGTACCTCGTGGTTCAATTTGATTTCGTTGTGGTAACTTCGATTCTCGATTATAAGGATTGTTGGTTCAATTCAATTCCTGGTGCCACCATTTTTCAATTATTGACATTTTTAATGGTTGTTTTCATCTCTGTCTACATTTTTAATACAATACGGTATCGACCCGATACCGTTCTAATGTACTTGCATCGGTTAGTTAACCAGTACCAGGATCCGATGCTTAAAATGTGGAAACTCTGCAAAAAAAATCACAGAAAATTGTTATTATTCACCTGAAATTTTTGTTTGGCAGTCATTTTTTAAAAATATTTTATTATTTTATTTCGTTCACCATCATTTTTTGCTACTTGACTGAAAGTATTCACCTTAGACCTCTTCTGATTTTAAAAACTTGGAAAATCTTTTAGAACCCAGCTCATGTATTGCTGACGTTATCACTTTTCCATGATATTTTAAGACTATGGCAATCCAAAGCCTGCCACCAAACTTCCCTGACACACACACCAAGTGTTTACAACCGATACTGACTGCATCCAGTGGGCATTTTATCACAGTCCAAAGACAAACTATGGGTTGTTTGGCTAGCAAGAAAGAAAAGATTCTAAAACTTTTGTGTTAATAAATTAAGAGCTATTTTCCAAAACACTATAAATCCATTTCAATAGTTTTCAGAAAAATACATTTTTTTATCTAGACCCAAACATTTTGTGAATATTCAATTCATCCTGGTAAAATGTTTTTTCGCCTCAGTTAGAACATGTTGAACAATGATTCTTAAATCAAACAACAATATTGTTGTTGATAAATTCAAAGTTAACTTAATTTTTCCTCAAAACGCTATAAATCCATCTATTTTTTTCAAAACGCTATTCAAAAACGGATTTCACCAACAGGTGATGGATTTTATTGAGGAAACTGTACCTTATAGCACCTTCCTTGGCAAAATAAAAATGTAACAGAGTTTATTCTCCATCCCTCTCACATAAGAAACGGGGAGTGTACATGATATGGGACACTGTCAGATATCGGGAGAAATTTGGGAGAATGCTGCCTCTGGGAGATTTTCGGAGAGGGGCATTGAAATTCGGCACTCTCCTGAGGAAATCGGGAAGGTTGGCAAGTATGATGTCAGTCACCTGTGATAATGCATCATCATAAAAAGCCCTTGCAGCATCAGACACACCTATTGCTCCTAGTAGTGACAGCACATCTCTCTTTTTTGCAATTTAACAGAGGTCTGCTTCGGAAGTACCTCAGGTTTCAGGTCAGCCCACCGCCTGCCCACTTTAACACATTATGGAAACAGCGTAGAACCTTCACTGAATTCTGATTAGTTGAGAGGATTTATCGCATTTAGGTAAAAAATAGGTTCGGCGCTTATGGCGGTTTGTAAAAAAACTGCATCTTGTACCTACATTTTAACAAGGAAATATAGTAATTTGGCAAGAAACGTTGATGGAGCAGTGAATAGGCTCAGTACACAGCAAAATGACATGACAAACTCTTTTTTTTATGGAGTTTATCACGTTTTGTAAAAGAGCTCTTCAAATTGTTATAGTTGTTCCCATCAGTTATGACAACCACCCTGTGTAGCCATAGATAAAACAGCAGGCTTTAGAACGAAGTCTCTCACCTTTTTGAACACTTTGCCGTTTGGTTGGATTTCATCCTCCTCACTCAGTACCTCCCTGGTGCCCAGACAGTCTCTGTTTGGGAACCTCCTCGCTGCATACTCGAACATCTTGTCCAGTGTGTCGACCCCTGGGTGCACCAGTGCCTTCAGTTTCTCTTGACTATTGATGGCCCTGTAAGGTCCAGCTGGGTGTCCGCTGATAGAGCGGGCCTTTATCCGGCGCGCTCGCTCCAAATTGGTTCCGGCCCCGGAAAAGAAGTACCAGGGTAGGAAGGTTAAGACGGAATAGACCCAGACGACAGACCGGAACACCTGCAGGAGCAGGGGGTTTATATCCTCCTTCAACTTCATCTTTGGGGATGAAGTCAGAGCTGAAGATGATGCAGACGCGTCTGACCAATGATAAACTCAGCTGGTATGTACAAGGTATTCAGTATTGCTCCCAGTGCAGCTGGCGGGTATTTCAAGCAGCAAGGCACCCTGCAAAGCAAAGAATATATGAGACTTTAGAGGTGTTCTATAAAATATGATCGATGCAGCACATTTTTATAGGCTAGATTGCAGTCAATATGAGTAACTGCATCCTGGTGAATACATCCCTGCTTGAATGAAAACCAAGTGTGCCTATTCTTAGGCTCCTTCTCAGTCAGCACTTTTCCTATACCTCGAATGTCTAGCAATGCTTGCAGTGAATCATCTTACAGCAGAAGAATGAAGCTGCAACATTTAAAAACATCAGCAAGAAATGTTGTACTCAACAAATTTATTTTGTTATACATTTTTCATCCTGCAGTAATAACTGAAAGGAAATGATTTGTATTGTGGATGAAAAATGCAAGAAAATGGGATCTACAACGTGAATTAAAAACTATTCAGATCTTTGAGTCCCATTTTTATACCACAGACAATCCAGAACCTCAAACAAGAAGCGACGGCCTTTATCACAATCTATCCGACTGTCTTGAATAACGCACTGATACCAATACGCCACTAATTTCCTTGGTTACACTACAAAACTCTATGAATCACCTGAGACTGTGTTGCTGAGCGCTCAGCTGTCCATAGCGTATGTGTAGTGTAGGACTGATTGTGGTAGAAGTGGCTGCAGTGACTCATTCTGCAGCTTCCACGGTAAGGCAGCAGGCTAAGGACAGAGGCTCCGCTAACAGGACAGTTCTACGAGGAAATACCTGAGGCGACAGATTTTGGCCACTATTGACCAGATCCACTGAACTTCATTTAGAATGACATGGCCAAACTGGTTAGTGCTCTGCATGGAGCTCACCTCGCTGACCCGACAGACTGCAGATGCAAAACTGTTCGCTTTAAAAAAAAAGCAGACGTCTATGAGTTTAATATTAGCATGTGAATTTTAATGTGATAATTAACAAAAACACGTTTCTACACAGCATAAAACTGTACCTCTCAGCAGAGCATTGACATACATCTATAAATTTATTTCTGTAAACACAATAGTTCTTCCATTTTTTTGAAGAACACGTTGACCTTTTCAGGGTCGGTCCAACCCAGAACCACAGCTTTCTTTTTTTTATATTCTCCGTCCAAATAAAACAGTGCCTTTCAAGATAAACACGTTTGACCTGTTGTGCAGCATCTTAAATGACGCTGCAAACTGACACACTTCAACTGTGATTGAATGCACGCCCCAAGCTGTAAAGTCTCAGCCATGGTTGGTTAGACGTTGGTAAGACAAATTCAGAACGTTGTGTGTTTGATGTTAGAGTTGAAAAAAATAAAAAATAAATAAAAGAGACAGACCTCTTTCAATATTAGCTTTAAATGGCACCAGGTAAGAAAATTATTTCTCGCACAAAAGCAGTTACTTAAAAAAAAAAGTCGGTTACTGTGACTCACCAGGTATTCTGCTTTGGGGACAACACTTTCTTTCAGAACTCCACCTGATGTGAGCCACAGTCACACCCAAAGAACATATGAATGAAGTCTCACAATGAAAAACTATTGGGCAGCACGCGTTCGGTGAAGTACTGGGAGAACGCATGCATCTACCTAAATAAACATAACTTCAGAAAGTATTGTGAAAATATTATATTGCTAATGAACATATTGATTGCGATTAACATTTTTCTTCCTGTTCCTGCACTCTTCCTGAGCTGTAGCATCTTTGTCTCAAAGATCTATATCATGTATGAGCATAAAAGACTACCAAATACTGTAACTAAACAGCTTTTTGCAGATAGTGAAATGAAAGGACAGTTGTGATTCGATATATTGTCCAATTCTGCCTCCTTTGATTCTTTTCTGATGCATCAGGCTACTGCATCACAAGGAACATGTCCTTGCTATTTCAATGTATTCATCTTACCCATTACCTGAATCTGTAGGATAAATGAATTATTTATTCCTAAGACGTATTCATCTTTATGCAAAAAAAGGACAGAGATGCACCAGTTAATCTTAAAGTGATCTGAATTGTTCAGGTTTGAAACAGAAATCTCCAGTTCAGCCTCTTCATATTCAAAATAATTACATTAGAAGTAACATAAAAACAACAACAACAAAGAAAACTGCAGCACATTTTCCACCTTCCCTTTCAGGTGTTATAGCACTATAGAAAAAAGAGGATTCAGGAGGTCGGATCTTAAAGTTTAACTTCAATTTTGCACCAACCAGGAAAGATCTTGTTAAATGAGCCCACCTCAGTATTAACTATACTTGAAACAATTATATATTATATAAACATGAACTATAATCACATACCAGTGCTCGTTGTAAAGACCGGCATGCCCTTTCACCCGTATTTAACCCTGTATTTAATACAGCGTTCAATATGGCAAATATACAGTGCGTACAATGTACGTATTTTTCGGAATGAAAGAACTGAGGATATTAAAAAAAATAGAAAATAAGACATTTAATATTTTAAGTTTATATTTTTAATGGCGTCCCTGAAAAATAATCACCGAATTTCACTCATTAACTTGAAAGTTAACATCTAATAATCTGTTGTCACTGTTTATACATGCGTAGTTATCTTTAAAACGTCGCTTACGTCTACAGAAAAGATTACGTTGCTGCATTTTCCAAAGGGCACTGTATTTTAAAAATCACATTGATATAGTTTTACCCTGCACATGTATGTCCAAATGTTATCAAGGTTAGCTGTAAATCACTAAGATTAGCAGCTAGCGGACAGCCGCTCTCGTAGCGAGGTAAGCTACAATTTAGCTCCACAGCTACACGTTGGAGCGGCGGCTGCAGTGCCCGCTGCTGGTGAACTAATACCTTTTTATACACACATATTCAACTACAATGTTAAAAAACAAACACAGCATCGCGTAGACAAATGTAAGCCTTGTAAAAAAGTGAGATACTACGCTCTTGAGCAACCTGAGGTTAGCAATCCTTCCTCCCTTGCCTAACATCTGCAAAGGGCTCACATTGAAACATATTCTCACCTCTTTTTTCCCCAACCGCTATGCCTGAGCCGCAGCGGCACCGTCTCCGTTATATTTATCCTCGTAACGAAAGCTCAAATAAGAATACTGACATAAAGTTTTAACACGGGATTTTTTGGGAATAAATATCAAGAGCAAATGTATCTTAAAACAATTATAAAAAGGGAAAAATCTGTGAATTACCGGGCAACCGCTACCAGCCCGGAAGCTTCAGTCTGACGTAGAAGTGTTTCTCCGATAGTGATTGGTGCTTCGGAGGTGGCGCGTGCTTGGACAGCGGCAACGTAACAGAGGTTACTCGCGGTCACTGCTTAACAGTTCCGCAAGAGCTGGGATTCACTGTTCTTTCCAGAACTAGGATCATTTGTTCGCGAACAAGAGGCGAATCTTTCGGCTTCCGATCTGCTTTCCACCAAGTAGTCGAAACCACATTTTTATATTCTATCCGCACGTGTGTACGATAACAAATAGAGTGGGCCTACAATACCAATATTGATCAATATATTTTTAGTTATAGAAATATTAAAGTAAGACATTGCTACCTTGTATGTAAATGTGCAATTGCAGACAGATATGTACATAGCCTATGCTGTATAAAAATGCATTTTCTTTGTACTGTCTAACATTAAATCAGAGTAAACTTTTGCTGCGTTGTGTCAGTTGATGATAAAACACAGATTCCCGTGTGACATTACAAATAAAATAATTCCAAGAAGATGGGAAAAAATAATTATGGAGCAAAAGTCTGGTTCATTCTACAGTACATCTTGATGTTTGAAGGTGCCATAATTATTCGTTCAAACAGTTTTATGTAAATGTACACAACATGGTAATATCCAAGTCCATCTTATTGTTCAGGAAGGAACAACGTTCTGTGACCAAGCGTGTCCGAACGTGTCCTATAGGGATAACATCTGTGTGTCAGCCCTACAACAAAAGATGCTGTCAGGAGTAATTATCCACAATGAAAGAACTGTGACAATATGGTCTGAAAAGTCACTCAGAGAGACAGAGGAATCACTCCTATTGCATCAGAAAAATACATTTTGAATAAATATAGTCTGTAGCCTACTGAAGACAACAGATTCACTGTTTCATTCTGGATATCACAAAGGCGTGATCCCAGTTTCTCAGAAAACCTGTGGGCAGGGCTGGAATGATGTGTGTGAGCAAGGCTTTGAACATTGTAGATTAAAATGCATTAATCTGGTGCAGTCAGAGCTACATCTCAAGTGGCCACCACTTGGGGGTGTCTCTGCTTCATGTACACATAAATAAGTGTGGCTGTGTACATTTTAATTTTATTAATTTTATTTTTTCACTGTCTTTGTATTGTCCTTTTTGAATAATTTGTGTGGTGTCATCCCATCCATCCATCCATCCATCCATCCAACCATCCATCCATCCACACCACTCATCCTTGCCCAGCGAACATTGAGCAAGAAGCAAGGTACACCCTGGAAAATAAGAATGGATTGGATTTATAAAGCACTTTTCGAGACCCTCAAAGCGCTTACAATTCCATTGTTCACTTAACATCACATTCACACACTGGTAGAAGATGCCATCAACCCCTCTGACCAACACCAGTAGGCAAGGTAGGTGAAGTGTCTTGCCCCAGAAAACAACGGAATGTAGCAGGCGGAAGCATGAATCAAACCCGCAATTTCAGGGTCGCAGGCTAGCAACTTTACCACAGCGACAGCTGCCCTGTAAACAGGTTGCCAATCCATCGCAGGGATGTGGTATAATCATCAATGCTTTTTTCTCCCTGTTATGTTATGCGTGTACTCCCACTTCTTCCTAAACTCTAAAAACATGACATGTAAAGTTAATTGTTCTCTAAAATTGCACCTTAAATATGAATGAGCTTGTTTTTTTGTGTTTTTTTTTGTCCAGTGATGGACTGGCGACCTGTCTAGGTTGTACCACGGCTCTCACCCAATGACTACAAAAGGTAGGCACCAACCCTATGGGGTTGATACCTACCTCTTGTTGTCATTTAATAGGGTTGGTATATAAAAAATAAATAAATAAATTGCTGACGACATAAAACGGCCAGGTAGACTACCAACAGATTTGCATTAACAATTGAGTGACAGCATTAATTTTCAGCAAGATCTAGCTGTACATGTGATAAGAATCAGCAGTGTTCATAGACTGTGAATACATAATAATGAATGCAATAATCATTGGTTGTGGCACAAACAAGATATAAAAAAAGAAAAGAAAATGGGAGACACACTACTTTCAGCACGAAAAGGGTGCAGGTATGGAAAGGAGTTGTCTGAGGTGCTGATCAATCAGTCTGAGATCCATGGATAAAAATCAGAAGGCTACATGAGCTGTCATTAAGATTTTGTCTTTAAAAATGCAGCTGGAGTTATGTTTTATTTCTGAAAAAATGGCTTGATGTTTAAAATAATTTAGAATTCCACTTATAGCCATTTTAAAACAGTGTCTTCCAACCCCTTCTTCTCTGCAATAACCTTTTTTACACACAAGAGGGAGCCAGTTTGCATGCTTCTTATAATTTATCATGCAGTATGTTTCAACTTGACTAAGGAAAAGGCCCAACTGTGTTCACAAATAATACTGAGACAGAACATCTTTTTTGACATCTTTAGGGCAAGAGAGTAAAGTGAAGAGGGAAGATAAGCTGCGTTTGACACTTTTAACCTTAAACATTAAGATCATGTCACCTGTCTCTAGAGGTTTTGCATGCTTTTTAGACCATATGTCTTTGCAGGCACATTTTGATGACTGCACGCTCATTCTTTGCCATCCCAAACATACACACACACCGTCCTTAGACACATACACTTGAACACATGGGCATACACAAGCTTGTGATCACATGACAAGTCAAAGTGCATACAGAGAGGTGATAATCGCTTTCCTCGGGCAATGTCTTTGAGGTTCTGATGGGTTGCAAACCAAAAGAGGGCAGATGTTACAAGTATGAGGAACACTTTCATCTCCTCCGTGAACTATGTGTGTCCAATCTGATAATGACACAGAGATACACTTTGCACATACTTAGGGCAAGTTGCAGGAAGATATGTATCCCACAACTGTCTGTCTGATTCTTGACATTATATTTTTGTGTCCAGAGGATAATGGATGCTCCCGTGATTCTCACCTAAAGAGATCAAAGGTGAGTTTAATGTTCATTAAATTACTGAAAAACCTTTCCAAAAGTGTGAAAGGTAGAGTGCAGTGGACTAGTCAACCAATCCATTTCACTTGTTTTCTTACTGGTTCTGTTTAATACATGATTTTGATCACTGAAAGTAAAAAGTTTGTGAATCATCCTTCCTTTTCTTGTCATTTATCATAGAAATGGTAAACAAATATTATTTCAACCCCTAGCTGAAGGAACTTAATGTCCAATTGGAGTTGCAGAGAAAAAAAGGGGGTGCCAGGGGGGTTCTGTGGGGATTAGGGGAACAAAAGGATCCTTCTCTGTCATCAAAGAGGATCTACTCTCCACTCATCCCCTTTTCTGTGGAGACAGCTTTTTATTTTTTGGGAGTGGAAGTGATGGCTGCAGGGAGGGGGGAGGGTGGGGAGATACCAGGAGAGTTTGATGGCAGGGGATGCAGATTTCAAAGTAATCTTTAACTTTAAGCCCTACAGTCCCCATGACATGAGGCCCTTTGCCCTAGACACAGTGTTGCCTATATTGCTCCAAGTAGAAGTCTGCCACCCCTCCTTTCCTCTTTTTTCCCCTCTGAAGCTTTTGTCATGGTGGCATTTAAGCAGCATTACTCACTGACCAAAAGAAGGAATTCTTTTGAGGGCCCTAAAAGGGATGAATTTTAACTACGGAGACCACTGTCTCTTCTTACAACAACAGCGGGCGGATATAAATGCCTACTGTGTGACTGGGATTCAGCACAATCGAGACATTAGCTTGATCATAAGTCTTTGAGCCCAGTCAATTGACAATATTTTTGTCCACATTTTTTTGAAAATGGGAAATTATGAGAATAAATACTAAATTAACAATTACCTAGCAATTATTAACCTTAAACCAATTTTAAAATTGTCAGATGATCTAGAACCCTACAGGAGGGCATCTGGTCTCCCATTGTTCTATCACTTTACAAAACTATGTAGGCCCCCTTCCCCATAGTTATATCTTTTTCTTTTCAAGGCTCATGTCCCCTAAGGGTTACTGATCTAGGATCCCCTGCCGACCTGCTCCACCATGGGGAGTCACTGTAATCACACAGAAGTAGTTATGTGGGGTTTAAATTATACAGGTTTAAATCAGTGGCATAACAGCTGATTGTTTGAAATAATTGTGCCCTTAGCAGGTAAATCAACTTTATTTATAAAACACAAACAGGTAATCACACAGGAAAGAGCTTGAGGATATTCTAACATTATTTTTCAATAATACCTTTGAATTGTTGATAGAGTAATGCTGTTTTGACATTATCACCTGTCATGGTATAAAAAAAACCTTATCGGTAAAGATCTGTTGTGGAAACTATCTTTGTCAAAACAAGCATACATAAACAAACAAACACAAACATCAATTCATAAACAGAAATATATAGTAAATTCTGTTAATTCATAAAGATAGATTAAATTATATTCCTTTCAGTTAGATTCTATTTATAAACTATGAAGTAAATTTCAGTTTATCATGTAAACTGGTGAAAGATTTGCTGTCTAAGGAACCCCAAGTTTGCATTGAGCCATTTGCTTTCCTAATCTTTCCCTAATCCCTAAACCAGAGAAAGTAGGCTATAAACAACGCAACACAGAAACAGTAATTAAAAAAACACAAAAACTGTTGCAGCCCCTGGTAGCCTCAAAGTATGTCACATTCAACCATTAAAAGCCTTTTTGCATTTATATACTGAAAGTTTCTTCAAGCAGCAACTTGTAAATTTCTTTGAATTTTGAATTTTTTTTTATTTCTTTTTTATTTTGAAGGTTTCCTTTTAATCTAAACATTTCAAACAGCGTTGTTGTTCAGCCACTAAAAGTGTGTTGGGACTTTGACTTGAAGTGTACTTACAAAGAAATGCTGGGCCTAGATGCTGGGGAGTTCCAACAAAACATTAGCCCCAAAATTGTGAGCCAATTTGTTGGATGAGAGAAGAAACTATAATAGGTAACACTTTACAATAAGGTACACAAAATGATCTTCCTTACTAGGGAAAAATTTAGGAGGTAATGAGTAATGAACTAGGGAGTAATGGGTAGTTAACCAGTACTCACTGGCGAACACATCCACCAGTCCTATTCAGGGACTAATGGTTAGTTATTTAAGGAAAAAGGGAGGAATGAATCAGGGACTAATGGGTAGTTAACCAGTAGTTACTGGTAAAAAAAACCCACCAGTCCTATTGTGATTAATGGTTAGGTGTCTAGGAAACAGATGAGGAATGAATTGAGGATTCATGTAATGCCTTTAGACTCTCTTGTGAACTTCAATAACGATGCAAAGCATTTGCAGTGTCACAGTTATGTGGCTCTGCTGTATCATCTTTATTTCACTTGCATCCTTATTTAAGTTAAATCTACAGGCATTACATGAATCCCAATTCATTCCTCACCAATATAAAGTAAAATTAAAATGAACAACATCAATTCTTGACACAATTGGTCAGTTGTAATAAGGTGTACTTTAATTTATTGGTGTGTTTAGAATAAATTAACACGAACAGTATTTCATATTTAAAAAAATATAGCCTATATATTAATAGATCGCCTAGATTTAAGGCCTAATGAAGCCCAGCAGAGCAACATTGAAATAAGTGTTCCAGCAATCTATGTGTGGTCTAAAATTCACCATGGTAGAATAATTCTGAGGATCACATCACATTAGATGTGAGGGAACTAAGAGTGCTTCTCGCCTCTGTTTCTGTTCCATACTTCAGGATGCACATCAACCAAGTGAGTATTACACAGACCAGAGCAAGAACGCTGCCGAAGAACAGACAAACTGGGCCGACGGGCGACGCTATGTGGTTGAAGTTATGTATGAAAATGAGGCCCATAAATAAAAGCACCACCATGGAGAGGAAGGAGAAGATGGCGCACACACAGCCAATGTTAAACACCACGTTCTTGCAGCTCTCACAACTTTTCTCGCTGATAGAAGATCCGGAAGGGTCTGTCTGTTGTTCCTCCGTGTTTGATGTGCTATAACGCCGATCCTTTCTAAGGGAAAGCACCTCGAACAGCGCCCTGTTGTTCGGGAGGTTCTGAACCTGATATTCCCGAACCGGAGTCCGGTGGCGGCACACGGGACAGCCGATTCTCCAGCCTCGACCCTCTCTGGAGTAAAGAGTTTCGATGCACTCCTGACAGAAGGTGTGGAAGCAGCTCAGCTCTTTGGGGATGTGGAGATCCAAGTCGTAGTAGTTGTAGCAGATTTTGCACTCATATTGTTCTTCCTTGGACTGAGTAAAACCAAGACTGTCTGGTTCATGGACATTCTCCGCTGTTACGTCCGCCATGTTCACCCATATTATACCGCTTTATTTTACCACTTAGGTCGTTGAAGTTAATGATTTTATTGTACTACTCTGATTTAAATATTCAACATAGTTTCCACATGCTCTTTTCTTTATCTTTATCTCTACGAGTGAGCCTGACCTGGTCTCAGTCCAGCTACATCCGGTTCACAGGCGTGTGCAAATGTGCAACAGTGCCCAGTTGCAAAATCCGGGACCGGTCAGTTATAGCAAAAGGAAGAGAGAATAAAGAACAAACAGAAACAAATCAATAGACGTGTTCAGATTGATTTTCTGACATGTTCTTCCTCACCTGGTTGGTGTCACAACGAGCATTGTGTGCTCGGCATGCCCTATTAAACCGTGTAATTAAAATCGTCTACCTGCTCTAACAGTGAAAAGAGCCCTTTCAGATGTGTCGCTTTGAGTTTCAGCACCACAGTCAGCGGACAGCGACCGGCATGTCAAGTGGCGGTGACATCTTCAACTGCAGTTGAAATGCCCTGCAAAAGTACTCAAACATTTATTTCTCAGTTTGTAACAATAAACTTTTACTAATGTAATATAGTCCAGTATGAGGGCGGAGAACGATTATACAATTCTTCATTCTTATTGAGACCCCTAATTCTGATAACAGGTAGTAAAATCCAGTGAAACCAACTGCACCAAGAACAACTACAGTAAATCTAATTCACTTGTGCATTATTTAACATCAACATCTATGTAGTTGTTCTGTGAAGGTCTTGTTAGTGGACATTAATTAACAAACAGAATCAATAAGACCACAATAAAAATCGAGAAAGGTCAGGCATACATTCAAGGAGATGTTCATATCAGGGTTAGGTTATGGGAAAAAAAATCAAGCTTTAAACATCTTATAGAGCTCTGTTCAGTTCATCATCTGAAAGTGGAAAGGTATGACGCAAATGCAAACCTACACACATGGCCGTCCACCTAAACTGGCAGGCTGGAGAGCATAATTGAGAGAGACCACTAACAGGGTTGCAGTAACACTGGAAGAGCTGTAGAGACTCACACTTCATGGAATAGAATCTACCAATACAAGTGGTAGTCCTGCACTACCCTAAAAAGATTAATATATATATATATATATATATATATATATATAACATAATTGACAGTGGGACAGAGGTTTAGTTTCTTGTACGACAAAACACCAAAATAAAATAAAACGGAGGAATAGTTTGTTTAGCTCAAAGACTTTTCATATGTTAAATTGGGCCAGGCAAAGTAATTTCAAAAGTAAAAGCAACTGAGAAAATTTGTCAACACTTAAAAATACACTTTCCAACATGCTTTTCAGAGAATTTGACTGCGCTGGAGCTGTTTTCCTAAGACACAATTGCAAAAATTAAAACCTTTTAAAATTCATCAAGACCTCCGGCTGTAATCACTGCAGTAACTGTAGCAAAATCTGGTTCACCATTTTTATTTGTAAAACAAATTTACAACAATGTATAACTTTTATTCCTCTACACAAGTATATTATACTTTAGGTTAGTTTGTTATTCAATCCCAATATACTACATTAGCAAACAGGTTCAAAGTGTGGGAATACTTTTACAACACTCTTTGTGTAAACATTTTCTACATCCAAGCAAACCTTTTGGTGTAATGTTGCTAAAAGCTGTTAACTAAGCTATTAACTTCTCTAAACCTTTACCCTGTCTTAACTGGTTTTCCTTACTCTTTAATATGCAAAGTATTATGTAATGTTCTCTAACAAATATATGAGGCACTGATAGAACATTTGTATTCATACCAAATTTAAATTACACACAAGTGGACTTGATTTACTAATTTGGGGATTTCTGGTATTTTGGTTATCCAATATTTCATGGTGGGTTAACATAAAATCCCAAAGAATACACGCAAACAAGTTGAATGTGTGGGGATACTTTTGTAAGGCATTCAATGAGTCCCTTTATCCTAAAATAATAATAATAATATACCAACTAGATACCTGAAATACACAGCGTCTGTTATGTATGCAAGAGTGTGTTGCATATCTCCCAACTTTATTTTTATGAAAAAACAACAGCAATTTAGTTATTGACAACCACGAGAAAAGATCTCTTTGAGTGCCAAGAGGTTGAAATATTATTCTATAGAAGAATTCCTAGTAGAAACCAGATTCCATTTTAGCCAAATTATTATACAATTTACTGAATTACTTTCAGGTTTTTTTTTCCTTGCAAAATTTGAGTCAGCTTACAATATGATGATGTTTAATTTACAATTATATACAGTGCATTTTAGTTGCACATTTTGTTCTTTGCAGAATCAGTTTGTCAAAAAAGTATTTAATCTAAATCCATTTGAAATACTTGAAAATGTCATGACCCAAGATAAATAAAACCAGTGCAAACTAAAGATCTATCTTTTTTAATAAAGGGAAACATTTGTAAATTTTACTATAATATGTATAGTATGTTAAATATAGTATATTTACAATGTTCAATTTCCAAAAGTGCAATATATCAAAATACATAAAATATAGGCTTTCCTAAAAATAAAACTCTTCAAAAATACTAGATATAGCCTATATTGACAGTTAGTTCTACATTAGTGTCTTTCTACGTGTTACCCGGTTATCCATCCTGAAGGAAACGTTAGTTGTATGCTTGTTAAGAAAAATATATTATCCCACATGTATTTTAGAGGAAAATAAATCTACTTTACTCGTTTTAAAAAAGCTGCTAGATTTCCTCTATTGTTTTACCAGTATACTGACAGAAAACATGCAAAATGATACATTTGTGTTTCAAACTATATATATATTCAAATGGAACTGATGTATATGAATTTGTATAATACAGTCCGACTCCAAGAATGTGTAAACCAAAATGTTGTAAACCTTACACATTTATTTATTTAGTAAAAAAACGAAACAAAAAAACAAAAACATCAGGAGATAGATAGATAGATAGATAGATAGATAGATAGATAGATAGATAGATAGATAGATTACTTTTTTGACTTGCCCAAAGTGCCCTCTTGTGGCCGAATTCTGACATGCATGTAAAGTCATGACTGTCTTTCCGAACACAAAGACACAATATGTGGCAGTCGTATTGAAATGTTTCATGCTATTTGTAGACGTAATTGTGACCAATTTTTTTTAAATGTAAAGTCTATTAAAAATAAATTACGTATCACATCATACTTGACTTTATATTCTCAGATTGCATATACATTGTTAGGTTAAAGAGGAATTTTCATTTGCCCTTTACCGTAACCTCATGAGAACAGCTTTACAGGAACAGGTGATGAAAATATCAATTTTCATTGAGCTCTGTGATACAGCTAATGTGACTTTTCTTTACTCACATCATGTCCTTTTATGTGAAATTAACAGTTGTAAACATTTTGATGCAATCCTACCCTGATAAAACTGGAAATGTGTGTTAAATATATATATTCAGATCAAAGCACAGTGTATTTCCACAAGATTTCTAACATTTGTAACCTTGGTAAAAAAAAATACAAATAGTTAACCCATTTCATCCAGTGGCCCCTTTACTGCAAGTCAGTGGTGTCTAACAGTAGCATTTTGTTTAATATTGAACAAATATGCTGAGGCCCTTTTGCATATCATTTAAATTCAAAGTTGTTACACTGATTGTTTAGGCAGGACAGTAAAATAACTAACTGTGAAAAAGTCTCATTTTAAATCATGCTTAATGAAGTAAATATAAGAGTGAAAAAGAAATGGTCTGCTATAACACAAATTGAGCTCTTACAACAAAATATTTTTTTTAAAAATGCGATTGCATAAATTGTTCATCTGTATTTTGTACGTTTTTCTTTTCTTCTTTTTTTTCTAATTTTCACTCTGGCTTAGCATCATGAAAAATATCTTGTAGTTTAGTTGTAAATTTGCTTTATAGTTATCAGTGTTGACAAACATAAAATCTGAATAAAACATGTGACATTTTAAATGAGCCAAACATTTGTAATCTGTAAAGATTTTTGGTTTCTGTTATTTGTATTTTCAGCCCAAATTCATATCCTTCAGATTTCTGTGGAAAGTTCTTGGTTGTTTCATATAAAAATGACGTCCTGTTGTTTTACACTTTGTCAGTCACCAAGAGACAAGCCTTCTAAGACATTAAATTTGTCTTGGATCAGCAATGCAAATGCACCAAGTTTTCTTTTTGTGTGAAGGGGCAGGAAATCCACCTTGCTGTTTTCATAACATCAGGTAACATGACTGAAACACACAGAAGTAAAGGCGTAGAATAATTTCAGATAGATAAGAATCTCACTGGTGTGACTGCATGTTCGTCATGAGACCATGAACTATTGGATTAGTGGTTTTCAGTTTGAATTTGATGGACGGTTAATTTAACCCCACATGCCCTTTAGCTGTAGCTCTAAGAAATGCTCTGATTCTCTCTTTTAGTTTTTCTATCTCACCTGGGTTCACCTTCACAAGCCTTTGTCATGATAACTGCACTCAGTTTGACCTCCTACTGATATTTTTTGCCCCCCGTTATTCTTGATAAGATCAAACACATGAGAAAAACAACAATTCTTTTGATAGTGCCTTGTAACTGTAACAGGAGTAAGATAATGCATTTCCCTACTTCAAACCTTTGTTCTTCCTGAGATGTTTATCTAAACTGATGACTTGATCATTCTTCCAATGTAAGTTTGTCCCTCATTACAACATGCAAAGTTAGGTAAGGCTGCTGCTTCTGAGCATCTGCAGGCAAGGCAAGGCAATTTTATTTGTATAGCACACTTTGAACAAAGGGTAATTCAAGGTGCTTGCAGTTTTGAAACATGTATGTGAAGGCTGATGCACAAGAAGACACACCAAAAATGTGCTATTCTATCTCCATTATGTATTTCCTGAACTAAATTTTTTGCTACTTATCAATCTAAATACAAACTTTTAGCTCACATATGTGGTTTTGGAATTAGGAATTAATCCCAAAGCCTTTTTTCCATGTTGTCAAACATTGTCCTAAATTGGCATAATCTATCAATTTAAATGATCAGGTTCACAATTTCAGCACATCATATAACAAACGGTTCTTGGTTTCAGTGTGGTTATAATTCTGTCCTAATTAATATCTGTATTATTGTAGGTGAAAGGGACTGCAAAGTGGTGCAACCGGTGGCATTGTTAACTAGCAGCAAGAGGGTTCTGGGTTCGAATCCCTGCCTGGTGTCTTTCTGCATGGCCACAAACATGACTGTCGGGTGTATTGGTCTCTCCAAATTACCCATAGGTATGAGTGTGTGGGTGCATGGTTGTTTATCCTGTGTGTCTGTATGTTGCCCTGTGATGACCTCTCGTCCAAAAATTGCTGGAGATAGGAACCAGCCGTTCAACTTCAGTAGCGATCCTCTTTGCACAGCAGTGGCTTGTTTATTACAGGACCAATAATAGTCAAACACATGCTGTTTTACAGTCAATTGTCCTTTTCAGAAACTAAGAGCTAGCTCTAATAAAAAAAAAAAAGTATAATCCCAATGAAAGTTGTTGCTTTTAGACGTCAATACCTTTCAAAACCAGCTAGATCAGGACCCAAGTTTGTCTTGCCACTTCACATGATCAGAAGGAGAACAGAGAGTTAAGAAATAACTCTGAGGCTCAATGTTCAGAACCATGAGATGCTACCTACATACCAACTGGTTATTTGGGAGCCCATGGGTAACCTTGTCCTACCATCATGAATGTAAACATGTGGAGTTTGTTAAACTCTATTGAGACCTTAACTGTAACTTTATACTTTAGCCAGATGAGGTGGACGATCTACATGGCAATGGGAGTGGTTCTTTTCAAAAAGCTTTGGGAAGCCATTTCATATTTCATTGCATCATTAAATCAGGGACTTAAAAATATCTGGTTAACTCCACAAAAAATAAAATAAAAATGAAAATGTATCATTGTCCAGTATTTCAATGGGGTGATGATCATAAACATGTGGCCAACAAATAAATTGTTCACCAGACATGAAATCAACCCAGTAAATCAATGATCAATCAGACGTAAATCCTACAAAAAATCTGTACGCTGAGCTGAAGAGAATAGAGCATAAGACAGGACCTTGTTAGAGTGCCTGAGACTAGGTTCTGCAGGATCCAAAACATATGGCCAAATCAACACAGTAATAGTTCAACTGACACAAATTGTTTTTTTTTTTTTTCCATGACAATGTCAGTTCCCATACCACAGAACCTGTGGAGTTAGCTAAAGATAACAGCTCATAAAAGACAAACTAGAACTGGATGATCTAGAGAGATTGTGCAAAGGGGAAAGGTCAAATCGCTCTGAATGCGAAAAGATCCAGGAGAAAACCTAAAGCTGCGTCCTGCTAGCAAAAGGTGGCAATACAAAGTTGCCAGGGTACCATTATCAATAACTGTCACTGTCAATAAAAGGTATATTTTTTTCTCAGTGTTAGGTTTCCCCCATAAAATAAATACATTCAAATACAAGTTTGCTTTTTCAAAAAAAGAAATAAATCTGATTTTATCCAGTGTTGTAAATCTGATGAGAGAATGCAAGAGTTTGGAGTCAAGCCAACAGATCTACATTTTCGCTGTAACTCTTTGACCCAGAAAATATGGGCTGACTTTTCATTTAATGAAGACATGGAAAAATACAGTGTGTTATTGATTTGCCTGATTTAGAAATATATCCTCTGGATCCCGGGGTTGATACTTGTATACTCAGAAACATGCTATTTCTTTTCAGGAGCATTTTTTTGGGGCTTATTTCTAACGTAGCTTGTCCAACAGCGCTGCACATTTCTGACCCAGCTCGCCTCTCTAACTGATTTGACACGGTAGATCCGATATCCTTTTCATGATAGTCAAACTTTACTATGATAACTCTCTATGGCCCCCATTCTTGCTTTTATAGAGGTATAATGTTTCTACATCTTTATGTATCCGTGCCATTTTTTTTTACTGCCCAGTGTCTTGGGAGTTAGAGGGAATGAGAAAGAATATGGATTAAAATCAAATGTTAAAACCTGTGTTAAAATGTGCCACAAAACAGCGTTGGCCTCTTATTAAAGGGAAAATGCTTACAGTAACAAGCGGGTTTTGTGAAAATTTCTAAAGTAGACTGTAAAAGTTTTACTTAAATCCGTCCTGGATAAATTATGACCAAGTCATTTGTGGAATGCAGAGCTATTGAATGCAAACTTGGACAAAGCTATTCCTTGAGGGACTAAATAAAGAAAGAAAAAAATGTATCGGTCTATTAAACACGCCTAATTATTGCAATTATCACATCTCTACGAGCTTCAGAAAAGTCAAGTGATCCCTCATGTGGTCCAGTGTGTCAGCAACGCGACATTTTGCACGGATGTGTTCCACGGCTGTTTGGGCCAACCGCGCTCTGCTGCAGCGCCCTTTGTTAAATCAGCGCGACCGCTGCGTGAGACCACGCGGAGCTTTTCTGACGTGGGCTGAGGTGGAACTCGTGGAAGCGAGCGGATCCTCTTCTCCACGCTTCAACAGTATCCGCGCCTTGTATTTCTGCAATCACCTCTATTGTTAAAGCTTTGGTTAGCGCTCATCAGGTGGTTTTCTTTGCACAGCGAATTAAGAACATTTGCGCTGTTTCCAGGGGCTCAATTTTAATTTTCAACAGTGTTATTGAAAAATACGTGCATGCATTTGTTGTTTGAATAACTCACTGCAAACACAAGAGTTGTTAATAATATTAATAATAGTTATGCGTAATAGTAATAGTAGTTGTGTGCCTCATCTTGCAAAACGTTTATTCATAACAGGGAAGTCTACCAGAATTAAATGTAATTTTTAGTTGAAAACATGGACATAAGCATATTAATCGATTTATTGTCGTTTCATATTATTATTATTATTATTATTATTATTATTATTATTATTATTATTATTATTATTATTGCAGTCATTTTTCTTACTTAACTGTGGCTGCGTTTTGTTGAAATTAGATCAGAAGGTTTATTTTGGTTTTGGTCCAACAATAACCACCCCCATCACCCGAGCTCAAATTCACACACAATCAAAAATATTTCCTGTTTGTCTGACACTCTGTGTTGAACAGTTTGGCAATTTCAGTGCCCAATAAAACATTTTCTGATGAACTATTTTACAAGAGTTGGAAATTAGCAGCATAAGAAAAAAAAACAGTAAAAGTGAATAAATACAACTTAAGTATTTATATATTTATTTTCTAGGATATTTACATCCTTACATTAAAAAGAAGATAATAAAGGATGTTGGCAAATAGAAAATTAAATGGACTTATAATTTACTGATCTTTAAAAGTTAAATCACATTTAGATTAGCAGCAAAAATAAAAAAAACGCATAGGTGCAGAACATTAAAACCAGTTCATATGCTAATTATTTTATTATGGCAGTGCGTAAGTTTAAAAAAAAGATTTAAGTCCTGTGGGTAAAAAACTATTTTTCAGCTGTTTCCTCTTCGCTATGTTGCTTCTAAAGCCTGATATCAGCAGCTAAAATCCGGAACAATCTTGGTAGCTCTGCAGAACCTCTGGACCTGTAAGTCTGGCATCCATCTATCCATATATCCATCCATCCATCCGGGCTAATGTGACTAATGTGTTTTATTCAGTATATGTGGTGTTGTTCATTATTCTTTACATCTAATGACAGAGTCAAAGTTCTCATATATCACAACATACTATATATTACAATAATAATCAGGTAAAAAGCCACCAGGGTATCTTTTGTGATGTATTCTGATATATATATATATATATATATATATATATATATATATATATATATATATATATATATATATAAATTAAATTAGTAAGGTTTACAAAATTTTGGTTTTAACCTTCTTGGAGTCAGACTAATGGTCCCAGGCTATATCTAATATATTTAAGGATGTTGCCCTCTTGGAAATTAATCATTCTAAATATACTGTATTTAGATTTTAGTGTGGTTGTACAAGTTATTAGTATTCATCTGATGCATTTGAATATTTCTCTGGTTTGAAACTCAAATGTATCGTTTTGCATGATTTCTGTCAGTATGCTGCTAAAACAATAGTGGAAATCTAACTGCATTTTTAATGGAGTAAAGTAGATTTAAGTTTTCCTCTAAGGTACATGTGGGATTATATTTTCTTTCTGTTTAACAAGATTACTAATGTTTCCTTCAACATGGATAACCGGGTAACACATATAGAGAGACACTAATATTTATATGTTTACATGTAAGATATCAGAACTGATTTTGTTTGTACTTCGTAAATGAGTGTCCCATTTGTCAGCTGAATATTTCACTCACCACCTGCGTTAAGTGTCAATGGATAGTAAAGGGTATCAATATCTCACCAGTTGCTGGAAGCTCACCGATATAAATGTGTTTACGTCATCAAACAAATTTACTGTTTGTAAAAACTTTAAAGCAAGACTCTCGTGACAAGTTGACCTCGTGAGGTCAACCCAACCACAACTTCAGCTTCTTCTGTCCAATCACAGAGCTCCTCCTACTGCCTAATGTCCGGGTCCATGACCAATCATTGCACCCAGCTGGGAGTCAGAGGGGATAGCTTGCACAGATAAAAATCTTTTACCAGCATCCATCCTCTCAGAGCATCTTTCTTATCCTCCGAGGACCTCTGAAACCCGGAGTATCGATTCCAAACTCTTCACAAGCCCGATCCGACCGCTGGGATAACACCAGGCAACATATCTGCGGCCCTGGATTCCTTTTTCTTCTCCAACTGTGGCAACCTGTTACTTGGGAATCCGGGCGGTGGTAAAGGGTGAAACAGAAGTGGCAAGAATTCATTTCTGGATTAAAAGAACGCATCAGAGTTAGCTTTACTCCAAGTGACAGCGATCGAAGGAAATATGACGGCGTTGGCAGGAGGTTTACCGAGAATGATGAGACCAACTCCTCACCAGAACTACCCGCGGGGAGGATACTCACTGGAAGGTAAAAAAACCCAAACACTAACAGCCACCAGTTGAATATGACAAAATAAATAAACTTTGAGCAAAAAATATCTTAAAAGTTTGTTTAACTTAATTTTTAAAATATGTAGGCCTACACAATAAAAATGTGCTTTTAGAAAAAAATGTCATTTCGTGAATCTAATAAAAAACAGTGGCACATTTTTGAGAAGAAGTAAATATTTTAAAACTACAAATTAGAGTCATTACATACTTTAAAGCTAATTTCATTTCGAATTGGTTTTATTCGAAGTTCTGCGATACAAATCGACTATTCTTAGTAAAGCAGAAACAACTCTTTTTTCGAAGTAAAAGTTGTAAATAAAAAAACAACCTGGATAGGCTACAGTCATAGAGGTTTTAAAATATCAATATAGATTTTTTTTATCGCATCATGCATTATTAAATGCTAAAAAGTTATTTAGGAACATGCAGTAATCGGCTGAATAAAAACGCTCCTTGTCCAGTTTCCACTCCGTTAGGACAAGGTCGGGTCAATCAGCTCGGAGGAGTGTTCATAAACGGCAGACCTCTCCCCAACCACATCCGCCACAAAATCGTGGAGATGGCTCACCACGGAGTGCGACCCTGCGTAATCTCCCGGCAGCTGAGGGTGTCCCACGGCTGCGTCTCCAAAATCCTGTGTCGGTACCAGGAGACGGGCTCTATCAGGCCGGGAGCAATCGGAGGCAGCAAACCAAAGGTAAGGCGCTGTGCTTTCTATCCATAACCTGTTCATATAAACAAGAACATATAGTTTCTGAGCTCTGATACAAACTCCCTGAATTACACGACTACAATCACGACTAAAGCATGTGTCCCTGTGGTTTTTCCATAAAGGTAAAAAAAAGAAAGAAAGTATTTTAGCATATCGTCTTTTTAATTTGCAAGTTTCATATTGTTATCCTATCTCTCGTCTTTCATGTAACGTTTAACTTGTCACATAGATAACTTTCACCTTCTACTTGCTTTGACTTTGACTTTTTTTGCTCTTCTTTTGTTTTCTTCTCCATTTTCTCAACCATAAGTCAGACTGATTAGATTTCTTCATTTAAAAATCCGTCCGTGCTATCATTTCTTAACAGATGGATATCCGCTGTTGTCAAAGCATGGAACAGCAAAGTCTGTCTAAACCTTGAATCTATGTTATCGATTGTTTTTCCTTTAAGGTAAAAGAAAAAAATGTCTCAGAACAGGTTAGGTCATAACTATCTTCTGTCAAATTTACATTACATCATGTTCTTAAACACGACCAGCTTAAAGTGCTCCGCTGTCTTCACTTTTTAAGAATGTGTCAGGTTCCCGTCAGAGCTCTGTGTTGCTGTAAATGTACAGGATTTTGTTGAGTTTTGTTTTCTTCCAAGCAATCTAATTGAACTTTATAGATAACATGACTCGTCCTGTTTATCTCTGCAAAGCAATGTGCCTCTCCAGAAGTGGACAAGAAGATCGAAGAGTACAAGAGAGAAAATCCCGGCATGTTCAGCTGGGAAATCAGGGACAAACTACTCAAAGACGGAATCTGCGACAGGAACAACGTCCCCTCAGGTAGACTAGCTAATTTATTAACTACAAATTGCCTTTGATCATAATAAAAATACTGAGAGTTTTTTTTGTTTTAGCTTTTAGAGTTTTGAACATGACACTATGGCTTCATGAATACTTTAATAAGTTTCCATTCTCTTCTCTTTTTCTCAGTGAGCGCCATCAGCCGCATCATGCGTTCTAAGTTTGGCGGAGTTGGTGAGGACGAGGAGGAGGACGACGAAATAGTGAAGAGCACGCTGGAGGAGAGCGAACCTCGGACAAAACACAGCATCGATGGCATCTTGGGCGACCGATGTAAGTTCCACGTTTTACATCTAATGAGTTATCTAAAATACTGAGAACCAAACAGAAGACTGGATACATAGTTTCAATAGGTGGTTATCAGCACGATTTTTGCAATAAGGGTAGTTATTTTATTAAGCTGAAACAAGTTGTTATTGAAATAATGCATATTAATAATAGTAAGCATTAGTTTTAGCTGATTTTTAGATCCTAGACTCCTTTATAAAAGTAGCATTCCAAGTTTAAAGCTGTTTATGCAAACGTGACGACATCGACAAAAACTATGCAGACGAGCTTTATAAAATCAAACATTTGTCTAACTGCCAAGCCTGAGAACGTTTTTTTCATTGCACTTAATCGGACACTTGAGGATGAACTTCATAGAACAAAGCGTGGAAAGTCTATTGAGTCTCACACCTCAGTTTGACGCGCACAAAAGCCAAACTCCAGCGAGCAGCGCGGTGACGCACAAAAAGATGCCAGTTTTTTTTATTTTAATAATGAGAACAGAAAACACACACACATATAGCCTACTCTCACACACACACACAGACAGAAAAAGCTACGCTAACAAAAGGGGGCGAAAGGAGACATTATGAACTTGCAATGAGCGATGAATTATTCAGGGACTCAGTGCGCTTTGATTGCACAAAGAAATGCCAATTTGGAGCCTTCTGTCACTGTTAACAGTTTGCTTTTTTTAAAAGACACCAAGTATTTTAAGCAAACACCTGTTGATTTATAACCTGTTAAAGACTCAGCAGGTTTGTTCAAAAGAAACCCGGACATAAAACATGCAATATAGTTAATTATTAATGGCAACATCTACTGATACGTTATTACTGTGCGCATATTTAAGCTTTAAATCAATTGCTGTAAAAGTGTAAAAAGTAATTCAAGAAATTCAAGATTGACTAACTTTGTAAGGGAAATAGTACTAAAAATAGGCCACAACCATAGCCTTTTTACACACCCACTTTTTTTTTGCTGTTTTGTTTTTGCGCAGCGCCCTTGACGCCTTCAGCGAGCGAGCACAGGGAAACTGTTCTCCTCACTAGATTAAATCCAAACCCTTTATTTCTCTGCACTTTCATCTCGGACTGAAGTCCGCCCCCTTTCCTTTTTGCCCAGGGCACCCACATTTAATACGGGACTCTGTGTTAGGACACTTCCCACCCCTTCTATAGCACATAGCCGTGGCGGGACAAATCCACCGACTTGGTAAAAATTCGGAGTTGATTATTCTGAATAAAAATAGAGTAGTCAAAGTGTGAATGTCTAGATTTAATCTACGAGCATTCTGCTCTATATGAAAATGTGCACATGGTTTGCTATTTAAAAAAAAAGTTTAATCATATTGGTTTTTTTTGAATGTCTAAAATTATTAACATCCTAAATGTAAGCACTTTCCCTAATCCAGTTCAGCCCTATTTCATTCTTGTGTCTCTTTGTGGAAAGCAGTAGTTGTTTTTTCTCTTTTATAGCACTTCATTAGAATGTGAAAAGAGTGGTTTGGGGACTGAGAGAGGGTCTTCTGGCCAAATATTGATTAAGTAGGTGTTTGCAGAGGCCATTGTTGTGGTGGGGAGAGGCCTGTTGCTCTCTGCCCCTTTCTCCTCTACTACTATTGTTGGCCTTCCATTAAGTACTAAGATCAAAGCTGACTCATTTAGATTTATTTGTCTGGGAAAAGAAGAGCCGAAGTTTGTGGGATAAAGTACACTGTTGCATCAGCAAATTGCAGAAAATATGTTGCTGCAGTAATGTGCACAATTATCTTGTAATGCATGAATAATAATTTGACAAATATTCCTTCTAAGAGTTTAAGGAATTATTTTCTATTCATCAGTTCAAATTAGAACAAATTAATCTTCATATAATTTCCATTCAATCAATTAATCATGTGTTAAAGTATATGTTCTTACTATTAGGGTTGTTGATTTAATTGATTACATCCTCTATTTATTAGTGTTAGCACACTAGCCTTTAGCCTCTTTTAACTAATTAAAGTAACCAAAGTCATGAAAGACAGCCACTCTTGCAGGATCTTTTATGATAGGATGGATAGGGGGGTTGAAAGACAGAAAGAAGAAGGAGGAAAAAAAAGAAAGCTCAGAAATACAAACAGTCAAAGGGATAACTTTTCTTTAAAAGGGAGTCCTGCAGAGCCAGAGTGAATGAGCCCAGTTCTTTCAAATGTGCCATGGTGAACGCAGTCAACATGTAATAATTGGTCTTATTGAGGTGCATTCCAACAATCTGCTGCCATTCTCCTGCCTCCATTGTGCTGGGGCAGGCAAATAGCCAGAGGGACAGGAGGAATCAAGTGCTGACAAAACATGAAAGATTTAGCTGCTTTTGTCACAGGAGCTGAGTGGGACTTTGTTTGTGTAAATAAACTGGGGCTATATAGGCTCCCTGGGATCTTGGCATGGGTTTAGGATGAGGGATATTGTTTGAAAGTGAGATTGACTGGAGAGTTAATATCCACTCTGTAGTGTATATAGAGTTTTGACACCATTGTAACTTTTTGTTCAAAATTCAGCAAAGAGGAAATATGGAAACAAAATATTTCCACATCTTTACTACCTTTAAGCTGATTTCAAAATTTAAAACCTAAACTCTTTATAATTAGATAAATCTATTTAAATGTAATATACTTTAACTGTAAACAGAAAGTCATATGTGGATTTTTTTTAAGACTATGTGACTGAATGCAGAGGAATGTAGTCACATTTCCTTTTTGCTCTGAGGGCTGGCCGGTGCAGAAATTTATATGAGTGCTTTATTCTCCTTTTTCCTGTATTAATATTATTTATATTGCTTCTTTATGGCACTGGGTGGCTGTGGGGAAAACAAACCATAATTCAGAAATTCAGACACATAAGTAGTAGAACCAGAACTTTGAATGGAAGAAAAATGTTGTATGGTTTTCAACATCTTTTTTTGATGGCTAAAGTGTGGCAGGTATTGGTGATTCAGCTCACCTAAATCATTGCTTTGTAAAACCACAATTTACGGCAATTATAGCATATTATAATATATATTTTTAGGGTATGTATTTACAGGCTTTGCACATCTACGATTTTTTGCTCTTTCTAATTTGCAAAATACCCCAAACATATGATTAGAAACTCAATCAAAAACATCCTTTTTTAGCTCTGGGTGCATGTTTAGGGTGACCATAATGCTGGGTTGCAAACTTTTTCTCCAGTCTTGAGTTTTATTAGCCTCTGGCAGGTTTTCTTCTAAGATGTTTAGTCTTATCAATAGCTTTGACCAGCGTCTCTGTCCCTGTTGATGAAGAGCGTTCTATACTATGATGCTACCACCACCATGTGTTGCTGTGTGGATGGTGTATTTTGAGTTGTATGCAGTGGTAGTTTTGCTCAACACATACCATCTGTTGAAATGCTTTTTGGCAAATTGCACAAACACAAGACTCGTAAATTAGTTGTCTTGTTATCAGATTCTAGCTCTGGATCTCAGCAGCTCCTCCAGAGGTTTTCTCTGGGGTATTCCTTGACCTTCAGGGTTCTCCTTTTTTCTATTACCAATGTATATTTTTGAGCTCTCATAGTGCTGCACTGAAATTATATAAATACTTATATTAAATTACACACAAGTGGATTCTTTGTACTATTTAGGGCAATTTATTACACAGCAAATGGGACTTAATACAAATGCTTGTCCAATTTTTGTTTTTAGAAAAATATGAAAAATAATATTTCTTCCCACCTAACAATCATATGCTACTTTTTATTGGTCTATCATATAAAATACTTAACGGTTGTGATTGGGATGTGACAAAATGTGAAAAAAACCCAAATACTAAAAGTACTGAAGATGCATAGATGGTCCTCTTAAATATAAGGAGTCAAAACTTTCCTCTTCTGCTTCGGCAGGATTCTCAGGAGTCTCCTTCTTAAGAAAGAAAGAAAAAAATCCACACTGGCTGATCTGCAACTGAATACAGACTCTATGCTTCATTAAAGCGTCTTTCTCTGTTAGCACTCACATTGTGATCCCTCCAATATTAATTCAAAGGACAATTAATGAATGCAGGCCAACTTTGAAGTAATGGGCTGGGGTCCTGCCCCAAGCCGGCCCCTTGGCGCTGATGTACTCCTTGCATTCTCCCCAACTAACCCCAAAGACACTGCAAAGTGACTGAAAAGAGAAGTAGCAAGCAATAGAAGGTCAAGAAGAGGAGCCCTAAAAGAAAAAAAGAGCTCTCTATTTCCTCCAAGTATTAGCCAAGCAAAACTCTTGTGATGGGGAGGATAAAGGGGTGTGTGGGGAAAAGGGTTGGGGCCATGGGGACTTTGCAAAGAGGGACACAATAGGATGGTTAATTGAGTAAAGTCAGACAGCGTTGTCAATCACTTAACTTTGTTTAGGCAAAAGGTTTGTGGAGTTCTTTGGTCTTGGACATTGCGCATTATGGACATGCCAGCAGAACTCTGTTACTGACTGATTGATGGCTTTTTTTATGTTGGTCTGCTGTGCATTTGATGACAATAGTGATGTTATAAAACATTTAAAAATATTACACTGAGTTTATAGGGTTTAAAATGAAGCCAGGAGAATTTTTTTTTTCTTTTCTTGTTTCTGAAGTCAGTTTAAGAGCGGTCGGTGAGGGTGCTTTCACTGCAGTGATGTGCTGTTGTGTGAAAAGGTCAGGGGCCAACTTAGGGTCACTTGACTGTTACAACTACCAGGCCCCTGGAACTTGAGGTTAGGATAATGTTTGGAAAAGATCTCAACTCAAAAATCTGTGTGGGGATTTCAAAGCAAGTGTTTTCTGCTGTTTGTCCAATTTCTACATTTTTAAACACAATATTTGTTTTGTGTTCTTATGTTTTCTTGATATAAGCTGCTTGGTTTGGATGCCACATTTACTAGTTAGTGTTAATTTGACTGGAACGTGCGGTGGAGGAGCCTTTTTTGCTTGCAGCCCAGCGTGGACTTCACAAGTTCGCTCTGTCTCCACATGGAGGGTGGAATTGCCACCGTGAAACTGTCAACTAACTTCACCGCAGTGGAACGGAAAAATAACCATCACACACTGGGCTCAAATAATAGCCACACAGTGCCATTCGTGGCTTGTTGTCACCGCTGTGGTGTTGGACAGGGATACATCCTTCACTTTCATATCGACAGCTCCTTCTTTGTCCGTTAAGTGCAAACCTCCTGTGCTCTTTCACTTAATTTTGTTTTGTCCATCACATCATCATCTCACTCTCCTTTTATTTCTACCCCCCCCCCCCCACCCCACACACACACCACCATCTTTCCCAGGCAGCTGCAGGTTCCTAGGGGCTCTTTAGCAAGTCAAGTGAGCAGCCCACTCACTCCCATTTTTTCTCTTAAACTGTTAACCCCAGCTGAGTCCATAAGCTGTCAGTTTACCATTCTTTTCCCCCTGAGTGCATCTGCTCGCTTTGGCTCTATACGGCACGCAGCTATTTTATTCAGTGGCCCACTCGCACCGCACTCCTTGGCCTGAAAGGGCCAGATCTACTTCCCTGGGCAAATAGCGAGTTCATTTGTCTCTTATGCCCTTTGTTTTGCTTTGCGAACACATGTCACCAGCTCAATTACCTTCTCTATTAAAAGCCCCAGGAGGATGGGCCAGCCAACCCCTACTAAGACAAGGCCATAAAATGCCCCCGTATGTTTTGGTTTCTCTATCCATATGCAATTTTATATATCTTATTCGTTGCCACACTTTCCCTTTGCTTTATTTGCCATTTTGAACCATGGTTGTGAATTTCTCTGCACACATGAGCGAAGATGCTGTTGTGCCTAGCTTTGCTTGTCTACTTAAATTAAATATCTCTCAAAGAGTGAGGGAGGGTGGGAGAAAAGTGGATGTCCGCCAAGATGAGTCTGAGCAGTAAACAAGATCAGCTGTTATCCTAACAGTAATCATTCTCTCTGGGTTTTTAGGGGAATAGTTTTATTTGCATTATTGAAGCACTCCTGCTACTGGTTAATCTAACAAAATTGAAAGTTCACCGTGGTCCCATAATTTTTTGTTTCCGTCTGTTCCTTTTTTTTCAGCAAATGAACCGTATTGATTGTATTCACAGTTAAGGAAGTGTTTTAGATTCACTTCTTAAGATCCACTCTACTTCCTAAATATATATTGTATTTTGCTTGTTAATGCATGCCATTTAGTGTGAAAGTCTTTCAAGTGATTGTTTAAAAAAATGATTTAAACTTGATTTACCTTTTTATTAAGTTATTTGGAGACATAGTCAAACCTTTTTTTCTTACTTTTTAATTTTGATAGGACAGTACAAATTCATTTAACATGAGCTTATCAGTGCATCATGTAAATGTGCCTTATGTTAAGGGATGCAACAATACCACTTTGAAACGTAAAATCCCATGATTTGTTAAGCTGTAAAATAGTGAATAAAGTTCTGCAAGAGAAAATTGAAAACACAAGATCTGTATTGGATAGTCAATAATGTACATATGATTACAGATTTCAATCAACCAGTCACTATAATACTTTTTTATACAGATATGTTTAACCCCTTAGAACTGATCAAACTAAATTAACAAACTATCAAACAGTTAATAAATAGAAGAGCAATTATAGAAGATATTGAACTGAGGAAGCACAATCATTCAGTAAAGAAACATCACGAATACATGTAAAAATGTAATAGAAAGAAATATCTAAGCTATAAACAGTAAATGTATGAATAAAAAGATCAGGATATCTTTAGTAAATTGTAGAAATAACTCCAAATACAATATATTCAAACAGATTTGATGCAAATCTTAAAAAAAAAAAAAAACTAAATTAAATAATGAAATATAAATACATCATAAATGATTAAACAAAAACTTTGCCTTAATAATTTTATTTGTTTGCTATTGAAATAATTACAACTTTTAACTACTTTTTGATATTCAGTAAAGTTTTTCCATAGATCACAGAGATCATAGCGAAGTTATATAAGGAAAACTTATTCTTACTATGAATACTAATAGAGAACCTTTTCCACTTGACCTGAACAGGGCAGACTTTATGATAAAAAAAATATTTTACTCTTTTGTACATTTTAACCCACGCGCGCACAACAGGAGATATAATATTAATGGACATCCAGTCACTATGGACTTAGCAAGTCTGTAGCGCCTTGGCTTTAATATTAGCACATACATCTAATATAAGGTTTGAACAACCACTGCTCATAAAAATATAAACTAAAAACAGAAATTATCTTTAAAAAAATACAAAAGCAGGACTAGGAGAACATAGACCTCTGTCAGGCGATTCAGTACAGTTTAGATTCCTTCATAAAACCTGATCAACCCCAAAATTGAATCACTCTTTCCTCGCACCATTTCTGACATTTCCTGGATATTGCATCCAAATCTGTCAACAACTTTGAGTTATTGTGTTAATAGTTTTATTTCTATTTTACTTTATAATATGTTACTCTATATTTTACTGTCTGTGTTTTCACTTGCCCCTTTTTCTTATTTGTTTAATGTGAGTGCTGCCTTAAAGGTTGGATATGGAACATGAACATAATAGCCACATCTAATTTATCTAGGTTGTAGTTACAATATTAACAACATGATTCCGGCTGTTGGGTTGCCTTGTTCGCTGCACATACAACCAGTGACCAATATGAACTGTGTCCAGTGAGGAATATATTTTAGAAGAGTTTAACTGACTTAACTTTAGCCAAATCAGCTTACCAATCCAGGTGGAAAGTTGTTGTTTCCGCATGTGTTTGATGCCATGGAAATGTTTTATGTGGGTCCATCTAGTGTAGGGCTCACCTAAAACTACTCTAGTTTCTGTTCTTCTGTGGTCACCCCTCTCCTAAGATGGATAGCAATATCTCCGGGGCGCTAAAGAGGCTGCTTGACTTGTGGACTTGTGCACCATTTCTCCTAGAGCCAGATAAAGCTGTGGCGACCAAACTGTGGCTATTACTGGCTTGGAGATGTAAACATAATGTCAATGTCGTGCCCGTTCTAAATGAACATTTTATTATATTTTAATTCAAATATAATTTTTTAAGAAAACGTTTTACTTTCATTCTGCACCCCTCTGAAGCCTTGTGTATTTTTTTTTTAATGTAGCTTTTAATGAAAATGTTCCATATTCAACCTTTAACGTGTATTTTCACACTGTGGTTTCAATAGTCTGTTTATTCAATCATTAATTTATTCATTTAGAGACGAAAAGATAAACAGCAGCGAAAAACATGAGGTCTTTGCCTGATTTAATTTGAGATTATGATACAATTATTAGTATAATAAGTATTATAGTATTCAGTATTATAATATAAGTTGTACAACTTAAACAAATGAAAACATTAAAAAGGATTTTTGAAATACTATCAATACTATTAACTATAATTAGTTTATTTTGTACTTCTAATGTTTAAACCAATCATAATGGTTGAAATAATGTAAAAAGCATTTTTTTTCTGAACTAAAAAAAAAGAAAAACGAATGAATACAAGTTTGTTCTTCTGAAATTTGATGATTTTAAAAAGAGTCATTACAAAATTGTTTTTCTAATTGTTAATTTACTAATAGACAGATAATTACTAAATACCAATGCTTTGTTTTTACAAAATGTTCTGTAGGGACTGTAACTATAGCAACCAAGAGTGCCCAGCTTCAGCCCAGGCCAAGGTGGCGGACATACTTCAACTCTCTGGGTGCCTCTAATGTCTCACAGAAACAGGAATTCAAACAAGTTCTGTTTGTTTAGTTAAATTCACTTTTGCTTCGTTTGAGATGCAGATGCTGAGAAATACTCAAAACTAAACTATGTAAACAGTTTTTGGTTGATGTAAAAATCTTTCCTGGTTATTTCAGGAAAATATATATTTTTTAGTTAAAAAAAGACTTAAAACAGAAAAACTGAGCTTTTTTTCTCATCATTTTGCAATACCCTCGAGTAGGATATAACAGGTGACAGTAACTGGCTTAACAGGGTATTTTGACATGTATTAACTAATGTTTGAGCTAACATCTGCATGTAACAGCACAACTCAACTTGCACTTTGTTTGGTAAAAACAGCAAAGTCTCTTGCCTTCTGCTGGTTTGCTGAACATGCAGCTGTCTGAAGCAGACTCTCCTTGGCCAACAATTCACTCGACACAAGTATGTGTATGATGCGTTTAAAGATAGGTCGTAAAATACATTACAGCATAAAAACAGATTTTTAAAAAGAAAAAGTATTTGCTGTAATGTATTTAAATGTTAAATGTCAAGCAATTAATGTATATATATATATATATACACACACACACACACACCCACACACATGACCATTAAAAATGAATGTCACTTTTCTTACGCCAACCAATAGTAGTATATAAAGATGAACCTTTGGCTCATCCAGAGTTTCAGTTGTAAGATTCAGATCAATGATATTCTAAATTTACAAAGAATTTTCAGATAGTGAGATGTAATTTAAACCATGTAATGAGGATTAGTTACCAACCACTGTAAAATTTGATATTCTTAACTTCTTTGGGTCACAGTATTAGCTGCAGTGTCTGAGAAAGTCCACTGCTCAGAGGCACATATCCTGTGTGGGATCTTAAAGTTTCCTCGGGTGACAGACAGGGATGGTTACCCCATTCGGGCATTTAAGTAACGACGCCAATACTTCCCTTTATATGTCCAGTATTATCTCCTGTCATTGTTGTGTGGAATGTGTGGGAACAAGTCTGTTCCTACATTAGTGTGGCTTAAATCATTCCAAGGCAGTGTTATAGAACAGTGTTTGACTGTGTCTTAGATGTGTATGTATAGCGATGGGTGAATCCAGGAAGAGACAAGTGATGTGAATGGCTGAGGTGGAAAAGACAGGTCCTATTTTTTTTAACAATCGCTGCCTCCCCCTCATTCAGCAGAGCTGTGCACCCTCTACCCCAGCATCTTCTTCAGGTGCTTTCAGCTTTCCTTCTCCTCTCCATGTCAACCCCTTTGACTTCCCATCCCCCAACTTTGTGCCCCTCAGGCCATGGAAGGAGAGAATATAGGGGTGCTCCCCTGCTGTGGCCCTCCAGAGCCCCAGTGGTCCTTCTCTGGACCCTTTTGTGCCCCGTTTTTTCTCCTCCTACTCCTCATTCCCCTACTTCAGCCCCCAACTTCCCCCCGCCCCCCCCCTCAGCTCCCCTGCTGGGCAGGTGACAGGCCCCTGAATGAGGGCCTGGGCGTCCCTGATGGCTCCTACAGATGGAGCGTGGTAATCGGTCCAATAGAGCCCTGCCACAGGCTTTTCCCCTCTGGGATACAAAGGCTTGGTCACATCACTCCCCAAAAATAAAGAGAAAAAAATGGGTAAAGAAAAGGACAGAAAAGCACAAAGAGCAAGCAGAGGATGACAAAAGCATCACTGTCATTTGCTGTTAAGACAAAATCAAAGATGGATTTTTTTTGGTTTGTTTGTTACAAATAAAAACAGGAAAGAAAAAGAGGAAATGGCAAAAATAAAGGGGGAGATATGTAACCCTGTAGCAAACAGACCAAATGGGTAACTATTGCCTTTAAAGTTTCTAAGCTTTTCTTAACAGTACAGAAGTTTATATTTTTACACCATTTAAATAATGAATGTGTTAAATAAAGCAACCTACAACCAAAACTTATACAAGTTGTTGGAGGATCCTCAGCGAGTCCATGTGTTAGTGTGCCACCTCAATCTGATTTAGATCTAATAATGAGCTTGTCTTTAAGTAACAGCATTCCCAGAGGCCAAATCCGTGTGTAATGCCTGGTCAGACACACACTGGCAACCGGTGCAAACACTTCCTGCCTTCCTTGCAGAGGCTCCAGAGGCACTGCCCCCCCTCCATCAACCCCCCTCTCAATATCTGACTAGGCACTTTTTTAATTAATGCTTATAAATCTGGAGGGATAAGGAAGAGCAAGGCTTTTGAGACAGCCTAGCCTTTTTCTTTTATACACCTGCTGTTTTTGCTTTTGAGCGTTTTTATTTCTTCACTATCTATGGACAAGGTGGAGAAAACCTACCTCGTGAATTCTCGTTGGGGTTGATTTAGGAGTGGATTTTCACTTTCTCTGTTTTTAATGTAAGATCCACAGAGTAGAAGACGCATTTTTTTTCATGGAGAGAATGATAAATGATTTGATTGCTGGTGATGAAAAATTTAAAGGCTTTCATGCAAATTTTTAAGACTTCATTTCTTTAATAAATTCGAGCCTCCACACAAATGAAGAAATGCAATTTTCTTATAGCCTATAGTTTCCAAACTCTACAGAGCCCCCCCCTTTTTTTGCTGAAATTCAGTGCTAAAGCTTCTGTTAGAAAAATCAGTTTTTCTTGACCTGAACGAACAGATTTAGAAGCACCTGCAAAGGGATGCCTTGCCTGTGCTGCTGAATATCAGCCTCACACAGTGTGGCTAAGACTAGGAGAGACACAGTGTCCCAAGCGATAGATGCCCCAGAGGGATCGTGTCCTCTTTAATCCATGTTCAAGCAGGCTTTTGCTTTTTGATCCCCCGGGAACCACTGAGGAGTTTAAGAAATCAGGACACAATTTAAAGTGGCTCTATGCAATGTGCTGTGCAGCAGCTGGTATGTTCTGGTAAACTATTACATTTACATAAATAGAAACAGTCTCAGTCAGACTCTAACTTTTCTAAATAATGATCTAAATAGTCTATCGAACATGAGGTCTGAAGAATGAATTATTTCCTTTAAATGATAGGAAATTAGATTTTGTGTATTTCTTAAAATTTTGATTAATTAAATGTTTAATTTTTTTTTTTGTTAATCACATCAAAATATACTACCAAATGCTTTAAGTAAATTAAACACAATAAAAAAAACATAAAAAATTAAGTAGCCTATTGCCACTTATTTACTTTTGTAAATAAAGTTAAGGGAAATGGAATGTTTCCTGAATATGAAATAAAGATTCATACCATTATCTAAATTGATAAAATGTTGAACCCAAACAACAATCAACACTAAAACAACATAAACAGTCTATCTGAATGACTACGTTTACAACTTTTCAATATTCGGGTTATGGTCAGGTTAAGGTAACTTCTCATGTTTCGGAGACATTCGGAATAACCCGTTTACCTTGTGGGAGCAGAGAGAGTTTCTCCTGTATACACAGAATGTGTAATCCCACAATATCTAGATGTAAACGGCGATGCACAGTTAGCGTCTGAACACAAGTCAATGTTCCTTTGGATGAGGATATATTCATGTTTTTGCCAGTGCTTACAAGGCCGTGCGTGACCAGGTTATTGCTAATATTCCGGGTTTTAATGGCTTATTAGCTACATGTAAACATAGTCACCAAGAGTAACTGTGAGGCTTAGGTGTGGAGGAAGGATCATGCCTCAGCTGGCTCCTTCTCACTAGTTTTAAGTCTTTTTCCACTCAGCAGCTCATTGGAACCAAGCAGCTACCAGGGAAGGATTCACCATAGGCCATTAATAAACCAATCACAAGTTGAAATAGGGAAATATGTAACTACATTGCACTAGTAAGCCAACAGGAGAAATAAAATACTTTTTTATGCTGCCACATATTTTTTTAACTCAGAGAGAATCCAAATATGTAAACCAACTAACCCTGCTGATTCAATACTATATCAGGCTCATTAAGGTTCGTTTTATGCTGAAATTTGTTAGACGCAATCATTCTGTTGAACAAAAAGAACATTCCGAAATCCGGATTTTATACAGTTAGTTTCATGAAACCAGCAACTGTACAAGACCAGCAATATAAGATTATAAAAACTTTGATAGATATTTGTCTTTAAACATTGTCTTTTTTAATCAGTCCAGAACAGGAAAAACATTAATCCATTTTTAATATTCAGGAGACCAGCAGCGTTTGCATTAATTGTTTCATTTGGGTTCACCTAAAATGGCTGTTGATATTTTAAAGGGGCTTGGAGGGAGGCATTCTTATGAGTGAAAGACACACATATTAACTTCAATGGTGAACATGTGTGTGCAGGTTCTCGAAATCAGAAACTAATTGTGTGGTTACTTTTTTCCATTCCAGCAAGCCACTCAGATGAGGCTTCTGATGTGGACTCTGAGCCAGGCCTACCTTTAAAGAGGAAGCAGCGCCGCAGTCGGACTACCTTCACAGCGGAGCAGCTTGAGGAACTGGAGAGGGCCTTTGAACGTACACACTACCCAGACATCTACACGCGAGAGGAGCTGGCTCAGAGGGCCAAACTGACAGAAGCTCGAGTTCAGGTTAGAAACACGAGCACACATGCAAGTTCAAATCTTGACAGCACAGTGATCTGTCACTCTTTTCTGGGACATGCGGGTGTTAAGTTGTCTTGGGATGTTGCTACACATTCTTTACAGCCGTTAGACATGTGTCCTAACCCCCCACTCACCCACCCCCACTCACTCACACACACACCAATGCCTCCCCTGTTGCTGCCATGAAGACACTGACATTAGCCTTGGTAAATAGACGCTTTTCTATTTCTGTCAGCTTTAATCAAAAAGGTGGCTACGTAACGGTCTGCAAATAGATTCTTGATTTAGCTTCTCAATATAGCCTTTAATAATCACAACAACCCTCTAGCAATGTATAAACTCTGTAACTTGAAATAGCTCACAAAGATTTAGTTTCCCTTCACTCTATAGATGTAAAGATCTCTATCAACATAAGTGCCTGCAAAGTGATAGAGAGGACTTTCAGAGATATATTTTTGATGAGCTGGAACAAATCTCACTTACACTACCAAACTTTTTATTTCCAGATTTCTTTATTTTCCCCTATTCCAACAAACTACAAACACTAAATTGTGATTTTTTATGATATATCGACACACAGTGGTGCATTATTCTGAAGTGAAAGGCGAGGGATAAATGTATGTTTTACACATTTTTTTTACTAATGCAAATTTGTAAAATGTGGCATGCATGTATATTCAGCCCTCTTAGTCAATGCTTTGTGGACTCACCTTCTGCTTACAATTGCAAGTCTTTGAGGGCATGTCTCTACTAGCTTTAAACTCCTAGAGACACATATTTTTGATGTTCTTTACAGAATTACTCAGGCGCAGGAAGACTGGATCAATAATGTCTTTGTATCTGAAGTTTTCAAGTTGTGTTACTTACTCTTATTTAGTTTAGGACTCATTTTTGACTGGCCAAATATAACAATTTCTTCATGAATAGATCTAAACTATTCTGTTGTGGCTCTCGCTGCATATTTAAATTAATCATCTCCAGAAAGATGAACCCACACCAGTCCTAAGCTTTTTGCTGTCTCTAACAGGTGTTTTTTCCCCAATGTATTTCTTTATTTAGCTTCATGGGAGGGTGTGTGAAGGATGATTTCCAGTTTTTAATTTTCGGGTGAAATGTTTGGTGAAATTTTTATCCCATCTGAACAAAAATTGCATAATTCCACACGGGTCCTGTATCCCTGTGGGGCTTGTGGCAACCCAGAAACAAGACCTTCAATCGCTGTCTTTGAAGACTGTCTTTCTGGTCTTTCTTCTTGGCAATCCATCAGAAAGACCAGATTTGTGACGTGCGTGACCAATACAGTTCCTCTGCCAACAGATCCTTTCATCTGAGAAATGGATCTCTGCAGCTCCCACAGAGATACTGTTGGGAGCTTGTTAGTTTCACTGGTTAATGATCTTGTTACTTATCAATACTCTATTTTTTGGATGGTGGATTAAACAATGCTTCATGATATGTTCATCCATCCATCCATCCATCCATCCATCTTCCTCCGCTTATCCGGGGTCGGGTCGCGGGGGCAGTAGCCTAAGCAAGGAGACCCAGACTTGCCTCTCCCCGGCCACTTGGGCCAGCTCCTCGGGAGGAATCCCGAGGCGTTCCCAGGCCAGCTGGGAGACATAATCTCTCCAACGGGTCCTGGGTCTTCCCCTGGGTCTCCTCCCGGTGGGACATGCCCGGAACACCTCACCAGGGAGGCGTCCAGGAGGCATCCTGACTAGATGCCCGAGCCACCTCAACTGGCTCCTCTCGATGTGGAGGAGCAGCGGCTCTACTCTGAGCTCCCTCCGGATGACCGAGCTTCTCACCCTATCTCTAAGGGAGAGCCCAGCCACCCTACGGAGGAAACTCATTTCAGCCGCCTGTATCCGCGATCTCGTTCTTTCGGTCACCACCCAGCGTTCGTGACCATAGATGAGGGTAGGAACGTAGATCGACCGGTAAATCGAGTGATATGTTCAACACTTCAAATATTGTTTTATAATCTAACCCTAGTTTAAACTTCTCCACAACTTCATTCTTGATTGTGTTCCTTACTTTTCCTGATGTTGTTTGTTCAATAATGTTCTCTAACAAACCTCTACGGTCTTCACAGATCAGATTCGTTTATATTCAAATTACACACTGGTGGATTATTATTGATAATTAGATGTATCCTGATGGGGACTAGTTGCGCTTGATTTTATCAGTGGGGTATCAGATTTAAACAGGGCTAAATACAAAGTGTATGTCAAACTTTTCAGATTTTTATTAAATTTAATATGGAAAACCATCTATGTATTTCCTTTTGATTCCCAATTAGGTGCTTTTTGTTCTGATCTAACTTATAAAATACAAATAAATCTGCAAGAAAGGGCTTGACTGTAACTACGCCAAAAACAAAACAGCACTAAACATAAGAAAATGGCATGGCGTTGGAGAAGATACCAACATAATTTGCCAACTAAGAAATTTCTCTAATGTTTAATTATGTTTTTCTTTCAGGTGTGGTTCAGCAACAGAAGGGCTCGGTGGAGAAAACAAGCAGGTGCCAATCAGCTAATGGCTTTTAACCACCTCATACCAGGTGGTTTCCCACCTTCAGCAATGCCAGGCTTGCAGCCTTATCAGCTATCAGACAGCCCTTACCCTCCAAGCTCTATAGCTCAAGGTGGGCCTAGTTATTCATACATTTGTTTTAATGTTTAAACTGTTGGCGCTAATAATAAATCTCATACATATATAAAGTGTCGGCAGAATAATTAATTCTTTTTTTTTACTCTCACCAGCCTCTGAACAGCCAAGTACAGTCCATCGACCGCAGCCTTTGCCGCCCACCTCTGTGCACCAGAGCGCACTAAGCTCATCTGCAGCTTCCCAAGATGGAGGCTCGGGATATTGCCTTTCTTCTGGAAGACACAACTTCTCAGGATACTCGGACAGCTTTGTTTCCCCGACAGGACATGGCAACACTGTTAACCCCAGCATCAGCAACACCATCCCTCCACAGGTCAGCCACATCAAGTCAAATCAAGTCAAATCAAATCAATTTTTTGCTACGTCATTTTTATGTAAAGTCTTAACGACAAAACAACATAGTATTTCCTAAGTTGACTCAGAAGGTGTGTAAAATAATAACTGAATACAAACCACAAAATATGTTTAAAGAAGCAAAAAGCAAATAAAATATGAGCCAAGATAATCTTTACACCAGTTTAGCATTTTAGCAGCTTACATCATATCTGGTGGTTTTGTTAAGATGCAATTTTTCTGATGGCAGCAGTTTAATGACTAGTACCTGTAGTGGCTCCTTTAAAGATGTAGGGACAAGAGGTAGGGACACTACAATGTCCTTCTTGGCTCCCCTCTGCAGCATCCTCTTGTCTGTCATGTTGCAGCTGCAGTCATGCTGATATTGAGTCTGTCAACATGCTCTCAACCACATCTCTGTCATGTCTTAAACCCCTTCTAGATCACACTTTAGTTCCAATATCTAGTGTTCTTATGGCTTGTGATTAATGGATACTCAGACACATATTGGAGGGTTGATGCTGACCCACCATTATTATGTCTTAAAGAGATAGTTATACACCCATGGCCACTATGAACTGTAAGGGGTGATGCAGGATAATTTGACAACCCTGCAATGGAGAAGTGTCAAACGTTATGCTGATCAACAGAATCTGATGCAGATAACATGTTGAGGATGATACACAATTATTTGGCTGGATGAGGACTTTGAGATGTATGTTGGGCACATTTGAATATGAAATCCTAGCTGCGTGTTTTGGAAACATACTATCTTGGGGTGGGGGGGGGGGGGGGGGGGGGGGGGGGGGGGCTGGGAGGGGGGGTGGGCAGTGCCTATCTCCAGCTCCAGAGAGGCAGGGTATACCCTGTCCAGTCACATGGCCACATAGAGACAGACAGGACAAACAACCATGCACGCACAGACCCAAGGACAATTTAGACTGATCAATTAACCTGACAGTCATGTTTTTGGACTGTTGGAGGAAGCCGGAGAACCGCAACAGTACTAACCACTGTGCCACACGCGGTGTACCATATGGTAGAATATTAAAACAGTTAAATACTTCTCCATATGACCTGTTGCAGGAGGTGTCACTGTCATGACATTGATAAAGCCTTGTCAGGATGAGGAACTCTGTAGCTTTTCAGTTTGTTTTGTTTATCCCGGCGGACAGTTTGATGAATTTAAAATGTGTTAAACGTCAATCATCAGAGAAACGGAAGGGGAGCAGACATGGGGAGGAATGTATGGATGTCAGAAAATGACACAAATCAAAACTGAAAAGACAATTATGGTCGATTACACAGTCATCAGTGTCTATCAGTGGCACCCTACGAGCCCAGGAGATGGACTAACAGGCGTAAAACGAGCTTTTAGCTGGCACAAAGGGTGGCCAGCCCTTGTGCTTTGCATGTTGGATACTAATTCCCACAAGAGAGGATTTCCATCTCCTGTTAGGTACAGATAAAAAAACAAAACTGAAAAATACTGGAAGCAGGTTTTTTTTGTTTTTTTTGGTGTTGATACCTGAGAATGTATATATTTTTTGGGGAGCACTCTCTGAAGGCCTCTTGTAAAGCTGAAAATATAATTGACTGCTTTCATTTATGAGTTCCAACTTTACTTTTTTCCTTAATAACTGACCACATATACTGGCTAAACATGACCCGTTTTTAAGCAAAACAGAGTTAAAATGAAAAGAAAAGTTCAAATTTTTGTAAACTGACAATCTTAATAACTTGAGAACTGTACATCAAATATGACTTCATTGAAGCATAGCTGGTCTGCAAGGTGGATGCTGTCTCCTGTAACCGGTTGTGCTAGGAGTTCAGATACCTACAGGGTCAAAGAGTGACTTCAGCTCCAATAAAGAGGCAAAAGGTGTTCTGGGTCTGTGAATGGTTTTTGCATTAACCTTTCCAGGCAGCTTGTCTAAAATGGCAAACTCATTCGTCAAGTTGCACCACTCTCCTTTAAGGTTCTTCTCAGTCTGGGAATGCAATCACTGAGTGTGCCAGTGTCCTAATTGATTGGAATGAAGTAATCTAGCTACTCGTAACAAAGTGTGTAATTTATGCAAATGAATCACTTTGTTGGCTAATTTGTTTTAATTCATGTATTCATTGCAGCTGTTTGAATGCATATTGCAAATCAGTTTTCTCTATTTCGTATTATGATTTAATTAATTTTCAGATTTTAACTTAATAAGAGAGAGGAAATGAGCAATATATATATTGACATTGATGGTAAAGGACCTCTTTGCTCTTGGAAATAGTTTACAACTTCAGTTTTTGTGAGATTGACACAGCTTTAAGGGTTTTGTGCGTAATCCTTGTAGAAATTACAGCCCTTGTGGTATCTGGACTCTAGATTTGTCTCTAAAAGCTGCCTATTATCCTGTATACCGGAGCGGATTCCACTAACTCCAGATATGGTCACTTCACTGCACCGCACAGTCCTGCTTTGGATGAGGTTTTCTTTAGATAAGCAATATTCTCATCTGAGCAGTTAGCTCTGCACTAAGAGCAAGCAGATAGACCGATGGCTTTCTCCATCTCTGGCGTCGGAGCTCTGATCTTGTGCATACCTAAGCAATCCTTTCTCACCAAGAAAGCAAGCAGCCAGGATTTGCACCCCCCTGGGACCTAATCCCCGGAACAACCTCGAAACAGACAGACTATCGGAGAACTGCTGCTGTTTCACTTGCTCAAACTCTGGGCGCATGCATGTACATAACTGGCTACTATTAGTACTTTTAAGTGAGTTATATTCTCCACAAAACAATCAATTGACATTACCTAACACTAAAATAGATCTTCTGAAAGATATGAGTTTAAGATCTTATGTATAAATTATTAATCTGTTTGGGAAACATAGCTATTTGATCTTTCCATTTAATTTCAGATCAATTGTTCATGGGGTATGTTTTATTGCCATTTGTGAAGTGCATACATTAAAGTCACATTAGTTAACCTTTGCGAACATGTCATTTTCCAATCAGCTGGAAAAGAGTTGGGAAAGCTAATGTTTTCTCATCATTCTTTATCATCTGTTCAGCGAAGGCTACTTGGATTTCGGTTTTGGCTTTTGCTTCCTTTTTCTTCAACACAGATTGCATTTTTTGGGGACTTTTTCACAACTTTGCTTCTCACGCAAACCCTTTTGCAGCTGTTCGCGATCGATCCCTGATACTCCAGCAGACCTGACATCAGAAAAAAAAAGACATGCCACACAGGCATTTGAACATACATAGACTCACTGTTCAGCAATGACTCCTCATATAGGTAGCTCTAACACAAAAACACACCTTACTTCTGCTTCCCATGGCCTACTTTGGCCTCCATTATGTGGACATGGTGATTTTAGGCACAGAAACAAAAAAACTAGTGAGATGCAAGCAATTTTTAGGTGTAGATACAAAGGAGCTTTGCTCTCTGTAAATTCAGGTTATAAGGTGACACCATCATGCATTTTATTGCCCTTTTATCAGTAACTTGAACAAATGTAATTTTTTTGTTTTCTTTAAATATTACGATATACAGTGACATAACTATTAATTCCCCTTCAACTCTTTCACATTTGATCACGATACAACAACACATTTTAGTTGTATTTTTTTCAAGAAAATAAGAAATGGTTTTGAAAGTGTTTTAGAAACCAAAAATCCTAACAACTTCACTCTTTTTAACAAAATATAGTTTATTCAGATTGAATCGATAGTCTTTATGAATAGCACTTTTCAAATCCAAAGACTCTCAGTTAAATGTAGGTCTGGACTTTTTGGCCCATTTCAACATGCAGATATACTTTGATCTAAAACTTTCCATTGCATCTCAGATTGTAAATTTAGTGACATTGTCCTGCTGGAAGGTGAAACTTTACACCAAGTCTCAAATTCTTTGGTGCTTCTAAAGACCAGCTTTTTTATGTCTGTTGAAACAGAGCATTCCCACAGCATGATAGGGCCACCACCATGTGTCAATGTTGCCATGTTGCATTCAGAGTGATATAAAAAGTTATGTAAAAACTTCAGCTTATCGTGTTTATTTTTAGTGGGCCAAAAAGTTGGATTTTGGTGACATCTGACCAGAACACATCTTCCTGAAGTTTGTGTGCCCCCTTGTATGAATGTTTAAACTTGACTTTTTAAAAAAAATAATTATAGTGCACAACTAATAGCTGTCCAGTGAACATATTCTCCCAATTGAGCTGTGTACCTCTGCAGCCTCTGTAAAATCCCCTGCCTTTCCCACCTGTTAGTGTTGAGGGTGAGCCATCTCTCACTAGTTTTGCAGTTGTATCATACACCTTATTTTTCCATATAATAAATTAATGTTCTATTATTAGAGTAGTTGCAATCTAATGCTAAATAATTTAAAACCTGACCTGTCTGCTGTGTTCCTTAGTCTTCATGGTTCACAAAATTTCTATGGGCTTTACAGAAAAGCTGAATTTATACAGAAATAAAATGATGTGCTACTTTGTGCTGGTGTGTCACATAAAATTACACAGGAGTCGTAACATGGTAAAATGTTGAAAAGTTCTAGGGGTCTGAATATTTTTGCAAGTCAAAGTATGGAAATACTTTTTATATACTAGCAAATTCCTGACAGAATTTGATTGATGAGGAAAAACGATGCAACCCCTAAACCAATGCCAGTTTTGGGATAAATAGAAGATGTCTGAGGAGAACTGCTAATTCTGAAAGTGAACAACAAGAAACCTATACTTAATATGTCTATAAAGGAAACTTTTATATACATATGAAAATATTTGCATCAAACTTTCATAAGAGTAGAAGTAAAAAAAAAACATATAGATTTTTTTGCATGCAATTTTAAATACTAGAAATCTTTAGTGTTTTCAATTAACAGGTAAATTGTAATCTTTTCTAATGATGCTGTCCTTCTGTGTCTCCTTTTAGGTGATGGGCTTGCTGAACCCGAGTGGAGTCCCGCATCAGTCCCAGGGTGACTTTGCCCTTTCCCCTCTCACAGGGGGCCTTGAGCCTAATGGATCCATGGCTGCTAGCTGTCATGGCTCTCAGCGCTTAGAAGCCCTTCCTAGCCTGAGCAGCATGCCCACCCTACCAAGCACACAGTCTTACTGCACGCCTTCTTACACCTCCCCAGCCTATGCTGTCGACCACCATCCAGGATACCAGTATGGACAGTACAGTCAGAGCAAGGTAGTGTGTCTTTGTTTTTAGAATTTGTTTCATTTCTACTGATTTTTAATGAGCGGATACATCGTTGTGCAATGCCATCCTCTGGCTGTTGATTTAGCCTAAATTTTCCAAACTCTCAGTTAATTGCAAAGACCCCTCTGATTAGGGAGTGTCTCAAATCTCAATGTGCTGTACTGGAATTACTTTGGGGTTTAAGGATCGCTAGTGGCCCGGGTTACTTCAGTTTATATTACCATCATTTTGGTGGCCCGGTCTGTCTCAGTGCACACGGTTTTACTAACTGTTCTTTCATGACCCTGTGTGATGAGCTTGCCCATCAAATACACAGTGTAGCTCACTTAACCATGTAATGACCTCTGTGTAACAAGGATAGCTGCCCAAATAAAAGGATCCACATTCCCAAAGTATGTTTGACAGGAGGGAGGGGGGACTGTGTGTTGGAGGGCTGATGTGAGGTACAGCGCCACATGTTGACCGGCCTGTCAGTGCCAACATCTTGATGTCATTAATTTAGTTAGGGATCTGGAAGAAAACCACATGTTGTCGGGGGTGGGGGTATTCTAGTACAATGTGTACGCGTCTGTACGTGAGCACAGGTATATGTGTATATGAAAGCATGGAGAGTGGGCTCTTTAACAGGGGGCGATTAGAGCCCGTGGCAGCCGAGGATTGGAACCATGTGTCTCTGTGGAGGTCACATTTGGAATTTTTATTGAACAGTGAAGCAGTTCCAGATATTACATTTGATCAACCTAATAATCTTCTGGATTTTTTATCTGATCTTTTTATTTTTTTTTTTTTTTTTAACCAGAAAAAAAAATTCATTTTGACCTGCTGCAAAATATTTTTAAACTCAAAAATGTTTCTTTTCACCCTTTTGATTACGTGGGGATATACTGTATTGTTGAAAAAATGTAATCTTCTGTTTTCTATCCTTCATAGGTGCCTTTCATTATATGAAGCCCCAACATGGCCTATGCAGGAAGCTCATATAGATGAACTGACATTCCTACATGGAGAAAACCACGACCTACTGCCTTTGCCAACTTCTCCAGCCCTAGGGACAGTGAGACCAATAGTGCGGGAGGTGAAAGTGTTTCCTCTGTTTAACTTCAGCAAAAAACAGAGACATTTTGGATGATGGTGTAGTGATGGAAATGAAGAAGTTTCCCTGTAATAATAAAAGATTGTGGGCTGGAAACCGGACCCAGTACTCCCACCCAATGCCAACTGCGCCAAGAACAGCTTTTCTGTGATTCAGGAAAAATTAGGGAGTGGGGATATGGCTATGAACTGTATGTTCAGGACTTTCTAGTTGAATCTTAAAATAAGGCAGAGATGCATTTTGGAGTTTTCCAGTCCCAGGTGCCTCTGTGGCCTTTTGTGGTTGAAGGCTAGACAGGCCAGGGATAGTGTGCTTAGCGGCAATGCTTATCTAACAATGTCTTCATCACAAAATCTTATTCTATATGGATAAGGCTCATATATATGAAGTGGGACAAAAATTGTGGCTGCTTTTGGAAATCCAGAGAGAAAGCATGAACTAAAGCTAAGTGGCTTCGGTGCAACCCAAAGAAAGTGCAATACATTCATACCTCATGTGCTGTAAATGAACACAAATTGAGGGTCTCCTGTTTTATCCTTGATGAACTGCTCTCTTTTTTCAGTGTTGTACAATTTTGGATGTGTGCATTTATCAGTAAGGGGAATTTATCAAGCAATGGATAGTAGTCAATGTAGTCATTCAGTTGTTTGCCAAAAATATATATAAAAACATTCTCAACCAGTAAAAACAATATTCATCTTGAGTGTTAACTTTTGTTGTTGCTTTGCATGTTTATTTAGTTGTTACTATGAATTTGCCAATTTTTAGTTCCCTTCCTTATTTATTAAATGTTGCTAAAGTGTTTTTTTTTACAGTCATTCTTTAAAAGTGCTCCACTGTGCTTAAGTCTTACACAAAGTTCATTATTCCCTTTCTTTTGTATGTTTTTTTCAAATGTTAAATTGTGTGATTTTTGTTGTTGTTGTAAGAAGTTTTGTGTAAAGCATAGCACTATTACTATTTATAATAAACAATGTAAAAAATGCAGAAGTTTGACATTCGAACTATTTTCATTTTTTTGTGGGATTTAAATTAAAACCTCCAATTTAATTAAATCCATATTATTGGGGTTCTTGGGGGCCATCCAAAAAGATCAAATTAAATTAAAAAAATCGAATAAATAAAACATTCTATTTTTTACATTTGAATAATTTAATAATTTGAATACATTTAAAAAAATTATTTAAAGTATTTTATTTAGGAAAATGTGACGTTCCTGTTATTCAACTTAAATGCAAACACATCTTTTAGAATGAAAATAGATTAACAAAAATGTAATTTTGTTTGTGCTCTTCTCACTTTTGAACACTTATATTTTGATGACTTTAGCTAAATGGGGAAATGAAAAATTCTGTTTGAGAAGCTGAACTTTATTTTAGGTGCTTTAGATTTACTTCAATTGATTTCAGTTGTGCGTCTGAGCATAGTATGAAAAATTATTCAAAAAGTGTTTGAACAAAGCTTTGCTTTAAAAGTGTGCACACTTATGCAAATAGGTTAGTACACCATTTTAGTTATTTATTGCATTTTCTACATATTTTGTGTCGAACAAAAACGAAAATTCTTGAAACTATTTGTCATATTATTCTATTGAGTCACTAAAACCTATTGGTTTTTTTTTTTTGTTTCTGATTTTTGTGAAAATTAGTGAACATGTACGTATTCATAAATGTAGATGGACAAAGAACATTATATTATATCCATGATATTAGATTTACAGCATATTGTAAAAAACTACATATATACATATATGTGCATATATTTTATGCAAAAACATAATTAGATAAAATACATTGTTGGTCTATCCAATAAACGGTGCCTGTTTTACACATTTTACTTTGGAAATATATGTCTGTGTAAAAGATAGGTTTACATAGATTTTCCTCTCTGAGTATTGACAATTCGTTTGATTTGGGTCGCTAAAAAAATCTACTATAAAAATATCAAACAAAATATCAGAAAAGAACTATATATTCTAGGGTTGGTAATTAAGATAATAAACGTTTATTTAAGTAGTTCCTTTGTTCATTTTCAGAGTGATTTATTTTAATCTCCATTTGTTGGTATTACTTACCCTAAAATTATTTTTCTTAACTAATTTGGAACTGAGGCTGCAAGAAGATTCAATTAGAAATTTATTAAATTTAGAGGTTTAAGACAAATTTTTAAAATATAATACAATTTAATAGAAAACAAAGACAAAAAAACAAGCTAAATAAAAGGAAAATAAAAACAGTTAAACTCAAAGGGACCTCTGTGGGATTTCCTACCATATTTTGTGTGTCTAGGTGTCATGGAAGTACTTTGGTCTCATGATTTTCTGCCTCACACACTCTCTCCTGCAGCACTAAATCATAAATATATCCTCTTTCATAAACACTCCTTTCGAACAAATTCCCGCTCCCCGGTGGCTCCTTCACACCCTGTAATGACTAAAGCAGAGCGGCTGTAAATTATATAAGCTCGGCAGCTCTCAGACACTCTGGGACATCAGTCACCGACATGGCTGCACAGAGCTCAGACGGCTTTGGGCTCCAACTGCCAAACAGAGATGAAAAACACTGCTCACCCAGTGGGTAGAGTCCCCAGAAGGTTAAACAAATTACAAGCACATTTTTATCATTCCCTACTGTTTTTTTTCTTCTCTGTCTCTTTCCCTCTGAGTTTCAGGAATCAGGTGTGCAGCTGTCGATGTCATTAACAACAAAGCCTTAAAATGAACATTCATGTGAATTTTTGTGTTACAGTTTATTTCTGATTATACATAAGTATTTTTTTTAAATTTAGTTTCAGCTTTTTGTATGCATTTGTTTAGAACTGGTTTTCTGGTTGATCAAGATAAGAAGAAATTACATTTTTGTATACTTTTCAACTTTGAGAAAGTTTTGGTTTGTCTTTCCCAAGTGCTCTCAAATTGTAAGAGTTAAAAAAAAGCCCAAAGGGTTGCTTTGGAACAAAGTGTCAGTCAAGCAGCTACACACTGGAGACAACTTAACCTCTGACCCCAACACTCTTTGAAATGAGTAGACTATTTGACCGGAGCTGACAACAATCCAAGCGTCTCTGCAGCTTCCAACCCCCAAATTAAAAGTGAAAGGAAGGAGGACAAAGAGGATGGACTAAAATAAAAAAAGATTTTAGTTGAAAAAAGTATTAAATTAGAGACATTTCAGGATATTTGATGAGGGGTAACTGGCTAGTATTACTTAAGGTCTTACCAAACAAAATATGTTTCCGTTTGTGCTTCTATTATATTTGTCATGCAACAGGACATGAAAAAAGATTAGCTTTATCTCTGAAATGCTGTCTTATCAAGTCACTTGAAGAGTGGGTGGCTCACAGCATGCCTTTCCTAAAGCGGTGGGTGTCTCCCTCCTGTGTACTCCTATTTGCTGTCCGTTTTCAGTTGTCCATGTTCATTTCCCTCCACATTTTTAGTTTCATTTAGCTTCTTCCAATTTTTTTTACATTTATTTTTGTCCCATTTAGAAATGAAGACGACAAACCGGACTCTCCTGCTTGCTCTCCTTAACCGATGCAGGAAAGTTTTTGAGGACACAAGTCTTTCCGTCCATGATGTGGAAATGAACGGGACTTTTTCCAACACCACTGTGAGTCCTTTTTCCGACACTTATCCAACCTTCTCCACCTCCAGGGAGAATTACGACAATGCTTACTTCTATATACTTTTTGTAATGCTCTTTTACTCCTTCCTCACCATGACACTTTTTAAGTGCTTCATAAGTAGTAATGAAGAGAAAACGGATCCCTATGAAGAATTTGTAGGAACTAGGCGCCCGTCGACACAAACATTCAACGAAGGCCACATGGGCGAGAAGTTTTACTTTGAAGAGGAGAGCAGCCTGTGAGCCAAAGGCTTTCTGAGGAAAAGTGGAGGAGGGTTATGGGTGCATATGGGGAATGTTTTGACAGTCACCAAGCCAGAGAAACGTCAGGCAAGACCTGCTAGTGATTTTGCTAAACTCTCAGTAACTTCATTTTCCCTTTTTCCTCCCCCCTTTCGCCAACTGACAGTCAAAAAACTCATGAAAGTATGGGCAGTCAGCAGACATGAGGGGAAACGTACGTCTCTGATAATCTAAGAAAAGGATGGAAACATGCAAAAGTGTGGGTCAATGACGGGCCGGAATCTCCAACTGTGAGGCCCAATCAGGATCAATAACATCGGGGCCCTCAACATCCACACATTGCAGGGGACATGGAATTATGAACACTCTATGAATGTGTGTGTGTATCTGTGTGTTTTAAAAAACAGCATGAAAAGTTTATATGTTAACCTGCAAAATCTGAATATACAGTACATTCACAAAGTGTTGAAACCTCTTGTACTTTTATATTTTACTGCATGCCCATCTCAGATTTCCATGTAATTTATTTGGGATTTATATGGTTGACCAAAACACATAGGCACATAGTTAAAAAGTGGAATGAAAATTATGCATGGCTATTCATTTTATTTTACAAATAACATTTTTTAAAGTGTTGTATCTTGAGTCATGGATTCAATACTTATACTATAGTATAGTAATTACAGCTGCAAGGTTTTTGTGGAATATCTCTACCAGCTTTGTACATTTATGGCTGATTCACACAGAGCGCGGAATGGATGCAGTCTGGACTACAGGCTTCCGTGAAAGATGAAAAAGCATGTAAGGCAATCAGAGCTTTCTGACCGGCTGTGGCGCTCCGGAAAGTTTCCACATGAATTCTAGTTTTTCCGAATGCTGAATTCAGATTTGCATGAAGTTCAAGAAATCACATGAGCCAGGGAATTGCATGTGGTATATTTCAAAAAAAAACCTGTGTAATCTTTTTTTCTCACTGCTTTTTCTTTATTATTATTGACATGGAGATCAGTTCACAGTGTATGACAGTCAATTTTACGAGTATATCTTTAAACGTATTATGTTAAATTTTGTCGGTGTGTTGCAGACTATTGCTAAACATGCATTGCTTTCACTCTCTGCTTTCTGGAGACTTTCCCCACATGTACTACAGTTGGTGTGAATGGGAGTCTGTATAGAAGCCGTCTGTAAACCGCACCACCAGATTAAAAGGGGCTAAAAGCATATGCAAGCCGCATATTACATATTACTATTCACATTTGTATAAATAAAAACAAGGGCTCTTTTTCAACTACTTCACAATAGGGGTGTGCAAAGCAGTCAGTATTTGTATCTGTGTTTGTATTCAATTAAAATTCAAAATAGGCGTAAAAATCTTTTTTTTCGCATTACACTTCTAATTCATGTTATTGTCCATTTTAATAATTATGGATGTGTAATATTGGTTGATCTTTCTCCATAAATCCAGCATTTAACATGTAATGGGAACATCATTGATAAAACTTTAGTGGTGGTTATTGTCTGCATACCATCAAAGAGACGGCAGTGCATGGGAGTTGGGTGTCTGCCTTGACCATCATTATGTACAGGATAGAGAGGACTGTAGGTTAATTTTTCCTCTACATTGGTACAGTTTCTGGTTGGTGTCTTGTTTGCGGAAACACATTAGTTGTGCCTTTGTATTCGGTGTATGAAGTACACTAGATGAGAAACATTTTCAGAGGTTTCTTTAGTTTTGCAATACACAGAAAAACAAGGATAAAGCAAACTCATCCTGACAATAAACATTGAACTCATTGTATTTTCTGTCATTTTTAACCAAAGTGCAGTTGATTATTTCAAAGTAAATATCTCAGCCCTATACATTGGTTCAATTAAAGGCAAAGCTCTGCAGTAGTCACGACTGAGGGACATTCCTTTGCCATTATATTGTAACTGATCTGTAGTTGGTCGATGCAAAGTTACAGATCTCTTCAACCTCAAACTGACCCCATCAGAGCTAACTTTACAAAGCTTTGGCGAAATGTGAACCCAGGACTCCCCCTGCAGAATTAACTTCAATTGAGTGGTGAGTTGTTGTGGGGAGGATTTCTTGAAAGAACACACGTTTCTTATTTGTGCCTTAAATTGCAAAAGTCACCAAGGCAGAGAGAGGGAGGATGCTTCAGATTAGCAGTTGGCTGGACACACAGGTACTGCTCTTGAGTCTCTCAGATGCACACAACCTTGGTGTGATTTGCGCAATTAAATCTCCTGGGGGGTCAAAGGTGGAACTGGGCGGACAATACTGTTCTAATTTGAACTATCCGTTCCTGCCGGTCCCTGAGGCTGCATGGGCCTGTTTTTGCTTCACCCCTCATAATTAAATTTTTGCCTCATCCTCCTCCTTCTGTGAGGCATAGGGGTCAACATCTGTTAATACAGGCTCCCTCCACAAACTAACTAACAAAACTAACTCTCTTTTTACATTAAATACTCTCCAATGCTTTGAATGTTAATCTTTAATTCTATGTTCACAAAATGTTCGTATAGAACTGGATTTAAAATATTTAATGTCAATGATGTAACAGCTGGCTGAAGAGCATTTAGCATAGCGATGCAAATGTGCAAATAGCAATGGATGTTAATTTTTTTTCAGTGTTCTTATTCACTTAGTCTACAATAAATGAAACATCCAAAAGCAGGGCTTTATTTTTTGATGGTGATTTATATAAATTAACACGAGCAAGTTGTTTAATATCACAGATTTTAAGTTGATATCAATTATTTATCAGTCATATGCTTATGGTCCTGCTGTCTAATTACTGTAGGAAACTAAAGTTATGCCGCCATCTACTGGTCAAACATAACACTGCTAAAGTTTGAATATACGGACCCTGTCAGCGCCAGACTATTGGTCAATAATCTTTTTTCATATGCTGAGAAAACCGGGTAGAGGTAACCTTGCTGCAGGTAATGCTCGTCTAACAGCGGATTTTGAACATAATTATAGTGAAATTACAGAATTCAAGCTACTTATTGTAAAGACTTTTTTATCAGTTAACAACAGACTTGGTCGTTTACTGCGGTAGGTAAATTGAGAATCGGCTAAAGTTTACATTAGGCTAAATGAAGGTAGATTTAAATAACATTCCCCAACCATTCACGATGGCAGTGCTGCTGATTATGTGCTAAATATAAGATGAAAATCCATCTTTTGTACCTGTAGACCTATCAGTCATTGATTATTTTGAGCCTTTTATTGTCCACAATGATATTCAAACACGCAAAACATTTATAAAATGACGTGTAACTAATGCAAAAAACAAACTAAAATATGGTAAATGGATGATGAATAAATTAAGTTTATTAACTTCTGTTTCAAATGTGCTTCAATCAGTGATTGATGTGAACCATAGACTGTATATGTGGAAGAAGAAAAATTATATGTGAAATTTAAATGCATCTCAAATATAGGCAAATATAAAATGGAGGAGGTAGCAGTGGCAAAGCCAGAAACTGCATTTCAGTTAGGCCTAGTGCTGTGTTGAAAAGATAATAAAAATAAAAGTCAGGAAATGGATTTGCAAGTTCAAAAATCGATTTTAGTTTTTTAGATTACTTTGCCCTTTATACAGCTAAAATAGGAAGGAAAAGTCCAGAAGGACATTTAAGTCTTGTGTCTGAAAGGGTTAATACAGCTTCCCTGCTGAACTGTTACTCACCCAGTGTTAAGTCATTGACTTGCAGGCATTTAATTAAGCCAACATCTAAAAAAAAATGTTATTAACACCGACCCATATCTATATCGCATTGGATTGGATCAAAATCGAATAGATTCTTGAAATTTAAATCGATACCCAGCCCTAGTTGGTTTAGTTAGAAATATTATTGAAATTAAGTATATTTTTAGGTTCCACTGTTGCGTCAATAGACAGGTTTGTAAACCAACAGCAAGTTTTAAAGGTTGGATATGGAACATGAGCATGATAGCAACATTTAGTTTTATCTAGGTTGTAGTTACAACAAGAAAAAACATTAATCCAGCAGTTGAGTTGCCTGCTTTGCTGCCGATACACCCAGTGACCAACCTGAGCTGTGTCCAGTGAGGAATGTATTTTAGAGGAGTTTAAATGACAGCTAATGTTAGCAAAATTAACAAGTGAGTTAGCTTACCAATACAGAAGAAAAGTCGCCGTTCTTGCATGTTTCATGTCGTGGAAACTTTAGGTTGACCTTCCATCCACTAATGGCCAACAATATGATTAGATGTGAGGTAATTTTTCATAGTTTTATTCATACGTTTTAGGATGCAAAATTTATTTAATAAAAAAGTTAAACATTTTCATTGCCATTAATCAGAATGAAGAGGGATGGAAAGATGATTTGTTAATGCAGAATGACACAGGCGGTTGTTTGAACTGAACAGATATTTATTGCCTATGTATTATTGAGTATCCTTTCCACATCTGGTGGGCATCTCCCTGCAGTTTGAGCATAGACATCAGGTAGGTTGACCTATAGCTGGGAGGTCTGATGAGGCACCAGATGTCAGATATAGCAGGCTGAAATTGAAACTGGTCAAGATGAGCATCAGTGAAGGAAGACTCAATTATTTGATGGTATCCTGACCTGTAAAGCAGCAGAAACACTAACAGAACTAATGAGATAATATATTTAAAAAGAATAAAATACCTGCTAATCAGTAATCATCTTGGCAGAGAGGGGTAATGTACTACTTACCCTATACTCTAAAATTTTGGATAACATTTTCTTTTCTACTGATTAAATTCACTGATTCAAAAACAAGCATGTTTTACCATAAAATACACCAGACAGTTTATTGAAGGAGACACATTTCTACACAAGCCATTAATCTAATTTAATCTTCTGTTGAGGTTGTTGCATTAAGGTCAAGTGAATATACAGTAGGTACCATAAATGGTCCCTGGAAGTACTTACCTTGTTTAAAGATACAGTGGGGAGAATGAGTATTTGACACATTTTGAAGTTTTGTAGAGGTCTGTAATTTCTATCAAAGGCACTCTTTAAAATATATAAAATATTACATAATGTGAACGAGGTTAAAAAAATCAGAGCCAGAAAGGCTCTCATCATGGAAGCTACGGTTTATAAAACATCTGAACTGAATAGTAAAATCAATCTATCTATTTATGCCCTGCTTGCTTGTCATCAGTGTAACTTCAGTCAGCTGTGAGATTACTTTGAGCACATATCAAAATAACAGCAGAAAGTCTAATTTGCAATGTAATTTACAGATAATTATTACTTCAAACAACAATGGCATTTTTTGTTAATGTCAATTTCAAAGTCTGTTAGCTAATCAGAGTGGTAGCAGAGCACTAGCGCCTCCAAGTACTCTAGGCAGGGTGCGTCCCTGTGTGTTGGAGGTGTGACTTAGGGAGAGAGCCTGAAGAAAGGGGGTTGGACTTTTTTTTTTCCAAAACACAGCTTGCTGCAACATCACCTTACCTCTTAAGTGACATCCCTCTGAAATTAAATGTAATTATATGAACTATATAATTTGTTCTAATTTGTATGGGGAGCCTATGTCTCTTCCCTTTCCGGTTGGCTCCTGGGTCCCCTGACAAAAAAATAAAATAAAAAATAAAGAAGAATGAAAGTCTATGGAGAGATAAAAGTTATTTTCTTGTCTGCTTTATTTTACCGCCTGAATTGAACATATGCTATACAAAAGTTTAAATGATAACTAATGCTTTGTTATTCAAGTGTGTTTAAATGGTAATTAAAATGACTACAAATCAGAAATTGCATATATGATGTAATGGAGCTGCAGATGAAACATTCACTGAGACCTTGTAGAGCTTGTCCCTCATGTTACCTCTCACTCAAACAAATATTTATCCAACAGCATAGCTGCCACTTTTCAGGTGGTCGGTTTTACTGCTCGTTCGTTAATCCTGGAGGAAGAAGGCAAAGCTGGCTAGTCTCACTGCCATTTCTCTTCTTCAGTTGAAGCACTCTATGTTTTATCACACAAAACCTAAAGTAACTTTTGTTGCCAGTCAAAAATGTGTGGTTTCTCTGCCCCAAATGAGTCTTTACAATTCCCAGAAATCATATGTTCAATCCTTGGCCTGTTTTCTAATGGAATCAGAAAATAACTTATCCCTCCATTGACGCTCATTTACTTTTTTTTCACAGTAAGGGACCCATGGACCTGATGTAGATGGGTGTGACTTTGAGACAGCCATTTATTAGCCTCTTACCTGATGGTGACCCTGATAATTATTGATTACCAGAACTGATGAAGTGCTGGCTTGAATGTTACGGTCCGTTGAAGTTAAAATGTGTCTCTACAAGAAGCTGTTAAAAATGTGTGGGGATGTTTTGCAAGGAAATACAGGTTTATCCCATAGACCGTATCCTGTAGTAGAAGGTGGAAAATGGTATAAACAGAAAAACAAAATAATGACTTGCTAGCCAAGCAACACCTGTTAGATTTACTGTGACAACACCCGAAAGTGAAATAGGCCTGGTCACTTCCCGATATGGACCGGAAACCCGATCTGTACTGCGCATGTGTGAACCTGACGTCACTTCCTCTCTTCGCAAACTTTGCGACATTCATATAATGTGAATGACACCGTTAGCTCTAGCATTTCACAGCTTTGCCTGTTTTTCTACTGCGCAGACCATTTAAACAATGGATTCCTCTATCTATAAAGAAATTCTGGCTTTTCTTATGAACGGAGAGCTTGCCTCGACTGATGGAAAGCGCAGTAAAGTACGAAGAATGGTGCCCAATTACAGATTCAAAGGTAACTACAATAAGTCCACAATAAATACATATTCTCAATATTCAAACGATCTATCTATCTATCTATCTATCTATCTATTGTATGTTTGTGTGTGTGTATCACAGAGAAAGATAAAATTCAAGGTCCTTATGTCAGATTCTCTTTATTTTTGCTAATTTAGAAAATACATTTCATGAATACATTATCATAATTTTGTAAGATAAAGTTAATTAAATTTGAAGTTAACTGTACCATATTTCTGTGGCATTCTAATCATGAACAAAATCTGTCTGAAATTTAAATTTATTTTAGTCAGCAACTGCCTCAGCAGTTTTCATTTTCATCTTGTAACAGACAACCGAGTCAGTGTGTTCAATACTTTTGGATCATGTTTATTTTTCTTAAAGGGCAACTCATCCCCAAATCAACTGTATTTTGCTGATAAGGCCCGGTTCAGACAGAAGCAAACTTATGCCAAGCAATCTCACCCTGATTTTGCCCCTTCCACCAAACCCTGATAATCGGGATGGCTCTTAAAATAATCCTAACAGATATTCCTACCATGTGTGGTGTGTTAAGAGCGATCTGGTCTGCTCACAAGGATCTCGGGACTGCTCTGATTGCAAATTGGGGATATCCAACATGTTGGATTATCTTAGCCCGATATCACAGCATGTGTTGGTGTGTTCCGAGCACAAATGAGCAGGCAGCCTGATGAAAGGGACATGTATCCAATCAGAAAGTGAGCTGACAGGCATAGATGTACGGATGTGCCTTTGAAGCATCTATTATTATTTCAAAGTGTCAGCTCTCTTTACCAGTCAGGGCAAAGTGATGTAGTGAAAAAATATATTACATATTTACCTCCATATCTTAGCAAGTATAGCACTTGCTCCATTCCATTATCCCAAAAAAAACATGTCAGTGTGTCATTTGTGCGTATATTCTACATATTGAGCTGACAAATTTATGAAAAGTAATAAAACGTTTGAAGAAAGGCGGAAAATATTCTGTAGATCCTGCTCCAACCACACAGTCAGACCGCAGACACTTTTTAAAACATTGAACATGTTTCTGAATTAGTACAAACATAAATACATAATATATTGGAATTTTGCTATTAAGACTATCTAAAAAACTCATGGCTCCAGTGTGAATATCTGTAAAATAGGATGTCTCACATTTTAACACAAACCAAAACCCAGCACAGGATTAATAAATTGTTTTCAATTTAGGTACGATTTTTTGTGTGTGTGTGTAGGCAGCACAGATTTTCTGTGGGCAAAGTCCATTTCGGCAGTGTGCAATTGCACACGGGAGCAGGTCAGACCGAACGCTGTGTGTGAGTAACATTGATTTTGTGTGTGATTACTATCCACACACCGCACATGGTATGAACACAAAAGGTTTATGCATGATTTTTTAATTGCTGTGTGCGGTCCGAAGCTCTTCCGACAATTTTAAAATCCTTCCATGTAAACCAGGCCTAAACTGCATAAATTAGTCTCTAAGGCTGCATCCGAAACCACTAAATTGGTAAGAGGTCTTACACCAAACCGGATGTGCGTCAGCGTCTGCCATGATAAGATGCATCCGAATTGGGCTTCCAGTTAGGAAGGAGTTAGGGAAAGTGGCCTGTATGCTAACTATCATAGCCACTTTAGCATAGGGACCTCTGATGCTAACTAACTGGCGACTAGGAGCTATGTGCCATCCCACAATCCTTTGCGCCACAAGACGCCATCAATAAAAGTCGCCCGGCCCACCTCACGTAAAATAACGAAAATACCCGAAAGGAAAAAGAAGCACGCATGTGAGTACAACAACCCTTCCGAAGGTTTATTTTGATATGAGTCATTCATGTGCGTTTACGTCGCGTAATGACGTCGGGTAGAAAGGCTGTTAGAAATGGGCACATTCGCAAACGGCTCCCTAGACTACTAGCCATAGTGTTCTCACTGTTGACCCCATGAAAGGTTAAGGATTAGTTTCTAGTGTTAGTGCTTCAAGGCTAACATTCAGTGGTTTGGGATGCAGGGTAATAGTCCTGCCTGCATGTTCAGCCATTATTTTTCACTCCCACTGCAGTGGTCTCAGCTCCGCTGGAGGCCAGGCCGAACACATAGTCCATGCAGTCCCCCATCAGCCCAGAGACCGTAGTCCACCTGGCAGCTGGGCTTGCACATGGTGGGCTCGATGGAGATAGTGCTCCGTTCCCAGGTTCTGGATCCTACGTCCGCTGCTCGACTGGGTCTTCCCCCGCAGTAGCGGTTCCAGCTCCGCCTGAGGGAAGGCTGAACATTTAATGCGGTCAGCTCAGACACCAGAGTCTATTGGGAGCTCGAGGAGGAGGAGGCAGCAGAGCGGTCCCAGTGAGGGTCCTCCCACAAGTTATGTAATTCAGCTTCACGCACATGAAAATGCGCGACTAGTTCACACATTTTCATGTGCGTGGTTGGCTTAACTAAACCTGGGTGTCTAGTGTCCTGTGTTTTGATAGTAGTCTGAATGTCGGGCTGGATTTAGGTCTCCCCCTGGGATGGGGGCAGGGGATGGTCTTGTGTCCCATGGGGCTTAGTGGTGCGCAGCCGTGGTCCTTGATTTCGGCATGCCAAGGCCTTCCGGTCCAGTGGCGGCCTGGGCCTCAATTTTACTGGACAAGTTAAACACTTTCACTTATTACATTTTCATTAGACACACACGTAGGGACCTTGTGGTGGGCATGCTCTTCGGCTCCAGAGGAGGAGCCCTTTAAAGGGCCTTCCCACTGGTGCTAGTGCCCACTGCTCAACTGCATGTAGACACTGAGGACCCGGGGTGGGGTGCCTGACAGCATTCTCATGCCCTATCCCTCTGTTTTAAGTGCACATTAGAAAAACAAGCAACACCACCAGATTCGAGCGGGAGGAGAGAGGCTAGGGGTCTTCCCACGCCCGTTCATTCGACTATCAGGGTTGGTGTCTGTCTGGTAGGGGACCTGGGTTACTGGGCTACTCTTGCTTTGGCATTCTGCTTGTCCTTGTCCTAGTGGGAAGGGGGTTGTCTCCCAGGTGCAGGGACAGGTGGCTATATTGGGACAAAAGTACCTGGGCCCGGGGCAGCAGTGGAGTGTGTAGTCCGTTGGCTGGTTTCGGGTGCCTCCTGCCTTGCGGCGGTGGCGATCAGGGCCCTGATGGGTCATGGGCCAGACCCGCCCTGGCATAACCGGTTACCGGCGGAGCCCGTGGGCCTGTCCCTGCCTCTGGGGCTTCCATCTGTTCCCATCTTTGGGGGGCGGTTGGCCCTGCATTGGTCCGCCTGTGGCTCCTGGACTCCGGAGGACTCTGGACATATACATCCCCAACCTCCATGTCTGCGTCTATTCCTATAGGACAGATTGACGACTCCTTACACCAGCTATCCATCACTTGGGAAACCTTATTTACACCTTCATGCTCACATACACACACATCCATTTGTGTGTTGTGAATGTATAGTTTTTAGTTCATATTACTGGATCTGTTTTGTTAATGTTCTGTTCTATTGGTTGTTTTGTTCTTCCCACTACTCTGCCGTCCAACAGAGGTGGAAGACTGGACTGTTTTGAGTTCTTGTTTACCTCCCTACCTTGTATCATCAGTTCACACTCTTACCTGCCCTACTTCTCTTCATCTTCTTTCTTTTCTTCTGTTTTCTTGTTTGCATGTCCATAACTTCAAGAAATTAAACCTACAGCAATCATTAATAAAAATTTCTCACATATATATCAAGTGGAATACTATAGCAAAGCTGTAATGCTCTGCTTGAGAAAGTAAATCCATTGGGCTTGTACTATTGTACTTGGTTCTAAGACACCAATTCTGAGTAGCAATCTGCTAGACAGGACACACAAAAAAGAAAGAAAAAAAGCACATCCCAAGTGAACACACTATTTAGGATGTAGAATTTTACCAGACCAGCAGTAAAATGTTATATAGATGGATTGAGAATTGTTCAGTTACACTAAGGGAGATTACCTGTTAGACTGGTATAGCTGTACTGTATGTTGTTCGGGCTAGAAAGGTAAAGCACAATAAAGAGTTATGACTTCAATGGAAAAAAGGAAAGAAAAAAAACAGGACAATCTTGCAATTTACCAGTTTGGCCCAAACTACAAAAGAATTAGGTCTCAGCAATAAGTAACATTTTCTGTTATATTTTCATGTGGGACATTTATGGAGCATCTTTTAGAAAAGTGGAGCCACCAGACCAGGTATCAAAGCATGCAGCAGTTGATCTATGCAACTTGTTCATTCTTTAAACAATGTTCAGTTAAAACAGTTTCCATATGTGCTTGTGCTCAGTATAAAAAAAAACAACAAACCCTGTACTTTCACTCCAAGCAGCTGATGAATCTATGCTATCCATAAATCTAAGCTTTCAAATTAATCAGCTTCGTGCAAACACCATGTACATTTTAATCTTAAAAACCCCAATCAAGCTGTAAACATTTTCTTTATATAAACTTTACTACCCCCCCGTCCAAAAAAAACTAGTGTTTGTGCTGGTCTTTGCCAAGTTTATACAGGGGTCGTTGGGTGGAAATTTTAATTCATGGGCATCAAATCTGAAAATTGCTGCAGTGTTTAAGACATTTAAATTATAAACTAGTTTCAAATAAAAAGGCTTTCATAAGCTTATGCAATATGGGACCCTACCAAATAAAAATTCAAATAAGATTAGTCAGTCTTTATCAATTGCTTTAGCTACCAAAAATAAAATAAAAAAATAACTTGACAAGCAATGCTTAAATTCAACTGCAAACATTTGAATTGCCCATTACTGTTAAACCAGTGTCAAGAAACAGTTCCTGCTGTATTATTAGAGCATTTAAACCTGTCGACAGATTACTTGTAATTCTTAAGTTTTCAAAAGTAAATGGTCAGTTATCAAAGAGTCATTTTCCAAAGCTTGCAGTGGGTTGGCATTTTCAACTCAACATAGGAGTATAGCAGCCAAGCGGAAAAAAAAAAAAAAAAAAAAAAAAAAAAAAAAAAAAATAGCAAAGCCATTACCCTACGACAATCTAAAGGTTTTAACAGTCACCCTCTTGAGAACTGATATTCCAATTCTACAGGTATAACCGCTACCTGCAAGAGTGTGAAATAGTTTAACAGCAACCCACACAGAAGCATCCACTTTTTCAATTTTATTAGACCATGTCAAAACACGCTTGATTTGTAGTACATGACAATGTTAATTTTACTATATTTGTACATTTAGTTGCATTTTAGCCAGTCGGGTTTGTGCATAAACTCTAAACTCGATTGGCATTTAAATAAAAAAATAGCAATGAATAAATAGCAAAAGGTAAGTGGACAAATTAACTCTAAATTGCAGATTAACTGATTCAAGAAACTGGCAAACTCATGACAAGGCCATTCTGAAGGAACAAAGGGTACACATCCCAGAGCGCATTAAAAGGACATGTTTCAAATTGAGGATTTATCAGACATAAGCAGTGAAGCTGTAGTTTCAGATTTAAACTCTCCAGCTTTCTCCAAACTCTTGCGTATTTTTGGCCATGGTTCCATCTGGTTTCACCTCGTCATTGATCTTGCGGCCATCAAAGTTTCCACACAAGCCTTCCACTCTTCTTTTATATAGGAAGGGCAGAATTATTTCTATGGAACAAAAAAGGTCATTGTAAATAAAAAGAAGACTTGAGTAAACTTATGGGTTAAAGATTCATTACCAGTCTTGCAGTTTTCATTGATTTCCACTGACAGACCAAAGTCTGTCTTTAAATAGATCTGGGAAGAATGCATATGGATCTCAAGGCCAGGAGCTGATGAACCTGGAACTTTAATCCTTTGTCCATCCACCTACAGGGAGGGGTAGATTTTCATAAAAATATACAAAATTGTCCACATTTAGTATTAGTAAGTGGTAGTAAACTCATTTGTGAAGACAGTCTAAAGCACCTTAATACTTACAAACACCATCTTGTGCTTGAGCTCTACAGTGTGATTGTAGACTTTGATTTTAAGTTCTTGTAATCTTTTTTTGTGCTCTTCAGCATCATCATCCTCAACACTTGATCTCCTCTCCTCTTCATCACTGCTGTCATCCTCACCGTCATCAGTGCATGCATTTGTGCCCTCTATGTAGATTTCTGGGAGATTCTTTGGAAGGTTTTTGGTCCTGACCAGCACATACAACTTTGTTCCGCTGAAGTCGTGCTTCAGTTTATCAAATGTTTTATACTCTGGGTCTCCCTGGATGGTGCATTCACCAAAGTCTATTAAAACCCAAGCCAAAAACATTTGAATTAAATAGGATTATAACATCAAGTTAATTTTGATATAGTTTTCCTTTTTCTTGATGAAAGTTAGGTTTTGAAATATTTTATACCTTCTCAGCTTTGACTGCACATCAATGTTCAGAGTGCTTCAATGAAGACTAAAGTACACATTCAAAACTGTAAGGCATGATATCTTCAAAACCTAGCTTTTGTCTCACTGACATATATTGTTAACTTTTGGAGTGCTAAGGGATTCTTTTGTCATACCTGTGGACTTGCAATAATATTTCCCCGTTTCAAGTTGAAGGCAGACGGCGTCATCTTCACACCCATCTTTGTCTTTGCATTCAATCTCCCCTTTCCCATCATCTTCTTCACACTCACATTTCTTACTGCAGTGATCAGTGTACCATACTTCATTGAACTAGAAGAGACCATATTAGAAGCTTAGAGAAATCTGTGTTATAATGTCAGCTATGAGGCAGATTAACTACTGGAGGCAGAGTTACTACTCACATTGTGGGTTGTGCCATTCCTGTCCACACATCCGCACCTCTGTAATGGTACACAACCACTCCCCTTTTGTACAAAGCCATCATCACACACACATCCTGACACACAAGTCTTCTCTGCACTGCAGTGTGGTGGAACATTGAGGGTTTTGCATGTAGGCCTGCATGTAGGGATGCAAGTGGTGTAATGACTGTTCTCTGCACAAGATGGAGCTAAAGGACAAACATTGTTAATTTACAAACTAAACATGGAAACAGTTTTACATTATCCATGTAAAGAAATGAAAAATTTACTTGAGAGATGTGAAGTTTGTGGTTGTGGAACAACTGTAGGTGTAGTCGAGAGGTTTGGTCTCAACGTAGGCACTTGTGATTCATTTGTGGGTGGCATTTCAGGTGTGTGTGGTCTAGTTGTGTTTGAAGGATGTGGGCCAGTCTCATTGGAGGGTGCTGGTTTGGTTGTAGCTGGAACCTGGGGCCCAGCAGTAGCATTGCTTTGGATGGTTGGAGGATGCACCCCAGGTGTAGGTGAAGGTCTGGGCTCAGTCTCATTGAAGGGGGCTGGTTTGGTTGTAGCTGGAACCTGGGGCCCAGCAGTAACATTGCTTTGGATGGTTGGAGGATGCACCCCAGCTGTAGGTGAAGGTCTGGGCTCAGTCTCATTGGAGGGGGCTGGTTTGGTTGTAGCTGGAACATGGGGCCCAGTAGTAGCATTGCTTTGAATGGTTGGAGGATGCACCCCAGCTGTGGGTGAACGTCTGGGTTCAGTCTCTTTGGAGGATGTAGCTGGAACCTGAGTAGCATCTATTGTAGTCCAGGTTACTGGTACCACAGTTGCTGGTGCCACCAAATCTGAAATAACATTTATTTTAAATTTTTAAAGCCTTTAGATGACTAAGCAATATGCATTACAGGATTACCGTGGCAGACACCACGAATAAGTTTTATGTCATCCAAGGCCACATCAGATTCCTCATTGGCACCTCTGCGTCCCTCAAAAATGATCTGAATAATAAAAAAAAGGCTGCATTATCCATGTTAACACTGAAAATAACACACTGCACTTAAACACTAAAATAAAAACCCTTACCTGGAAAGTTCCATTTATCACCAGATCCACCTGAGCAAGATTCCATATATTTCCTTGATCATTCCTTCTCCTCCATAATACAGTAGTCAGTTTGTCTTGAAGTAGGTATACATGAAGCCCCATTGTCTCAGCGGAACCATACATATGATACCAGAACATTAGACATTGTGGACCCACATCGGTACACTCTGTGCTAATAAGACGTGCTGTATCCCCTAGCGATGCCCTGTTCGCTTCAATGTGGAGGTAGTGGCCACCTGTGTAGTAACAATCGTATTCAGTTCAAGCTGCAGATTTTGTAATCCTACAATCCTAGAGATATACAGATAAAACGTAAGGCTTTAATTTGCTCAATTTTGAGCAATTAAAGTATTAGCTACAGTCTGATTATCAGTTAACCAAATTAAAATATACCTCCTGTTGTGTGATCTGAAAGAGGACCAGTAGACGGAGTGGGGGTGGAACCATTGTGTCTTTCCCAGTCAAACACATCAGTAGCCATCTGAGTCCATTGACAAAAATCGTGGTCAAAGTCACATTCAAGGTGGCACACTGAAAAAGAGTGTAAGAGGTCATTAACATTTTTATAATTATATATACATATATATAGTGAAGCCAAACCTGTATACAGTGTTCGGAAAGGCACAAAACGCGTTTATGAAAATTTCCTTTTAATAAATACTTGGCGAAGGGTGCAAATTGCAATTTTCATGGTCTTGCAACTGATGAATGAGGGTGTCAAGGCAGACAAAAGTCCCGTGGATTGCAGTCTCCATCATGGTGCGGAGACAATAACCACCAAACACTGACAACATAGCTAAAAGGATTTCCAAAGAGCATGGCTACATTTGAAACAAACTAATGTACAACGGAGAACTTCTACAATTAACACAAACACATTACTCAGTCTTTGCTGTGTACAACTGTTTTTTAGATTCTGTGGTCAGCGTGGCCTTTGTCTCTTTTCAATGATGTTCCCATTACATGTTCATTACTGAATTTATGGGTAAAAAAACAATTGTTATAGAAAAAGACAACATTTAATATCCGTAATTATTAAAATTAATAACGTAAATTAGAAGTGTAACCTAAAAAAAACAATGGACAGACAGATACACAAAATGCTGCTGTGGCAGTAGCATACCTGGGTGTTGGACTTGACTTGGAGCTTTAGTTCCATTATGCATATTAAGTGAAGCAGTTTGTTTGGTCATGGGATCCACTGTGGCCTTCAATATTGGAACCTGGGCTGTACCATTCAGTATAGGGGATTTTCGAGCTGCTGTAGTTGGTGAACTGACACTTGGGAATAATGTATTCAGTTCAGGTATAATAGGAATAGCTGTACCCATGCCACTTAGATCTGCAGAATGAGAGAAAGCTCAACTAGGTTGTTTGTTGGGGACCAAAACACACCACTTTGTTTTGCAAAGATTAAACATTTTTTACCTGAACATCTTCCATGGTGAAGAGTTATATCATCTATGGCCACATCCGACTGATCATTGGAACCCCGTCGGCCCTCAAAGATTATCTACATGGCGATGTTGAATTGGTAAGTATCCACAATCATTTTGATCACACACCTTGACTTTTACCACTGAGCTAAATCACCTGAAATGCTACAGTTGTGTTAAGATCAACCTGGGCCAAGTGCCACATATTGCCTTGGTCATTCCTCTTCTGCCAGACAACCTCAGCTGCTTTGTTCTGAAGAAGGTAAATGTTGAGGCCCATTGTATCTGCTGACCCATATATATGATACCAGAACTGCAGACACTGAGGGCCGACGTCTGCACATTCAGAGCTGATCAGACGAGCCATATCACCATAGGTCACACTTGTGGCCTCAATATAAATGTAGTGACCATCTAAAAAAAAAAAAAAAAAAAAAAAAACCCAAGAAAAAAAAACAACCTTAACTTTGTCTCACTGACTGAAATTCTTGAAATGCACAGAATAGTCATTACCCCCGGTGTGGTCACTAGTGGGCCCAGTCATCTCGGTAGGGGTAGAACCATTGTTCCTTGTCCAATCAAATGCATCAGTTATCATCTGACTCCAAGTGCATAAGCTGTTCTTGAAGCTACAGTCAAAGTTGCAGGCTAGAGGAAATACTGGCATGAGTATTAAAGAGAGTCATATTTTCCACTTGCATTTCCTAAGGGCTAACGTTAATAAATTGCAGCTTCATCATTTGCAAGACATGGTAATTTAATGTTTAACCGACACTCATAACCTCAAAAAGGGAACTTCTTGTCTACGTACTTTGGTGTGATTCGGGTATTTCAGTCGTTCTGAAAGGAAGCACAGTTCCATCTACGTTGGGGAAGGCATCTAGGAGTAAAAGAATCAGCATTCTAATGTAAATCACTAATTATTGAATCTACATTTTATTAGACAACATTCACCTGAGCATAACCCAGAAGTGATGGCAATGTCATCCACAGCCACGTCTGACTGGGCAGTGGAACCTCGAATGCCCTCAATTATGATCTGAAAGAGTTTACCATTACTTCCATATTAGAACTGTGGCAAAAAAACACAGCATCTTTAGTGTATGGCTTGCAAAGCCCTTACTTTGAAAGGACCAGATATGTTCAGATCAGCTTTTCCCAACCTCCACTCAGGTCCTTGGTTGTCCATCATGGACCAGATCTTTGAAGCCTTGGCACCTTGGAGTTGATAGACATTGAGAGCCATACTAGTGGCTGACCCATACATGTAGTACCAGAAATTGAAGCAGATTGGGCCATCAAGTTGGCATGACGGGCTCAGCATTCGAGCAGAGTCTCCATGGGTCACAAGGTCTCCCTCAAGGTACATGTAAAAACCAACTAGAAGTGGTTGAAGTATGATATCAGTTATGACAAATGGAAATGGGGATTGAGAAAAATAAAATGAAATAAAAAAGTACCTCCAGTGGTATGGTCCTGATTTGGTCCAGTTAGATTTGATGGTGTTGGCCCAGAATGTCTTGTCCAGTCAAAACTGTCTTGAATAAGTTGCTCCCATCCACACATATTTGTGTCAAAGCTACAGTTAATTAGGCAAACTAAAAAATAAATAAGACAAAAAACATTGAAAAAATAAATAAATAAAAAGGTTTTCAGAAGGCGTTTTCATTGAATGCCTTACAAGTCTGGTCTGGAGAGGTATTGCCTGGAGTTGTTGGAGCTGCAGTTGAGAAAGCTAAAATCAACCAGAGGAAACTGGTTAGTCTTTTAGTTCAAGATGTTTAAAATCTTAAATGCAAGTTTGATACATACCACATGGTGTGCCAGTTTGCCAGTGAGAGAGTTCCACCCCTTCAATCTGGCATGCTGTGGCATAAGATTTCAGGGATTCGCACAAAGTGGCCCGATCACCACTTGTAGCACAATAGTCATATACACAACTGCTGAAGTAGATGCTTGGGTGAACAGGCTCATGACAGGCCTCAAAGGCCCCTTGAAACACCATGGAACATTCCTCATTGGCAACAGTCTCATCATTGCCACATTCTCTTGGATCATTTGGATGGGAGATGCATCTAAAATGTAGGAAAAAACAAACTTGTGAGCATTTATTTCCTGAAGGGGTTTATTACATAAGACCATCAGATTTATCAATACTATAACCCAGTTCATAATAGTTTGTCATTTAAGCAGACAAAAAGGGGAAACAAGTTTAGATTAATATACTGGACAGTAGAAACTAAGATGTCAGTGTAGTAGTAAGTCTAGCTTTATTTATTCCAGCTGTGGAAACTGTGGAAGTCAGAGCATGCTTTAATACATTGAGTTCCTTTAAGTCCCTTTGTGAATAGACAAACATACTAATGACAAACAAAATCTTAACATCTACCATGTTTAGTAATATTTGCAAAAATTCCTAGTTCAAGTAAATTTGACTCAACTGATAAACATTCCCAGTGTAGCCAGTAAACTGCACAAATTTTATCAGCACAAGTAACCAAACTTACTCGTCAATGGTATGTATTCTCCAGCTGTCACCAAATTCAAATGATCCGGACGCAATATGCCCTCCTGGCATTACAAAGTCATCGTCCTGATCGCCAGAGTAGGTGCCACACAAACCACGGAGTTCATATTTGTAGCGCTCATCCACCTGCAGGAACAACCGGCCGTGTCCATCTAGCTGCAATTTTAAGCCAAAGGTACTCTCCAGAATGGTGAAATCCTGATTCACATAGACCCACACTGAGCCATATGAACCGCTGGTTGAATAGGGAAGTCTGACTGAGACACCGTCCACCTGAACAGAACAGAACTTTTAAGAAAGGAAATTGAAACCTGAAAATGCCTTAGTTTTAGCATACTAGTTACCCGATTAGTAAACATTTGATAAAGTTGGATGCTGTCAAATTTAATAGCCAGATAAAAAGGCTTGACCAACATCACACCTACAGACTCAAGCCCTTATGGAGGTCATTGCTACAACTGAGGACTTCAGTTAGATCAATATTACTTTGCAAGCAAGGACATTTGATAAACTAGCATTTGTTTCAACTTTGCTGCTGCTTACTTACATCAACGTTCCCACTCTGATTCAAGGTGAGGTCCAGTCCTTCAAGGTGAATACCCACAGCTTCAAGTTTGGACCTGGTAAAATTTTGACCTGTAGGGTGAATGTTGAATCCAATTACAGTGAACTGTACTGTACTGTGCCCGCTACATGTGGTAGTCAGGGTATAAGCACAGCCCCCTTGAAAGCTGTAAGCCAGTTTGTCAAACGTAACGTAGTGTGGATCCCCGTAGACACTGCAAGTGGCGGGTTTAAAAGGGAAGCAGCCTTTGATGCCATTTTTTTCCTTACAGACTTCATAAACTGCACATTTCATTGTAGTGCACTGCATGCCCTCATTACCCATACATTGGCACTGCTGCACACAGTCTCCCTCCACAGTTATGTCCCCTCTCTGTGAGAAATAAATAAAATGTTTAAGTAAAATACAGTACTGTGAAGCTAAAGATAGGTTTTGTACAGTTACCTCATAATGTTTGCCATTATACCAGCACCCACACTTCTCTGCCAGTACACACTTGTCCCCACTGAGCTTGAACCCAGTGTTGCACTCGCATCTTTCCTCACAACTGCCACACAAACCCGTGTGATCTAGACTGGAGCACACCTCGGGACAACCATTAGCACATGAGTTATAATGGCTGTTCTCACCACACTCAAGGGCTGAAAGACAGAAACATAGCAAACAGATATCTAAGGCATGAGTAATAAGAATTTTGAAAACAAAAAAAAAAGTCAATAAGATGACCTACAGCAGAAAGTAGAGTTCCTCCATGTAGGTATGGCAATTCCAGCCTCATGGCAGAGGTATTCATATGCTTGCAATATTTCACATAGTACTTTTTGATCACCATGAGAAGAACACAAGCCAACCAAGCAGGCCCTGAAATAGCTCTCAGCACCCAGAGCTGGTAGACAGGAAGCAAAAGGCCCAGAGCCAGAGTGTAGGAGTCCACAGTACTTCTCATCGCTGTAACGAACCTCATCCAGTGGATCACACTGTGATGTCACTTGAACGGTTTCACAGGAGACACTTCCCCCAGTCTGCCAACTCTCAGCCAGACCTGTGGCACTTTCAGCTTTTGTGCCATCAGGCTTGAGCAAGTCATCTCCAGGAAGCTGATTAAAGTTACCACACAGTCCACAAACCCTACCAGAATACTGCAAAGGGATTCTAACGTGAACAGTCCCACTTTTGTCATAGGAAACAGACACTCCCGAACTGGTTCCTACAGTAACAGCAGCAGGGTTGCTCTTGATATAGATTGTGTCATTGTTCAAGCTTACCGGAAGCACTTGCCAGACACCATTAACCTGAAGGCGAAAAAAATAAAAAAATGACAATGTTAGAATTTAGGCCGCTTCTAAAAAGGAGGGACAGGCTAAATGCATACATTTAAATTCCATATTTTTAAAGATAAAAAGTAAAAACCAAAAAAAAAAATATTGTGCATACATTTCTGGCAGATCTGAACAGTTGATAACTGAAGTTTCAGCAATATTCTGGGCACATTAATGTACAGCCTCCAATTCTAGGTTTCTCAAATTTACAAAGGCTTCAATTTCTCTTAATCTATACAATTTAAATGCCAAGCACAACATGTGTAAATCTCCACCTTAGAGTTTACTTTTTTTCACCCCATGCTGTTACTATGATAGAGTGGATTAAAACCCACAGATCATATCTGCAGGTTGCATTTAGCACAAATTGTACAATATAGTACTTTAATGTAATCTGTGCTACTGAAGAGGTTCTTCAAAGAGCTTTAGCCACAAAAATCATGTCAGTCAAAAACAAGCCAACTTTGATATGGCAGACAAAAATTTATGTTATGCAAGAAAAAAAAGCTAAGATTTGGGTCATTTGCCACGCAAATCTTAAGCTCAGTCAACCCTCCTTCCAGGTTGGAACAGCAGATTTGACTGAAAACAAAATTTAACAGAAAAATCTGCAAATTTTTGCACATTGAGATATAAAAACATATCAGGCTTTACAAGACAACTGTAAACTACTTTGAAAAATAGTTTTAAAAAAAAGCCACAGCAGTTGGGTGACAATAATAATAAAAAACATTCTTGCGTTCCGATCACAAAATATCACTACATTCAGTTATAAACTATGGTTGAAAAAACACTTTAAAAAAAAAAAAAAAAAAGGTGAGAGAGATTCCTTCATTTTCTGAAAGGAGAGTCTTAAACATGCCCCAAAATTAAGTAAGAAAACTGTCGGGAAAACTAAAAGTCCAACTACTTGAATTAAAGATAAAAAGATCACTCGATATAACTAAGACTCTAGTACTGCAGTGAGAAAGGAGGAGGAAAAGAGAGAAAAAAAAAAATTATAAAAATATTTTTTATATGATAAAGTTGTGTATGTCGGTTCCACACACTAAAAAGAAATGAAGCTGACGTGATTAAACACTCCTTTTCTAAAATAAATCAACATGTTTAATTTTTAAGCTAATTCTCTTGGAGTTGCTATAACATGAACTTACTACATAAGGCTATGATTTCATTCCCAAAATCTTTTACATTTTTAAGAATTTTTAACTTTTAAGAATTTACTTTAAGAAACTTACCACAGCCCAGTCTGTCTGACTTCTTAGCAAGGACACCCTCAGATTCTCCAGGTTTATGTTCATTTGTTGTATAGCTGGCAGTGACCCAATGTCATTTTGCACCTTGACTACCTCTACAGTGAACTTAGGGAGAGCTTCAGATGCTGAGCAAGTTTTGGCCAGCACATATGTGCAGGGGGACATGAAGTGGAACACGACACCATCAAATGTTTGGAAGTCTGTGTTGCGATGGATGGTGCACATGCCTGAAGGTGCAATCCTGCTGGGTTCATCTCTTTGAGGACCACACGTTTGGCCTTTAGGACAGTGTGAGAGAAAGCAGAACAGCTGGCCAACTGAGCAGAGGCAGCGTGTAGAGTCGCTAGTCCACAGCTCAATGCTGGAGTCACACAGATTTCCTGCAGGGACAAGATCACACTAAAGAATCTGACAAATCATGTCTCAAAACTTCACATTAATGAGGGTAAAATGCACTTACTACATGAACCTCTTCTTACGCCAATCTGTTTTAATGTAGTCTGATCTACAGACGCTGGATGGACAGCTTCAAATATAACCTAAAAAAAAATTAATAGAGTAACATGTCCTTTTAAGTCCATCTTTAGAACAATTCATTCCCAACAATGTAGAACACTTCACCTGAATGCCTAGTTCCGTGATGTTCAGTGGCACAGACACTTGTCTCCATGCATCTCTGGGGAGAGGAGCTGAGGCCCATATTTCCACTTGACCAGAGCTGCTTTTCAGCAGAGCACGAAGTGTAGCACCACTGGAAGCACCTGAAGCCAGATGCCAGAACTCCAAGCAGGCCTCACCTGTGACGGTCAGTGGATGGCTCGTCAATATTTCAATTTTAACGAGGCCTGGAGCTGAGAGGAAAATAAAACAGTAAAACAAATTTTCCAGAGAAATTCGGAATTCTAGACCAACAGTTTCTAGAATCAACATAAGCCATCCTTTTTTTGAGGGAGAAAAAAACTCCACTTGTAAATTCTTACCAAACAAATAATTTAGTGCTTGTGGGAAAAGATAAGACAGTTTGTTTATCTGGAACAACTCTTAGGCAACAGACTACAAAAGTTGACACCACTCTTTAGATTAGCACAGAACTTTGAACTTTATTTGATCAAATCAAAAAAAGTCACCCTTGTGTTCAATTAAATTAATCAGGCTAAAGAATGTAAATGTAATCATTAGTACCAGTCCTTTGGCCGCTTGTCCAGTCACAAGTCAGAGTTCCGTGTTGGCTATAGACACACCGGCTGACATAATCTAGAAGAGATAAAAACAGCATTTTTTTCAAATGTTTTGTCTGCGTAGTCTTTTCAAGCAATACCATTTCCAGTGTTTGTAGTTCCAGGCGTTTCAGTACCTGAGGTTTCCTTCTGCTCTGGTAACTTTACCAATGACAAGTCATTTTCAGCTCTAAAAAGACATTTAAAATCATGATTTATATGTTGTAATCCAAGATTAACTTCAATAACAATCTAAACCTTACCTGCATTTAGTGGACGAGTGAGCCAAAAAGACCAGCACCACTGTAATCAACAAATCTGTGTGGACATCCTCAAGCATGGTTGATCCTCCAACAGCAGCTTTTCAGCTGAACCAACTCAAACTCTTCAATGAGTTGAAGGATTAATGAGTAGTTCTAGCAGAGCCGTTCTGTGAAATAAAGTCATACAACCCATCAGCCACCTGTGCAACGACGGAAGACCTGTAGCTCTTACATAGTTGGGAGTCAAAGGTATATATTACACCCACAACCAGGTAACTTCATTAGTGGGAGGAGAAAAAACTGGGCTGGGTTTGGCATGTAAATGCTCTAAAAAGGTCATGACATCCAAACAACAGTTTCAGTAAATAGTGACATATGAGATAAGGTTTCAGACTTCCCAGTCATAAAAGCGTTGAATGAAAGTCAGCAAGAATCTTAATACGGATCTAAGATGATGTTAGAATAAAAAAAATGACCAATATAAATCATATAACTCACCCCTACAGAGTCAGACACTGCTCTGTAGGTTTTGGTTTCACTGCTCTGGCACACCTGCTTTAAATAGAGGGCTCATCAGCATAGCTGATTGATGATCTACCTCATATATTTTAATCAGGCACTCCAGAGTTGAAATCTTCAAAACTGTTCTTGGGATTAAAATTATAAAGACTGGAACTGGAATATCATGCACTGAACTGTTGTGGATCTATTTCCTGTACAAACCTAATTTCTGAAGAAAAAAAAATCAGTATAGAAATATTCTTATTAGAACTTTAAAAGATAATGTTTTCAATTGAGAAATTGCCATAGATATGTTCTTTTATAAACATTCAGACCCCATAATTCAGCATGTTGTAAAAAGATGTAGTTCCCGCATAACCATTACCTTGAAACCCTAGTTATGTGACCCCCTAGAGTCGAGATAAAGCCACATAAAGGGATATGGAGGCCCGGATTTGGCCTGCGGGCCTTGAGTTTGAGCTTTGCCTTAAATAAATAATGTTTTTCAAAAATTTCCCAAACAAATAAAGTCTTTATGAGTGCCCTAAAAGCAACAAGAACTATCTTTTGTGCATCATGAAAATAACATGTTCTTAATCACATGCAGCATTTTGACTTTAATATTTTGCTGTTATTAATAAAGACTAGATCTATTTGTGCTAATCTTGAATTGAACCTGCTTTTCTAAGAACTGTAAGTGATATTAGGTGAGAGTATTTTCTTCTACAGTGTTGCTTTGCAAGCAAAAACACACAATATAGTGTTAGAAGAATATGGTTAGTTGTTTTGCTAAATTTTAGCCTCTGAATTTCCTGATCTTCTGCTATATTCTTTTTGAGTAATATTGCCTTCAAGAAAAAAAAAAAAGATCACATTTAAACATTAAAAGAGCTAACATGTATTATTTCACTTCCTCCTCAGCATTTATGGTGTATGATAAATGTTGCAGAAAAGCTCTGAATGAAGTACACTGACCTATAAAGTCTGTATTGAATTGTGCTAAATTATGTTTCAGGTTACTTAAATGTATCAATCATTATTTATTTAAAGGGCCTTCATTAATACATGTTATGAGAATTGCAAAAAAATAATAAACCTAATTTTACTCAGTTATGTTATTGCTCCTTTAATTAAATTTCACTGGAAACATTAACAAAAAACACAGAGCTAATTGGAAATATGTTTAACAACAACATATAATGTTTTTATTTAACTTCTGACTGTAGTTGCCATTGCTACATAATTGGAGGTGTCTACCTTTTGAAGCCTATACCTTAGTCAAACAAAGTCAGGTGTGTATGTCAGGTAAATAAAGGTGCATCTTGAATGCAGACTTATATTAATAATTTTCAGATTTGGAACATTTTCCCACTCAGATGAATACAACTGAAGGACTTTAATGCACTACACAGTAACCTTATCAGTGTTACCCAGTAATCATCATCTGTTGAAATATGACATTTTGAAAACACTTCTTAACTACATACCTATAAATCCATAAAACTGTGCTTGGCCTCTCCCCCCCCCCCGCCCTGCAAACAAGCTCTCAATTAATAATAAACCTTGTCATCAGGAAGAAGGGTACAAGGCACCAAGAGTCCAGGAGCATGTTCAAAATAAAATGCTTTTAAATATTCCGGGTCACTATGTGCAAATGCCCTGAGCAATGACAGAGAGTTAATAAAGTTCTGCATGCTATTTATATAATCTATCTACATGAACCACAATGTTCAAAAATAATATAACACTGGAAGCTAAGAGAAGACAGAGAACATGCTGTATCTGTCAGATTTTTACAAAACTGCATTATTTGCTATGCTACAGTGTTTTGTTGTTGGATTATTAGAAAAACGAAGAGCTGAAAAAGCTAATTTCCAGTGTCAGATTTCAGGGAGCTAATAGACATGAATCAACATTCTCTAATGTAATAATGGTGAAACTGTAGTCCAGTCCAGTAAATCTGGAAATTATTCCTATCCAAGGATATCTTTCTGATGGCTATAATGGATTTTTTGCACTTCCCATAGTTAAGAGTCCGGCAATAGGTGAATGATCCATCAACTGTTGAATGACTGTCTAATTTTCAGCTTCTCTGAGATTTTCCTACTCTGCAAGGATTAAGGTACACACCTATCTCTTTCTGTTCTTTAAACAACTATTTTAATGTTTTCCTTTAGCTTGTCTTTCCTTGGAGTCCCAGTTAGTAGTTTTCCACCTCTGACAGTTGTGATTGTTGTAACTCCACGCTTGGAATAACCACATAAATACAAAGAACATCTAAAAAGTTGCAGTGGTGCGTTGAGTTTAATACATTTATTTTATAAATAAAGGTGTAAGTCATTTTATTTTCTCTCCAGTTTAATTATTTGAGGAGTAAAGACAGATATATTATGCTTAACAAGGAAACGTCACAGGCTCAAAAATGGCAAAGCATTGTTAGACATAGCTCGGTTTTATAAGACAGCATCTCTTTCATCCTTCAGCCTCTCAGAGCACAGGCTCCAAAATATATCCTTATATCATCTGCATTAGTGGATGAGATCACACCAAGGTAACTTGCCAAATATCATAGTTTGGATGAGGTAAATCTTATTGTTTTCTCTCTAAAAATTGGACGGATCTAGCATATTTTCTGTCTTTTCTTAGGCCCTGTTTACACAGAGACGAAAAAGTGTAGTTTTAAAAACAGTCAGTAAAAACAGTACCACAATAATATTAAATAAAATGTCCACACGGTTCCTCACATACTGCTGAAAGTGCTGTAGTACTCATGCCGGACCAGTTAATGGCGCTCTGACACTGCCAGAAAAATACAAAAGAACATTGAGCATACACAGTGAACTCGATGGCAAACACAAGAAATCTAGCTTCAAATGAGAGCTTTATTCAAAACCATATGGTGTCTATAGTTCTCTGGATCCATTTTTTGCTGTCGATGATAGAGATGGGACGGTAAATTGTAAATAGTATTTTCGGATCCACTGTTGCCTTGCAGCAAGAAGGTTGTGTGTTCATATCCTGGCCGGGCAGGGAGTTTGGATGTTCTCCCTGTGCATGCGTGGGTTCCCTCTGGGTACTCCGGCTTCCTCTCACAGTCATAAAACATGACTGTTAGGTTAATTGATCACTCTAAATTCAGAGAACTACAGATTCTCAGTTTAACTTAGGTCTGAACTAGGATGTGGAATTTCCAACACACTCTTGTAGGTTTGCATGAAAGTTTTGGATGATGAACTGAACTATGCGATAAGATTGAGACATGGTTTCATGATCTTTAATATGACCACAGCTCAGGTAAACCCTAGTTACTAATTTGGTGACTTCTGAAGATAATTGGTTACAACTAATGTAATTTAGGTGCATCAGTTAACGAGGGATAAATGCAGATCGACAGCACACTTAAATATTTAATTTGTTTACATTTTAAATGTGTGCAAAACTTTGTTAAAAAGGGTAATTACTTTAAACTTGAACCTTTTAATAGCCCTGCATAGACCACATGCAAAGTTTTTTGAATAAACATTTTTATTTCCTCCTTCTAATCAAAATCAAAATTAGTGCTGATTAAAAACCTTTGAGGTTTTTTAAATCTCATCTAATATTTGCTGAGAAAAGCCTTAATCTTGAGATATAATTTAATTTAAATTCATCACATTATTATGGTATATCAAAGTGGCTTTATAAAGTCATGTATTGTATTTAACAGACTTGAAGAGATGCAGTCCCAACCTTTTCCAACATTCTTAATACTAATTCCGAGTGCTGCCTGCAAACTTTGGCTTCAAGCATCTGCAATTCATTAGTATTCTAAACTCAGTGGAGTAAATATCTGCACTTACTCCTGCTGCATTATGGGTTAAAACCACACGTGATATATGCCTTATTTTTGATACTGATGGCTTGTCATACAGCGTGACCTGGGCAAACAGGAAAAACTGCACCATACAGACTAGCTGCCTGTTGTGGACTGTCTGAGACAGGACAACAGCCCATGCCAGCACTGCTACTCAGTGAGAAGAGTAAGATACATGCTTCACCCAAAACTCTCCAATAAGCCCAGAAACAGTCGCTAGATTTGTCACTAGTTGCTTTAAAAAAAAAAAAAACACTACACAGGTCTAAAGACTCGCTAATTGCAGCAACAAAATCGTTAAGTTGGCAACAATGTCTGCAACCTACTTTGCCCTCCCCACTGCAACGGAAGCTGGTCAGCTTGTGTTGAGCTTATAGCCAATTTCGGTTTACAGCACTGTCCACTTCAGTATAACAACTTAAGCACAACAAGCCCAAAGAATAAAAACGTGCAAGCACAAACAGTAAAATGAAAGCTTAAAAATTAGACTAAATGGGTTAAAAAACATCCATCCATCCATCTTCTGAACCGCTTGTTCCTCAAGGGGTCACAGGGGGGCTGGTGCCTATCTCCAGCTGTCAACGGGCGAGAGGCGGGGTACACCCTGGACAGGTCGCCAGTCCATCAAAGGGCCACACATAGAGACAGACAGGACAAACAACCATGCACGCACACACCCACACATGCTCTCCATCCAATAAGAAGTAAGAAAAGCAAATACATTTTAGCATCTAGATTTGCAAAAAGGGGTGAAGACTTAGCTTTACTTGCAGTAAAAAGGGGTTCCTCAGGTTTTCAGAAAACGATGTAGGCCATTGTCTTCCTTACACAACACAAATCTACACTACCCTGTCTTGATCTATTGCATAAAATCCCCAAAATATAGGCGTTTTCACTTGTAATGTGATAAACCGTTTGCTGGACATTTTATTGCAAGTTTGTTCAGTCCTTGGAAAAGTTTTGTGATGCAGCTTCAGAAAGCACAAACTTGAGAATCTCCTTGACCCTTTTTATCAGAGTTCATATTTACCCAACCTACTCTAAAGGTCACCTCAGTCAGAAAAAGAAATCAATCCTGAATGCAGTGTGAAGTCTACAAATAGGTCACTCAGTGCTGTTTAAAAAGTGTTTTCATTCCTAGAATAATTCTTGAGATGTAACACCAAGGTCAATGTTAGAGTTGGTTAGAGGACAGTACAGCTCATGGAACATCTTTGTCATCTTCAGTACTGATCTTTTATCCAGTTCACATTATCATCTAATTCAATAGATATTGGAATTAAATTAAGATAACTGGGTTCATGCTGCTGCTTCTTATCCTTTAAAGATTGTCAAGTTATCCAGTATACAACTTAACATGATCAAAGTATAAAACAGCAAACTCTTATTCCTATCTCCACTTTTTAGCAGCTTGGGTATGGTTTCTTTTTAGCAATGTATTTCAGCCATTAGGATATTGATAGAAAGGTTTCCACAGAACTGCAGCTTTACATTTCACAAATCCTAAACTTGAATACAATCTTTTATTTGTAGCTTGATATAGGCCATAAAAAGATGTGGTGTCATTGAACAAATAAAATAATTAGCAAATAAGTAAAGGCTCCATGAAAATCTTATATTCAGGGGTGGGGTTTGAATTTGGGCTGTTGACCAGAACAGCATTAGAAGAAAGTAGCACATAAGCACCAGACTGAAAGATATAGCAAAAACTAGAACATTTGTGTTCTGAAGCTTTCAGTTACTTATTTGCACAATCAGCCAGGTGTTGGAACCTGTACGGAGCTAGGTTTGTTTTTTATAAATTTCTTTCTCCTTTTAACTGCTATCAACCAAATCAAAAGACACGAATACTGTAAAACACAACTATTATTAGAGTCAGGAATTTTGTATTTAAAATAATATATTTCAGTATATGTGGGGTAAAAATCAACATTTTAAAAGCACTCTTTTAACAGAGAGTAACATCTGTTATTGTTCTGGAAAGTTTTTTTCAAAAGGTTTCAATATATTCGTTTATATTTACTTTAAGACCAAGATAATCCAAGATACATTGATTTAGACATTAAAGTTAAAACCATGTTATCTACATATTTTAAAACCAACATGAGGAAGAAAATTGATCTTTTTTCCTTCAGCTTGAAATATATTTGCGAAGACTTACTGATTACTTACTTTCTATGTATAATCAACATGTTATCTCATGAAATAGCTCACAGCCTCAAAAAGCACCTAAATAACTATATGAAGTTAGATTCTGTGAAAAAATTTTGTTTGACAACTGTTTGTGAAATGGGAGGAGGAACAGAACAGATTTGTTTGCTAAGGACACTATTTGTGTCAGGACTGCCAATGTATGGAATATGAAATAAGGAACTGGATAAGGTTGTGCAAAGTAGCTCTATAAAGACTTGCAAGGACTCAATATTCAGCCGCTTAATATTTATTCCTATTCGGTTGAGTTGGATGGCTCAAATTTAACATTTCTTGAAAAGATTTTCAAGAAGCAATACATAATCTGTCTCAGTCCAATCATATTCCCAAGTAATGCAACCAATTAAGCTTTTTTTTTTACTTTACTACTGGGTCACTCCTCTTTTTTTCAGACATGGGCTAAACTTTTCCTTCCTCTCGGTTCCTAACCGCTGTCATGCTCTGTGGAGAAGCTTCTGTTCGATCAGGTGTTTCTCGCCCCGTGGTGCTTTCCTTTGCAAACAGAGGCTGACTTCTCCTTGTGCTCTCTGGTTACTAAACAGGTTGTTTAATGAATACAGGTGCTGTTGTTCTGGTCTGTCTGTCAGGGTGACACAATCAATACTGATGGCAGGCTGTGTTTAATTGTCTTATGTCAACACTCAGGAAAGACAAGGAGAAGGGAGAGAAAAACACTTCACACACAACACAAATTCCCCCATTTTATTAGTTTTTCTCTATGTTTTTCTGTGTGTTTCTTTTTGCACATTTTAGATCCATTTTTATTACCATAAATCTTTGTTTTAGTTTACAAAAACACAACAGTTTTAATTTCAGATCAGTCATAAAAAACATAAAAAAACATAGGGGTGTAATATTTAAGGGTTGTTGTTTTTTTGACATAATTTAAGGCTAGACAGCAGAACTGGCTTACTGTTTCGTGTAAGATACATTTTCCTGTTTTTCAACTTGTTTGCTTTAACTTTTAAGGGGGCGTTAGAGCGTCAAAACTTTTTGTAATTACTTTCGTCTACCAGAAGGTGGCAGTATACCTCCTTCTGAAATCCAGGTGGAAGGGAGCGACAGAACAAGAAAGCTGCTTTTGAATCTACCACAGTTGAGATTGTATGTACCCCAGTTCTTCTTTTGTTGTTGCCGTCCAAGCAGTACAATTTAATATTTGTTCTATATATGTAAGAGAAGCTAAAACGCATGAATGCATGGCAACAAATCGTTGGCAGATACATTGAAACAACACTTGAATTTGGAAAGGTTTATAAGTCTCAGAACTGCATGTTTCAGCCCCCCAAAAAATGGCATAAATGAATCAAATATAACTACATCAACTACTATGTTAAAACAATGTGATTTTCTTTTATGAGGTGAGATAAAGTTTTAATAGAATGTGTCACTGTTAAAACCAAAAACCAGCAACAATACTGCAGCAGGCAGTGGTCTACTGTCCTTTCTCCCCTCAATTAACTTCAAACTGCTTTCTATTACACGCTACAATGAAACACGCATTTTCATTACCTCACACAAGCCTATCAGAACCACTAATTGTTTTTTGGTAGTATCCCTCCATTTCCTGGGTAGAGGGTGTGAAGTTATTCTATGTTTAAAAATATAGAATAATGAAGGATCATAGATTAAAAATGGGTAAAAGAGCCAAATATATATATCCATCCTGAAAGGCTAGGAACCCGAAGCATTCAGTGGCACTTGATTCACAATCAGCAAAAGGTCAACACATGAATTAAGTGAGATGCTGGAGTCTACTCGGTAGAGTCTGAGTTGCTCGATTTCCTATTTTGGGACATAACTTCTGACTCATCAGCTGTCTTAGCTGTTGTTTAAGTTTAGTCGAAGTCCTGTTTTGCTTCAAGAAATCTATGACACACTTGTGTGTAAGACAAAAAAAAAAGACAAGGAAAGTCTCAATAGTTCAGGGCACAAATCTTAGATAAGGAAACCGCAGGAAAAGACTATTTATTGTTACAGTATGTAAACTAACAATGCTAACGACTCCAGCTGATATTTTAAGTCCTATGGAAATGTGCAATAATTATTTCAAGGTTCAATGTAAAAGTGCCAACTATATTAGAGCTATGTCAATTTATTAAGTACTATTAACCAGTATTTACATGAAAGAGGCTCATACCCCTGCATGGATAAGAAAGATATGGATGGATGGATGGATATGAAAGAAGTAATATATTAGATCATGTACTATAAAATGATCATGAAAGCACAGAGGTTGTGATCTGGTCTCTTGGGCACATTTAATTTTTTGACGTTTGTATGCTTCCTGTAGCTAAATAAACCAGGTTTATATCTGAGTAATTTAGTCATTGTTCAGGTTTTAAGTAAAATACCATCATGAGCGGCACAATTATAGCACTATTAGGTCATCGTCCACAAAAAGGCTGAAAAGGTTAGGTTAAATTTGAATATCTTCATATTATTTGAGAGAAAATATGTTTATGTTGTACCTATTTTTAATGTATTTCATGAAATAATGAAGGCGTCATGTTTAGTAACTAAGACTCAGGCACAGACAAGCAGGTTTGCAATGATGGCATGTTTTTAATAATGGAATTTAAGTTGGAACAAAACTTACAAAAACTAGTGATTACTGACAGGGAGAATAGACAACAACCCAATAAAGGAACTAGGGAAACACAGGGGGTTAAAAAGGGCTAAGACAACATTGGGAGGGCAATCAGGTAGACAGGAAACAGCGTACAACAATTAACAGACGAACACAGGGAGACAGGAAGTGAAGCAAACAGGGAGGAAGTCACACATGATAGAAATAACAAAATTATAAGCTTCTCCCTAACCCTTGCTTTTATTATGATGATAGTCATTCATTAATGGTTTCTGATAAATCTCTGAGGCCTTTGAAAAACAGCTTTATTTATTGTGAGATTAAATTACATATATGTTGGAAATCATTGTAGAGAGGCTGAATAGGAATGCATGCCACACCTTTCCAAAAGCTTATTTGTCAGATATTTTGAAAACAATCTATCCTTTACTATTCCACTTCACATAATAATAATTAATAATAATAATAATTAATAATAATAATAATAATACTCAATCCTCATTAAAAGAAACAACAATAAATAACACCTACACAACATACCGGTATCAATATCTTGTATGGACTATTGTGAATTTAGTAGTGATATTGCACTTGGTATGAATGACTTTTATAAATGTTTTTAGTGGCTATTGTAGCCATGTACCTTATTCCTGATGGTAATTTCCTGACTTCTGTAAACAGAGGATGCAATGGGTCAGACACAATGAGCCGGGCCTTGCGTCTCATGTGTGTAATATATATCTCTGCCAACTGTCTCTGGCCTTTACCAACAACTTTACTACCCATCTTAACAATTCTGGATATTTTGTTTCTGTTCTTAACCCCCAGATTCCCAAACCAAGTGCTCATATCAAATGTCAGCACACTCTCAATCAGACTCCTATAGATAGTCTCTAAAACTTAATTGCTGACCCCACAGGAGTTCAACTTCCTAAGTAAATATAGGCACTGCTTTGCCTTTTTAAAAATGTATTCAGTGTTTTCAGTAAACCTTAAGGTGGAGTCAAAGAATGTTCATAGGTATTTTAACTCCTTTACCTACTCTACGTGTTGGTTATTAATTACATCAGGTATAAGGTTACGGCAAAATTTTTTCTTTTTCATTATTACCATCTCTTTTGTCTTCCTGTCATTAATGAAGAGGGCACTGTCATGGCACCAATTTGTAAGCTCCTCAATACAATTAAAGTATGCAGATTTTTTGACTGTGTTCCCTGCCTGCATTTAACCAACCACAACCATGCGAACAGCATACTTATACAAGTGACAGGTAGAGTTCATAATATGCATATTGTTGGTATACAAAGAAAACAGGACAGGAGAAAGAACGCAGCCTTGAGGCGCCCCAGTATTTAGGATTACAGTCTCAGAGGTAACTGCACCACTCTGTATTGGACTGTCGATAAATTGAGAATTATATTAACTAAAAACTGTGTATCACACTAATCGGCTAAGATCACATATCACCCCTTAGCCAACAGCGATGGCAGACTCAAGTTCAAATGTAGTGCAGACTTTTAACTTGCTGAGGGCGCCACACTGATGGTCAGAAAATTTATATCACAAATAAGATGCAGTAAAATGCCAAAATAATGAATACACATGTAGACAGCACGATTAGACACTGATTTATGTGGTTTATCAGCATAAAATAAAAGATTTGGGTGTGATAAGCTCTTTAATAAAGACTTTTAAACAGAAGTGAACTTTCATACCCTATTCCTGTCATTTAAGATTTTCCTGATATTGTCCATATCCAATTGAATGTTCCCCAATGCTATGTTAGGCAGTCTTCTCAGTCTCAAGGACAAACTATTTAGGTTGTGCTGTCAACAATTTGATTCTCTCATCCAAAACAGTTTCAACCCATTTGTGATGGGATACTGGTCTCCAGCCGAGTTCTAGCATGGAAGAACAATCAAAGCTTTCAAAAATACACCTAGACACTCATGCACACACACTTTTTCTATAGTTTCTCAGTTAATTCTTCCTCCGATTTACTTTTTTATTGCTAAATGATGCAGCTTTGTCCAAAATGGTCAGCCTATGGGAACTAAACAACAGCTATCCCAAATCAATTAAGGTGAAACAAAAAACAGGGAAAGGAAGAAACCTTTTATTCTAATTACTGAGCAATCTGCATACATTCAAAGAGTGCCATAGTAGCCCATGGCGGGCCCTCCATTCACTAACATAAGGAATAAAAGTATTTTCTTCCTGCTTTCTGAAGGGACCAGGCACAGCAGCACCCTAGCAAACTCTCATTATGCTCTGAAGATCTGGCTTTGCCTGCAGCGCCCAACCTATGCACCTTTTCGCTCAGCCTAACTGAAGCAGATAACAGAGCAGCTGCCGCCAGGTAGAAAGGGCCACATTTGAATGTCAACCATCGAATATCAGAAGCTACAAACAGTGCGGCAGCATCAGTCGTACAGACACACATTATCTCAACATGGAGCAGCTCTGATAAGGCAAATAAAAGCCAGAGGAATTTCAATCATGATATTAGGGATGCGAAATGAACACATTTCATGAGAGATGCATAACAAACAGTCATGGTTGGTGGTATGTTTTAATAACGGATGCAGTGCTTTATTTATGCAAATACTAGCTAACTTGTAATTATATGAGTGGGTGCATGTTAGATATCATTTTAATACATCCCCTCAGTGTAAAACTAGCAGCTCCCATCTACAGATGCTAATAGTAATGAGGAAATCAGAAGGAATGATTCCTTAATAAAATTCAAGGCTATGAATGATGCTTCAGATATTTCAGGTATCCTACAGTAAATCATTATTACACTTAGACATCACTGATTTGGTCCGTAAACCTGCATAAAAAAAGACAATGAGCCCTTCAGCTGTGGAAGAAATGGCAGTCAGCTTTAATACAGTTGTTTTCTGTATGCTTGCATCACACATGCTGTGTATTCTAGGATTGTGGCAGTTTTCTCTTTTTTGGTCTGGTGTGTATGTGAGCAATTCAAGTTAAGGGTGCAACATCTACGTACATTTTGAACCAAACGTTTACATACAGTTTACCAAAAGGACAACTTTTTTTTTCTTCTCTGTCTGACACTAAATCAGACACACTTTTTTAAATTGAAGTGCTTTATAAATAAAGTTTGATATGATTTGATTAAGATTAGCAACAATATTACTATTTTCTAAATGTGTGAATAATCATAAGGATTTTTGTTTTAGATTTTTTTTCATTATGTTCTTCAAAGTCAGAAGTTCACATTTATTTTTTTATCATTGTTTCCTGTACGCTAAATGACCAAGGTTAAACTAACCCCTTGTTACACTGGCTACATAGGGGTGATGTCAGTGTGCAGCCTCGATCCTTTGCTGGAGAGGGTGGAGAGAGCTTGTGGGAGAAGCTCCTAGAATCCAAACATTTGTGGGTACAGTCGGCTAATTGTGGATCAGGTAACTGTATTACAGCTGATGGAATAGGTCTTGAGGCTGATTTTTTCAAAACTCTGCAGAAAGAATCTTTGAATGACAGATTCCACCAAGGAGAGACATCCTCTCTGTTGCCTTGCTGTGGGAGAACAGATGTGGGTTTACCAAAGCTACCCGTTTGCCCAGGATCTGAGCTGAGAAGACAACTGGACATTCTGGGCTAACATGGGCTCAGTGTTGCCAGGTGTCTCTGACAGAAAGTTGCTGAAGTTAACCCAGAAAGTCGCTAGGTGTCCCCAGATGATGTCACACATTAATTTACATATCAGTGATCCCAACATGTCAGTGTGACAAGACCAGTCATCACTCGTGGCTTTCTTCCTTTCCTGCTTCAATGGCCAAATAGTGATAAACCTCAGACAGGAATGGTAAACAGTGTCAATCTTATGAAGACTTTGAGCTGGAACATACAGTACATATACAAAATATCTTCATAATCTAAAATAGACAAAAACGTTAAAGTAAAAGAAACACACAATTTATTTAAAAAGAAAAAGCATGTCTAAGTTTCTTGACAAGATTGTCCATATGAGGTTTAAAGTTTAGGGAATCATCTCACAAAACACATAGGTACTTATATGTGTGTGAACAACCTCTATGAGATTTCCTTTAAGATTGGTCACTGAGGGGATACTTTGAGTTGCCTTCCGGGCATTCAAAAAAAAACATCACTTTTGTCTTGTTGGATTTTAGGACCAGCTTCAACTGCAAAAGAGTTTGCTGGACTACATTAAAAGCGTTTTGTAAATTTAAAGAGCTATAGTACCTGATGTCCAAAGCAATAAATAATTGTGTCATCAGCATAAAAATGCACATTAGCATCTGACACGCTCTGTTCAAGCTCAAATAATAAACAGAAGGGTTCCCAAGACTGAACCCTGTGGCACCTCCTTGTGGAAAAAAAAGGATGAAGGCATGGTGCGCAGCTTAACTTGTTTTAAAGAGGTTGCATAACAAAACCTTTGTTTGCTGAGGCAATGGAAGTTCAGACTGGGTTTATCCATTGTGGGATGTAGCGTTGTTACGGAACGGTTAACAAAAATTCTACCATTGTTCTGATTGACTGTGGAACTGCCGCTTTTAAAAATTGGACGACCAAAAATCCAGCTTCATTCTGTTATAATTGGTAAGCCAAAGTGCTCAAAATCAAAGGTTGAATATAGAAAATTTTCAGAAAAATCTACAATTAGAAAAAAAAATATGTCCACAGGGCTTTTAGAGGGGTGTGGAATGACAATACAACATTTACTTAAATAAATGAAAATATTTATGAATTGAAATATGAATATGAATGAATATATAATAATATTTACAATTAAAACATGATGATGACATTATGTTTACATCCAGCCAGTAGAGGCCGCAGGTTGGTGGTTGACAGATGTGGTCTTTATGATCCCACTATATGTTCGGCACAGCTCAGCTTGCACTTGGAAAAATAGTTGAGTCAGCAAGTCAAGCAGCTGCTTTAGATCCCTGGAGATATTGTTATTCATCTCAGGAGAGGAGTGACCACAGAACAGAAACTAGAGTAGGTGAAGCTTACACTAGCGCCACATAAAACATTTCCACGGCATCAAACAGAAGCAGAAACGGCGACTTTCCTCCTGGATCGGTAAGCTAACTCACTGGGCTAACTTTGCAAACATTAGCTGTGAGTAAAAACTCTGAAAAACATTCCTCACTGGACATGGTTCAGGTTGGTCACTGGATGTAGTAGCAGGCAACCCAAAAGCTGGAATGATGTTTTCATTGTTGTAACTACAACCTAGATAAACTAGATGTCGCTATCATGCTCATGGTCATAATCCAACCTTTAAATAATTAACAGCTTATGATATAAATGTATACATTAATAAATAATAGATAAATACATTATGTTAAAATGAAATGGAGAAAAAAAACTTAATTCATATGAAATTCTTAGCTCATTATTATATAATATTTTTCATCCATCCATCCATCCATCCATTTTCTAAACCGCTTAATCCACAAAGAGTCGCTGGGGGCTGGTGCCTATCTCCAGCTGTCAACGGGCGAAAGGCGGGGTACACCCTGGACAGGTCGCCAGTCCATCGCAGGGCAACATATTTTTCATTTCCCTTTAAAAATATATTTCCAGAGTATTTAAGGGAGAGATTTTTTGAATCCCTCTACCAAGGCCCCTCCCAAAACATCCCTCCCTCTAGCTCTGCCTCAACAACAACAACAATTGTGCGCGTGCCTCCCCTGTGTTATTTTAGGAGGTCAAAGAGGAAAGCAGCCCTATCGGGCATCACTTGATTGTATTTTGTTATGGGCTTTTCAGAGGTGAGCAACTTCTTCATGACTGAGGCTCTCTTCTAACCTGGCATCAGCCAGATCTATGTATAGCCATGCCCTTTGTGGAGCCTACACTTTTCGATCTGGAATCTCTGCAGCAGAAATGGTCTGAAAGAGGGAGGGCCATCTGGTAGAATATTTTGAACTGAATGGAGGATGCACAAGGTAGTGCCCAGCTGGCACTGGCTTCTATGCGAGCGTCAACTGGCGCGGCCATGTTTGTTTCCCTTGTTTCACTTTTCACAAAGTGCTTCCCTTGGCTCATTTTTTAACAAAGATATAGTATCCAGTTTTCTACAACTGATTCAATAGCCGCTTCTACCTGAGCGTCAACCGGTGCGGCCACGTTTGTTTAACTTTGCTGGGCACTTTATACTATTGTCACAACTGAACTCCTTCCCCAAAGCACAACGCTTAGCAAACAATTGGTCCTGTGAAATATGGGTCGGAGGTCGGACAGTTTAGATTGGAAAACTCTAAATCTCGCGAGAATCCATCTTTCAGATTAAGGTTAGCTCTCTTCCAGTATGGCAACTGTAAACAGGAGCGTAATCTGTAATCACAGGTTTGTGCGATGCGCATGTAACTTGAATTCTATTGGCGAAAAAAATTTGCTGGTCAGTGTGAAATGCACAGGGGTCGATGCGGAAAAAGGTGGGACTTAGGGATCATAACAAATGACTAGCGTTTTATCACAGTATTGAGCCCCACTATGTTTTATACATATCTAAATCTTTGACACATGAATATATTCTTCAGACTGCAACTTTAAAGTCCAACTCACCCTGCCTGGTGCCCAACTAATACTGGAGTTAGCTCCAGATCAACTTTGTTTTTTGCGGAAAACATGTAAACTCCTTCTCCTTTTCCAATTCAAATTGCTCATTCTGGATAGCAAGAGCCTTTCTTTATCTCTTTAAGTAGGCCACAGAATGATCAATGTTGAATTGGAAAATGAAAAAGCAATTGACGTGTTTTCTTTTCAAATTTATATTTGAGCAAGAAGGGCATTTGTAGTCAACAAATGCATTTTAACTTTCAACTATGATATTCAAAACTAAATTTTAAATCAATTTTGCTGGGGTATAATTTCAATCTGAGTATCATTTGTCCTTTCTATTTTTGATTGACAAAGGAAAACAAAAACGAAAAATTGATTTTTTTTTCCATTATTCTTTTTTAAATCGGAAACAAAAAATGCCTTATTTCTCATGTTCTAAATTTTTGCCATGGATCAAGAATACTACATTTAAAAACTTTCTGTGGAAACAGAGACATTAATCAAAGTCCAGATGTTTTTGAAGTATCAAGCAAATTATTTGTATTATATGCATAAAAAAATCCAAAAAATAAATAAAACCTCCCTGGACTTTATTAGACCACTAAAGCACTACATGCACCATATGCTGTCCAGATCATTCAAATGAAATTACTGACATGGAGAGGTAATTTATTACATTACTGGTCATGTCCTGTAATACTAATTTCATTTAGAGAGGCTATTGTTGTGGGAGAAAAGGAGCATACAGAGGAGCACTTAACTCAAAATGAGAAGCTTTCTCATAATAAGAATGATGGAATACTTTAGCAATGGACCCATTTCCTGTTATTGTCTCAAAAATACCTAATCAAAACAATAAAAAAGAAGTAATCTTAAAATGAATGACAATCAGACTTTAATCTGAAATTTACAAGGATTATTATTTTTTAAATAAATTATTTTAAAAAATCAGCTAACCTTTCAAACGAGCTCTTATGAGACAATGTCCTTAAAAAATTGCTGTATTTGGATTTTGTGCAAGGTTGTTTTGTTTTTCTCCTTTGTAGCTGTTATTATTATTATTATTATTATTATTATTATTATTATTATTATTATTATTATTATTATTATTATTATTATTATTATTTACACAAATTTACACAGAAAGGAATCTTTTCAATTTGCCAAAATTGTTCCTCTGACTGGAACTGACCATCTTTAATCTGACATGATGGCACACAGGCCTTTCAACCTCAATGACATGGAGCTCATCATTAAAGATTAATCACCAAGAAACAAAGCATTTGGCAGCCACTGATTGTAAAAGTTGTCCCACTTAAAAATATGAGAGAGGTCTGTAATTTTCATCATATGTACACTTCAACTGTGAGAGACAAAATGTAAACAAAAATTCAGGAAGACATGTATGATTTTTCAAAATTTATTTGTATAATGGTAGAGAAAAAAAGTATTTGGTCAATAACAAAAGTTCCCCTCAATACTTTGTATTGTAACATTGGTCAGCAATGACTGAGTTCAAATGTTTTCTGTAGGTCTTCACTAGGTTTGCACACTCCATAACTCGTATTTTGGCCATTCCTTCAATGCCTATCTTCTCTAAAGCTGCAATGTTTAACACAGACTTTTAACTCACTCCACAGATTCTCTATTGGATTGAGGTCTGGAGACTGGTTAGGGCACTGCAGAACCTTGAATGCTTTTTATGTAGCCACTCCTTCATTGCCCAGACGGTGTGTTGGGGATCATTGTCATGCTGGAAGATCCAGCCTCATCTTTAACACTGTCACTGATGGAAGAAGGTTTTTGTCCAAAATTATATCCCGTTCATCATTTCCTTAATATGGATCAGTTGCCAGGCCCCTGTGCAGAAAATCAGCCCCAAAGCATACTATTTTCAACCCCATACTTCACAGTGGATATGATGTTCTTTGGATACAACTCAGAATTCTTTGCCCTCTAAATACGAGATTGCTTTGGATGGAGTCTGCATCAGAACTGTACAACTTCCAGTCAATGAGATTTCTTCATTAGAAAACGTTGTAATTGATTAGAAAGTTTGTATGATTGTATTGAAATGACTTTTCTTGTTAAGTGCCTTTACATAATATTTGAGCTATGTAAATAAGCTAAACTGAAATGAATAGAATGTTATCTTGCAAACTTCAGAAAGGTCTGGACATGTCCTAGTTTAAGCAGGGGGACTTTTTGAGCACTGAAGGATTGAAATCCATGATGATGTAGTGTGTTAGTAATAGTAACCTTCGTTACTGTATTCCCAGTTCTCGTCTGGTTATCGACCAGTTTCCTCTGTGAATAATACTCAGCTGTTTGCTCACCATTCTCAAAACCACATGTACCCCATGAGGTGCCCAGGTTGAGGGAGATTGTTAGTGATCTTGTCTTTATTCAGTTTTTTTAATAATTGCTGCAACGGTTGACATCTTCTCACCAAGCTACTTGCCTATTGTAGACTGGGTAATCCCAGTCTTCTTGGCAGAGTCTGACTGTTTGAAGGGGAGGAGAGGTGTCTTTTATACAGATAAAATGTTCAAACAGATAGCATTAATACAGATACTGAGGGGAGGATAGAAGAGCTTCCTAAAGAAGAAGTAACAGGTCTGTGATGGCGGGAACTCTTGCCTGTTTGTAGATGCTAAATGCTTATTTTTTGCACCAGTATACAAGTTACTTCTTTAAGTATCATACAAAATGATTTCTGGATTTTTTTACATTCTGTCTCAAGGTTGACGTCTACTTATAATGAAAAAAATTAAAAATCTCTATCTTTTTAAGTGGGACATCATGCCAATCGGTCAAATACTTTTTTGCCCCTCTGTATCACAGGAAACATGCAAAAATATGCTCAGCAATTAGATACATTTTTATTAGAATGTAAATAAAATTATTATTTTTTTCAAACACTGATGTCCTTTTAAAGTGTTTTACTTTTTAAGAGTCAGGTGTAAAACTGAATGTCTGGAGTCTTGCAACTTTCAGATATCTCTCTGCTGCAATACACCTGAATAAAATAATTAGGTCAGAAACAGGAATCTGGAGAATATGACTTTATACTTAGGAGATAGTTCACCCATTAAATAAAGGTGTGTTGGACCAGTGACACATCTAAAAGGGGACAGGAGTTTCACACCCCTATTTGAACAGATATTTGTCTCAATTCTTATCAGAGAAAAATTTGTTTATTGAATTAAAACAATTTATTTTTTCACGTTTTCGTGGCCATAACTTTGAAAGTCGATAGCAGGGGTAAGATATGTTGCAAGGGTTGCTGAGAACGGGACTTGAGCTCACAAAAACTGCATCACGGGCTGAGGTCTCTGTACATGGGGTGCTCACACTAACCACTGGGCCACACAGTGCCACAAATGAAAATATCTGTGGCTCATGGCTATATATTAGGGTACTGTATGGCTAGCTTGTTGCCAGCTTAAAAAGGATCCAGCCCTCTGCATCCCTAAACAGGACAAAGAAGATTTAAAGAAGGAATTAGTCTTTATACCTGTTTGGTGTTGGTAAAAGTCCTTACTCTTTAATAACAAACATGTTTTTTTCCTCTCACTGACCAAAAGTAGAACATAGAAGCTCATTTTCATGTAAATTGGCTAACATCGCATCTGAGAAACATGTATCGACATTATCGCTCGTTGCTTGTGTCTGCTGTCTGAAAGCTAAATGGTGAAGTGGTTCTTGCTTGTCTGTTACTGAAAAGCGGTGAAGCTGTGGGCCCATTTTCTGTCTCAGACTGACAGCACTGTGATGTATACAAAGCCCCCCATTCCTCAGCTGGGAAATCAGCCTTATACAGCCCCGTCATAAACAATCAGTGCTTATTACCAGATACACACTACCACCTTTACTGCTCTGTTTGGGCTGGTTTTGTATGTGAAAGCTTGCCAGTGAGTGTTTGTATGCTCCATGCTCTCCTTTGTATTTTTCTGCACAATGCATAATAAGTACACTTAGGTGAATTGCTGTTATAGGGCAAACTTTGAGGCAGTAACTTGGTGAGTGAGCTCTATTGTCAGGTGTTTTGCTGATGTACCTGTGGACTGTGACCTTGCAATGAACAGAGCAACTGTCAAATTCAGTGAGGTGCTTTTATCTGCTTGGTGCCCCCAACTCAGTGCACTCAACCAATTATCTCTCAGTCAGACATAAATACGGATGCAGTGTTGTAATTCTCTGTCTACGCCTTTTTTGAAGGACATGATGATCGCAAACCAACCTTTTGGCAGGAAGAGGGCCATTGCATGAATTGAGTGTAATTGGTGAGGAGAGCTGCGAGCCAGTTGCTCTCTGTGTAAGCAGATTACTGGCTGGCAAAGCTGAGACCCCCTCAGGGCGCCACAACATGGCCATTGGTACGTGGTGTGTAAAACAAGCATTTCACTCATGAATTATACATAGGAGGATGTCCAGGCATGAAATTGGAAGACCAGGGACAACAGTGGAACAGGATGAAGTAAAAAAAGCAAGAAAAGAAATGAAAGAACTGAGACTGGGATCATCCCACAGCAATTAAAAAGAAAACGGGTATTGTTTTCCATGTATCAGGTAGTTGTAGTTCCTCCTAGAATTAGCTTGATTGAAGTAAAACCTGAATCACCACTTCCCAGTTGTTGAAACAAACAAATGTCCTGTTCAAGTTCTTTTTTCCTGAATATGTTTTGTCTTCATGGTTATTACCTTTCATCATTCAAAATTGATCCCTTTTGGAGGTTCAAGCTGCAAGCTGCAGACAGCTCATCACTGCTCTTTGGAAATAAAACTTATCAAGGTTTATCAGAATGCCTTACGTTTACACCAAAGCATCAGAAACGTGCTGGACGCTACTACTTGGACGCTTGAACATTCGCACCTCATCGCAGGACCAACACGAATTGGACACGCTTCATTGTATGCAAATCATAATTAATTCACAGCTACATTATAATTAATTAGATTTAAAAAAATGTTTGACTGCCCTAATATTTAGTAAAACATAGTTAAAAATGAATATTAATAGTCATATTGAGTGATGTGCTTTTTCTTATTGTAAGACCTTATTTAAAGTTTTAAACTGTTATCTTTCACCAGTGTGTTGTATGCACTTTTAAAAACTCTGCTCATAAGTGTAAACAATTTTGCTTAAAATTTTTTAAGTGAAATTGTTTACACTTAAGAATTATTTACATTTCATTTTTGCACTATACATTGAGCCAGATTAAAGGAATGGTATTTGTTGTATCTACTTGCCCAATAAATTGGTGTTTGTAAGTCGCCTTCGTATCGAAATCGAGTATCCATTTTTTTCTTCTTTTTTTTATTTCAGTATCGAACCGAGTTTGAAATTTTAGTATCGTGACAACAATAACATGCATATACAGTACAGACCAAAAGTTTGGACACACCTTCTCATTCAGCACGTTTTCTTTATTTTCATGACTATTGACATTGTAGATTCTCACTGAAGGTATCAAAAATATGAGTGAACACATATGGAATTGTGTACTACTTTTCCAAAAAGTGTGAAATAACTAGGCCTCCAAAGTCACCGAACCTGAACCCAATCGACAGGATTTGGGGTGAGCTGACCCGCAGAGTGAAGGCAAAAAAGGGCCAACAAGTACTAAGCATCTCTGGAAACTCCTTCAAGACTGTTGGAAAACTGTTTTGGGTAACTACCTTTTGAAGCTCAAGAGAATGCAAAGCAGTAATCAGAGCAAAAGGTGGCTACTTTGAGGAATCTAAAATAAAACACATATATTCAGTTAGTTCACCCTTTTTGTTTAAGTACATGCAGTCATTCCATACATTATGTGTTTATTCATAGTTTTGATGCCCTTAATTGAGAATCTACTAATATAGTCATGGAACTAAGGAAATGCATTGAATGAGGTGTGTTCAAACTTTTGGTCTGAAATGTACATAAATTATTGGAAAGTAAATATTCCTGTAATTCCAATTATGTATGCCATTCAAGGATGCAATCAAAGCTGCAGACAAAGTGAGTGCTTTTGTCAAACCAATAACTCTTTTTATATATACAAGGGTCTATTTAATGTCCTCCAATAAAAGATTAAGCCCACAACTCTGATGTTCATAATCCAAAAGTAATCAGTTGCTAAAAAAACCTTTGTAAATTCCTTCCTTGTGAGCATTCATTACAATGTTTTCATGGTATTCAACTAAATTCTTTCCAATCCCAACCTTACCCAGTCAAAACCTCTACAAAATGAAAGCCTTTACATTTACCACAAATGATAATAATTCAATTAACTTTTATTCATATAGTGCCAATTCAGAACAAATGTCATCTCAAGGCACTTTACAACAAAAGTAATTTCAATACAATTATACAAACATTCCAATAAGTTACGTTTTCTATGTAAGGAATCCCAGCAGATACAAATACAGATACAAATACCGACCGCTTTGCATACGCCTATACACAATGCATTATGGTATGGGTGGCAAGAAAAAGCATATTTTATCTACAGTGGGGAAAACAAGTATTTCATACACTGCTGATTTTTAACGTTTTCCCAATTACAAAGCATGCAGAGGTCTGTAATTTATATCAAAAGTACTCTTCAACTGTGAGGGACATAAAAAGCAGAAAATCATAGTGGATGATTTTTAAATAATTCATTTCCATTTTATTTGAATGGCATGATGTGTCATTGTTAATGTCTGAATATGTGCTTAAAAGTTTAAGTGTGTTTTTTCTATTACCTGTTTTTTGACTCTTGTACTTTACTGTACTTGTCTGCTTTAATCTTTTTATCAAGGGAGCGCCATCCTTTTGGCTGCAAGCCCTGCAGTGACCTGGAAATGTTTCTATTGCTTGTTGTTTGTTTGTCATGATCTTGACTATGTTGTACTGTAAACTGAATTTCCCTCGTGGGACAATAAAGTATTATACAAATAAGTATTTGACTGTCTATCAACCAATAAGAATTTAAGCTACCACAGACCTGTTGATTTTTCTTTAAGAAGCCTTCCTGTTCTCCACTCAATACCTGTATTAATTGCACCTGTTTGAACTCGTTACCTGTATAAAAGACACCTGTCAACACTCTCAAACCAACTCCAACTGCTCTACAATGGCCAAGAGCAGAGAGCTGTGCAAGGCCATCAGGGATAAAAACATTAAACCCTTATATGTGTGTGTGTGTGTGTGTGTATTGAATTTAAGGGAGTGAATTCCAAAACATAAACGTTTGTTTACAAAAGGAGAAACATAAATATTTAATCACTCAAACTAATAACCAACACACGACTGATCAAACTAAAGGAATACCTATACAAATAACACAACACAAATGGATGAAAATGCAATAAAGATAGAAAACATGAAATCTGATTTATTATTTGAAGGAATCTGGGTGCTTTAAGAACCCAGTGCTTTGTTTGCGGATGCTGGAACGAAAGCTAAAATTGCTTACCAATTTTAATTAGTTTTAACTAATTTAGCACCATTGATTTATGTGTAAACCAATAAAACAATGTAAGGAAAATTAAAACATTCTTTAGATCAAGAAGTGTTTGTTTAAAAGTTATCTGGATAAGAAGTAATTTATCCTTAGAAAATTACTTCTTTGAATTGATATTAGCAGTACACAACCTAATTCCAGTATTTTGATAAAATAAGGCGAGTTCAAACACAGCTAAGAAGATTATATTATGTTCTTAAACACTCTCTTTTAAACCGAGTTTTGTTTGAACCGTTAATAGCGATCTTTGTTTATGAAATGCAGACCTAACAAAACACGTGGGCTTGTTTAGCTTAGCACCCTGAAATGCATGTGGGGCATATGAAGTGGCTCATATACATAAACATTAAACAAACAATAAACAAACACAAAGAAAGGAAAAACCCCTGTTGATCAAAGTTTTAGGCCTGTATTACCCAAATATAGCAGAATGAAAACATATACAAGTTAACAACAATAAATTGCACACTAAACTAATTTGCCTCTGTCCAAACAGACCTTATGAACGTTTAAAGTTCTCTCGTGACATCTCCGTCGATGAGAAAAGGGGGTTGTTCGACGTTAGCTGGGAAGCTAACAATGGCTGCGGTGGCTACTTAGTGATCCTCTTGGCCATGGGAGATGCAGTTAGCTTGTCTTCCAACTGGTTAAGCATTGATCAGCAACCACTGTCTTTCACTAAACAGTACTTTTTGCGGTGTACAGCACGGCAACTCTTATCAGCTGTGTGGCGTCGATTGAATTTGGCTTCGGCTGGTTCAGACTCCCACCGCGTCTGAAACTCAGGGGATTTCGTCAGCTTTTGAGGACAACAGTGTATCATTTATCAATCTTTAGTATTCACCTGGTGGTCTTTGACTTCCTTGAAGCAAGTTTCTCCCAGAACCTCAACACCCCAACACCAGCAAAGGAGAGGTGGTTGCTTTCGTCTTCCCTTGAACGAGCCGGCCGGGACTCGCTGTGAAGAGGGAAGGGCAGCTGGTGGAGGAGATCTATTTTATAGATTCTGCTCCACCTTCTCTTCTCTTCTGGTGGAAGAGAGCAGATTAGCGCCACCTGATGGCTGTGTATGACTCAACAAAGACAACGGTCATTCTCACTCTTTCTGGAGTGCCATGCAAGATCTCTCCTCATGGGATATCAGTGATCATGATGACAGTGAGGGATGAACCCAGAACTACACGGTAGGACCTGATCAATGACCTGAATAGAGCTGGGACCACAGTCTCAAAGAAAACCATCAGTAACATGCTCTACCATCATGGATTAGAATCCTGCATTTCACGCAAGGTCCCCCTGCTCAGGCCAGCGCATGCGAAGGCCCATCTGAAATTTGCCAATGACCATCTGGATGATCCAGAGGAGGAATGGGAGAAGGTCATTTGGTGTGATGAGACAAAAGTTGAGCTTTTTGGTCTAAACTCCACCCCCCCAATGTTTGGAGAAAGAAGAAGGATGAGTACAACCCCAAGAACACAATCACCAACTGTGAAGCATGGAGTTGGAAACATCATTCTTTGGGGATGCTTTCTGCAAAGGGAATGGTAGGACTGCATCGTATTGAGGGGAGGATGGATGGGGCCATGTATTGTGAGATCTTGGCTAACAATCTCCTTCCCTCAGTAAGAGCATTGAACATGGGTCGACCCGAAACATACAGCCAGGGCAACTAAGGAGTGGCTCCGTAGGAAGCATCTCATCTCCGATACCAACCCTGCCGGGCCACTCAGGTCTACCAACTCTAGGCTTCTAATCATCCCTAGAACCAGGCATGGAGAATCAGATTTCAGTTTATATGTTCCATTTATCTGGAACAAACTTCCAGACAGCTGCAAAAATGCTGAAACACTGAGTTCCTTTAAATAAAGTCTAAAAACCCATCTATTTAGAGCTGCCTTTGATTAAGTGATAAATAAAAACTGGAATGTCATATATTTTTATGTGTCCCTAATTATGTTTTTATACTTTCACTGTTGTTTTTATTTGCCTCTTTTATTACCAAGTCACCCAAAGCACCTTGAACTGACTTGTTATTGAAAATGTGCTATACAAATAAAGTTGCCTTATCTTGCTTTGCCATATAAGCTACTGAGTATGATTGGAAGTGTTAGCTTTTGATAGACAGCTTACTTGATCCAATAAGTGAAACATACATTTGTCCTACTTGTGTCTTTTTAACCAGTTGCGGCATTCCATTTGCTATTCTCTACATCATTGTCAATCACTGTCATTGATGTATAGAATAGCCAATGGAATGCTGTAAATACAGATATCTACTTAAGGGAGGGGCTTTAACTAGTCTTGTAAATAATGAGCATAAATTGATTTACCCAGAAACAGATGTTAGATTATTTATGCACAGTCAAACACTAATAAGAGATCTTCTTGGCAGCTAAAAAAATACACCTCTAAAACAAAATGCAACAAAGGGGAAGTTGTGAAGCTTTGTTGGAGAGAAGACAGTCAAGATTCTGAACAGTTTTTTATTTTATTTTATTTTTTATCAGAGAGGTGCATTGGGTGTGTTATGCATTCACCCAGCAGAGGGTGCATTTTCTAAAACACTTTTGGCCACCCTGGACCTTTAGTTAGAAACATATGAGAAAAATACTATTTTTTGTTGTTTGGTAATGTAAAATTTGTGTGGGTAAGGGTTATGTTTTCGGCTTTATGCCTGGTTCACACCAATTTGTGAAACTCCAGTTCAGTTGAGTTTAAGACCCCAACCATGCATGTACTCCAAATGGTCCAAGAATAGCTTTAACACTAATTTGGGCATTTTTTAAAAAACATTTCGGGTGAAGATTGCAAGAATGTTCAGCAGTTTTAAAAATCAAACTCTTCAGCTAAGTCTCTCACTCAAAATGTGACAAATCAGATTATAGCTTTTGAGATGTGTTTGAGATTGTTTGGCAAAACTTGCAATATATTATGTGGCTTTTGCCACCTTGAATGTTTAGGTAGGCATCCATCAGCGATATTGGTTTGTATTGGTATCAGAAATTAAGATATCGACTAAATCAGTATTTTGGTAAGAAAATCAATATCAAGCAACCCTTCTAGGTTTATCTGTGATATAATTATATTTCTAACTGCATTGGATTCAATTTTTTCATCCTCTTAAGTTTTGGTTAAGAGGCAGTGTTGCAGCCAAAGGAACTGTTATTCACTCATGTGTGATATGATTTATTTGGCATTTTGTAGCCTATTTTTGACTGAACAGATTATCTTATTACTTTATCTACCTCTGGAGATGTCAAAAGAATGTTTGGAATATTGCAGCCTCAGTTAATAACAAAACAAGCTAACTTGCATCGCATTTCTGTTATTTTATCATTTATCATCAATGTTCTACAGACGTTTTCTTCCCTCAACGGTTGTTTTAAGGATTGGAAATGGTTAATCATATTTTTAAGCAAAATTACAAGGAGCTTCACCGCAGGACCCAACCAAAACATCAGGCCATTGAGAGAGTCACAGTTGTTGATGATGCTCATTTCAAGTCACATCATAGAACCAAAACAAAATCAGCAGGCAAAAAAGCCACCTCCGATTGAGATTGTCCGGTGCCATATAAGCATCACCGGTGCTGCGTTAGTTATTCAAATCACTTCTCTTTTGTGTTTTGCATTAGGATGCGGCAGAAAAAAAAACCCATGATAATGGTTTTCATTTACCCCCCAGCAAGACTAATCACACTGCCGTTGGTTCCACTCACTGCTCTGGCTCATGCATTTGAATTCTGCAGACCAGCTTTCAGTGGCAGTGGAACAGGGTGATGGCCTTGCATTACCTTGTGTATCAGTGACACCTTTACCTACTCAAGCTCCTAGCAAGAATGCAGTGGATCTTTGGCACTATGTCAGAGTACAGACAAAAGAGTAGAAAACACTTGTGAACACCTCAAATTCATTGAAAGTGAAAACTTATTCCTACTAAATAATGACAACTACAATAAAAAAACACCAAGAAAATCTGTGAAAAGGTTTATGAAAATTCAGAGCATATCCCCTTGCAATTTTACAGTGCTTGAAAAGTTTTGAAAGAAATAATGGATTAAAATTGCAGAGTCTAGATGTGCACACCTGATTGAGACTCATCTACATAGACCTGCTTACTGTAATTGATGCAAAAGGTTCATCTGCTAAATACTGACATGAAGCAGGGTGAATAGGTATGTAATCACTATTGATGTGTTTCATATTTTTATCTAATGGTCATTTTGTGGAATTTGTTTTAAGTTTTGTAAATAATTTAGCCAAAAAAGTCAAATTTTGTTAATCATAATTAATTTGTTAAATAAATAAATGGCTGAATATCCAAGTGGACAGGGCTTTTTTAGACACTGTATTGATAAGTATGGAAAGAAATGAATTAATATTTAACAATAAATACTGAAAAGCATTGATTGTATTGTATGACTTGGTTGATCTAGAGTTAGCCAAAAAACTGTTATCTCTCTGGCGTGTCTGTTGGTTTCTGTAAAGCTGGAATAGATATGACACATGCTGTTCAACCAATTATCACAGTATACAGTACAACTGTAGTGACAAACCATTGCTCTTTTAAAATAAAACAACAAATTAAAAAGTTTGGCACCACGTGATAAAATAAATCGTGTGTCATCTTTTGTTTTTAAAGAAATGTAAGCTGATGAGAGGTTCTGTAGCAGTGAAGCATCTGATGTTTGTGTTCTGCCAAAGAATAAATAAAATTATTGGCTGCTGGAGCCATTAGCAGACCTCAGAAAATCTAAAAGATTTGAACAAATGTGAACCTATCCTCCTATGAAGTGCAGAGAGGTAGTGCTCTGTTTTTCTTTAAATACTGGTAACCAAAAGGGAACCAATGTAAGGCAACTAGTCAGGGTTTGTACCTATAATAGGTGAGGCTACAAACAAAACGTGGATCTTTGTGCTACGGTAAGTGTGACATGCATATGAGAAAAAAGAAACTCAGTGCAAAACAGTATTGTCCTTAAACATAGCCATCTCTGAAATCCATGCATATTGAAACACACACCCATAACAATAGTTTTAACACATTGTGATTGATGTGTTTGGTGCTCTGAGAATAGACTGCAAAGCTATTTTATTAGTTTATAAATCATTGAATGGATTAGCACCAGAGTACATTAACGATCTGCTATCACGGTAAAAACCATCCAGATAACTCAGGTCCTCCAGCTCTAGTTTACTGATCGTCCCTAGAACTAGAACCAAACATGGAGAAGCAGCTTTTAGTTTCTATGCTCCCCATGTCTGGAACAAACTACAGGCAGAATGCAAAGCTGCAGAGACACTGCACTCTTAAGTCTAAAATTAAAACGTACCTATTTAGACTTGCTTATGAGTAACTGATCCTATTATTGCGTTGTAGTAGCTTGTTTATAATTTTCATACAAATTATTGTCTTGATTATTGTTTTATTGTAAATGCTTTCTTGTATTTTAATTTTCAAAGTGATTTATGCTCTCTTTTCTGTGTTCTAATTTTAGTCATGTAAAGCACTTTGAATTGCCTGGTGTTGAAAGTGTACTATGCAAATAAAATTGCCTTGCCATGCCTTAACAGACGTAACAAAAATATGTTCCCACAATCAAAATAATATAAAGAAAGGTACTTGTATAGTGCAGATACCTGCCAAAGCAGCTCAGTCACCCTCCAAAGCACCCATAAAATCGGTACCTATGACCTAAGCCATATTTGCATGTTAAAAATCCTATTAGTCTCTTTAAACAAAGAATATTCTTAATCAGTCTAAGATCTCTCCAAAATGTATCTGTCAAGTGTATATTTCTCAGAGAGCCTAAGTTGCAAGTTTTATAAGGAAACGAATGAGAGAAAAGGGCTGAACAGTCACAGAGTTGGTAGTACTTTTGCCTTGTAGCAAGAAGGTCCTGGGATCAACACCCCCCCACCCCATGGCACTGCATAGTATAGATCTCATTGTTTGAAATGAGATAAATGTATTAGGAATTCTAGGGGTGGTTAGTAGACTGGGGGTAATAAAATTACAACATATCTTCAACATACGTTGGTGCTAATTCATTCAATGATTTATAAACTAGTAAAGGTATTTTAAAGTCTATTCTCAGAGCTACAGTGTAGGGAATTTACAAATACCATGATATGTTCTACTTTCCTGGTTCTAGTGAGCGAGTAATAGCATTCTGGATCAACTGCAGCTATCTGATTGATGTTTAAGGCAGACTTACTGTATGAGGACTAAGTAAACAAGTAATCAATCAGACTAAAGATAAATGCATGTATGAGTTTTTCAAAGTCCTGTTGTGACATTAGTCCTTTAATCCTCAAAATGTTCTTCCGGTCATACATTAGCAGACTGACCTTGTTATTGCCTTTACAGTTTAGAGATAGGCCTGGATTTAAGTTGTTGCCACATAGTGTGTTACTGATGGTAGGCTTTGTTACTTTGGTCACAGCTCTTTGCAGGTCATTCCCTAGTTCCTCTGTGTGGTTCTGGGATTTTTGCATACCGTTTGTGATCAGTTTTGACCCCACGGCGTGGGATCTTGCTAGAGCCCCATATGGATGGAGATTATCAGTGGTCTTGTATGTCTTCCATTGTCTAATAATTGCTCTCACAGTTGATTTCTTCACACCAAACTCCTTACTTATTGCAGATTCTGTTTTCCCAGACTGGTGCAGGTCTACTGTTTTGTTTCTGGTGTCCTTTGACAGCTCTTTGATCTCAACAATAGTGAAGTTTGGAGTGTGACCAGGGGTGGACTGGGACAATAATTCAGGCTGGAAATTGTAATCCCTGTTCGTGATTCACAGCTGCCCACGTTAGCTTCTGTACGCTTGAGGTGCATTTAAAGATGGGTAGGAAAACTACGTTACTGTATATTAAATGGATTAAACAGCTGGAGAAAGTGCAGGGGACAGAGGACACTTACACAGAATGTGCGACATGTCCCAAAAGTACCCCGCATCTGCTATGCCAATGTCTTGCGGGGCAGATGCCCTAATGAGCCACAGGATTGTTTACCGGTATTTAAAAATCAAGCACCATCCAACCTGACCGTCTGCTATCATGGAGCAGGCCAGTTCAGCGGCCAGGCCACTGGGAAATGACCCGGTTCTCCCAACACTCAATCCACCAATGAGTGTGACTCTTTGATGTTGTGGACAGGTGTCTATTTTATACTGATCAAACAAGTGCGCTTATTACACATACCGACTGGATGACAGACCCTTACAGAAGAAGTTACAGCATTGTGACAGCCAAAAATCATGTTCGTTTGTAGGTGACCAAAAACGTATTTTTCACCATAATTTGCAAATAAATTCTTTGAAAATCAGACAATGTGGTTTTCTGACCCCCATAGTTGAGGTATACCTATTATGAAAATTAAAGGCCTCTCTCATCTTTTTAAGTGGAAGAACTTGCACAATTGGTGGCTGACTAAATACTTTTTTACCCCACCGTATGTGACCCTTGAGGTTCAGGTCTGACTCCTTCAGTATACTTAGATTTTGGGCCTGATCAGTAGTTTCTAATTTTATTAACTCAAGCTGTGTGTTTACTTTTGATCAAACAAGACAATTTATCATGAAAAAAAGATACTTATTTCTTTGGGATGATCTCTGCAGCACAGTCTGTGTTATAAAATGTTTTTTCAGGTCACAATAAAGACCTTTTACATAGTCTTGGTAGGTTGTGAGTTGTGTGCAAATGTATCCATCTATTTATGCATGCATATTTTTAAGTTCAGATTCTGAGTGACTCTGGATTTTTTTGTTATTCAATAACAGTTGTCCTTAAAAAAAATGAAAATGACAACTAAATTGTACAGATCTGATGGAATAAGGGACATTTCTCTTTTGATATTCTGGAAAGACAACAATAAATTGTCTAGTCTGTAAGATACTAAACTTAACATGGCTAATTTATTGACATGAAAATGTTATCTCTTAATTAATTATGATCTATAAAATGAAGTCCCATTTGCTTAGACCCAGATACATATGTCATTGTCCTGCTGATAGCAGATCAGGTACAAACCTTACAACAACAACAAAAAATCTCCACCAGGCTATTGAGAATTAATCATTCAGAGGAGAGGGTTCCATTTGTGGAAAATTGTGTCCATTTTCCACATGGTCGAATAACTGAATAAGTCAACAGCAACAATGTGAGAAAATTTGTTCTTGACTTAGCCATTTCCCAAAATAACTGTCCTGAGGCTGAAATTGAGATGATATAAAAAGGAGCAAAAATAGGAGGTAAAAACAAAGCAAGCTCAGTCTGAACTGCTTAACTCGGTTGGGTTTCTATGAAATAATAAAAACCAAGGATTAAGGTCATGCTTTATTCAGATTAAAAGCTTCTTACATTTTTGTTGCCTTAAAGGACAAATTTAAACCCTGTCAGTTTCTATCTTTGTTTTCGTATTCTTGCACTGTTACCATTATCAAGTGAAGACAAAAGTTCTGCAGCAAGTTTGAGTGTAGAAAACAAGAAAGAGAGAGACCAAGATTAAGATATTTGTGCAGCAATTTATACATAAGGTATAGGTTAAATAATCTTTACCAAGGTTATTTCACTGTTGCAAAAGTAAAATAAGGAATGCATGAATAACCAGGGTACATTGATTACACCACAGATAAACAAAATTTCTCCGCTTTGACTCTGTTATCCACAATGTGTGGCTTTTAGCTGCACTGCTCGGGATTTGGAGGCAGGAAAACGCTAATTAAAACAATGATGAAGAACGGTTTTCTTATTGTTTTGCTGTGATGGTTGATTAGGTGGATGAAATCATTATCCAACACTTCTGTGTATAATTAGGGAGATGCTGACAGTATAGCTCAACAAGGATAATTAAGAATTAACACTTCAGTTCCCAGAAAGAGTAATCAGCGGACTATTTAAGGTGTTTGCATGGCAGTAATTTTAGTTTCTACTTTTTTTCCTCATAGTACAAAAACTAACACATGGAAAATAGAAGCAAATATACTGTTTGTTCACTCAGATTGAGTTCTTTTCAAATCCCCGCAATAATGTAAAATCAAAGACTTAAACTTACAAGGTTGTCTTTCACCCAAAAAAAACCCGGGATACTCAAAATATCTATTGAACTGACTAATATCTTTGAGTTTGTGTTGTTGATAATACAAAAGTCTAAGGCTACGTCCACACTAAGCCGATAAGGTTATACGGGGAGTTAGACGCCTAATGTTATCCAGTCAACACGAGCATTTACGCCCCGTTTAAGGTCCCATGATTGCGCAATCCCATACCGACCTGTGCAAATACTGGGCATGCATGAAACACGCGTATCATCTACGTGACGCCAGCGCCTACATAATATATACAAGAAGCTCTAGAGCACAGTAGATATCTGCTTGTCCAGTTAACCGAAGAGAACAATAGCTGCTCAGAAGAAGAGAGAGTTTTTGCCGTGGACAGACGAAGAGATCGATTTATTACTCTTCACTGTTGTCTTTGTCTGTAGTGTCGTATTGTTATTGACGCAGCATTCATTGACGCCACCTCCTTCATTATCCGGGGAAGCTGTCCACACTAGCTCGTTTAGCCGTTGAATTAAGATTTACACGGCTCTCTTATCCGGCTAATAGTTATCTGGCCACAGACCTTAAACGACGCCAGGTTAGTGTGGACGATAGGGGGGTGTAGACTAAATAATTATACGTTTAAGGCATTATCCGGCTTAGTATGGATGTGGCCTAAATCTTAAAGATTTACAGTGATTAACCAGTCATGACTATTAAATAAGGGGCTGCGTGCTGACGCAGTGGTTAACACTGTTGACTTTCAGCAAGAAGGTTGCGAGTTTGTATCCCAGGGTCTTTCCTCATGGGATTTGCATGTTCTCCCCTCGTGTGTTACAGGGATATAAAGCTGAATAAGCCCATGTGTTTGGATTAGGCCTGCATTTCATACACAAAGATGTCTTTTAACAGTTCAAACTGAACTCAATTTAAAATAGATTGTTTAAAAACATAATATAATCTTCTTAGCCGTGTTTGAACTCGTCTTATTTGATCAAAATACTTGAATTAGATTGTTTACTGCAGTGATCAATCCATGAATAAAGTAATTCTCTAAAGGTTAATTCACCCAGATCATTTTTAAACATAACATTTCTTAATCCAAAGAATGTTTTGTGGTTTCTTACATTGCTTATTGGTTTAGAGGTAAACCAGTGGTGCTAAATTAGTTAAACTAATTACGATTAGTGAACTAATTTAGCTTTCATTTAGCATCTGCCAATAAAGCCCTGAGTTTGATTTGCTTCCAGATTCTTCCAAGCATATCAGAATTCATGATTTCTATTTTCATTGCATTTCTATCCATTCGTGTTCTTTTAATTTTAGTCATTCATGAAGTAGGGCTATGATCAGTAGTGTGTTGGTTATTAGTTTGAGTAATTAAATGTTTATTTTTCTTCTTTTGTAAATAAACTTTTGTATATTACAAGTCAACACACACTCAGAACGGGTTTAATGTTTGAATACGCGGTAAGAATTCACTCCTTCATGTGTTTCACCTCAGCCTTATCCAGGCAGGTGCTAGACTATAGAGACTGATATAAATATATATAGTTGGTAATTAAAATAGTTCCTGATAAAAGGTGGTGCCCCAAAAATAATAATAATTTTCCATTAATTATTAATGTTATTCACTGCCATAAGCAGTCCTTTAACTATTAATAGCCAAATAGCTGCATTTTCCCCTTAAATTCGCAAAACCTTGAAGTGGATACGCTGACAGCAGCAGAAGACAACACCTAGGGCCACTCCTGTCCTGAAACTAAAATTCACTTAGGATCATGAAAACAAGAAACAGTTCTGAGAAATGTTGCATGGCCATTGTTGTTTCTGATTGGCTGACAGGTTGATTTCTTACTAACCTTAACATTTGAGAATAATTGCCTAACCTTAAGTAATTTTCTAATCCTAATGCTGCGTTCACACTGCCCCAAACAACAGCGTCAGTTGCGGCAAGCTTACATGTAAAGCTAGCTGAACTTCTGGTGCGGTCTGTACGCACAAAAACATTTGAGGAGCATTACCTAAGCTTAACCTGACTATTTTCCTAATCATACTATTCCGGAACCAGTGCCTAAACCTAACATGATCCATCTGTGTAACAGTTGTACCCTCAAATCAGCCATGATCTGAGTCGTTGCGTGGCATAGTGGGATCAGTGGGACGACAGCTGTCTTCCCGGGTTCAGCTGCTGCTGGATTGTATTATAAAAAGTATACAACACAAATGGCTTTTAAACATACAGAGGCGGAGAGTGTTTTTGGGTTTCAGGTAAACCCATAAATAAAACACTCACGTAGGTCGTTTTTTGGAGCTGTCACAATCGACCTATATTGTCGTTTAAACTGGAGGAGGTGTTGCTGTAAACACAGTGTCTGGACACATTTTAAGCCTTTGAGTACCATATCATTGCTTACCATGTCAATTTCTTTATGGTCATAGTGCATTACTCTTCTTTTTTTCTCAGGTTATATTCTGTTAATTTCTTACAAAAAATACATTTACTTTTTACTTTTTAATGCAAAACTACACATACTAATTAGCTGCGTTTCCATTACAACTATGCACAAAACTTTGTTGATATTGTCTAAGTTCGCAATTGCGGTGTTTCCATTCAACAACAAACTCAGTTTAAATCACAAATTTTCACGCAGATAAGAAAAGTGAGGGGAGAAGCACATGGCTTGTAGAGGCATTGAAGCGACAAACCTCTTGGGAGCGGTCTTGGTAAATGCTCGCGATTCTTTGCTGTTTTGAATCTAATATATTAGTTATGCATTTATCACGAACCAACTCAGTCTCTCCCTGAACTCAAACACGTTTTGCCATCGTTCTCCTCCTACTACTACTTCGCTCGTAGTAACATCCAGTTGTTGCTCATGTGACTGATGTGATGCGAAAAAGGTGTTTCCATTGCTGTTTTGCCAAATATAGTAATTTCGATACATTCGAAAAACCACCTCATCCAAGCACAAAAACGTTTTTATCGATAAAGGCGAGTTTTTCGAAAGTGACGTGTTTCTATTAGGTACATTTATTTTCGCAACTTCAATTTGCGCAATTTCTTGGGTAACTGAAACGCAGCTGAAGTGTAAATATATTTTGTTTATCTATATATCATTTTCAGTTGCATATTCAAATAACTGCACAGTACTTTTTTTGTAATTGTGTCCTTAATGTACATATATTATTTATATTTGTTTTTATACTTTTTTATACTTTTCTTGTGTGATACAAGATGCTTCTATCATCTGTCACTTTGCTGCTGTTACAGCTGAATTTCACCTTTGAGGAACAATAAAGGTTTATTCTATTCTATTCTATTCTATGTGAGCGGCAGGAAGACAAAGCAACACTGTGAGCACAACTATTTTGTATTATTTCACCTTCAAAAACTGTCTTGGCTTAAATACGCGCTTGGCTGTGAGAGGTACAGGAATTTATTCAACGTTCCTAAAGAAGAGTCCATTCAGCAAAAATATCTGTAAATTACTGCAGCCGCACTCGGGAAATTCATGTGCTATGGACTGCCCCCCTGTTCACACCAGACACGTATTTCTCCACAAATGTCAACAAGCACTTCTGCTCAGTTGTTGTTTAATAGGAGCTCTTTTTTATCATGGGTAAGTAAATAATCTCCTAAAATCAGTACGCCATGTTTCTGTTACTAGAAAGTTGTACACTACATTAATTTATCCGTTGTCAAGACACACACACAGTTAAGAGAGAGTGTGTGTAGTAGTACAACCTAGTAGTGTTTAGAAGATACTGTACACATATATTTTTATCTTTTCTTCACATTTATTAAATCTATTTTCTCTCCCTGTTTCCCAGTGCAAGTAGACATGGGGAGAACTCTTTATATCCTCTCTAGTCTGTGTATATCAACAAATATGATCTCATTTGTCAATCACGGTATTTTATACTGACGACCTAACAAAATCCTCTCATCTCTTCTGACTCCTGACTCTGGTTCAGACACTGATTCTCTTAAAAAAAGTTTAATTCTCACCACAAGTCTCCAACTTTTACAAAGCCTTTGATTAGTTCACTTCAGTTTTATTATTGTAGTGTTGAATCATCTAGCATTGCAGGGGGCTTTTTTTATAACAGGTCTACACCATGGTCTTCATTATATTAGCACTCATTTATAATATTAACCAAATAAATAAGCCGGCCCACTTAGACTTCTGAGCTCATTTTGCTTCATCCTGGATTTTCCTTCTTTGAAGCTACAAGACAAAGTTTCCCTGTTATGTGGTGTTGCTTCATCATTTTTATTAAAATCACATCTTATGTCTGCTGCCACAACATCACACCATTGACTAGATAAATGAACTCGAATGGTGGTTTGCAGGGAAAGTTCAACATGTTGTCTTACCTGTTCCATTGTCCTCGTCAGCTGTTTTGGTCCTCATTTTTTGCACGAAAGCAAAAATGGTATGGCCGTTTGTTTGAGCTTTCCTCTGTATAATAGTAGTCTTTTCTGTGCCACCCTATTTTACCTTTTAAACACCGCTGACTGATTGCTCTGACGTTTAATGTTGAGGTGTGCGGAGAGAAAAAAAAATAAAGCAGCCTGCTGGCAGCTGTGAACCGGCCCTTTAAGGCAAGCTGTTTCGGTAAAAACTCTATATGCTTATATCCATTGCTTTCTGTGCTAAAGAGAATGCAACTACATGGGACTAGTTAAACAGGTTTCCCTACAAGTTTAAACGTTTGCCAAACTAGTGCATAAATAGTGTTAATAGCAACTCCTGTTTGATTAGTTGCACATTTAGCACACTAGTACAACTCTGCTTGCCATAGGATTGGCCCTTGCGTCCCAGATATCAGGCCAGCCCACTGGGAAATGTCCAGGTGCTCCCGATTAGCCACTGGTTTCCCCGACAGTAAAATTAAAAGGAACAGAATGCATTAAGCAGCAGCTTCATTTCACTGTACATGTTTGGTGCAACTGCAGATCTGTACCTGCTCAGTTCCTGCTCAGCACACTGATACGCAGGGGCGATAGAAATAGGGTGCAGAAAAAAATCGAAGTAATCTATCAGTTTTAATGGTCTAGGGATGAACCATCAGGAACGTGGTAAATAATGTCAAAAACATAGCAGGACAAAGACAGACCCGTATGAGTTTGTGTGCGTGCACATGCATGTGTGTATGTGTGTAACAATCCTAACTACACTTTTGTGCATGCTTGGACATGCACTCTTGCCTCTTAGATGAAATTTCACAGCTGCTTTCTGGATAAAGCATCTAAAATTTGCTTTAGAAGATTCTTAGTACTCAGATGGACGTCTTAATAAACTGTGAAAATATGTGCTTCCTTAGCATAATGATATCTCAAAAGCTTATGTTCTCATCTTAAAGAGGAATTAGATGTCTACATATCAAAAGCATACTTGATTAAAAATGCACATTTGAAAGTTTGCAGACCTATCAAATGTTTGTGATTTTCTCAATCAATTCAGCATCTAGAATACTGAGTCACACAATCCTCAGTAAAGAATACATCAAAGAAAGAAGAAAATGCTCTTCATTGAAAAACAGTTAATGTTATATTTATTTTGTATGACAATATGATGTGAGAATTAGGTTTTATGTAAGACAGAAAACACATAAACTGACAAGCTTCCCACGAATAGCTCAGTTCTTTTGCCTCTAGGCAAAATTGTTCTCACTTCCATGTTATCAGATACTTAGGCCTACTGAGGAGACATTTATGCTCATTTTCATTGTGCCAACTACTCTATATTGCCTTTAGATAAAAAAAAAATTCAGGTTATTTTTATTGTATTTGTTACCACAAAGACATGAAACATGTTGTTATGCTTTGTGTTGTTGAAGTGGCTTATGTTAATGCCTGACAATAAGTGTTCCAAACAGTAATAATTCTACTTTTATTGCAAAATACCAATGAAGGTTTCATTATTTTCTGTCGGGAGGGTCAGTTAGAAAGTTTCAATACATCGTTTAACGAACTAGACCATAACTTGAGTCAGGTGTATAGTGTCCCTACCTTACCATATAAATTGTGAAATTGAAGAAAGGAAACAAATAGTTCATAATTTAAATTTTTTATCACATTAAACATTGAAAAACATTATAGCAGTCGATTTTGCTGACATGCAAGGACATTTTTGAAATACAGTTATATAAAGGAACTTCATGTGACCTGTATCTGCTGCTTTGAAAAAAAAGGTTCTAAAGCAGCTCGTTCACTGACAGCTAAAAGGAATTAACATGCACGTGAACAGGCACCAGAGCAGTGACTGAAGAATGATGCTGAAAGTAGCAGCACTGATAAAAATGGTGCCACTGAAAAAAAGGTTTTTTTTAAAAAAGATGTAACTGTGAAAATACCCAAAACAGGAAAAGTTAATTCTGATATAATAAGAGACAGTGATGAAAACAGCTGTTTATTATTATTTAAACATATGGTTTTAGCTATATAATGCTCTGTAATATTTTAGACAGACAGACAGACATATCTTTATTGTCATTGTACGGAGTACAACGAAATTGAGATTAAAAAGTGCTTGATGTTTGTGCATCTTCCATTCATCCAAAAAATCTCAAACCATGCATACACACTTAAATTGGTAATACAAAAACTGTAGAAGTACCTTAAAACAACTAACAATTATACTCACGCTAAAACTGATAAAAAACAAGAATAAACAAGGATACCTAATGATTAAGTCAGTTCTTGTCTTTTTTACTTTGTATTGTCAGTGTATAAGGACACCTTACTTTGTATAATTAAACCCTTTGTAACTGCTTTGCATCTGGGATTTCAGCTAATGGATTCAAATGTCAAGAAAATCCTTTAAGACAGTGTCATAGGAGGAAAAATAGCTCCTTCCTCAAAACAAAGATGAGGCTGGATACAGTTGGGCGTTTTAGATTTTTAAATAGATTGAGGAGATTACAAGACAATTCGTGCCCCCAGAACAGTGCCTTGCTTGTACTCTCTCTTGCACTCTCATATTTGTAATGAAATGTGGTAATCCAGCGTTATCTTCCTCAGTCATTCCTTCACACTAATGATGTCGGTTCCCACAAAGTTAAATATCTTCACACTAAAGTAGAGGGACAAGGTCAGAGGGTTTCCTGCTCAAATCCTCTCCTCAATAAAAACATTTTTTTTGGCACTCTGATGATCTCTACATGACATACTCCCCAGATGCATTTAGCAACATGTAATTAACCAACATTCTTTTGAAATATTCCCATCACAGACAACTTAAACTTTATTTAAGCTTAGCCTTTTTCTCTATAACTGATGTCAAAATCATGTATCCAAGAAGAATAAATGTTTGAATTAAATTGAAAGATGGTCCTACAAAGTATTCATGTACACAGGTGCTGGCCAGTAAATTAGAATATCATCAAAAAGTTGAATTATTTCAGTAATTCCATTCAAAACGTGAAACTTGTACATTATATTCATACAATGCACACAGAGCAATGTATTTCCAATGTTTATTTCTTTTAATTTTGAAATTTATAAGTGACAACTAATGAAAACTCCAAATTTGGTATCTCAAAAAATTAGAATATTTTAAAGGCCAATGAAAAAAAATGTTTTGTTTTTTTTTAAATGTTGGCCAACTGAAAAGAATGAACATGAAAAGAATGTGCATGTATAGCACTCAATACTTAGTCGGGGCTCCTTTTGCCTCAATCACTGCAGTAATGCGGCATGGCATGGACTCGATCAGTCTGTGGCACTGCTCAGGTGTTATGAGAGCCCAGGTTGCTCTGATAGTCGTCTTCAGCTCCTCTGCATTGTTGGGTCTAGCGTATTGCATCTTCCGCTTCACAATACCCCATAGATTTTCTATGGGGTTAAGGTCAGGCGAGTTTGCTGGCCAATCAAGGACAGGGATACCATGGTCCTTGAACCAGGTACTGGTGGTTTTGGCACTGTGTGCAGGTGCCAAGTCCTGTTGAAAAGTGAAGTCTGCATCCCCATAAAGTTGGTCAGCAGCAGGAAGCATGAAGTGCTCTAAAACTTCCTGGTAGACGGCTGCATTGACCTTGGACCTCAGGAAACAGAGTGGGCCAACACCGGCAGATGACATGGCACCCCACACCATCACTGACGGTGGAAACTTTACACTGGACCTCATGCAACGTGGATTCTGTGCTTCTCCGCTCTTCCTCCAGACTCTGGGTCCTTGATTTCCAAAGGAAATGCAAAAATTGCTTTCATCAGAAAACATAACTTTGGACCACTCAGCAGCAGTCCAGTCCTTTTTGTCCTTGGCCCAGGCGAGACGCTTCTTACGCTGTTTCTTGTTCAAGAGTGGCTTGACACACGGAATGCGACAGCTGAATCCCATGTCTTTCATGAGTCTCTTCGTGGTGGTTCTTGAAGCGCTGACTCCAGCTGCAGTCCACTCTTTGTGGATCTCCCCCACATTTTTGAATGGGTTTGTCGTCACAATTCTCTGCAGGGTGCGGTTATCCCTAGAGCTTGTACACTTTTTTCTACCACATTTTTTCCGTCCCTTCGCCTGTCTGTTAATGTGCTTGGACACAGAGCTCTGCGAACAGCCAGCTTCTTTAGCAATCACCTTTTGTGTCTTGCCCTCCTTGTACAAGGTGTCAATGGTCGTCTTTTGGACAGCTGTTAAGTCAGAAGTCTTCCCCATGATTGTGGAGCCTTCAGAACAAGACTGAGGGACCTTTTAAAGGCCTTTGCAGGTGTTTTGAGTTAATCAGCTGATTAGAGTGGCACCAGGTGTCTTCTATATTGAGCCTTTTCAGAATATTCTAATTTTCTGAGATACTGAATTTGGTGTTTTCATTAGCTGTCAGTTGTAATAATAAAAATGAAAATTAATAAACACTTGAAATATATCACTATGTGTGGAAGGAAAGTATACAGTATACAAGTTTCACGTTTTGAATGGAATTACTGAAATAATTCAACTTTTTGATGATATTCTAATTTACTGGCCAGCACCTGTACATGATCAAACTGGAATCTGTCAGACAGTTATGGTTTAAACCAGTCAAGGGCTTTTCCCTCGATCCCTGCAACATGTTCAAGCCTTTCTAAGAGAAAATTATGATTGACTGAGTCAAAAGCAGCACTAAGATCCAACAAGACCAGAAAAGTAGCCCTGATAAAATAATTTGTAACTTTCATCAGTGATGTTTTAGTGCTATAATTAGCTATAAAATCCGACTGTAATTCTTCAAACAGGTCTTTGCTGTTTAGATGCTCACATACTTGATGAGCAACTATTTTCTGAAGAATTTTGGATATGAAAGCAAGGTTAGATTTAGGTATGTAATTAACTAAGTCATCCTGATCAATCTTAAGTAAAAGTTTCATTACAGCAACCTATGTGCTCATAGTGTGTGTGCTTTTTTGACCTTCAAATAAATAAATAAAATAAGAAAAAAAATCATTGATGTTAAGTGGAGAGCCAAACATAGCCAGTGGCAACACACAGAGACAGGAGAGAATCAGCGAGATGCGTAGGTCTTTGCGATTCACACTCTACGGGTCTTGGTGCATACTGACAGCTCTATGTTGGGTAACAGCACACCACATGTTTTCACCAAATCTGATATCATGCTGATTCAATCAGAGATGCTTCAAGACATTTGTAAATATTGACACAGTCAGAGAGAAAGAGAGAGAGAGAGAGAGAGAGAGAGAGACCTGAACTGTTTCTGCTTTTGTCTTTGCACTGTCACCATTTCCATTTTTTGTGTGATTAAATTTTTTCTACTTAATGAATATTTTCTGGACAATAAATATCAAATATTACAAGTAAAGCAATCCTTATCGGTAAAATATGATCTTCTATCTTATATAGTGGATATGAAAAGTCTACATATTCCTCCTTTTATTACTTCAGAAAGATGTTGTTGCATAGGACTGAATTTGGGAATGACAGAATAATGAGGGCTGAATACATGCAGTCACCCTTAACAATGTATACACTGATAAAACCACCGTTTTTATGATTTAACATACTAAAACCATAATAAGTCACCTTAACTGCGAAATTCATTTAATGTATTATTCAACCTAAAGCAAACAAATCTATGAGAGGGAAAAATTTAACTTTTGCAATAACCTGGCTGTATAGGTGAGCATACAGGTGCTGGCCAGTAAATTAGAATATCATCAAAAAGTTGAATTATTTCAGTAATTCGATTCAAAACGTGAAACTTGTATACTGTATACTTTCCTTCCACACATAGTGATATATTTCAAGTGTTTATTAATTTTCATTTTTATTATTACAACTGACAGCTAATGAAAACACCAAATTCAGTATCTCAGAAAATTAGAATATTCTGAAAAGGCTCAATATAGAAGACACCTGGTGCCACTCTAATCAGCTGATTAACTCAAAACACCTGCAAAGGCCTTTAAAAGGTCCCTCAGTCTTGTTCTGAAGGCTCCACAATCATGGGGAAGACTTCTGACTTAACAGCTGTCCAAAAGACGACCATTGACACCTTGTACAAGGAGGGCAAGACACAAAAGGTGATTGCTAAAGAAGCTGGCTGTTCGCAGAGCTCTGTGTCCAAGCACATTAACAGACAGGCGAAGGGACGGAAAAAATGTGGTAGAAAAAAGTGTACAAGCTCTAGGGATAACCGCACCCTGCAGAGAATTGTGACGACAAACCCATTCAAAAATGTGGGGGAGATCCACAAAGAGTGGACTGCAGCTGGAGTCAGCGCTTCAAGAACCACCACGAAGAGACTCATGAAAGACATGGGATTCAGCTGTCGCATTCCGTGTGTCAAGCCACTCTTGAACAAGAAACAGCGTAAGAAGCGTCTCGCCTGGGCCAAGGACAAAAAGGACTGGACTGCTGCTGAGTGGTCCAAAGTTATGTTTTCTGATGAAAGCAATTTTTGCATTTCCTTTGGAAATCAAGGACCCAGAGTCTGGAGGAAGAGCGGAGAAGCACAGAATCCACGTTGCATGAGGTCCAGTGTAAAGTTTCCACCGTCAGTGATGGTGTGGGGTGCCATGTCATCTGCCGGTGTTGGCCCACTCTGTTTCCTGAGGTCCAAGGTCAATGCAGCCGTCTACCAGGAAGTTTTAGAGCACTTCATGCTTCCTGCTGCTGACCAACTTTATGGGGATGCAGACTTCACTTTTCAACAGGACTTGGCACCTGCACACAGTGCCAAAACCACCAGTACCTGGTTCAAGGACCATGGTATCCCTGTCCTTGATTGGCCAGCAAACTCGCCTGACCTTAACCCCATAGAAAATCTATGGGGTATTGTGAAGCGGAAGATGCAATACGCTAGACCCAACAATGCAGAGGAGCTGAAGACGACTATCAGAGCAACCTGGGCTCTCATAACACCTGAGCAGTGCCACAGACTGATCGAGTCCATGCCACGCCGCATTACTGCAGTGATTGAGGCAAAAGGAGCCCCGACTAAGTATTGAGTGCTATACATGCACATTCTTTTCATGTTCATTCTTTTCAGTTGGCCAACATTTTAAAAAAAAACATTTTTTTTCATTGGCCTTTAAAATATTCTAATTTTTTGAGATACCAAATTTGGAGTTTTCATTAGTTGTCACTTATAAATTTCAAAATTAAAAGAAATAAACATTGGAAATACATTGCTCTGTGTGCATTGTATGAATATAATGTACAAGTTTCACGTTTTGAATGGAATTACTGAAATAATTCAACTTTTTGATGATATTCTAATTTACTGGCCAGCACCTGTAGATGATAAATCGTCTTCACACTCAAGGGTTACTTGTAGAGTACCATTTCTGTTCTTTTTACAATATATTTGCTTCCAATGGTTAAAATAATTAGAGACAATGGTAAGAATTTCCACAGTTATGCTAACGATACACAAATATATTTATGCAGAAATCCTGATAAATCCAATCAGTTAGGTAGATTACAGAATGTCTCAAAGACATAAAAACCTGGATGACTCTAACCTTTAGACAAGACAGAAGTTGTTGTCTTTGGACCAGAAGCTTTAAAAAGTAAGCTGCTAAGTCAATCACTTCATCAGGATGGCATCAGTTGGCCTCCGGTAATAATCTAAAAAACCTCTGTGTAATTTTTGACCAAGACTTGCCATTCAAATCCCATATTAACAGTTTTTTTTTCTTTCACCTCTTGTTTATTACTAAAATTAGAAAAACCCTGTCCACGAGTGATGCTGAGAAACTAGTCAATCCTTTTGTTACTGCAACTGGACTACTGTAATTCTTATAAGGAAGTCCACAAAGTGTAATTTAAAGGCTTCAGTTGATCCAAAATACTACAACAAGAGTTCTGATGAATATTAAAAAGATAGAACACAATCCATTGATCTCTCCAGTAATCCAGAATAGACTTTAAGATCGTCCTCCTGGGATATAAAGCCCTTAATAATCAAGTTCCATCATACATTAGAGATCTGATTATTCCATATGTTCCTAAAAGGGCTCTTTGCTGTCAGACAACAAGTTTACTGGTAGTTCCTAAGATTTCTAAAAGTAGAGTGAGAGATGGATCTTTTAGTTATTAGGCTCCTCTCCTGTGGAACCAGCTCCCAGTTTTAGTCCCTGAGGCAGGCACCCTGTCTGTTTTTAAGACTAGGTTCAAAACCTTCTTTAATCTTTTAGTTTGAATGGCTTAGGTTATCCTGAGCTATCTTTGTAGTTCCACTGCCACAGACTTAGACTCTTTGAGGACAGACTGACCACTTTTCTTCACTCTTCTAGTATTCTTCAGAAGTATTTTTTTGCTTTTATTTCAACTGTGTTAACCTTGTTTTGTTTTTTTCGCAGTGTTGTTCTCTCTACACGTGGTGTAGTGTCAATCTCAGCTACAAAGCCATCTTGGTTGGGTAGCATCGATTCAGATGATGCTCCCAGTAACTGAACATCCTCCATGTCCTTTTATTAACTTTTTTGTTTCTTTAATATGGAAAGCACTCTTACATCAGTTCCTTTTGTTCTTTCTGTGTCTCTGCTCTGTCTTCTCAACCCCCCAGACGGTTGTGACGTTTGTACTGAGCCAGGTTCTGCCAGAGGTTTCATCCTGTTAAAACACAGTCTTTCCTCTCCACTGTCGCTATATGCTTGCCCAGGATGAGGGAATACTGAGGGATTGCTGTGGTTGGAGTCTGCATGTACAGGGCACAATCTCACGTCAACGATTCAACACAATCTGCTGGTATCCCTTAAGTACAACGCTTTTAACTGATTGGAATATTTGAACAATTGTTTTAAAATGACTTCTCTTCACGTGCCTTGAGATGACAACTGTTGTGAATTGCCGCTATATAAATAAACTTAAATAAATTAAATTGAATCATGTGCCACATCTTCCCTTGCTAGACTATGCCCTGGTGTTGTGTATCTAGTGTATTTACAGTAAGTGTTTTTTATCTACTTCTTTAGAAGAGCAGCTTCCTAAAACACAATTGATCAAAGTGCAGTAGCTTTAAAGGCAAATAATTCAGTTTGTATTGATTTCTGGCTGTCCCTACTGCACATAATTTTAAAGTATTGAGCCCAATCAGATCTAATCTTTGATTTTTACACCATAACTTTGACAACAGCATTAACAAATTTAATAGATTTGTTCCTGTATACTGGACGAGATTTAGCCTTATACCCCATTCATTTAGGTTGATTATAGTGCAAGTTAATGCATAATGAAGCCCCATCAGTAACTGTAGATCACACATTTCCCTCCGAGCTTTAGAATAGTCTGTACAGAGAACAGAAAAGAACAACACCAAGCAGGCCTCACCAAGTTTTGATCCTGTTGTAACTTCTCTGTGTGCACGCTGTCGCTTTGCCAAGCAGCTCTGCTCTTGCTGGATCTGCATCCTGTGTCAAGAAGAAACTGTGTATTTTCAGCTTCTTCAGTAGGCTGTACAACCTGAATTTGGCTGGAAAAACTGAAAAGAATATCTCTTTTTGTTCAGCATTTTTTGCGCCAAATTTTATGAAGAAAGTGAGGAATGGCAATGGGAAGTTAAACCAGGTTTCTCAGGACAATAGGCAATAGAGAAGCTGGTTGCCCTTCACAGGTTCAGCATATAGATGTACAACACCCATGAAAGCAAAAAGTTACTTCTGCAGCTAATTTAGAATGACCAACATAACATCCACATATTTGTACTGGAACAGAAGAAAGAGGGGAAAGCTAATTTATATACAGGAGAAAAGATTTACAGTCAAGAATGACTATGAGCACTTTTGCACCTGCCTCCTTCCAGTTCTTTGTGAAGGTAACTGGGAATTACATTGTCTGTCTTTAATTGCATAGTTGAGACGTGAAGATTTAAATTGTCTGCCCTGTTGCTTCTTCTATTGACTAGCAACCCTGAGAAAAGGCAGGTGTTTTTGTTTTCCATGACCTTGCCCTTGGAGGGACATACCAGAGTCCCATGGGTCTGAGGATGAAGCCACAGGGATTGCTGCCAGTTAGCAGCAATGAAAGCAAAACAATAGGCAATAAAGTTACATTTTCTTTATCTCTCCGTTTTCTTAATTCAGCTTTTGTGTCTGTATACATAGGTGTGTCTCAATTAACTACAGCATATTTTTAAATATATCTACTAATTCAGTTCGAAATTGAATCTCATATGTTGAAGTACAGTATATCATAGATGAGAGGTGCCCAAGCCCAGGCCTTGACACCTACCAATCTACAACATTTAGATGCATCACTGCTTCTACTCACCTGAATCTAATAAATGGCCCGTTAGCGGTCCTCTGCAGAGCTTAAAGACACTGATGAGCCATTTGATTCAGGTATGTTAAAGAACAGAGGCATACAAAAGGTGCAGGATGGCAGCTCTCAATGAATGGAATTGGACCAGGGGCGATTTTAGGTCATAGTTGGGGGTATTGTAGCACCCCCAAACTGAGCCAAAGTACCCCCTAAAGTTGTATATATATTTTTTTAACTATGTGCTTTGTTTTTTTACAAAATACAAAAGTGTGAAAAGACATCCATTATTGCTTGAAATTGAATATTTTTAAACATCTCAACAATATACATGTTTGTATTCTGTTTTTGTGCAACAATATTTTTTTCCGAGCCGTCCTTAAACGTATCATACACGTATGTTCATCTGGTAAATCTCTAGCGAAAATCTGTTGCAGAGAGCTGAATGTTCAGCAAACCAGTAAAATATAAGAAGATTTGCTGTTTTATAAAACTGTGTTTTTGGATGCAGATAATCTTTGCTGAATTATTAGTTAATACATGCCAATATATTGTGTTAAGCTAGTTGTTGTTACCTGTTACATCCTACTGAAGTGTGCTGAAAAAATTATAAAAAAGAAAATCTTAGTTTTTCTGTATTAACAATATCAACAAAAGAAATGTTACGTAAGAGAAAACTATTTACATACTTTGGAGATGAATATTTCTTAGCCTCTAAATTACAAACACGTCAAGGTGAATTTAACTAAACAAACAGGGCATGTTTTAGTTCCTGTCTCTTTGAGTTATGTCTGCCACCTTGGACTACAGGTGGGTACTTTTGGTTGCTGTAGTTATATCTACAAATCATCTCGTAAAACCCTGTATTGATATCTATTATATTATTTTCTATTAGTAAGTCACAAATAAATAAAAAAACAGATCTTGTTATGAAATACTTCTTGTAAAAATTATCTTTTTTCAAAAAACGTGAAAATTAATAAAAGATTGTATTGGTTAAAAAAAAGCTTTGAAAAAAAACCTGAGCTTTTAATTCATTTATGTTCTTGTTAATTCAGAAAAAACTGCAGTAGAAGATCAGATTGAAAACAGTAAGCTATGGAGTAACATATAAAAATGAATGAATAAAAATAACATTGTTAACAAAATAACTCAAAGTTGTTGATAGATTTGGATGCAATATTCAGGAAGTGTCTAGTCTAGAAATGTCTAATTGCTAGCTAAGCTGCAAAACCACCAAGTTATTTTTACCAAACTCTGCACATCCAGAGATGCAGCTGTCAAGTCAAGTTATGTCATATCCCATAAAATCGCTTGAAAAAGTAAACCGTTTTCTGACGGGGAGTTTATTAAGGAGTGTTTGTTGGACTCTGCTGCCCTAATATGCCCGGAGAAAAAGGGAGCTTTTGAGAACGTGCCTCTGTCAGGACGGATGGCAACGAGGAGGGTTGAGGACATCGCGGGGAATCTGGAACTTCAGCTAAGAACAGAGCGGTCAGCTTCAACTCTTTTGCCCTTGCTTTGGATGAGAGCTATGATGTGACACTGCCCAGCTACTCGTTTTCATACGTGGGATATCTGTGGACTTTAAAATCATGGAGGAGCTGGCAGCCATGCAGTCAATGAAAGGCACAACAACCGGGAGTGATTTATTCAGGGAGGTGAAAGCATGTTTGGACAAGTTGAGACTGAAATGAGACAAGCTGGCAGTACGGTGTTCATTTTAGGACATCCTCGGACTCAGGTGTCAGTCTCAGAAAAACATCTGTCATCTTCAGACAAAACTGCCTCAGCGTCAGAAAAACATCCCTCATCTTCAGATGAAACTGCTTCAAACGATTGTGTCAGAAAAAATTTAGTCAGTTGTCAGGAAAACTTCAGTCAGAAAAAATGTAGTCAGGTCTCAGGAAAAACTGTGTCAGAAAAAATGTAGTCAGGGGTCAGGAAAAACTGTGTCAGAAGAAAAAAAGGTCTCTTCTTGTGTTTAATAGTGGTCATTAATCAACTTTTATGAGCAATACCACTACCTACTGGTAAGGACTGTGGATGGAGACTGTTCTAATCTACTAGGCTCAATCTGTACTGGCCCTCTTTGCACATGCACAATAAGGATCGGGTATCCTGATCCTTAACTACCTTTTTATTTTCGTAAACAATATATGTAATTTGTCATTACTGTAAACATTTTAAAGCAACACTATGTAGTTTTTCAACATTAATAATATATTTCCAATACCCTTGTGATGATACATCGACTCACAATAGGTTGAATGACACGCATGCCATAGCCTGACGGAGTCTGTATCGCTTTCACTGGCACTATGTAACTTTGGGTGCGGGTAGCTACCTGTGCACAAAAAGAACTACAAAACTCAACTGCTGCTTTACGGCATAGCTCCCTTCCGCAATCCATGTGAGCCCAACAAGCATTTTTTTGCCGGCTGCTACCGCGCGTGAGTGAGTAAGTTGTAAATGTCTGAAGCAGCAACCAAACCGAAGAAGGCGAAGTCGGAGGAGACTCGAAAAAGAAAAAGAGAGAGTGACAAACTAAAGGGCCGGACGAGAATCCATATTGGTCGAGCGTTTACTCGCTGGCGTGAGCTAAAGGAGGATGAGGGGTGCTCGACCAATGCGGACTTGGCCGTCATTCTCTTGGACTAGTAAGTATTATACATACGCCGCCGTATATATGACATGCTGACATATACAACAATTTACCTGGGATGAAGACATTTGACAAGCAACTAAGGCTGCTCAAGATGTAAAAATCTGCAACATTCGAGGGTATCGCTTGTCAATGCACGTGAATCCCCTGGTGTAACCATAACAGATTTTACGACAATAGAAGACGACACTTTTTTCCCAACTGTAGGGGGAGTTAGAGTTACATGGTAGTGCTTTAACATTTAATTATTGTTAAAATCTTCACAGATACTCAGACCCCCACTTACATATGTTTCAGCTTCTGATAACATTTCATCTTAAGATACAAGTTATCAGACATGGGGAAAATATTTGTCAACCACTTATTTTGAGTTTTCTTAGATGCAATGGTTTATTTTGAAGAATTTACTTAACTTTATATTATAGAACTTAATGTAAAGGGGACAGTTTTGTTTTTTCCACAAAGTAGATTAGAACAGTCTCCATCAACAGTCCTTACCAGTAGGTAGCGGTACTGCTCATAAAAGTCAATTGCCAACCACCATTAAACACAAGAAGAAGACTGAGACCTTTTTTTTCTGACAGAGGTTTTCCTGACACCTGACTACATTTTTTCTGACCGAGGTTTTCCTGACAACTGACTACATTTTTTCTGACCGAGGTTTTCCTGAGACCTGACTACATTTTTTCTGACACAATCGTTTGAAGCAGTTTCATCTGAAGATGAGGGATGTTTTTCTGACGCTGAGGCAGTTTTGTCTGAAGATGATGGATGTTTTTCTGAGACTGACAACTGAGTCTGAGGATGTCCTAAAATGAACACCGTATGCCAGGTGTGACAACAGAGAAGGCAGGATAAAGTGACAGAAATGAACCCTGAGCAGAAATTGACATTTTTGCATTGTATCATACATCAGGAAGTGTTGTGTAAGTCAATGTTAAAAATTAACCATGTTGTTGATGTTATAATTAAAACAGTTAACTTCATATAGGCAAGAGCATTGGATCACAGAAAGTTTGTTTCACTTTTGGAGGAAAGCGAAACTGAACATCGTGACATAGGCTACCACACAGCTGTCAGGTGGCTCAGCCTGGGCAAAGTACTGAAAAATTTCTGGGACCTGAGAGAAGAGAGTTGTGTGTAAGGAAAGGAAATTACATTCGACAATTTTCAGATACAGACAGGATTGCAGACTGTGGTTTTGCTGTAGATGTGACGGCACTAATGAATGAACTAAATGTCCAACTGCAGTGCAGAGGTATTTTTGTACATGAAATGTAAAGCACAGTAAAGGCTTTCATGATGAAATTGCAGCTTCTCTCAAGCCAAATGAAGGACAACATTCTCACCCACTCGTCAACAGTGAAGGAAGCCCCAAAATCATCTGATCACCTCGACAAGTACTCATCTATGTTAGAAGCACTGCATGGTGAGTTTTCAAGGCGATTTCAGGACTTTAAAACAGTTGAGAGGGAAATGTACATGGTTTCTTCTCCCTTCATCTGCTGCGTGGAGAATGCACCTAGTGATGTTCAGATGGAACTGATTGACCTGCAGTCTGACACACTTCTGGCAGAGCACTTTAGGTCAGTCTCACTGTCTAACTTCTACTCTTCCCTCAAAGAGGAGAACTTTCCACACATGAGGAGGCATGCTCAGAAGATTTTAGCCCTCTTTCGATGTACTTACGTATGTGAACAGACATTCCCAGTGATGAAGTTCAACAAATCCAGATACAGATCCTCAATCAATGATGACCACCTCTCAGCTGTCCTTCGCATATCCACCTCAGACATTCAGCCAGATTTCAATGCACTTGTTCAAGCCCAGAGCAGGCTGGATTTTTTCCACTGAACAAGTAAATTGAACTGTAAAACATTAAAAGCATTTATTGATTTTTGCATGAAGTTGACAGTTGCTTTTTCTCAAACATACTGTAAAACCCCTTTTCAGTATTTAGGAAGATTAACATGTTAAAAATAAAATGTAACACTGATGCAATTATTGTTTTTACTGTTTATTACTTCTATATGAGTATTTTTCTACACCACAATTTCATATATTTATATACATATTTACAGAATATTCTTATTCTTCTGAATACCAGTAGTAACTAATCAAAAATTTATAATTCAATGCTTTTTACAATGGGGAAAATTAATACTGAGTTATTGTTGTTTCGGCCCTCCAACACAAGTCAGTTTTCTTATGTGGCCCCTTTTAAAAATTAATTACCCACCCCTGTTCTAAGTCTTATGTTAGATGCATGTGCTGATATCAAAGCCAAGGTGCTACTGACTAAGTTACTGGATGCCCATTGACATTATATCTCTGGTTGTTTGTGTGTGTGTGTGCGCGCGTGTTAAAATGTACAGAACAGTCAAATGCATGCATTGCATGGCCAGGCAGCTCTCTGGGTGCTCAGCATCCCTAAATATCTGATCCTAGAATCGCCCCTGATTTGGGCACCGCTGTCATAGAATAATCTATCATTTTTTTCAAGTATATTTGATTTTCTCCAATGGACTAGCAACCTATCCAGGGTGTACCCCGCCCCTTCCCTTTGAACAATGGAGATAGGCACCAACCACCCCCAAAACCCTTCAAGGATAAGCGGTATAGAGGATGGATGGATATTTGATTATTATTTTTTACAGTTAATGAAAGCTCAAAATTCATTTAATATTTTAATATAAAATAAGATGAATAATAACAAATATTTTTAAGACATTTGTGTTATGTTATGGCATTGTGATTATGACACTATTATATAGGATATATGAAAATAGTACTACCAAATTTCATTTTATGCTTAAAGTCATTTTTTAAAAGCTATTGTTAACTTGTATTATGCTATCTGAAGGTGTAATCTAAGTTCTGCCAGCAGGTCAAATTTTGAAGCTAAAGAAGCTTAAGCTAAAAAAGTATAGTCAATACGCGATTGGCCAATGTATAGACCACGCACCAAGTAGCTCATGTTAATTTCCTACTTCTCTGTTGTTGCAGATAAACTGGGTTTTAAATACAACATATGTATTAGACAGCAGTAGTAATAGATCAAAAATGCCTTGCTGGACGTCATGCTAAAGTGTGAATTTACAAGTTTTTGAAAGGTGATTTCCCACAGTGTGCAGCTAAAGTGGTGGGTGTCTCAATCTTTGGTGATCGCAGTAATGAACTCTCAAAAGCTATGTTAAACAAGGGATATAATTAGAAGACATATGGTGTGTTCAATTTCCCTGGGAAAATGAAACTTTGAGCTGGGTTTGACAACACACTGTATCTTGTAAAACATTGTTCCTCCAATGCTTACTATTGTTTATGCAAGAAGTTTCCATGTTGAAACTGGAGGTTTCCACAAGAAAAACTCCCCAACTTCTTGAGTGGGAGGTCCAACTTTGAGGGGTCATTCCAGTTGACTTACCTGACTCAGAAGTCGAAAGTTCCAAGTAAAAACGGAATGCACAAATATAGTCGGTCAGTGACCTCTTTTACCTCCTGCTCCTCTCCCCAACTCCTGAACGTATTCACTCACTAAGTTACATGCACTGCTGTCTCATTAGGAAACACAGCTTTTTGATATAAGATTGCCTTTCCGAATACCATATCCAGGTCTCATATTCTCCTCCCCTATTACATACACTATAGAGCACTGTTCTGTTGAAATAATCTTGGGCTGATTTTGGGCTGACCAGTCACAGATGTGCGCTCTCCATTACATTCGATGGATAGTTAAAAAATTGGGCTGTACTCTGTCCGTGCTTGCATATGTGATGGATAAAACCTTGCATCAATGGATGCCGTTGCATGTCTCCGCACCTACATAGACATGAAGTTTAAACCAGGCTTTAATGATTCATGCAAAGAGAGACCAGACCAAGGAGGTGCGTGGAGACACTGTACAGTGGACTGCCATTTCTATATATATTTTCAAAGGTATTTTTTGAGAAATTGAATTTTGGGTTGAGACTCACTTGTATGTGTCTGGATGCAAGTGGGAAGTTTATATTGGTTTTCTGATTTTCTGCTATTTGTAAATGATAATTCTTTCAATCTTTAAAAAAAAAAATCATAACTCATATGGATTCACATTGGTTATTACCGCAGTGTCTTTTTATTGGTTTTCTATTGGTTTTATTGGTTTTCTATGCTTCTTGATTTTTCTTTCTCTTTAAGACTAGGTATGTATAAATATGTTCAACATTTACAGCATTTTTCTGTTTACTTTATCTGCATGTTTTAAGAATTGGTCTTATTTTCAGATTTAGTTGGTTATTTAAAAAATAATGATGTTGTTGCCTTTGACTCTAATTTTCAAAAATGCAACAAACCAGTTGCTAACATTCATCAAAATCTTATTGTCAGTATGTGATTAATGCTGCAAAAAAACAAAAAAAACAACAACTCGAGAGTGTTTGCCAACAAATCCTGCATTAAATGTATTCTAAATAGTTGACATGAAATAACTAAAACTGCTGGATGATCCTTTCTCGCCAAGAGGCACAGAGAACTCTCTTTACCCCTGCGTTGCAGTTTGACTGCCTTTTCCGCAGTGGTGGCAGAATTTGCTGAACTGCAGGCTTTATGAGGAAATTACTATAAATGCTGGTACTTGATCTTTACCTGAGGTTGTGAAGGTTATTACACAAATCTGCCAGAGGGATATTGATTAAAGCTGTCCTAAGTCCCTATTTTTGGTAATTTTTCTCATGTTTGCATCTTCCTGAACTTAAACTGATTTTTTTTCACAGCTAATAATCTACTTAATAAAAGATCTGTTGAGATCATAAAAACATCTTAACGCTGAAGTGATTTAACCTGGAAATTGAGGAAGAACCTTTAGAATAAAAACCAATACATAGAAAATGTTGGCAAAGACAAGTGTATTCCTTCCTTCCTTCCTTCCTTCCTTCCTTCCTTCCTTCCTTCCTTCCTTCATTCCTTCCTTCCTTCATTCCTTCCTTCCTGCCTTCCTTCCTTCCATTTGACTGGTGGTTTAGTTATTCTCTAAAGCTGCACCACTGTGGCACTGGTGTCTTGTCTGCTTTTTCTCCTGCAAAATATTTAAGGAAGGCTCAGACATTTCTCCAGCAATAGATAATTAAAATCAATACTCAGAAGACTGCCACTCCCAAAGTATGTGGGCTGATTGATCTTTGTTTCCAGTCATGGCACATTTTGTGATGTTTTTTCCTCAGAATCAGTTTGTGTTGTAGAGAGGTTTTGGCCAACATTTCTCCAGTCCGTGAAATTTCTTCCTCGTGTAAGGACCCTCAGCTTAGTGTTCAGCCTCCACAAGTCTGCTAACTTATCAGCCTGTCTGCAAAACTCTGTTATATATATTAGTAAGATTGATGGGAGATGTACCTTTAGTTTTAAGCACAGATTTCTGTTTTTCTATCCAGTCAGCGGAAGTTGCTTTTCTTTTAAGAAAGGAAAACGTTTTGCAGGCTTTTTTTTTTTTTTAAAGCAAGCTGACCTGGAGTGCACAGGAACAATTGATTTTAATTTTTTATTTTTAGACATTTGGTTTTACCTTTATGACGCTCCCTCACCACTGTTTCTCCTAACTCCTTACCTCATATAGCCAGACTGTTCCACACCTGGATAATGATAGAAAACAAGGAGGTATCTGACAGTATAATAAAGTTTTTTAGAGCTCCTCCTCTAGCACAGACTGGATACTTGGGCTAGGGCTGGATGAACAGATGGATAGACTAGCCCAGGGCTAGAGCATAGTACAATCTTAAGAGTCTATTTGTTAGATTTTTTCCCCCCTGTGTGATGTGACAAGGTGAGATTTCAGCCAAGGCCAGGCAAGGCTTTTTTATTTTTATAGCATACTTTCAACACAAGGCAATTCAAGGTGCTTTACATGATTACAAAAATGTGGAAATTAAAACACAGAATCACTAAAAGGAAGCATAAACACAAGAATCAATTAAAACATTAAGCAATAACAGTAACTAAAGAAAATAAAACATGAATGATTAGAGCATAAGATAAAAAGAATGTCAAATTATGAAAATTAAAAGCAGAAAACTTTTATGGCCCTCACATCTGGAATAGGCTGCCAGAGGAACTCGGGGCCGCAGAAAACGTTCATGAGGCTCAAGACTCACCTTGTTAGCCGAGCTTTTAATTGATTATTATTTATTAATATATGTTTAATTGCTCTGTATGTTTTATTTGATTGAATTTTTAGTTTAGTTTTTAACTGATTATTATTTATTAATTATGTATCTGCTTTGCATTTTTATCTGATCATATCTTATCATTGTCTTATATTTTACAATTTTAACATTTTTATTAGCATTTTACTACTTAAACTCATTTTCTACTGTTTATTTTAATATTTTAACTTCTTATTTTAATCATCCTTCCAGTGTTTCCCCCGTGGGAGCGATTTGCATTGGGAGCGATGGTCGGCTGTGGCTGCCTGGGTGGAGGAGGGGGTACCAGCCCTCCCTCCTCTGGACGCCCTGGGTCAGTGCTTTGGTTGCTGTTGTTGATCTTGTGCTGCCGATGCAGATGGCTCCCATGATGGCGTTTCCTGGCTCATCTGTCCTCAGCCCCTTGTTGCTTTTATTTACTGTTGCTTTTATGTGTGTGTGTGTGCATGGGAGATGGGGTGGGGGTGGTTATAGTTGTGATGATGATTTTATTTTGGGTTTGGGAAGGGTGGGGTTTGTTGTGTCATTTTAAATGTGAAGCACTTTGAGAAGCTATGTAGTTGGAAAAGGGCTTCATAAATAAAATTTGATTGATTGATTTACAAAAGTAATAACAGTAATTAAAAGACTGAACGCAAAAGTCATATCAGTTACTCATAACCAAGTCTAAATAGATAAGTTTTCATTTTTGATTTAAAAGAGTTCAGTGTCTCTGCAGCTTTGCATTCATCCGGTAGTTTGTTTCAGAATTGGGGAGCATAGAAACTGAAAGCTGCTGCTTCATATTTGATTCTGGTTCTAGGCACAGCCAGCAGACTAGAGCTGGAGGACCAGGAATATCAATTGCTCTGTAGTCCAACTAGCAGCTTTTTCACACAAAAAAATAATACTAACAAATATAAAATTCAATTCCTTGAAAAGCTTGAAATAAAATAAACCAGATGACAAACTATGCTCATCTTCTGTAGTTAGTAATTTTCATCCCAAAAACCTACCATTTGTACATATTTTTTTTTCTCGTTTGTAGTGCAACAAATGTTATGTTTACGGGTCTTTTTCAACAGTTCTTAAAATTGAAGTTAAAGCTATGATATAATGATTATGAATTCGCACCACAGATGTTTGTGCGCCTTTTATGAAAGTTCCATGATATGGTAATTATGTAAATTTTCTTCTCTGCCACTGCCTTTCCCAATCTTTTACTTTCTATTGCATTTGAATCTAAAACAGTCAAAACATTTGTCGGTGGACATATCACGTAGCGTGCATGCTTCTTCAATATTATCTGTAGGATTTGGGTTTGGATTTAAAGGCTTGAAAAATATCACTAAACATATGCAGATGCATGCTCGAGAGCACCTAACGTCTCACTTTTGTGGGGCTCACATATTTATGAATACAAAACAAGCTTTAACAAGACGATTTTATTGAAATAAATAGATTTTTATTCTCTGTAACTGCTTGAGGTAATGTATTGTTAAGCTTCTACAATCTTTGTAATAGAAGACACTGTAATGAAAAATGAAAATTCTGATGAGAAAGTCACTTCCATAAACCCAGTTAATCAATCACAAAGAGCCCACTGCATGCAGTTAGCTGAAGCATTGCACAAAAACAACTTGATTACAGTTGCTGTTTATTCAGAGAAGTGCAATGTTAAAACTGACGTGAACTTCTTGCAAATTACAAAAAGCAACAGCTGCCACACTCTTTTAACACTTTGCACACTATCCTTGTATCTACATATAAAAGCCACTGGGATCGATGTGGAGTCACAGAGTGTTCCTAGAATGGGAAATCAATGACCACAAACATTCATTATGGGAAAATCGCCACAAAGGGGTTGCGTTTTTTTACTGCCCAGGGTGATGGTAGGATGACTTGTAGAGTCAGAGCCCACCTCTGACACATGAGAAGGAGTTATTGAAGTCACTCCTTTTATTTACTGCAATAATCATTTTTATATATGTTATGTGATACTCATTTTAATGTATGTATGTGATTACTCTAAATTGATTTGCCAAGTAAAATCCAGTGGGAGAGGCAAGCACTACCGAACTGTATTTTTGTTTTGTTTTTTACTCCACTGCATGCAATATTAACTTGAGTTTTAACACTTGTTGTGTGCACCTCAGCAGGAATCTGACAGCTCTTAAAATGCAGGTTCAAGATTTAAACACAGACAAAAAGAGAGGCGGAGGAGTATACAGAAGCTGAATTAAAGCTATTTTCCAGCAAAAACTGAACTCAGCAAGTTTCTGGAATTTTGCTTGTAAAATTTCTGAATGATCTATAAGAAGCTTTCTACATTGAAGTGCTTCGATTTAATTCGCGACACACAAATGAATAATTGTAATAGACTGTAATCTATGTCGTTATTCTACATTCGTTGCGTTTTTCCTCCACTTTGTCTTGTTTTCTTTTCTCTGGATAGCAATCAATAGTTATTATCTGCTGAGTGTAGCGATATACACAGCATAGAGCCCCCATTCTGACTTGATGGTGCTTTTTCATTATGGCTGACACTAGTCTAAACAAAGCAGGCCTATTTGCTTGCCACCAGACAAACACTGTCTCCATAATGACACCAGATAAAAGAAGAGGAGGATAGAAAATTGAATTTCACATAATGGTGAATCAGTATCTCAGGACTTTTATCACTTCATTTTTTCCATCGTCTACTTCTTTCTTTGAAGTATTTGGCTAATACACAAAATGTGTGGATGTTATTTCCTTACATTTAATGTCACCAGGCTGTCCATTCCAAAATCCTTCCTACATTTCCTCCAATTTACTTCCAATTTTGTGTAATTTATCATCCATCCTTCTGTCTGTCTGTGCACTGGTTTGTCCTTCCACTCGTTTATCCTGCTGTTTGGCTCACCTCATAGGAGGCAGGGTTGTTGTGTTTTTGACGGGGTTGTTGTTTCATAAAATAAATAAATGATATCTGCGCAGCAGAGTGGAAAGCATAACGAATGGCACTTGGAGAAAAGGCAATTTAGGGAGAAGTGCGCAGGCTGCCACGGCAACAGAATGGGTTTTTACTGTGAAGTATAACCAATGCATTACAAAACACATCACCAGAGGTTTATTGAAAAAGCCAAGCACACCTCACTCCCCCCCCTGCTGCCACCCGACCCAATGAAAATGCCCAACATTATCATTGCCTACATGGTTCGCTGCTGAAAGTCAGTCTGAAAAAGTCAGGGCAGACACTTTTTTTGCTGAGGCTGAGGCTAAGGAAAACCTGAGGAAAGACAGAGCAAGAGGTGATCGTTTTACAATTTACTTACAGATGTCTGGGCAAATACTGTTCCTCAATCACAGAATGAGGTTGTGACGTCACATCTTTTCTTTTAGGTACCCCCAATGTTTTTAGTAATACAATGAAGTATAAAATAAATCACTGAGGAGCAAATCACCTAAAAAGGGTCTTGTATAGAGGGCAAAAGCCATTTAATAAATATTTGACTAATTAATATTTGCATACATGATCCTTTTCAATAGAACTGTAACACACTTAATAGATAAAACTCTATAACTGAATTAATGTGTCTATATTTTATTAAATGTACAACTAAATAAAATGTTTTCACATTATCATTTAAAAATTGAAATAATTGTGTTTAAAATGTACATATGTTTTCTGTATTCTTTAATTATTTCCCATTTCTTGTGACAAACTGTGACAGTAGCTCATTATATAGACCTTTAATTTAAACTTTGAACCTGGATAACAACTCATTTCCAAAACATTTATGGTATCAAGATATTGCATTGCAGATTTGATATCAAAAAGGCTAGTTTACAAAAAACCCAGATGATTTTAGTCCTCATTATGCCGAAGCCTTTACAAACGCAATCATCATCCTATGTAAAAAGGCAGATGGTTACAAAGGTGTATCTTAAGAAACTGGATTGCAGAAATATAGATCTTCTCAAACACCAACTACAACTGCTATTATGAAAAAAAGCAGTAATTACAATGTGAAACTGAAAAGGGTCTATTTTTTTGGGAGGAACAATGGGAATGATTAGCGGGATAATAATGCTGTTGTATGGACAAATGAGACAGTGTATGAACCACAAAACCTCAATTGAGCTGACTGAAAAGCTGAAAATGTCAGGAACTGAGGTGTAGTACAGACCCAAATGCAGCACACAGGTGAGAAGCAAAGGATGTGTATTGCATGACGATTATGTTGATGGCAGGAATAACAAGACGAGAAGAAGTAGGAGGGAGAACAGCAGGGTAGAGACACACTATGGAGAGATGTTAACGATCAATGATTTGGCAGAGATGGACAGGAGGTAAAGGGTATAAGTAACACAAGAGTGAATGAGGAACAGGTGAGATGGATTGGAGACAGTTGCAGAATATTTGTCACGAGTGAGCAGGATGGTGTACAGATGGAGTACAGTAGCTGATGACCCAGATTAAATGATGGAGCATTTTAGCAACAAAAAAATCACTTAAACTTAAATATTATTTTAATTTATTATTTTAGCAAAGGATGGTGATGTAAACAAACACTGTTGAATGACTTCAAGCAACAATGGTACCTACAGCACGCCCTTAAACTCTATCCTTTGAGGCCTGTTTGCAAAGACAATGCTGCAATCAGTATCAATACTGGCATCAGTGAGCTTTTTGGTCATTTATAAGTGCTCAGGCTGTGGTGGCAATGTGGTGCGATCAACTGCTTTTTGCAAAAGTTTATGCCATGGAGGGTTAAAGGGGGGTGTGAAGCTCGTGTGCAGCCTGTCAACGTGCATGGTTGCGTATTAACCGAGAGACAGAAGAGTCTGTGACGAGCAGACAAAATAGCTTGGACATAACTTATTTCTTTTTTTTTATACCGACTGAAGCCCTGCTGTTCATGTCTTTTTGCTAGTCGCTCCTGTCCGGTGAGCTTGTCTACATATCTAAATGCCAGAAACTCCCATACCTTTGCATCACTCCAGTTTGCCATTTCAGCTGATGCAGTTTATAAATGCATATTAACTCCCCAGGTTTACTAAATACTGTTGCCGGTCGGGGCTCAGCACATATTCCATACATCATTATGACATCACCCCCTGTTGCGGCAAGGTGTGATTTTTTTTGTCATGAGTCCAGCATTTTGGTAATATTGAGGTACTAATACTATAAAGCATGCTGGCACAAATGCTGCAATATTAGTGCATCGCCATGCCACCACAGCACATTAAAAAGATAGACTGTACTGGCAGTATTATCCAAATATGCCACTATGGTGTGCCTTCGAAACATTTTATTACATTAATGCAAAAAAGAAGATACAGAGAGTGACTATTGATCATTATTGTTTCCTATAATACAAGTGGACTGAAACAATTGTAAAAAAAATAAAAAATAGATTACAGCTATTAGCCATTCATATAAGATCACCACCCATTTTTGCCCTAGTAACATGGCTCAAAGTCACTCGCCCCCTCTGTCTCTTCATACTTGATGTTTGTTTTGAGGGTGACATGAGAGATTATTTATGTCTGTTAACAAAGCATGTATGACTTTTTTGGGCATTTCTAAGCTAAAACCTGACTAGGAGGTTGAGGGCTGCTTTTTCTCTAATGGCATGATAGATACTCATCAGATTATTAGAACAATTATAGTATTCTTTACTTTTTGCAAATAAAATAAAATAATATATGCATATATTTTTTTTCTTTGCATATTTCTACCAAAGAGAACAAGCCAGCAGCAACAGCAGCAAATTAAAATTGTCTGTTTTTAGAAATTATAATAAAAAAAGTCATAACCCCTCCATACAGTGCACTGTGTTTGCAGCATAGGTTTTGCAAGTCAGAATATTTAAACAATGTGATCTTACTGTATAGAAAAATTAAAGTTGACAAGTCAAAAATAAACAATTTCAGAGGATATTTTGATTAATCACATTAGTTGGCGTGCTTTTTCAAATGCTATATCAAGAAATATGGCTAGTTTGTTTTGTTCAGACTACAAAAAACCCTTAGTGTTTTGTGTGTGTGTTTTTTTTTAGTTTACACATTTAGATCACATAGCTTTTTTCTCATTCCTTCGATCTCAGTATACACCCTGTGGCTTATGTTTCCTGTTCACTCATGTACCTGAATAAAATTTTGGCATTACCCAAGAACAACTAGTACTAGAGAGATTGTTGCTATCATTTTTATACAAACCCTGCTGATGTACATCGGTGTCCTGTGCTGCACGTTTGGTTTTAAATGTGGCTATTGTAGCGATTGTTTTGAATATAGGTGGGGTGCTATGGACAGTGGAAATAGGTTTTGTCTTAACCTTTACAGTGAAGCTAGAGTTATTTGGTCTCTCTAAATCCCCCTGGGAGCCAGTGTGTGCATGCATGGTTGATTGTCTTTTGTGTCTCTGTGTTGCACTGTGATAGAGTGGAAACCTGTCCAGGGTGTACCCCACCGCTTTACTGCCAAACAAAGGCACTATCCCCCCATCAACCATAATAATATTAATTATTGGATATTTTGTCATATGATTTCTGAAGCTATTTATATTAACTGTACAATTAGATCCGTTTAGTTCTACATTTTAACCTGCATTTTAAGATTGCAATTCAGAAAAAAAATATAAAAGGAAAAAAAAAGTTAAAGATAGATTTCAGCATTCCATTTTAATTCCAGTCACATCTAGAGACTAATTTTAATTCACACTGTTCCTTATGTTCGAAAAAAAAAAAAATCTGTATCTCTGAATACTTGTGAGATATGTGTGTTCAAAACTATGCCAAGACCTTAATGTGAATGACAGTTTTTTGTCAAAACACAGAAAACACATGTACATGTAATGTGTAGCAATAAAATGATCAAAGTCTCATTTCAAGATATGACTTGCCTTGCCTGAGATTAAGGTTGATTTCATCTCACTGTATTGTTCTACATAGATTTTTCTGGGCTTTGCCCAGAAGAGTGAGGATTGTTATCACTGAGAATTATTGTAGATATAGAGGTTTATGCTCTACTTTAAGCGAGTGTCTTTTGTGCATTCAAGGAATTTCCCCCCTGCATGCTGATGAACTGAGTGATAGCTACCTTACTGACCAACTCCACATTCACAAACCAGTGTCCATTCTAAATGAATCGCTTGTATTCACAGCAAATCCCTGGTAAATCCCCATTTTAATTTTTATTTATGTGTGTACATGTGTGTATTGGAGAATGAATTATTTTGTCCATAGGGGATATTGATAAGCGTTTTTGTAATATTTTTAGCAAGTGCAAAAGTGTTTAAGAATTGCTTACTTCTATCAGATATATCATCTGGGGGCTATAGGGAATGTGTTTGTAATCTCTGCAGTCCAATTCGTAATGTAATGATCATAAGATAAGCTATACCACTCTGTGTTTATTTGCTGGCTAAAGGGAGTGAAAGGAACATCAGTAATAAGTAATAAAAGAGCCCCACTATCAGCAAAAAGATAAATTGTTGTAGGTGACTTTGTGCATATATATTACGAATTAAATCAGAGGTAACTCAAAAGTTGACTGTGTGATACTGAAATTAGATGTCACTGTTGAAGGTTTTACAGGGCTTTACTTACATTTGACCTATTTTTGTAACAAAAGACTGATTATTAAGACTTTACAGTGGAACTTGTGAAACAGTTCAGTGGAGCTGTTGTGGATGTCTATTAACCTTAAAGCCCCCGTGTTTAAGAATTACCTCCAACTAGTGGTGCGCTAAGTGAATGCAAGCAACTGAGCAATGTTCTCTGGCTTCTCGCTGTTATAACACGTCATTATTATGTCATAATTGTGATCGTGTCAACGTCTGGCAAAAGCTCGATTGTCTTGTCAGGTGATGAGGTACAGAACCATACATAATTCTGTTTAATTTATGCTCGTTGCTTGTTTCTTCTCTTCACCCCCTCCCCCGACATCACTGGCTAAAACATGTAAAGCTAACAAGTTTAACCCCTTTCGGCTAACATATTCAAAGATGTCGATGCAAGATGGCAGCCTCAGATGGGGGGCGGTGCACCCTCTGTATCTATAAAGAACGTATTCTAAGACATGGGAACGCTTTCATGATAATGCAATTGTGATTTGACCTCAGTAAAATACGTATTTATGAAAGCAGTACTTGATTTTTATTAATAAAAAAACGAATTTGTTACACACTGGACCTTTATTGTTTACAGATCACCCCAAATGAAAGTTGTGTGTAACTAGCTCAAGTTGTCTGGCCAAAAACAGATTTTAAATATTGCTGAAAAAAGAACGTACGGAATTTAAAATATGCCGGCAATATTCGGGGCTGCTAACAGTTTAAGTACCAAAAAAAATCCTGCAAAGCAATTTGTCATTTTTATATCATGCACACCTTGGTTATGCACCATTACAATGAGTACATAAGCAATGAGTCTCTCTCTCAAGATATAGTTTGCATAAAACATTTCGACCCTTGTTTCTGAAACACTGCCACTGTTTTTACATAGGCATGTCTTGTTTAGCCCCCAGATGACAATATTAGTATTATTATTTCCAATGAAAAATATACATACTGTAAATTAACTATTGTCTCCCAAACATAAACTGTATGAAGAGTCTCAAACGACAAACTTTGTAGAAAGCCCCAAGGTGAACTACTATAAAGCTACAACAACATGGCAATGGTTTAAGCTGCTTTATTGAGAACTGAACATGAGCGGCATCAGAACCACCATAATCAACATGGCTGTTATGCGGGGGCAGCCTCACTGCCCTCAGGTGGTTCTTACTTACATATCATACATTTCAGGTATGAGTTCTGACAGCTGGTAGCCAGAAATCTTACTCCAGAGTAACAATACTTCATTCAAATATTACTCAAGTAAAAGTAACAAGTATGGTCTAGTAAAACTACTCCTATAAGTACTTTTTCCCCAAAAAAGTTACTCAAGCTTACTCAAGTCAAGATAACTGAATAAATATAGCTAGTTATTTTTCACTATCTATCTTTTTGGCTTTTAATGGAAGAAAAAAGGTATAGGATTCTCTTTATTTATTTATTTACTTTTCAGTTTTTATTGTCCTTCTTCAGTGAATGAAAGTGACTGTCTTTCAAGTTCTCATCAAAAAGCCACAGAAAATTGATCTTTTTTTTTACATTCAAAAGCATGTCCCACATAATACATGGTCTTTACCCATTATTGATTATCCTTCAACCTATTTTGACACGACCTCTTTGGAGAATTCGAAAGTATACCATAACTACTGCCTCCTGCTAAATGTGAAGTGAGTTCAAAACTAGACAGTGAAAAAAGTTAATCACTTCTTAGTAATGCATTTGCATTGTAATAGTGTTGACGTATCAAATATATATGACAGTCAGGAAAGTAACCTCTAAAAGTATTGATGTCCTGTTAATAAGCTTAAAGTCTGAATGTGACACTGTGCAGATTTGTCTTTATCACTATGTACTATCTAGGTTTCTCTAGTCATTTCATGAGCTGAAATGTAGATAGCAGAACGCCACAAAATTCTTCACCCTTACTTTAAATCACAGTTTTTCTGCTCTCTCTCTCTCTCTCTCTCTCTCTCTCTCTCTCTCTGTGTGTACGTGTGCATGTGTTTTTCACTCACACACACTTCCACATCCCTTAAAATAGGGTCATTATATCATTTGAAACGTGAGCTATACCTCTCTGTTTTATAAATCTACCTTTCCTAAACTCACACAGTGTGCACCCCTTACTACTTCTCATTGAGTAAGATTGCCCCAAAAATTGAATGTTTTGTATCCACTGAGTACCCAAGTGAACAAATATGTGTCCCCACAACATAAGTTAAACTCATGAAAATTCAAAGCTGCAAAGAGATGGTCACCTTCATGCTCAGTGGGATGCTTCCTGAAGCAAAAAAATGCAACAAAAACATTGTCATTCTGTGCAAAGAGAGAAGCCAAAGGCCAGAGAAAGGGCAGCACACCCTAGCCAGGGAGGCTGGAATTAAATAATGATTTCTTCAGAGTGCAATTGTGTAAAAAAATAACATTTATGAATAAATGATGTAATGTTTCTTTAAGCTTTTGTGGGATTCTTAACAAACGAAGAAGAAAAAGGCAATTATTGTACCATTACATATACATTAAGCACATTAATCTAATGTGAAATATGATCACATATTGGTATGTGCTGGGTAACCTTGGTTTAAACTGCTTGGTATTTTTGTTTCTAAGATATCTGTATTTTAATTTATTTCAGTTTTTGGTCACTGATGTTATGTAGCAAACGTTTAAGGGCTTCACAGAACAAATTGACTTTACTAATAAGGTGATATCGAAATGCTATTGGTTGCACTGGATTTTGTTTAGGGGTATCAGTATCATTTTATTTACGCCTTACATGATGCACCAGTTTGTGTAGATCTATTTCAAAGCATTGCTATGATGTACAATGAAGTTTGTGATTGCAACATGACCTGAAAAATACATTTGCAAGAATACAGTTGATTTGCAGTATCCTACAAAATGTAATTTAAATCACGGATGTGACTAGTCTGGATCAGTATTAACACCAACAAAAAACAAAATCACAATCACATTCAGTTCTCATAATTTGTGCTGTAAGGCACAAATTAAACTGCAGAAAAAAGCTGGGTAGTGGCAGCTGCTTAGTAAAAGTCTAAACGTGTACAGGACTACTTGGTAGAACCAGAAACACTGGAGGACACAGACAAAGAGGGAGACACAGAGGTTGACTCCAGAATCCAGCAGAGGACAACACAGGTTAGAACATGTACACACAAACACACAGGGGTGATCAAGGGGATTATGAACAGCTGGAACTACTTACAGACGAGGAGAAGACGGATGATAGAAGGACTGAAGAAAATAGTCAAAATACAAACACAGATGAATCCAAAACATCACAGTACTGTGACATCAGTAATCTCATTATATGGGTGTTCTTAGGTCATGGAGGGGTCTTACTTCAGTAAAAAAATTAGCAAATTTAAAAAATATGTTTTTAAAGAAATATTAAAGACATACTTTGAAGTAGTTGGAAAAATACCTGCTGTTGAACAATGCAATTCTATGCTGATTCTCATCAGTCATCAAACTAATTGATAGTAAATCTTATCAAATTCGGGAAAAACAAGGAAAAGTAAATAGATAAATAGAAATAAAAAATGATATCAAATTAATTAAAGTTTCAATAAAAAGGAAATTAAACTAAATAAAGTAAAAAAAAATACATCATACCCTACATAAAAATATTTACTAAAATTGCGATACAAATTAAGTATTTGAAATTATTTTACCTATACCCTATAGACTTCTTTTGGATTTTACAACCAGTTGTTTTTTGTTTTGTCTTTGAAGGCAAGAAGCCTAATACAGACATAATTGTATGCCTAAATTAAAAGAGCACCTATATGGACCATAGCGTGGTTCCAGGAACACTTCCAAAAGCCTTGTCCTCCCTGATCATTGATTTTGAAACTTAAATGACAATGTATACTCATAGGTTAGGTTCTAAAAGATACTTTTATATCACCAGTCAAAGAAGCATCCCATCATAAACAGTGAATATGTCAACTCATTTTTTTTATCCTTGCCTGTCACAAAGTCTACAATGACATTGGCAAAACTGCTAGGAATGCACGCCAATGTTTTCAGTGGCCTAATTATTCACTTGAAATGTGTTGTCTGTTCAGCCTGATAAGCAACTGGCACATTCTGTTTGCTACAATCATACGAGCAGAGCTAATTTAGCTTGTAACACCTACATTTTTTCTCATAACCAGTGTCCTCATACAAATTCTTGAACTGAAAATATGTGCTACTTCAAACTTAAATTTGGGGTCAATTTTTGGAGAACAATTTACTTTCTATTTGTTGTCCAGCAATGTTTCCCTGCATTGATACTTAAAAAGTTTGCAACTTTCCAACAAAATGGTCATAACTTTAGAAAGTTACCAGATACAATATTTATAAAATATTTTTTTCTTAGTATGGCAAGCTAAAACCTTAAATTACAAACACTCAAAGATAACAGGTGTGTGGTCCTCCATTGCTTGTATTTGTATTCCTTAGACCATTTTAAGAAGATGTGTGTGTGATGGAGAGCTGAGGGATAAAAAAAAGACAGACCAATCAATTAGGCTTTCAAGAGCTCTGCTATTCTTTCTTCCTGCTAATCAGATACAACCCTAATTCGCTGCCAAAAAGCACACACAAGGAGGCCACCCTAATAAAGAGTGAGGCACAGCCATGTCAGATCATCAGAAGGGTTAGGGTTAGGATTTTTGCTGTCCAACAGGAAGGTCTGATGTTGGAGATCCCCACCTCAGAGCCACTTTCACATCTTCCCTAGTGATGGTAAGTGGATGTTTTGGCAGTGCAAACTTCAGACCAATCCTCCCGTGTAATGATCTGACAGCTGTAACCTTCACAGGAGTGTGTCCAGTGACCTCACAGGGAGAAGGCTATATTACCAGACATTTTCTTTTTCTGAAAATGTAGTAAAAAGCAGGACATGATTGGTTAGAAAGGGAGAGAAGCCAGTAATATGTCTTGGTCTAAGCCTCCTAAACAGAATAAGGGTTATGTATGGATAGTGCAGAAACTTGTAACACATTCGGAGTGTGTGCTACATCGAGGGCATGAAGTCACAGTGCATTGTGAAAGCAACCAATGCCAGACTCCTCTTTGGCATCTTCCAGAAAGTACAAAAAAACCCCTTTAAATTACTATTTTTCTTCCTGAGTTGTTTGTCGACACTGAGTTACAAACTGCAATATCAGGCAAAGTTTGGAATGTAGATTTTTAGCATCCAGGATTTGGAATCTTTCTTTTTTTAGCTGTAACCCTCTGTGCAAAAGTATTCTTATCTCTTTACATTTCCAAGATCTATAAATTCGATCAAATTACAACCCCAAACTTGTAAATAGTTTTTATTGTTTTTATGTGATAGACAGACACAAAGAGTGGACAATTATATATATATATATATATATATATATATATGAAAAACATCTATCATTCTCTTTCCACTGCAGTTGTACTTTGCTTTTGTCACAAAAATCCAAAAAAATAAAATATGTTGAAGTTTTAGCAGTTGCATGTCAAAACCTAAGTTCAAAGCATGCACATTTTTTTACGAACTACTGCACCAAAAATAGCGTATTGTTTTTCCTGAGGGGCACAACTCCTCATTAATCTAATGCAAAGGAGTTGCTCAGTAGATTTCTCAGGTTTCACTGTGCTGACCAAAGGTGCATTCAGAGGCCCGTGGCACAGTTTCATTTACCATACTGTGATTGTAATTAAATCCAAGCAATGCCAGTGTTTACTGGCAAAAAAGAGAGAGCCTCTTTCTGCTCCTCAAACATCCCTCCATCTGTCTGATTGGATTTTGGTCCCAGGCAGTAGAAGACATGACACAAGCACTGGAGGAGGCAGACCAGACTGAAATCTCCAACTAATGTCACGCTGTGTTTTATATAATATGACCTAGCCGGGGGGAGGGATTCAGGCAGAGAAGCTGAAAAAAATAAAATACTGTTTCTGTTTGTCTATGGATGTAAACACAAGGAGAGCCTTCATAATCCCCTCACTGGTTAACATAGACAAGTGTTTATACGGTGAGGGTTTTTCTTGATAGAAGCTCACTTTGACAGATAACAAATACAGTGTAGACCATAAAACGTTTAGTGTCAAGAGAGTATTGAAAGGGGCAAAGACCCACACATTCACAGTCAAGTGGGTTTAATGGCTTAATGGTAGACCAAACCAATAGAAAAATAGCAGCATGAGACACATATCACATTTTAATTGATTCTTTTGACAACATAATGCATACCAGAGGCAACACTTAAGTCTCTTCTGTCTGCTTGGCTTGGCAGTGCTGTTAAGGATGATAGCACTTTAACAGTAATTTTTTTCTAATGTTTAAAGTACTTATTTAAATCTGACAAAACACTTTTAAATTGATCTTGTTTTTTCAACTACCTCATTTTATTTTCCTTGACAAACTGGTCAGTCTGCTATGAAACGAGTGCAGTTATATCTTTGTGGGTTTCCACCCTTTTCCAATAGTTTGCATCTGTGAACAGGAACCTTTTGAAATACATTTAAAATAAGAGTTTGTCTCTTTTTACCATCTCCTAACCTCAGAAAGTTGCTTTAGGAGAGGATTAATGCAGTTTGCCTGTTAAAGAGGATTTGCAAATACATATGGATTTCCTTCAAATGTATATGCCAGCTGTCGACTTTCCAGCTTAAAAATGCTATATATTTTTTTAATAAACGGAACAATTATATTTTTGGTGATGAAATACATTTAAAAATGAATAGTAAGAAGTAGAAAAACGTAATAAAGTTGAAACAGGATACCTTTTGAAACATACCCTCTGATTGAAGACTAATCGTTAATAACAAATAATTTAAGTTTACTGTGTTGGGAGAAGGTCTTCGGAAATTAAACATAAAAAGTCTGATATTACCAGTTTAGTAATGTTGTAAAATAAAGGAAAGATTTAGGCACTCAGAGGTGAAATAAGAAGACAAAGCCAAAATGGAGTAGAACAGATGTGAAAGTTTGTGTGTAATTGAAGAAAAAGGATAGTATTTTACTTTATTTGCGATTATTTTTTCCTTTTCTATTTTTTAAATTTAGTAATGCTACAAATTACCAATCACCTAATAACACAATTGCTTTCTATTCAAATTAAATGAGCTTGAGCTATTATTGCAAAGAATAGCCCACGTTTTTCTAAAGTAACATAATCCTAAAGAATGCAAAGGCTATGTAGATATTTGCGAGGAAATGTGAAAGTTTCCGTTTTTTTACTGATCCCTCCTACCAATCCTACTCTCATACAAACATTAATTCAGTCGTACTCTTTTTCTTGTCTCTCACCATTTTTCACCAAAGTTATTCTTGACAACTTTGCTTTTAAGGAATTCTGGACAGTTGCTCCAATTTATTTTTCAAATTGCATGAATTCCACCTAAAAAAAGGACAATTTTGTTGACTCGTTGTAACATAGACTGAATACAAACACTGTGGTGATTTGACAGTTTTATACCATTGTAATAAAATTCCATTACATACAATCACTATATAGACAGTATTCTTTGTTTACATTAGCTTTTTGTTTTTTTTCTTTGCCTAAATACTTTTTTCCACCTTGAAATATAAAGTCCTCTCTGGCTCATAAAGCAGCCTCACCTTTGTTTTTCTTTCTTTTCCATTTTTCCCTTCATCACCTTTCTCTCTTTTCTCTTCATTTGTCTCTGTCTTGCAATAAGGACTCCCCCCACAAGCTCTCTGCTCAACCAAATGTCGGCATTCATCACATCACCCAGGAACAACTCAACTGGCCCTCTAGCACGGCGTATTAGAGAGCAAGATGGGGTATGAGATGATGCAGCTTTGAACCAATCTCTTGCTGCAAAGCAGTAAAAAGTGTTGAAGTCCTCTGGAAAAGATTCATATAATAAACTAAATGAGCACTTCTGAGATTCACTTAATGACACATTCTTCTTGTTTGCAAAAAGAAAATCTGATATTGTACATGCCTTGTATAAGAAAGACTAAGGCAAACCGAAGAAAGAAAACCTGAAAATAAAACAAAAAGTCTAATATCATATTAAAGTTTTTTTCTTCTGCGCTCCAGTTACTAAGTGGTGCTCACCAGGTAGTTTCTGATATGACAAAACTGACCCTATGACTGTGTTAACTTGTGTTAAAATGTTTCAGTGATGATCAGTCGCTGTGATAGCTGAACCGAGGGAGCACAGGCCAACACAGTGTCTTATGTGAATGACAAAACAGGTTATTTTTCACATGTCGACTTGTATTTTTTTCAGTCAACATATTTGGGCTATAAAATTGTATTAAAGAGTCAATATAAAATTAAAAAAACACATGAAACCTAGAGAAACCACAAGATTCAATCCCATGGCTCCCCAGAATTCTGTAGTGGTATTAAACCACCAAACTATTAGTGGCTGCAATTAATTCTTACTCATTTGTATACCTCATGCAGCATTTCCGTCATCTGGCTTAGAAAATGTTTAACCCCAGATTAATTTGTTACCATTGTTGACACAGACAGTTCGGCAATGTGAAATATTCATTTAATATCCCAGTTTGTCTTTATTTACATCAGCAACCTCAATGACACTCTAGATTTACTTTAAGTTTGTCTCTCCAATCATAACTTTTGGGAAACATGTTAAGTCTGATCATATCTGGGATTCAGATAGGATGTTTGGAACACGTCCTCTGAAACCAAGCGTCTTTAACTTGAATGGTGTATTGTAAGGATGAAATTAAATCATCACCATTCTGAAATGGCCTAAAGTTAGTTTAGAATGACTAAAAATGCTTCTCTCTACAAACAGTATTTCTATTTACTTTGAACTAGAAATATATTGAAAGACTGAGAAGAATACCAGTGTATCATATTACTCTGTCAAAATGTGTATTTGAATAATCCAGATCAGATCATGTGAACAACACACCATATTATATCATTTCCATTCTGATGTTTGTACCCTTTATCTGTAAGAGGCTAATTAGTGAGAAAACAGATGATTATTTTTTTAAAAATTGTTTGTATTTGAAAAAGTATATTCCCTAATTTCAGCACATCCACTCTGACAGTGAGGTTTTTACAGTGATAAAATGCTTTTTAGTAGAAGTGATGCCCATAGAAAACTTTTCATTAGCATTGACCATGCTTACAGAGATAATTATTATTTTTTTTGATTAAAACGTTTATTGAGGAAAAGGTTCCAATGATGGTGTGTCTGGAAGGATGTACTGATGGAGATTTGAAGATTCTGCAGTCTTCAGAAGTCCAGATTCTTCTTCTCAAGCCTGCTCAGGACCCCCCTCCCAGACAGAGAACCTAAAAGAAACAGATATTAGTGCTGGGACTTGAAAGAGCGGATAAGACAATGGAGAAATGTAAGGATTAGGATGAGGGTGAATGAAGGGATGAGGGGGAGGAGATGATGAAGGGATGAAGGTGAAATGAATGAGGGATGAGATGAGGGGATGAGGGGAACCTAACACATTTAACTTACATTAAAAGCACATGTAAGTAAACAAATACAGAGGTCCGGATTGTTGTTCTCTTCACCTCCTGGTGTTTAAAAATTAAAAGACCATATTACATCAACTGGCCTTGCAGTATAAAGCTTCTAGTGCCCAAAAGCTCAACTGACTACTAATTACACTGACTATAGAGCAATGTTCAGATGAAATGATATTAGGGTGATGTTGGTTGATCACAGGCGTGCGCTCTCCATTGCATTCGACAGATAGTAGAAAAACTAGGCTTTACTGCATGCATTCTTGCGTGAGTGATTGACAGCCCTTGCGTTGACAGATGATTGAGTTGGGTGTCTCTGCATCTACACAGACGGAGAGTATAAACTACACTTAATTTCCCTCTGTATCAATAAAGTATTTTTGAATTGAATTGAATTAAATGTTTTCATGTAGCATAGTTTGCAGGCTGCTTAAGTTAGTTTAAGCTTGCATTGTTTTTTCTGATATGACTTGTTCATAATTTTGCTTGTAATATATTTTTTAAATCAACTTTGAAGAGAAGTAAAATTCCTTGATGATGGACCCAAACTTGTTAGTAAATAAAGCTGATTCTGGCTGGCTGACCTTTAATCTTTCCAGTCCCCGCTGCATAATTCTATGTCTTTCCAAGAAGCCGCAGGATTGAATCTGGTGTTTTCTCTTGGGTTCATGTGTTTTTTATTATTACTTTACTTTTTATATCATTTTGTTTGCATGTTAACTGAGAAAACTGGTGTCAGATAAATGTTATTTTATTATTCATTTGAGATACTGTGGTGGGTGGTGCTCCTTCTGTTCAGCTTTGAGCTGAAAAACACAGTGAAGGGGGTCATCACTATAGTTTATTACTACATTTAGAGAATGGTACCTTTGAGGACAGCTAAGCAGTGTCCTTTGGCTCAGTAATATCTGTGGTAGCAAATAGCAACCAATGGTGCTAATTAAAATTAAAATTTGACAATACTGTACTGATCCCAGAGAGAAATTAATTGTTGTTGTAGCTCATTACTAATTAATTTTTCAAGGAGTTATTGGAGACTATGATGGCTGTGGGGAAAAAGGATTTCCTGTAGCGGTCTGTGTTGCAGCAAAACTGAAGAAGCCTCCGACTGAAGATACTCTGTTGCTGTAGATAGTCTCATGAAGATGATGCTCAGGGTTTTCCATAATCTTCCTTTCTAACCTTCTTTGCATCATTATCTCCAATTGTTTAACAACTGTCCCCACAACAGAACCAGCCTTCTTTATCAGGTTGTTGAGCCGTTTTAAGTCCCTGGCTCTGATGCTGCTACCCCAACAGGTGATGGACGAAGAGATGACCCTCTCCACCAAAGACTTGTAGAAGATTTGCAGCATCTTGCTGCAAACCTTGAAGGACCTCAGCTTCCTCAAAAAGTAGAGTCTGCTCTGTCCCTTTGTGTAGACGGCTTCACTGTTGATTCTCCAGTCCAGTCTGTTGTCCAGGTGAATTCTGAGGTATCTGTACTCCTCAACCACTTCAACTTCTTCCCCCTTTATAGAGACAGTCTTTGACTTATCCCTGTTTCTTCTGAAATCTACAATGATCTCCTGTAATGGAAGTTGAAAACCAGTTAACAAGATGTTGTGTAACCTACATGTTACAAGTGTTCAGATCAACAATGTTAGATCAAACACAGGTTAAAGCAATGTATGTCAAAAAGTTTATATTTTTCTCACATGTTTTAGAAATTATGTCAGCATAGAGCACTGCACAATACCACAAGTTGTAGGTCCCACAGACAGAAAGTATGATGCTATACTTCCAGCAATACTTTCTGTACAATCATGGGTGCAGAACTCCACATCAAAACTTATGTGACATACAGTTACTAATTAACACGTTTCAATAATTTATTAACAGGCTTCCTGTGGTAGCTGACATGATCTGTCTAATCAAAATTTAGTTTTTGCTTCCAAATATATAATAAATATCTTTGATTTTGGAGGTATATCAGTACCACAGACCCTGAGAGATCGGCACCATTTCCCCTGAGACCCTGCAAAGATAAGCGCTACAGATGATACAGATAGATGGATGGATAACTACCACATAGTTCCAAGTAATGCACCCTTCGGTGCCCTGCAACATTGGAAAGGCAACCTGACAAGACGGTTGACTGTCCAGATTACTGTGAATGTGTTTATGGTAGAGAAATTAATGAAATGAACATACATTGTTTATACATGTGAACACGCAGGGTGAAAATGGACAGATAAAAAAAAAATGATATGATTCTCAAATTGTGCAAGCAGCATGTTTGTTTGAAAATAGTCCAAAAACAATATATAATTTTATGAAACTGATTTGCTTTTCTTATATGGGATTTTAATGGTAATTTTGAATTTAAGGTCAACAACAAAATATGGCGGTGTCAACAAAAGGTTGGACAAGTTGATTAAGATAAAAGACAAAACAATGGATGACACTTTAGATAGTTCTGTAATTTCCAAGGTGAATTTTGCATAAAAAGAGCCTTGTGTCTTCTCCTGAAACGTGATTTCAGCAGCTCAACTTGTAGTTGTCTTTGTCATTATGTTGTCCTTTGCTTAATTTGTTAAAGATCTGAACCAAAGGCCAATCATTCTGGCATCTGGTTGCCCATATATTGGAGACACAGTTTTGGAACTTAACATATAATGCAGTTTGCTCTCAATATCTATTCATATTTAAGGCCTTCCTTCAAAATATGTCTGGATGACAGTTTATGCTATTAAAAACATGCATCTGTCATGCAGATTTGAATTTTGACTCTTCAGATGAGTAACCATAACCAATTAGATAATGGTTAAAACAATACTGATATCAAGATAAAATCAACAAAAATGTAAATGTAAATTCTTATATAGATAATAATAGATTCACCAATGATTTAATGTTAGTATGGTTGAACGTCTGATGTTGGTTCAACATAAGTAGGAGGGGACACTTTCAACATTTCATCATCAGGATCTACGTAATTTCAGTGTTTGTGCCAAACCATATCCAAAACATTGATTCAATGTAGTTTTGCTGTCTGTGTAAACTAAAATCTTTCATCCTGAGGGAGAATCTGTGATTCTGAGCCTGAATTATTTAGTGTGATAGATCCATTAGCCACCGATTTAGTGCCCTCATGACTAAATATGACAATTATCAAACTGTGTTAGAAATTCTTCGGGAAAACTGCTCTATGTGACTGCTGCTCAATTGATTTCTGAGTGTTGACCTCTTTTGCCCTACCATGACTACTTCTACTGCTGTGTCCTATTCCTCCTCTCCCTCATTCAAGCATTCAGGTCCTGTAACTTGCTGTGCTTTCCTTTTTGGCAAGACACCTCTGTTGGACCTTTCAAATAGGATTTTGCTGAGACAATTTGTGTTGTCTGGCATCTTCCTTCATGCAATGTGAGAGAACTTACTATCATATCAAGCTCACACAGTGTAAAGTTTCAACTCTTTTACAATGTTCAAATTAAACAGGATTTGCCAGGCTAAAGATGCATCTTCTACACATCTCTCCTCTACACCAAGAGCTGTCTGCATATACCTGAGTGCAGCAGGCAGAGAAGATTTTAATACAGAGACCTATAGGGAGTTGCCAAAGAACTGTTGCAACATCTTTCCCGTCATTTTAAAGTGTGAAAAGACTTAGCTTTTAAGCAGAAAACCCAGATTTGATCACTAAAATAATGTGATTGAACGATAATGGAGTTTAGCAAGCCATACACAAGAAAATAGGCTGCAATTGTTAATGCATCAGCTCTGTCTCACAGAGGATGTCTGACCTATAACATGGATCAGAATAAGAGATCCATCAGGCATTCCTCTTAATAGCTATTTAAAACTGCCACAATCAGAACAGTCCTAATTTCTTTCCCAATTATGAACATGATGAAGTTGGTATGAACAAGGAGCAAGTCACTAAATCTACAAAGGAATCACTGTATGCATACTTTAAACTTATTTACGACACAATTAAAAAAATGGAAACAAAACTGTTGATGAAAAAAAGCCTTGTATTTTCCAAATATTCGTTATCATTTCGTGGATATTGCTTATCTAATTCTGTTTTATTTAGGACATTTTATACATAAAGATTAACAGTTGTAAAATAGATACACATGACCATCTTTGGGAAGCCAATTTTATAGCAAAATCATCACTTGGCTCACCGTTGCTGCCTGAAAAACAGTTTGAAATCATACTGTTGTATGAGATGGCATTAGTTTATGGGCGGTTACTTCTAGCTACTGCTTACTCAACCATTCTCTTCTTGAGGGGTATATTGCTAGCCTCTCAGTTTGTGCTTGCTTGATAGCCACATAGCGTAAAATCTTGAGAGAAGTAGGTCAACTCAGCAGACTCAAATATCATTAATTTAACACAACAAGAAGGAATTCAAAAAAAATATTATTAAAGGGTTTGATTGTATTACATTGAATGTTGCTAAAAACAAAACCACATTCTCTGAAGTAGAAGCAATAGAAATAAAGTATGGAGTGGTGTGTGTTTTGTAATGTCTGTTAATTATTATTAAAAAATGGTTAATTTTAAAAAAGCTGCTGGAAGTACTGGTTACCATGGAAAATATGGATGTCTCTTAAGTGAAGTTCAAGGCAAGACTATGTGTGAACACCAGATTTTTGGAAAATAAAATTGCAAACAGACTTGCAAATTCAGAGCCAATCTTTACTTCCATATGTAGAAACAAGCTGTTAAATTCCTGCTTTGAGCAGTTACCACATCTAACACTTCCACTATCTTAACAAATCTAATCATCCCTTCCAAATTAAATTGAACAGAAATCTTTTTTTTTTAAGCAGGCATTTAAAACAAAACCATGCCAGCATGTATGCCACAGGTTACAAGATTGATCCACTCAAGATTAGGAATGAACAAAACAGCAGAATTTCAGGAGGACAATCAACAACTAGGAGAGCAAGATTTACTACGATGGCAAAAATACAAAAAACAGAATGAAGATTTATTATAGAACATTTAAACTTATCCCTCTTTGCTTTGTATATTATTTTGATTGGTTGGAACCCTGTCCAATACATTATTTATTTTCTGTTGTCTTTATTTTCTTCCTGTCTTATCTTCTTCTTTACCCTTTACTATTAAGCTGAAATACAGAGCAGTTTTTTTTTGCAGTTGGATAAACATGTAACTGCCACATGCATTTTTGGAGGCACATTCTTTGAAAAAAGAAATCAAGATAAAATGATTTTATTTCAAGTGTCTCTTTTATTAGTTGTGAAGTCATTAAATATTGCATCAGCACAGTGATGGTCATTGAGTTTTGGATTATTTTAATCTGACAGTTTTGAGTTTCTTTTAAAATGTACAAAAATGTAAAACAAAAGCTATCTCACAATATGACTGTTTTAAGACTTTATTTACATTATATGTGTTATAGCTTGAAAATATACTAAACTTATTCCTTTTAATGCTACCTAAACCTATAAAATAAACACGAATAATATGACAATGGTACATATATCATGCAGTAAATGCAATCTCAGTAAAATATTAGTTACCTGTTGAAGAACATAAAATAGTTTTTAAAAACAGATAACAGACAACAGTTGAGAGTTGTTTGATTTATGATATGAGCAGCTAAAACAGCACTCAGTTTTCAATAAAGTTATGGTACTTTAAGTTAGTATTTTTAACCCTTTGGATCAATTCCTTGTAGTTCCTCAAGAGAAAAGTGACCTCTAGTGATACATAGACATACATCATTACATACAGCATACATGTAATGATACATACAATACAGCATTTGAATTCTCTGTTAAACTACTGTCATAGAGACAAAAAGATAAACAGTGCTTACCAGAAATTTCAGCAGTTTCTAAAGCATTGCTGTTGCTCCATGATCAGTTTCTTGTGTTTTTTTCAGATGTGGAGAATCTTTGTGATGTTACAGTAGTAACAAATAAAGGACACTAAGTCTAACAAATGGTATACTAACAAATAAAGGAAATTAAGGACACTTTATGTCCTTAAGACATAAAGTGCCATTCAGTTACCTTTATATAATGTGTTAGTTTGACACTTTTTAACCTTCTTGCAACCTCCTTTCAGCTTAGCAAAAGTATTAAATATTATAAAAAATATATTGGTTTTAAGGTAATCATATTCTCTATAAGTCTTGTTAGATCTGTATGCAAGAGGAGTAAACATTGAAGTTGGATCAAAAAGGATGAATAAATAAATAATACATTTGCTTGTTTTTCAATTTAATTTTACAGAGTTAAAAAGTTAAAGAATGCTTGAAATTAACCCAAACTTTTTCATTCATAGCAATCTATACATGCTCTTTTACATCGCTTAGTCATCCTTATTATTCAGCTCATTTATGTAAAGACCGGTGTGGCTCTCATTCACACATCTCATTTGGAGCATGCAACATGGTAGCCAAAACTCGTCAGAAAATGTGCCATTATGGTGATGTGGTTGGCAATTGCTGTCCATGCCTGTGATACATTAACTTTGATTTTATGCTGCTGTATTTGTTCTAAACTTTTGTTTCAATAGAAAAAAAAAGGATAATAATGACTTTCAGGTTAGATATTAAATCCACAGACAAAAAATCAATTTCACAAAAGCTCTGATTCTTAATGACTTTCAAATGTAGACTATCCACAGTGCAAATTGAACCTAACACATGCTAACAATATGGCCAAAAATTTTACCAGTAACATCAGCTATTTTACTTCCATCTCTGGGTCAAAATTTGTAACATACCACCAACAGTAAAAAGGTAAAGGGGTTAAATAAAGACTAACCCACCCCCCACAGCTAAATTCCCCTATTCCTAGGTCTACCTCAGGATAAGGTTAAAAGTTCAGATAATCAAGTTTTGACATTTATCAATCAAATCTTCCCTGTTCACATTCAAATCCATCGAAAATAGATTGCGTCCCCTGCCTTTAATTCTGCAGACTCAGCCCTCTCCCACATTTACATAGCGAGTCTATAATTTTTGCACTACACTTCTAAATTGCATCAAGCTCTGCAGTTTAGATCGCACCAGAAAGGAAATCAGACACAGAAGTAGTGTACAGAATCCAATGGCTTAATTATAAAAAAGACCAAAAAAACTAAATGTCATTACCTTTGAAACCAGGATTGAAGTCAGTTTATCTGATCGTTGGTTTTTATCATGGACAATGACAATTTAATCCTTGGAGTTGAGAATCACCAAATTTATGGTACCAGTGATATTTTTTACAAAGACAACATGAAAAAAGAGAAGCCGTGGATGGAAATACCTGCAGATTTGTGAGCCGATGGTGAGTTTATGCTACTTATGAACTTAGAATTAAATATTTTTCTCTGCAGACTACCCTTTAAATTATGCACTTTTAATTTTCATGTAATTTAGTGTTTTCCCAGGACCAGCTGGTGGAATGCTTTTGCAAGTGATACCCATCTAAAATGCTCTTTTTGGGAAGGGACACACCGCCGAATTTATGAGTGAAATGCATCTATTACATTACGCGTCACATATCCGGTGGAAAGCAGGGCTTTGGGCAGGGGTGTCCAAGGTCGGTCCTCCAGCATGTTTTAGTTCTCTCCTTGTTTCAAAACACCTGCATCAGATGACGGCTCATTACCAGGCCTCTACAGAACATTTTCATGTTAAGGAGGTAATTCAGCCATTAAAAAAAGCTGTGTTGGACCAAGGACAAATCTTAAACCTGCAGGACACTGGTCCTCGAGAATTGGAGCTGGACACCCAGTTCTTAGAGGAATGCTGTGAGTTGTAGGCCACTCCCCTTTGGTTCCCGAAACCTTGCTGGATAACTATAATGCTTAAAAGGCAAATGATCTCAGACGATTTTATCCTTGCAGAGACCAGGCCATAATTCTAAACCAGCACCTACAGTGTTATCAATTTAGCCAGTTTTCTGCCTATGACATAACATTGTAATCCTTAATGAGGATGTTGTGGTTGATTATTTACTGCAAAAATATTCGGAAACATGTAAGCTTAAAGGTTACATCTTCACATCCCAGTCAGATAATACCTGAGATACAAGACATTTGTGAATGCAGCTTCATAGCAGCTGAATAGTGCTTTGTAAGACAGAATTCACACTGACGATAAATACCATAGAGGTTAAATATTGCTCACACTTGTTCAAAGTTATCTTGTTACCTTCCCCAGTGATCCCTACAATGCTGTTAATAAAATCAAATAACTTCTTCCGTATTGATTTGCTAATGAACATCCCACCCCTACCAATTTCAAAACAGTAACTTTGGGGCTTGTTAAAGAAAGTAAATTATAATATTCTATATTATATTGTTTATCTAATCTTAAGTATGCTTGAAACTTCCTGAGACTTACTTGAGGCTGGGTAAGGGGTCGAATACATTATTGTATTTCAAGATTTGCTCAATAACATATGGTCTTCTTACTCATATTAAACAGTATCAAAGTATAAGCTTCTATGGATTTGTTGTTATCTGTGTAATTTTGCAAGATAAGAGTGACTCAAATGTCTTCTGAAGAGGCCTTTTATTTCCCCTGTAATGAGCCGATAGCTGGCAGGTATAGCACTGTTCCCCGCTGCGTCTTCTTCTATATTGACAGATTCCTTTTTCAGAAACATGTTATCCACTCCCTGTGGCCTTCAGTGCCACCTTGCCAGGTTTCTTTACAGATTCCCCCATTGGTAAGTCTAATCTTTAGACACAGCAAGCAAAGTTGCAGTGATCCCCTTTCAAAAGACAAAACAAGGGGAGGTTGAGTTCACAGAATATGACATATGTCAGGAAACAGGATCCTATTATGCTGATATGACTCTTCCTGAGGCATTCTATTGACAACCCACAGCGGGTGATTGCCGATTAATCTCTCCACCACACTGACATTCAGTGTGTCAAAGAGAGTACTGGGATGGATAAGGTAGTGCTAGGGTGAGAATTTGTGAAGGGATAAGTGCACACATAATAGGAAACAGTACAGTTGGTGAACTGCAGCTTTGTCTCACCTAAGAGGAAGAAATCTTTTCCTAACCAGGAAACTGACTGTATATATATATATATATATAATTACCAAGTTGTGCTTACAACAGTATTACTCATTTTTGTTTTTGTTTTGTTTTTAGGAATAACAGATTTGCTTGTTATTGTTGTCAGAAAACAGATTAAGGAGGGGCAATAAAAATGCTCATTTGACTGAGGCACAGCTAATCATTCACTTTATCTTATCCATATTTTTATGCAAAATGTTTAATTACTGTTGCTTTCAGATAAGAACTAATTAGTTCCCTGTCTAATTACAATATGACATAAAAAATACAACATGAACACAAATTCTAAATGGAAACATGCCTTTTAATGGTTATTTTTAATAATTGGCTGAGAAACCCAAGCTGATCCATCCCTAAACACAAAAATTTATTTTTTTGGAAATAGTGTGGTTGTTATATAATAATTTCAGCAGTAGCAATTAACAAGTATGCTTTGAAATGAGCAGTTTCCTTAGTGAACCACAGAAATCATGAAAATTATATACTTTTTAGTTCAATATATAGTCCAACTTGCTTTCTAAGATGTGGAGAGACCATGATAGCCCAGTTAAAGAAATATGGTACTTCAATTGCCAGTATCAAGGTTACAACAAAGAGGTTACATACCACTTTAAAGGGCCCAGAGTAGATCAGTTCCAAATGTAAAATTTAACTGTAGTTTTAATTAACTTGTTCTGGCAGGCAAGCATTCGAAAACAACTATTTAGAACATGTTAGACCTACACAAGGTTTAGGCCACTCGGCAAATATGAAGGGTATTATAAGAAAAGAAAACTTTCAAACAAAATCTCGGCAAAACAAATAAGATCCTCCTAATATGTTACCTAATTGGTCAATAATTATGTCATAAATCATTCTGACAATGACAGGTAGCTCCAATTATGCATGTCATAGTTGGTCCAGTGCTTTATCAGAATCTACCCTCCTTTACACTGCATCAAACTCACCTATTTTATTCAGTGCCAGAGCTGAGAAAATAAAACTCTTGAAAAACTGCTCATGAGAAAAAGAATAGCAACATCTTTAAAATGTATATCTCATATTGATATTGAAACTCTATGTATACTAATCACAGATTAATTCGAAATATATCCATTTATTTGTTCTTTTTTTAAATTCTATGATGTTTAAGATTATGTGGTGTGAAAAAGTGGTTGAAATTGAATCTACTCACCACTTGTTTTTAATGCATATTCATAACACATTACTTATTTCACATTTATTTATCATGCTTTAACATTCTGACTGTAATTTTGCTTCACATACTATTGCAGGTTTGTTTGCGTTAGCATACAAGGTGTGGTGTCTGTTCCAGCCGTCACATAATACAAAGCAGAGAGACGAACCGTGAAGTAATGCAATACCTCTGGAGGTCTGAGCCTTAAGGACACTGTTGATTAAAAAGAGGAGTGGCAAGTTTTTGCATCTTATATCATTGCCAGCCATACTAATGTCATTGTGGACTACTTTAGAAAGTAGCTTTTTTTATAATTACCACAAAAAAAAAAAAAAAATACTTGTACAACTTGAATATATAAAGTTTTTTTTGTATAAAAAAATATATACTGTATATTCTTCCTCTGCTAGCTAACAACCTAAACTATTTCTACACCTAACAAGAAATTAGACATTTCTCCACAAGCACATTTTTCAATTTTTGCTTTTAAGTCTGACTCAGAAACAGACACATAAGTCTAGTAACAGGTGACTTTTACTGCCATGCTTCTTAGCCTTGATAAACATACACACACATACATAATACAGTATTTGTTTGAACTGTGGAAAATCGTCTTTTACATGTTTTGCAGAGTCTGTTCTAAGCTTGTGTTGTAAAGCCATATGTCAAGGGCCACTTAGTCTTAAATTCAGGCAGACATAAAGAACCCTGCTGAAGCATGCCTTAACCGATTTTCCCTCCTCTTCTGCACTCTGCATTTGCATCTTATCACCATTGGTGACAGCTATTTAGCATTGTATTTGAATAACTTTAAAAAGACCTCTTCAAAAGAGTGCAGGCATAGTAACAAGAGTAAGAACTAATAACAGATGGTGTTGGAACTCCATGTTCTCATCAGGGGGTATCGCAAGCCCTCATCCTTTAAAGCATTGAATAATGAAGTGTGCTTCACATACTTTGTTTATCAAGCTCCAAACATGATTAAATATGATAAAGCCAAGTTAGGGTAATTGAAACAGATTATTATGGACATATGCATCAAATAAAGAAAAGTCTGCAAGTCTGAAATGTTTATCAATCAACCTACTTGACAAAAAGGGGGACTTCAAACATTTACATTAATTTATTACAAGAAATAACTTCAATGATTCAGCAGTATCACAACATATATTAAATGGGAATAGAACTCTTGTGACACTCACTACAGGATAGTGTAGAACAGAATTGTACCAATTAAACTGCTTCTCAAGTTTGTCAATGCACAAAACTAATAGCAAAAATGACCAGACACTAAGACTTGGAGGACTGTCAACATGTGGAATCTGTACTGCAAGTAAAGAAAATACTGATAACCTATTGTCAAATTAAAAGTTTTTTTTTTTCTGAAACAAACAAAATTAAAAGTAACATTCACTTGGACTTGAACTATACACACAGGGCCTGATTTATCAAGATTTCTGATAATGACCGCAAAACTGCGTGATGCGACTTTGGCAAAATGAAGGGGGAAAAAAGTCTATGGCTGTTACAGAGTTAGTTACTATTAGGCTAATTACTATGTTGTAAATGGGCCTTTATTAAATGTCAACTTGCAATAAATAAAAAAAAAGTTATCCTGAAAATGTGTACTCTGAAATGTATGATTTTGTTTCTAAAATGTCTTATATATTGCCAATTGAAATTGTGTTATTGTACATAATTACTACATTTCATTAATTTGAACCCAGAAAGATCAACCACTATGGGAGAAACTAATGGGAATCCATTAAGATCACAACTCACTGTGCGCTCACTGCAACTTCAGCAAATGGATACGCGCTGAGCGCAGAGTCAGTAATGATGCGTCTTTCGGGAGGAAAAAAACAGGTAAATATATACATAACTGTCAGGTTTATGGGCATAAGAGTGTTAATTACTATTAGGTTATATTGTGTGTGTGAATGACAGTTTTTGTTTGTCAGTTAAATAACTTATTTTGAATGTGGTGGCACAAAGTTAAGACATGCCTTTCAGAAGTCGTAAAAATAGACACTAAAATAGCTGGCACAAACATTTTTATGTTTATTAAATCAAACTGCTGCTGGAACGCCTACTTATTTGCCTGTTCTCCCAATATTTTGCGTCTTCTGACAGAAACACCCACAATATGCATGGGGAAAGTGCTAAATGGATTGTGTGTGTCTTGCTCAGGGTTTAACAGGATCAATGTTCTCTGTGCCATGTAAGTAAACCATTGATAAATCAGGCCCACAATGTTTATATGTGTCCATTTATGCAGTGATCATTGCAAGCTGATTACTTTGAGTCTCTGAGGCCTGAATTTGCTGTTTTTTTATTATTTTCATTGAGGTAACTAGATTAATGAAGGCGCAAATACAAAAACTTAACACTCATGTAGGCCATATACAGTAGTTACTGATATGGCTCCAAAGCTATATTAGGGCTGTTGTTACTGATCTTAGCTCTGGTTTTGTGCACACAGCAACAAGCTTTCTATTGAGATCATAGACTTCAAGTGCTGCAGTACTCAATACACGGTGATGGTCATCACTTTGTCAATTCAAGGTGTGCCAAATTGCTGAATGACTAGAATGTTACAATTAGATCTCCAATCATCATATTGTGGGATCTAATAGATTTTACCTTCTGTCTAACATTTAAAATGTATGGTATTGTTTTGTGTGTATGGTTTTTGATCAAAAACGTAAACATACAGAGCTTGAATTTTCTTGTTGTCTTTATTCAAAAGGTCTCATTGTCCTGCATCATCCACATGTCTCTTGACCTTATCTCTGTTTAACAAGCAACTGTATTCGCATGCATGTTGGCACCAAGTGCAATGCATAAATGGGCTGTTAGACTCACAGTCTGCCTCTTTTGGTTTACTGTTATCTCCTTTCGCCCTGTCTCTCAAACTTTATAAACACTTGTTCATTCTATTTGGTTTTTAAACCAACATGTCCATTTCTTTCTCAGTTCCCTCAACTGTCCCCTTCATACGCCCCATCTCTTTTATTCTTCTCCCCCCATTTTATGGAGACGGCTGTCACCGGGTGTAGGTGGCACAAACAGGGGGAGAGCTTAGAGGTCATTTTACAAGTGTAGCTACTAATTAACAGAATTGTAATGCATCTTTTCAAAAGGAGATGGTGTGGATACACAATTGAGACCCTTCATTTGATCCTGTGTTTTTTTATCTTTTGATGCTTCTCTCTCAGATCCACACCAAAAACACTTGATAACTTGTATTTCCATGGACACAGGCTCCTCCCCGCTACTGCATTAACATGTTTTGTAAAACAAGCCCCACTTGGACACATCCACACAGTTGTCTTATTTTAGAGATGACATTTAATTCCTCACGTGCAGCTTTTCCTGGATCAGTTTTTTACATTAATTACACCTGCTTATCTTAAAGTGAGGTCTCTGAGATGCAAAATTGTCCACCTATGTCTAGTAGCATTAATAAGAAGCCTGAGTCTGTGCAATCTCTTGTTTCTCTCTCTCTCCCTCTCTCTCTCTCTCTCTCTCTCTCTCTCTCTCTCTCTCTCTCTTGTTCAGATACACTCTCAGACAGAACACAAAATAGCTTGGGGTTGAATACATTTCTTTGCTCCCTGAATAATATATATTTTCTTTAAGTACAACACTAAGAAAGTTAATTTATTTATGAAATTTACTCAAGACGGATGAATTTTAGGTATTGCTGTACACTTTTGTATTCATAACCGCAGCACATTTTATGTGCCTAAAAGTTCAATGTCATGGGAAGATACACTACATTATCTAAATAAACTAAATAAATCTCCAATCTTATTTTTCCATTTATCTTTGAAGGACAAAAAATTCCTGGTTAACCATCACAAAATGGCCAGCTCTTAAAGCAGCAAAGCATCCCCAATCTTGACACATCCACCATCACTATGCTTCACAGCTGATATGAGGTTTTATTTATTTATTCCTTTATTGTATTATTTGGTTTATGTTAGGCAAGTTGTTGGTTCATTTTCCTATTCGTCTGTCCAAAGATCATTGTTACAGAAGTCTTCATTTCTGCAGTCTCTCTGACAAACTGTGGTGTGACCTCTCTTTTTTTCTCTAACTACAAATGTTTACTTTTTGAAGAATTCCCATGTTAGTTAAACTCGTGCTGTTTCTTTTTGAATGTGGAGGCAACCATTATCATAATCAAAGCACATGCAAGCTATGAGTGCTAAAATTATACTTCATGTTTAACAGGTGTCTACAATTTCCTTATACCTCCAGAATATTGTTAAAATCATAAATATCTTGTTCACGAGTGATACTGAATAACTATACAATGCATTTGTTATTTTAAGGGTGGACTACTGTAATTCTATAATATATAGAATTACACAAATTGAAATTAGAAGCCTTCAGTTCATACAAAATGCTGCAGCAAGACTTTTGATGTGTATCATTCAAAATCAAGTTTTTGGAGTTTTCAACAATATGGTAGTCCAATGTCCTCATAAAAACTCCAGCAGAGTGGTTTTTGGCTTAATTGACATATGTCTGAGTAATCCTCCTGAATTCTGCTCTCTGAGCAGCTGCCCCTCCGTCTCCTAGAAAAGCATTAAGTGGAATACAGTGGGGCAAAAAAGCATTTAGTCAGCCACCGATTGTGCAAGTTCTCCCACTTAAAATGATGACAGAGGTCAGTAATTTCCACCATAGGTACACTTCAACTGTGAGAGACAGTATGTGGAAAAAAAATCCAGGAATTCACAATGTAGGATTTTTAAAGAATTTATTTGTAAATTATGGTGGAAAATAAGTATTTGGTCACTTAAAACAAGGAAGATCTCTGGCTCTCACAGACCTGTAACTTCTTCTTGGCCAAGACCAAAGAGCTTTCGAAGGACATCAGGAAAAGAATTGTAGACCTGCACCTGACTGGGAAGAGTGAATCTACAATAGGCAAGCAGCTTGGTGTGAAAAAATCAACTGTCGGAGCAATTATCAGAAAATGGAAGACATACAAGACCACTGATAATCTTCCTCGATCTGGGGTTCCACACAAGATCTCATCCCGTGGGGTCAAAATGATCATGAGAACGGTGAGCAAAAATCCCAGAACCACACGGGGGGACCTGGTGAATGACCTGCAGACAGCTGGGACCAAAGTAACAAAAGTTACCATGAGTAACACACTACAACGACAGGGAATGAAATCCTGCAGTGCCAGACGTGTCCCCCTGCTCAAGCCAGTGCATGGCCAGGCCCGTCTGAAGTTTGCCAGAGAGCACATGGATGATACAGCAGAGGATTGGGAGAATGTCATGTGGTCAGATGAAACCAAAGTAGAACTTTTTGGTATATACTCAACTCGTCGTGTTTGGAGGAAGAAGAATACTGAGTTGCATCCCAAGAACACAATACCTACTGTGAAGCATGAGGGTGGAAACATCATGCTTTGGGGCTGTTTTTCTGCTAAGGGGACAGAACGACTGATCCGTGTTAAGGAAAGAATGAATGGGGCCATTTTATCGTGAGATTTTGAGCCAAAACCTCCTTCCATCAATGAGAGCTTTGAAGATGAAACGTGGCTGGGTCCTCCAACATGACAATGATCCCAAACACACTGCCCGGGCAACGAAGGAGTGGCTCAGTAAGAAGCATTTGAAAGTCCATGAGTGGCCTAGCCAGTCTCCAGACCTCAACCCCATAGAAAATCTGTGGAGGGAGTTGAAAGTCCGTGTTGCTCGGCGACAGCCCCAAAACATCACTGCTCTCGAGAATATCTGCATGGAGGAATGGGCCAAAATACCAGCTACTGTGTGTGCAAACCTGGTAAAGACCTATAGTAATTGTTTGACGTCTGTTATTGCCAACAAAGGTTATATTACAAAGTATTGAGTTGAATTTTTGTTATTGACCAAATACTTATTTTCCACCATAATACGGTGGCCCAGAAGGGTCGACACAACACAACACAAAAAACACACATAAAAGGCAAATAAGTCACAACACAACACAAAAGAAAACGCCAAAACACAACAAAAAAGAAAAAGCCACAACACAAAAGAAAAAAGCCACAACACAACACAAAAGAAAAAAGCCACAACACAACACAAAAGAAAAAGCCACAACAAAACACAAAAGAAAAAAGCCACAACACAACACAAAAGAAAAAAGCCACAACACAACACAAAAGAAAAAGCCACAACAAAACACAAAAGAAAAAAGCCACAACAAAACACAAAAGAAAAAAGCCACAACAAAACACAAAAGAAAAAAGCCACAACACAACACAAAAGAAAAAGCCACAACAAAACACAAAAGAAACAAGCCACAACACAACACAAAAGAAAAAAGCCACAACACAAAAGAAAAAGCCACAACAAAACACAAAAGAAAAAGCCACAACGGAAGTAAATCGCAACGGAAGTGAGATTAAAATTGAAGTTCTGATTAAACGGCCAGCTGATGGCGGTAATGCGCTACAACCATACAGTCTATGGCTACAAGATGAAGATGCAGAGGAAGTAGAAGGAGGAGGAAGACTTTGCCAACCGCCCAAAAAAATCATACAAAGACGTAGAAGGAGGAGGAAGAGAGCTAGCAGAGAATCGGGAGTTTCATTCTATTGGAAAAGTAAGTAAAACATTGTAGTTTAGTTAATGTTGATATGTGCTGTTTTAAATGTGAATGATTTTACTGTACTGAGTTATAAGGGTTACATAGAGATAAATGTGGGGCCCCGATATCAAACTGTAGGGCATTTTTAGGGCAGTAAGGTAGATAATAGACAGAGCTCATGTTATATTTGAATGATAAATCAATAATCCAAAGGTTTTAAACGACAGAAACAATTTTCCCCAATGTGATACATTGTAGAACAGCACTACATGTACAGATGTGAGGAGTGAAAGAGAAACACTAACATGATACTGGACAACATAGCTAAAAAGTAATAAAATGTGATAGGTAAAAAAACAAACAAACGTCATTTCATTGTTTCAGTTTAGTTTACAGCTGTAAACTAAAGAAGTTTAGAGAAAATAGTCCTCTTATCATTTCATACTAGTCTTCACCTAATTTGTTTACCTAAAATTACAATTTCTGATCTATTTTGATGAAAATTAAATATGACCAAGATGTGAAATTCTAAATTCAACCTTCTGTCAGAATCAGAATCCCTATAGTGTTAGCCTTTGTTACTATGGTGAATTAAATGTGATTGCAGAGATTCTACTGGATCTTAACATATCTACTCAACTTCCAATTTATTTATTTTTTTTGCAGTACAGGCCCCTAAGAACATATGTTGTAGTAGCTGCAGGCACTTTAACACTCTTAAGGTTAAAAAAAGTTTTAATTTTGATAAAGTTATTCCAATTCTAGCTTAGTAGAACACATTAAACAAAGTATCTACATTTTTTTTTAAAGTTCACTTTATAAAGATACAGACTAAATTATTCCCCGTTGTCCCTTTTTCAGAATATGTTTTGCCCATTTTGTGGGACAATGCTTCAGACGCTTCTGTCTTTCTGCGGCTCCTGTGGCAGGAATATTGAGTTTTTAAGAAGTCACCAAGCAGACGGTATGTTTCATTAATGTTGTGGTTTTGAACACCAAGTGACTAAAAGGAAACTAAATAAATCACTAACAATTAATTTTTTCCTGCTTAATTTAACTGTTGATGATTGTATATAACATGCCACCAAGTGTTCATGTATGTTGTCTAATATTGTTTTTTTATTTGTGTTCTCAGGGTCTGAAGCAACTGAGGTGGAAGGAATTATCCATAAATATTTTACAGACGGTCATAATTTAGAAATAATTATAGATCTACTGGCTACTAAGCACAACATTTCAATAAGTCTCAGCTCTTTAAAAAGAAAACTACGGGATGCAGAACTAACTCGGAGGACTAACTACACTCCAACTGCTACTGTTCGAGTAGCTATAGCTGAAGAACTTCGGGGATCTGGAAAACTTTTAGGCTACAGAGCAATGTGGCAGGTTCTGAAACAAAAATACTCTTTGACAGTCAGAAGAAAGGATGTTATGCTCCTCATGAGGGAAATTGATCCTTCTGGGATAGAAAATCGTTTAAGGAGGAGGTTTGCCAGAAGAACATACCATTCGATGGGACCAAATGAAGTCTGGCATGTTGATGGGTATGATAAACTAAAACCGTTTGGAATTGGAATAAGTGGCTGTATAGATGGTTTCTCAAGAAAGATCATGTGGCTCACTTGTGGAAAATCCAACAAGGATCCCAATGTGATTGCTCAAAATTATATAAACTGTGTTGCTGAGTTTGGTCTCTTTCCATCACGACTTCGCACTGACTGTGGTACAGAAAATGGTCTTATGGCAGCACTTCATTGTTCCTTGAGATCAGAGCAAACTGATGAATTTACTGGAGCCAGAAGTCATATGTATGGTAATTGTGTAATTAACTTTAGAAAGCTGTATTGATTGAAACACAAAGTATTTGGGTATATGCACAAAACCAAAGATATTTTTTAACAAAATGATTGTGCTGTTACTCCACAGTAATAAAAGAATCCTCAAGATGTGGCTTTAAATGTAAAAGTGTGAAAGAAACCAATTAAATAAATTCCAATCTAAAAAATTATTTAACTGACAGGCGAGCTGATACCATTTCCCACTACCTCCTCAATCCTTTAATTTGCTTTCAGGATCTCAAGGCATCACTCACAGAGTGTTCATCATAACCTACATGCAGCTAAGATGCTTAGTAGAACCTTTGATTTATAATTTCTCTCTGTAAGAACATCTCCTCCCCTACCAAAATCTGATAATAAGAGATAAATGTGTTTTTTTCTGTGTGCAGCATCTGAATGAGAGATTAAAAAATAATAAAAAGGAAAGTCTCATTTCAGGTGATGATATTGCATTCTTGACTGATGCATAGTTCTGCCTCTACTGAGAAATCAATGACATGGTTGCTGGTACGAATCAAACTCACAGCTGTCAGAAGAGCGAAGCGCAGCTTGGCTTAGAACAGAAACAGGTGAATGGATTGTTTGAAATAAATTAAACAACTCTAGATAGCAACACATATTGAAATTTTTATTTTGATATTTTTAATGAGTGAATCTGAGGTAGAGTAAATGGTTTGTGTGTTCCAGTGAGAGAAATTCTTAACAAAAAAGGATTTCTCCTGTCTTTTTACTTTGCAAAATGGAAAACCGCCACAAAATAACTGGGATTATCAAAATGGGTTTTTAATACAAGGGCATTAAGACAAACACTGAGAGCTGGAACCTTCTGCTTCTTACTGTCTATTAAATAACTTAAAATCATGGAACATCATTATATACATACAAACGTTTGTTTTATAACCTAAAAGGCTTATTCTATGACATTAGTTACTAATTATTATTATTTTGTGTGTGTGTGGGTGTGTGTGTGCAATGTACAGTTGACTGGAAAGCAAATATTTTTGGGACTGGTTGTAAAGACATTTAAAAAATACTGAAAAACATTAGTTAAATGTATAAGGTTGCACTTTGCTTTTCTTACTGGTTCAGTGAGAGGATGGATAACATACGTCATACCGCATCCCCAAGTGCAATATATGTCCTAGAAAAAAAGCAAACACAGACAGAGGAGGAATCACTGATTTGTGACTGTCAAGTAATTGGCCAAAAGGTCTTCAAACAAAATAGTCTCTAAGCAGAAATACTGAGAAGAACTAGACTAGTCATCAGAGGGGATAAAAAAAAAAACTATGCTGAGTGCATGAAGTACATACATACATACATATATATATATAAAGTCATCAATCAAAAGACTATACCATCGAGGAATGGTGGTGGTGTCCACTTAAAAAATTGCCCAACCTTTTGAGTGACCTCCTTCTCCTCCTAACTTGCTAATACACTTTAAATAAATCAGCAAAGCTGCACTTTGCTACAGATGTCACATTTACAATGAAAAAACCTACTAATTTGTGATGTTGCCCCTGTCTGAGAAGTTTATGACCAATATCTGTAGCTAATATGTTGTCCTTTGAGCAGAGACTTTAGGTGACAGACTGAAGCTGAATTATTTGCGGTTTAAATTTTTTTCCATGCTCCAGCTTTGCTCAGCAGGTTTCTGTTTATATCAGCTAAGCAACTTCACATCACAGCACACTTTGACTACAGCACATCCAAGCTGAGTTTAAATTAATAATGACATTCTAAAGACCTGCTGTTATTAACCCTTGAGTGAGTTTTAATTTAGAGCATCGTATTCAAAGTATTTAAAGGTATTAATTCATTAATTTCAATGTTTATATATGCCAACATATGCATAAACGTGAAAAGTTTGTTTTTTTAACCTGTAACTTATTTTTTGAAATATTACGTTCAGTTACTCACCCAGAGAATTTTGGAGCCACATGGAGTGCTTTGGGAGAAGTTTATATCCATTCGCGATCAGCATATATCCATATAATGGATAATCAATCAGGGTTAGCTTTTCCACCTGCCCCAAAACTCCTTACAGATGCAGATACAGATCTTCATAATGTGAGTATGTGGTCCTAAAGGTTACAGAAATGTTGTGCATGAAACACTAAAACACTCCCACATCTGCCTGTTTGGCAGATGCAGCTAGCTAACCCTAGTAACAGGTCGCATTTGATTCGGATTCCTCAACTGACAGATTTGTATTTTAAAAATGGTTTTGATGATGGGCACGAAGAACATATTAGAGGAGGAAATTTATATCCTTTTTTTATTTGAAAAATGCCTTTACTATTTTTTTTATCAAATTTTGGATGGATCGCATAAAGGGAAATGAACTTTAATACTGACAGAAAAGAAGAGAGCTATCCTTCAATAGATAACAAAAAAAGAGCATCGATTTGGAAAAAAGTATTTGAATTTATGTTTTCTAATGTTTTTTTTTTCTTTCTTTAAATGACACGTCAAAATGGTCTATACCAGTAAAACCCTTCTGATAAACGTTGACTGGGTTTTGTATGCTTCCACCAGCAATATACCCCAAATATTTGAGGTTGAAAGACCTTGTGTCCATTACCCTAATTTACCACACATTTTACACAGGAAACATTTTATACAGGTAACATTTTTACACAGTTACACAGGTGACTTCTTCAAAATGCTCTGCCACGTTCATATTTCACTACATCATAGATAATATTATATTTGGTTTATTACACTTTGACACAGTCTCCCAGTATTGACCTGTGAGGGACCCTCCAGAAAAATCCTAAAATAGTAATTGACCATGTATTTTTTCAAAATTATTTACATCAATACATATTTTTAATTTGAACCATATAACATGTGTAGTACATTTTTCTGTAATCTGATTCTTTGCATCATTACAATGTTCATTATTGTTTAAGGCTCCTCATTTAGATAATGTTTTGACAGAACTGTAACAGGAAGCAAATCACACATGTACAATCTGTTACGTACAAGCTGAAGCCTTTGATTTTGTTCCCTGTTGGCAACATCAGCTTGAATTTTGGAAGTGTGTGAATCCTAACAGATGGGTCAGAGCAGCAATGTGAAACAACATGTGTGGGACACATCTGAAAAGATTTTCAGCTTTGATATTCAGATCAGCCTGGGCCCCGCTGAAAAGAGCCTTACTATTGCCACAAACTGGAGTACATTCATGAAAAGGTGCATTGACTCAGTACCAACTAAACACACACAGAGGTGTGATTGCTTAAATCTCACTTAATGATAGAGTCCAATGTAGAGTTTCATGAGTATACATGTATAATTTTGAACAACAGTGGTTGCTCAGTGTATTAAATGGAAAAGAAACTAGACAATATTCTGCAATTTTCTTTGCATATACCATCCAGCTCTTAATTTTTTTATCATAAGGGAACTAATAAGCAAAAGGTTTTTCTTTGTAAAGAAACACATTTTATGGGCTTTTAATAAACAGGAGATAGATATGTATATTTTAACTGTTCCTACTCACAGGTTAACACACATAGAACTCTTTGAATACAATTGATTTTTTTTAAACCAACAATGTTGACATAAAAAAAATGTGTGTGCTTTAATTGCTTCTATTGCAGAAGCTATCCTATGGTTATTGGTCTGCAGTCAGCCTTAGCTCGGGACGGAGATCTGTCTCTGTGCTCACAGAATCATCAAATCCTCTAACTCAGTACAGGAGAATTCTTTTGGTTTGCCACTTTAAATTTCTGTCCCATAACCATCACAATCTTTTGAGTTTTTCAAAATGGCTGTCTTACTGAAATCCAACCTCAGCAATGAAAGTGCTTTGTAAGATACTTTGTTGTGTACCTAACAGGAAGGACATATTTATGCACAACCTTTTAATAGGCACATTATCTTTAACTTTCAGTCAGCTGAAAAAATGTCTGTTTAAGTATAAATGTAGTTTTCAGTGATTTTTCTACTTTTTTTCTCTCTTGCAACTGTTTTGTCTTTCTTTTGTAATTCTATATTATTACCTATCCATCCATCCATCCATCCATCCATCCATCGTCTATACATATTTATCCTTTCAGGGTAACAGGGAAACTGGTGTCTATTTCCTGCAGTAATTGTAATTGAGGCAGGTTACAGTGTTGACAGGCACCAGTCCATCAAAGGGCAACTCTCTACTTAAAACCTGGTTATGATCCACCCGCATAAAATGCAAATACTTGTTATTTCTCACGTGGTAATCAGAAGGGTAGTTCAAGCCACAATGGGACACAAGGATGCCCAAAATGTCCTTTATTTTCTCATGTTTAGACCTACATAAACTTTTCTTTTCCCAAAAGTGTGCACATGGCAAGATTATAGCAGCTTAACTGAACAGCCAAGAAGTCATCAGTTTAAATTATTTAGTTTGAAATTAACTTAGTTTGGCATCATTTTCTTTATTCTTAAATATATTTTACATTTTCAGAACGTCTAGCAATGTTTCTTATACAGCTGGAAGAAAATGTGCCTATCCTTGTTTTGTCCACCTGTTATTGGCACCTTCAGCATACACTTAGGGCAGCCTGACCAATTGTAAGAGCCCACACTGAGTTGCCAACTTTAAAATAGAACAAACATTAACTTTTTTGCAATTTGAGCTTCATAAAATCTTATATTGGATTGGACAACGTTGAAAAGCCTTTGTTCCCCACGTGCATCGTTGAGCTCCAACAGCTCATTGCCCTTCTGCAGGTTTACTGGTTTTCCCTGCTTCAACAACTGTGGTAGTTCCTGACTCTTGAAGTCAAGAAAGCTTGCACAAAGGCTGCAGTTTTTGAAGACGCCTTGACCCTGCAGTCTATCCATCACAATCTGGGCCTTGTCGAAGTCGGTCCAGTCCTACACTTACCCATTTTTACACTACAAGCACATAAACTTCAAGGACAGAATCTTCAATGACTAATATATTCTACTGACAGCCGGGTTCTATAACAACATAATCAATGTTCTCCCCTCCACCTTTAAGGGGTTGGTAAATCTTTCTTTTCTATAATTTATAAAACGTCTTCATTATTTTCCTGCTGTATTGTTACTGCAAACCGTATCAAAAGGATGTATTCATGCTTTACACAAATCATTGTAATTTCCTTTCTTTACTTTTCAAATCTTACTTAATGTTACTTGGGGTTTTACCCACAAGAATTCTATCAAAAACAGAACAGTATTATCAGCTCATGTCAATTATAAAACACCAAGCCTTTCATTGTTTCAGTGTAATTTCCCTTGTCTCACCTAACTGCCCTCTACTTCTCCTGCTGGTATCTCATTAAAATACCTATGAGTCGATTACTAAACAGACTGGTATTATTGGAGATGTTTTTAGCAAAGCCAGACATTGACCAACTGCTAATATTTACACCCCAACATGTATTTTTTACCCACAATATTTAATGTAAAACATTTCTAATTAAAAGAAAAACTTGCATACATGTACATGGTCCTTCACAACAGAGTTCTCAACATGTGCACAAGTAGTTTCACTCTGTAAGAATCGGTTATCTCCACATGCATAATGCCATGCAAGCTGAATTTATAGGCAAAGCGATCAGGCTCTAGGGCTCAAAGGACTGGCTTAGTGCCTCTCTGCACAGCCTCAGCTGCTGTGGCCAGCATACGCTTGTGATTGGCTTGACAGCTTCATTAAAAAAGAGTAGGTGATTGCTTTCTGTTCCATTCTCGCAGCATGCATGACTAACCAGCCTCAGCTGTCAGTAGGAGGGACCCACTCGAGTTTCTTTCCATTGGTTTTATGTCAGTTTTAATACAAAGCTCTTATATAAGGATGGCTGTACCTTTCACTGCTATCCTGTTATCTGAGGATTTTAACAAAGAGGTGCACTGTGTTTACATGCACAGAGAAGAACACAATTGTAGGGAAACCAGTCCTTGTAAAAGTTATTGTTTTCCTTAAACTTTTTTGCATTTTGCCCCACTACAGTCACAAACTGTAATGTCTTTTATGTGATAGACTAACACAAACAAGTGCATCATTTGAAGTGAAATAAAAATGTTGGGTGGCTTCAAAATGTATTATAAAGAATTGTCTTTATTGTGATTTCATATGTGCAGTCAGCCCCTTTAGTTTGATACTGCTAAATAAATGTGTTCATAAATTCAAAACCAGAGTGTTAAAATGGCACCACAATAATTAAAAGTTAATTTACACATAAACCAGCTTATGATGCTGCAGTACATATGACAGGCCCACTGGTGGCTCTGTGATGCTGCCAGAGAAACACAGAAAAGAATACTGAGCATGCGCAATCAACCCTGTGGCAAACATGAAAAATCTAGCTTCAAATGAGAGTTTTATTCAAAAGCATGTGGTGTCTGTGATTCTCTGGATCATTTTTTTGCAGCGGGCAATAGAGGAAGAAGAGTAAATCGTATTCTAGGGTCCATATTAAGGTCTATATTTGCTTTGTCAGGACTGCAACACAGTACAGTGCCATTTTCTTTACTTTATCACAGAGTTGCACATTCAAGTTAAATATAAGAAAGGTTGTCGACGACGTCTTTCACTCAGAAAAAAATGGCGGTAAGCTCATAATCATGGAGACAACTGAACCAACACTGTGCGATTTTTCCATTTTGAGACCCAGTTTGAAACATGATAATTTAAGGTGTCCTGAAATGTTGGCTCCTTGTGGATGACACAACTATTTGATGAAATAGCTTTGCTATACCTCGCTTTATCACTGTGTAACACAGGGCCTAAGATCCTGACAGAAAGTCTTACGTAAGCAAAGAGGGTCATGGTTATTCTGGAGAGATCTTCAGCGCAGATAAAAGAAGCTTTTGACAGGACATCTAAGAGTTGTGCACCTCACAGCTCAGGCTTCAAAGCCTTTGTTAAAGGAAAGGTGTAAGAAATCCTTTTTGCAGTTTGCCAAAAGCTGTGTGAGGTATAGGCAAACATAAAGCACACATACGCAGATGAGAAAAATCAGAATTTTTGGCTTAGATAGCCAGATAGTTTATATGTAAAATATTTAGCAATGCTCATCACCTTGACCACACAATAGAAATGGTAAGCGTTTTCTAAGGACACACTGTGCTGGCATATTGGGGTAATATTCGCAGCACGGTGTATATTCTGAATGCATTTGTGCCTACAAATTTGATAGTAATATTACTGCAATATTGCAGCAACGCTGAACTCGTGAATGAAGATCACGTCTTGTGGCAACACTGGGTGATGTAAAAATGATGAGAGAAGTGGGCGTTGAACCCCAGCCGGCAACAGTATTTAAAACGCAAGTAAACATGGGGAGTTAATTTAGGATTTGTAAACTTTATCAGTTGAAATGGCAAACTGGGGTGATACAGTACTTTTCAACTATTGTATTTTCTTTGTTTACCTTCCACCGCAAGGTTTATAAACAACCCTGCATGTCAACAGCCTGAACCCCCATAACACCCCCCCACCCACCACTCCTCGATGGTGTAGTCTTTCGTAAAAACAACAACTGATAGTGGCACAATCCTTTCACAAGATGAACACTTACAATATGAATGATGGCGCACTGATGGCACTATTGTCTTGTCATTGAAACAGCCTGGTGACAAATGTTGGTAAAGCCACCATACTGTGGTGATGCTTTTCTTTAGCAGAGGCAGGAAATTTGATCTGAGTAAATGGGAAAAATTGAGGAACTAAATTCAGGGCAATTATGAAAATGAAAAAATAATGACAAAAACGTACAGCCCATGTATTTAATTAGATACTTTAGTTCAAATTGTATTCTTGGGTATATTTACCTCTTCATAGTTCAGAAATAATGTTGGACATCTGAGGCAAGGCTTGAAAACTGCTGGGCACAGATGCTCCCCATCCAATTTGACTGAGCTGAGCACATTTCTGATGAAAAATCAGAAAACATTTAGATAACTACATGTACAAAACTGGTAGAGAAAAAAAAAACCTCAATGAATTCCTGATGTAATTTCAGTTAAGGATGGAACTTTTAGATAAAACAGAGCTATACATTCACTGTTACCAGGGAAATAACTTAAACTTTCAAAATTTCATTTTTTTGCAATTTACAACTATAAATTGTTTTTTTAATGTTTTTTTAGAAACAGCTTTTAATCACGTCTTTTGTTGTGTCAGTACTTTTGGTGCAACTTAATATGTGGAGCCATGTTATATAATCCAATCTTTTTTTTAGCTGCAGTTTTACGAAGAAAATCATTTAGCCCTTATGCTTAATATCAAAGCTCAGATCTAATCTGCTCTGTTCGTTCTAACTTATTCTGACAATCCTAAGAAGTAAGGCCTGTGTTTAAAGAAAAATCTGAGTTTTACCTTTTTTTCTAATCATACTGCCATTCCACAGTTGAAAATGTAGTTCTGTCTAGCAAAATTCTCTTTTTTCTTCTTTTACAACTCACAGTTCTCTAAAGGCTTATTGGATGGTGAGGCTTCTGTCTTTGATCATGGCATTCAGCAATTGAATGTTTTTCAGAGTGCTAGTTATAGTGAAGTGGACATTTAAACTTTTCTCTTAGAGTAAACCCTAATAGATGATGAATTCTGATTAAATTCTACTTACAGTTATAGTTTTAGTCAGTAGAATAGAAGATGAGTTAAATATCCATCTCTGATGTACATAACAGACAAAAAGATAAACAAGACCTGCCAAGTCAAACAAGAAAACTGGAAAGTCTTTTACTGATTTAAATATGGTAAAATTGTTTTGCTTTAGCAGAGCCACATCTCTGACTCAAACCAACAATTTTGTTTTTTATTTTCTCTCTTTCCCATTAAAAGTTTTGCATATGGATGATTCAGTATTGGGAGAGAATGCGGATGAGAAATAAGAGAGCCAAAAACTATTGGATTCTGGCTGTGACATTCAAGCAAAAGAGACAGCTTACAAAAAAAAAGAAAAATCTTTAAAAAAATGATGTTGCTTTCTTTGGCAATAAGCTACTAGTATGTATGCAAAACCATTACTAGAATGACATTCTTTATTTCAATAAACCATTGTTACTCCAAATACCTGCTATTATGTTCATTTGCATAATCTACAAGCCACCATGAATGCTAAATGGCCTGAAGTCATATAGAGTTTTGGGCTTACTTATCACTGAAAGTGATTTTATGGTGCAACTCTCATTCACTGCTTTGCTCACTCAAACATGCTCACACATCAGTAAGCAAATCAGTATGCGATGTGGGGTTCAGTGTGATGCTCAAGGTAACCTTGATATGTGGTAGGGAGAGGAGGGAATCAAACTCACAACCTCATGATTGCCAGATGACAACTGCTTTCACCAGTATGTACACAGTGTACATTGCCTGATATGTTAAGTGTAGTATCTTCTCGTGTTATTTTCTGTCCATCTTCTATGCTATATCGCTAATCCCCCCGCCCAAAACAACCAACCGTGCAGTGCAGTCTGCGATGGTACCTTAAGCATTTTATAGAGGGAGAGGGCTTTAGAATTTTTTTTATTAAGCCAAAAAAAGGAGAGTTGTCTGTAGAATGAGGAAGTTATATTAAGAAATTTCTGACAGTGAGAAGTGGGATAAAAGACTGTAAAATGCTTCACACTATTAACAACTTGGAATAAATCCAAGAAGATATGAGAAACAATGTCACTGACATTTATGAGTTAGGAAAATTATATCACCTAATAAAAAAAAAAAAAAAATCAATGTTCCAGAAATTTGCAAACAGAAGGTATTTGAATTTATTTCCAATGTATATAGTAGCAAACTCAAACCTTCATTTAAAATTCTAACATTTTGTAAGCATGGTTTTTCCTAATCTCATGTTTCAAATAGTCAGTGAGACAGCTGCTGAAGTGTTTCATCCTTATCTCTTCTGCCCGCTGCAGTTTCCTCTCTGTCTTTGCTCACTTCTCCTCCATCTTCCTCAAGTTATATGGCTGGCATGTGTGGTGACAGCGAGTCCTTGGCTCATATTGGCTCTACTTTTCAGAAGATAGAGTACATGCCAAGAATTATCAGAGTTAGGTCTGCACTGACTTTTTGTTTTGGCAGAAGCCTACCTTTCATTGTGTCATTGCAGTCTTGCCCACCATTTCAGATGGGCCGCTCAGAGCAGAAGGATTCCAATGTCTCACTACAGGTGTTTTGTATGAATGTGTCAAAATATCAAATTCATCCACAGTTGAGCAAGAATTTAATCCTGTTTTCAGCAGAGTATAGCTTGGATTAGTCAAAACATTAATTTGCAGTAGGTCAGTGACTTCTCCTTATTGTGGACCATTAGGTTGCTGGACCCAGGGTAAATACCTACAGTATATCTCAGGATGTAGCCTAACTGCAAACACCAACCAGAATTGCTTATTGCCATTTAAAGACACTTCGTCCTGGGTGATCCAAAATTCTGCAAGAAGATAAAACAAAAGACAAAAGTAAAGAAGATTCAGCTCAGCCCTGGAGCAGGACCACAGAGGGTTTACTCTGAACAGCATTACTTCTGATACACAGCAAGAGTTTCGTCAACAATGTTAAGAAGCTCTGCAGTCATAGAACTGTGGTGGTGAATACAAAGTTACAGTTTTACTTCTGTTGTTTGTTGTAACCCTATATCTGAGTCAAACCTGACACAGACTTGAGATTAGTTTCTAAACTGTTTTGTTTTATTTTTATATTTTATTATAGAAATAGCACATTCAAGGTGTTTTAAGTAGCCTAGTTCTTTGTGAATTATTTGCATGTGTCTTTTGTGCAGTCTCAGAATAACTTTGAAGTAAATCTAAATACAAAATTCACCTCATTTCTACATCCAAAGCTCTTGTTAACTCTGCAATGATAGAAATGGTAAAATATATAATATCGTGCCTGTGAAAACTCAGCCACCCCCTAAACCCACTCCAACACACACAAAACATATAAAACACAGTTTTCTGATTAAAATAGCAACATTAGGCCAGATTACCAGCAAAGGTTACAATTCCCCCTGGGTCGCTACAATAGAATACTTTTAACAGAAGTAATTCGCAGCATCACTCTAAATCTCTGGGAGATTTTCAGCTGTGTACTTACCAGCCTACAGTATCAGTGGCATGTCACCCATGTTTATTTTAAATGACAGCTGCAATCTCCTCCTGTATCAACTGATGGGTCTATCCATATCTCATTACTCTTCGTAAACAGTATTATCTTTACAGTGATTTACAATGCATAGAAAGAAACTCAGCTGCTGTGATACCTTGGAAGACTATTTTGATAGCACACCAGCAAAAAAAAATTAAGAATATAGCAAATCAGTTTTTTGCTTGCAAAGCAGCAACATTTGAAATCCATGCCTTTTCACACTCTGAAGCATTTATTAGTCATATTTATCTTAGCTTTCTCCCCCAAATCTTTTTCTTTTCTTTCCAAACCCCTCTTTGTTATTATTATTCACTTTTCTCCTGCAATGGCTCTGAAGCAGGACTTTCTTGTGTGATTTACTTTCTATTAGGGGATTAAAAATCAATTATGCAGGAAGCCATGCGTAGGCGTGATTATAGCTGCGCATGATGGCACCATTCATCACAGAACCACTCATCTCTGCAGCCGTTAGTTACACAACACACAGGGACAGCCATCCTTTACAATGAACTCTGCCCCTCATTTTTTAACCAGTCAAAATGAAGAACTGTAGATTCACAATATATGATTAAACTAATAATTTGCCTAGTTTTGCAGGAAAAAAAACTTCACAGAAATCTCGGTGAAAGAATAGTTTCTCATAATAAATTGGAGCAACTCCAGATTAATTTTGCAGGATAGATTCAGAGACTTGAGAATGCCTTTAGAAATGGTCTAAAATTGAATCCAATGTTTTTATAAAGGAACACTCAATCAACTCTACATTATGTATAATGCCAGAACAAACCACTGAGATGTTTTGTTATTATTTAACCTCCCCAGCCCAAATTATGTTTAAGAGATATTAGTATATATGTTGTGAGTCCAGTAAAATGGTTCAGGATAACGTGTTTATATAATGTTTATAAAATTTAAAATAACACTGCGCGATACAGAAAATTGTGTAACTTTGAGATTTTCTTCTTTCTCTCACTAAAATTTTTTAACAAGGACTGAACTTTAATTTAAGGTTAGACTGTACCGAATGCAAGAACAGCACTGGTAAGAAGCATTTCAAATGTCTTCTTTTGTTCATTTATCTAACTTTCATTGTAACATTTAAATTTTCCCGTAGTCTTAGATGACAAACACATTTTCATAAAAAACAAAATAACCTAGTAGTTTTAGAATCAGGATTGTATGTTTATTTTTTTCCTTTGTGAAAACATAATCTTTCCTCTTATTAAATCATGAATTGTCATTAACTGTGGTTAGCAGAATGTATTTCTTGTGTTTATTTTTTTTGGTGATGGGGGTTGCCAATAATCAAGCTCCATCATACATCAGAGAGCTGATTGTTCCATATGTTCCTAACAGAACATGTCGCTCTCAGACTGCAGGTTTACTGGCGGTTCCTAGGATTTCTAAAAGTAGAATGGGAGGCAGATCATTTAGTTATCTGGCTCTTCTCCTGTCAAATCAGCTCCCAGTTTAAGTCTGTGAGACAGAAACCCTGTCTACTTTTAAGACCATGCTTCAAGGGCCTATACCATGCAAAATCAAGTTTTTGGAGTTTTCAACCATATGGTAGTGCAAATTTCTCATAAATAAAAACCACCAGAGTGGTTTTTGGCTTCATTCACGCATGTCTTAGTAATCCTCCTGAAATCTACTCTCTGAGCAGCTGCCCCTCCCTCTTATAGAAAACGATTGAGTGTTCAAACTGTTCACAAGCTGACGTCAGCTATAGTGAAAACAAGGAAGAGCTAGAGTGCTGCACCACCCCTGCAGGCGAGTGGCTTATCCCTGATAGATTTTCAAACACATCCTCGTCCTTCTCACAGCTAATGGCTGCTTTGGTTTTTGGCAGCTTAAAACACTTTTTTGTTGGATTTTTTACTTTCTCTGTGAAAACGCCGATTTCGCTCCATGAATCACAGGATTGTATTCTACATTTCTAAAGAACAGCAGCTGTATCAAAGACAAAGGATGCCTGATGGACAGAGAAGTAAGTGGCTCCATGCTAATGCTAATGTGGGTTAGCCATTTATCAAGCTGCTTATGTGAGCTTATGACAGCATTGTGTGGTTAATTAATTGATCTGTAGCATCTCAGAATGTTCAGTAAATCGGTGCAAACACAATCCACTGCTTTTTGGATGCTGGGCAGGAAATATTTGGTCAATGGACGCAGCTGTGTTGTTTTCGGCTCTGTCTAAAGCCTGGAGATTTAGCAAATGAAATAGGCTTTATTGACTCCGTTTCCGAGCACTTAATATAACAGAGTTTCATTGTGGTACTCTCTGCTTTTCAAATTCTTTGTGAGAATACCGTTTGTGATGAAGCTTAGCACAGTTTTTTTTTGTTTGATCTTCTACCGGCTGTAGTGGGAGGGGTGGGTGTGTGTGTGTGCAGGAGGCGGGTTTATAGAGAAATTTGCCATTTTACTTCGTGGTCCAACATTAACTCCAGAATACAAGTTAAATGTTAGGACAAATTAATACTGTATAACACAACCGGTAACACCTTATGATATACATTTCTATCCCAGAAGTTGAAAGCTGTAAAATACCATGATATACTCCCTTTAAAACGTTTATTTTTAATCAACATTACAGTTAAAAACAGAATAATTGTAGCCAGTCATTGGATGAGTAGGGAGGCCGTAGTAGCGGACAACCTAAGCCCATTTTGGCGGTAATGCAGTCCAGACAGCTATTTCTCCCTGGCTTCCTTTTCCATTCGACTATATAAGCAGCACATAAGGTTTTCTTGTATTAATTAAGTACGCTTCTGGAATATATAGATAAAGTAAAGACATTTTGCTCTTTGCCCACTGTGAGTACTTTTGAAAAACTTTTAAAAACTGATGTAGAGTTGTAAACCTACATCAGTGTGCACTAGTGTGCTGAGGAGAGACCACCAATGCTTGAAAGTATTGTGAAAGAAAATTTCCTGACAGGAAAAACCAGTGGGGGATAAAAACGTCTTTTTTGCTAGAATGCATTCTGAAGACCCTGGAGGCCTGGGCACAGGAGAGGCACATTTAAACAATTGTCTTTTATACTGTCATTCCATCATATTCAAAGCCAACTGTAGAAAGGTACTTCATACCCAAGCTTTCTTGCATGGCAGCAAACACAAGATATCTTCCTGTCCCAAAAAACCTTTCACTAAAGAAGGAAGCAGAGATGGAAAGGTCCAAGCTTTGCAAATGTAACGCTTTGTCTGCAGATTGTTTAGTTTTTTTTAATGGTCAAATTGTCAAATTTATACTTTATCATTATCTCTAGTTCCTTGTGTCACCAACATGAATTTGTAAAGCTGATTAGTTCAAATGTACTCCTATTGATGCTGTTTTCTTTTTTTCTTTTCACAGCATCACCTATTTCTAGAGGGTATAGATGCAAATGATCAAGGTTTTTGCAACGTTTTTTATTGAACCTATCAGACCCCCTGCTGCTTTCCCTTTTCTCTAGTTCTCAGCTTCAAAACAAATATTCAGGAAAAAAAATGTTTTTATGTGAGCGGAACAAAGACTGCAGGCAGAGTATCTGAAAAACCTTTAGTAGAGTGATCAGCTACCTGGGTATGCAAATGATTTTATGCAAAGATTTATTTTTTCTTCAAAAAAATGTGTAGGCATTTATATTACATGACCTGTTCATGCAACTGTTCAGTGTATAACTTAAAGTTGTTTAACAGAAATAGTCAAACCATTTTTTTTTTAACTGACAGGAATTGTAATATCAAAGATTAGTCATGTTTAGTATTTTAATCATCATATATCTTGTAGAGTATAAAGTTAGGACACTTTGTGAAGTTACAATTAAAAACTATATACGGATTTCGTGTGAAATACCAACAAAAAAATGTAATATAATGGAAGGTGGATGGAAAATCCTCTAATGCAACCAACTGTCTTCAGAGGGCACCTAATTAGCAAACATAAAAATATGTCTGTCATTTCATCTCAGCATAAACACAGCTATTCTGTGAAAGCTTCCCAAGGTTGTTAGAGAACATTATTGTGTAAACAGCATGAGAAAGACTAAAAAGGTGGTTCTATAAAGATTTGACTCAGAAACACAAATGAAGACCAAACTATTGATACTTTGTTTATAAAATATATTTATATTTGTATCCTTATCCTCTCTTGTAAAAAAATCTAGTAAGTAGGGTTTAAATGTAAAAAAAAAAGGGGAACAGTTCCAGGGATGTCAATACATGGAAGCCACTGTTCTAAAGCTGTATCTTTGTAAACAAGTTTTGCTGGATTATTTATCAAACTCAGACCATCTTTTCAGCTTCTTTGAAATTCTCAAGTGAGGTGCAGGCATATTTACCTTTCCTGCTGAACAAACAGATAATATTTGTATTTTAATAACTATCCAATGTTATCACGAAAAAGAATCCACTGTTAAACCACTCAGTGTTAGGATTTTTGCTTTCCTTTATTTGTGCAGCTCCCACTCACGTCTATTCATGGCTGCAAGAGTCCAGACTTGTGGAGAACGGCACGTCTGTTTACTCTGAAAGGTTCAAAGATAATTTACCTGGATTAGAGGAGCCATCTGTGCCTGCCTTCCCAGATTGCTTTGGAGGTGTCTCAATAAATACTGAGTAGGCTTCATGGTAGATAGCGCAATAGAAGTTTGAACTAGAGCAGGTTTTAATGCTCCTTTTTACATCGGTTATTAAAGGGTGTACGCAAGTAAGACTGTTGGAGCTCTGTTACGAGCTGCTCTCAGAAAATGATTTGCTTGCTCCTCATCATAAAACAGAACTGGACATGAAGGTTCCAGAGAAACTTTTGTAATATTTGAAAGGCTTCTCATGCAATTACTGTATATGCAGAAGCCAAGTTGCTAAAATTTTCTGTATCTTTTTTTTTTTTTAAGCACATTAAATCTTACAAGACAAGGAAACATTGATGTAAAATTTTTAATTTTATCATTTGACTGCTGATATCCACTTATCTTACTTCACCCTTCATCATGCTTGAGGTAGGTTGGAACCTCTTTTTCCAACGGAACTGTCCTAATTTCCGATAGCAAATAGTCAACAGGGTCTCAGGAACATTCCTCTGAGTTTTAGTTCATATTGAAAAGGGGTAATAACACAATTACTGCATATTTATTGGTTACACATGTTTGATGCAAGTCTCCCAAAGGGGCTCTATTTGATTGAGATTTGGTTACAATGGAGGCCATTGCTACACTGGTGCATAATATTGGCCAAATAAATATTCCCCATTCCATGAGACCACCAGCACCAGCCTAAATCACTGACAGACACCAGAATGTTAAGATGCTTTCATGTTGTTTATGCCTAGCATCTGAATTGAATTTCACAGCATCAATCTGTTAATATAATATTTGGAAAACAGGTGCAAATTGATTTCTAAATCTTAGCAGACAGAAAGTACTTGGTGTGGTCTCCTGTTGCTTTATCCTCTCTAGCTATACATATGCCCATAAATCCCATTAGATCAACAGTTGTTATAATTAGGGATGCAACAAAACCACTTTATTCATACTGATAATTGGATCAGAGTACTTACTGATAACGAGAACCAATGCTGATACTTCTACCACACAAAAAAAGTGCTATGAAATGGGAGTCAGGTGTATTTTCTTCTCTGCTTGTTACAAGAAATGATGTAGAATTAGATAAAAATAAAATATTATTAAATATGACTACAGATCTTACATTGAACAGTCAAAAACTAACATTTTCTGTGAAATTATTGCTGCATTTGCACATCTTAAGTATCGGTTCATGGTTTAAGTTAACATTAGCCGATACCGATACTAGTACATTAGGCAGTATCGGGACCGATACCCAATACCAGCATCGGTATTGGTGCATCCGTAGTTATAATACTTCAGTCTCTGAGGCACAAACTTCTATGCTACTGAATTTACAAAGTCACCAAAAACACCCATCTCCCCCTTTCTGACGTTTAGGTCGAATCATTGAGTGGTAGGTTAGTGTATGATGTCACATTCATGTGCACTGTAAAAGGTGTATAGTGTCACAATCCCATCTCGAGTGGTGAGTAAGACTGAACTGTGATGTGTTACATTCTAAACCTAAAATGTAAAGCTTTTTATGGGGGAGCTATTTTGAACTAAATAAGTGGTTAAGAAAGCTATAGGCAAGGGGAGACTTCTAGTCTTATATAAACAAGAAAAAAAAGTAGGATCAGCCCTGCCTAAGGAAAAGATATTGATTTTTAAAAAGGCCGCACCTGGTGTTTTCTTGAAACATGCTGAGGCGCAGAAACACCTTCCCCCCTTTCCTTTGTTCTTCTAACAAGCCAAATGCTCTTTCAGACCCACCTTGTTCACATGCACCTATTTAGATACCAGGCTCATCACATCGGTGTTTTATTTCTGTATCATAAGCAGGATGTAGAATAATATGTCACTAAATTAATTCAAGAGACACACTGGAGGTTCATTGCTGAAAATGCCAAATAGCATACAAATATTTAGATTAACTGCACTACTACTTGTTTTGTAGTGCAGTTTACATATAGGCAAGCATGCAAAAAACAGTCAACTGTTCGCATGAGCTCTCCTTGCTTTTCTACAATACATTATAGCTCTCTCTCTCTGTGTCTCTCTTTCTCTCTGTGTGTGAGCGTGTGTGTGTTAGAGAGAGAGAGAGAGACTGAAGACTGCAGCTTATGAATCTGTGGTGCTGATAAACCTGCCTTTATGGGTAGACTAGGGGATCTACATTCTGCTGATGCCATGCACACCCTGAGATCCACACATCCCTTTATCTCTGCTATACATCTGCTATGCACAGACACTGCACATGCAGCATATACTACCAGAAACCCCTAACCCGAATGCTACTAGAGTAAGGTTTACACGAAGCACAATTAATACTGCAGGGAGTGAGCACTGAGAAAAGAAAAGGGGGGGGGGGGTTCACCAACCATTAAACAGTGCTGGCAGATTTATGGAGATTTTTTTCTTCTAAAAATAAGAGCATAAATTTGAAGTTTAAGAGTAGCATTCAGATAATGCACTGCTCTCACTCAAAACTGCACTCTCACACTCATTACGCTTGCAAATACTGTATGCTCTGCTCCCCATCAAATTATGTTTCGGTGCTTACTTTTCATGACTGTTGGGCAAAAAACTCTGCTTTGTTTGAATCCTTTAGTTTTAAAATCTTCTATGAAAGTGAAACATATGATCTCAGGTCTGTTTCATATGATACAGATACAGTTTGTTGAAACAAAATATTTATTGCCAGTTAACAATTCTAGATAGCCATATAAGCATGGCTTTGGCATCATTGCCTTAATTTGACTTATAGCTTGCTCCAGCTTTGTGCAATTTGTCGGAGTACAGCTGAAAAAGCAGGTTTTAAATGTAAGCAGAGTAGGTTTGAGTGTGAGGAGAAGGATTCAATTTGAAGCAGAGGATATTTGTGCAAGAGTCTCTAAATTCGATGTGGAACATATTTGTAAGGAAGGAAGACTTTTAGTGAGAGACAAAGGTTTTGTGAAATAGCAGCATATAAATATAATTTGAAATTTACATATTTTGTTCTCAAATTGAGATGTGTTGTCTTTAAAGAAAAAAAACCCCGTAAAGATTGTTATAATACTGATCAGAGTAAGATATAACAAATCTGTTATTGACTATGCAATTTTTCTTTATAACTACACCATAACAAGTTTACTCACACATACTCCTAAGGCTGTTACTATACTATACTTTCTAAATCACTGAATTAAGCTAAAAAAACCTGCAATTTTGAAATAATATGCTATACAACTTCATCATGATGATGAAAAACAACATATTCTGCACCACAAGCATAAAACCTTTATAAGAGCGGAGCTGCACTCAGGAAAGGACATTTCCAGACCTTATTGTTAAGAAAGATTTTGTAGGATTTGAATTATTCATGAATCAATTTGCTATGTGTGAACAGAACGCTTATAGGAATGAAGTGTTTTACTCCAAGGTGAGGCTGGGAGGGATGCAGGCCCATTTTTGTGGCTGATTCAGTTGAGTCTGTAGTTTTTGGTCCCATGATACACCCATGCTATTACCTGAGAGCGTTTAGAGTGGGGGAAATGAGGTCGTAGGCTTGTCTAGCTTCAGTGAGGTCACACACTAAGGGGCTGCTGCTCTCTTTGGACTTTATCTTCCCCCACCACTCTCACTCCCATCATCTCACAGCATTGTATCTTCATGATTGCAGGGTTCTCTGTCATGTTTTGACCATTACAGCACTCATCCCATCGCACACTGGAAACCTAAAAGAAAAAAGAGAACAACCCCTTTTAGAGTCACAATACGTAGAGCAGAAACTGAAAACACACATACATGCACTGGAAAAAAATTATTTGCTTTGAGTCTCTCAAAACGCTTTTGGTTTTCCCTCACGCACACAAATTTTGTTAAAACCATGTAGTAGAAGGGAGGAGGATAGATGAACATGTTGCCTGTGGAGAGGCTGCCAGAGTTATTTGTTACAATTCAGCTCTAATTTCAATATTTTAAAGCAGATTTATATGCATGGTCTGAAAGAGCATCCATCTTGACCAAGCCTAGTTGGCCTCAACTCCACCAGTGTCACATGATCGATGTTTTCTCTGGCCTCTCAACGTCTTTGGAGGTCACATGGGCCTCTGTCAAGCTTGGTTAATTTCACACCCTCAGCTTTTACTATGCGATTACCATATGAATATACTCATAGCTATACGTATTCTGAAGCCATGCAGAGGGACTTCCAAAAGTGCTCCCTTTTAAGAAGGAATCTGAAAAGACCGGAGAGGACGAAGTGGAGGAAGGCGTTGGATGGGGGTTTGGCAGGATGTTTTCACAGCTGTCATGGTGATGAATTAGCCTCTTATGATTAATTTGTATTTAAATGTAACATTACCATCCCCAGACAGTTGGACCCGGCCCATTTTCAGTGGACCGTTGCTTGTCCAGCAGAAAAAACATGTTGATTATGTTGAAAACCAGTGAAAAAGAGCAAATCAGACACTGAGTACGTTAGCAACTCCGTTAGATTAAAATCAATATAAATGAGATTTTGGTGTGTTAGAATTACAGCTATATAAATGCACTTTACAAAAAAATAACATTAAACTTTAGCTTACATGGGAGCTTAAGGGTGGATAGAAGAGTTTCTGGAGCAATGCTTGAATATAAATCATCCTCCCAACTCTTTTGTTTTCTTGCCATATTGTTGCTTTAGAGTCAAGTTTACATTAAAATGAGAGCCAAGGTCCCTCCCTTGTCATTGAGTTCCCACATGTATTTGTGAGTACACAAAAGACGCCACGCTAAACAGCTGTCTGCAGGAAAGGAGGATTTAGGCCAGAAACCATCAAACCTCTAAAATCCAACAGCTGACCACACCATAAAAAAAAAAAATACTAATGTGCATTTTATTTCTCTTAAGATGCTCTTGTCTTCTCCAATTTAGAGCTTCAGCTGTCATCTGTGTTCTTGATAAGAGGTTTCCCATATGCTATTGTCAACAGATTTTATGATTGGGACAGAACATGTTATGACTGCGCATTCTCAAACAGTGTTACAGGTCAAGTAAGGAACAGAGTAATCACTTCAAACTTCGTCTTCTGTTAACCGTCCTTAGCTAGGTTTGTTGGTGAGAAAGCTCCCAAACTGTTGTTTACTGTGATCTTCTTCAACAACATTCAAGGAGCTGTTTGATTTATTTTTCAAGTGAGACCTTTATTGACTTTAACATTTGGAATAATCAAGGAAACCTTACTCCACTAAATATTAACATCGTCACAAAGCTGTTAGTTTGGATTTCAACAAAGACGGAAAACAAAAAAAATGCAGCATTCTAAATCCCACCTTAGAGTATTCATAAACTAAAGCTTAAAGTGACTATGTGACACAAAGGATCTCCTATCCATAGTTCTTATATGGTCTTAAATGTAAAAGTTGGTCTTTAAGAGGTTTCCTTTCATGCAAGTTTGCCTTCTGAAGGATTTTGGATATTTCAATAGATACACATCAATGGAAGTTTGCTGCCATTTTCTTGGCTAAGTCCTAGCTTAAATAAAAATCTTTGTTGTTGTAATGTTATATTAAATTGTATATAATACAGTTGAAATGCCAATGCTTTAGAGCTTTTTGTGGATTACATAATTTCTCACGGTTTTTTGTGCAAATGCTAAATGGCTGATGGCTAAAGTGTAATAGTGTTATCATCGTATGTGGTAATTTGTCTTTTGTTTGTTTATTGTTCATTTATTAACCACTGTTGATTTGTTCAGCATCTTGTCCGACTTCAGTTGTTCTTTAAGTACTCCTTAAATATACTTTATTTCACAACCATTAAGAAGAGAATAGTTTTCAAGCCCTTACCTTTACCAAATTTGCATGAAAAAACATCTCTAAACAATTATGTAGAAAACTAAACTTAAGTGTAAAACCTAAGCCTATGTCACAAAAGTCTGTTTATTATCTTCACAGATCTCTGTTGTGTCTAAAAAAGTTATTAAAATGGGAATTAACTTAGAACAGTAGGTGGGTTTCCTGTCTGAACTTCACTCCTCATAGCTGCCATGTCTCCATACACAATTGGCCCTTGACTGTTTCAGCAGCAAGTTGTGTCACCGTTCAGCACAAAAAAAAACCCACAAAAAACATCCAGGGCAGCAGAAAAAATGAGAGATTGACATTGGAGAAGGAGTGCTGTTTATAGCATTTCTGTTTGCTGCTGTTATAAAATGCTTCGACAGTAGCTGTTATTTTTATAAAGCACAGTTGTTTAGCAATGTCTGCCCATTTCCCTCCGAATTACATCCAATCAGGGCGACTTAACCACAGCCCAGGCCATTCCTGCTAGGTTTCAGCAGCTGTGTGCCAGGTGAGTGGCGCTCTGCACTAGAGGGTGACACGGGAATCAATTGTCACTCCCGTCCCATCCCGATCCCCAAAAAATACTCCCATCACGTCCCGATCACGTGACAGCCCCCCCAAAAAAAATCCTGTCCCGAAAAAATCCAGAGAGAAAGACTCCCGTCCCGACCTGAATCCCGTAGATTAGTAATTTACCTCCAATACACATTTTCAGTCGGATATCATATGCTTACCAGTTTATCCAGGTGGTGTAGCAACAACATAGCAGTTTCCATTTCGGTGTGTGCAGTATGTAGTAGATCCGATGGAATTCAACTAAAGATAGATGTAAAAAATAAAAATAAATAAATTCTAATTTCTGGTTTCCCGCCAGATCCCGTGGATTATTTCCTGTCCCGTCCCAATCATGTTACCACAGTGAAATTGACTCTCGTCCCGCGGGAATCCTGCAGGAATCTCGGGAACCGTGGGAATCCCGAAAAATTGTCACCCTCTACTCTGCACTCACCTTGTTCTGCAGGGGTCGTGGCTGGTAGGTTCTGCAGCAGGTGCTCTCAATCATTCCCCGTCAGACTCAGGGGAGTAGATCCTGGAGACTGATGCCAGACTGTTCTTGCACTATGCATGGTACACATGTCAAACTTACACATATTGCTTCTTTGAAGAATGACCTCAAATACTTCTGAGAAACGTATCTCTCCTGTTCTCCCTCGCAGATCCCACTCAAGTTACCTCTTGTCAAATCGACCACAGTTAACGCTGGACTCTGGAGTTCCCAAGCTGGTTGGATAGCTATGCCACTTCTCATCTGTCAAATCTCCGATGGACTCCTGCTAAGTCTCCGTTCCATTCCAATCTGGAAACAAACCAAAAGAACTCACCTGGATTCTGCCGATCTCCAAAGGCCTGCCTGCCCACCCTCCAATGTCCACCTGCAAGAAAACAAACACACAACTTCAAATCAGACCAACCACTCACCAGCCAACCTCAGTTGCTGCAGCCAACATTCCTCCTCCAAGTCCCTCCGAAGCAGAGTAACCAGGTAACCCCTAATTTTCACTGCAAGCGCTCCGCTCCACCTCGCACTCGGCAGCCATTCACTGCAATCCTTAATTTACACTGCATGCACATCTGCTCCGGATCCCAGAGGTGCTCAAAGAGGCATGTGCTTCAGCTTAATCTACTTCTCTTTCCACTTTGAGAATGAAATGAGCTTCTCTTCATCCATGTTGTCCTGTTGGTTTTCTCTTGTAACTGAAGACGTATTTGTTGACCCATCCATCCATACATCTTCTGAACCGCTTAGTCGGGGGGGCTGGTGCCTTTCTCCAGCTGTCAACCGGAGAGAGGCGGGGTACGCCCTGGACAGGTCACCTGTCCATCGCAGTATTTGTTGACCCACGCACCTACTATGTTATGCGAGATGAAATGACAAAATGGCTTTCAGAATTAAATAAATTTGGATTTTCTTATGTGTGTAAATTATGTATAAACATTAAAGGATTTTAATGTTTATTCAATTTAAACCTATAAATTCCATGCGCGTTCATTTTTATCAGAGAGGAGATGAGAGTAATTGAATTTTCTTTAGATGTTAATACAAGAAATCAAATACTGGTTCACAGAGTTCCTTAAAACAGATCAAATATTTAGCTTGCAGAGTGGTATAAATTATCCACACTCTGGGTTACCCTACCAACGAATGACAAATTATATAACAGAAAGATTAAGTTTTATATTTTAACACAAAGTTACAGAAGCTCCCCCCTAACTTTCCACATGGCACACAAAACATGATTGGTTCATTCAAACTTTTGCCAAGACCAGCCTCCTTACAACCATGCATGCATAATTAATTACTTTTCTGTTATTCTACTTAAATCATGACTTTACAAACCAGCTCTAATTAGTTTTTGCTGACCGTTATTTCTTACATCCTTCCATTGTCAATTGTATGGTGATGCTATCTACCTGTGATTTCCTGCTTGATGTCCTGTTTTGCTGTGACCCAAACAAGAGCTAACTCTGCCAAATACCTCTGAAACAATCTTAAAAGTACAATTACAAAGTATGGTAACTAAAACACCTTAATCAAACATTAATAGACGTTTAATATATTTCAACATGCAAGGTCATTTTAGACAACACATATGTAAAATTTTATGTGAGAATATTAATATACCTAGGAATACAAAACAATCTAGTCTGTCTTTACTGATATATTTGAAAAAATTGGATATTGTGCTTGTTCAGTATCCTGTTGGTGCTTTTTGTAGATTGAATGCGAACTTGCTCGGGTGTACAGCAAAAATAGAATTAATCCTATTTTTGCCAGATTGCGAAATGGAGGCTGGTGGCAGTGGAAATGCTCTTCTTCACTGCAATGGGATCGTTTTTGCAAGGCTTAGCGAAGCGGACCGCATGCAGTGGACATTTGGGGTAAGATGTCCCCTCATTACCCCAGCTCTAAATCATCAAGCCTTCCTCACAATCACTAACCACTTACCTGCTCTTCTCCTGACTCAGCTCTTTTGAAACCAAACATTACAATTCCTAGTACATACCCCCATATAAGAGCTCCACTGGTTCCTGAAATGGCTCCGAAAATGGCCCTGTCATCCCAGTCTGATGAAGTGGATACACAAGGGTATCGAAACATGCCTATTGAGTTGTGTTACATTTCTGTATTAGTCTGTGGTTTTTGTGGTCATTTATATAATGTGCACATCAATGAAACAAAGGTTGTAAATGACACAGTCTTGATTTGCCATAAAGTCACTGTTTAATCTATATTTCTTAAAATTAATTATCTTGAGATTAATTGGTCTGAGTGACCCAAAGTGGTCACATAATTATTAGCTATACAAATTGGAACGTCTATCAACATGTCTCTGTCAAATCCTCTTTAAATCTGCTCATGCTAATCTTGCTAATCTGCTAAATCTTCATCCTCACACTTTGTCTTCAGAGTATAACATTGTTGGGTTTCTTAAAAAGAAAGTTATGGTCTATCTGGTTAGTGGGAATATAAAATAAATAATTCATGAATTATTAATTATTATTCCTTTATATTATCTATTTAACAGGGCGCCAACCAGTTTCAAACTGGTAAAATTATATATACAGAGATATCAGAGATCAGAGAGAACTATCAAACAGCACTTTTATAGGTAATTGTTAAGATTTACCAGATATTTTTGTCTGAAGGGTAAGCCCTTTGCAATGATTCAAACACACACACTCAAAAAAAAGAAACAAAGATTTTATCCAGTTTAACCAATTTATTAACTAACTATCACACCCAACAGCAACTTGAAAATTTACTCTCAACTAATTCAGTTCTTCTAACTGCTACGCAGCTAAAGCTAAAGGCTAAAGGCTAAAGCTACCTGCTACGTAAACAAAACTTCAAACATGGACATCAACCGGAACTATGGAGGCCACATCACGGCGAGCTTCCCGTCAAAGCAGGCACGCACGCATAGAGGCGACGTACGCACGTGAACGAGCAAAATGCTGAGTGGTGTGTGTGTGTGGGGATTTACCTCGTGGTCTCTTTTAACAAAGAGACCGCTTATCAGTGAAACTAGCCTTCGGCTAATGAAGAAACCGGAATTGACTGATCAGGGATTGAATTCAATGCTATGTTTGGCTTTGTTCATCTCTCAGAAACTCTCCGATTCAAAGCTCAACACCGAGATCAAATCAAAAATCAGACACAATCAATTAAACACTGCTTCCTTACTAATTAAGAGAAACCCAGTAACTTCAACACAGATCGTACACCATCAAGTCAGCTTACTCAAGAAAACACAGTAAAGGTCAAAGACAAATCTGATTACTGGAACGTTTACAGCAGCACGCATGCAGAAAATAAAGTAAACGAATCTTAGCTTGCTCCACCCATACTTTCAACCAAATTGGATTGATCTTGCTTGAGTCTGTCCGATGGTTGATCGTGGCAAAGGTAAAATTCTTTCAGGCACGGCAGAAAAACGCGACGTGAAAAAGGGGGAGGAAAAAACAGAAAAAGCTTTGATGGCCAGTTGGAGCTTAGGGATGGTTTGCTAGCAGGAAGAAAAGTCAGATACGTGTGTCCCACACCATATCAGGACTTTGGGCAGAGGGAATCTCCTTCAGGTTAAACAAGTCGAACCAGACTGGCTGCAAGAGAGCTGCAGCGGGTTTGATTGAGTGATTTTTCACCCAGTCAAGATAGAGGGACTTATCAGAGTCCAGCCCTCCTGGGAGGGAACGAGGTTCTGTTGATCGCCCAGATAAAGGGATTGAGAAAGAGAGACAGTGCGCCGGTGTGATTCGGCCAGGGGTAAGAGTCTTTCTGTAGAGCCCGTTCCGTTCTGAAACGACAGAAAACCAGTGTAATGGTATGCTAACGTAATTTATCGTAGAACCCTTTTGTATAGTTTCATATATTCATGGGTCAGACCTAACAACATTAAATATAGGATTATTGGGCTGTTTGAGAATTTTTTGTTGCTATGTTACATTTTTGAAGTAGATTTGGCATATTAGACTTAAAACCTTGGTGGTCAAATCTGTCAATAAAAATTCTGTGCCTGCAGATTTAATTAATGTGTGAAAATATCAATGATCTTCATTTTGTTTGGCCTTCCTGATAAGAAAACCTCCAAACTTGATTAATTAGTTAGAACAGCAATATGTCACGGACTCAGATATACGTTATGCCTTCTGAATCACTGTATAGTTATATGCTGTCAGCTGTTTTGTGTTTGGAAAAAACCCCACAGGGAGGTAAGACTATAGTATAAAAACTATTAATCCCAGAATGCACTCCATTAACCCAGCTTCATCTCTGGGAGGAAGATGAGTTTTTACTCTGTGAATGTATATCCTCAAAGGAAGTCCACCTCTTTAATGCAGAGGACTAAAATGTTGATACAAAAATACGTGCAGTAGACACCCTTCTTTACTGGGAGAGAAGTGATGTATTGTATTTTTTAACAAACCTTGGATACAAAGTCAATATTTAGTCTACCATCTGGGCAAGCGGTGAAAGCATTCTGGCCGAAGAATAAGCTTTGAACCTGGATTATTTGAAATTTTGCTTAAAAAATAACCTAAAAAAAATGAATTCCTCAAAAAGACATGCTGTCTCTGACAACAATCAGAGTTCATGCTGAACTTTTTTTCTAAAAGTCTTTGGATCACAGTGTTTTTTATTCGACAGTGGACAGATTTTTGAAAGAGCAGAGAAGAGGGAGAAGACATGTGGCAAAGGTAGCTAAGAACGGGACTCAAACCGGGGACAGACGCATTGAGGACTGAGGCCTCCAGTTCATGCTGAAGTATGACATCACTGCATTATATATTGATTAGTGATAGGATCTGTTCTAATTTGTTCAATCTTAGCATTTGACTTTTTTAAAGTTTAGTAGTTTTCATTATTGTTTAATTTTTACTTAGCTTAGTTGAGTTTTACTAGCCTCGTGAGTTGATTAAAGTATTTAACTGGAAGGTTGAGTTTTTGGGGGTTTTGCTTTTGTTAATATCCGCTAATGTTTTGGAGAGAAATTTGTCTTTAATCCACCAATATGTGTGTAGATCTTGCTGGTCAAGACCCCAGTGCTGAACTTAAAACCTTTATATATTGTTATATATTATCTAAGCAATCAGCAGACGGGTACTTAGAAGCAATAAGGGGGACTGAAAACTATTATGCTATTATTTCCTGATAATCAGGTGGTGCGCTAACTTTTTAATATGGATCTAAATTACATATTCTGCTAACTGCCTTTGGCATTGATTTATAGTTATTCCTAGGCAAACCAAACCTAATGTTTCACAACAGTTGTCAACTGTGAATTCGTGAGACTCTGACAGAGAAATGAAATAATTCCAAATGTATCTGGAACACATTTTGGTAAAAGAACAGAGCTGAAAAAGAGAAGACATGTAACCACGCTGAAATTGTATAGCTTATATAATAAGCTTTGAAAAAAAAGTATTTAAAAAATCCAATCGAAATTCAAATTGTTAGTAATTTCTTAAATAAAAGGGATACACATATGACCGTCATTTTCTACCTCGAATTGGGTGTCATCTTGTGAATGCCAGCATTTTTTAAACTTGACTTTTAATTTGCATTCTAATTTATACAAATGTATGCATATCTTCTCGTTTCTGGGTCTGTAACTATAGAGGTTGAGAGCATTTTGTGAGGGAGTTAGGTAGTACTTCTAAATACACCTAAATCCGTTTCTCTTATTCTTTTTGCTTTGGGGAATTCAAAACTGTGGAGTGTGTATGTGTTGGGGTGAAAGAGGTGGCAGGAGGTAGAGAGGGGTTGTGATAAAAAGTCCATAAGTGAACTTAAGTGGAGTTTACTTTCTCCTCAGTCAAAGATGTTTCAGTATTTTTCAGAGTTGCAAATCTTTGAATAGAAACAAAAATGATTTGTAAAACAAATGTAATTGTGAGCTGTTGAAAGATACAAGCACATCATATACTGTATTAAAAAGAACAGACAAAAATAGAAAAATGGATAGAATAAACAGATGGATCTTTTTTCTTCAATGGCTATATGTCTCTCCAAAGTTTATGGGTTTCTATGTAAATGCACCTTCCTCTGTTTAATTGATTTACATAGAGTATAATGAGCTGTTTTATATTAAAACACAGCTTCAGAACAAATTTGCCTGAAAAAATAATCTAGATTTATGTCAATGTCATACTCTGAGAAAAAAATAATGACTTATAACAGCAAATTGAAACTCAGTATAACATAATGTTAGACAGTAATATTGAATTAAATTATTCGATTCATTTTTTCCCCCTGCACTGTAATAAAATGCATCTGTAAATCCTTGCAGAATATGAATTAGCTGTGTTTCTAGAGGTTAATGGTATGAAGAGCTGTGTGCGTACTGTACTCTTGATGACTAAGTGCTCTTGTAATCAGCCCCTTCAGGCATATGGAGCAGTTCCTAGTCCAATGACAGACAGCATTCGAGTTTCTATATAATAAACAATCGCAGCGAGTAACTGAATTTTCAGCAGCAGTCTTTTATTGAAAAAAAATAATGTGGTAAAACAAAATATAATATGTAAATTTCGAAACTATTTCCATCTTGTCGCAGAAAATGCAGAGAAGAAAATAGGATCTAAAAAGCATAAAAGCTTCCTCAGAAAAGACTTTGGCATGATAAGATGTAAATATAAAAACAAAGAGACTTTCCTTGGCTGGGCGATATACCAAAAATCTACCAATACTGAATTTTATGACTGTTACCGACATCATTTTGCCCAAGTCGGTATATTCGGTATTTAAAAAAAAAAATGAAATAAAATAGATAATAAATAAAATTGCTGGTCAATTACATTTTTGCACGCATCTACACTAAGATCAAAACTATATAGTTTAGAGCAACTGAAACTGTGGTTGAGCTACACATGAGCATACTTTTTTATTTTCTGGATTTTTAATAAATATTTTAAGGTGCTACTGCAATAAAATGCTGTTTGGAGGCTTTAGTACAGATCTTTAACTGGGATGCCAAAACTTGTGGAAGGCACAATATACTTTTTTTTCTGTCATTTGAATTAAAAAGTTAAATAGCAAAAGTCTCCATTACAGGCTATAATTGAAGATGTTATCCATCAGTGCTCATTCTAGCATAATTGTTAACTTTGGGTGGAAACCTTCTGATACTGGTAGTAATGATAACACGCTAATAGAATATTCTATATTTAATCACTATGCCATTTATCGTTGCAATGGCATCAAGTTGTATGCTTGTTTCACCATAAGGGATGCCTACGATAATAATTTGCTGTAACATTTCTAACCTCCTGATTGTTAAATCACATAGTTGAGAAAACTGTGAGGATGGTGCACTTATTATGGACCAAAAGACTGCATTCATTGCTGGGTCAGTCACAGCTGGTAATTTCAATCAGTCAAACTTTCACCCACTTACAAAGGCAGACTCATTACCAATCACCTTGGTAGACACCATTTTGTTTTCTTGATTGGAGGCTCTCGGCTCCAATTAATATCTTAGAAGGTTGACATTTCAAACAAGGCTTTGTCCTTTCTTGTTTAGAGCATTTCCCCTGTTTAATGAAGGTACACAAACAGAAATTTCTAGTGTACCAAACTGAGGTAAAGGTCTTTTCTTTGCTTTGGGTAACAGGATATGTCTATAATGGAATGCTCTGACTTTGCATGATAAGATCAGATTTCTCATGAAGAATATGTATATATAGGAGGGGCGAGGGTGAGGGGTGGTTATTGTATATATATATTTGTTGTTTTACTGCAATCAGTGCTCAGTAATTAGGTGAAGAGATGCTTCTGTGAGCTAATGTTGGTTGCTTGTAGATGTTCTGCCTTATCCTCAGGTAGCAACAGTTACTATATTAATTGGCCACATTACACCATTAATTGCTGTATAGTTTGGGTAGAACTGTTAAAAAGTTTCGCCTTTTGAATATGTTGTTATGTATGTTGTTTTTCATATAAAAAATGTTGGTATAAAACCAGAATCATAAAGGCTTTATTACCAAATGTTGGGCAGATTTCTAACATTAGAAAATTGCTGCGGTACTTTGTGCGAACATGCGAAAAAGACAAACACTTATATAAGAATAAAAATGAAATGTGTGCTTCCTGAAGTCCACAATAATTTTTACTGTTCTGGGTGTTCAGCACTAAGTTATTGCGGTTGCACCAAGACACCAGACGTTCAGTCTTCACCCTTACAATACATGCAGAAGGAGTGCGTAAAATCTCCAATAAATGACTTCAACCAAACTTTTAATTCTAGGTTCAATTCCTTCTCCTTTCGGTATTCCTGAGTCTCCAGTTTAGACTGAGACATGATGCTTGTTTACAGACCACGGTCATGTGACCCTAACCATTTTCTATGTAAGGAGGTTCCACTCACCTGTCTGGTGCTCTGACATCATTTCCTTAATGTCCCATACCTCCGTTTGTCCCGTCTTTCAGACGTCCTCAGCCTCCCAATGTCTTGGGTTCTCTGTGCCAGCTATTCCGTTCACCCAGCCTGATCCATCTGACTTTTGTATCCCCAGTTTCCCCAATAGCTTTATCTTCCTCCTCTCTGGTGTTGCTAGAGTGAACAGCGTGCTGCTCATTTCCATTCGCTCCTTGTCTCCACGCTTGGGTCACGCCAAACTCCTCTTGTTCAAACTCAGTTTGAATCCTGACTGGATGTCAGAGCCTCAGATTAACCCAGTGGAGTTTGAGTGGCTCAAATCCGAGGTTTTGTACCTTGTATATCGGCACAGCACCAAACTTGAAACCCTCTCTAAGACCATCTTGCATCTCTCAGCCTCTGTCACTCCCTTGCAATATCAGGGTGTGTTTGGTAGTAAGGAGCCCTGAATAGGCTTTACAGAAGCGGAATCGTGTAGAAGGCTGACCAGATGGGCTCCTAGAAACGCTAGACGTGATCTTTGAATGTCAGCCTTCCAAATACTCCTCTGACAGCTCGAAAGTACCATTGCTGACTTCTTGCCTCTCTGGCCTTGCCCAAGAGTGGGCAGCTCTCCTTTAAAACACCAAAAACCCAGCCTGTAATAAATACACCAAATTTGTCAATGAGTTGAGTAAGACTTTTGTTCGCCTCAGTAGTGAGGTGGATTTAGAATCTCAACTTCTTCACTTAGAGGACATCAATCTATTTGCCACTTCGTTTCCGACTTCCACACGCAAGCAGCTAAACTAAGTTGGGGTGACGCCGCCCTCCAGTCTGTGTTTGTAGAGGGTTTGGCAGATTTTTTTTATTTTTATTTTTTTATTTTTTTTATTTTAACGTGTCCTGTCTAGCAGTATGCTACTCAGAATTGGTGTCTGAGTACCAAGTACAAGCCCAACAGTTTTACTTTCCCAAGCAGAGTATTACAGCTTCGCTGTAGTACGCCACTTGATGTATATGTATGAAAAATCTTTATTAGTGATTACTGTGGGTTCAATTTCCTGACGTCATGGACATTAAACTGAGACAAGAAGGGAGAAAGGAAGAAGGTGAAGAAAAGAAACCGGACCAACAGAGGCGCGAACCGACGACACAAGACAGGGAGGCAAACAAAGAACACAAGAAAACATCCCAGTCCTCCACCTCTGCCAGACGGCAGAGAAACAGTAATACAAAACAAAAACAACAAACTGTACAGAACCAAACCATAGATCGGATCTAGTAGAATAAACTAAGAATTATACATTCACTACACACAAGCATTGATTAATGAACATAATACAAATGTTTCTGGTAAGCTCCTGGTAACAACTAACTAATGATGATAACCTCAGCTTAAGATATGTCCGTCCTCACCAATGTCCCCACACCTATGTGTCTGCGAGCATGCAGGTCGGAATAAGGTTTCCCCATGCAAGTGATTGATAGCTGGTGTAAGGAACCATCAATCCGTCCTACAGGAATCGGCACAGACATGGAGGAGGCAAGAGATGTATGCATCCAGGGTCCCATAGAGTACAGAGGCCACAGGCGGATCAGCGCAAGGGCTCGATCACCCAACCAAGAGAGGAACAGATGGAAGCCCTGGGGAGCTAACCACATCAGCCCAGCTAATGCTGGGGCCCGATGAGATCGCAAGATGTGTGACGCGCCCACGGGCTCCGCCGGTAACACGGCTACGCACAGGGGCGAGCCCGGATTCAGGAACCGGAGGGCCACGGGGACCAGAGGGCATCCCCGCCCCCCCGCGGGGCCCCAACCAGGGACCAGCCGACAAGGGCCCCCCGCCGCCGCCGCAGGCAAGGAGGATCCGCAGCCAACCGACGGACAACAAACGCCGCCGCCACCCCGGACCAATACCCACCGCCAACAACCCGGCCCGCCTCCACACACCCACACGCCAGGGAGCCACATCAAGAGCCACAGCGGATGTACGCCCTCCCCAGGCCGCGCCCAGCCGGCACCTGGACATCCAGATCTTCCAGCTCCAGGGTCCAGATCCCGCCCCACGTAGGGCGCCAAGATCAGGGGCCCATCCAATGCCGGACAGCCCCACCAGGTGAACAGACCAGCCAGCAGAAGTTCTGGAACCGGCAGGAGGACTGGGCGCCAGGCACGGTCCCCACCGATCCACTGGACGGCACCAACCTATTCTACAACCCCGGCATCCCCATAAGAGGTGCCCCAGTCAATCCAAGGAGGACGTCGGCCCGAAACAGCGGCCGCCCGACACACCGAACCCCCCAGGACCCGCCCGACATGCACCAGGACCGAGCCGGGCCGCAACCGGGACCCCCAGCCCCATGCATCGAGAGTCATCATCAACCAGCGGGCAGGAGCAACCATCACCGACGGGGAGTGACGGGGAGGGAAGAAGATGCATCAGGCCAGAGAGCAGCCAAACACCCAACCTGACAGGTAGACATAGACAGACAGAGACACTCATAAGTACCCTCCCTCTCATGCGTACACATTCTTACAAATACAGTACATACGAAAAAAGGACGCTATACACTCATTCATACCCCCATACGTACACTATACTCCATACTCCCAGGCCCAGAGACAGACGCCCCAATAGAGAACCCTGCCCCTGCACCCAGGAGACAGACCCCTTTGCCCACCAGGACGGGGACAAGCAGACCGCCAAGGCCCCCACACCGGCAAGAGCAGCCCACCAGCCCAGGACCCGACCAGATGGCGTGATGTTCTATCCGGGCTCCGACCCCTGATGGTCCAAAGAACAGGGGTGTGGAAAGACCCCCCAGCCTCTCTCCCCCAGCTCAATGTGTTGTTGTTGCGTGTTGTTCTAATGTGCACTTAAAACAGAGGGGGGGGGACATGGGAATACTGCCGGGTACCCCCATCTCCCCCCCCGGGCCCTCAGTGTCTAGATGCGTTTAACCAGTGGGTGCCGGCACCACAGGCGAGGCCCCCACACATGGCCCCTATAGGGGGCCCCCCATGAGGGGTCCCGCCCCCAGCGCCAATGCGCCACACCGCCAGGTCCCTACATGTGCGTTCCATGTAAATGTTGCAAGTGTAAGTGTCTAAGTTGCTCAATAAAATCGGGACCCAGGCAGGCCACCGGGTAGCGAAGATGGAAGCTCCATCCCGCACCCCAGTGACGTGCCCACGTCCCAAGGCCTTGTGAATGGTAGAATGAAGGAGCAGGTGGACAGAGGCATGGGGATGGGGAGAAAATAACTGGGGTGACCATTGCCAACCCCAGGGAGCCAGCTCCCCTGCTGACTTCAATAGGCACCCCCGTTCGGCCGATCCACCAGGGGTGGGAGGCCCCAGCACGTCCAGTCGGGGCCCACGGCAGCGGTACCCCCGAGCCCCATGGGGGCCCCGGCAATCCACCAGCCCCCATGCCAGGGGCATACCTAAATCCTTCCCAACATTCACACTGCTAACAAAACACATGTCACTAGACACCCAGGTTGAGTTTAGCCCCCCCTCGCCCTCAACGCCCTCCCCCCTCCCGTCCCAAGCGCACCCCATTAAAAAGAGCGCCTGTGCTAGATGGTAAAAAGCCTCCCCGCCAATAAGAGACGCCCCAGGCACCGCCAGCGTCCGAGGGCCCCCGCGCCGAGGCCGGAACCCGGCGCACCACCGACTCGGGTACCCCGGACATGCCGCGCCAGGCCCGTGAGCAGACCGAAGTCCCGGGCGGCCAATCCCCAGGCCGACATCCTCCAGCCTTGCTACTACTGCCCGATGGCCGGGTGGCAACAGAACCCAGCACGTCCACCCACCAGCCCACACCCCACCAACTGGTCAGTCACCGTGGAGGCCGACCAACACCGGCCAGAGCCCCCCACCCCAGCACCCCCGCGAGGGCTAAGACCAAGACCCAGGAGCCATGTCCAGTGTCAATATAGCCGATCGGGCCCGGAGACGCCGGCCACCCGCCACGGCCTCTCGCCGACACCCGGACGCGGCAAGCGGCCACCGGGGAGCAAGCGACAAGAACCAGCCCGGGGAGATGGAAAGGGCAGCAGCGCCCGCCAACCACCGGCCGACCACAGCCCCCCCCCAGCCGGAACAGACGGCAGCGCCCCCCCCCGGCCCAGCCCCAGCGAGGGCCCCAGCCGGGGGGCACGCCGCCCCAGAACCCCGAGCCCCAGGCACAGCCCAGACCCCCCCAGAGCAGCACAGCACCAGGCCAGTTACCCGTGTCCGCCAGCACGACCCCTCTAAGGCGCCGCATGCAGCCACTAGGAGTCACCACACAAAGCCCCCAAAGTCCCACCCCAGGCGAGGGTCACGGCACCTACCGCCGAACCGCAAGCGGACCCACCCCCAAGGAACCTCCCCGCAGTCACCACCAACCCTTAAGCTCCACATCGGCAACCGTGTCCCTCAGAACGGAATCAAGGGCCCGACCCCACTAGGTGATGGAACTGATCAAGGGTGACCAAAAAGATTGATCAGATGTGGAGGCAGATGCCGTTTCTAGACCAATGTAATCCAGAAGGAGATCTCTATATTGATTAATATTCAGAGTATTTTTATTTTTCCAGTTCAAGAGGATATTTTTCTTAGCGATGCATAAGGCGATGTGAAATAATTGCATAGACTTTGTATCCATGGTAACTTCATCTACATTTCCCAGCAAGCAAACTGTGGGAGCAGGTGTGATATTACATTTCAGACACTTTGATAGGTCTTCACATATCTGGTACCAATATTTCTTAACAGGTGGGCAGAACCAAAGAGCATGAATATAATTGTCTGGTAGATTGCTTGTACATTGTAAACAGGTATCAGACGGCGTATAACCCATCTTGAACATCCGTTGCCCTGTATAATGCACTCTATGAAGGATTTTATATTGTATTAATCGTAGATTAGGATTCTTAAGAAATTTTAAAGGTTCTTAATGAAATTTGAGACCAGAGGTTTTGGTCTATTGAGATGGACAAGTCCATCTCCCATTTTGAAATAGGAAGGGCTATTGATTCATCTATTCTATTTAATGTTTTGTATATTTTAGATAGCAGTTTGGGAGGGTTAAGATTAAGGAAGTCTAAAACTTTTCCTGGAATTTGTAAATCAACTGTATTGAGCCTAAATTTATTTTTTATAATTGATTTAATTTGTTGATATTTTTAAGAATTTATTCTTGTTAATTCCGAATTGTGTAACCAATGTATTAAATTGGATAAAGGTTGTTCCATCAAATATATGCTCCAGGTATTCAATTCCTTTACAACTCCAGCCTGGAAAGTTAATCATGCATTTTTTTTGTAAGATATCCGGGTTATTCCAGATGGGTGTACGGGTTTGGCAGATTACATCCACGACCAATTGGTCGGTCATGAGGTTCCGAAAACTCTGAATGCCACCATTGATTTAGCCCTCAAGATTGACCAATGGGTCCTACTCTGACCTCAACCAGATGCATGCCCCTTCAGATCTTTTCAAGCACACCGGTATTCTCCCTCCTTTCCGCCTCCAGCTCTTCTGTCTATAACATAGTAAAACATGCACAGCAGAATATTATATTTCAATTAGCATTTGATATTCTTAAGCCCAGGCTCCAGGGGCTTCAAAATTTAAAGGGCATTATCAGAATGTATTAATTGACAATTGACATAAACAACTAAAAAATAAGACTGCATTTATCTAGAATTAAGGAAATAATTTAATTAATAGAAATAAAAAGAAATAACCCTTTGACAATAAAAAGACAGATTCACAGAGTTCACCCTCAAAACCATTGCACACATAACCTTTCTCTTTTTTCGAATATAGTCAATTTCAAGCCAGCTGCTGTTTGTTTCCCTCTCTACTGGTAGCTCCAGCTGGCTTTGCTGCTTTCACAGGATGTCATGGCTGGTCACAGACGTGATGCTCTTTCCCTTCCCCCTCTTGCCAGGCTCTACAGGTTGTTTAGCATTTTAGACAAGGCTCTTTATTGCCTCCCAGCCAAGTACTTGGGCACACAGGGATGTCATCTCCTCAGAGCTAATTGCTATGCCCTTCTCTAAACGAAACAAGCTCGGGAAATAAATAACTAATGTGCCCCCTTGGTAATCTCATTATCTAACTGCAAATTCACTGCTTCACAACTTTTTATGGTCTTTCCATTTTACATTCACCTTTCACTCCACATGGTGACACTTAAAATGACAGATAAACTGACCCATCACAGATCCCGGTTTTTCTATCGTGAATCCTATTGTCTCATACAATTGCATTTTACATCTTTTGCATTTTGTCTTTTCCCAACAATGGCAGATATCAACATAATTATTATATTAAGGCCTTTTGTGTCATATTTTTGAAATCTTTCAAAATAAGAAGCTTTTTGTTGTTTTTTAAATAGATACGAATTTCAACTTTTATTACATTCTGGTCCAAATGTTTGACACATTCCGTAAACCTTTTTATTGAGTGAAGGTGCTTCGAATTTTAAGAGTAACAAGGCTTTATTTTTTATTTATTTAAGGAATGTGTTACAGACTCAAAATATTTCTGTTGCATGAAATCCAAATAATAATAAGGTTTAATCTGCCCAAAAACCTCATTTTACCATGTTTATATTCCCCTTCGACGTACGAACGCCTCGGAAGTGCTTCTTGATTTTCTTCTGGATCAATTCAGACATAATACACATTTATGCTGCAGGAAGACTGTTGAGAAATACACAGAATTGTCCTTTAACAATCCTGCTGCAGCGTAAATGTGTATTAAGCCCGAATCAGTCCAGAAGAGAATGAAAAAGCACTTCCAATGTGTTTGTAAGTCCAAAGGGAATATAAACAAGGTAAAATTACTACTTTTTTGTGCAGTTTAAACCTTATTACAAGCGGAATTTGTGCTGCCCCCGGCACTCCCGTTCTACGGATGTCTGCTGATGGAGAAAGTGAATATAAACACAGCTGAAAGCCTCAGACTGGCTCCAAACTTTTCAGGGGGAGTCAAAAATCATACAATTTGCTAAAAATAAAATCCAGGTTGGGAAAAAAAGACGGAATTCCCCTTTAATTAATCTTTCAAATTTCCTACGATCTTTCTTCTGACTTGAAGTAATGTAATGTTTTGGTGTGTCCAAGCCAGAGGGAGCTAAAGTTTAGAAGGTGGCAAGGAGGCTGTCTGACCCCAAAGGCTTGGAGCTCAACACAAAAGGTCAATGATCAAAATAACTATTGTAAATATAAAAAAAAAAAACAGTAATTATAAATAAAGGTTTCATTAGTGTGAAATATAATAAATTCATTAGTGTGAAATAAGTAAATTCAATTATTTAACCAGAAAACTAGGAAAATATTTGAACATGTTCAGTTACACCCATTGAAAAAAAAAGGACATACAGGCTGTGGGGAGACCTTTTACACTGGCTATCTGTAGCTCATAGAATAGTGTTGTGCTTTTGCTTCTGAAGAGAGTTATGCTCCTCCGTCTGGATGTACGTGGGTGGAAAATACTTCACACAACAAGTTATATCCGTTCAGGAACTTTACTTAACCTCGGATGGTAAGTACAAACACACATCCATTCATATTGGTGTTAACAAGTGCTGTTGTGGTCTCTGGCTCGGCACAGAACAGCAAACAGTCCGTCCATGCAGTGAGCCGTGAGTACCATTTAACATTCAACTTTTAACTGAACTGTTTTTACTCAGGAAACCTTGCTACACGCCTCTTCCGTGTGCATGTTACTCTCACTGTCCAATTGGGACGCTATGCTTGTTAACACGTAGTGAATAAGGAGGGTCGAACATAGTTAACGTGATCTGTCTTGCACTACCCCCCTCCTGGAGTACTGAGTCCCTTCAGTACGGGTGACTCAAACACATCTACAAAACAGGAAAAACTAAAATTATGGTTAGCTAACATTACAGTATTAGCAACTCAAAATTATGCCTTAGCAAATCCACATATTAACTTAAGTCTATCTTTAATGGTTAATTATCGTATCTCTCTGGCTTCCGAATCACTCGTCCACTTGAGGTTTTCACAGTGTTTTCTGGAAGGTTTCTTATTTCTTGTCTTTCCTCCTGTCGAACTCCTAGGGTTTTGGGCTGAGGATTCTCCTCTCGATCACATGGCATCTGGGATGTTCCGCCTTCTGCTGTACTATTGGCAATGTCATTTCCTAGCGGAAGCTCTGGCGCCAAAAAGGTATCCTCTTCTGGTGACTGTGTAGCCGGGTTTTGGCTCTGCTGCAGCACTTGGCTCCTCAAACGCTTGGCCCAGGCAGGAACCATGTCGACGTCATATGGCTTAAGCCGGTCGTGATGCATTATTTTGCTGCGTTTCCTTCCCTGAATCTGGTAGAGGACAGGACCACGGCATGCTGAGACAATTAGAGGACCTTGCCAAGGTGCTTGAAGCTTAGGGCTCCATCCCTTCTTCTTGGTATCGTCCTTCACATAGACTAGATCTCCAACATTGTAGGAATGTTCTCGTGCCCGAACATCATATGTCTTTTTTTGGCGTTCCTGTGCTGTGCGGAGATGTTCTCTTGCTGTATTTTGTGTCTCCTGGAGTCCTTTCTCCAGGTTGTAAAGGAAATCTACTACTCCCATCGGGTTGGACTTTAGTACTGCCGCCCCGCACTGGATGTCCTGTGGTTGGTGAACCTCTCTTCCAAGCATCAGTCTGTTAGGAGTGAACCCCGTGATTGCGTGCTGTGAGCTGCGATAGGCTGAGGTGAGTAGTGGCAGATGTTCATCCCAGTCCTTCTGCTTCTGGTCCACATAGCACCGAATCATCTGCAGCAAGGTTCTGTTGAACCGCTCGACCTGCCCATTGGAAGCAGGATGGTAAGGGGCGGTCCTAGTCTTTGTAATCTGCAGGAGCTTGCATACATTTTGAAACAGGGAACTCTCAAAATTGCGACCTTGGTCAGTATGCAACTCAAGGGGGGCTCCAAACCGGGCAATGAAGTCGTACACAAGGCTCCTTGCTGTTGTTTCCGCTCCTTGGTCAGGGACAGGGAAAGCTTGAACCCATCTGGTGAACTGGTCAATGATGACTAGGATGTACTTGTTCCCACAGCGAGATACTGGGAAGGGACCGAGAATGTCAAGATGAAGGCGGTCCAGAGGTGCCCCAGCTTGGTAACTTTGCAGCTCTGCTTTCTTTACTGGTCCCTTAGATTTACATGCATTGCATTGCCAACACCTCTTTATGAATACACGGACATCCTCACCCATTCCATGCCAGTGGTAGTTCTGACGTAGGCGCCCAAGGGTTTTTGTTTCCCCTAGGTGGCCCGAGTGTGGAGGGTCATGGCAAGCTTGAAGGATCTCTTGTTGCATCGATGTGGGAACAAGTAGTAGCAAGACTGGGCCTTGAGCTCCGACTCTCTCCCAAGAATAGTAAAGAACTCCCTGTAGCAACACGACTTGGGACCAGCAGAGCCAGAACTTCCTCACAGCTGGCCCCTCGAGCGACACCTGCTCTTTAGTAGGTAGTGTTCCAGATTTCTTCCACATGTGGAGAATGGAGAGGACGGGGTCAGCCTTCTGGAGTTTGATTAGCTCTTCCAAGCTAACCGATTGCAGCCAGTTAGCTACTGGAGTCTCCAGCACAGGTGCAAGTTGCTGGCCTGTTTCCAGCATCCCAGTTACATCACCTCGGGTCTCACTGCTGGTCTGCATACACCTCACTGCTAGAGGCACCACATCGTCCACGTCATCTCCAAACCTGGCCCACTGTTCATGAAGTCTTTGACAAAACTTGCATCCTTGACATGGCAGATCAAACAAGTTCTTCCCCGCTTGGTAACAGTCACATTCATCTGACTTTTTTCTGGTTTGCCTTGACATTGCATCAGCATTTGAGTGCTGCCGTCCTGCTCGATGCTCAATGTCGAAGTCGTATTGGCTCAACTCTTCCAGCCAGCGAGCCAACTGGCCTTCAGGACACTTGAACCGAAAGAGCCAGGTGAGGCTGCCATGATCTGTCCTCAGCAAGAACTTTCTGCCCAGTAAGTAGTGGCGGAATTGCCGGGTGAAACGGATGACAGCCAGTAGTTCACGTCTGGTGACACAATACCTCTGCTGAGCTGGTGTAAGGTGGCTGCTGGCATACGTGAGAACTCGCTCTTCACCCCACTGCAGTTGTGACAGAACAGCTCCAATACTGTAGCTGGAGGCATCAGTGTCGAGAATGTACTTGCATCCAACCATGGGGTATCCCAGTACTGGAGTAGTCATTAGCTTTTCTTTAAGCTGTGTGAAAGCATCTTGGTGTTCCTCTTTCCACAGGAATTTGGCATCCTTTCTTAGGAGGCGGTGGAGTGGGCTTGCCAGTTCCGCAAATGCTGGGACAAACTTGCGGTAGTAGTTGCACAGCCCGAGGAAAGCTTGCAATTCCTGTACATTGTTGGGGGGCTTCCAGAGCTGTACGTCCTTAACCAGAGTTGGGTTTGGCCGAATCCCATTGCCGCTCACAACATGCCCGAGGAAGAGGACTTCTTCTTGAAGCAAGTGGCACTTTGATGGCTTTAACTTCAATCCATAGCTGTGGAGACGGCAGAAGACTTGTGTGAGCCGATCTAGGCTCTCATCCACCCCCCGGCCGAGGACAATAACATCATCCAAGTAGATTAGCAGCGCTTCCCACTGAAGTCCCCTGAGTACGAGTTCCATCGCCCTCTGGAATGTGCTTGGGGCGTTGCAGAGTCCAAATGGCATGCGGGTGTACTCGTACAGGCCCCATTTAGTGATGAATGCCGTCTTTTCGCGATCCTTGTCATCTACTGCTATCTGCCAATAGCCAGACTGAAGATCAAGTGTTGAGAACATCGTGGCTCCCCCGAGGACATCAAGACACTCCTCAATCTTAGGCAAGGGGTAAGCATCCTTGACTGTGAGGCTATTTAGGGAGCGGTAATCCACACACCACCGCACTCCTCCATCCTTCTTACGTACTAAGACGACTGGAGCAGCCCACTCTGATGAGGATGGAGTAACAACACCTGATTTGAGCATAGCTTGAAGATGCTTTTCCTCCTCGCTCTGAAAACCAAGAGGTGTCCTTCTTACTGGCTGGCGCACGGGTTTGGCTGATCCTGTGTCAATCTTATGCGTGACTGCAGACATGTAACCCAGGTCGGAGTCACTCTCAGCAAAAAGAGACTGGTAGGTTAACATCAGCTGAAGAAAACGCTGCTGCTGCTCCTCACTGAGTGACTCACTAGTAGCACCAACCAGCTCCTGAAGGTGTTTAGGAAGATCAGAGGTGGTTACTACTCTTCCAACCATTAGTGATGTTGCACTCACTGACTCATTCTCCATGTTGGGCCCTGCACTCTCATCAGCTGGACATGGCGGCTCCTCAGGATAAGCTTCAACTAGGAGACCAAGACATGCTCCTTTTGGCAGTGCTGCCTTGCTGGTAGAAAAATTGCATAGTCTGATTGGTACTCGCTTCTCCATGGTGGTGGCGACACTTCCAGAGGCTCCTGCTTCCGTGATGTTCAAGGGTTCTAGTACGGCTGGAACACCTGGCCTTGGATTCTCAACCTCACCCCACACCAAGCACTCAGATGTAGGTGGTATGGTTGTGGTTTGTCCCAGGGTCACTCTGGCTACCCAGTAGTCCGCTCCATCTGTTACCACTTTGGAGGGCACAAGTTCATTACCAATGAAGACCTTACCGCGGGCATGAATGACAACATCATGGGCCTTCATCAGGTCATATCCTAGAAGCACAGAGTCACGTATGGGGGCCACATGTACATCCCAGTCGACCGTTTTAGATGCAATTTTAAAGGTGACTTTCAGTCCACGTTTTGCCTTCATGCCATCTCCTACTCCTGCATTACGAAGGTAGGTGGTCTGTAGATTGTCTGAATTGTCCCCTGCAAAATTCTGATACAGTTCCTCAGATATGACGGTTGTCTGGGCTCCCGTATCCACCACAGCCTGTGTGGAGATTCCATTCACAGTCACTAGAATTTGAAGACTCTCACCCTCGTTTTTGGTGCAGCCAATCTGTGGTCCCCGTGATGGGTGACCTGGATTCAATGTCAACTCAGACTGCAACCTTTGGCCTTTATCACCATAGTTGCATGCATTTATTGGACTTGGCGACCTTGTGCATTCTCTCCTGAAGTGTCCTGATTCCCCACACTTAAAACACGGCCCAGTAGTCCCCCGAGTTGGACTTGGGGACCGGGAACGCATCCGGTCGGAATGCACTTGATGGTGGTTCTGCTTCATCTCCAGCGGTGAAGGATGTTCTGTGGTTACTCTAGTTTGTTGGTGCTTTGTGTTTGTGGATTGGAGGTATTCAAACTGCAGCTGTAACTTTCCCACTGTATGAACAAGTGTTTTGACTTGGTCTGTCAGGGCAGTGAACTGATCTGTAGTCACATATTGGGGGGTTTGCACCCGGCGAGCAGTAGCAGTGTCATCCTCCCAGGCATCCGCATCACTAGCCCAAGAAACACGCCTAGCTCTGTTCTTTATTTCAGTTTCACACCCTATGGTGGCTCTGAAGTTATGTTCATGAGCCTCCACACGCTGTTGAGCCTCTGCAAGGGAGTGTGGATCTCTGTTCATGACTTCGTAAGCCACTTTTTGGTTTTTCAGACCCTTTAGGAAAGCATCAGTTGCCAGTTGGTCTTGCAGCTGAAGATCCACGCCTGGGTATGCATGTGTGATGAGGCGCCGGACCTCCTCCGCAAACTCAGCTGAAGTTTCCTTTCCTTGTCGAAGTTCCCCCAGCTTTCTCCTCACTGTGGTAGGTGAGTCTTTTTTTCCAAAACGCTGTGTGAGCTGCTCCACTAAAAGAACATAATCCTCTCTTGTACGTTCTGGCAGTGAGCAGACATATCGTATTGCAGCTCCTCTCAAACACTCATGCAGCTTGTCTACTCTTTCGCCTGCGGTCCATCCATATTTCCTAGCTTGGCACTCAAATGGCACTATGAAAGAGTCCCAGTCATCATTTCCGTCAAATATGGCAATTTTAGGTCTATATGCCTCCTGCAGAATAGACTGACTGCGGTTGCTGGAATTATTCAGCCTCTGTTCATCATAGTAGGGGAATAAGCGCTGGGTTCCACCTTCAGTCTCTCTAGCATCCCTCCGTCTAACATCAGGTTCAGGATTGACATTCCTCCTGGTGGGACTGGGGCTGCGGTTCCGTCTGTCTATTACATCCAGTTCAGCTGCAAAGGGGCCACCAGCTTGGTCTCTAGATCTTACTGGAATCTCCAAGGAGGCCAAAGGTGCAGCATCATGTGGGCCGCCAAAACATCTCTCCTCCAGCCCCACTGGATACAGCAAATGATGGCATACACTGAAAAAACTAACTTTGTGGTCCAATAGAATATATTTTATTAATCCTTGTAACATATACATTGTAATGTTAAGATTCTGTTAGAACTTTAATTTCCCAAGTAAATACTGATCATTTAAAAAAGAATTTCATGTAATGCCAAGAAATGAGTATTTAAGGGTAAGACTTGCCATACATTTCTTAATAATATTTAATTCTTCGTTTTAATCGTCACTCCACCTATACTCAAAAATACTAATTAGATTTTAATCTGAAAGTCTTTCTGTGTTCGCGCATGCGTCCATGCGCGTTCCTTCTTCGCGCATGCGTACGACACACCGCCATTTTCGGGATTGAGCGGACAGAAGGTGCTTGTTGGGGCATATTCCAGACACGGCGTCACCTGGTAAGGTAGCAGTACATTCAATGTAAGTATTTTTCTTTTGTTTTTGAGTGATGACATCAAAAAAACATTTGCATTTTGATAGTTTGACTTGTGTTATCTTAACGAAGTACAGGCTGCTGAGTTTTAACATAGTTTTTCACAAAGTTTGACTAAATCTTAACTGCCAACAAGCTAGCTCAGAGCACGACTTTGAAACTACAGTAAACAGGCGTAGTGGCGGCTAACGTAAGTGTGCAAAGGGAATGGACAATTTATTTTGAAGTTAAACCCGTCCGAATACATAATCACAAATTATTATATAAACTGTGAAAAAGATCGTTTTAGACTCCAACCGTCTCAACATTTTGCAAAGTCCGTTGTATTTCACCAACACGTATATGTACTTAAACACTTAAGTGAAGGGTACATTTTGTCTATGTTTTTCTCCAATACATATTTATTCAGGAGCTGGCGTACTTTTTTACAATGGTTAAAAAAAAATGAATAAACAAAGTTTAAATGAATAACTGACACGAGACATCACTACTGTAGCTTCTCTTGAGCTGCTGTGAAGTACGTGATAAGTTGCATGAACTGCAGTATTTAATTCAATGTATTTTATTTATTCAAAATATAAAAATATAATTTTACATTTTATTAAGAATCATATATATATATATATATATATATATATATATATAAAAATAAAATTTGCTACTAAGTATATGCAAGATGATCTATTACTATACCTTTTGTGACCAAGCTAAACTTATTACGATGGCTTGTTTGACAATCCATAAGACCCACAATATATTTTTTTCAGACAATATAATTCAGAAAGGCAGGAAATATTTTAATTTGGTAGCTTGAAGAAAAAACTTTTTATATAATTAAGTGATTATAAATCTAGTTGCTGATTACTTTTTTTGCCAGCTGATTAATCATTGCAGCTTTAATGTAAATTTGTATTTTTCTATCAACAGAAGAGACTGCAGGTCAGTTGTGGAATCAACTGAGAGGCGTAGGTCACAGAAACCAGTTGCATGTGTTTAAGAGCAATCTATACGGAGTGATTGGATTAAGTAAACAAGGCAAGTAGAAGTTATATATATGTATGTATTGGAGAAAAACATAAACATAGATTGAAACATCTACATTCTAATCAAATAAATTAATATAATGATTTGCATAATTTACTCTTCCTACATTGTTTATTTTTGAATTCCTGCTGAGTCATGATGTCATAGTGTAGCTAATGAATTGTTTGTTATTTTCTTTTTCAGGGTGCCAATACAGAGGAAGGTTCAAGAGTAGGGAGGAGGACACATTGATAGCTTTTTCTACACTGGTTTCAACAGAGAGAAACGGGAGAAACAGTAGGCATATCATGTTATGAGATGGTCATGCAAAATATGCAGCTTCCGGACTTCAGAACGATTAGGGCTCTTGAAACATTATAGATTGAAACATTTACATTCTAGTCAAGGCCAGGGGGTACCATGCTTATACTTGGATTGTCCTTGTTCATTTAAACGTTGGGGTACACTCCGTGCACATTTGTCTAGAGATCATACACAAACTGAAAAAGTACAGAAAAGTGTTTCATTTTTATGTCTTGTATGTAATTCACATGGTTTTGACACAGAGAGACAGTATTTTCAGCACCTTGGAGCTCATCTAAAAAAATTTGAAACAGTATATTGTATTTTTAAAGATTGTGATTATAGTTCCAACATATATTCAACTTTTTCTTCACATAAAAGTAGAAAGCACAGTCCTCACTGCTTTGAAGACTTTAAACCTACTGTATTTCAGACACTTTTAAGACAAGCACCTGAAGACAGTTGCAGTTTGCTTGATAGCAGTGAAATTGATGCAGAAGAAACACTGGTCAAAGACGGTGAAGATTTAGTTAAAGCAATTGTTGATCAGCTTGGTTCACTACTACTCAAACTAGACTGCATCTTCAATGTGTCTAGTAGATGTATAGATGAAATTGTAGAGGAACTTCAGTTTATCACTTGTTCAGCATCTGCACCAGTTATCAAAAGAATTGTCCAAGACACCTTAGAAAACCATAACTGTACTGTTGAACCAGCAGTGATCTCAGATTTGATAAAAGGTATTTGTCAGTTAAATCCTCTTAGTGTAGCCTTTAATGAAGGAGGTCCTCTTTGTACAGCATACCAGAGAAGTAAATACTTCAAAGAACAGTTTTCCATTGTTGAACCTTTAGAGTTCATCTTAGATGCAAAAGCAAGCAAGACATTCCAGTATATACCACTTCTGCAATCTTTGTCCCAAATTCTAAATAATCCTGACATTCAGGAAAAACTGTTTAAGAGTACAGAACACTCTGGTTTTTCATATTCAAGTTTTCGTGATGGTTCACACTTTAAGGAGAATGAGTTTCTTTCTGGAGAAGAGTTAAGACTGTCACTACTTCTTTATTCTGATGATTTTGAGATATGCAATCCTTTGGGAACCTCCCGTAAAAAACACAAAGTAACTTGTATCTACTGGGTGTTGGCTGATATTCCAGCTGTATTAAGGTCTGCATTGTCATCAATTTACCTAGCTATTTTGTGCAAGGCAGGGGATGTACAGAAATGTGGCTATAGACAGGTGTTAGAGCCATTATTAAATGATCTGAAAATACTTGAAGAGGATGGTATCTTTGTGCCCTTTTTGGGGAAAATAATAAAGGGAACTGTATTTTCTGTGATTGCAGATAATCTTGGTGCACACTCAGTTGGGGGCTTTATTGAAAGTTTCAGTGGGTCTTATGTTTGCAGATTTTGTATGGGAGAGCGATCCCAGTTTAAGGAGGTTGAAGTCAGATCAGGGGTGTTTCCTTTAAGAACAAAACAACAACATCAATTAGACATCGAAGCAGCATTGGCTAATAACACTCATAGCCGCGGAGTGAAAAGGCAGTGTGCAATCACTCAGACATTGAAACATTTTCATGCAACAACAGGTTACCCACCTGATGTGTTGCATGATTTACTTGAGGGAATTGTGCCTTTAGAATTGGCATTGTGTTTAGATATCTTGATAAAGAAAAAATATTTTTAATTTCAGGAGCTCAATACAATAATCAAAAGTTTTCCCTACAAGTGGAAAGACAGGACCAATTGTCCTCAGGGTGTTCCACCAACATTTGCGTCCCGTAAAACCATTGGTGGTAATGCGCACGAAAATTGGTGCCTACTGAGGCTGCTTCCTCTAATGATCGGCTCCAAAGTCCCAGAGGAGGAACAAGCCTGGCAAGTGTTGATGACACTGAAAGATGTTGTGGAGTTGGTTATGTCACCTATCCACACAGATGAAAGTATTGGCCACCTTGATAGCCTGATTTCTGACCACAGACATCGATTTACCAGCGTGTTTCCAGAGCAGAAATTGATTCCAAAACACCATTTTGTAGAGCATTACCCACATCTCATCAAATCCTTTGGTCCACTAGTGTCCTTGTGGACAATGAGGTTTGAAGCCAAGCACCATTTTTTCAAAAAGATGGTAAGGCAGACCAGCTGCTTTCGGAACATTTTGAAGTCGATGGCAAAAAAACACCAGTCCATGATTGCATTCCACCTCCATAGTTCCAACGTCTCTGCTCTCTCTGTGTCAAAGATGTCTAGAGTTCCAGTTGAGGTTGTGAATGAGAATCTGCAAGAATATTTGGCACACAAATTTCCTGGAGAGAAGATGGTTAACTTGGTTAACAAGGCAGAGTATCAGGGCACCAGTTACAGTAGTGGTATGATGTTGGTCTATGGTTCCACTGGTGGGTTGCCTGACTTTGCTGAAATACTACAAACAGTTGTTGTTCAAGGCGGCTTAGTGTTTGTAGTGAAACTGCAGAGTGCTTGGTACTGTGAACATTTAAGATGTTTTAAGTTGGAGTCCACAAGCATAGTCAAAGTTATTGAGCAGTCACAACTCACAGACATTTACCCTTTGGTTACCTATTCAGTGGAAGGTGATCGAATGGTTTCTCTGAAGCACAACATCTGCTTTTAAACTAGGTACAGTATTTATTTATACTTTTAACTTGTAACTTATTTTTATTGTGTCCTTGTCAGGAGTTTTTAATTACAAATCATGGACTATTTTTAATATATCTGCATTTTGTATACTTTTAAAGTAAATGTATTTGAAGGTGTTAACCTCAGCAACGCTTATATTGTGGGAGGGTTCTTGGCTCTGTTGATAGTAATCCTTTAGAATATTGGTGGTTCAATACCCGGCCCTCCAAAATATCAATGACACTAAACTCAGATTTAGTTTAAAGATGCTATGGACACAGAAGGTTTACTGTTTTGTGTAGAACTCATTTCGTTAAAGAAAAATTATTTGGGTTCTAAGAAAAGGGTCACAATTACCATTTAGACAAAACAAACTCGTGAAGCAAACTGACAAGACTTGTGCATTATCAACAGTACATCTACACATGGTTATTTACAGTCCCAGTCAAAAGTTTAGAAACATTACCCCACTGAATCCAATGGGATAATATTTCCAAACTTTTGACTGGTACTGTACCTAGCAATTTGGGGTGATTGTATTTGGTGAATAAAAGAAAATTAAGACCACACAGTAACATTTTTGTGATTTTGCTGTCATACATAGAACAGGTTTAGCTGAAATTTCAACCTCTTGGGATTTGTTCTTGGAAATAATAAAAGTGGTGTGTGAGGTGACCCAAATTGTTTCCAAGAATTTTTTTTTTATTGCCTTATCAAATTAGCCATTCATTCATTTTCATTCTCTCTTTATGTCTCTCTCAGCTCAGTTCTACTTCCCCAACTCAGTAAAGATGTCTGCTCCTGCTCAGCTACGTGTTATCCTCGAAGAAACTCAAGTGCTCAAATTACCCCTACCAGATGGAATTCCAAGCACAGTGGACCAACTTTTGGCAGCTGCACACGATCACTTTGAACTTGAAGGGTGTTTTACTGTTATGTGCATGGACAAAGATTTTGATAACCAATTCTTCACTCTCACAACCACAAATGACATTAAGGACAAAGACACAATAAAACTAATTAAAGAAGAAACATCTGTAATTCTCACATTGACCCCTGTTGACAATACTGCTTTCTCGCCTCAAGAATCCCTGGGCCAGTCCTCCCAGGAAGACAGTTCTTCAGTTAGTTCATCGGACACTATTATTTTACCACAACCCCCTGAGTTTCGCTCACATACTTGGCCAATTAATTTTGTAATACCTGCCTTTTCCTATAATGTTGAGTTGCTTCTTCAAGAAGGAAATGAGGCATTTGAAAAAGAAGGCTCCCTCATTCAGAGTCCATCCTTGAAGTCTGATGTTCTGGAGAAACTCGCTGAAGAAATATTTCAGTACACTGCCTATCCTTCAGGTTTGCAAATACTGGCAGTTGTTGAAGCCCTGCTAAAAAGGCATCCATGCCTACAGGAGCCAGGAACCTCATTTTCTGGTATGTATGGATGGCAGCAGCGCATTAAGTACAAGATGGCCAACTTCAGATCCAAAATGAGAAAACGTAAAGTACCATGTCCTGAGCTTAACATCAACTCATTGAGAGGAAAATCACTTGATGACAGAAATCCTGCAAAAAACTGCAAGAAGCCAAAAAGAGCGGAGGTGAACTACCTCCCTCCACATCCAAGTGGAGAAAACGATGACAGTCTTGAAATTCTCAGACAGGAACTTCTTGACGATGTTAAAATGAAAAGCAACTCCAAGGTGATACAAGACAAGATGGCCAAAACATTCTCATATCGAAGGCTTGAGGTTGTGAGTGGCAGTCCAGCTGCAGAGGATTTCAGGAAGAGATGGCCTGCTTTATTTAATGAGGCGGAGGTAAATTAGTTTTCAATGTATATTATTAAATATGGTGTCAGATTATCAAATTGCATGTACCATTGATTATGCAACATAATGAAAGTATGACATGCCTACTGCACAAATTTTTTTAAATAATTTTTTTTTTTAATTCAGATAAAAGCAGAGTTCAGGAGAATAACAACAACATACCTGGAGCAGAGCTTTTTGTACAAACTAGACCAGTACACTCCAAAACTCATTGGTCTGATGGAGGCAAAGGGAGGCATTATGGGAACCAAACTTAGGCCAGTTCTGCACAAGCTTCGTCAGGTGGGTTTGGTCAAAATTGTACTTATTTACATTTTTTGAGTGATGGACCTTTTTATGTGTTTCTGTGTCTTAAACACAACCCACATTTCCACATGTGGTTAATTTTTTAAAACATTTAGTCAGTTGTGTTTGCTCTTGTGTTATGTTTTAATAGTTTACCTAGAATAAGTGATGGTGCAGTATTGATACAGAAATGTTTTCACAGAACCAGAGTATTGAAATGAAGCGAGAAACTGTAATCCGTGGCCTCATACTGTACCTCGGTGAAAAACAAGAGGACCTCATTGAGGATTGCCTGGTAAGTTTTTTACTTGCATTATTATTTTTGATCAATTTAAAGTGTACCTTCAACAATAGAGGCACGCAAAAATACACTAAACAATGGCACTAATGTAATCTGGAAGACTAGACTTTCTTATATGTTGGCAAGTCATTAACTAGAATTATCAGACTATTTCTCTCTTCTTTTTTTCTTTTTTTTAACTCTCCAGCTGAATAGTGATGTGGCTGCTATGTTGTACTAAGCAAATTTGTTCTCTATGGAAGAGGAGCTCTATGTTTATAAGGCTCCTCCTGATATTTATATTAACCCTCGCGGTCCCCTTAGTGGGTCAAAAAGACCTGCGTCCCACGATGCTTCTGGGGACCCCTGTACGAGCCGCGAGCAGGTCCGGGGTCGGGGCAGGGGTCCCGGACCTTAGCGTGAATCATTGAATCCGATTCGACCATTGGTCCAATCCGATTCAATGATTCATAATAAACTAAAGCCACAACTGGAGTTGTCAGACTCAGAGAACGGCTGGACTAACAGGGGAAAGGTAAAACTCAATTGTTTAACTCAAGGGGAGGTGGAATATGAGCATATTTGCCCAAATGGTGGTGTATCCCTATAACATTCCATGAAAAATTAAAAATGGCTGTTTATCAGATACTGTATGGTTATGTATGTCTTTCGATATACTGTACAAGGCACAAGTGTTTGCCATTTGTTCACAAAATAAAAAGTTGTATGAAATCAGGTTTTCATTGTATGAATTTTAAATGTGGTGAAGCGATTAGTGGGGTTTTTAAAAAAAATGGGTAACATTTAATTAACTATGGTAAAATATTACATGGGGAAGAAATATGTAAAATATACCTATTAAAATCATGTTTAGGATAGCCATGATTTACTTAATATTTCCATAACACATCTGCACCTGTCTAAATAAACACAATAGATTTTACTTAAATAATCTAAGTAATTAACATTTTGTAATTGAAATTAAGCAAGTAAAGTTTACATAAGAACTTGAAACTTGGAATTGTAAAAGTTAAGTACATTTTACTAGGCCTTTGCCACTAAGTTCTATTTGATATTACATTAGTAAAGTTTACTTAAACATTTCTTGTGCAAATTGTTACGAGGATTTTTTTAAGTAAATTGTACAAGTTATTTTTTTCAGTGTAGCTTGCTGTGCAGCTGGAACTCCTCCTGTTATGTGTGTAAGGACTGGAGCGGGCATAGTTTGCAAACTTCTTGTCTGTTGATTTTGGTTATCCAACAATGCCTGCAACCATGCTGGGGCTGGAGCAGGCTCAGAGGGGCCTGCTGTAGCTCCTTCTTCAGTCATTTCTTTTCCTTCTTTTATTTATTTTTCCTTTTTATTTTATTTTTTTAATTTATTTTTTAACTTTTTTTAAAATTTTTATTTATTTATTATTATTTATTTGTATTTGTCTCTCATTTGTCGGTCTTTGCTGCAGGGCCTATGAGTTCTGTTTTTACAGTGCTACTGGGATTATTGTAGAGCACGTCCTGTAGGTGCTTTATGGTAGGCTGCTCTACAGCTGGTGAACCGATGACAGCATGCAGCCCCGCTCTCGCAGCAACGTGCAGCCCCGCTCTCGCAGCAACGTGCAGCCCCGTCTGGACATCTGCAGACGTCAACAGTCCTCCGCGATGAAACCCCCAGATGGTAAGCAGAAGTATTGCAACAGTGGGTTATGTTATTGCTTGTCGGCTCGTGGTGGCACCCGTTAGCTTCTGCTAGCACCCGTTAGCTTCTGCTAGCTCGAGTTAGCTTCTGCTAGCTCCCGGTAGCTTAATTAGCAGCTGTTAGATTTATCTTCGGTCCGCCGGCTGTACTCACGGTTGGAAACAGTTGCAATAATCCCACTTCTGACACCAGTTGTTGTGCTTTTGCTTCTGAAGAGAGTTATGCTCCTCCGTCTGGATGTACGTGGGTGGAAAATACTTCACACAACAAGTTATATCCGTTCAGGAACTTTACTTAACCTCGGACGGTAAGTACAAACACACATCCATTCATATTGGTGTTAACAAGTGCTGTTGTGGTCTCTGGCTCGGCACAGAACAGCAAATAGTCCGTCCATGCAGTGAGCCGTGAGTACCGTTTAACATTCAACTTTTAACTGAACTGTTTTTACTCAGGAAACCTTGCTACACGCCTCTTCCGTGTGCATGTTACTCTCACTGTCCAATTGGGACGCTATGCTTGTTAACACGTAGTGAATAAGGAGGGTCGAACATAGTTAACGTGATCTGTCTTACAATAGACTTCAAAATAATTATTCTACTTTACAGTTGAATTGCTTAGCATCAAAGTATGTTGAAAAATCTGTCTTCACAATATCAATCCCCCAGACCACTCAGGTCATCTAACAGTAACTGATTGATCATCCCTCGACTCAGAACCAAACATGGAGAAGCAGTTTTCAAATTCTGTGCTCCCCTTATGTGGAGAAAACTTCTTGACAACTGCAATGTCACTGAAACACAGAGCTGCTTTAAATCAAAACTAAAAATTAATTTATTTTTAAACTGCTTTTGATAAATTATATTTATTTATAATAGCTAGAATTTCATGTATTTTAATGTATCATATGTTTTGTGTCTATAATGTTGCATTTTGTTCTTTCCAAACCATGTAAAGAGGCATTAAATTGCCATGTTGTTGAAAGTGTGCTATACAAACAAGGTTGCCTTGTCTTGCCCTTTAGCACCAATTACACCTTAATGTACATATGCTGGGAAGAAAACACATTGATTATAATTTTAGTCTTGTAATTAATTAACCACACCGCTATTATTTTTAAGTGATATGATGTAAAATATGATAATGAATCAAACAAGCTTTAGACTACTTATAGTATCAAGTGAGAAAGTTATTATAAAAACACTTTGTACTATCCACTCTATATTTTAAATATTTCTGTTCCTTCTGAGTACTTTCTTATTTGTTTACATATGCCTCCTCAGCTTTCTTTTTATTTATTTTTTCTAATTCCGTTTTGTATTAAAAAGCTATACATTTAAAAAAAATAATGTGTTATTGCTGTGTTGTAATAAAGGCTTTTTAGTTGATCTCTTGGAAATATTTAAATATTGTTTGATACATGATTCTTTGGCTGAAATTGAAATGAAAACATATTTTGTTTTGTGCACTGTTTCATAATCAGTTCTAATCATAAATTATGTCTTTGCAGAATAATATTTTAATCTAAATTGTAAAGTTACGAAGACTTATTCTAACAAAATTCTACAGATCCCTTTAACCAAAACTTTTACTTGTTTTTTTTTTGAGAAAAGAACGAGCATTCAATATATTATATAAGGGGATGAAAGCATCCGTTTTATCAAAGTTTGCAGGGCTCCTTTCTGTTGTTTAAAAGAGTTTACAATCTAATTTTGGAATTCCTTAAAGTAAACTTGACAGGTTTAAGAGAGAAAAAGGACAGTTTCAAAGTTTTCAAAACATCTGTTTTTAAGATAAGGGAGTTTCTGCTTTTTGGGTCCATATATTTTAATTGTGTGGGCTTGTTTTTAAATAACATTTCCTGGTTGTTTCTCATGTTGGATCACTTCAGAGCATGATTGAAAATGAATAACCATCTAAAAAAGTAACAGAAGTGTGGAAAAAAGGAAAACTGTATTCAAAAATTAGAGAAACAAAGCTTAGGTGGCGGACAAAATCCTTTTTCCCAGCCAGATCTTAAGAGGGTGACCAGGCTGTAATTCTGATTTGATTAGACAAGCTTTTTACTACTCTCTTTCTTTGGGTTTCATTTTGGAGCCACCGAACTGTTCAAAACCTACCAGTTATTAGCTTCCAAACCGAGTTGTCACAATATGCTGCATTAAGATATGGACGTCTGTAATGTGTAGTCTTGTCATATTGTTTCGTAAGACATTCATTTGCACAGATTTTTTTTTTTAAATTCCCATGATTAGAATAATATTGTACTTGGGGCTACTTTTTCTTTTAATGTTTCCAGTATTTATCAGTCATTAGAATGAAAAGACAGGGTTGTGTTGCAGGGTTCATTCAATTAATCAATATTTGAAATGAACTATTTAAGAATCATGTTTTTTTAAATTAGTGGTATAAGATCATTCATGAGAAAAGGGTCTTTGACACAGTAAGAGGAAACTTCTTTTGGAGCATCAAAATCATAAAAATATTCATGCAATTTGACGTTTCAGCCTGTCATCAAAATTTAACTTTGCTAACAGGTTTATCATTGTTATTTGAAAGGGACATGGACAGTTAAATTTATAAAAAAGGTCATGTTCAAATGCCATTTACTTCTTAAAATATGTGAGCTTTCCCTAATAGGATGCTATAAGAGCTCACTGAACTTTGAATTTGAGGATGGTGGATGAATTTCAAAATAATTTTAAAATCTGAGATTAAGGCAATATAATTAAGTTTTACCAAATTTGTGTCACTTCTTTAAACTTTAATTGACTTTGATGCCATGAGAATCAGTTTTTGGGATATTTGCTGTGTAATCATTTCATTCTGTAGAAAAGAAATGAAAATTGCGGAATTCTAACATGAATCAATTGTGTAACTTATGGCAATCCTTATGTTTTCATTAGAGGATACTAGACTCACGGGAAATGTTGAAATGTTTAACCAATTGGATTTGAAAATATGGATCTGTGGAGTAATAGAGATATTTTAAAAGTAATTTTGAGAACATTATTCATTTATCAAAACCAAAAAAAGAAGCTTACAAATAAATAATGTACATAAAATAAAGCTTGATAAAAAGGTGGGTTTCCATTCATTACCTCCTCCAAGAGGGAATGTTTTCGCCAGGGTTTGTTTGTCTATCCGTCTGTTAGAAACATAACTCTGAAGGTTGATGGTGGATTTTGATGACATTTTTAGGAAATGTGTCAGTGTCAGTTTTTACAAAACTCTGAAGGCAATGTATCCTTGTCCAAACAACATACATTAAATGTGAAAGCAAATAAACTATTCTAGTCATGAGTTAAAGCCGGATATGTTGAATAAAACTGAGATATGTCCAGATAAAACATGTGTTGACTTTTCATTGTAATCATAAATGCTTTGTAAGGATCTATACTGAAAAAAGCTTAAATCATTTTAAATTCTGTAAATTAACTAAATGAAAATATCTCCATGTGCATGCTGTTGCAATTAAGATAAAAAACAGATAAGTGAATATTATCAAAAGTAATATTCCCTTTGGAATACATGTTTAATTACAAAGGAGCACGTCTTGATGAAACTTTTTTCTTTGGAAAAAAAGAGAACTAAGGTATGTAAGTCTTTCTCCCTAATGGCTATCTCTTAAAACATTTTACCTCAGAAGATAAAGTTAATTATTGATTGTATCAGAAACAGTTGCTCTAGAAAATAAATTCTCCTATTTGTATCTTTAAGCCAGAGTAATGTCCTAATTAAGCATACAGCACTGAACCTGCTTTCAAAGACAATGACAATAAAGAATGCTTGTTGTGTTGCAGCTAAGGATGTTAAGCACTTCACATACCACTACTTCACATCAGTGATACACTTGTGGTCTAGAAAAACATCTATCAGCCTAGTTTAGATTAACTGGGCAAGTTGTGGGGCTGAGTAGCTATTTCTTAACTTAATGACTGTCTCAGGTAATGGGGGAGAGCCGAACCATCTCCCAAATTAATTTTGATTTTAGAGCTAGCTAATCAGATTTCTCCAGAGTACACCGGTTTGGTTTTATAGATTTCCTATTAAATACATAGAGGCAGACATCACATCTACACACAAAGAGATACACACGAATGTACAACCACATGTTTATATGTATATCTATATATATATATATATACCGATAAACTCCAGCACACACCTTTATACACTACTGAAAATAACTTACTGATCATTTAAAATAAAGAGGTACATAAAACACATTTGACTTTTCTTTTCAGGAAACCATCTTCAGGCCATAAACTCGGAATGAGCCACATATACATACCGTGCCATCACTAAAGACCTGCATGCAGCATAACTGGGAACTGTCACAACAAAGCCTTTTAATTAATTTTATTAGTGAATACTGTGGCCTCAAACAGTTTGAGGCTGAATATTGCTGATGTGGAGCATTACATAAAATATATATAACATATAAGTTTACCTGATGAAGATGCTGTTGGATAATGAATGCTGTAAACAAATGTTTTTTTTATTTTTTTAAATAAAAAATGTAAAACATTTAGAAATATTAATATTAAAACAAAAGAGAGAACGAATGCAATGTATTTATCTCACTAGTCTTCATTCTTAGTTCAGCTTATGAAGAGTTGGTATTTGGAGTAAATTATATGTAACAAGCTTGTTTTTCGCTACCTAGCTTTCTTTTTTTTTCTGTCTTGGTAGTCACACATTTACTAACTTGTTCTTGTCACAGCTCCAGTTTGTGCTACTCTGTTGGTAAGCTAAGTGTAATTTATGGTTTCAACAGGTGTGTTTTAAACAAGCACCAAAGTGAAACAGGAATGTTCCTACAACTGCTCATTCGGTTTCTACCTGTTATGATCAAACAAGAAATTAGCACAAATGTGGGTGGATAATCTAAATAGGAAGTGACCATCTAAACCGCTGTGCTCTTTTCACTTATTCAAGTCCAGAGAGAGAAATAAATATGCAATGCTTTTGCTGGATTATGAGAGAAGAAACTTTGGCGTCCAAGAAGGATCCGCAGCCCTGCTGAGAGAACATCAGTACACATCAGAGTATGCAAACTCTGCTATGATAAATGACATGGCACTAGAACCAAACCCAGTTATTTGTTGTGTTAAGACCCCTACTGGACTTAGTTTTCTTTGATAACTGTGCTAAAACAGATCTTGTTAATGTGAATGTAGAGATACACTGCAGTTCAAAGACTGTCATTGCATTCCAGTGGAGTTGACACTGCAGCTGAATTTTGATTGCATTTTTTATCATTTCTGATTTTTCTCAGGTCATCAAGATGGAGGTGCCACTATAATTATACCCAGTTTAATGCATAAAAGTAGAGGTTTCAACAAGTTATAATCTGTATTTTCATCATGTTATGAAATAACAAGAAATTACAAAGTTGACCCATAAATCACACTTCTATTTCATACAAGACATCAAGGATTTTTGGTCAATCCACAACTGGATTACATTTGCGTTTTATCAAACTCATATTTAGGACTGCTGTAGCTAAGCAGTAGAGTAATTGGCCTGAAATCCAAACATTGTGGGTTTTGGGCTTCTGCCTGCTACTGCTGTTGTGTCCTTGGGCAACACACTTCGCCTGCCTTGCCTACTAATGTTGGCCAGAGAGCCAACATTAGTAGGCATTATATCAGTCTTCCCCAGGGCTGCTGTGGCTAAAATTGTAGCTTTCTCCGACCAGTGTGTTAATGTGTGCGTGAATATATAATTGAATTCTAAAGCACTTTAAGGGCCTTAAAAAATGGTATAGAAATGCAATTCATAAGTGTTATCATTTAGCTTCCTTTTATTGCTATCATTTTTGGAAGTGTTGCTATTTCACATAATTACTGATCCTTTAAAGCAAGTCTGAAGGCTATGGCTAATGTTTAGTCATAATTAAGTAAAAACCTTTCTGTGTTGAAGAATGAGTTTGTCCCAATGGAAAAAAAATAAATAAAAACATTTCAGGACAACAGCATTAGCTTGTTTAAAGATATCCCACTTCCTATTAGGGACTTAGTCATGTGATATGACATGTAATGCAGAACCTACTATGAACACATGCATTTTCTTTGTCAGTCAACATTTCTAAATAATTAATAAATCATCTGTAATTCACAATGATAATTTACTATTTTATAATCAAGTTGGTATTACATCCTTCCCATTGTTGGTGTAAAGTATGTATGGACTATTTTACCAATTTGATTTCAGTCAATCATTTAGTCATTATGACTATGATGATTTTACCTTTAAAGGGTGGACACAGTCATAGAAAAAAAAAAACTGAGCCCAGTGAGTGTCTTAACACAAAAACTTGAGATGCTCATTTATGAATATGTTTAACTGTATAGCCTCATTTTAAAGAGATATGTCATATTTGCCAATAGGTGTCAGCACCTGGTTTGGTTAATAGTTAATATCTGGAAACTTTTCAATGCTATCTTCCCTCATAATTCATTTTTTACATGAGTATTAACTGGCCACATGCCTTGTCAAGTGATCCATACATCCATCCATACGACAGATTTTAGGCATAAATGAATTTGGTAAGATATATGACTAAGATAAAGTAAGGGAAAAACGTTTATTCAGCTAAAGAAATAGTTGTTTTCCTCCAATAGTACCTCCAAATGTTTCTTTTTATTGCTGCATATGAAAAGATAACAGATTATTTTTAATAGTTGCTGTTTTAAGGTTAAAAAATTGGGGCTGGATGTCAAAAATGTTAATGATTCATTTTTTTTTTTCATTTGCACAAATTATATCTCAGTAATATGAAAGTTTCCTTTTCTTTTTATTTTTTTCCCCAAAATTTCAATGATGACAAAAGTACAATTGAGAAAAATAATTTATTTTTAGGTCAGAAAATTACAAAGGTTTAGATCCAGCAAACTCCACGTACAATTCTCTGTGCATGCAAAAGAAGCTCAAAGATTCCCCTCTATGTTTTACTGCTTGAATGGTGTAAGCTTCTTTCCAAGAGTTTTTATGTTATGCAAAACATTGCCTAGGCCTCATTTACAGTCAGGGCCGCTCACTCTCACTCAGATGTAGTTTTCTACAAAAATGCATAAAAAAGAACAGCAGATGGAGTATCAAGCTTTTGAGCCCTACCAAGAAGATTAGCTCAACAAAGTAAAAATAAAAAAATGTTTAGTCTGAGTCTCCCCTTGGAATATTATCATGTCTGGAATGAAACAATCTGTCTGTATCTTGTTTTAATGTTATTGACTACAACAATTCCACTTTGTTTGTATTTGGCTTTGAGAGTTTGACACAAACCTCTAGAGAAATAGTCTGGTGAAACAGAGGTCCAGCAATCATTCTGACAGCCTAATCAAATCATTTCTCCAAAGAAATATTATTAAATGGTTTTAGGGGTATTAGTCTACAATTCCATTCCAGATAGCTGAAAATTACTGCTGCATGATTGCCCCTCAATACAAATTAAATGTATTAACCACATAAAACAATGGAATTCTTTGCAGAACCATGACCCAAAAAAGTAAAGATTGATTTTTTTTTTCTTAGGGTAAAATAATAGCTTTTTAAGGCTTTTCAGTCTTCTGTTTCTCTTTTTTTGGCACTTAGAGAACATTTTCAAAAGGTGGAAGGTGGAGACTTATTGTCATGACCTTGCCTTGGAGACTGTTTTTAGAGCCCAAATGAGGACAGTGGCAGCCTGTGCTCATCCTGATATTTATGCACATAATCACACGCCACCAGAGCTACCTGTCAAAATCAAAAACCAATCTTCAGGAGTGATTAGTTATGCCTGACTGAGTTTACTGAACACTTACCATCTGTATGCAATAGAAATGTATGGAATAAACAGGGCCGGAAATGAGGCTGAAGACTGACAAGGTTAAGTTAATGCAGATGCGGAATAGAATTTGGCAAAGGGAAGAGGTCACCAAGTTGTAATAGTTTGAAAGGTTGTTAGAAATTTTTTTATCTTCTCTTTTCTATTTGGAATACATGAGCTGTTGTAGCTGCAGTTCTTCTATTTAAATTATATCAGATGAAAGTCATCTACAGTCCACTTCATGCTATGATCAATATTATTTATGTATAGCACAACTTGTTTTTGAATATATACTTTGTTGTGGTAACTAGAGAAAATCTCTTGTTTGGGAGTGTATTTTTTTCTTAGAACATTTTTTCAAATATGTATAATATTAAGTACAATACTGTTATACTTTTTAATACACTTTGGTGATATTCAACTTTATGCATTAGATTAGTCCAGTTTCATGTGGTTCTCAACATTTATTTAAGAACAATGTTTCAACATATTTTTTCACATTCTGAATACACTGTATTTGTGGTGCTGTATGATTAATTAAAAACCAATTTGTTTTGGTTGCTGATTGTATATAGGGAAATCTTTTTAATAATTTGTTCGCTACTTAATTAAATTAAAATTTTAGAAGCATTTTCACAAAACTTTGTTCTAACCTCAAATCCGATCTGATTTCGAGTCCCATTTATGAAACTGAAAAATGACTAATTTCATCAAAAAGCAATACAGTAAAACCATTGAAATCAAAATCTTACAGAGAATTAAAGATCAACTTCAGTTTAATAGTTTAATATTCAAAACATCCCTCTTACTGTTTTAAGTAATGTGCAGATTATTATTATTTTTGTTCAACTCTACGCACTGAGTCAAGGTAAATAAATTCAATCCATTATTTATTCCATCAAGCCCAGTGCGCCCGGTTAGATGCAATCCATAGAGCTTGATGTGTACCAAAGACAGCTGTTGTCAACAGCTAAACCCCCATGAGGGGTAATCTGTTCTGTCCAAGGCAGTAATCCAAAACAGCAGGTATTCTAATGATAAACTCAAGCATTTAATTGCTTTATTTATTTATTTATTTTTTTGGAGTAGTTCTCTGGTCAGGTTGTTTTAAGGTGCTCAAAAAAGGAAACACTAAAATGGAACACCAAAATAACACATTATAGAGCTGAATAATGAAGTATTCTTATTTTTACTTTTTTTTTTTACATAGTTGAATGTGCTGACAATCACAAAAATTATGAATTGAAATCAAATCTATCAACCCATGGGGATCTGGATTTAAAGCCATAGTAAAAAATTAAGTGGAAAAACACACTACAGGCTAATTCAACTTCGTTAACTTTGAGCACCTGCCCCTCTAAAGTTCAGCCTTGCTCTGCTCACATTACACAACAAAGCACACCTTAAAATTACTTTGGTCACATCTAGGTTTTATATTATTTTGGAAGTCAGTGCAAGCAAAATTAGTCCTCTAACTACAGATTACAGTCACATCAATGCCTATTTATAAGAGTCTCCACAATAATATCAACTATCAATGTAATGATTGTATAAAACAACAATGTATCTTTTCAGGGTCAGTGTTAGAATTAGCTCATATTCAGATCTTGGAAACTAGTCAAGAAATTGTATTCAACTTCCTTAAGGATTCCTTGAAATGTGTTTATTTTTGGCCATTATAACCAATGCAACTATTGCTAGTGTTTTAATTAACAACACCACTAAAACTATTATTATTTTAAGCTTATGAAATATGGGACACCAATCTTTAATACTGAAACTTGACATTTTGACTGAAGTATTACAGCTATTTTACTTTCTCTTTTAATTCCCCCAACAGCCATGATGTTTTCTATATTTTCAGGTGAAACAATTCCAGTCTCCACCAGTACTTCTACGATTATGGAACTAGAATTGGGACTTAAGTTTTGTGACTTGTATTCCCTGTTTTGAAAAACACAAGTACGGATTCATTTAATAATACAAGTACAAATCAGAAAATACAAGTACAAATCAAAAATACAAGTACGAATCAGGGAATACAAGTCACTAAATACAAGTACAAATCAGACACAAGTACAAATCAGACACAAGTACAAATCAGACACAAGTACAAATCAGAAACACAAGTACGAATCAGAAACACAAGTACGAATCACGCTACTGCCAGAACCAATCAGATTTCTCTATTCTCTAACCAATCACGAAGAGAGGAGGGCGGTGTTCTTCTGTGTTCACAACCAAACTTGACTCTTTGAAAAATGCAGCCGAAGTCCCGTTTGCCATCACCACCGGTCTATGATCACCACACACAGTTCTCTGAAGGTGAGTCGGTTTGTCATAAACAAAAGTTTCTCATGTCTCTGCTATTAACTAATTTCACCAAGGATAACGTGTAGAGGACTTATTGCCTTCAGCTAGTAAAATTGTTTGCTAAAAAATAGCTACTGCCTTTAATAAACTAGCCTCGACATTTGTCTTGAAGTGGGAGCAGAAGTCTCTGTAACAAATGTTTTTCAACCCTTACATTGTGTTAGCACTTTTAATTTAAGACTGTTTTATGATAAACCGCTGCGTGTGTGTTCTGCAGCCGCTCCTCCTGCCATCTGCCGAGACTGATGAACCAAGTTCAGAGGGCGCCGTCTGCCGAGGTACAGGTAGGTTATTACGAACGTGAAACTTGATCATGTTTAAATAGTGTCAATTTTCTTTATTGAATAATGGATCTCTTTTACCGTCTAATGTATGAGACTTGGACTGAGCACATTACTTTACTCTGCCATGCCTCTACATTACAGCACCAGACCTTGCAGATAATCTAAAAGGTAAATACACCACAGTCCCACATCGCACATGATTTCTCCACCTTTGTGTTGCAGACATCCAGGTGAATGCTGTTTGGACGCCCGACACCAACATTGGAGCTGTCTCCCAGGACATGCCCGGAAAACCTCCCCGGGGGCATCCTGACGAGATGTCCAAGCCACCTCATCTGGCTCCTCTTGATGCAGAGCAGACTATACTCTGAGCCCCTCCAGGATGACCGAACTGATTAAATAAATCACAGGCCATCTCCCTGTACCCCATAGTTGAAAAAGACAACTTCACAATACATTGATTTTTATTGTCACAAAATACAATTGCTTTCAATTCAATTTAATTCTGGAACAATCACTGTTGGGGGAACAACAACTACAAAACTACTGTGTCCCTCTAACTACAATGTGGTCTATAAAACACCATCTATATAAGGCCAAAGCCAGTGTCGTTGCAGCTTATTGATGTGAGCAATGCTGCCTCAAACTCCTCATATTTTGTGAAGTGGCCCGGAAGTCTGATGGACTGGAAGCATGTTTGAGATCGTGGAAGATCTCTCTGCACGACCTCCACCTTCATTTCTCCTGATGGTACTTCCCAACCAGTCCAGAACTTCAGGAGTGCCCTCAGGTTGTCTGGTGATGCTAATGAAAAAACAAAAAATAAAATTGAAATAATATCAAGTACATGAGCAAGTTTCAGCAGAGTTTTAATATTGCAGACCTGCCAACCTCAATATTTCTAAGGTGTTTATGACAATTTCATGTAAGGAAAGTGGGCCAGGGAGAAAAAAGGGAGTAACATGCTTCAACTGGCAACACTGTGAATCCCTGGTGGGACTGAATGGAACAGCCAAACACAGGCTTTGACACTGACATCAATCATCAAATGATTGGTGGAGACAGCCCCAAAATTTTCCCAAAGATGAACAGTTTGTTCTCATTTCATTGTCTGTTACACGCCCTGAATTCGCCAAATCCGCCCCGTAAATTTTTCACCCGCCGTTCGTGCGCCCAAGTGTTAAACTGCGCCCCGTGAAACGGCGATCCCCAGGCGGGTTCAAAGCGAACCACGATGCATCCGCTACAGCGGGCCAGATCCACGGTTTAGGTCCGTGCAGATTCCTTCCGACGTCAGATCTGAACAGATCACCAATGAGAGTCACTTCTGGTTATCCGGACTTTACAAACAATCAGCTCTATAAATAATCTAGTCGTAGTCTTGTAAATAGTGTCCCTACAATATTCAGTGTTTGTAAAATCTTTAGTCTGAGATTAGTCTGGGACTAAAAACTGTTAACTCAAGTCTTTAGATGTGAAATGATAATCTTTTAGTCTTTTCAAAATATTTTCAAAGTCTTTAGGTGTAGCCTACAGAAGGTATAATGCAGTCACATTCATATCTAATGAATGAATGAATAAATGAATGAATATAAATTGTCATTACTAAAGTGTTTCACTGATCTACATTAGCCAATCAGAATTTTAATTTAAACAGTAACACTACCGTCTCCATCTGTATAAGACCAGGTGGCAGGCTACTTGGACTTTTTGTTTTGTTTTTTAATTATTGTAGGTTACCTGCTGCTGTTGCTGTAGCCTACAGCAGATGGAAAGATGTACATAGCCTATTGGCTACCATGTTCAGCTCACCTTTTATCCAAGTCTAAAATCTGTCGCGATATTCTTTCTTCTGAGGCTGATTTTAAATTTTTTTTTCAAATATTATTGAATCACAGATGCAAAAGGACAGTGACTTACTGGACATCACAGTTAGCCTATGGTGTGACTTTTGGCCTTTTACATTTAAAAAAAAAGAAAAAGAAGAAAAGATAATACTTTAATTGAAACGTCAATAGGCAAATACAGTTGTCTGGCGTTCAGGTGAATAAATCTTGACCTGTCAATGGCCTCACGGTTCGCTTAAGTCCCAATTCTAGTTCCATATATTCAATACACTACAGACAGTCAGCTACCAAATAGTATCAAGTTTCGTAAACTGCTGTGAAAACGAAAACGTTCGTAATAACCTACCTGTACCTCGGCAGACGGCGCCCTCTGAACTTGGTTCATCAGTCTCGGCAGATGGCAGGAGGAGCGGCTGCAGAACACACACGCAGCGGTTTATCATAAAACAGTCTTAAATTAAAAGTGCTAACACAATGTAAGGGTTGAAAAGACATTTGTTACAGAGACTTCTGCTCCCACTTCAGAGACAAATGTCGAGGCTAGTTTATTAAAGGCAGTAGCTATTTTTTAGCAAACAATTTTACTAGCTGAAGGCAATAAGTCCTCTACACGTTATCCTTGGTGAAATTAGTTAATAGCAGAGACATGAGAAACTTTTGTTTATGACAAACCGACTCACCTTCAGAGAACTGTGTGTGGTGATCATAGACCGGTGGTGATGGCAAACGGGACTTCGGCTGCATTTTTCAAAGAGTCAAGTTTGGTTGTGAACACAGAAGAACACCGCCCTCCTCTCTTCGTGATTGGTTAGAGAATAGAGAAATCTGATTGGTTCTGGCAGTAGCGTGATTCGTACTTGTGTTTCTGATTTGTACTTGTGTCTGATTTGTACTTGTGTCTGATTTGTACTTGTGTCTGATTTGTACTTGTGTCTGATTTGTACTTGTATTTAGTGACTTGTATTCCCTGATTCGTACTTGTATTTTTGATTTGTACTTGTATTTTCTGATTTGTACTTGTATTATTAAATGAATCCGTACTTGTGTTTTTCAAAACATGTGTACAAGGTACAAATAGGGGAATACAAGTCACAAAACTTAAGTCCCAATTCTAGTTCCATATACGATCACATCAATGGTCAAGAAAAGTGTGCTGCCACAGCTCCAGTCTTCATCGCTAACCACTAAAAAAGCAGAATTTTGCCAGAGCTATCTCTCTGTATGTCAGTCAGAGCACAGTCTAAAGGAAATGACACGCAAGATGGCCACATGCTGTGGAGGCTTGTTAGAATAAAGTCACATGTCAAAAACCTATCTCACCGTAACGTGGTTATTCTAAAATTGCAACAGACATTTTAGAGCACAAAGAGAATTATATTTGGATTATGGTGCCAGAGGATGTGAGCTTCTTAGACCCCTAACTGTGAGGAAATCCAAGTCAGCTGTCACTCAAAAAAAAAAAAAACTAAAGCACACATGTTCTTTTGCTGTCCTCGTCTGTGACACTGCTGTTTCAGTTTTTCTGTTTTACCTGTATTGACATAAAGACAGCAGTTACTGCTTGCATTTAGGTATTTTTTATATGGATATGAAACTGGTCCGTCTTTCGGTCTTCATTATGTAAATACATGTACTGCACTGCTTTTTTAAAATATTTTTCAATTTATTGCCCATATTTCAAATGTATAATCTCACTTTGGGCTCTTTGTCGCTGGGTGAATTGAGGGTAAACTTTATGTACAACTTGGTGTCCTTTCTGCAGAAGGCTGCATAAAAGCGTAGGTCTGATGAAACTAATTGGGTTAAAGCAAATGTTAGGGTGGTTTCTCTTGCTGAGTTAACAAAACTTACTTGCAGCTCTGGAAATGTCAATAATTAAACACTGGCACAGCGAAACCTTCTTAGTTCACAGCTTGCATCTTTGCTCGTTTTGATCTTCAAGGGCAGTACAGTCTGGCATCGTCAGTCTTTAATATGGGTTCAGAGTGGATTCTGGGAACTGAATCCCATCCTCTAAAGTCTTTGCATCTTCAACTACACATGCAGGCTGGGCTTGGCAGGAGGCTGAGATCTGCCATTTGTGACAAGCCTCTGAAGGTGCCCCCACGCTGAACTAGATCTCCCTACTGTGCTGAGACACGACAAAGTTTTCCACACACACATGCAGTTTACGGGGATGTGTTGAACCGTTCAATTGGGCCTGTTCAGTTCAGTTGACTTTACATACCGTTTTGGTATATTTTTTTCATTAAAGGGCCTATAACATGCAAAACCAAGTTTTTTAAGTTTTCATCTCATAAAAAACCCCACCAGAGTGGTTTTTGGTTTAATTCAAGCATGTCTGAGTACTCCTCCTGAATCCTGCTCTCTGAGCAGCACCTCTCCTAGAAAATGACTGAGTGTTCAAATTCTAACTTATTTTACATCACTAAATGAAAACAAAGGGGTATTAGAGGTGTCTGCACCGCCCCTGTAGAGAGAGGGGGAGCAGGAAGAATCTAGGGGATTCTAGAGAAACGAGCCGTTTTACTTCATTGTCCAACAATAACCCCAGGATACTAGTTCAATTTCAGATTTCAAATTAATACTATATAACACCAACAGTAACATTTTATCATACATGTGTCTATCCCAGGAGTTGAAAGCTGTAAAATAGCATGATATACTCCATTTATTATAATGTAAATGTATTTTTAGCATGATATTAAGTGCAGTGGAACAAAGTTCCTGGGCGAGTTTCCGCATGGAAGCTGTAGTGGTTGACGCAAAAGGACATTGGAGCTGCACAAGCACACTGAAGTAAATACACGAGCACCATCATAGTAACAGCAAAAGAGCAGCCCGAGGTTTAAGGTACTCCCACCTCACTATGGTCTCCTGTTCTGCAACACTTTGGCTTCGTTGCTAAAATTCATAACTGGGATAGACAAGTGGATAAATCCAAAATTGTATGCCGACATTGTTTCACGGAGATCAGGGAGGCAGCAGGCAACACATCGAATATGTTGACACACTTCTAATGGCACCATGCAAATGTTAATTTCACTTCTACTAAGAAGAAAAGCAGCATTGTGCAACTACCACTAACGTCAGCATTTAAACTGTCAAGTCAAGTTCGGATTGTGAGAAAGGTTCATCTTTTTAGCCAAAAACTTTCAATTTGAATAGTTAGCTTGTGGATATTCAAGCTGAAGCTGTCGCTGTCATGTTAAAAGTTTTCAGGTCATCACTAGTAGTTACAGTATTTTATTATTATATTAAAATGTTGCAAAATGTGTATTTCATTAGAAAGAGTGCCATTTATTTAAGATATCACCCAAAAGGGTCACGTTTACTTATTTTTTGTAAGAATTCTATTGTGTATTGTCAGCTTTTCAAAATAAAGATTTTGTAAGTATTTATTTTTTGTACCGAAAGTTAACCAAACCGATCCCTTCCAGACACTGAATCGAACTAAACACGATTTTAGCGTACACTTACAGCCCTAGTAATCGTCCTTGCTGTAGTGTGCACTACACACACTAAAGTCCTTTATTCTCAACACTTTCATTCCCACAGAATAGCTGATGACAAATTTAGCCAAAGTTGCCTAGTAGCAAGGTCTGTGACAGGAAAATGATGGAACACGAAAGGTGCACACCATTGTTTTATAAATTTGACTTGCTCTCGCTTTAGCTGTGTTTTGTTTTCATCATTCAAGTGTAAAAACTCCATAAAACATAATTGGTCTTCCACAATTGACATTGGCTGCAGTGTGGCTTGAATGGAATGGAAAGAAAATAATGCCAAGTAATAGTGAGGTGTAAATTTTGGCCGGAGTACAACCCTTTTCTATCTCAAGACCATGGTCTCAGAGGAGGTGCTTATTCTCATTCCAGGCACTTCAAACTAAGCTGCAAACTACTCCAGCAAAAGCTTCCAGATCACGTTCCAAATGAATCCACAGGACCACAAATTCTGCAAAAACTGAGACCCAATCCTGAGGTTGCCAAACCGATCCCCTCAATGCCTTGCCTAGAAATCTCGTCCATTAAAGTTATAAAGTTATAAACAGAATTGGTGATAAAAGGCAGCCTTGGCAGAGTCCAACCCTCACCGGAAACGAGCCCGACTAAGTGCCGGCAATGCAAACGAAGCACTAACACCAGTTCTACAAGGACCTTACAGCACGAAACACGTGTCACACAGTGTAGACCTGATCCAGTGTTTCACGGGCAGGACGGAAACTGTATTGTTCCTTGTGGATCCTAGGTATGACTATCTGTCAGACCATCCTTTCCAGAAACCCTCAATGGACCTTACCAGGGAGGTTCAGAAGTGTGATCCCCTAACCCTTTTTAAATAGGGGGACCACCAACCCAGTTTGCCAATCATGGGGAACTGCCCCTGATGTCCACATAATATTACAGAGCCATGTTAACCAACAAAGCCCAACATCTAGAGCCTTCAGGAACTTTGTGTGAATCTAATCCACCCCTGGAGCCCTGCAACCAAGCAGTTTTTGAAAAAAAACCAGTGACCTCAGAACCAGAGATTGAGGGCCTAACCCAAAGTCCCCAGACTCTGCTTCCAGATTGGAAGGCGTGCTGGTAGGATTGAGGAGGTCATCAAAGTATTCAATCCACTGATGGAAAATGTCCTGTGTCAAGGTCAACAGCACACTGTCCCCAATGTAAACAGTGTTGGTGGCAGACTGCAGATCTGGGGGGGTCATTACTCCCAACCATGCTCCAGGTCTCACTCTCACTGGTCTCAAAGGATGTTAAAGAGGTTAGGGTGATTAAGGATAGCGATGGAAATATACTGACTGGTGCCAAGTGTTTTATGGAAAGATGTAAAGATTACCTCAAGGAGCTGATGAATGAGAAAAATGAGAGAGAATATAGAGTAGAGTAAGTGACTTTTGTGGATGCACTAGAAAAGAAAAGAGAGGAATGAATAGTATTTGTAGCAAGACAGAATACATGTATCTAAGTCAGAGACAAAAGTGGAGGAGTAATGGGACTAGAAGTAAAGAAGGTAGAGGAATTAAGGTCAATGGTCCAGAGCAACGAAGAGTGTGGAAAAGAGGTGAAGAAGTGTGTGCAAGCCTGTTGGAATGGGTGGAGAAAAGGGTCATGTGTGATTTTTGATAATAGGGTTTCAGCAAAATGAAAGAAAGGTTGTACAAGACAGTAGTGAGGCCAGCAATGTTTTATGGCTTAGAGACAGTACCAATGAGGTGATGCTGTGATTCTCTTTGGGAGTGATGAAAATGGATAGGATCATGAATGAATACATCAAAGGGACAGCTAATGTTACATGTTTTGGAGATGAAGTCAGAGAGGCCAGACTGAGATGGTTTGGACATATTCAAAAGAGTGACGTCGATTATATCAGTAGAAGGATGCTCAGGTTGCAGACACCAGGCATGAGGCAGAGAGACCAAAATGGAGACCTATGGATGTGGTGAAGGAGAACATGAAGTTGATGTGAGGGAAGAGGATGTGTAGCTTAGGAATAAATGGAGACAGAACATTTGCTGTAGTGACCCTTGAAGAGAAAAGCCAAAAGAGAAGAAGAGGCTATTCTTCTCCTACTGAAGAAAAACACTGAAAAATATTAATAGCTGGCTAATTAGCCAGACTTATTTAGCTAGCCTGCAGGGCTTTGGTTCATAGGCATTTGGGTCTAGACATATATCATAGCCTCTTTTCTATTAAAAGAGCATTACCTTAATAACAATAATGACCATGACTTTCCAATGCGCCAGCTGTCATTTCTGTGGAAAAATTGAAGTGACCTGGACAACATCCCACCCAGACAGAGAGGGAGGGCATGACTCCGCTCCAAATTTTTCCATCATTCCTTTTATTAATTACTAATTTGTGCATCTCTGCATAGCATGTATATTCACTATTTAGGACGTCACATAAACAAAAAATATATTTAAAAAAATGAAATGTTAATAGAGTAAAAACACATTTCCTTCTTTTGTAATCATGTGATGCTCAAGTTAGAAATATGTGCACATATTCTTTTAAATTCATAAAGATTATTTTTTCTGTCTCATAATCTGGAGGGACAAGAGCAAGGTGGATGACAGATACAGTATGTTCCATATCTTTTCCCTCTTTCCCTGGCTTACTGCTTTTAGTCTCTTAATCCCCTTGCAATGAGACTGCAACTCCCTGGGGGTGCTAACAACACATCAATAATGCATCCAGTCCAGCTGCATCCTCTAAACACTCTGCACACAAACTGTATCTCATACACAGCATGCATCGTCTCTATCCCTTTTAAACACAGACGCACATGGAGACTTTTCATTTTTCTTCCAGCCATGGTTGAACTTCTTGCTGTTACTGTTATAAAAGCCTTATATTATTTATTTATGTCAGACTCAAAATATACGTATAAACCATGCTAAAAAGAAAAGAGGTGACACCTGAGGCTTATTGTGAATGCCACTGTATCATTTAGAAATGGACCAATTGCTTATCCAGAATGGAAAGTAGCATGTTTGGTTCTTTAGCACTGGTGCAAAGTGCTAATATGTTTACACCCGTGCTGCGTATTTAAGATGGCTTTGTTGACTTTCAAGATTCCACTAAGTGCACCTCAGGCATGTGTTAACAACAGTAGAAAGTTTCAAAGTGACATAAAAAATTTATTGGTTTAAGAACACTGCCAGTTTGGGGACAAAAAATATTCTTGGAGGTTGGTCAGGGACTAGCATCCGATGCCATAAAAAATTTAAGTTTCTTTTTTAGCTCCTATACTTTAAGTGTAAAACATAAGTGTAAATGATACAGATTGTGTCTGACAGACAATAATTGCTATGGAGCTAAAAGTACTTCTATATGCAAGTTTTCTGTAGTTTATGTATACAGTACAATGGTTTAACCTGTCAGTTTGCTTCTAATATGTGTATTTATGGCTAGCTTTATGGCATGGAGAAAAAACCTTGAATACAAAATGGTCTATTTGTTATTCCAGCCTGCCAGGATGCCAATAAAAATTAAAACCACACTCACAGGAGCACAGTGGAAAGTGTCCAGAATAACTATCTAATTAATTTCAGCGCATACGGTAAGTTCATCTTTTGTCTGTTTCTGAAGGTTTGTAATCTTTGGAGACTTTAGTCAAGGCCAAAGTGGAAATGGCTCACTTTACTCGCATACATAAATGAAACCTAATCCTGCCAGTCCCCATCTGGCCAACTCCTCTGCTTGCCTCTGAGACCAAGGTTGAAAATAAATACAAGGACAATACTTGGAGCACTAAAACTGGCCACACAGACATAGGCAGATCTGTAAATGTAAAAAAAAAACAAAGGACAGTTTTTAATTTTTGTATCTAAAGACAAACTTTAGTTGGTTGAAAGCTAAATAAATAAACGTGTTGAACCAGTAATCTCATAGAATTTAGTATTTTAAGCTTGTACTTACACTATATATATATATATATATATATATATATATATTATATATATATAATATAATATATATATATATATATCGAATGCAAAACTACAGAGACACTGAACTCTTTTAAATCTAAAATAAAAACATACCTGTTTAGACATGCTGTGTAACTGATACTATTATTGGCAATACTATTATTACGTTTTTGTATTCTAAATGTTTGTTTTTAATCAAATGCTATAGTTTGTTTTATAAATGTTTGTTTATGCTTTCTCTCATTGATTCTGTGTTTTAATTTTCACATTTGTGTAATCAAGTAAAGCACCTTGAATTCCCTTGTGTTGAAAGTGTATATATATATATATATATATATATATATATATATATACACTTCTAATTTAGGCTAAATTTAATTATCCATTAAAATAAATATGGATGTACAATATTTGCTCATGTTTTTCCATAAATCTAGCAATGAACATGTAATGAGAAACATCTGAAAAGAAAATAACATAAAAGCCTTTACCTCATCCATGGTAAAACAATAAGGGCAGAACATGGCTGTGATGATGATTTGGTGGATGTGGAGGGATTGGTGCTTGGGGGGATGCTTTAAGTGCATGTCATGATGCATAGCAGAAGTGTACAAATGTTTGATGTGTCTGCCTCTGCTGATTAGACTTTTGCACACGTTACATATCACTTTGGTTTTATCAGCATCACTGAGTGGAAAATGCTTCCACACAAAAGTTGAGCAAGTTTTTTGGGCAAGTGGACCTGTGTTACACACGGAATGATGACAACTTGATTTCCGGTGTCATACGTATTTATTTTCTGTAACACAAAACAGAGCATCAGATGAGCAGTAATTCTGCAAAACACGATCTCTGTCTGAGCTCCTCACTACTAGCTGGCTTCTTCTACTATAAACTCCTTGGAAGCATCAACCAAATCTTCCTCGCAGCTAGACCATTACTGCCACCTACTGACGGAAATAAGTATTGTTCGATCTTTGCGTCTAGAATAAGTGAGGTTTAAAAGACTAACTGAGATGTATCTAATATATTTATAAAATAGAAGATTAGATTATTTAACTGTTGAAAGATGGACAAACTACTAAAAGTCCAGGGTGCCACACCCTCCCCCTCTAACTCAAAGAATATATATATAAACTCTTACAAAATAGCCACAAAGGTGAACACAGCTCCAAATTTACCTGCTCAACTACCTCTGTACACAGTTACTGATGGCAAAAAAATAATAACAATAATAAATAAAAAACACTGTTTCACCGTTTAAGGTGTAACGAGTCCCCAGTAAGATCTAGGCTCCCGCAATAGGCAATTACAGTTCTGTAAATAAACAAATTTATCTCACCCAGATAAATCTTTCAATGTAATCAGACTCATTTCGGCCAACTTTCAACTCTAGTCTGTTACCACAATAATGTTCACATTGTGTGACAGTGTGGAGGTCCTGTCACTGTGGTTCCGATAGATCACGTGCCCCGGCTGCTTGGCCACAGGGATTCCCTTTGGCTGACTGGTTAGCGCACATGACTTTCACCTGGGAGTCCCAAATCCCACCCAGGCCCTCATTGTGTACCATGCCACATTTGGTGTTGCTGGCAGGATCCATGTGAGACTGGTAATAAGTCCATGGATTCGAAATTGGTGGCACCCTGCACAGAAGCACAAGGACGTGCTTGTGATAAGAGGGGGAGAGATGTAACAGTGTGGAGGTCCTGTCACTGTGGTTCCAATAGATGACGTGCCCCGGCTGCTTGGCCACAGGGATTCCCTTTGGCTGACTGGTTAGCGCACAAGACTTTCACCTGGGAGTCGTGGGATCAAACCCCGCCCAGGGCCTTGTTGTGTACCATGCCACAATTGCAGGATATAACCACCCATATTCAGAACTGCTACCTTTGAAGCTTTTACATGACATTGTACTAAAAACATCAGTCTATTTTCAGTTTGTTTTTTCCACTTTGCATATCTATCAACTGTGTTTTAAAGCCTTGAAATCTATCAGTTCACCAGTAGCCACTCTTAGGCTGAAATGCGTGTTTTAGGTGATGTCCATCATCCTGCACCCAAGGTCTCCATAGCACCTGGAAACAAGATGCTCTTCTTTCTGTGTTCATGCTTTCCATTCCAGCTGCTTTGAAGGTTGGTTGTCCAAGCCGCTCATACGTCAGCATTCTTGTCTGCCGCCGCTCTCTCTGAACACGTACACAGGGTGAAGATGGTTCTTGTCCAATAACAGAACCCGTATTCTGATGTATGTCACTATTTACGTCCAAACTGAGCTCGTGTTGATCTGGGTGTACATTCTGATGGTCCTGTGCCGTCCACAGTTCTTGCTCTACATTCTGTCCTCCATCTTGGATTGCAGGCTCATTATCGGTTGCTTCAGCTTCCTCCTCCTCATTACTACAGGTCTCAGGTTCCTGTACTTGAGTTCTGATATCACTTCCATGATGATACCTGTGAGAAAACCTCCACACATATCCATCCTCAACATCATTTTCACTCTCCACATCAGTGTCCAGAGGCTGAGTATCAGTTGGAGTCATAATAGTCTTCCGTTTCGTTTTTTCCTTTTTGGCTCCATCTCTTCCACTGGCAGGCTGTCACACTGAAGCAACAAATTCCGGTGAACAGTGCGGCTTTTGCCCCCTTTTTCCGGTTTTATCTCATACACAGGAATGTCTGGGTTCTTTTGGCTCACAATAACGTACACAGCATCCTCCCAGTGTGAACGGATCTTCCCAGGACCACCTCTCTCTGTAAGATTGCGGAGGAGGACTCTGTTTCCAGGATAAAGTTGTGCAGCACAGGTCTTCAAGTCATAATACTTTTTTGCTCTGGCCGCCTCCTTATGAGCGGTTTCTGTTGCAATCTCATAAGCCTCTTTCATCTGCGACTGACATTTTTTCACATATTCGGGATATTGTATCTGCTGTTTCTCTGAAGGCAAGTCAAATAAGATGTCAACAGGGAGTCGAGGAGTACGCCCAAACAGAAGATAATAAGGAGAAAACCCTGTGGCCTCGCTTCGTGTGCAGTTATAAACGTGCACCACTTTAGCTAGTGACTCCTTCCAGTCTGTTTTTTCAGCATCAGTCAGTGTTCTCAACATAGACAGCAGTGTTCTGTTGAAACGCTCCACTTGTCCGTTGCCCTGACGATGGTATGGGGTCGTATGTGAACCTTGCAGACCACAGACGTTTTGTAACTGAGAAAACATCTGATTCTCAAACTCTTTTCCCATGTCATGGTGGATCCTGGTGGGGAATCCAAAGTTTCCCCATCATCATTTACAAACAGTCTATTCCATTGTCTCAGTAGTATTTTGACGGCCGCTGGCTCGGTTTTCAAAGCAGAACCTCTTGGTAAGTAGTCCCTTGCTATGTATTGGAGGAGACGGCCAATTACAGCATCCCTCTCCTGGCTCTGTCTGATGTCTTTCTGTGATATACACTTTCCGTCGGAAAGTAAGGTGGTGTCCTGCACTAAGCTGATGGCATCCTGCTTTAATAGGGTGATTCCATTGAACCACACTGTCTTCTGCAGCCTTACACTCTCCACAGCAGCTCTGACCACATCCTGAGTTGCCTCTTCTGTGCACTGTGCCATATATTGGTTGATGTCAATGGATAGCCTGGACAAGCCATCTGCATCTCCATTTTTCTTTCCTGGCCGATATCTGATTGTGAAATTAAAGTCGGCGAGTTCACCAACCCAACGATGTCCTGTTGCATTTAACCTTGCTGTTGTTAGGACATAAGTCAAGGGATTATTATCTGTATAGACAACAAAATGTGGGGCATAATACAGGTAATCCCGGAATCGCTCGCATATTGACCACTTTAGGGCGAGAAACTCAAGTTTGCCAGAGGGCATATGGTAATTTTTTTCAGGAGGTGTTAATGTTCGTGAGCCATATGCAATTACCCTCATTTTTCCTGCTTGTGTCTGGTATAACACAGCTCCCAAACCCTCTTGTGAAGCACAGTGGAGAATGAATGGTTCTGCAAAATCCGGAAAACCTAAAACAGGTGGCTCTGAAAGGCAGTCTGTCAGCTCGTTTAAGGCATCCTGATGACTCTCCATCCAAATGATAGGTGTGTTGGGAGGTGGTCTTCCCCTGGGTTTTCCACTCAATTTCTTCACCTTCGATTTTGAAACAGACTGTGGTGATTTTTCTGCTGGCAGGGTCAGCAGCTGATATAGAGGCTTTGCCAGGCGGGAAAAGTTAGGAATGTAGGCCCTGTAATATGAGAGGAATCCCAAAACTCTGCTCAGTTCCCCAATTGTTGTTGGTGGTTTGTTCTTCAGAGCTTGTACAGGAGCAATTTCAGCTGGGTCCATGGTATATCCCTCCTCTGTGACCATCCGACCCAGAAACCTGATTTTCCTCTTGAAAACATCACATTTGTGAGGGCTGAGTTTCACGCCATGTTTTTGGTAGCGCTGCAGGACAGCACGGAGGTGGTCCATATGACTGTCAAATGATGCAGCGTGTACAAGGTTGTCATCCAAGTATGGCTGGCAGATAACATCACGAAGGCCCCTCAAACAGTCCTCCATACTCCTCTGGAACTCAGCAGGTGCCGAACTCAAACCAAAGGGTATGCGGTTCCATTGATACAAACCCCAAGGGGTTATGAAGGATGTGAGAGGCCGGCTTTCATGGTCCAGAAAACCTTGGTGATATGCTTTACCTTGGTCCAGCACTGAAAACCAGGAGCTGCCATGCACGGAGTCTAACATGTCCTGGATCCTAGGTATTGGGTGCCTGTCTGGTACAGATTTCCGGTTCAGCTCCCTGTAATCACAACACAGTCTCAGCTCACCAGATTTCTTACGAACACATACAATTGGAGATGAGTAAGATGACCTGGACTCTGAGATCCACCCACGATTTAGAAGATCTTGAAGATAGTCCTTCACTTCCTGATGAAGAGGTTTTGGTACTGATATGTATGTCTTCCGCGCAGGTGTTGTATCATGAAGGGTGATGTGCATGTTTAAGCTTGGTATGCATCCAACATCCTTGTCATCAAATGAGAACGCTTGACATTCCTCTCTTAACAATTCTCTCACAACCTGTTGCTGGTCACCACTGAGGTGGTCTATGTTCACCGGGGGATCCCATTGACATGGCTTGTGATGTTGCAGTGGGCTGGTGGTCATTTCATTCACTCTCATGCATGATTGCCATTGATCCTGGCCCTCAGCGTGTATGGGTTTTTCAGTGGAATCTGTCATGAGGGAATACGCTGCTTTTATCTCCTCTAGATACCCAAGAACGCTACAAGGCACTATGGTAATGTCCTGCTTGGTGGTGTTTGCCATGGAGATGGTAATGTATGCAGACTTCCCCCTACTACAGGTGACTAGCCCATCCTGGATGATTACACCCTCAGGCAACCGTAGCAGTACCTCTGGAACAAACAATAGGTTCTGTCCAACAAACTGTGCACCAATGTGTGCACGCACATCCACAGTGGTAATCTGTCCAGCAGCTAGATATGTTCCCTTCTTCCCTGACAGCACTGTCCCCACACTTCCACTGTGATTTGATGTGTGTAAAATCTTTAACATTGACTTGGCCATGTTTGTTGACACTGAGAAAATGGTGCTTATTTTTTTTATAGTCAGTGTTTTAGCATGCTCTTTGTCCCACTTACCCACCCATTCTTCAATGACGTTGAATCCAATTATGGGTTGTTCTGCAACGCTGGGATCACTGGAAACTAGTATGGGGACCAGAAGATTCTCTGCTGGGTGTGTGCCACAGTCCAGAGAAAACTTTGTTTCTATCCACCCATCATATGGAATCTCACTTCCATTTGCTGCTACAGCCACAAAAGGTTCTGTCCCCAACAGCTCGGTCAGCGGTTTGACAGTCGTGTGTGGCAGGTGTTTTCTCCGCCATTCGTTGTTGATGATACTTGCTTGAGCTCCAGTATCCCATAAAACTTCCACTGGGATATCCTCCAGATGACACTGCACAACACATCTTTTCCCAATCAGGTTTATGAGCTTGGCTTGATGCTGAGAGGGTACAAAGGTGTTAGGTTTATCCTTTTTTTGCTCATGGTTGTCAGGTTTTATGGTGTCAGAGTGAAATGGTTTTTGGAACGCCAAAGCAACACTTTTTCCCAGGAATCACGATTGAAGTGGGACCGAGGACATAAACAGGCTACTGTGGGTCCCGACTCAGCAGCCTCCTCTCGTTTCCCTGTGTGAGTCTACTTTGTCTGCAGCCGCGAGACAGGTGGCCTTCCTGGCCACAGCGGTAACAGTGTCTGCATGTGTCACCAACCTGAGCTTCTCTGCAGAACTGGCACCCTCTGGGAAATCTTGAAGATGGTGTTGGGCGCATCTCCATGTTTGGCTTTAATTTTGTTGCATCCATCGTTTCAGTAAACATTTTTTTTACTTCTAGGACATCAGCTCTAAGGCTTTCGATCAGCTTGGCCGTCTCAGTGTCTGGCTGTGTTCTGTTGTTTTGTTCCTCACTTTTTTTGGTTGGGACAGCTTCATTGGCTTTTATTTGTCTTACATTTGCCACCCCAACTCCACAATCAGAAGGCGAATGTGTGGAGTCAGGGAGGGTTGCTGTGTGAACCTCATTAATCCTTGGTGGCTTGGTAGTCATGTTTCGTCTGAGTTTGTTCTGTCTCTCCATCTCTAGGCTGGAGGCTTCATTCATTCTTTCTATCAGAATCTCATCTGTTACTCTAGGGTTGCTCAGGTGGGGTTTTAATTGAAACTTCACAGCCTGACTGAAAAGACCAGTATCTAATGAGTGCAGAAATTTACGCTGGATTAAGTCAGGACTAAACTGCTCTCCCTCGTCGTCATCACCTGACTTCGATAGTAATTTCTCTCAAAGCTCTATTGCTCTGAACAAAAACTCCTGGGCAGACTCTTTGGGGTCTTGAGATATGTTCATGAGTCTATGAAGAAGGTCAGATGAAGAGTCTACCTTATAATGTCCCCTCAGTATGGTTCTCAATGTAGCAAGTGTCAGATCTCGTTTCACTTCCAACAGGTCTCTTAAATGGAGTCCACGGCTCACTGCTTTTATCACAGCCTCAATAATTTCAAAATCTTGGTAGCCCCTTTTCAGGCCAGATTCAATTTGGTTGGTCAGACTTGTAAAAGATAATTTATCTTTCTGTCCAGCCTCCCCTATTTGGCCCTAAATGCGAAAAATTTTTCTTAAGGTGAGTTCTGGTGCTGTGACCTGCGTAAACTGGCTTGGTCCCTTTTCTTTTGGTTCAACTGGGCTCTTAAACTGGGTGCTTAGGGATTTAATTTTTTTCCTCCAGGAGGCGACGTTCATTTTTTTGAACCTGCTGGAGCTGTATGTATTCTTGCTTTAGCCTAGCTATTTCCCCACTATCAGTCTGTTGGGTTTGTGGTGTGGAAATAGCATGTTCTGAAGATGACTGAATAAATAGGTGGAGATCAGTTATGAACTGCTTGAAAACGTCAGATTCCTCATCCTTTTTGATCTCATCTAAGGTGTCTTCTGCTAGACGAATTAAAGGACGTCGAGGCTGTCCTTTGAATCCTTCACCTACCGGTTCACTACACTTTAAACGCTGACATACTTCAATTAGTTGTGTTTTCTCAAGTGTCCATAGGGCTCTGATGAGGTCATCCTTTTGTTCTTCCATGTTTGTCTTGTATTTAAATCCTGTTGTTAAGGTTCTTCTCTCCTGGCTGGGCTCGCCAAATTATGTTACACACGGAATGATGACAACTTGATTTCCGGTGTCATACGTATTTATTTTCTGTAACACAAAACAGAGCATCAGATGAGCAGTAATTCTGCAAAACACGATCTCTGTCTGAGCTCCTCACTACTAGCTGGCTTCTTCTACTATAAACTCATTTTTTTCATTACAGCTCAGCTACCAATATATCAGCAGTTTGCAAAACAGATATAAAGTCCGACATTAGAACGGCGCAGGATGAGCTGCTGAGTTCTCGCGAGAGCTGTGCATAGGTGAACATGGCGGTTATGTGGTAAAATATACAATCAGTCAGGTAAAATAAGAAAATCATTTTGAACCAAACGCAGCTTCTAAACTAACCATCAAGTTACTTTTTTTTTCCCCTCTAAACAACCTGGACGAGGAAACATTGGATTCGCTGGAGTGCTACCTAGACGAGTGCTTTGATAACATCGTTATGGGTAAGTCACGAAAACCTGCTTCGGATACAACAACGAGCACACCGTCGCAGAAGCGCACTCGTTCCGAGGCTAGCACATCCACCGACTCGCCAGATAGAAGCTACGGCGACATCCTGGACTCAATAGACAAGAAGCTAACCAGCCTGGACGCCCGTCTCGCGCTGGTGGAGGTTCTTCATAAAGAATTTCAGGCTCTGAGGGAATCGCTGGAGTTCAGCCAACAACAAGTAGCTTCACTACTTACAGAAAACCAAACACTAAAAGAAGATGTTAAGAAACTCACCGAGGGGATGAAGCAGCTGTCGGGAGAAAACAAAAGCTTCAAGGAGTCTATTCTAGACATCCAGGCCCGATCAATGAGGGACAATCTTGTTTTTTCGGGGATACCAGAGCAGGCTGAGGAAGATGCTGAAGTAGCCGTGCGAAAGTTCATTCAACACCAGCTGAAACTGCCAGACGACACGGTTAAAAACATAACCTTCCATCGGGTACACCGACTCGGAGGTAAGAAGCCCAACAACACCCGCCCGCGACCAATTGTTGCAAAATTTGAACATTTTAAACAAAAAGAACACGTCAAAGGACGCGGGAGAGAGCTACGGGGGACGAATTACAGCGTTAATGATCAGTTTCCGAAAGAAATCCTGGACAGAAGACGCGTGTTATTTCCAATTAGAAAAAAACATATTAGTGAGGGCTGTAGGGCTACGGTTAGTGTGGATAAACTGTATGTTAACGGTCAGCTGTTTAGGGACCCTCAGGTTACTCCTTGGCTTTATTAGTCATATTTAACAGAACCAAGACAGAATTAGCTTTATCAGACAACTATAGTTTAAAAAAAAAGCACAGCTCAGCAGGCTGTTTTTGTTTGTTAATGTGGGTAGGGGCAGGGCTGTGCACTAGATTGCTTTTTCTTTTTTTTTCTTTTTTCTTTTTCTCTATTTTCTTTCTCACATTTGTACCACCAAATCTCTTTATCACCTTTTTTCCTTTTTCTCTCTCACACACACACAGACTTTTATCATGGCATATTCATGTTTTTCCATCATACTTTCATTCTGTACACACCTGTATGGTGCATTATTTGCCTCGCTTTATCTCTGCTTCTGGTTTTTTCAATCTGGCAACCCCATGGACAAACCAAAATTACACCTATATTCATCCTTGGCGATAGTACATGTCTAAGGTTTATCTTAGCTCTATGAATCCTGTAAAATTTATAACATGGAATATTCGCGGCTCTAGCTCCAGAGATAAAACGATTAAGATTTTCAACCATCTTACAAGATTGAAGGCAGATGTCGTCTTACTACAGGAGACTCATAAATCAAGTTCAACAGCTAATGATTTAAAAACACCAGAGTATCCTAATATATTTTCTTCATGCTATAACTCTAGACAACGAGGAGTAGCAATATTAATAAATAGAAATACTAATTTTAAAGTAATAGACACAGCTACAGATCCAGAAGGTAGATTTATAATATTAAAACTATTTATAAATAACCAAAAGTTATGTATAGTTAGTATATATGGTCCAAATGTTGACGACCCCTCATTCTTTCATACTTTCTTCTCGGTTCTGGCTAATCACATGGATTGCTCACTTGTTCTTGGGGGAGATTTCAACTTTGGACTAAATGAAGAAATAGACAGGCTCAGTACAGCAGGGACTCAGCGCAGATGGCAATCCATAGATATAGTTAAACAGTACATGAGCGATTATGGACTCTGCGATGCATGGCGATCGCTTCATCCCAACGACAGAAAATACACTTTTTACTCAAACGTACATCATTCTTATTCTAGATTGGACTATTTGTTAGTCAGCAGCTCACTGTTGAATGACATTTCAGACACTGAGATACATCCTATAGTGATCAGCGATCACGCTCCTGTTTCTTTAAATTTAGCAAATAAAATTGCAACCCTTCAATATAAAAATTGGAGATTTAATACATCATTACTTAAGGATAAAGAATTTATTAAATATATTGAAAAAGAATGGGCTTCATACATGGAATTTAATGATCTCCCTGGTATGTCGCCATCCACTCTATGGGAAGCAGGGAAAGCTGTGATTAGAGGTAAAATAATTTCATTCTCATCAAATAAAAAGAGAACAGAAAATAAACATGTTCAGGAATTAGAAGAAACTATTAAATCATTAGAACCTTCCCTGGATAAAGAGAGCTTAAGTAAAATAAGGAAAGCAAAATTAGAATTAAATGAAATTATTAATAAAAGGACGCAGTTTTTAATCCAAAGACTTAGAATAGAAAACTTTGAACATAGTAATAAATCAGGTAGCTTCTTAGCTAATCAGTTAAAAATAAATAAAGAAAAAACAACTATATCTGCAATCAAAGACAAAATTGGGAATATAATATATGACCCTGAAAAAATAAACAACACTTTCAAAGAATTTTATGAGACGTTATACACACCAGAGATAAACCCTTCAAATAATGATATTGTACAATTTCTGGATAAAATAACTCTTCCTAAACTTTCAGACAGTCAAGCAAAGGCCCTGGATTCACCGCTAACAGTGTCTGAACTCCAGGAGGCCCTCCAATCCATGCCTAATAATAAAGCTCCAGGTCCAGATGGATTTCCAGTAGAGTTCTATAAAGAATTCTGGAATATTCTGGCACCAACATTTTACAAAATGTTGCAGGAAACAAAGGAAAATGGTCGAATACCACCAAACATGAATTCTGCCTACATCAATCTTCTATTAAAACCAGGAAAAGACCCTATGTCTCCTACCAGTTATCGTCCCATTTCTCTTATCAATGTGGATCTGAAAATAATTTGCAAAGCTCTTGCAAGAAGGATAGAGAAAATAACACCTCTAATAATCCACCCTGATCAAACAGGTTTTATAAAAGGTAGGCTCTCTTCAACAAATTCACGTAGATTAATAGATTTAATAGATTATTCCCACTGTAAAAACGTCCAAACCAATATATTATCTTTAGATGCAGAAAAAGCATTTGATAGAGTTAACTGGAAATTTTTATTTGCAGCCTTAAATAAATTCGGATTCAGTAATTCTTTTGTAAACTGGTTAAAAATATTATACAGCTCACCAACAGCATGTATTAGGACCAATAATCAAACATCATCAAGGTTCTTTCTTCAGAGAGGTACCAGGCAGGGATGTCCACTTTCTCCCTCCCTCTTTGCTATTTTTATTGAACCATTAGCAGCAGCAATCAGGCAAAATAATAATGTTAAAGGTATACAATGCAACAAAATAGAACATAAAATCAGTTTATACGCAGATGATGTACTACTATTTCTACAGCATTCACAAACTTCCTTGTATCAGGTAATTGAGTTAATAAAATCTTACTCAAGAGTTTCAGACTATTCCATAAATTGGTTAAAATCTACAGTCCTTCCAATCAACTGTTCTTACCAGAGTCCTGTTGCTTTACAGCTCCGGTCGGGAAATTTTACATATCTAGGTATCCATATCTCACCAAGACTGTCAGACTTATCTAAGCTAAATTACGTCCCACTTTTAAAAAAAGTGGAAGATGATCTGGCAAGATGGAAATCCCTTCCAATATCACTTATTGGAAGGGTAGCTACAATAAAAATGATGGTTTTGCCTAGAATCAATTATTTATTCTCAATGATCCCAAGCAAACCATCACCTGATTGGTTTAGATCTCTGGACTCTTCTGTTTCTAAATTTCTTTGGAAAGATAAACCCCCACGTATCAGCTTAAAAACACTACAGAAGTCCAAAGATAAAGGAGGTCTAGACCTACCAAACTTTCGTCATTATTTCTTAGCCAACAGACTCCAATACACATCAAGATGGGTAAAACACAGTTATATCGATGAGTGCTGGGTAGATGTAGAACAGACACTATGCAATAAGATAAAACTTTCAGATCTACCTTTTGTTAGCTCAAATATAAAACAAAATGAATGTTTTAAAAGTATTAATATCAGCTCCTCTCTGACAGCTTGGTGGGAATTTCTTAAAATGACAAAGACCTCACTAGTCCCATGCAGGCGTACACCCATCTGGAATAACCCGGATATCTTACAAAAAAAATGCATGATCAACTTTCCAGGCTGGAGTTGTAAAGGAATTGAATACCTGGAGCATATATTTGATGGAACAGACTTTATCCAATTTAATACATTGGTTACACAATTCGGAATTAACAAGAATAAATTCTTAGAATACCAACAAATTAAATCAATTATAAAAAATAAATTTAGGCTCAATACAGTTGATTTACAAATTCCAGGAAAAGTTTTAGACTTCCTTAATCTTAACCCTCCCAAACTGCTATCTAAAATATACAAAACATTAAATAGAATAGATGAATCAATAGCCCTTCCTATTTCAAAATGGGAGATGGACTTGTCCATCTCAATAGACCAAAACCTCTGGTCTCAAATTTCATTAAGAACCTTTAAATTTCTTAAAAATCCTAATCTACGATTAATACAATATAAAATCCTTCATAGAGTGCATTATACAGGGCAACGGATGTTCAAGATGGGTTATACGCCGTCTGATACCTGTTTACAATGTACAAGCAATCTACCAGACAATTATATTCATGCTCTTTGGTTCTGCCCACCTGTTAAGAAATATTGGTACCAGATATGTGAAGATCTATCAAAGTGTCTGAAATGTAATATCACACCTGCTCCCACAGTTTGCTTGCTGGGAAATATAGATGAAGTTACCATGGATACAAAGTCTATGCAATTATTTTACATCGCCTTATGCATCGCTAAGAAAAATATCCTCTTGAACTGGAAAAATAAAAATACTCTGAATATTAATCAATATAGAGATCTCCTTCTGGATTACATTGGTCTAGAAACGGCATCTGCCTCCACATCTGATCAATCTTTCTGGTCACCCTTGATCAGTTCCATCACCTAGTGGGGTCGGGCCCTTGATTCCGTTCTGTGGGACACGGTTGCCGATGTGGAGCTTAAGGGTTGGTGGTGACTGCGGGGAGGTCCTTGGGGGTGGGTCCGCTTGCGGTTCGGCGGTAGGTGCCGTGACCCTCGCCTGGGGTGGGACTTTGGGGGCTTTGTGTGGTGACTCCTAGTGGCTGCATGCGGCGCCTTAGAGGGGTCGTGCTGGCGGACACGGGTTACTGGCCTGGTGCTGTGCTGCTCTGGGGGGGTCTGGGCTGGGCCTGGGGCTCGGGGTTCTGGGGCGGCGTGCCCCCCGGCTGGGGCCCTGGCTGGGGCTTGGCCGGGGGGGGGCGCTGCCGTCGGTGCCGGCTGGGGGGGGGCTGTGGTCGGCCGGTGGTTGGCGGGCGCTGCTGCCCTTTCCATCTCCCCGGGCTGGTTCTTGTCGCTTGCTCCCCGGTGGCCGCTTGCCGCGTCCGGGCGTCGGCGAGAGGCCGCGGCGGGTGGCCGGCGTCTCCGGGCCCGATCGGCTATACTGACACTGGACATGGCTCCTGGGTCTTGGTCTTAGCCCTCGCGGGGGTGCTGAGGTGGGGGCCTCTGGCCGGTGTTGGTCGGCCTCCACGGTGACTGACCGGTTGGTGGGGTGTGGGCTGGTGGGTGGAGGTGCTGGGTTCTGTTGCCACCCGGCCATCGGGCGGTAGTAGCAAGGCTGGAGGATGTCGGCCTGGGGATTGGCCGCCCGGGACTTCGGTCTGCTCACGGGCCTGGCGCGGCATGTCCGGGGTACCCGAGTCGGTGGTGCGCCGGGTTCCGGCCTCGGCGCGGGGGCCCTCGGACGCTGGCGGTGCCTGGGGCGTCTCTTATTGGCGGGGAGGCTTTTTACCATCTAGCACAGGCGCTCTTTTTAACGGGGTGCGCTTGGGACGGGAGGGGGGAGGGCGTTGAGGGGGAGGGGGGGCTAAACTCAACCTGGGTGTCTAGTGACATGTGTTTTGTTAGCAGTGTGAATGTTGGGAAGGATTTAGGTATGCCCCTGGCATGGGGGCTGGTGGATTGCCGGGGCCCCCATGGGGCTCGGGGGTGCCGCTGCCGTGGGCCCCGACTTGACGTGCTGGGGCCTCCCACCCCTGGTGGATCGGGCCGAACGGGGGTGCCTATTGGAGTCAGCAGGGGAGCTGGCTCCCTGGGGTTGGCAATGGTCACCCCAGTTATTTTCTCCCCATCCCCATGCCTCTGTCCACCTGCTCCTTCATTCTACCATTCACAAGGCCTTGGGACGTGGGCACGTCACTGGGGTGCGGGATGGAGCTTCCGTCTTCGCTACCCGGTGGCGGCCTGGGTCCCGATTTTATTTAGCAACTTAGACACTTACACTTGCAACATTTACATGGAACGCACATGTAGGGACCTGGCGGTGTGGCGCATTGGCGCTGGGGGCGGGGACCCTCATGGGGGGCCCCCTATAGGGGCCCGTTGTGGGGGCCTCGCCTGTGGTGCCGGCACCCACTGGTTAAACGCATCTAGACACCGAGGGCCCGGGGGGGGAGATGGGGGTACCCGGCAGTATTCCCATGTCCCCCCCCTCTGTTTTAAGTGCACATTAGAACAACACGCAACAACACCACATTGAGCTGGGGGAGAGAGGCTGGGGGGTCTTTCCACACCCCTGTTCGTTGGACCATCAGGCCCGGTGGAGTAGAACATCACGCCGTCTGGTCGGGGTCCTGGGCTGGTGGGCTGCTCTTGCCGGTGTGGGGGCCTTGGCGGTCTGCTTGTCCACGTCCTGGTGGGCAAAGGGGTCTGTCTCCTGGGTCCAGGGGCAGGGTTCTCTATTGGGGCGTCTGTCCCTGGGCCTGGGAGTATGGAGTATAGTGTACGTATGGGGGGTATGAATGAGTGTATAGCGTCCTTTTTTCGTATGTCCTGCATTTGTAAGAATGTGTACGCATGAGAGGGAGGGTACGTATGAGTGTCTCTGTCTGTCTATATCTACCTGTCAGGTTGGGTGTTTGGCTGCTCTCTGGCCTGATGCATCTTCTTCCCTCCCCGTCACTCCCCGTCGGTGATGGTTGCTCCTGCCCACTGGTTGATGATGGCTCTCGATGCCTGGGGCCGGGGGTCCCGGTTGCGGCCCGGCTCGGTCCTGGTGCATGTCGGGCGGGTCCTGGGTGGTCCGGTGTGTCGGGCGGCCGCTGTTTCGGGCCGACGTCCTTCTTGGATTGACTGGGGCACCTCTTCTGGGGGTGCTGGGGTTGTAGAACAGGTTGGTGCCGTCCGGTGGATCGGTGGGGACCGTGCCTGGCGCCCAGTCCTCCTGCCGGTTCCAGGACTTCTGCTGGCTGGTCTGTTCGCCTGGTGGGGCTGTCCGGCATTGGCTGGGCCCCTGATCTTGGCGCCCTACGTGGGGCGGGATCTGGACCCGGGAGCTGGAAGATCTGGATGTCCAGGTGCCGGCTGGGCGCGGCCTGGGGAGGGCGTACATCCGCTGTGGCTCTTGCTGTGGCTCCCTGGCGTGTGGGTGTGTGGAGGCGGGCCGGGTTGTTGGCGGTGGGTATTGGTCCGGGGTGGCGGCGGCGTGTGTTGTCCGTCGGTTGGCTGCGGATCCTCCTTGCCTGCGGCGGCGGGCCCTTGTCGGCTGGTCCCTGGTTGGGGCCCCGCTGGGGGGCGGGGTGCCCCTGGTCCCCGTGGCCTCCGGTTCCTGATCCGGGCCCGCCCTGGCGTAGCCGGTTACCGGCGGAGCCCGTGGGCTCGTCACTGCGATCTCTCGGGCCCCAGCATTGCGGCTGGTGGGTGTTCCCCTGGGGCTTCCATCTGTTCCCCTCTTGGCGGGTGATCGACCCTGCGCTGATCCGCCTGTGGCCTCTGTACTCTATGGGACCCTGGATGCATACATCTCTTGCCTCCTCCATGTCTGTGCCGATTCCTGTAGGACGGATTGACGGTTCCTTACACCAGCTATCAATCACTTGCATGGGGAAACCTTATTCCGACCTGCATGCTCGCACACACATGGGTGTGGGGACATTGGTGAGGACGGACATATCTTAACCTGAGGTTATCATCATTAGTTAGTTGTTCACAGGAGCTTACCAGAAACATTTGTATTATGTTCATAATCAATGCTTGTGTGTAGTGAATGTTTAATTCTTAGTTTATTCTACTAGATCCGAACTATTGGTTTGGTTCTGTACAGTTTGTTGTTTTTGTTTTGTATTACTGTTTCTCTGCCGTCCAGCAGAGGTGGAGGACTGGGATGTTTTCTTGTGTTCTTTGTTTGCCTCCCTGTCTTGTGTCGTCGGTTCGCACCTCTGCTGGTCCGGTTTCTTTTCTTCACCTTCTTCCTTTCTCCCTTCTTGTCTCAGTTTAATGTCCATGACGTCAGGAAATTGAACCAACAGTAATCACTAATAAAGATTTTTCATACATATACATCAAGTGGCGTACTACAGCGAAGCTGTAATACTCTGCTTGGGAAAGTAAAACGGTTGGGCTTGTACTTGGTACTCAGAAACCAATTCTGAGTAGCATACTGCTAGACAGGACACGTTAAAAAAAAATAAAAAATAAAAAATAAACTAACATGTTGGTAGTAGTGATTTAAGGCACTGCTGGGATTTGAACCCATGATCTCCTGTTTACAAGGCAGGCACTTTGACCAACTAAGCCACAGTGCCTTGAGTTGAATTGGGAGGAGGTATACAAAAAATAAAAAATACTGCAGAAAAGAAATGCCATTTCTGTCATGTTTCAAAATGGTCTGAAACGGGTTTTGTTAATGCAGTTACTCTTACTTAGGAACCAAGGCTTTTCACCTGACCACTTGCCGATAATTGTGCAGCTAACATTAACCCTGTGGCATTGGCTGGAGTTGTATCAGGTTTAGCGAAAAGCCAAATCAATGTAATTTTTCTGATGCTGATGGTCGGAATGTTTCCACTGAGTTTGGCACCAATATCCATTGCTAACTTAGGAGCATGCAAAATCTTTTATTTGAACCCAGTTTTTGAGAGCGCACAAAAGAGAAATTTCAATCACTTAAGAAAGACATTTGGTTCTACCTAACATGTTGCTAGTAGGGATTTAAAGCACTGCTGGGATTGGAACCCAGGATCTCCTGTTTACAAGACAGGCACTTTGACCAACTAAGCCACAACGCCTTGAGGTGGATTGCAAGGAGTTATACAAAAAATACAAAATACTGCAGAAAACACAAATGCCATTTCTGTCATGTTTCAAAATGGTCTGAAACGGGTTTTCTTAATGCAGTTACTCTTACTTAGGAAGCAAGGCTTTTTAACTGATCACTTGCCGATAATTGTGCAGCTAACATTAACCCTGTGGCATTGACTGGAGTTGTATCAGGTTTAGCGAAAAGCCAAATCAATGAACTTTTCTGATGCTGAAGGTAGGAATGTTTCCACTGAGTTTTGCACCAATATCCATTGCTAACTTAGAGCATGCAAAGTCTTTTATTTGAACCCAGTTTTTGAGAACGCACACAAGAGCAATTTCAATCACTTAAGAAAGACATTTGGTTCTAACTAACATGTTGGTAGTAGTGATTTAAGGCACTGCTGGGATTTGAACCCAGGATCTCCTGTTTACAAGACAGGCACTTTGACCAACTAAGCCACAGCGCCTTGAGTTGGATTGCAAGGAGTTATACAAAAAATACAAAATACTGCAGAAAACACATGCCATTTCTGTCATGTTTCAAAATGGTCTGAAACGGGTTTTCTTAATGCAGTTACTCTTAGGAACCAAGGCTTTTGACCTGACCACTTGCCGATGATTGTGCAGCTAACATTAACCTGTGGCATTGACTGGAGTTGTATCAGGTTTAGCGAAAAGCCAAATCAATGAACCTTTCTGATGCTGAAGGTAGGAATGTTTCCACTGAGTTTTGCACCAATATCCATTGCTAACTTAGAGCATTCAAAGTCTTTTATTTGAACCCATTTTTTGAGAACGCACACAAGAGCAATTTCAATCACTTAAGAAAGACATTTGGTTCTAACTAAACATGTTAGTACTAGTGACTTAAGGCACTGCTGGGATTTGAACCCAGGATCTCCTGTTTACGAAACAGGCACTTTGACCAACTAAGCCACAGCGCCTTGAGTTGAATTGGAAGGAGGTATACAATAAAAAAATACAAAATACTGCAGAAAAGACATGCCATTTGTGTCATGTTTCAAAATGGTCTGAAACGGGTTTTCTTAATGCAGTTACTCTTACTTAGGAAGCAAGGCTTTTTCACTGATCGCTTGCCGATAATTGTGCAGCTAACATTAACCCTGTGGCATTGACTGGAGTTGTATCAGGTTTAGCGAAAAGCAAAATCAATGTAACTTTTCTGATGCTGAAGGTAGGAATGTTTCTATTGAGTTTTACACCAATATCGATGCTAACTTTGAGCATTCAAAGTCTTTTATTTGAACCCATTTTTTGAGAACGCACACAAGAGCAATTTCAATCACTTTACAAAGAAATTTGGTTCTAACTAAACATGTTAGTACTAGTGACGTAAGGCACTGCTGGGATTTGAACCCAGGATCTCCTGTTTACGAAACAGGCACTTTGACCAACTAAGCCACAACGCCTTGAGGTGGATTGCAAGGAGTTATACAAAAAATACAAAATACTGAAGAAAACACAAATGCCATTTCTGTCATGTTTCAAAATGGGTTTTCTTAATGCAGTTACTCTTAGGAACCAAGGCTTTTTACCTGATCACTTGCCGATTATTGTGCAGCTAACATTAACCTGTGGCATTGACATGCAGTTACTCTTACTTAGGAACCAAGGCTTTTTAACTGATCACTTGCCGATAATTGTGCAGCTAACATTAACCTGTGGCATTGACTGGAGTTGTATCAGGTTTAGCGAAAAAGCAAATCATTGAACTTCTCTGATGGTGAAGGTAGGACTGTTTCCACTGAGTTTTGCACCAATATCCATTGCGAACTTAGAGCATTCAAAGTCTTTCAGCTGAACCCTGGTTTTGAGAACGCACACAAGAGCAATTTCAATCACTTTAAAAAGACATTTGGTTCTAACTAACATGTTAGTACTTATGACTTAAGGAACTGCTGGGATTTGAACCCAGGATCTCCTGTTTACGAGACAGGCACTTTGACCAACTAAGCCACAGCGCCTTGAGGTGGATTGCAAGGAGTTATACAAAAAATACAAAATACTGAAGAAAACACAAATGCCATTTCTGTCATGTTTCAAAATGGTCTGAAATGGGTTTTCTTAATGCAGTTACTCTTAGGAACCAAGGCTTTTCACCTGACCACTTGCCGATAATTGTGCAGCTAACATTAACCCTGTGGCATTGACTGGAGTTGTATCAGGTTTAGCGAAAAGCAAAATCAATGTAACTTTTCTGATGCTGAAGGTAGGAATGTTTCTATTGAGTTTTACACCAATATCGATGCTAACTTTGAGCATTCAAAGTCTTTTATTTGAACCCATTTTTTGAGAACGCACACAAGAGCAATTTCAATCACTTTACAAAGAAATTTGGTTCTAACTAAACATGTTAGTACTAGTGACGTAAGGCACTGCTGGGATTTGAACCCAGGATCTCCTGTTTACGAAACAGGCACTTTGACCAACTAAGCCACAACGCCTTGAGGTGGATTGCAAGGAGTTATACAAAAAATACAAAATACTGAAGAAAACACAAATGCCATTTCTGTCATGTTTCAAAATGGGTTTTCTTAATGCAGTTACTCTTAGGAACCAAGGCTTTTCACCTGACCACTTGCCGATAATTGTGCAGCTAACATTAACCTGTGGCATTGACATGCAGTTACTCTTACTTAGGAACCAAGGCTTTTTAACTGATCACTTGCCGATAATTGTGCAGCTAACATTAACCTGTGGCATTGACTGGAGTTGTATCAGGTTTAGCGAAAAGCCAAATCAATGAACTTTTCTGAAGGTAGGAATGTTTCCACTGAGTTTTGCACCAATATCGATTGCTAACTTAAGAGCATGCAAAGTCTTTTATTTGAACCCAGTTTTTGAGAACGCACACAAGAGCAATTTCAATCACTTTACAAAGACATTTGGTTCTAACTAACATGTTAGTACTAATGACTTAAGGCACTGCTGTGATTTGAACCCAGGATCTCCTGTTTACGAGACAGGCACTTTGACCAACTAAGCCACAGCACCTTGAGGTGGATTGCAAGGAGTTATACAAAAAATACAAAATACTGAAGAAAACACAAATGCCATTTCTGTCATGTTTCAAAATGGTCTGAAATGGGTTTTCTTAATGCAGTTACTCTTAGGAACCAAGGCTTTTCACCTGACCACTTGCCGATAATTGTGCAGCTAACATTAACCCTGTGGCATTGACTGGAGTTGTATTAGGTTTTGCAAAAAGCCAAATCAATGAACTTTTCTGATGCTGAAGGTAGGAATGTTTCCACTGAATTTTGCACCAATATCAATTGCTAAATTAGAGCATTCAAAGTCTTTTAGCTGAACCCAGTTTTTGAGAACGGACACAAGAGCAATTTCAATCACTTAAGAAAGACATTTGTTCTACCTAACATGTTGGTAGTAGTGATTCAAGGCACTGCTGGGATTTTAACCCAGGATCTCCTGTTTACAAGACAGGCACTTTGATCAACTAAGCCACAGCGCCTTGAGCTGAATTAGAAGGAGGTTTACAAAAAATAAAAAATACTGCAGAAAAGACACATGACATTTCTGTCATGTTTCAAAATGTTCTGAAACGGGTTTTCTTAATGCAGTTACTCTTAGGAAGCTAGGCTTTTTAACTGATCACTTGCCGATAATTGTGCAGCTAACATTAACCCTGTGGCATTGACTGGAGTTGTATCAGGTTTAGCGAAAACCCAAATCAATGAACATTTCTGATGCTGAAGGTAGGAATGTTTCCACTGAGTTTTGCACCAATATCCATTGCTAATTTAAGAGCATAGAAAAGTCTTTTAGCTGAACCCTGTTTTTGAGAACGCACACAAGAGCAATTTCAATCACTTTACAAAGACATTTGGTTCTAACTAACATGTTAGTACTAATGACTTAAGGCACTGCTGTGATTTGAACCCAGGATCTCCTGTTTACGAGACAGGCACTTTGACCAACTAAGCCACAACGCCTTGAGGTGGATTGCAAGGAGTTATACAAATAATACAAAATACTGCAGAAAACACACAAATGCCATTTCTGTCATGTTTCAAAATAGGTTTTCTTAATGCAGTTACTCTTAGGAACCAGGAAATGTTAAACCTGATCACTTGTGATTATTGTGCAGCTAACATTAACCTGTGGCATTGACTGGAGTTGTATCAGGTTTAGAGCAAAGCCAAATCAATGTAACTTTTCTGATGCTGAAGGTGGAATGTTTCAGATTGTTTTTTGCACCAATATCTATTGCTAACTTTGGGCATTCAAAGTCTTTTATTTGAACCCAGTTTTTGAGCATGCACACAAGAACAATTTCAATCACTTAGGAAACACATTTGGTTCTAACTAACATGTTGGTAGTAGTGAATTAAGGTACTACTGGGATTTGAACCCAGGATCTCCTGTTTACGAGACAGGCAGTTTGACCAACTAAGCCACAGCGCCTAGAGGTGGATTGCAGGGAGTTATACAGCAAATACAAAATACTGAAGAAAACACAAATGCCATATCTGTCATGTTTCAAAATGGTCTGAAATGGGTTTTCTTAATGCAGTTACTCTTAGGAACCAAGGCTTTTAACCTGACCACTTGCCGATAATTGTGCAGCTAACATTAACCCTGTGGCATTGACTGGAGTTGTATCAGGTTTAGCAAAAAGCCAAATCAATGTAACTTTTCTGATGCTGAAGGTAGGAATGTTTCTACTGAGTTTGGCACCAATATCCATTGCTAACTTAAGAGCACACAAAGTCTTTTATTTGAACCCCGTTTTTGAGAACGCACACAAGAGCAATTTCAATCAGTTAAGAAAGACATTTGGTTCTAACTAACATGTTAGTACTAATGACTTAAGGCACTGCTGTGATTTGAACCCAGGATCTCCTGATTATGAGACAGGCACTTTGACCAACTAAGCCACAATGCCTTGAGGTGGATTGCAAGGAGTTATACAAATAATACAAAATACTGCAGAAAACACACAAATGCCATTTCTGTCATGTTTCAAAATAGGTTTTCTTAATGCAGTTACTCTTAGGAACCAAGGCTTTTTACCTGATCACTTGCCGATGTTAAATTAAATAATTATCATAATTAATTCAATGCATGTTCAAGCAGAGACAAAATGGAGCCAATTTCCAGTTCTTAACATTTATTTTGAACAGATTAACCCGATAATTTTGCAGCTAACATTAACCCTGTGGCATTGACCTGAGTTGTATCAGGTTTAGCGAAAAGCCAAATCAATGTAATTTTTCTGATGCTGAAGTGATGAAGGTTCCAATTGGAAAAAAGACATTAACGTAATTTGAAAGGTAGGAACCTTATTAATATTTTTTTTTACCAATTTCCATTGATAACTTAAGACCAAATGAACTCTATGATTTGAACGCAAGATGCTGTGGACCCACAAGAGCAATTTCAATCACTTTACAAAGACATCTGGTTCTAACTAACATGTTAATACTAGTGACTTAAGGCACTGCTGGGATTTGAACGCAGGATCTCCTGTTTACTAGACAGGCACTTTGACCAACTAAGCCACAGCACCTTGAGTTGAACTGAGAGGAGGTATACAAAAAATACAAAATACTGCAGAAAACACAAATGCCATTTCTGTCATGTTTCAAAATGGTCTGAAACGGGTTTTCTTAATGCAGTTACTCTTACTTAGGAACCAAGGCTTTTTAACTGATCACTTGCCGATAATTGTGCAGCTAACATTAACCCTGTGGCATTGACTGGAGTTGTATCAGGTTTAGCGAAAAGCCAAATCAATGAACTTTTCTGATGCTGAAGGTAGGAATGTTTCCACTGAGTTTTGCACCAATATCCATTGCTAACTTAAGAGCATGCAAAGTCTTTTATTTGAACCCAGTTTTTGAGAACGCACACAAGAGCAATTTCAATCACTTAAGAAAGACATTTGGTTCTAACTAACATGTTAGTACTAATGACTTAAGGCACTGCTGTGATTTGAACCCAGGATCTCCTGTTTACGAGACAGGCACTTTGACCAACTAAGCCACAACGCCTTGAGGTGGATTGCAAGGAGTTATACAAAAAATACAAAATACTGAAGAAAAAACACAAATGCCATTTCTGTCATGTTTCAAAATGGTCTGAATCGGTTTTCTTAATGCAGTTACTCTTAGGAACCAAGGCTTTTTACCTGACACTTGCCGATAATTTTGCAGCTAACATTAACCCTGTGGCATTGACTGGAGTTGTATCAGGTTTAGCAAAAAGCCAAATCAATGTAACTTTTCTGATGCTGAAGCTAGGAATGTTTCCACTGAGTTTTGCACCAATATCCAATGCTAACTTAAGAGCTTGCAAAGTCTTTTATTTGAACCCAGTTTTTGAGAACGCACACAAGAGAAATTTCAATCACTTAAGAAAGACATTGGGTTCTAACTAACATGTTGGTAGTAGTGATTTATGGCACTGCTGGGATTTGAACCCAGGATGTCCTGTTTACAAGACAGGAACTTTGACCAACTAAGCCACAGTGCCTTGAGTTGAACTGGAATGAGGTATACAAAAAATACAAAATACTGCAGAAAACATACAAATGCCATTTCTGTCATGTTTCAAAATGGTCTGAAACGGGTTTTCTTAATGCAGTTACTCTTACTTAGGAAGCAAGGCTTTTTAACTGATCACTTGCCGATAATTGTGCAGCTAACATTAACCCTGTGGCATTAACTGGAGTTGTATCAGGTTTAGCAAAAAGCCATATCAATGAACTTTTCTGATGCTGAAGGTAGGAATGTTTCCACTGAGTTTTGCACCAATATCCATTGCTAACTTAAGAGCATGCAAAGTCTTTTATTTGAACCCAGTTTTTGAGAACGCACACAAGAGCAATTTCAATCACTTAAGAAAGACATTTGGTTCTAACTAACATGTTAGTACTAATGACTTAAGGCACTGCTGTGATTTGAACCCAGGACCTCCTGTTTATGAGACAGGCACTTTGACCAACTAAGCCACAACACCTTGAGGTGGATTGCAAGGAGTTATACAAAAAATACAAAATACTGAAGAAAACACACAAATGCCATTTCTGTCATGTTTCAAAATGGTCTGAAATGGGTTTTCTTAATGCAGTTACTCTTAGGAACCAAGGCTTTTTACCTGATCACTTGCCGATAATTGTGCAGCTAACATTAACCTGTGGCATTGACTGGAGTTGTATCAGGTTTAGCGAAAAGCCAAATCAATGTAACGTTTCTGATGCTGAAGGTAGGAATGTTTCCACTGAGTTTTGCACCAATATCCATTGCTAACTTAAGAGCATGCAAAGTCTTTTATTTGATCCCAGTTTTTGAGAACGCACACAAGAGCAATTTCAATCACTTTACAAAGACATCTGGTTCTAACTAACATATTAATACTAGTGACTTAAGGCACTGCTGGGATTTGAACCCAGGATCTCCTGTTTACTAGACAGGCACTTTGACCAACTAAGCCACAGCGCCTTGAGTTGAATTGCAAGGAGGTGTACAAAAAATACAAAATACTGCTGAAAACACAAATGCCATTTCTGTCATGTTTCAAAAATGTCTGAAACAGTTTTTTTTTTATGCAGTTACTCTTACTTAGGAACAAAGGCTTGTTAACTGATCACTTGCCGATAATTGTGCAGCTAACATTAACCTGTGGCATTGACTGGAGTTGTATCAGGTTTAGCGAAAAGCCAAATCAATGTAACGTTTCTGATGCTGAAGGTAGGAATGTTTCCACTGAGTTTTGCACCAATATCCATTGCTAACTTAAGAGCATGCAAAGTCTTTTATTTGAACCCAGTTTTTGAGAACGCACACAAGAGCAATTTCAATCACTTAAGAAAGACATTTGGTTCTAACTAACATGTTAGTACTAATGACTTAAGGCACTGCTGTGATTTGAACCCAGGATCTCCTGTTTACAAGACAGGCACTTTGACCAACTAAGCCACAACGCCTTGAGGTGGATTGCAAGGAGTTATACAAAAAATACAAAATACTGCAGAAAACACAAATGCCATTTCTGTCATGTTTCAAAATGGTCTGAAATGGGTTTTCTTAATGCAGTTACTCTTAGGAACCAAGGCTTTTTACCTGACCACTTGCCGATAATTGTGCAGCTAACATTAACCCTGTGGCATTGACTGGAGTTGTATCAGGTTTAGCGAAAAGCCAAATCAATGTAACGTTTCTGATGCTGAAGGTAGGAATGTTTCCACTGAGTTTTGCACCAATATCCATTGCTAACTTAAGAGCATGCAAAGTCTTTTATTTGATCCCAGTTTTTGAGAACGCACACAAGAGCAATTTCAATCACTTTACAAAGACATCTGGTTCTAACTAACATATTAATACTAGTGACTTAAGGCACTGCTGGGATTTGAACCCAGGATCTCCTGTTTACTAGACAGGCACTTTGACCAACTAAGCCACAGCGCCTTGAGTTGAATTGCAAGGAGGTGTACAAAAAATACAAAATACTGCTGAAAACACAAATGCCATTTCTGTCATGTTTCAAAAATGTCTGAAACAGTTTTTTTTTTATGCAGTTACTCTTACTTAGGAAGAAAGGCTTGTTAACTGATCACTTGCCGATAATTGTGCAGCTAACATTAACCTGTGGCATTGACTGGAGTTGTATCAGGTTTAGCGAAAAGCCAAATCAATGTAACGTTTCTGAAGGTAGGAATGTTTCCACTGAGTTTTGCACCAATATCCATTGCTAACTTAAGAGCATGCAAAGTCTTTTATTTGAACCCAGTTTTTGAGAACGCACACAAGAGCAATTTCAATCACTTAAGAAAGACATTTGGTTCTAACTAACATGTTAGTAGTAGTGACTTAAGGCACTGCTGGGATTTGAACCCAGGATCTCCTGTTTACAAGACAGGCACTTTGACCAACTAAGTCACAGCGCCTTGAGTTGAATTGCAAGGAGGTATACAAAAAATACAAAATACTGCTGAAAACACAAATGCCATTTCTGTCATGTTTCAAAAATGTCTGAAACAGTTTTTTTTTATGCAGTTACTCTTACTTAGGAACAAAGGCTTGTTAACTGATCACTTGCCGATAATTGTGCAGCTAACATTAACCTGTGGCATTGACTGGAGTTGTATCAGGTTTAGCGAAAATCTGTCATGTTTCAAAAAGGTCTGAAACTGTTTTTTTTAATGCAGTTACTCTTACTTAGGAACCAAGGCTTTTTAACTGATCACTTGCCGATAATTGTGCAGCTAACATTAACCTGTGGCATTGACTGGAGTTGTATCAGGTTTAGCGAAAAGCCAAATCAATGTAACGTTTCTGATGCTGAAGGTAGGAATGTTTCCACTGAGTTTTGCACCAATATCCATTGCTAACTTAAGAGCATGCAAAGTCTTTTATTTGAACCCAGTTTTTGAGAACGCACACAAGAGCAATTTCAATCACTTAAGAAAGACATTTGGTTCTAACTAACATGTTAGTAGTAGTGATTTAAGGCACTGCTGGGATTTGAACCCAGGATCTCCTGTTTACAAGACAGGCACTTTGACCAACTAAGTCACAGTGCCTTGAGCTGAATTGCAAGGAGGTATACTAAAAATACAAAATACTGCTGAAAACACAAATGCCATATCTGTCATGTTTCAAAAAGGTCTGAAACTGTTTTTTTTAATGCAGTTACTCTTACTTAGGAACCAAGGCTTTTTAACTGATCACTTGCCGATAATTGTGCAGCTAACATTAACCTGTGGCATTGACTGGAGTTGTATCAGGTTTAGCGAAAAGCCAAATCAATGTAACGTTTCTGAAGGTAGGAATGTTTCCACTGAGTTTTGCACCAATATCCATTGCTAACTTAAGAGCATGCAAAGTCTTTTATTTGATCCCAGTTTTTGAGAACGCACACAAGAGCAATTTCAATCACTTTACAAAGACATCTGGTTCTAACTAACATATTAATACAAGTGACTTAAGGCACTGCTGGGATTTGAACCCAGGATCTCCTGTTTACTAGACAGGCACTTTGACCAACTAAGCCACAGCGCCTTGAGTTGAATTGCAAGGAGGTGTACAAAAAATACAAAATACTGCTGAAAACACAAATGCCATTTCTGTCATGTTTCAAAAATGTCTGAAACAGTTTTTTTTTATGCAGTTACTCTTACTTAGGAACAAAGGCTTGTTAACTGATCACTTGCCGATAATTGTGCAGCTAACATTAACCTGTGGCATTGACTGGAGTTGTATCAGGTTTAGCGAAAAGCCAAATCAATGAACGTTTCTGATGCTGAAGGTAGGAATGTTTCCACTGAGTTTTGCACCAATATCCATTGCTAACTTAAGAGCATGCAAAGTCTTTTATTTGAACCCAGTTTTTGAGAACGCACACAAGAGCAATTTCAATCACTTAAGAAAGACATTTGGTTCTAACTAACATGTTAGTAGTAGTGATTTAAGGCACTGCTGGGATTTGAACCCAGGATCTCCTGTTTACAAGACAGGCACTTTGACCAACTAAGTCACAGCGCCTTGAGTTGAATTGCAAGGAGGTATACAAAAAATACAAAATACTGCTGAAAACACAAATGCCATATCTGTCATGTTTCAAAAAGGTCTGAAACTGTTTTTTTTAATGCAGTTACTCTTACTTAGGAACCAAGGCTTTTTAACTGATCACTTGCCGATAATTGTGCAGCTAACATTAACCTGTGGCATTGACTGGAGTTGTATCAGGTTTAGCGAAAAGCCAAATCAATGTAACGTTTCTGAAGGTAGGAATGTTTCCACTGAGTTTTGCACCAATATCCATTGCTAACTTAAGAGCATGCAAAGTTTTTTATTTGATCCCAGTTTTTGAGAACGCACACAAGCATTTTCAATCACTTTACAAAGACATCTAGTTCTAACTAACATATTAATACTAGTGACTTAAGGCACTGCTGGGATTTGAACCCAGGATCTCCTGTTTACGAGACAAGCACTTTGACCAACTAAGCCACAGCGCCTTGAGTTGAATTGCAAGGAGGTGTACAAAAAATACAAAATACTGCTGAAAACACAAATACCATTTCTGTCATGTTTCAAAAATGTCTGAAACAGTTTTTTTTTATGCAGTTACTCTTACTTAGGAACAAAGGCTTGTTAACTGATCACTTGCCGATAATTGTGCAGCTAACATTAACCTGTGGCATTGACTGGAGTTGTATCAGGTTTAGCGAAAAGCCAAATCAATGTAATTTTTCTGATGCTGAAGTGATGAAGGTTCCAATTGATTAAAAGATATGAACGTAATTGGAAAGGTAGGAACCTTATTAATAATTTTTTTTTAACCAATTTCCATTGATAACTTAAGACCAAATGAACTCAATGATTTGAACGCGAGATGCTGTGGACAAACAAGAGCAATTTCAATCACTTTACAAAGACATCTGGTTCTAACTAACATGTTAATACTAGTGACTTAAGGCACTGCTGGGATTTGATCCCCGGGATCTCCTGTTTACTAGACAGACACTTTGACCAACTAAGCCACAGTGCCTTGAGTTGTATTATAAGGAGGTATACATAAAATACAAAATACTGCTGAAAACACAAATGCTATATCTGTCATGTTTCAAAAAGGTCTGAAACTGTTTTTTTAATGCAGTTACTCTTACTTAGGAACCAAGGCTTTTTAACTGATCACTTGCCGATAATTTTGCAGCTAACATTAACCCTATGGCATTGGCTGGAGTTGTATCCAGTTTAGCGAAAAGCCAAATCAATGAACTTTTCTGAAGGTAGGAATGTTTCCACTGAGTTTTGCACCAATATCCATTGCTAACTTAAGAGCATGCAAAGTCTTTTATTTGAACCCAGTTTTTGAGAACGCACACAAGAGCAATTTCAATCACTTAACAAAGACATCTGGTTCTAACTAACATATTAATACTAGTGACTTAAGGCACTGCTGGGATTTGAAACCAGGATCTCCTGTTTACTAGACAGGCACTTTGACCAACTAAGCCACAGCGCCTTGAGTTGAATTGCAAGGAGGTGTACAAAAAATACAAAATACTGCTGAAAACACAAATGCCATTTCTGTCATGTTTCAAAACTGTTTTTTTTTATGCAGTTACTCTTACTTAGGAACCAAGGCTTTTTAATTGATCACTTGCCGATAATTGTCCAGGTAACATTAACCTGTGGCATTGACTGGAGTTGTATCAGGTTTAGCGAAAAGCCAAATCAATGTAATTTTTCTGATGCTGAAGTGATGAAGGTTCCAATTGGAAAAAGACATGAACGTAATTGGAAAGGTAGGATCCTTATGAATAATTTTTTTTGTACCAATTTCCCTTGATAACTTAAGACCAAATGAACTCTATGATTTGAATGCAAGATGCTTTGGACACACAAGAGCAATTTCAATCACTTTACAAAGACATCTGGTTGTAACTAACATGTTAGTAATAGTGATTTAAGGCACTGCTGGGATTTGAACCCAGGATCTCCTGTTTACAAGACAGGCACTTTGACCAATGTTGAATTAAATAATTATCATAAGTAATTCAATGCATGTTCAAGCAGAGACAAAATGGAGCCAATTTCCAGTTTAACATTTATTTTGAACAGATTAACAAATTGCAGTTTTACAGAGGAATTTTGCCCCCGTCGTTCCTCTGTGGTCCAGATTTAAAGAAATCTGAACAATTAACTGATCTTCATTTCACAGCTTTATAGACAACCGGGCCTCTAGGCGTTTCTAATCTCTCCAATCAGAACATTTTCATACAGTGTCTTAGCCATTATTTGCTGTCAGAGAATCCTGGAGTCAGAAGATGGGTCGTCTCTGTTCTGGGTCAAAGGTTCATTATAAAGAATTATGGTTTTATGGCTATCTGCTTCCAAACCTTCCTCCCAGTTTTTATCTAAGCATCCTTGCTTTTACAGCCTTGCAATAAAACTCTTTGTCTCAGAGGTCCTCAAAAGTCACACATTCTCCCATGTTTCCCAGGCCTGAATTTAAAGAAAAACAGACCTCGGATTGAAGATATTTAAAACATATTTAGCCCCGTCAAAAATAACTACCACAATTCCCTCTTTTCAATCCATTTTTAAAAATGGATTGATTAAAGATCAAAACCTGTAAAGCTTTTTGAGAATGCAAAAAACTCCAACCCAAGAAATTTCATCAGTTTACTAAAATTCAAAACACAAACTATTAAAGTACCTTTTTTAACCTTAACTCCCATTACTCAAAAAATGTAAATCTGTTAATTATAAATTCACCCTCTTTTGGCATTAACCAAAAAATTTATTTTAACAATTCTAGGATCCCCTATTAATTACTCTTATATATTATCTTAACACAGGTATTAAATTATATGGAGGAAATCTCAGCCCTTCAGTATGTTGAGAAATGAGGAGAGTTGAAAGTCTTTCCAAGTCTGCGCTGCAGCGAAGGAGAATCACCAGAAGCTGCAACAGTGGTGCAAGACCGCACAGCCGTCCAAACGATTCTAACTCCCCTTCGCTGAGACAGCTTCTTTTTATTCAAAACTGCACAAGGATGGTTACATATTCATTGCACAATACAATTCCAGTAGCATGAGTCATAAGCAACTGTGGCTTTGAGATAAGAGGAAGTAACACAGAGAATCAACTCCCTAGATAAGAGAAAGTAACACAGAGCATGAGAACAGAACATTCTGAAGGAAATATCTTTGCACGCACAGTGTTATCTTAACTAAGCTGAGAATATATGTAACAAGCATCAAAATCTAAGTAAAACATCTCATAAGGCACTTCATAAAGCACAGTATAATAGAATATATTCAACATTCCCCCTTTTAATCTATTTTAATAGATTAACTACAAAAATAAGCAATAGTCAAATTTAATCAAGTGAAAAAATAGCCATAACAGAAACATGGGACACATCTGGTCAGGTCCGAAAAACTCCCCGGGATATTTTGTGGAAAGACAGTTCATTTCTTTGACTTTGTGGGGAGAAAAGGATCCTGACACCACCTTTCCCAAGGGTCGGCTGCACTTGGTCCCAGTCTCTCACATGGTTGTATGTTCAGGCAAACATGGTATTCTGCATAACCTGTAACAGAAACTGAGTTAGTGCAGCCAGCACTGTCATAATGTAAAATGTGTTATTATACCCAACAGTCAACATATTATGAAGCAGATAAATCAAAATAGCCAGAGAACAAGCAAAAAGTGGTTATTATATGTTTGCATTATACTAAAAAATTTTAAACAAAGGAGAGAGGATGTACATCAATTTCTTCATCATCAGATTCAAGATCTGAGGGATCTTGAGAAGAATTTATCCTACCATCTGCAGCCAACAGAGGCATCTGAACTGCCATGTCACCTCTTTCTCTTGTGAGGGCCGTTTCAATGAGTCTCTGCATTAAAGCCCTAAGGCAGGGAATGCAGCAGCACCCACAGGTAACCAAGACAGCTGCAAATACTGAAATAGACACTAGCAGAGATGCTACCAAATTTTTATATCTGCCAAACATGTTCAACCAAGAGTCCCACATTTTTGTATCTACCCCTGAATGTTCCTTCATGGAGTGAGTGAGGGCAGTAAGACCAGTAAGTGCTTTAGTTAAAGATCCATCAGGGGCTGTGTTATTTGGAATGAAGGTGCAGCATTGTTCCCCAAATATGTGACACACTCCCCCTTGCGTGCTAATAAAAGGTCAACTGCAATTCTATTTTGGAATGCCATCAATGAGGTTGCAGACAATTGGGTATGTACAGCTGAAAACCCATCCCTTGTGTAGTTTGCCAATAGTTGAACATTATAATGAACATAATTAATCAGATAAGTATGCACATTGATCTCTATGGGCCACAGAAGAGATGCCCATCCTGATTTAATTTGATCACGCAATTTGTATTCATCTGGTACACCCCTAGGTACTCCTATTGCGTCTATGTAGGTGGGATTGGGCACTGCACTCGGTACTACTGATCTTTTAGACCTAGTAAGTGTAAAGGTGTCTTGCCATTCAGTTGTGACATACTTAACCGGAGTTACTACCACAGGGAGTAGTAAAGTTATTAATGCGCAACGTCCTCCTGCATTTTTGGGAAAGCCATCATAGAGTCTATTTCCTGAACACCACCACCATAAATCAGCACGCGCAGTTGGTCTAAAATTTGGTCTCACTTCTGTACTGGATTCACACCATTCCTCAGACACATTACCCAACTGATGGGTTTTTCCAGTTAATACAATACAGGTAAAGTTATTAGGTGCTACTTCTGAGGAGAAGAATGGTGGTTTGCTGGTTATGTCACGAGGGGTTTTAGGAAAGTAAGTCTCCAAAATTTTGCATTCTGAGGATTTTGTGTTATTCATTAAGTGTAGCATACAGGTGCTATTTACTGGTGCTGGTACTACTTTTAGAACTGGTCTAGCACCCATACAAACCACACAGTCAGACTGTACATTTTTTGCAGCTTGTTCTGCCATTAATAGCCAATTGTTCGTGTTTCCTGACATGCCAGTTAATATTTGGAAAATCTCATCCTGTGTTAAATTCTCAGGCTTGAGTTTTTGGAAAGATTTGGCGGGCCTTCACAGATTAGTAGGATGGCAACTGGGATTAGGGCTAGCAGTACACATGCTAGAATGTACATTAGTCTCTGCTTGCATGTTAATGGAGTAACAAATGGCCAGGACATTCTGTGGCCGTTGCAATTAACCTAGATACTTAAACTGATGATATTCAGGTGTGTATTATTCAATACAATGTATTTCTTTAAAACAGTTAATGACTTATCTAGTTTCCTGGAATCAGATCCTTCTGGACTTCAGCCAATGATCGTGAGGGTTCCTCTGCTTCTGCACATTGGGACCAGTGGTACCATGTGTCCCCCTTTCCAGCCAGTCTGACTGCGTGTGATGTTCTTTCAGTGATTCGGTATGGTCCCGTCCACCTTGGTTCTGACCACTTTCTTTTGATGACCTTTAGGTACACGTAGTCCACGGAGGGAAGAATGGACGTTGGTTCTCCAGACTCCGTTGGATCACCTTTCTGTTGAGAAAACTGTAAAACAAGGCTATGCAGAAGGTTATAATATGTCTTGGGCTCTAGAGGCTCATAATCAGTTAGAGGTAATTTTGTGTGGGGGCCTGGCATGGGGCGTCCCGTGTGCAGTTCAAATGGAGTGTGAGATGTATTTTTGTTTACTGAAGATCTGATAGACATCAAAGCTAGCGGCAGAGCATCCACCCATGTCAATTTAGTCTGTGCACAGATTTTAGCCCATTTGGTTTTTAATGACTGGTTCATTCTTTCTACTTTGCCCTGTGACTGTGGATGATATACAGTCCCAAACTTATGTTTCAACCCCAGTACTTCCTCCACTTTTTGTAGATCCTGATTCTTGAAATGGGTGCCATTATCTGACCTTACTTTTTCGGGGAAGCCATGCTGTGGGATATAATGATTAACAAGACACTTGACTACAGTTTTGCTATCTTCCTTCATAGTAGGCCATGATTCTGGCCAACCTGAATAAGCATCCACAAACACCAACAGGTATCTGTACCTACCCACTCTTTCCCCCATGTCTGTATAGTCAATGATTATCTCTTTTCCTGGGCAAGTGGGAATTGGAAAAGTTCCATGCATGGGGCTGAGCGTTGGCTTTACCCCATACTGATTGCATTCCTGACACGTTTTGGTGTAATACTTAGCCATATCTTGTAAGTTGGGGTGCCACCAATTGGCAAGGTTTCTCATCATTTGTGCTGCTCCCACGTGTCCTATCCCATGTGCTTCTTCCAATGCAGTTTGTCTTACTCCCGGTGGTAATATTGGTCTTCCATCTGGACCCCTCCACCAGTCTGTGTTTGTTGCTCCTCTAGCCACCCACAAAGTCTTTTCCTGTGGCGAGGCTTTATCTTGGAGGCTTGTGAGTACTTCCATGGACATTTCCTCTGGTGTCTTGTTTGTTAGTTGTTCTGAGCAGACTAGCATGTGTTTGGCTCGGTATCCTGCTGTTAGTTTTGCCACTTCATCTGCCTGTTGGTTCCCTTTAGACACCAAGTCCAAACCTGTGCTGTGGCCTTTACATTTTATGACAGCCACCTTCTCAGGTAGGAGCAGTGCTTCTGCCAGTTCTTTCATTTCTGCTTCATGCTTGATGGGCTTGTTTGATGTAGTGAGGAAACCAGCTCTAAGCCACTGTTTTAGTTCCACATGCACTGCTCCTACAGCGTATGCTGAATCACTGTAGATGTTAACTTTTTTTTCTTCAGCTAATTTTAAGGCTTCAATGACTGCTGTGAGTTCTGCTCTCTGTGCTGACTGGGATCCTGTTAGGGGTTCTGCTTTTACCGTTTCCCATCTGCTTCCTTTTTGCCGCACTATAGCCCAGGCAGCTTTCAACTCACCTGTTGTGGTCCTGTGGCAGCATCCATCTGTGAACCAGTCCTCTTCTGCCTCAGGTAGTGGTGTTGCTGATAGATCTGGTCTGATTTTTTCTTCTGTCACCACGCGCCTTTCACATTGATGTGGTTCCCCTGAGCCCATGTGGTCAGCCATGTTGATGCTTTCATGTGTGTATGTGATGTGTGGTGCTTCTAGAATGGCATTTAGTCTTCTTTGTCTCAGGGGAGTCATGGTGAAAAGGTGTGACTGCACATATGCCACCACACTATGAGAGGTTAAAACTGTCAGTGGGTGGTTCATTACAATGTGAGCCGTTTTTTGGATAATTTTTGCCAATCCAGCTGCGTATTGAGTGCAAGGTGGATGTTTCATTTCTGTATTATCTAGCATCACACTACTGTATGTTAATACCTGTCTTACTCCCTCTTTTTTCTGGAACAGGACACCATTCATGTGTGTCCCAGTTCCAGAAACATCCAAATGAAAAGGTAATTTGTAGTCAGGAACTGCCAATTCTGATGCTGTTAAAAGCTCCTGTTTGAGCCTGATGAATGCTCGTTCTGCCTGCTCAGTCCAATTAAGAGTAGCAGTTAAGTTTCTCATCCCATGTTCCTTCACCATTGCTCGGAGGGGAGTTGTCAGACCCACATAGTCAGGTACATATGTGCGGCTGTATCCGGTAAGGCCAAGAAATGACAGCATTTGTCTCACAGTGGTTGGCTTTGGGTGATGCAAGATGGAGTTCTTGTGGTTAGGTGACAGAGTTACACCTGATTGGGAAATAACCCGTCCCAGGAAGGAAACCTGTTTTCTTACCAGTTGCAATTTTTCCTTGCTGGCTTTAAAGCCCAATGATGCCAAATGTCGCAGTAAGATTTGTGTTCCCTCCAAGCACATCTCCGCAGTTGGTGCTGAAAGTAAAAGATCGTCAACATATTGCACCAACATGCAGTCTTCTGGTATGGGACAGTGTTCCAACAGTGCTTTAAGTACTTGATTAAACAGTCCAGGTGACAGAGCAAAGCCTTGTGGCAGGCGCGTATAACGCCATCTTTTTCCTCTAAAAGAGAAGGAAAAAATATCCCTCAGGGAATCAGCAAGTGGGATGCAGAAAAATGCATTTGCCAAATCCACACATGTGAACCAAGAATGATTTGGGGGTAATGAGGTCAGGGCCACATATGGATTGGGTACTGGCAGGGGAGAAGTGCCCAAAAGTGCATTCATTTTGCGAAGGTCATGTACCATCCTGTATTTACCTGTCCCTTTCTTCTCTACAGGTAGTATTGGAGTATTCCAATTGGAGTTTGAGGGTTCCAACACTCCAGCTTGTATCAAACCAGAAACGGTTTCAGCTATTCCCTCAGCGGCTTCAAACTTATGTGGATACTGTGGGATCCATATTGGTGTGTTATTTTGCAAGTCAAAACTGATAGGTTTAACTGACACCAGTCCCACATCAGTGGGTCCTTGGGACCAGAGGGAAGCAGGCAAAGAGTCAACCAGTTTTGCTGCAGATGGATGGTCTGTCCTTTCTCTACCATGTGTTCTGGGAATAAGCAGATGTTCAAGCACTGAGTCATCTTCTGATTGATTCACAATTTTGTAGGTTGCAGTGCTGGGTGAGTACTGTACTTGTGGGATTTGGGTATCACACCAATCAGTACACTGTTGGGAGGGTTTTACCATGCCACCCAACTCCTTAGCCTGATGAGCCGGATGAAGCGCCAGCGAGACATGTGGCACTGCCTCCTCACCCATCATATACCACTGCAGCTGGTCAGGGGTTAGTTCTACAGTGGCAGCCACACCCTCAGGGGCAACATAAATGTCTGAACTTTCGAGATGCCAAGAATGTCCTTCACATTTTTCCATGAAGTTTTGCTGATACCAGAATGTATCCTGTCTGTCATAGAAGAGGGTCATGTGGGGAGGATCAGGAGGAGGTACATAGGGGTGGATTTGGTTGATCCAGGGTCTCCATTTATTGAATGTGGATAGTATCCCAGATGGCGCAGGTTTTTCTGATTCCAGGAGTGCCCAATAGATATCAGCAGTATGTGATTGACTAGGCAATGGTTGTGCCAAGTATACTCCCAGAGATGTATTGTTCAGTCCACATTTTAAAGAAGTTCCCGTAGGCAGAGTCACTGTTAGTCCAGTTGCTGAAAATAGTATGGTAGCTCCCAGTTTAATAAGCAAGTCTCTTCCCAGTAGATTTACTGGAACAGAAGGCGAGCATACAAAGGAATGAGTCAAAGTTTGTGGTCCCACAGTGGTGGACAAAGGGGTGGTGTATGGCAGAACTTGTGCTTCCCCCGTGAAGCCCACCACAGTGGTGGTTCTGGTAGACATCTTGGTGAGTCTCACATGTTGGGACTGGATGGTTGACATTGTTGCCCCAGTATCCACCAAAAAGTTACATGTGTTTCCGTCCACTATTATGGACAGCATGGGGTCTGCCGTGTTTTCCATACTGTCCTGGGCTCCTGTGGGGGTGTCCTATTGGGGAGCTCCCTGATGGGGGTCCCATCCCAACATCTGCTGTGTAGCGTGGGGCAGGGGTGGTGCTTGCATCACCTGACCTCCTTGTCCTCCAGAAGGAGGTGGGTATCTGTTTTGTGGGCAGGTTCTTGACCAGTGCCCTGGTTGACCGCAGGTATTGCATCCATCATTCCCAGAATTCCTTCCTCTTCCTGCACCACCTCGTCTCCTTCCTCTGAAACCTCCTGAATTGCCCCTGAAATTCCCTGCTGGACCATATTGTCTAGGACCATAGGGTGGGTATTGCTGAGGAACCTGGTTCCATGGAGGGACAGGATACAGATTGGGAGCAGCCTGGTATGATGTTTGAGTGGGCGGAGCTGCCTGAGGCTGAGGCTGTCCAACAGCAGCCATTAGTTGTTTTTTTGGTTTTTCCCCTTTTCCTCCTAGTTCATTTTTTGCTTTTTGTAGCTGCACCTTTAAGAGCTGCAGCTGTAAGTCCTTAACATCCTCGTTCTTGTCATCAGTTTTGGCCTGAGCTTTAGTTAGGTTAAATATTAAATGTTTCTTCCAAGTGGCAAAGTCACAATCTTGGAGTTCAGGATTGTCATCCATTTTCAGCACAACTGACTCTGGTATTCCCCTCAGAACTGCTTTTCTAAACCACATACCTGCAACAGCACCTGGTCTACCAGGGTGTTGTCCGTTTTGTGAAACCCAATCATCTATGGCCTTCTCCAAGTATACTGCTGGATTGGTGCTTGGATCCCACTTAAATTGTTGGATACCCCCAGTGTTTTTTAGTGGGAATGCTGCTCTTAAAGCAGGTCCCACTCGCATCATTACCATGTGAATTGGTAAGTTATTTGGCTCTGTTGTGGTTCCTGCATCTTCTTCTATGGCCAGTACTTTAGAGCGGGAAGTGCATGCTGTCAGTATAGCTCTCAGATCACCCAAAGCCAAATCCTGGCCTGCTGTGCCTTTTTCCAGAGCAGCTAACCATGAGTATGCTCCTTCATGAATGTCTGGGAGTTGTGCCACCAGTGACTGAATGTCACCCAATCCAAAAGGTTGATAAACTGGCGGCTGACCAGGTTTCTTCTGAAGGAGAGGCAGCTGGTGGTGTGCTTCAGTTTCTTCCTCTTGTGCTTCTGCTTCCTGTTTGCTTCTTTCCAATGCCTCTCTTGTTTCCTCCCTTTCTCGCTCTTTTTGTGCTAGCAGGTCTTTGTCTCTTCTGTTCAGGCAATCTAATTCTTTGTCATAGGATGGAGTTCGGCGCATCCTACCGTCTCTCCGTGTCCATTCCTTTTCCTTCTGTCGTTGCTTCTGTTTTTCTCGAGTTCTCACTGCATCCTCCGTTGCCTTTTCAAGTAACATACCTGATAACTCAGCAGCTGCTTCCTGTAGTAGTTCCTGAAATGGATTGATCTTACCGGTTTCTTTTTCTTGGTTTGTATCTATCATTTTTCCTGTTGCAACAATTGTAAGTGCCGTTGTTTCTTCTCCTATGTCCTCTTCCTGTTCTGGTTGTGAATCGGAATCCATTGCCTCTGCTGATGAGGGGTGTGGCTCTTTTTTGTGTTTTTGGGTTGTTGTCGGGTCAGTTAGTCCTTGGAATCGAGCAGAACTGTAAGCAAAGGCTTCTGCGTGGTTCCTTTCACTTCCTCCCTTCTGAGATGTGTGAACCTTTTTTTCAGACTTCTTTCGTGTTCCTGTATCAGATACTGGTTGTGCGTTTGGAGCCTGAGTCCAGTTCAGCACACCTTTTGATATGGCAAGGCTGGGATAAATTCCGGTACTTGCGGTGGGGCCTTGTGGGGCGTATGGCGGAGGCTTTGACTTCCTCATATGTTTCTGAGCTTGATCCCACCATGCACTCCACTGATTATATTTTATTTTTCTACCGCTCTGTCTTTCTTTTTCCTTTCTGTGCTTACCTTTGTTGAGGAAACCTGCTTTATTTTCCCGATCAGCTGCTTCTTCTTCCTTTATTTTTGCTTCCAATGCAAGATTATGCCAGATTATTGCCCAATTACCCGGGCTGTTAACATCTTTTCCTTTTTCCTTCATCAACTTTTCTGTAGTCTTTCTCAACAGCTCCTTCTGCTTTTTTGCATCCTGTGGTTGGCAGGTAATACCTACCACTGTTTCCACACAAGCCAGCTGTTCACCCAATGTATTAGCCACAGCTCCTTGTCCCCATCCATCATCCATCATTTCTTGGTCAAACTCACCTTCCATTCTCACCCTTTATAACTATACTTACTCTGTTAACTCTATTATTCACTTTAACACCACATTCATCAAATATAACACAATCAAATTCAAACACAGCAAAGCACAGCATAAAACAGGGCCTTCTGAACCTGCTAACCACACCCTAGTGATGTCAGTTAGCCAAGTCCACGGACTCCAACCGTATTTCAAAACTCTTTTTCTGGTATTTTAGCAGCCTATTCCTAATAAAATATACTGCAGGGCCTCAAACCCATTTCAAAGTTCTGGTATTTTAGCAGCCTATTCCTAATAAAATATACTGCAGGGCCTCCAACCCGGTTCAAAGAACCCAATACTTGTTACACTCGTCAGTGTAATCTTAATTGGTTCACACTTTTCAGGAATTTAGCGATCTATTCATATAGAATTATCACAGGGACTCCAACCCTCAGGGACTCCAACCCCAATCTTATTTCTTAGGAATTTTGCAATTCATTCATATAGAATAATCACAGGGACTCCAACCCTAATCTTACTTTTTGGGAATTTAGCGATTCATTCGTATAGAATAATCACAGGGACTCCAACCCTAATCTTACTTTTTAGGAATTTAGCAATTCATTCATATAGAATAATCACAGGGACTCCAACCCTAATCTTACTTTTTAGGAATTTAGCAATTCATTCATATAGAATAATCACAGGGACTCCAACCCTAACCACACAATTTTTCTCTCCTTTCTCCACACACTATTACTTGCTGGTGTATTTTAGCCTCTTAATTACTAGGTGTTTGGACAATAGGAAATAATTAAATCAAGCAGAAAACTGCTTACCTTTTAGTTGGTGCCACCTTTTGTCCAAACCCCGTTCATTCAGAGATGTCCTGATGGTCCTCCGTTCCTCTGATCCTATTAATCTAGGACTCAGGATCCTGTTCGTGACGCCAATTTGTAGGATCCCCTATTAATTACTCTTATATATTATCTTAACACAGGTATTAAATTATATGGAGGAAATCTCAGCCCTTCAGTATGTTGAGAAATGAGGAGAGTTGAAAGTCTTTCCAAGTCTGCGCTGCAGCGAAGGAGAATCACCAGAAACTGCACAGAGTGCAAGTCCGCACAGCCGTCCAAACGATTCTAACTCCCCTTCGCTGAGACAGCTTCTTTTATTGAAAGCTGCACAAGGGTGGTTACATCTTCATTGCACAATACATTTCCAGTAGCATGAGTCATAAGCAACTGTGGCTTTGACATAAGAGGAAGTAACACAGAGAAACAACTCCCTAGATAAGAGGAAGTAACATAGAGCATGAGAACAGAACATTCTGAAGGAAATATCTTTGCACGCACAGTGTTATCTTAACTAAGCTGAGAATATA